>OX454527.1:44741822-46097832 GCA_949715645.1 Portevinia maculata
GAGTATAGCAATAGTAATCCTTTTCAGTTGGGAATTTCACGAAATGCACATCAGCACGATCAAAGGCTTGTTATTATCCGTTCGCGCTGTGGAAATTTCTGGTGCTATTCAATTTTGACCATAATTAGAGAAAACAAGTAATAAAGCCATTAAGGAAGGATGTTGCATTAGTGGCACAACAACACTTTCGCCTCGAAATGCTTACATGCGGCAAGGACATGCTAATGTCAAGGATAGTCATGTTTTTTTCTCAACTGCGTGAAATTCTACATCAACGGCGAAAGTTGTACTTTTTATGTAAATTCGTCGAATAAGCGAAAAAGGGTTAGAAAGTGAAAAGGATATAAATGTTTTATTGACGTATGAAAAAGGCAAGAGCAACCCTTTTGGCTGTTTAACAATCCTTAGATCATGCTTGGAATGGCCGACGCGACGCCGGTCGGCAGGCATAAGTTTCGACTTCACTTTCAACCAGTTTTTTTAAGGCTAATTCTTGCGTTCTAGTTTGGTGTCACGGTGACATTTCATTAAAAGGGTTAATGAGTTCATAATTTCACTCGGGTGAGTGAAAGGACTTTAATATATATGAACTCAACAATAGTGTTTTATTGACTGTATAGGCCTTTCGGGGAAAGTGAATTCAGAGAAAAAAGTAGAGCAGTTTTTACAAAGGATTATTGTTAACCCATTCTCTTTTTAAAATGTTGTATGTTTGGAAGAATTTTTTGTTTTGTATTTTAATTGTCCTGTATTTTTTTTTTTTTTTTTGAGGAAAAGGAGTTTGAGGAATTAAGCATTTAATGAAAATTTGGAAACAACAGCACTTCATGGTAGAGTTGTAAAAATATTTCAAATTTAAATAGCAGGCAAATTCCGAAGTACGAATACCTTGAAATATATTTTTGGGAGGAGGAAGCAGTTCACATTTTACTTTCGATGCTACTCGTATATAGGCTCCGTTTTTAATTGACTTGGTACTTGCTGGGCCTCATGTAATTGGGGCTGCCTGGACATTTTTATGGATATTCTGCACTTGTTCCTCAGCTGCAAAAACAAATCAATGGTTATTCACATCCTAGAACTGATTGCCTCAGCATCTAGGGCAAGATGATTCCAAAGTTGCAGATTTGGTCTTAATACGATGCATTATACTGGACAACAGATAAAATAATTTATTATCTCTGAATGGATGGTTATCTTTTGATCGCAACTTTTGCATGCTATACCTAAGCCAAAGCAGCATTCATCCCGTGAAGGAATGGGCTAAGAGTATCACCAAATCATTTTGATTTTGTTTTCTATGAAATTTTAACATTCAAGTGAGCCTAGCGACGCAATAAATGTCTTAAAACTCTTCTCGCAAGTTTACTTACTTTACCTATTTACGGGCTCCCGACCCGTGAAGAGTCTCTGTCTGAGACATAGCAGCCTTCAATCCTCTACGATTCCAGGCACGCCGCTTCAAGTTGTCCGGACCAAGCGCTCTGGCATCCGAGATGGCTTGGTCTTTGAAACGGATGTTCGGTCTTCCTTGTCTTCTCGAACCTGGGGGCTGGGATTCGAAGGTCCTCTTAGCTGGCGCATTATTGTTCATTCTCGATGTGGCCGAGCCAATGTAGTCGTCGTATTTTGGCTTGTTGGACTACATCCACGTCTTGGTACAGCTCATATAGTTCGCGGTAGTATCTTCTCCTCCATTCGCCCTCCTCGCACACAGGACCTCAAATCCGCCGAAGAATTTTTCTTTCGAAGGAGCCCAGTATCGGCCCTCCATTCCTGCTTATCGTCCAGCACTCGGCGCCATAAAGCAGAACTGGCGGGATAAGGGTTTTGTAAAGCATACACTTCGTCCCCCGAGTTAGGAGTTTTGAACCCAATTGTTTTGCCAAACCGAAGTAGCGGCGGTTTCCTAGGGTTATTCTTCGCCGGATCTCCACTAAGGTGTCATTCGTGGAGTTCATGTTAACTCCGAGGTAGATGAACACCATAACTACCTCGAAATTGTTGCTGTCAATATTGACGTTTTGTCCTAGGTGGTGGACAGATAATTGTTTGCTTGTTGATAGCATGTATTTAGTCTTGTCCTCATTTACTACAAGGCCAACAGATTTCGCATGTTCTTCAATCGCCGTGAAAGCTTCTATCACGGAGCGCTGTGTTCGGCCGATAATGTCAATATCGTCCGCATAACTCAGCAGCTGAACGGACCTGTTGAAGATAGTGCCTTCCATGTTGACACCTGCCCTGCGCACTATCTGTTGCAGTACGAGATTGAAGAAATCGCATGATAGCGCGTCCCCTTCCCGAAACACGGTGCATGTTTGAAATAGTTCGTATGAGCTACTTCCAAACTGCACGTTGCAGCGCGTGTTTTCCAGTGTCACGCGACATATCTGAATCAGTTTTGCCGGGATTCCGAATTCGGCCATCGCCATATAGAGCTCCTGGCGACGAATACTATCATACGCGGCTTTAAAGTCGATGAGTAGGTGCTGCGTCTCGACTTGAAATTCGTTGCATGCAAATCCGTGGGTTGACACGGCTGTAGATCACCGGTGTTGTAAAAGGACGGTCAATCAAAAATCAATAACAGGAGTATGCACGTGTGGAAATCGTAAAGAGGAGGCAGATCGGAATCATACGAATGCGAAAACACCAGCATTTGATTTGCCTCAGTAAGTTTGTGTTCCGAAACCGGCGAACCCCACAGGCACTCCAGTTGGGTTACTACGAAGTGGGGGGGTTAACAATTCCTTCAATTCTGATCGTAGCCTCTCCGTTAGGGAAAATATGCAGGCGAAAGAAGAATTTTTCTATTAGATAATTTTACAGAGCAGAGCAATACGGTTAGCAGAGGTACTCTTATGATCTAATCAGCATGTCCCGGCTTATTCTTATAAATCAATTAGATATTCTGCTGTTGTTGAAGGAATCTGCTCCAAAAGTACAGAGCTCTGCTGATGGCCATTGAAGGGTTCATCCACCACATCTTTCCAAAGCATTGACCAAGCTAAAAGATCCATAACAACTTGAACCACGGGGAAGGGTAATAAGAAGAACTAGGGTCTGAAACATGTTTCCCGTCACTCGTCCGTTACCACCAGACACTTTACAAAGCTACAACTTCCTCAATTAGCAAGTGCTGCCTTACTGGTGTTCACTTGGTGTAGGCCCTCCAAGTTGGTATACAAAGTATAAAATTACCATGCGACATAAGCAGCTTATCAAACTTCTTTGAATCGTGATCTCAAATATATAACTTCGCACATGCGAACGCTTTGAGACGCAATGCTTAGGCTCTGTAGCCCGTACAGGGTCCTGTGCAATCTTATTAAAGGTGCAAGTAAATGCAGTGGAAGGGTCTCAGTAAAACCTCTTCCTCTTCTCAAATTCGCCGCTCGGATTCGGCTTAAAATTGTAGGTCTCTTTAATTTCGCAACAAGCAAATGGTTGGAGAAGCTAGGTTTCAGGCCCTGATGGGCCATAATATAAAAAGAAGTTAAAGGTGAAAATCCAATTACAAGAATCTATGCTTTGAACCGTGACTGCCAGTATTTTCCAGCAAATCCAAGCATTTCATTCTGTTTTGTTTATATTGGCACCGGCTAACTGTCGGTTGAAGTTCGCATTCAACAAACTTTTACACAAGTTTTCTCAGTCTGTTTCTCTTAATTTGTCCAAAGTCTCCTTAAATCCTATTTTGAGCATGAAACTTGTGGTAATTTTAAACTTTCTGGTAAATATTAGTATATTGGTCAACAAAATGCAGTCCTGCAAAAATATCAAACTGTGAATGAGTTATGATACTACGAGTGACGAAAAGTTCAACAACAAAGTGTGTTCCGCAACTTCGTCCGTCTGTCTGAGCCTCCTGCCCAAACGGGTGAACATATTTGTTGATTTTTTTCGCTAATATAACGCGACGATTTTTAATTATTTTAAATAATGGCGCCCACCTACCATACATACAAACAAATGGTTAAAAAAATAAAACCATTATCTCAATCACGGCTCGTACGATTTTGTTCTGTTTTTTGAATTTTGGGTAAGAAATGGCAAACTTTCTCTAATACATGGTTTCCATATATTTACATAATATGTATGAAATACGATTTAACTAGCCCCAATCTCCCCGTCATATCAATGCTAATTCGATTATCAAAACATGAAGTGTTAAACATTAAGGAAAATTGGTCACGATTCCCACGTTATTCATCAATTCTGGAAGCAAGCGATTAACGCTTATTTTCATAATTTATATAAACTAAAAGTTGTAAAATGGACCAGTATTGCATCTGAGTGCTCAAGTGTGGAAAATCTCCCACCGTCCGTTCGTCCGTCTGTCGGCAAAAATTAGGCCTTTAAACTGGGCCTAGAGAGCTGAAATTTTAACCTATACTCTCTAGGCAAAATAATCAAGTTTACGAATTTTTGAAATCCGCCCACAACGCCCACAAACTCAAAAAAACAAAATTTTGGAAAAAATCGAATTTTGAGCTAGAAAGCTGACATTTTTTATATATGATCTATGACTCCTAAAACTGCTCGGGATATAAAATTTTCCAAATCCGCCCACAAATAAATAAAACAATTTTATTGAAAAACCAAAATTTCATCTAGGGAGCTGAAATTTATAATATATACTCTCTAGGGGCCCTTTATGGTCATGTGTTATTTTTTTTTAAATCCGCTTACTGACACTCCCACAATTAAATAAAACAATTTTATTGAAAAACCAAAGTTTGAGCTAGGGAGCGTTTTTTTACAAAAGGTTCGTTTTTTTTTTTTGATAAAATCCATTTAAAGGATTATAACAAAATATGTAGAGCGCTTTTAACAATTCAACCATACTAAGACTTTTGTCACACCCACTTATGAGGGATAGGAATAAGAATAGGGTATCCAACAGTTCGCTAAAGCGGACTGTAGCCCGCCCCTATGGTTAGGTAAGGTTTATGTGGCTGTTGGCAGAAGCCGAAACACTTAGACCAATTTAGGTCCATTGTGATACCACGTATATAATCTACCTCAACTCTGTAGATGGGACTGGCCAACGACACGCGGTTGTTCTCAAACGGTCCCCCATCTACGTACTAACCGCGCCCAACGTCGTTTAATTACGGTGATCTGACGAGAACCGATTAACTCGACGTGGTATGGTCGTTGGCTCCAGCCCCTATGTTTTTATTTAATTTTCGGCTTTGACATTTGAACCCTAATTGAGTTGATTTGTTCTTATCTCACATACTTTGTGTCAGCTATTTAAAAGTCAAACTTATTATACTGAAGGTCAGATGTTAAATTTTTTGCCTCATCCAACAACCACAAATTGAATCAAACAAATTCACTTCATCATTTAGTTAACGTTAAGTTTTATTGTAGGTATTTTTAAATGAAAGTGCCATGTATTGGAGTATCGGCGCCGAAGCTTGGATTGCGGTTAAATATGTCAAATTGACTGTAAGTTATATTTGAATTTGTATCTTGAGATCAAACTCTGAATAAATACTAGAAGCAGACTAGCTCATCAAAGAGAGCAGACTTTTTTGACTTTGAAATTCATTTTTTTATTCATTGATAAATATCTACTTACATACTAGACAAAAATGATTAAACCTAACTTAAAATTAACAGGATACTTATTCTTATTTATTGGTCCTTATGCGAACGCTCTAAACTTAACTATATCTTAGAATTATTGCCTTTCGGCCTACGAACTATTTTACGAACTAATCTTACATATATATTCCTCGAGAAAATTTACTAAAACTCGGTATCATTATTGAGATTTTATATAAAACAAATTACAAACTACCTATTCTACTTACTTAAACTACTTAACGTATTCTAACTATAATTAGGATTCTGAGCACTCGTTGCCTGGCGCAATAAGTGGTCCAAATCCCAATTGCTTTCCGAGCGCCTGGCAGTCGTCAACGTGCACACGCGCCGCCGTGAGCCGACTGAAGCCTTACAGCGTCAGTCAACTCCCGGAAGCACCACCACACGTTGGCGAGCCCGGCCTCTCCCAAAAACGCCCTAGCTGACTTAATCTAACTTATAAGCTAAGAGGATGTTACCTAGAGTAACGCACCGTCCTGGGAGGGCATGTTGACCCCTCCCCCCTCAACAAGCCACCAAAATTCGGCGAATTGCTTTTCCGTGTCGAATCTATCCCTCTCCGATATTGCGGTACTAAAACGGAGGAGCTCATGAGCATTGGCGACGTCCCCGTCATGGAGGAGCCGCTTATCTCTCGCGCTGCGGTAGCGATGGTATAAGACCGGGATACCATCCCTCGTCTGTACCAGCCCTTTTGAATCAATATGGATAAATGCCTCTGGCGGGATAAAGCCAGACCGGAGCGTACTCTCTATGTACATTTCATTGGGGTAGTAAGCCCCAAATATCAGACTATTGTCGCTGGCCATCGCCCTTGCAACGTGCCTTCGAGTCACCTTAATGAGGAAATTGTCAATCCTATTCAACTGAGCCCCATCGTATAGGACCTTGTTGGGATAGTATTTTATATAGTTGGATTCAGGCGTTCGGAACAACCGGAGACAGGTCCTAAGACATTGTCTCTCCAAAACCCGAATCTTTTCCATATAGCTAGGCGCTATATTAAACCATAATGGACAACCATAAGCGATAATTGGCCTTATAAGGGCCACGTAGCAAATGACCTTCACTTTGGAGTCAAGTTGACTGCTATGAAACAGTCTCCTTGTCAAAGCTTAAGCCTTCTTGGCCCCAGCAAGACAAGCAACTATATGTCTATCGAAATATAGATACTGGTCAAGCCAGATACCTAGATATCTAACTAGGCTTCTCACCGCCAATGGCTGCCCATTTTGTCCAATAATGGCCAATTTTTTCCAGTTTTTTCTGGTATACCTAGAGGCCCCAGCCAATGGAGTTCTGAACAAGATTGTTTCCGTCTTCTGAAAGTTGATTTTCAACTTCCAGTCGTCGCAATATCGCTTATCTAAATCGCTTATATTGGATACACTTTCCTTTTTTTTCCGCTGAACACTAACTAGCCGCCCTATCTCGAAGAGAGCTGCGGAACGACTGTCAAAGAGAGCAGATTTCAGAAGAGAATGTACATAAGCACTATAAAAACATTGACAACCATCGAGGAGTCACGAGGCTGTGATCCGCATCAAAGCTACATTTCAAAACATAAGCCTAATATGTTCACATGCCCCTACCGAAGCGACGCGACAAGGCTGAGGATTATGTCGAGGCCTGTCCGGAGCACGATGGATTTTAGTGCGTAAGGTAACAGCTTGCACAACACTAAGTTACCAAGATTGTGGCGGTAGAACCGCCAACCAATCGACCATATGCTTATCGATGCCAGGCCCGCGTTCAAATCTTAAACGTGCACATTTTTTTAAAGGAGCAAGCGTCTAGTGTGACCATTTTCTTGTTGCGGCTGAATTTAGAGCTCAACTCTCTAACGAGGAGAAGATGCGAACTGCCCAAAGGAAGCCTTCCCGCCCGGCCAATCGACAACTGACCAAATTTTCGCACAGAGACAAATACCGGAGATAACCAACGAATTTCAAGTCCAGACTCATCGCCTTTTCCTGGACTTGAAAGCCTGATTTGCCGTTCGGATTCGGCTTAAAACTGTAGGTTCCCTCCACTACGCATGAAAGTGGTTGGAGAAGCTAGGTTCTTGGCCATGTATGGGCCCGTTAAGGCCAAAATATGTATGAAAGCATCATATGATACTATTCATTGTCAGGAGTTTTGGCGAGGGTGGAATACAGGATCCCTGTAAAGCTGATCCAGCTGTTAAACGTAACACTTGAAAACGCGCTGCTGAATGTAGTTTGGAAGCAGCTCTTGAATTATTCGAAACTTACACCGGATTTCGGCAAGGAGTTACACTGTCATGAGAATTCTTCAGGGCAAATCTCAACACGAAAGGCACTATCTTCTATAAATCCGTCCAGCAACTGCGGTATGCGGATGATATCGACATCATCAGCAGTTCCCAGCGTGCCGTGGGCTGTAGCAAGGTGTGAATGTGGTCCAAAATGCTAGTTCAGGTCGACTTCGTTGCTCGTCCACATTGAGCGAATGGGCCAATATTGTTGCAGCCAAGAGGATCTTCGACTCCCAGACGAAAAGGCAAGGAAGACCGAAGCTCAGTTTTAAGGATATATCCATGGTGGATGCCAGAGCGCTAATCCTGGACAACTGAAAAAAGCGTGCTCGGTATCACAGAGAAAAGAAGGCTGCAATGTCTCTGATAGAGGCTCTTCACGGCCCGTTTTGTACGAGTAAAGTTAGTTATTATGTACCTACTTAGTATTTCAGTAGTCAGATATCTGCCTGAATTAAACAAAAGTTACGTTTCTTACTTTCCCATTTGGGACAACATAACGTCAGGCGTTCCTTCTGTTAAAATAAAATTCTCAAAACAATGTGTAAAATCTGTTTAAAAACATTCTTCCACGATTTGCGCAGTCTTACATTTTAGTGAGTTAACGCACCATGAAGTTAGACACTGTAGCTGATTGTTTTTAGAAAATCGTCTGGTTTGTGCATTCCCGTGAGCGACCTTGAGTATTGAATTTGTACAGAAACATTATCTGCTGTAATGAATGTGGCCAATTTGTTGGTTACGCTGCGGGAGTTAAGTTATCTATGTTTTCTCATTTTCAGTTTGGAATGGTGAGAAATGGCGGATTGGTGAAGGATAGAGATGAAAACAAAAGCATTCGAGTCCTCATATATGGTGCCTAGGCAGTCCTTTACACGGAAATTGTTTTTGTGATCCTTCGAGAGTGGTAAATCTCTTATTCATCCTAACCTCGATAAAATGGATTTGGAAACCATTTCGTGCAGTGTGAAATGTGGAATAGAATCTCCCTATGTTAGGTACATACTTGTACATGAGGGAGTATGTATCCTGTTGTCCCTGTGAAATTGCATGCGTTGTAGCTGGCAAGAGTCTTCGAATTGTTTGATCATTTAATGCAAACAAATTTCGTTTAAGGTACATTGATCGTGATGTTTGATACACCATAATGCAGCCTTTTCTTTTAACGTTTACTGTGAACTACTTGCTAGATTTAATAAGAATTTGGGACACATCTCTGAGTCACAGGGAAAAGCGATGAATGCATGTATTCCAGTAGGGTTGATTCAATACCTCTGCGGTACTTATATCAGTACTAATTACAATACTCACAATAGTGTATCGACACCCATCGAATATAAAATGAAATGTATTGATACCTATTCGTATCGAAACGAATACTTTGTTCAACAATTGCGTGACGGATCACGTATTGGCGGTTATATGAATAAGACGACAATCACTAAAAGATGGCGCCTCGGCTTTAGCTGTCTCTATCTAATTCTACAAATATGAGGAGGAAAGTTTCTACCGAATCAATATCGTCTAGCGATAATCGAGTGTGCAGGCGTATTTTCGCATGAAGCAACAAAATATTATTGTTTCATTCATGATATTTCCCACTCTCACTTTACGATTCATTACGACAGTCCATTCATTTGAAATGATTTTGTGTGAAAAAAGGAGAAAACCCAGAGCTTAAGATTGGAAATTGCGGAGGTAGAAAATCGATAATATGACAATGCACATTTTATATAGTCGCATGTACAATTCGATACGATACGAGTGGTTTTAATCGATATTTACTTGGATCGTATCAAAAGGATATCGATACTAATTGTAATTTAAATCAAATAATAATTGTGGTATCGAATTAAAAGTATCGAATAAGTACTCGTTTGCTTGGATCGAATCAACCCTATATTCCAGTCAGTACTCGTATTTGGATTTTTTGTACACCACTACAGCCGGTATACCCCAGTAGGGAATCTTTGGCTATTTCCGAAGGCCTCGCTAAACACCACTTACTTCATCAATGAAAATCTTGGAAAAAGCAAGGCCTTCCCAAAATCATGCCTAGGAAGCCGGTTGGTAGTGGCTTTTGCTTTGAAATTCCAACAACTTTCAAAACTTGAGCACCAATGCCATTACCACTGAAGTTTACCTTTTTTCAGACCTACGTTGGACTGGGGACGTCGCCATGGGCTCCTCCGTTTTAGAGCCGCAATAGCGGAGAGGGCTAAATTCGATTCGGAAAAGCAACTGGAAAAAATGTTGGTGGCTTGTTGAGGAATGGTCGACATGACTTCCCAGGACGGTGCGTTAGCAGTTAAGATTTTGACCACTTGTTGCGTAAGGCAACGAGTGCTCAGAATCCGAAAAAAAACTTTTTTTTTAATTTGGATGGACTTGATGTATACAATATTATTTACATGATTTGATGAAGGATGAACTAATATAAGATGGTACACTTAAAGAAGCGTTGTAATGGTTTGGGGAGCAATAAGCTCTTAGCGCACAGTACAATTGGAATTTCAAAGCTCAAGAATAACCGCGAATACTTGCAAATCTATACTAGAAAGAGCTTTGCACCATTTTTCCGATTTGTTTGATGTTACACCGATGGATGCGCTGTGTAGCCTTTACATAATAAGGCTACAAAAAAAATCCTTTTAGTGGGCGTACATTTAAAAAAAGCAAAGGACAAGGACAAAGGACAATAAAAAGCTGGATTCTAATGTAGACCCATTGGCATGGCTACCATATTCGCCTGACTTGAACATCATAAAAAACGTGTGGGCATGGTTTTCAAGGATGGTATTACGGCCGAGATAATTGAAGTCATAAAACGAGCATGATCCGAAATGACCCTCAATTATTAAGAGACTCTATGAATCTCTACAAAAGAGGCTACTTGAAATGATTTAACAATCCGGAGGCAGACCCATTAAGTACTAATAACTGTAAAAGTCTACAAATAATATTTGAAACTATTGTTTTAAAACAAATCTTTAGTGTTTTCTTACCTTTTAACACGTAGATTTTGCATGTGTCCTGTGGATGCAAAAAGCAGTTACATTTAATGTCCTTATTGGTAAAAAGTTCATATGTAGGTACAATTAAAAAAATGTATCTATATTATTTTTACAACATGATCACTATATAGGGGAGAGTGGAGTACATTTGAACACGGGGCACATTTGAACACTGCTTATAAAATTTTACTTTTTTACTCTTTTTTAAAGTAATTCAATATTTTAACCTGACAATACCATATCCGTAAACGTCATTGACTTTCCTTGATTTCCTCAGTTGTCTCTCAGATTTAGATGTGAAAGGTGGTTTTTACAGTGTAGTGCATTATTTTCGTTTTTAGTAGAATTAAATCACTTTAAGTTTTTGAATGAATATATTAAAGTTTAATGTACGAGGGCGGGTCAATAAGTCCGTGACTTTTGGAATAAAACACAGATTTTTTGATAAAAAAATAATTTTATTTTTCAACGTAGTCTCCCTTGAGCTCTATAAACTTTGTCCAACGCTTCTCCAATTTTTTTATCCCTTCCAAAAAAAATGATTTGTCGAGGTCCTCAAAATAGGCCTTTGTTTGCGAGATGACTTCATCATTGGAGTCAAATCTTTTTCCACCAAGCCATTTCTTCAGGTTTGGCAACAAGAAGTAGTCGCTCGGAGCCAAATCTGGAGAATAGGGTGGATGAGGGAGCAATTCATAGCCCAATTCATGGATTTTTGCCATGGCAACTGCACATGTGTGCACCCTTGCATTGTCTTGGTGGAAAAGAACTTTTTTCTTGGCCAAATGAGGTCTGTTTTTTTTCAAATCGTCATTGAATCGGTGCAATAAGTTGGCATAATATTCCGCATTGATTGTTCTTCCCTTTTGAAGGTAGTCAATGTGGATTATCCCGCGTGCATCCCAAAAAACAGTCGCCATAACTTTATTGGCTGACAAACCCACCTTGGCCTTCTTTGGCGCCGATTCACCCTTAGAAACCCACTGTTTTGACTGTTGTTTGGTCTCTGGTGTGTTGCGATGGATCCATGTTTCGTCCACGGTTACAAAACGGCGCAAAAACTCCTCCATATTGCGATTAAACAACGCCAAACCTTCCTGTCAAGTTGTTACACGATTGCGTTTGTGGTCGACTGTGAGCAAACGCGGCACCCATCTTGCGGAAAGCTTTCTCATGCCCAAGTGCTAATTCAAAATTGAAAACACTGAGCCATGCGAGATCCCTACGGCTTCTACAATCTCTCGCACTTTCAATCTTCGGTCGGCCAACACCATATCGTGAATTTTTTCGATTGTTTCGGGTGTAGAGACCTCAACTGGGCGTCCAGGACGTTCGGCATCTTCAGTGCTTGTACGGCCACAACGAAATTCAGTAAACCACTTTTTTACCATTGAAATCGATGGTGCAGAGTCCCCATAGTCTTTTTCAAGCTTAGCCTTGGTCTCGGTAATGGTTTTTTTTCGCAAGAAATAATGCTTAATAAGCACACGAAATTCACTTTTTTCCATTTTCTCCTTAAATTAGTGAGTAGTCTGATAAAAATAGCTGTCAAACACAAACTAACTGACGCAGCAAGTTTAATATTTGACAGGAGTCAACTGACAGATGCCTGTTGACAGGAGCAGTGTTGCCGTTTCAGTAAAGAGGTCAGAAATTCAAAAAGTCACGGACTTATTGACCCGCCCTCGTATATGCAAAATTTTATGTCGCTGTAACAGTTGGGGCAGATTTGAACAAGTGTGTTGGGGCACATTTGAACATGTTCAAAACTGCCCCAATCAGTTTTTTTTTACATATGTTTTTACATTTTAAAGAAACTGTTATGTTTTTCATTCAATAAATCTGTTGCTCATTATTTTATTTTTTTTAAGTGAATAATGGTGCACATTCATATTCAGAGATCCACGAGGTGCACTAAAACAGACATGATATTACTTTTATTGGACAATCACGAAAGCCATTGCTCAATTGAAGCCATAAACTTTTGCCGTGATCATGGTATCGTCCTTGTTACTTTTCCTCCCCATTGCACTCATCGCCTTCAGCCACTTGATGTTGCTGTCCTAGGACCCTTTAAGCAAAAACTATCGGTAGCACAAAATGACTGGCTACTTAACAACCCTGGCAAAACAATAAGAATACACAACCTTCCGTCTATTGCAAATACTGCGTATATCAATGCGTTCACTCCAAAAAATATAACTTCTGGGTTTGCCAAGCCAAGCATTTTTCCATTTTCAAGGAATGTATTATATAGTATATAAGTATAAAAGAGCTGATGAAGCTGATCTGCCAACTGATGAATTTGTTATAACGCCAACTGACATCGTTTCACCTGAAATAGCACGACCTTATCCGAAAGCTGCGCCAAGGAAACCCAACACTGGAGGGCGAAAGAAAGGAAAGTCGCGGATACTGACCAAAACCCCTGAAAAAAATAAGACTGAAGATGCATATTTAAAACGTCAAAAGCGTCTGAAACAAACACCGATACTGGCTTTAAATGAACGCTATAAAGATAAAAACTCCAAACCGCAAACCAAAGCTAAAAACTTAATGGAATCCAGCTCCGGTTCAGATCAAAGCTTCTCGGTTAATGACGACACCGATCTCGATTTTGATTTTGCTGGCGATTCTTCCTTTGAAGAAGGACATGTAACGGAACCAGTAGAAAACGAGGAATCATATGACTTTAGTTATGACAATTTAAATCAAGGCGACTTCATTTTGGCCGAATGTTCTAACAAAAAGAGCAATAAAAAGCTGGTTTTTGTGGGCAAAATAAAAGAAAAAAGTGGAAATATGTACAACATAAGTTTTTAAAAAAGATGCCTGAATCCTTCAAGTTTTACTTTCCTGATCTAGAAGACAACTCATTTATAAGCGCCTTAGAAATCAAAGCCAAGCTGAATACATCAATTAACGCTCCAGGTACATCAAGAACATCCGCTTTGATAACTTTTGCGTTTGATTTTTCGAAATACCGATTGGGTTGAATACAAAAAAAGTTTCTTACTTTACTCTAAGAAGATAAAATGGTATAAATTCTATTTTTCTGTTATGTTTCTTATGAATCTTTGTTTCTTTTTTGTTTTCTTTTAACAAATGAATGTAATAGGTATAACCAAAGAATGCATTTTAAGTTTGTATTTTTTAATCTTGGCTGTTTTTGTATCCAGTATGAATTTTAGGTTTGTGATTGATAAGCTTTTTTCATGTTTTTATAAAAAATAAATATTAAAAAATAAAATTAAGTGTGTTTTATTCACCAAAAATAAATTAAGATTGCTGTTCAAAAGTGCCCCTTCCCATGTATGGGGCACTTTTGAACATTAGAACCAATATTGGTTGAAAATAAAAATTTATTATAAATATTTCGTTAAATTAACCAAATATTAATTGAAATCAAAGTTCAATACCACTGTTCAATGTGAGAAAAATGTACAGAAAAATAAATCAAATATATAAGGTTTTATCAATTTTGAAAGCAAAAAGCAAAAAGTGTTCAAATGTGCCCCACTCTCCCCTATCCTTCTTACTATTCGCAAAAGGGTTTTTTCCCGATTATTGAATTGGTTTAAAAATATTGTTACCTTTGCAAACAAAATTAACTTTCCTTAACAAAGTGGTACCTACAGATTGTTTTTAGATGAATAGGCTGACGTTTTGTCTGTGATATCGCTCATTCATGGAAACGGACTTGTCTTTCACCTTATTTGAATGAATTTTTGACATAATTTAATTCAATTCGGATATGTTTCGATAAGGGTTAAGTAACCTTGCTAGACCCCGTAAGCATGTACAATCGGGTGAATGTACCGACCCTGATAGATATTGACGAATCAGATTGTTGAAAAAATTATATGTTACATCAAGTCTTACAGGCTACTTTCAGAAGACTTAAGGCTGAACTACTGAAGGTAAATTGCAGGTGTCCTTTAATTCAGTTATTTCCTTAAGTTGCGGAAGTGAATTTTAGTGCTTTCAAGACAAAAAACTGGTAGACGTATGTTAGTGTTGCACAAAGACACATGAAAACTGCCAAAGCTGCAAAGTCGGGAACGTACATATAAGTGGCGGTGTAACGGAGGGTTAAAGATTTCAGCACAGCGCAGTGATGGAAACAAATCGCCGAGTATGACAGATGATAGAAGCCGCCTGACGATAGCCAATCACAAGAAAGAGTTCGGAGATCCCGTTGCCGAATCGTGTAGCAGTTTTCTTCATTTCTTCATTCCAGTTTATAACTTTTTCACCGTCACACGTTTTTTGCAGATTCTACATTTTCACACGCTTTTCTGTGAATTATCTGTGATTTAGCTTATTCTTGTGTAATAAATAATATCTGAATTTAATCGTGACGCATTCTTTCTTTATTCTTTTTTGGACGAACAGCTAAATATACACTCCGTTCCACGTGTTTATAAACAGGTAGTTTGTTGATTTAATTTTACAAAAAAAAAATTAAATCCTTCGATAATATTGGAAAAACCAAATGCAATATGAAAGAGGGTTATATAGCATTTATGTTGTAAAAAAGATATTATGGTTAGGCAGATAAATTCAATTTCTATGATGCTTTTCCTAATAAGGTCATAAAATTAGTCCTTTTTCGTTCCACCTGTTTACGAACAGTAACTAAATTTACTTGTTATCATATTTAAAAAAAATAAATAAAGGCATTGAGATTAACAGGGACTTTAGTTCAAAACATAATTTCATAGAAACAACAACCTTTTGTAAAAGAAAGTCATTAACCAAGGAGGAAATAGGCCAAATTCGAGCTAACAACAAGGAACAAGGCAAATCTATACGTTTTATAGCCGATAAGATTGGAACTGTTGTTCACAGCTATCTTAAGGACAATGAGAACCATGGAAACAACCGTAAAGAAGGAGTAATCAGAGCGACAACAAATCAGGATCGATGGGCGATACTGAGAGCTACTTTAAATTCAAGAGTTTCCCTAAGTAAATTCAAGGCTACCAACGACCATACCACGTCGAGTTAATCGGTTCTCGTCAGATCACCGAAATTAAACGACGTTGCTCGCGGTTAGTACGTAGATGGGGGACCGTTTGAGAACAACCGCGTGTCGTTGGCCAGTCCCATCTACAGAGTTGAGGTAGATAATTATACGTGGTATCACAATGGACCTAAATTGGTCTAAGTGTGTCGGCTTCTGCCGACAGCCACCTAAACCTAACCTAACCTAAATTCAAGGCAGAAACTGGAGTTGATGCTAGTAGATTAACTGTTTATCGCATGATAAAAAAAGAAGAAACCACCATTGAACGCAGCACGAAAAAGTCAGTGACTTGATTTTGCAATAAGTCACACCAGGTGGAGTCGAGAGTGGCATACGGTTGTCTTTTCAAATGAAAAAAAAAAATATAATTTGGAAGGACCTGATGGATATAATTATTATTATCATGATTTGAGGAGGATGAAGTAACCTTGGAAAGAAGACACAGCAAGGGAGGTGGAGTAATGGTATGGGGAGCAGTAAGCTTTTACGGAACCGCAAACTTTGATTCTCAAAGCTCAATAATGACCACAATCACCTACAAATCTATACTGGAAAGAGCTTTCCCTCATTTTTCAAGTTGTTTTTTTTTTGAAACGATGGATTTTCCAACAGGACAATGCACCGATACATACCGCAAGAATAACCAAAACTTGGATTCAGAGTTAAAATGTAGATCTACTGGCATTGCCGCCATATTCACCAGACCTGAACATCATGAAAAACGTGTGGGGATGGCTTTCAAAATGGTTTAATAAAACAAGCCTGGTTACTTGGAAGAATAAATCTCCTTATAGCAGGCTTCTTGAAGTGATAGAGCGATCGGGAAGTAGTACACATTGTTAAAAGCTATTGCTTGGGCGAACTGTTGGATACCCTATTCTTATTCCTATCCTCATAAGTGGGCGTGACAAAAGTCCAAGTATGGTTGAATTGTTAAGAACGCTCTACATAATTTTGTTGTATAACATTTAAATTATTTGATCTAAAAAAACGAAGCTTTTGTAAAAAAAACGCACCCTAGCTCAAACTTTGGTTTTCCAATAAAATAGTATTATTTAAGTGTGGGCGTGTCAGTAGACGGATTAAAAAAAAATACGCATGAGCATAAAGGGTCCCTAGAGAGTATATATTATAAATTTTAGCTCCCTACCTCAAACTTTGGATTTTCAAAAAAAGTGTTTGTTTAAATTGTGGGCGTGTCAGTAGGCGGATTTTGAAAATATTTACACATGAGCATAAAGGGCACATAGAGAGTATATACAGTGTACTCTTTCCTAACGGACAACCCTCATAAGCGGACACCTCTCATAACCGGACAAATTTCAAAGAACGGAATAATCTACACAATTTTTAATGTAAATAATTCTCTCATAAACGGACTCTTTTATAACTTGACGCGGACACCAGTTTTCATAGCCGCAATAGAATTTCACTCTCTCTTAAACGGACAAAACGCATTGGGCACATGTCGATGTCTTTTATTTTGTTTGCTTTTTTTCCTTTTCCTTGCGCTTTGCCCTTGATACCCAGCAAAAAATTAAAAAAAAAAACGGTAAAGAATGTAAACATAGTAGACTGAGGCGCCGGCGGCCGTCTGTCGCCTATCCGACTAAAATTCTCGTGGCGCAGCGCAATACGTAGGTTTGTGTGTAAGTGTATGCATAATTTGAAGCATAAATACAGTTTCAAGTATGTAATGCAAAAATGATTTTTTAAAGGCTTTGTTCTTGTTTATGTTTTGTTTCAAAAATGAATTTTTAAAGGCTTTGTTCTTGTTTATGTTTTGTTAGTATCCTTTTTATTACCTACAACTAATGTTTATCACAAAAAATGCATTCCATTTTAAAATAAAATGTTATAGGTGCCATAAATGCATATGTCTTGTTTCTTCTTTCAAGGTTGTCAATGAAATATTTTTTCTCATAACCGGACACCTCTAATAAGCGGACAAATTTCTTGGTACCGTCAGTGTCCGCTTATGAGAGAGTTCACTGTATTATTAACTTCAGCTCCCTAGCTCAAACTTTGGTTTTTCAATAAAATTGTTTTATTTAAACGGATTTTAAAAATTGTATCTCCCGATCAGTTTTAGGAGTCATAGATCATATATAAAAAATTTCAGCTTTCTAGCTTTTTTTGAGTTTGTGGGCGTATCTGTAGGCGGATTTCAAAAATTCTTAAACTTGATTATTTCGGGACCCAAAAGAGTATATGGTTAAAATTTAAGCTCTCCTAGGTCTAGTTTAAATGCCTAATTTTTGCCGACAGACGGACGGGCGGACATGGCTAGATCGACATTACTGTCGATGCTGATCATAAATATAGTAACTTTTAGGGGTCTACGGGCAATATTAAGGTATGTTACAAACTAGGAGTCAAAATTAATATACCCTTAGAATACGGTATAATTAAATTTATCTATTCCAAAAAAATTACCATCGAACGATTTAATAAAATTCGTAAAATTAAATCAAGAAATTACCTGTTCGTAAACACATGGAACAACTCTCAAGCAAGTGTTCATGCAAATCCTTGGGTTGACATGACTGGAGATTACCGGTGTCGTAAAAGGTCAATCAATCAATAATGTAAGCATGCACGTGTCGAAATCTTAATAAAGAGGCCTTAATACTGATCATAACTTTGTCGTGAAGTAAAGAAGAAGACAGTTTTCAATCGCAAAGAAGTCTACAACAAACTTTCTTTCAATTTTGTACGGAGCGTTTTTTGATTGGCCCCAAATTATTGTCCTAAATTTAACTTAATTATGCAATCCACAACCGAACCTATAGGCTTCATGTCTACGCAGTGCCAGCACCATCTGTTATCCTTTTACAATTTCATAAGAAACATATTTTTGCGATGCGCCGTCAGAAAATGCATACTGTTGATACAAGATTACCACAATTGAACACTAAATGTACAAGCTTAACATGCGAATTGCGGTTTCACATTCAATGGTAGTAACAATTAACAAATCCTTTCTGTACAAGTTTATATATGCGTCCTCAAGCAGTTTGCGCATCCATATGCGTTCAAGGTCCGATTAAGAGATTTCAGATTTCGGATTCGATTAAATTGTGTATAATTATCTTGTGGAAAAAATGATGTCGGTCAATTGCAAAATGTATCCAATCTCTCACGCGATCAGATATTGTGAACTTTGACTATAGAAGTACATTGAGCAGGTGGTCACTCAATACAAACACGCATTGACAACCAGACGCCGAATGCTGCCTAATACCACCCTGAAAATGTACTCGAAGTTTGTTGCCTTTAAGGTTTATTCGGTAGTTGTTTATATTATAGTCGAGCAGGACCCAGCCTACGATTTATCAGTACAAATATGAGGTTGTGCTGTACCTACCACACATGGAGGCGGTAGCAAACGAAGAATGGATTATAAAAATATTTACCAAAAGGATATAAGTAGACGTCGGGCTTCTGTTGCTTTTCAAGAGGTGATCTTGACGTTATCCCTTAGAACAACACATTGGGAAAAGGGACTGTCGTCAGGATTTGTTTATTCAAACGGCAGACAATAATTATTGTGGTGAGCCGTTGTGTTTCGTGCCATGGATAACAAATTGTCCATGAAGTTAATTGATTCTTTCATTTATGAATATAACTGAAAAAAAAACTGTTTAAACACAGAGAAAGGCAATTCAACAATATTCGTCGAATAATGGCTACGACCACCACAATGTAGGTATCATTATGACATACTTACGCATTCTGATCACGTTTAGCCCATAATTGAGGTTCTGTCTTAAAAGTATTAATTATATCGAACATTTAATAACCTTGCACCTCAAATATGTTCGTATATTAATTAAACTTTAATAAAGATACCAACGCCCCAAAGTACACACGTCCTTCTCCGATCAACAGGGATATCGTGCAGATTCAAAAGCTGCAAAGAAAAAAATAACCTCGATTGCACAGCTCCTCATTTCCCGCTATGTTCCTTAAAATAAGAGACACCGAACACGATTTTCCTGATGTAAATTATTAGGTTGAGCAATTAATCAAGAAAGGTGTACCCCATCTGGACGTTATAACGCTAACGAAGAAAAAAATCCTTTCATCTTTCTTTCCAAAATATCACTGCACAAAGGGAACCACAAAAACCGGCCGAGAAGACAGTCCTTTCCATCGATTCCCGTATACGCATTACGCATCCCTTTCTTCTTTAGTGTCAACTCGACGAATTTCCATAATTAATCATCGCGGATATGTGAAAATATTTCCCTGATCCTGATATCGATCTGGTTCAATTTTATGCAAATTTAAATCACATTTCACCGGGATCAGAATCGCGCTTATTTGTGTGCTCCTTTTGTAGTTTGTTTGCTTTAACTTGTCATGCAAATTTAATTTTGCCACATTTATGACATCGTGATAATGGATTGTAATTGCGCAGATGAAAATGGCTTTGATCCTGCGCTGATGATCACAGATTGCATCGATTAATTTTAAATTTAATCATTTGGATGGCTTGACACTTATCACTCTCTGCACGTGGTTTTGTAAACAAAAAATAAGCTGACGTGATGTATGGATCTTCAATTTTGTCTAAGAGATTTTTTAGGAATTGTATTTTTTGTATTGCAGGAAACTTAAGCAATCGCTTTGTTTAGGTCTGCGTTCAGTGACAAATTCACTCATCGATAATATGAAAGTGTTTGTCCTGACAGAGGTCAAGACGCTAATCGTAGATTCATAAAACTAGAAGGGAAATCTCTTTGAGATGTGAAGGCGCCAGATGTTTAGACAACCTCCTGGGTGTTTTCATAATTAAAAAAAACAGAATGGTTCACGAACCAATTACTCATATTGAAATTAAATCTTGCAGTGTATTAGAAAAGTAAAGTAATAAATTTTATTTAAAAAAATTAACTGAGAATTAAAATTGTGATTTACAACATATATTTTAAAAATTAGAGCCTGTGTGCGTGTGTATGTGCATTGTGCGTGCGTACGTACGTATGTTATACATTAAGAGTTTGCGAGGAAGCTGACAATCCTTATGGTATGGCGTTTAGGATGGCAATGATTAAGTTGAAGGGTAAGGGTCTCCACAAATAACTTGTTCGACAATGCTTGGATCCATAGTACACCATATTTTTCCCAAATTCCATCTAGTACACTCAAAGAAAAAAATAGTTATTTTTGTAACTATTGTCTTAGTAATTACATAATATTCTACGAAATTTACGGAATGACTATTAAAGAACAAAAAAACGTTGAAAATAGTTAGAAATAGTAATATAAATTGTCAAAAATTACTATTGCTTAGTTATTGAATAATAAAAGCGTACGTCAAAATTTCAACCATGACTATAAATAATAAATTTACAACTAAAATAATCATAAGTAACTATTTTTAACTAATAAAAAAAGTGGTCACGATTCGGACTATGAAAATAGTCAAAAAATAGTCATTAATGACTATTTTTTTCTCTGAGTGTATATGTAATTATGGAAACCTGTACAGTGGACATCCCAATAATCACATCGGATGAGCTGTTTAATGCGTGCAAGAACATAGGCAACAATAAAGCGCTTGGACCAGATGGCATACCGAACAAGGTAGCGAAGGCGGCCTCCCAAAAGGGACTGGACATTTTAATAGCTGCGGAGCAAAAGTGTCTAGAAGAAGGAGTTTTACCTGACCTATTGAAACTACAACATTTGGTATTACTATCGAAAGGAGACAAAATACCTGGGGACCAAACCCAATATGTCTACCGACAAAGTCATTGAAGCGGTTGTCGATACAGCAGTTGAAGCAATAAAGGGAGAATGCTATTGATATGGCACAAACGAATACTGTGCGGTAATGAATTTGAACATCAAAAGCTCATTTTGGCCGTCCATCAAGATGGACACACCATACCTCTTACGAAGGATAGTAGCCAACTACTTTACCAACAAAAAGCCGAGGTATGAAACTGATGAAAGATTGAAATACTACAAAAATTCTGCGGGAATGCCACAAGGATCAGTACTGGGCCCCCTATTATGGAAAATCATGTACGACGGAGTCCTGATGCTTGAGTTGCCACTGGGAGTTCAAGTTATTGGGTTTGCTGACGACATAGCCGACGTTACAGTGTCAAAACACATTCACCAGATAGAGTTAGCCACGAATGAAGCAATTGTTTGAATCAAGGAGTGGCTAGTATCCGCCGATCTAGAATTGGCTGACCCCAAAACAAAGGCTGTCCTAATGATGAGTCCAAAAATAGTAGAATACGTGTTGGACATCAAATAATCCGATTAAAAGAAGCTATAAATACCTAGCAGTAATATTTGATAAGAGGCTAAAGTTTAAATCGCACCTGGAGTACTCGAGAAACAAGGGGTTACTACTGCAAGCATCACTTTCTCGAATACTGCCCAACATCAGTCGATCTGGATATGCTAGGAGAATCCTTCTACCTAGAGATGTCAGCTCAGTCCACCTATATGCAGCTCGGTTTCGGTGGGGGCCCTTACCAAAGAAACAAGGAGAAATCAATCATCCGCATACAGTCCCAACGCATTAAGGACGATCTGCTGTTTTCGAGCAATCTCGGACGAAGCTGCCTTCGTTTTTATTACAGCGATTTCCATAGACATTCAATTCTAGTGAAGATGTTGAATATCTACAACAGGAAAACACCGGTTGATTAAGGTCACATTCAAATTGCAAGAATAAAAGAGGAAGACAGAACTGCTTCAGTAGCAAAAGTGGCACTTTCAGGTGGCACAACACTAAAAAAAAGCCAGATCGACCTACAAGTTGATCCCGATCATTTAGAGCTGGACAAACCGAACAAATTGAAACAGCAACAACCAGTTTACGCAGCTCTTGACTGGCCTCGGCGGCTATCCCAAAAATCATCGATATGGACACCATTGCTCGCCCTTCTGCCGCCCAGAATGTCCTGACCACGGGTAATATACGGAGCACGCAGTTTTTCATTGCAGACAATTTATAGAATGGACAACGAATCTGTCTAATACACCATTCATGTTTGGTTGCTGGTAACAACACTCCAAAATCAGCTGCGGAGGGTAGGAAAGCTAATAAGAGCATCAGAAGCAACTGATACAAGGCAAAACTTGTAGCATGAAATTCAACCCAGCGCCATCGCCGAGAAGTCATACCTAACTTCAGTCCTTCGGAGAGAATGGTTGAAGTGGTGCGTGTGGGTGTTTTTAAGCTTCTGGCTCGCTAAGGCAAAGAAAAAAGCACTGCGACCTAGAAGTTCTATTGTACCGTTTTGTGTGGGTTAGTAGGTACGTAGGCGTATTCCTGGCAGCGATTATTCAGGTTTGCGAATCGTACATGTACGTCGTTCATCTTTCCAAGATTGCCACATTCATTGACACACCGAAGAAAAAAAAACATCCGTATGTGCGCACGTTCGTAAACAACTTATCGTTCACGGTATCTCACGTTAAACTATCTGAAAGATCTGAAAGAAATTATTTTGAATTCGGCCGGGCGGTTTTCCGTTTTAACAAAAAGACTGATTAACTTCCCAGCATTGGGGGTGTTATTTTAATTCCTCCGAAAACAAAACTCGTAATTTACAGCATATTTTATAATCTGATGGTCACAATATGTTTTCCAATTGTTTATGGTGCCTTTTTTGCGTATAAAATATGATATTGACCTCGTTCTAACAAATATGAATTGAAAATTAAAAAAAAAAAATTACACTGAATTCGGCAAAGCCGTTCTTTTGTGTAAACAAAAAGACTAAACAATTATTGATTTTAGAGTATTTTAGAAATATTTATTCAATCTATTTTGTTCTGGGGCAATCCATATACACTGGCGATCACACGGATGAGGCCATACATTTTGCAATCGACTTTCAGTCTTTATACCTATTGGAAATTGTATACCCAGAAACAGGTACAATTAAAGGGTAAATAAGAAACGACCGCTGGAATTTCACAAGATCAAACCCTACTTGAAAAGCGTATAAAAACATGCGGCACTAGGATGAGGCCACATGCAAAATCATCGAAAGAAAGGAACAAATGAATAAAATGTTAACATTTTATGGTTTTAAAATATTTATTTATTATGTTTTTCTTCATTAATAATGGGTATGCCCGCCATTTTTCGATATGACCTCTATAAGACGGTTTGGAATTGAATCATACAGTTTTTTTTTTTTTTTTTAATAATTAAGGGAATTTTGAGCCCAGGCATCACGAATAGCTTCCATTAAAGTGTTCTTGTCTTCAAATTGTCTGCCGCCTTCATACACTTTACGAGATAACCACGCCCAAACATTTTCGATTATGTTTAAGTCCGGTGAATAGGGTGGCCATGGCAAAAGTTCCACGTCTTCTGATTGATAGTGTTGGACATCCCTGCCAATTCGTGCCCATGCATACCTACCAACATATACATACAAACATTTTCTGTTTTCTTTCTCACTGTCATTCTGACTTGACCTCTTCTTTTTATTCGATTTTAATACTTGAAGTAAGCTAACTCGTTCTTGTTTAAAGCATTTAATATATCTTATTTTATTTAATACATCCTTTCGGTTTTTGCATTAAAGTATATTTCTCAAGGTTTGAGCCATCTCAATAAATCGGCTCCACAGGTTATGGGCCCAGAGATTTTAATTTTAATAATTTAATTGCAAAACTTAACCTCACTACAATTTTTATTTTCTGTTGCTGATAATGGCGCAAGCAAGTTCTTCTCCAAGGCTTGACCTATTGTCTAAAGACAATTACGAAACATGGTGCCTTCAAGTAGAGGCATTGCTCGTCAAGAACGATACATGGGATTATGTGTCTGGTGAAATACCTAAACCACCAGAGCCAACCGAAGCCGAAGAGTCTAAGATGAAGAAGAGTTTAGCTGCCTGGCAACGTCAAGACAGAAAGGCAAAAGCCGATCTTATTTTGACAATCAGTCCATCCGAGCTCAAACAAGTCCGTGGCTGTGAAACTTCTTATGAGATCTGGAAGAAACTTGAATCCATTTATGCGTCGTCTGGTCCAGCTAGGAAAGCCACATTACTTAAGCAACTTACACTTCAGAAAATGAAGGAAGGAGATGAAATTCGTGACCATGTGAACAAATTGTTCGATGCTGTCGACAAACTCGAGGCAATGGATGTTAAAATTCACAACGATTTGTTAAGCATAATGCTTTTGTACAGCTTACCCGAATCGTTCGAAAATTTTCGTCGTGCTATCGAGACTCAGGATGTTCTTCCTGATGCTGAAAGGCTTAAAGTGAAAATTCTCGAAGAAGCCGGATCCCGCAAGCAAAAATCCAAAGAGTCTGAAAGAGAAGCGATGGTTGCAACAAGAAGTTTTACCTCGAAACAACCATGTAAAGAAACTCAAACGAGCAAGAAAAGGTTTCCATTCCGATGTAGCAAGTGCAACAAACTGGGGCACAAGGCTGCAGATTGTCGTGTAAAACGTCAAGTTTCACAACGTGCCGAATGTGCAAAGGATTCCTTTTACATAATGTCAGATGCTTCTGAACATGCCATGTGCACGGATACCATCGATTTGAAACGAAGCTGGTGTTTGGATAGTGGATGCACATCCTACCTGTGCCGTGAAGAGGAAAATTTCGAATCTCTATCATCTACCGATCGTGGAAAATTAAATTTGGCAAGCAATCAATCTACTGCAGTGAAGGCTAAAGGAACTGTTAGATTCCAGGCAGCTGTTGGAGTCGAATCAAGGTCAGTACACTTTGAAAATACTTTGCTAGTTCCTGATCTGCGCACAAATCTTCTTTCACTGTCCAAAATTACTGACAAGAACTGCGAAGTAGTCTTCAGGCGTGACATGGCGCTAGTACGAGATGAGGATGGTCAGATAAAACTTTTAGCTGACAGAGTTGGCGATTTATATTACCTTCGACAAACTTCGGAGTCTGCAAGTGCTGCTGAGTTAGCCAACCAGAAGGCAATGGTCAAATCTTCAAAGTCAAATATCCAAATGTGGCATGAACGGCTTGGCCATTTGAACTCTAGCGATCTGTTAAATATCGTCAAAAACAAAACTGCCACAGGAATTTTTCTTAAGCCAATCGAAAAATTAACTTCATGTACCATTTGTTTAAAGGGGAAGTTGGCAGCAAAACCTTTTTCTGTAAGAACTACTAGAAGTGCCGAACCTCTAATGATTGTGCATTCGGATATCTGTGGGCCTATGAGGACTCAGTCTAATGGTGGTGGAAAGTATTTCGTCACTTTTATTGATGATTACTCGCGCTGGTAAAAATAAAAGCGATGTTTATGAAACATTTCTCAAATTTAAAAATTTTGTTGAAAAACAAACCGGTCACAAAATTAAAGCCCTACAGACAGATAACGGCAAGGAATACAATTTTGATGAATATTTGAAGTCACAAGGCATTCGAAGGAGACTGTCAACACCTTACACACCTCAACAAAACGGGGTAAATGAACGGAAGAACCGGACCTTGGTCGAGATGGCCCGATGTATGGTACTGCAGGCTGGACTTTCTCCATCGTTTTGGGCTGAGGCAATTTGTACAGCGAATTATTTGAGGAATCGTTGCCCGTCAAAAACTCTTGATGGTAAAACACCATTCGAATTGTGGATGGGACATGTTCCGAATTTGAAACACCTTAAGATATTTGGTTCCAAGGCCTTCGCGAAATATAAAGAACCAAATAAAGATAAATTTGGAGCTCGTTCGACTGAGGGTATATTTTTTGGTTACTCAGATGAAGCAAAAGCATACCGAATTTGGATGCCATCGGCGAGTAAAATTTCGATCGCAAGAGATGTTACGTTTATTAATAAGTCCAGAGAAATCCGAGTGGATGTAGACATCATCTCATCTGAAACAAAGTGTTGTAATGAAGAGTCCCTGGAGCAACCGTGTTTTGCTGAATCTGATGATGGTGCTGAAAATTCATGTTATCGCGAACCTAGTGAGCAATCTGGTGAACCGTATAAATCTGATCAAAATAGCGAAATTGAAAATGACGCTGAGAACCTTTTGGATAATGATGTTGTGTCGTATGCCTTTAATGCTGAAGTAAGTTTCACGGAAGCCCTTCAAGGTAATGGCTGTGCTGAGTGGAAAGACCCGATTGTAGATGAAGTTAAAAGTCTAATTAAAAATGATACTTGGAAACTGGTACATGAGCGGGCGGAGCAGAGCAAAGTTGGATGCCGTTTCGTACTCACAAACAAGAGCAATCAAGATGGTGTTGTTACAAGGAGGAAGGCTCGCCTTGTAGCCCAAGGTTTTACTCAACAACCAGGTATAGACTACACAAAGACGTTTTCTCCCGTAGCTCGCCTTGAATCTATACGTCTTATGCTCGCTCTTGCTGTAAGGTTCCAACTCAAGGTCCATCAAGTCGACATCACTTAAATGGAACATTGAACGAACAAATTCATATGAAGCCGCCACCGTTGCTGAAGATGTGTGCATTGCCCAGAAAGCAAAAACAATGCTCCAATCTTTTCATGAAGGAAAGCAGGTGTGTTACCTGAAGAAGGCCCTCTATTGTTTGAAACAAGCCGGACATCAATGGAATGAAAGATTTGATCGTAAGTTGCACCAAATTGGGCTTAAGGCCAAAAAATCAGATCCATGCGTGTATGTTGCTTGGAGAAATGGTAAGATCTTAATCCTTTCTATCTATGTTGACGATATTCTTCTTTGCTCCGAGGACCTCAACTGGATACAATCCATTAAAATTAGTCTTATGGATGACTTCGAAGTTAAAGATATGGGAGAGGCAAAATATTGTCTTGGAATCGAATAAGTCAAAAGGGTTACATCCGTAACTTGCTTCAGAGATTTAATATGCAGGACGCCAAACCATTGACAGTCCCCATGCAACCAAACTCGAGACTAGTCAAGGGTGAAAATTCCAGCGATCAAGAAAAGCGGTCATACAACGAATTAATTGGAGGATTAATGTATGCTGCTGTTTGTTCCCGACCAGACATATCTCACGTAACAAGTGTTCTTGCGCAATTCAACAGCTGCTTCAATGATGTCCATTGGGGTGCTGAAAAGCGTGTGCTACGCTACCTTCAAGGCACAATAGACTATGGATTGCGATATTCTTCAAATAAGGAAGGCATAAATGGATTCGTCGATTCCGATTGGGGAAGGTGCGTAATCGATAGACGATCTTACAATGGATTTGCCTTCACGTTTTCCAATGCGGTCATTAGCTGAAAATCTCATAAGCAATGGACTGTTGCTCTATCTTCAACTGAAGCTGAGTACATGGCTATCTCCGAGGCTATGAAGGAAGCTATTCATGTAAGAACTTTCTTAAAGGAACTCGGTCTTGAGGACCTGAATGAAATCATTTTATTTAACGACAATCGAGGTGCCGGACTTCTTGCTGAAAATCATGTTTTTCATCAAAGGACTAAACATATAGATATCCGACACCACTGTGGCAGCCACCCTGTATGTAGGGAAAGTAAAAGAAGTTATAAATATATCGCACAGAAAGCCCCAGTGATGACATTGCTTTTAAACACTTTTAAACAGGTACCTTAAAACTTGCGCTGCACTCATGATGACTACGCATCCAAAGGACACTTAATCAGCACCAAATTGTACTGGGAGGCCTAGTGGAGTATAAGCAAGTCGTGCACGCTTTGCTTAAAACACGATGCAACGTCACGCTTACATTTCACCAACCGCCCGGTTTACCACAACAAGGAAAAGAACTTCACGTTCAATTATGATGACATTACCATGAGGCATTTGTGTGCAATTGTGTCCACGGTGGGGATTGTCCAGTAAATGTAGCGGCCCATGCTATGAAAAGGCTGCAAAGAAAAAAAAACAAGGTAGCAATGGGAATACATACTCACCCGCGGCCATAAGGAGAAGCGGTTGCGTCGTTGAGGATTGTACTCCTGAGCGGTTGAGGATAATACTCGTAGGCTTCGATCACCGACGATATAACTAAATCCGTAGGTTTAAGTTGTTTTGCACATGAAAAATCCAGAAAATTTGTGCCGACATTAATGTTGACGTCTGCCAGATTTTAGTAGTTTAGTAGTTTGACGTTTGGCAAAACGTTCGAGGTTCAGTGTCATCTGCACCATACTGGAAGAGATTGGAAATCCCCCAGGGAGGTGGTTGCGAGATAGGCTGTGGTGGGGTTGAGGTCCAGGCTGCTGGGGTGCGCTAGTGTGGGTGGTAGTTTTAAAGATGACGATTGATGACAATCGTCATAATTAAAACAATAAAAAACAAATGTAAGACAGGGACCGGCATAAGGGTGTAGCATAAACCACAGAAATCGGACGAGAATACCGGACAGTCGAATGGTGGTGTGACGAACGACTTACAGTTTTGAATTTGCGGAGGTAACAGAACCCTAGTCATCACTTTAATTCAAATCGTAGACCGAAAATGTCGGTAGCTCCTCGATAGTCAAAGTGGATGAGTTTTTTTTACTGTGAAAGATAAAATAACGAAATAAAAATAAAATAAATATTGTAGGTGCACCAAGACACCAAATCACAAAGGAGACAACTGGATCCATTTTTGCATATATAAAGCTTAACTGCGTGTATTTGTTAGGAACCGATACTGGACGGCCAGACTGCCTAGAGATAAGTGGCCGTCCTAGAATTAAAAGGTGAACCCAAGAAAATTTTAAATATCGAATCGTACGAGAAGCCCAGACTTCAAGAAATCCAGAGCAGACGAGATACCACTTGAATACTAGTGCGCATGGAGCAGATATAAATGGCAGTATCATAGTGAGATATCGTGTTAATAAATCATAGCATATAGTAGAAATAATAGCGCGTTAATTAGTTATATTAAAACTTTGATGTTCTACAGGCACTTGCAGTACGACCCAAGGTCAAAAGGACACAGGGCATGATCGACTCTAGGGTCGCAAATACCGGAGCAATTACCCGGATCTTATAAAGAGTATATATCTAGTTCGTAATTTAGTCCGTCTTGTAAGTTAATTTTAAGTAATTTTAAGTTGGTGATATTGTGCATTTATTTATTTATTTAATTATTATATTCGGTAAAATTGGCGTGATGGTAATTTTGTAGTGTAATAACCGTTTTCCAATCGAAACGTGTAGGTTAATTTGTTGGATCCATTGTGGACACCTGTCGTTTATCCCCCCTTCTCGTTTATCTGTCGTGTTCACTGCGTGTGTGATAACCCCTTACAGAGAGCTCTTTTTAGGTAGGTAGGGATATCTGGTTAATTCGCGTGCGGGAAGATTTGTTTGGTGGCCCTTTATCCCTTTCGATCCGGATGGGACATAGAACAAAGGTGTGTTTATACCTTGGATGTCCCATCCGGATCGAAAGGGTTAAAGTCAAAAATCTCGCTCATAGCGGCGGGGGAAAACGGGAATTTGCCGTGTTGCAATCTTGCTAACATCAAGATAACTATTGGAGAAAAAAAGGATTTAATATAAATAAAATAAAAAGGTGGAATCGTATTTGTAGTCCGGTAATGTTCGTTTCGTTTGTTCGGTGTTGGAAACCGGTTACTGTTAAATTTGCTAGCGTTATATCTTAGGATAATGCTCGGTAGAAAAGTTGAAAAGTGAATAAAAGTATATTTTTTGTAAATCACGCCAAATGGTGGATGATTTTGGTGTTTTTATTATCGCACTGATAAGTGTGATGGAGTGCTAAGGCGTGATTTTTCAGGGGTGTTAGGGTAAGTTAAAGCCCGTTCGGCAACGATGACATGATCTTGGAGCAGCATCCGCTTCGGTTTGGGGAATTCCGGATCATTGGCCGAGGGAATTCCAGGATGGGAGGGAACTGGCCAGCGCTGAATATCATCCCAAGCGCACCTCTGAATGGTGAACGTCCGTCCGCGGTCCGACAAAGTAAGTAGATGTCCTATCCGGCATGATTTATGTTTTTGTGATTAAGGCTGGTGGAAGTAGGAGGCAAGAACTGCGACAATCCGACGAGTGGAGCCGTGCAATAAAGACAAGCATGCCGCGCTTGCTGCTTCCATCATTCCAACCCATTTCAATCCTATTCCCTTTTCCTTAGACCCAGTCACATTCTGACTTCCTTTCGAGTTCAAGATTCCACGTCATCTCCCTTCCTAACCATGCTTATCCCTTACACCACTTCATTCGCGATGTATTGTCTAAAGGAGGCATAAAACTGGAATATTTACCTACGGAAGAAATGCCTGCCGATGTTTTGACTAAGGCACTAACTGGGCCGAAGCATTACAATTGCTTATCGAAACTTGGGGTCGTCAAGGTATGAGGATCATCTCATTGAGGGGGCGTGTTGAACATCCCTGCCAATTCGTGCCCATGCATACCTACCAACATATACATATACAAACATTTTCTGTTTTCTTTCTGTCTGTCATTCTGACTTGACTTCTTTTTATTCGATTTTAATACTTGAAGTAAGCTAACTCGTTCTTGTTTAAAGCATTTAATAAATCATATTTTATTTAATACATCCTTTCGGTGATTGCATTAAAGTATATTTATCAAGGTTTGAGCCATCTCAATAAATCGGCTCTACAGATAGTTTTGATAGGGGCATTGTCTTGTTGAAATATCCAATACAGGGATCAGTAAATGTTTTTCACTTTTTTAAATGCCAGTTCCAGCAAACATTTGAAGTTGTTTCCGTTCATTGTTGTGGACAAAAACTCAAACTCGATTGTGCCATAGTGGGTAATAGCTCCCCACACCATTACACCTGATGTACGGCTGTGATTTCTTGCCAAAATAAGCTCCTCCTTTCTTAGATCATGGAAATAAAAGTTGTAACCATCGGGGCCGTCAAGGTTAAACTTTTGTTCGTTCCAAAAGACAACGCGTTTCCATTCACTCCTCCAAGCGACATGTTATCTTGCAAAATGCATTCGATGCTCCTTGTGTACTTGCCTCTGGACTTATGGTTATGACCGGGGTTGGCCAAATTAACTACACTTCATATTCCACGTCATTAACTACGCGTATTCGATGTAAACAAATGCACTGGCTGCTTGGTAGATTTTCCCAACTCAGCATGCAGAACAAGCTGCTTTTATACAAGCAAGTACTAAAACCGGTTTGGACATACGGTATACAACTTTGGGGTTGTACCAAATCCAGTAATATCAAAATTTTACAAACTTTTCAAAACAAAGTGCTAAGAAAAATAGTAAATGCACCATGGTTTATCAGAAACACTGATATCCACAGAGACCTAACTATGGCTACCGTCGAAGATGAAATAAAACATTTTGCCTGCAAACAACAGACACGCCTTCACGGTCATTGCAATATCACCATGCTACAAATTCGAGACGATACTAACCTAGTGCGCCGATTACAAAGGATAAAACCATTTGAATTAGCGCAATAAGATGTAACCGCGTGCTTATGGCGGTATTAGCAGGTGCCTCCACTGGGAAGCTGCCTGCCAAACGCGTAATTTACAGTTTAAATAAAACTACTAGATAGGAATAACCTAGTTGTAGTATGCAGGTTTCGAAGGGAGGTGGTTTTTGTTTTCTTATCTTAAGTGAGAAAGAGTCGCATGTACGATTTTCCACCTACCCCTATTATTCGTCCGAGCCTAGTCCTGGTTCCAAGTCTCGTGCTTTTAACCAGGATAGGTAACTCTCAGCTTGCTGAGAGTAACGATAATATTACTATGGCTTGGGAGTAATATTAGAAACTCTATAAAAAAAATTAACTACGCGTAGTAAATTGAATAAGATATACGAGTACCTACCCTAAACGCCTAATTTACTACATATGTTATATGTATGTAGTGAACCTATGGCGGCTTTGCCTGGTGGCAAGCTAAGAACAAGGTAACCAATCTCAAGATGGAGACAAATATACAAAAAGTAGCACGTATTGAGACAACTAGTGCAATGAGACCGGCACTAACTGCTGGCTTGGAAGCAATTCTCAATCTACTACCTCTGAATCAAGCAAATATATGGAACCCGTCGACTGTGGATGGTGGAACTGCTGTTAAACTATTCTTAGTGTAATTAAACATTCACAGATCGATCAGTCTCTCTGATCACTGCAGTGTGTTCCAAGCAATAGTCCTAGCAATCACTATCAAATCAAATCAAAATATTATTTGCTCTGTTTTAAACTTTGGAGCTATCATTTTTATTTATTAACCGTCTGTTTTACTCAGTATTCATATGTGGCAATCACTATTAGACCAAGAGCCTACAGCATTTTTTGGGAGTGAAGATATAACTAAAATTAGGATATATCAAATTTAAGTGCCTAAATCTCAATAGATTAAGTCTATTTCGCTAGTCTGGCAGCATTTGTTTGGGGCAAAGGTTAGTAATAGTAAAGTAAAAATACGTTTTTTTCCAAATCCTGGATCGAAGATATAACCACTTATGAATAGTATTAAATGAAAGAGCCATCTACACAAATCTGTGGGTGCCCGACGTTTTGCTTGGGGCTATCCCCATGCCAGACGTACTAATAGTAAGCAAAAAAAGTCAATTTTTGAAATAATTTGTATAACCACACATTGTATATACCAAAATAATGGTAAAAGTGTCCTGATGCCGAAAATCTGGGTCCCAGACGTTTTGCATGGGGCAAACCACTTGCCAGACAAAACAAATTTATGTGGTTGGTATTATTGCGCCTATTTATAAAATAAATGTATTATCAAAAATATTCTTATTCTAATATATTAAATTAACGTCTTTGTTCTTTATACACCAACATAGTTCAGTATTTTTTTTTTTTTTCTAAATGGATGAATTCAAAAGAAAACTTATAAAAAAAAATTCTTCGATGACATTTCAAAGAAAATAAAAACATAAATAATAATAAATCCAACTAAATACGAGTATCTAGAAACTCGATACATTACAATATTTTGTTTAAGGCTACAAAAATGATTTTAATCACAATCTGATTCATCAAATGAATCGTTGCATACAACATTGTCTTCATCGTCGGATGCATCCAAGTTAGTCCTAAAAACGTATTTTTACTTTACTATTACTAACCTTTGCCACAAACTATTTTTTTTTGCGTGTAGTTAGGTGAAAATCGTTGAAAGACATCGCTTGCGAGTTTTGCGATAGTGTGGGACTTGAAACACCCACTAAAAACACCCAGGGAAGGCATGATGAGTGCGATTACTGGAAGGATAGTAACTTCCAGTAATCGCACCTAGTCTACAGACTAATCAGCAATTTTGTTTTAATATTTGCTTATGTACTTATGTACTGTTTTTTGGAACTAACTTTGGTTTGTTACCTTTTGTTTTTTAAACCCCATACAAATGCTGCCAGACTAGCGAAATAGACTTAAGCTATTTAGGCACTTAACTTTGATATATCCTAATTTTGGTTATATCTTCACTCCCAAAAAATGCTGCGGGCTCTTAGACTATATAGTTACAAACATGGTTTTAGTGATGGCGATATAAAGAATTGATATTGCTATATTTACTGACAAACATGCGGCCTTAAAAGCGGTATTTGCTACCAAAATAAAATCCCAGCTTGTTCGCAGCTGCCACGAAGAGCTCAGGGCACTTGACTTGCAGCACAAAGAATCTATGCTTGGTTCCTGGAAACAGGGACATATCCGGCAACGAGCGAGCTAACTAACTGGCAATAAAGGGTTCTAAGATGGACTAATAACCAGGGAATTCAAAGGGTCAAGCCACGACTCTGTTATCTCAGAGAACGAGTCGAATACAAGACGCGGGTAATTGTCAACAACAGGTGGTAATCATTAACCGCTTGTGGCATAAAACGTAAGATGTGGCCACAATAAAGAATTTTCGGAAAGCGCTTACAATTGACATGGACCCAAATTAACCCATCAATATACCACACTTAAAAAAAAAAAAACTGTAGTAGAAATAGAGTATTTTAATATTCAATAATTTCTTACAACAGAACCACCCAGTATTCGAATGAACATGAGCTCGATGACTAACACACTAATCGGTATATTGAAAAGTGTCGAATCAATGTCGGCAAAAATGTTAAGTGCAAACTACTTAGGGTTTACCGTAACAAATTCCTTCACATTTCGCCCACTCTTCTTGGGTTCCGATAGTTCCAAGATTTACCTACTTCTTAATACATTTGACACGTATACACACTTGCTGAACAAGAACATGTTGCACATTGTGGGTCACCGGACGCAGCAGGATCTCGATGCGGCACTTAAAAAAATCGCCCAACGGCATAGTGCCGCTTGTGATGTTTGAAACAGAACTCCATGCCAAATAAATTCCAAGGCGTAACCTCTTAATTGGTTTCTGGATTTCATGTGTGCAAAGTGAAGTAGAAGAAAACGCAATCCCTTTTTATGTAGAATTGAACTAAAGCCGGATAAGAAACATGATATGCCACGTGCAGCCGTATTCGTGAACTATTTTGTTTTCCTAAAAGAAAGAAAATTAAAAATTTCGCACAGATTTCAACATCCAAGATTAATATATAACCTGCTAATTATATAAAGGATTACCGTTAAAGACCATTCCATATGCGGTTCAAATATCACACCTTTTACCCTTAACAGTCATTCACATATTAATTCGAAAAGCGTAATATTTTAGCGGGTATCGGGTTTCTAAGCTCCAAAAGCGGAATGAATTCTCCTACTGATCTGAACCAACAAAAAATTCAACCAAAGAAGCAAATGGTTTCGTAAGTTGCGTATTCATTCGAATAAAGAAAAAACTAAGTGTGGGTTTGGGAATATAGTTTTTTTTTCGCGAACCAAAGGTAGGTACATCGTTATCATCATTTGGGCGGCATGTCTGATCGTATCATGATCATCATCATGGAAACGTACTTAATCGGCTTAATATGAAGATCTTTTATTTATAACACTTGAACGGAAGGTAGGTATACGGTGGTGATGCTTGTGTTTATGCTTCAAGAAGCATAGTGGAGACGCGGGACTAGCACACTATCTCAAGCCCATTGCCAAAGATATTCTCTTTGATTTTGCTAAGATATATCTGCTTAACCCATTCACATTTCACAAAGTGATAAAAATCTGTTTCTGTGCAGGAGAAGGTATTATTTTTCAGGAGTGCAGAGTTTCGATTCGTGTGCTGCAGAACGAGGATAAATCATTGCCAAAACAAGGGAACGTGTTGGGATATATATATATATATATACGTACCGTACATACAAACGGGATGAGGCTTGTAGAATTTATTTTGCTTTTAATTTTCGGACATATGTTGTGTACATAAAATTTGAAATGATTGGCTTCGCGCAGAGGTTACATTTTGAAAAAAAATAAAAACTTGTAAACGATTTGTTGGTTCAAATGGAACATGAAAGTTAACCATTAGAAAGAAGTGTAAATATTTCGGCTTTTATGGAATGCCACAAAGCACAAATTGTTGCATATTCGGATCGTTTATAAAGGGTCTTTCATTAGGGACTTGACAACTTCTTTTTTAAATCAAATGCAAACTACTTGAGATATCTCAAAAAGAAATTATTAGCTTGGATTAGTATCAAAACATTTATGAATGGAATTCGACATCGTTCATATGTCCACCACGGGAACGTATGCAGCGGCCGATAAGTTGAACCAAATACGGCCGCTATTTCTAGTTCAATATTGGCTCTGACCTCCTCTAACGTCGCCGGCTTGTTTGCATAGACCAATGCTTTAATGTAGCCCCATAAAAAACCTAGAGGCCACGATCTCGGCGACCTATAGGCGGGTCCGTTTCTCGAGATAACACGTTCACCGAACGGAGACTTCAATAACTCGATTGTTGCACCCGCTGTGTGGCTTGTGGCACCGTCTTGTTGGAACCACATATTACTGATGTCCAATCCATGCAATTGCTCAATGAAATAACGTTCCAACAAGTGTCTTTAGCGAATACCATTTCCCGTAACGTGACGGTAATTTTCATCGACGAAAAAAACGGCCCAATGACGCCAGCGGCATGAAAACCGTACCAAACAGTGGCTTTTTGCCGATAAAGTGCTGTTCCATGAAGCACATAAGGGTTCTCACCTGTCCAGTAGCGCATGTTTTGCTTATTGGCGAAGCCGTTTAACCAAAAATGCGCTTCATCGCTGAAGATGATTTTGCGATGAAATTCTTCATTTTCTTCCACAATGTCCAGAGCCCAATTCGAGAACGTACGTAGCTTCATATGATCAAGTGGCTTTAGTTCTTGAGTCATTAAAATGATCTTGTAAGGGTGTAGGCCAAGGTCCTTACGCAAAATTCGCTATAATGTATTATGGGAGAGGCCCAATTCTTGAGAACGCCGTGAAATTGACTGATTGGCGACGGACACCTCTACGGCAGCAATATTCTCCACTCTTCGGGCGAAACGTAGTCTGACTGAAACGGAAACATCAAGCAGCGAATGGTCTGGCTCAAATTTGTTCACTAGACTATGAATCGCTTGTCTACTGCGACGAGAATTATGGCCGAAAATTGGTGTTAACGCTCTTAAAGCTGCGACCACCGACTCCGAATTTCGGTAGTAAATTTTAATTCTTTGTAATCGTTGTTCCTTCGTGATCTTCACCATGATGAAAATGTTGATTTTGACATTGACAATTCGGTAATCGATATAAGGTTGCGTTCACACTGAAAGTTTGAATCTGTAAAGTCGCTAATGAAAGATCTTTATTATTTTATGTAAGTGGTAGAACAGCAAATATTAAAATCCTTCAAATATGGAATCATTTCTGCTATTATCTCCTATCACTTATGTTGCCGCCACCCTGTTAAGCACTAAGCTTACTTAGTGACATCTACTTGTGAGCAGACTACTAACGACCGCTGAATTTGTCAAATGAGAACCTCATGTTGAACGGAAGGACTTTCTTTCTTTTTTGGGATGCGGATTTGGTAAAAAGGGCGATTGGCGTGACAAGCTACGAATAAACTTTTATTTTTAAAGCTGTTTGCTAATAAAAAGAGTTTCTTTTCATTTCTCATCTTTTGGACAATATAGGTTACAAGCGTGGTAACAATTCTTTAAAAATAAAAGTTTATTCTTCTGGAATGACAGGACGAGCACCTCTAATTTTGCTGATGTCAAAATGTCGAGATATTGCCCCGTGGATGCAAGCCGTTTTAGCCTGTGGACCCGTATGTATCGTTGTCTTGCTTATGCTATTCTCTTTATAGATATGAAAGTGAAAGGGCGGTCCTTTATAAACATCGCCGGACCTAGAGCGGACGCCATCAGGCGGTCGCAAGCAGCGCTCTATCGACAGGCACAGTTTGCGGCGTATTCAGACGAAATCGACACCTTAAGGAAGAATCAGTCTCGACAGAAACCAAGTAATTTTTCGAGAAGCAGCCCACTAGCAAAACTTTCACCATTTCTGGACAACGATGATGTCCTAAGGATGAATGGCCGCATCCTGTTCTCAGCATATGTGAACCAAGACTGTAAAACTCCAATTATTCTTCCCAAACTTCATCGGATTACCTTCCTTATAGTCGACTCGTACCATCGAAAATTTCATCACTGTAATCATGAGACTACACCCAACGAGATCAAGCAGAAATACTACATACCAAATCTTCGATCACTTCTCAAGGCCGTTCGACGAAGCTGTCAATTGTGCAAAATTAGAGGTGCTCGTCCTGTCATTCCAGAAATGGCTAATCTGCCAGTTGCACGGATGCGTGCTTTCAGCAGACCTTTCTCCTTTGTGGGTCTGGATTATGTTGGTCCAATAATGGTAGCTGTTGGAAGACGAAACGAGAAGAGATGGGGTGCTCTTTTCACGTGCCTTACTATAAGAGCAGTGCACATGGAGCTGGCCCATAGCCTATCGTCAGACTCCTGTATTATGTGCCTAAGGAGTTTCATAGCGCGTCGAGGCACTCCACTGGAGATTTATTGTGACAACGGCACAAACTTCCGAGGCACGGAAAAGGAGCTACGCGAAGAACTATCAAAACTGGATTGGAGTAAGGTGGCTACGCAGTTTACGACGGCGGAAACATCCTGGAACTTTAACCCACCATCGGCACCGCACATGGGTGGTGCATGGGAGCGCCTTGTACGATCGGTTAAGCAGGTATTGTACAACATCCTCCCGTTTAACAAAGTGAGCGATGAAACTCTACGAAGCGCTCTTGCCGAAGTTGAGAACACCATCAACTCCAGGCCTCTCACATTTGTATCGTAGGAAGCCGCTGATGATGAAGCCCTGACTCCCAATCACTTCCTGCTAGGAGCCTCATATGGAACCAAACCGCCTTGCAATCTGGAAATAACCGACTTGCGAAAGAACTGGAAGCGATCACACATAATAGCCGACAGTTTCTGGAAAAAATGGTTGAAAGCTTATTTGCCGAACATCAACAGACGTGCAAAGTGGTTCGCGAAGGTAAAGCCAATCGAGAAAGTAGATCTGGTGATCATGGCAGACGAACATCTGCCTTGAAACTGCTGGCCAAGAGGGATTGTGATCGACACGGTGGTAGCCATCGATGGTCAGGTGAGAAGAGCGACAGTACAAACTTCGGGACTGCTGACTTTGTATAAGATGTCAAACGAGAACCTCATGTTGAACGGAAGGAGTTTCTTTCTTTTTTGGGATGCGGATTTGGTAAAAATGGCGATTGGCGTGACAAGCTACGAATAAACTTTTATTTTTAAAGCTGTTTGCTAATAAAAAGAGTTTCTTTTCATTTCTCATCTTTTGGACAATATAGGTTACAAGCGTGGTAACAACTTAGATCCTATAACTTCGGTGACCATTCGTCCTTCTTTTGAGAGAATAGTCATCTTTTTTGCAAGGAAAGCAAGAAAAGTATCTATATAACAGCAATTCAATCTATCGCGTAGAGTCGCATCACAACACATTCAAAGACATGAGGCTGATTTTAGCCTAACATTGACTAAGCTTCAAGTTAGATTGATGCAAAAAGACGAGTTCATCTTATTACTCGTTTTTGCGAGAAGCAAAGAACAAACCACATTGTCGGAGTAAGTGGTCATGATGTGATATCGATCGCAAGAAAATGATCTCTTTTGAAAAACTCGGTGGAAGTATATTAGCTTGTTTCGATAGTAACAATGTGAGTAAACGGATGCTTACAATAGCGTTTTTTTTATAAATTAGTAAGCACGGTATTTTCTTTCCTCAGGTCACATACTGATGTTGAAAATGAGATGGCAAAATTTCAAAAAATATTCACAAGAAATTAGAAGCTGTTTGAATGGTAAAGATTTTTCTTGATGATTTTTCGATTTATAGAAGTGATGAGATGAATGATGATTGATGAACAATTTTTGGGCGGATTGGCTCTTACAGAAAGATTTTATTATTTCGTATATACACTCCGCTACAACTGAATAAGCACAAACATTTCCTAAGCTACGTTGTCTATTTTTTCAAAACCTTGTGCCGTAATATATCATTTGATGATTCAAACTGTTTGCGTATGATGTTGAGAAAATAAATCGGAAAGAATAATTCCAAAAGTACCGCTATTTTTTCCCTGGTTCCCTTGCAAAGCATTCAATATGGAAAAATTCAGTTTTATTTTGCGTCAACTGAATAGACACAAGGTCATTATTTTCACTGCTTATGAGTGTTCTGTAGATATTGACACATTAGATCAACAGTTGAAGTGCTTTAAGTGAATTTTATTTGATTAATTGTATTTCAAAGAAAAACAGTTAGATCAAAATCTCTTAATGGTGTTGAAAGAGCTCAAATCGATTTACTAAAAGACCAAGGACTAACCGGGCGTTCTATCGCTGACAAAATTGGACGAAGTTCTAGTGTGGTCTATTCTTATTTAAGAAGCAAAGATTCGCACGGACAAAACATGAAAGGAGGTCAAGAACGGCAACAACAGCGGTTAATCGAAGAGCAATTCTAAGATGTGCTTCCAATTCCTGCGACTCTGCGGCAAAAATAAAGCAGAAAGCCGGTGTTACTGCAAGCGTTTCAACAGTGCGAAGGGTTATCAATAATGCCAAACATCTAAAACGGTTAAAAAATTCAAAAGAAACCACCACTTAACGAGAAACGGAAGTGTATGCGCTTAGAATTCTCTAGACTCCATATGAGTTTTAAAAATGATTGGCGTCACGTAGCTCTTTCGGATGAGAAGAAGTTTAATTTTGATGGCCCTGATGGGTTTAATTATTACTTCCACGATGTGAGGAAAGAAGAACGATTTTTGGCGCTGCATCATAGTCGAGAAGGTGGTGTTATGGTATGGGGAGCAGTTATCTACTATAGCACTGTTGAGCTTGAGTTGCAAACCTCAAAAATTACTGCATTAAGTTATAAAGAAAATTTGAAAAGATATTTCCCTAAATTTGCAGGCATTTTTGGACCTATAAACTGAACTTTTCAGCAGGACATCGCCCCCATCCACACGGCGCGCATACTAAAAATATGGATAGAGGAGCAGAATGTGGAATTGCTTCAATGGCCGCCATACTCACCGGACCTGAACCTTATAGAAAACGTTTGCGGATGGTTAGTACAAAAAGTTTATGAGTCTAGCCGTCTGTTTGGAGACAGAGAATCCCTTTTTGCAGCCATTAAATTGGCCTGGGGGGAAATTTCGCTGGACTACATAAAGAGGCTGTACGGTTCCATGCCTGATGGATTTTACGAATCTATTATGTATAAATTAGGCAGTACCCACTACTAAAATTAACCAATGAAAACCTATTTTAAGAAAAACCTGTTTTATTAAAACCCAACAACTTTTATTTCCAATTTCAATATTTGTGTCTATTCAGTTGACGCAAAATAAAACTTCATTTTTCCATATTGAATGCTTTACAAGGGAACCAGGAAAAAAATAGCGGTACTTTTTGAAATATTCTTTCCGATTTATTTTGTCAACATCATACGCAAACAGTTTGCATCATCAAATGATATATTACGGCACAAGGTTTTGAAAAAATGGACAACGTAGCTTAGAAAATGTTTGTACTTATTCAGTTGAAGCCAAGTGTAAATGTCTTGCACATTTAACAGAGATTTGATAATGCATTTTATTTTGCTACTGAAACATTATTTACAATTATCTATTAAGTCAACATAATGCCAAAATGATAAACTTGAAGGAAAATGCGAAGAAAAAGGCTTCAAAGAAAAAAAAAACATAGGGAAAGGCTATACAGTCCGCTTGGGCGAACCCTATTACTATTCCTAACCCTCGAATCGTGGCGAAAATCTAAGTATCGGTTCGTTGTTTAGAACGATCTAAATATAGTGTTAAACCACATTCAAAACATAGGGACGGGCTACAGTCCGCTTGGGCGAACTGTTGGATACCCTATTCTTATTCCTATCCCTCATAAGTGGGCGTGACAAAAGTCTAAGTATGGTTGAATTGTTAAGAGCGCTCTACATATTTTGTTATATAACATTTAAAGGATTTTATAAAAAAAAACGAAGCTTTTGTAAAAAAAACGCTCCCTAGCTCAAACTTTGGTTTTTCAATAATTTTTGGGCGTGTCAGTAAGCGGATTTAAAAAAAAATTAACACATGAGCATAAAGGGCCTCTAGAGAGTATAAGTAAATATTATAAATTTCAGCTCCCTAGCTCAAACTTTGGATTTTCAAAAAAAGCTTTTTTTTTAAATTGTGGGCGTGTCAGTAGGCGGATTTTGAAAATATTTACACATGAGCTTAAAGGGCCCCTAGAGAGTATATATTATAAATTTCAGCTCCCTAGCTCAAATTTTGGTTTTTCAATAAAATTGTTTTATTTAATTGTGGGCGTGTCAGTGGGCGAATTTTGAAAATTTTTTCTCCCGAGCAGTTTTAGGAGTCAAAGATCATATATAAAAAATTTCAGCTTTCTAGCTCAAAATTCGATTTTTTCCAAAATGTTTTTTTTTTTTTGAGTTTGTGGGCGTGTCTGTAGGCGGATTTCAAAAATTCGTAAACTTGATTATTTCGGGACCCTAGAGAGTATATGGTTAAAATTTCAGCTCTCTAGGCCCAGTTTAAAGGCCTAATTTTTGACAACAGACGGACGGACGGACGGACGGACATGGCTAGATCGACATTACTATCGATGCTGATCATAAGTATAGTAACTTTTAGCGGTCTACGGGCAATATTAAGGTATGTTACAAACTATGCGTCAAAATTAATATACCCTTAGAATAGGGTATAAAAATATTTTTTTGTGAAAAAAATAGGTTTGTGTAAGCGCCACTTAAAAGTGGGCTTGGCAGAAAACTTTATACAAGGAATTGTTCAAAACGACTTTGTCTATATACTTTGCAAAGAATAGGAATTTCATTTAAAATGCCTTTTTCAATAATTTTTTTTTTAGATTGTGACCGTGTCACTCGGCGGATTTTATAATTATTTGCAGATAAGTTTAAGCTGCCCCAAGATAGTATATATTATAAACTTCAGCTTCCTAGTTCAAACTTAGATTTTTCGATAAAATGGTTTTTTTTTAATAGTGGGCGTCCCAGTGGGCCGATTTTAAAATGTTTAACTCCCGAACATTTTCGGCCCCTAAAGACAATATATTTAAAATGTCAACTTGCTAGCTCAAAATTCGATTTTTTCGATAAATTTGTTTCTTTGTGGAGGGTCGAGGTTCGGATTTTTAAAATTCTTAAATCTGATTATTTCGGGCCCCTAGAGAGTATGTGGTTAAAATGTCAGCTATCTAGCTCGAGTTTTAAGGCCTATTGCCGACGGTCGGACGTACATGGCTATATCGACATTACTATCGATGCTTATCATGATCACGAATTTGGTAACTTTAAGGGTTTACGGGCAATATTAAGGTGTATTACAAACTATGAGTCAAAATTAATATACCCTTGGAATTAGGTATAACTAATAAACAATAGTACCTATACCTACAAATAAAATAAACAAATATTAGGCATTAACGGCCCATACAGAGAATAAAGCTTAGCTTCTCCTACCATTTGCTTATGCGAAGTGGAAGGCACCTACAAATTTAAAGCCGAATCCGAACGGAAAATTTGAGAAGCTTTTTATGGCAATTCATACTCTTGATTGTTTCTCAAAAGTTCGCCTGAGATTGGGCAGTTTAAAGATTAGTAGTCAACACACTAACCTCCGCTCCACTACGCCCACAAAGTACCTACACATTCATTATTAATCAGTAATCTATATAAAAAAATATAAACAAACAAACAAATAAATTAATTAATAGGTAAACAAATAAATAGCTAAACAACTACATAAATAAATAAGTTGATAAATAGGTAAATAATTAAATAAACAAATATGAAAATAATTAAATTTATTAAGACGTAAATAAATAAATTGGTAAACAAGTCCCTACATAAATAAATAAGTAAATAAGAACATAAATATATAAATAAGTTAATAAATAGTTCAATAATTATAACAAATAAAAGTCGCATGAGTAGAATTTTTTACATAATTAAAATATACATAACATATACGTACATGTATGCTCTAGTCCATCTATAAATTAAAAAAAGACAGCCATGAGAAAGGATTTAACTTGAAGTACGAGAAGGTGCAATTTAAATTTTAACAATATTCTGTAATTAATTGGTTTAAAAGCGGATTGTCAGCAAAAGTGCGTATTGTTTAGAACTTGCTAACGCATTTTAGAATTTTTTATGAGCTCTCAATTGAACATTAAACAGTCAAGAGTTGAGTGGTGCCAATGTAAATCCAGTAATTTTCAAGAGTTTGTTTTGCGTTACTTCAAATGGCACAGAGTTGCCTCATACCTGACACCCATACAATAGAATCGCCTGAAAAATTACTTTGTGCTGAATAATTTTGTTGTCAGTAGAAGACTCAGTATTCAAGTCCTATCATTGGAATTTGAGGCTCGGTCCTGAATTAAATGTTGATATATAAACGAATAAATGCCAGAGCCGATTTTCTGACACATTTTCAGTTGGCCTCAAAGATCTTGTGCCCCTGTTTTATACTTTCGCCAGATCAAGCCAAGGATCGCGAATAAAGCAAATACTACGGGTTGGTATCTTAATCTAATCTAAATTTCCGCTATTAACTTTTTTAAACATGTCTATCCCTTTTAAGCATTATTTAGAGCAGAAGAGGATAAACGCAGCGACATATAGCCTGAAAACGACTTGGTTCACTGTCACGCAGCGCTTATTGGCAATCTATCTTATTCAATTAGTATATTCAGTAAGTGGTCTGAAACCCATTGATGTGGCTGAATCTCAAGAGCACGATTCTGTTCCGCAAACATTTTGGATCGGTGTTAAGAAGTAGGTACATACCTCTAATTTGATGGGGACCTAGTGGCGGTTGGTATGCAATAGCTAAATATCTTTACTTTTCTGTTTCTTCCGTGATAGAAAAATTACCCTGATGCACAACCCTTAAACTTTAAAAATATTTCCATTATTCAAACCCCTGCAATCATGTTTCCGTCTATCGTCCGCTTCGCTATAGCTCATTATTCCATTCAAAAAAGCGCTTCTGCAAAGAAATGGTCGATATTCCAAGAAATATAAAAAAAAAGTCTCAATTTGAGTGTACCCCCAGGTGGCTCACACCATGCACGCTATCAAACCCTAAATGCTTCTCTATCCATCTTGTGGGTTGGCCATCATTTTCTACTTTTCATCATCAAATGATCAGAACAATCGCTCACGCACCGTTGGAGCAGAATCAAAGGGGGATGGTGAAGTTCCCCGTTCGTGTGCAGGAACTTTTTTTTTGTTATCCATTTATTGTGTACTTGCGTCTGTAACAAGCAAAGGCATCCGTTGGGGCCACCAGTGGTTCTGGTGTTTTTATTTTAAACATCAATAGCGGCAGGGGAGCTAGCTAGCACCTCTTCGGTGAGTCTCCACATGTGAATTTGCGCAGTTCGGCCATAATTCGCTTCCTACAAACGTTAAATATTGTTCAAGCACCACCTACACCAACCTACGTGTCTCAGCGAGCACGAGGCTTATTGACGCACCTCCACCTCATCGTCGTCCGTCCGGTGTCCGACTGAGTCGCACTATTACGCCAATCTATATTTAGATCGCCTCTCGAATAATATTGATGTATTTTTGGGATTCTCATGGGTAATTTGTGTCATGAATGAAATGTATCTAGTCTAATTCTTGAGCGTGCGTTAAATTTAGACGCGCGGGGTATTTTTGGCTCTGCATGTGAACGGGTCGCAGCAGTGGTGCTGCTGGTGGTGGTGAATTGATGCGCGATAATGCTCTAGGATGGTAGTGCTGCAAGCTCTTGGTGGGCTATTTTTGGGTATTCGCGTAATATCTTTACATAGACAGTGTGTTTATTTGACTCGCATTCCACTGGCTAAGGTAATGACGTAGGCACTATTTCGTGTGTGGGATTTGGAAATGTTCTTCTTTATTTTCGTTTATTTATTTTCACCCCCAAGTGTAAGATATTTAGTTAGTAATATTTTTTTTTATAGATTTTCGTCTCTGTGTATGTTAATGACCGCACGAGACCATAGCATACAGAACATAAAAAGCCATAGTGCTCTTGACCAGCCCTTACAAAAAAAAGACAATGTAAGAAACAAACAATTTTCAAACGCGACGCCCACATGGGTCCTTCTCTGCTCTAATAAAATTAAAACACATAAATTGGACAAGAAAATTAGAGCGCGCTGCCCTGGCCTGTGTGATTTTTCTAATTCAATTCCGCGAAAGATCAGGCAGCCGTATTCTTTGGGTCGGACTTTTACAGATTGTCCACTGTTGAGAGTCGTAATTTACTTTTTTCTTTGGGTTTTTTTCACGTTTTTAACAAACAACAAAAGTTGTAAAAACTACAAAACATGTATATGTAGATCCTTGAAGAAAAAATACATTTTGTTTTCTTTTTTGCAATAGATTCGCAATAATTACTGAAATAGGTTGGGACTGGGTGCCAGGTAGGGCACAATGATCAGCGTTACGTAAGTATGGACAGAGTTTTTATTGCGTAGCAATTATGCAATATAATAATTATCCCTCCGCAATGAGCACCGGATTTAGAAAAATAAAGCAAAATTAAACCTTAGCCAGGTAAGCCGAAATGATCTATTCATGCCAATAGTGCTGGAAAATTGAATTGCAAATAAGCGAGTAGTAATTAATACCAAGAAATGGTAACTATCTTCATTCAAACAAAATAAGTGGGAACAGCATTGCATAGGCACTTGGATTAGTGTCTGTTTTCTGTCGGATTGAAAATGATTTTTGAATTCGAAACATGAAAATGAGGGGCATTTAGGGGACAAATTGGGCCAGCGTTGCCAAGGTGGAGTTTTTGCCTTTGGTTCAAGCGCTCAAATTACATAATTAAGACATGCGCTTTATTGTAGCTCTTTTCGTTTAAATGCTGAGCTTTTTTAAAGCCGACTTGTCAGTCTCAATGCAACACTTACAACTGTTTTTGCACATTATAGTTGCATTCTCTCTAACGCATTAATTTATTTGTTTCGCATGTGTTTGCTTGTGAAATATGAATAAATTTTGTTTATACACAAGAAAAGTAGAATTATTTACTCCGTCACTTTGCAGCAATCCATACTGAACAGTAATTGCTAATACCCTATTCTAAGCGTATCATAGTTTGTAACTAGTGTTGAAACGAATATTCGGTTACTATTCGGTATTCGGCCTATTCAGCCTATATTTTCTATTCGGCCGAATACCGAATATTGAGTTACTATTCGGCCGAATACCGAATAGTTTGAAAAAGGAGCAAAAAACCAAAAAAACGTGGTCATTTTCAATTATTTTAAGCTTTTAAAACTGAATAAAAGCAAAGCAAAACAAAAACTGAATAAAAACAAAGCAAAACAAAATGTATCTTTCTTCCTTAAAATGATTAGTTACCTTAAGTTTAATACTAAATAAACATTAAATTAAAATTCTAATTCAATAACATTGTTTTCGCCTCTCCGAACAGACACTGCTTGAAGGAGCAGATAAATCCTTAGCAGCAATTTGAACAAAACGTTGAGAAAATTCAGTTTTATGTGCAGACCACCAGACATATGGATTACAATATCTCTTCAAAGTTTTTATGGTCAAGTATTTATCGAGGTCAGTTGCTATGGTGTTTTTTGATGTCGAAGCTATTTCAAGTCCATTGGCATCATTAGTAAAGTTCTCAGCAACTACTTCGTCATAACACTCCCAGAAAGACGTATATGAATGCTTTGCCCAGGCTCGTCGATTCTCCTACGCTTCGGCTGCTCGGGAGAAGAAAGTGTACTTTCATCGCTGCTGGTATCATACTCTGCAGCTAAGCCTTCAAGCAGTAGGTACTTTCGGGCTTTTTATTTTTGCAGCTGATTGGTGAAAAAATTAGTCTTAAAATAGTGGAATTTGTGTTGAATGATCTTATGTTCAAACAACCATGTTCGCCCAAATTGTTCGTACTTTTCAGAACTTTATAATCTGGCCGAATAGTTTGGCCGAATATTCGGCTACACGTCGACCTAAAAGATCTTTCGTGCCATCCTTAAACTTGAGTTAGAATGCTGAAATTTTAACCATAAACTCCCTAAGGGCATGAAATAAGAATTTTTCAAATCCGCCCGCTGACACGCCTATAATCTCAAAAACCAAATTTATCGAAAAAATCGAATTTTGAACTAGAAAGCTGAAATTGGAAGACATATATCGGGCTTAGGAGCCCAAAATGCGTATGTGTAAATATTTTTAAAATGCGCCCAATGACATGCCACTATTTTTAAAAAAAAGTTTTATTGATAAAATCATTTGCAAAGTATTTAGTTAAAGTCGTTTTGAACAATTTTTTTATATAAACTCTTCTGCCATGTCCACTTTTAAGGGGCATTTTTTAACGAAAACTTGTTTTTCCCCAATAAAATCCTTTAACTGTTACATAACTAAATATGTAGATAATGAGGGATAGGACATAGGAATAGGAATCGGGTATGCAACAGTTCGCCCAAGCGGACTTAATTGGTCGTCATTGAAATGCCTACAATGTGCAGGTTGATTTTTCAAAATGTGCTTGGACGCGGATCACGTTCAGGCGGCATCAGTAATCCCTCGGCAATTTTTTGGCAAATTCAAATAAAAAACTTGTCTTTTGGTGCTTATTTGTTTTATTTTCGCTTTTTATGAACGTAACCATCGAACAAAAATTGTAGCGTCCAACGCTAAAAATCAAAGCCGACAATTTGGCAGCACTGAACAGGGCACAGTCAAAACCCTTTTATAGCCAGCATTGCGTTAACGTAGCAACAACAGCATGGTTCAACACGATTTTTCATGTCTGCACCGTTAGTGCTCAAACGTCAACTGTCGAAGCTACAGCACCTTGCGTGCTTATGCATTACAGGTGCGATGAGACGGCAGGTCAATCTCGGCGATGGGGCCAGAGGTGCTAGGTACAGAGCTCTCTATGACAGCCTACCTGGCCATCGGGGAGGAGCACTTGACACTGTGTGCATGAAGCAAGTCTTTGAGCGCCGTTTTCAGGTCATCCTTCCTGAACGGCAGGAATGGAACAGTGAGGGGTGGAATGGCTTTAGGCCGGGTGATGTCATCGCCTATACTGATGGCTCACTTATTGACGGTATCTCCGGAGCCGGGGTCTACTCTAGAGACTGTCGGATAAATCTATCTGCAGCCTTGGGTAGACAAAAAACTGTTTTTCAGGCAGAAATCTTTGCGATTGCCACTGCCGCCAATATCCTGTTAAGGAGAAGGATTAAGGGTAAAACCTTATACATCTGCTCAGATAGCCAAGCCGCTATCAAAGCCTGTTCGGCTGGCTCTCTCAACTCAAAAATAGTTGAGGAAACCATGGTTAGGCTTAACCGTCTGGGAAGATGTAACTCGGTATCACTTGCCTGGGTTCCTGGGCACATAGGTATCGAGTGTAATGAAAGAGCGGATGCTCTGGCCAGGAAGGGCTCTTCAACAGCCTTCATTGGCCCACAACCATCCATAGGATGCTGCTCATCCGTCCACAAACGTGAAATGGATTCGACTCTACGCCAACAACATTCCGAATACTGGCATGACCTGGTCTCATGCAGGTATTCGAAGAAGCTAGTGGACGGTCCAAAAATCAGCAGAGCTAAGTTTTGCTTGGACTAAACAGGAAAGACTTGAGATCCTTGATTGGTCTCGTCACCGGTTTCAGTCCTCTTAACGAGCACCTCAAAACCATTCACATTAGGAGCTCGGGCCTATGTGAGTGCTGCATGGAGGCGGATGAAACGGCATCTCACTTCATCTGTGAATGTCCGGCTTTCGCCAGAACCAGGTTCACCACTATAGGCAAACAATTCGTTAACGAAGATGAGATGGGGGAAATTGAACTTGCAAATATTCTTCGCTTTGCCAAGGCTACTGGCAGGTTCTCCCTCACTGAATCTTACTAATCGCCAATAACCAGCGAGCGGGCAGCTATGCTGAAGTACAATGGACCAATAGGTCTAAGTGCTTGTCATCTACTGATGACCCCACTGCACATACAATACAATACAATACCGTTAGTTTTCTGAAATCTCTTTCTACCGCTTCTGCTTGTGTAACTTATAGAATTTCTTATTAATAGTTCATAAAAAAATATTTTCCTTTTTTTCTTTATTATTTTATTTTCATTAAAATCGAAACTGGCAGCGATTCTGCCTCCTTAACAATACTGAATAAGACTGTCTGAATTTTCTTAGAACCTAAACCTTAAATAGATAGTTATCGCTGACACAAGCACTTCAACTTGTAACACTATCCTGCAGCCGCGTTGACAACGGAAATCGTTAATCTATGCTTCTTCAGCGCTTTTGCCGTTGACTCGCTTCTTTAGTTTGTTTATTGTTAACTTATCTTCTTCAGCTTATTTATCGTTAAATTGTATGAGTAACCTCAAATTACCCAGAACTGAGTGCTCGTGCTGTTGAATTTTAGAGAGGACTTAGAAGACGTGACAATTATTTTTCGCTCCAAAAGAATTTCCCATGAATAGATGATACCGCTAAATGAAATTGGGTGCTTTAATTTCAACGAGTTTGATATTTGTCCTCTGTCCTTTGATTCTCCTCAACACAATATTACAATTAGAATTTCGATTGGTCACATAAATAATTTCTGATGCCAAAAACACATGTTCGAGGTTCTATATGCGTTACCGCAAGCTATTTATTAAAAAAAGAAAATCCAAATCGCAGAGCACTATGACTTGGTAACGGTCCATTGTACTATCTACCAGACAGAAATCCTTTTTTTTGTGTAGAGGTTGGAGAAACATGGTGTTATTCGTTTCTCTCCTTTCATGGGTGGCGTATATGTTGTTGTTCCATGGGGATTAAACCTGCACTGCACGGGTCACAAGCCAACACACTACCCTCTACACTTACCGCGTGCATCGCATGTAAAACGCAAGTCCAGAATTATTTTACGTGCACTGCAAAGGCTGATTTCATACTTTTAGTGAAATCAGAAATCACAAGAGTGCACAAAAGAGTGGAAAAAACTCTCTTAATTTTTTGCAGTGTGGTATGATTGACGACTGCATTCTGCAATAGATTTAGAATTAAAGACAGTTTGCAAAACTGCACTGGCTGCAGAAATTACATATGTTCTCGCCAATTGAAACGTGTATGTTCTATTTTTTCTCTCTCAACTGTAAGCACTATTCTAGCTGCATTTGACATGCCGGCTGTTTTCTCCAGTCAAACTAGACTATATTGAACCTGAAAATTGAATTTCCAAAATACTACTCTGATACTCGACAGTATACAAATAAGTCAACCTAGTTCATCGGCAGAAATCGATGAAATACTAGACATAGTGACGTCCGCCATGAAGAAGGCCTTCCAGGGGGCCTGCCCTACAGGCAGACGTAAAGAAGTGGGAAAGCCACCGTGGTAAAATCAAACTCTAGGTTTCCTACGTACTGAAAGCAGAAAAAAGTTCAACAAACCCAAGGCGTCCAGGGCACGACTCGATTGGAACAACTACAAGGACAGCCTTAAGAGCTACAAAAAGGAGGTAAAGAGGACACAACGCGATGCTTGGAAGCTTTTCTGTGGAAACATAGAAAAGTCAAGCGAATCTAACAGACTGCGTAAAATCCTCTCAAAATCGCCACAAATGTCCATTTTCATACAAAGCCAAGACGGGGTGTGGACTTCAACCAGCGAAGAGGCCCTGGGTCTACTACTATATACCCACTTGCCAGGCAACAAAGTAGATATCAATCTTCCTACAATACACCATCCTTTCGCTATAACCTGACTCAACAACTCCCTTTCTAGGTGTCAACTATGTAATATCAAACAGAAGCATAAACTGCGAAAAAGGTGTAGCAAACATCCACTAAATGAGTCTTTAAAAAATCGTTATAATCATATGTGCCGTAAAATTAATAAGGAAATCCGTTTATGCAGGGATAGTTACTACCATAACCAAATAAGTATGTCGCGAGGAAATCTAAAAAAGGAATGGAAAGGAGTTAACAATATTATTAATCGAAGTATTGGCAAACCAGATACGTCTATAACTTTAAGTAATGGTAATAATTGCATTACCGACCCTACAGCAGTAGCAAACGAATTCAATGAGTTTTTTTCCTCAATTGGGCTAATGTCATTTCCGAGTGGTTCTAATAATCACTATATTGGTATTGGATATGGTCCTATGAATAGCGATATTGTTAGTGCTAGCTTCTTTTTTGAACCCATTTCTGGTATTGAGTTATTAAAAACTATAAACTCTTTAAATAACTCGAATTCATGTGCTAATGATGGTATATCAAATCTTGCGCTAAAAAAAATTGCCCTGAACATTGTTGATATTTTAACGCATCTTTTTAATTCAAGTATTATCACTGGAAATTTCCCTGATGGACTAAAATGTGCCACTGTCATACCACTTTTTAAAAAGGGGAGCAAAAAAGATAAAAATAATTACAGACCAATCTCGTTGTTGCCTTCTATTTCAAAAATATTTGAAAAAGTAGTTAAACGTAGGGTTTTGAATTATCTCGAAAATAATTTTTTTTTTAGCTCGAGCCAATTTGGATTTCGATCAGGCCTTTCTACTGAGGACGCTCTCTTGGAATTTTGCTCCTTTTTACATAAAGGATTAGACGATAAAAGATTTTGCAGTGGACTATTTGTAGATATAACCAAAGCCTTCGATATGGTTGATCACAACATTCTTTTGAAAAAATTGTATAATGTGGGCTTCCGTGGTTGTATCTACGATTGGTTCGCTTCTTATCTGAAGGAGAGAAAACAAAAGGTGAAAATAGGAGCCTGTCTAAGCAGCACTAAAACTATTAAACTTGGCGTCCCCCAAGGATCTGTTCTTGGACCTATTTTGTTTTTAATTTACATTAATTCCATTTTTGAATTACCGTTAGCTGGAAAAGTTACGGCCTTTGCAGATGATTTAGGAATCGCTTACAGATCTGAAAGCCCATTGAACTTAGTTGCTGATATAAATCACGACGTTCATTTACTTAGGATTTGGTTTGCTGGACATAAACTTCTAGTACGAGTAAGTAACAAAACTAAGCTTATTTTCTTTAGCCTTAATGCAGAAGCGCCTCCTAATATTGCTGTTACCTTCCATGCAACAAATTGCGCAAGGTTTAATATAATTAATAACGCGTGTTCTGTTCTTAATTCTAATGCCTCTTTTGATGCGAATGTAGCCTGTAATGCCAATTGCTTTATAATTGAAAATGTTGACTGCTTTAAATACCTAGGTATTATAATTGACCGACATTTAAGTTGGTCCGAGCATATTTTAAGCCTGAAGCAATATCTTCTTTCCACCATTCGTTGTTTTTATCGTCTTAGAATGTTTTGTTCGAACGATAGTTTAAAAATAATATACTACGGAATTTTTCATTCTAAACTGCAGTATGGAATAAGCTGTTGGGGAGCCGCATACTTAAGTAAACTTCAGCAGTTAATTGTTTTGCAAAAATGTGCAGTAAGAAAAGTTTGCAACTCTAACCGGCTAGCTGGTTCCATGCAACTGTTTAGACTTGCGAGAATTCTCCCAGTGAGACATTTATTTTATTATAAGACACTTAGAATTTTCTTTGTGAGAGGTGGGTACTTGCAAAGTCCTATCTCTGATGCATATACCTTACGGAGCAATTCTCAGTTTTATGTACCAATCCCTGCCTTTCGCACAACAAGCTTTAGAAACTCTTACTCCATTGTTTCATGCAAATTGTTTAACAAACTCCCTGCCGAAATACGAATCTTATCAACGCTGTGCTCTTTTTTGAGAAAATTAAAATGTTGGCTTCTTGATTTCGACCATAATGAAGTTGAAGTTTTGCTGCGTTATATTGTTTAGTTACACATATTTGTTTGCTTTTTTCTTTTTTCTTTTTTGCCATGAATCTTGCTTCATTAGTTAATTTTTTATTGATATTTTTATTTTCTTCTTCTTTACTTATTTCTTCAATTCTTCATCATTAATTTAACTTTTTGAATTTATAAATTTGCTCACCCCACATGAAGTATTTACATTGAAGTGGCATTAGCACTATTTTTGTTCTTGAAATATAAATGCCACTAACTATTCTCTTTCAAGTGTTAATTAAGTTTATTATAAAATGTACATAATATGTTAATTGAGAATAAAGAATCAATCAATCAATCAAATAAAGAATACACGATGATATCGTTTCTGGATATAGAAGGACAATGATAAGACAGAAGCCAACCCAGAACAAACGCACTCATCAGACTAAATGTGGACAACTGTCTCTGTGCTTGGATCAAAAACATTCTGAATAGCAGGCTGGTTCCAATAATCGATTTCAGTAAGAAATATAGGACAGTCATCCCAGACCGAACCAGCTGGGAGGCAGGTCATTTCTTAATGCTACGACTTCCTGACTACTGCAGTGTATTTCATTCGGAAGTTATGGCTATCCGCTATCTCTTCTAACCTGATAGGCGGCAGAACTATCGTGATTTACATAGACAGTCAGGGAGCAATAAAAGCCCTAGAAACACCGACAACAAGATCTAGGTCAGGTTAGGTTAAAGTGGCTGTCAGCGCAAGGCCGACACACTTAGACCAGGGTTAGGTCCATTGTGATGCCACACGGATCGAGGGGTTTCCCCACTACTAGTTAAACCATTTAGAGCTTCTTACGAAGCGCGATAGACTACTAACGTCAGCGTTAGCCAAGTCGTTAAGATCATTAAGCAAGAAATCTCCCAGATAAAGATTTCTATTATGGGAGAGAGCAGGACAAGGTGAAGTATAGACTCCTCCTCGTCCAAGCAACTTCTGCAGAAATCGTTCGAATAAACGCCAAGCCTCGATGCGTGCTTGCCTATCAGACAGTGCCCTGTAATGACACATATAGTGGAGCTAATATGCAGTCGGTTTAGTGAGATCAGACTCTTAGAGCGTCGCAGATCCAGCTTTGACCAGATGTGCTTAGTCGCTAGACATGTATTACTACTTGTACACCTAAGGTTTGTTCTCTCGATTGCAGATAGCTTGAATAAAAGTTTGCAGGCAGCGATTGGGATACCCAGAGAACCCTTTTCAGGTAAAAGGGGGAGTTTGATTCCCTTTTTGGCGAGTTCATCAGCCCGCAGTTTCCTGGAATATCTCTATGCCCCGGCACCCAACAGAGTTGAATGTTAAACTGCTCCGCCATCTCCTTAAGAGATGAACGGCGGTCGAGGGCTGCAATGGAATTTAAAGATACCGAATCCACGGACTTGATCGCGGCTTGACTGTCTGAGAAGATACGGATATCCTTTTTGGATATCACATTTCTCTTCAGCCACGTCAGGGCTTCTTTTATCACCATAATCTCCGCCTGGAATACGCTACAGTGATATGGAAGACGGAAAGAGAGACTCAGATTTAGCCTTTCGGAGAAAACGCCACCACCAACCCCGTCACTAGTTTTTGATCCATCGGTGTAGAAGTGGATCGCTTTATCTTCCTCAAATTCAACGTCCTCCCAGAATGATCTGCAAGGAATAGTGATTTGAAAGTTCTTTCCGAACTATAATTGGGGTATGGTGTAGTCTATGTTTCCTGGTAGAGACTCAAATGAGTCCAGAACGATGGTGTGGCCAATATTGTTGTTAACCCACTGCGAGGTAGCCTTAAGGCGGACAGCAGAACAGGCTGCTTTTTGCCTACTAAAAATGTCGATGGGTAACAGATGTAGCAGGATGTCTAGTGCTGCTGAGGGGGTGGTACGGAGTGCTCCGCTTTTGCACAAACCTGCTGTGCGTTGGACTTTGCCCAGCTTAGCACAGTTTATAGCTTTACCTAGGGCACTCCTCCAGACAGCAACCCCGTATGTAAGAATCGGTCTTACGACAGATACGTATAGCCAATGAGTTATGCGGGGTTGTAGACCCCGCTTGTTGCCAATGGTTTTTTTGCAATAGAAAAGTGCCACTGTGGCTTTTTTTACTCTTTCTTGTATGTTGGGTTTCCAGCTTAACTTCCTATAGAAGATAAGACCCAAGAACTTAGCTTCGTCAGACAATACTAAGCTTATACCACCAATAGAGGGTGGGTCGATGTGCGGGATCTTGTGTTTCCTGGAGAAATTCTGTTTTGTGGGGGTTGATACCCAAGCCACAGCGATTAGCCCATTTCTTTAGCTTGTTGAGAGCGTTTTGCATGAGTTCTGGAGGTATTTTCCGGAGACGGCTATAGCAATGTCATCCGCATATGCAATCATCCTGCAACCCACCCCTTCCAAGTATATCAGTAGTTCATTCACCACCAAATTCCAGAGAAGGGGGAAAGGACCCCGCCTTGCGGCGTGCCTCTACTGACAGACCTCCTGGCGGATGAAACGCCCAGTTTTGAGTTGATAATCCGACTTGTGAGCAGTAGATTGATCAATTCACCAAGCGAACCATCCACATTCAGTGCTGTCAGTGCATTTGTGATTGCAGATGTACCCACATTGTGAAAGGCGCCTTCTATATCCAGAAAAGCAACCATAGTGTACTCCTTGTGATGAAGGGAGTATTCAATAGTGCGTACCAGAGAGTGAAGGGCGGACAACAAGATCTAAGTTGGTAAAACAATGTCGCGAATCTCTGAATTAGATCGCGGACAGATGCAATATTGTACTATGCTGGGTTCCCGGACACAGTAGCAGTCCAGACAACTGCAAGGCGGATGAGTTAGCCAGGAAAGGAACCGCACAGGAACTCCCTGACAACAGTGAGGCACCGGCCGTTCCCATTCAATCACTTAAGTTCAAACTATCAAAAAATGCACAGGTAGAAGCGAACAATATATGGATTAACATCAGCACATGTTCGTCCTCCAAACAGATATGGACAAAGTTCCATGCAAAAAAAAACATCCAATCTCTTCTCTATAAGCAGGGAAAATAATAAATTAACTCGGTATAGTTGAAGCTATCACTATCCACTGTGCGTGCTGCTTCCACTCAGCACTCTCCATCTTCCCTCTTAGAAGTTTTATCCATAAAATCACCACCTCACGAAAGGCAAACAGTTTCCCAGCGAGCAAGCGAAAGCTTTTACATTCGATAACAAAAGTTATCGGAATACGTAGAAAGCGGTGCTTGGAAGCACTGCTCGATATCTATATCCGTTAAAGTTAGCGTTTATAGGTTAAATTGTTGTTGTAAATATTTAACATGCAAATGTAATAAGCGTTTATGTTGTAGAAACACATCAACACTTGAACTTCGACTTTGACAAGAGCGAGAACTACAGCGTTAAAAGTCGAGTCAAATGCATTGAAAACTTGGAGAGCGAAACAAAAAATGGTTGTAGGTATACAAGAGAGACAATTTTGCCAAAATACAGGCAATGGAGAAAATTCACTTGAAATATAAGCATGGGTATGTTGGGAAAACTGAAAACATCACCTCAAGGTTGGTGGGATTTGCACTTCAACTTAGAATTTCGAATTTAGGTCTGTGTGTGGACTAAATTTCTGATCAACGCTATGGAACAGATATTCATTCAGTTGTTGGGTTCACCAATAATGTATGCACTTCAAAATCATGTTAACAACTCCAAGATATATACACATACAGCGGCTGTACTCTCAATAGCGCAGTGGACCAGCGAAACAAACCAGTTGCGGCTTCCATCGCATCGGTGGTAGATATATTATATGGGACAATAAATTTTCGCATAAAGCACGCGGCTCGTCGTTAGCTCGTCAAAGGACAATGCACGTATAATGGTGCAGTGAAATTCCATTCGGATTCCAGTTTTTATCACAAATACTCACCTGGTTCAGGCAAGAGGCATTGGCAGACGTAATACTGTGGCTCAGCATCAGCCGGAGCAACGCGTAAGCCACCGCGTCGCTCGCGATTAACCTTCAAAATAAATGCGATAAATGATTGTAGTCGAACGACGGAGATGCTCTTTGTCGTTCCTTGTTTTCACCGCTAAATTGGATTCATCATGGTCGCCCCCCTACCCCCTCATCATCATATCCAGTCCAGTTGGGTGCCCGATGCTAAAATGTAAATGGAACGCATGCGCAATTATCGACCCTTTTCCGTGCAACATGGATGATTGGACGACAAGAGCCGTTAAGTACAAATGTATTCCATTCGAATACTGGGATCTGGGAACGGTATGGGTCTGCCGCAGAACGAAATTAATGTTCTTCGCACTTAAGTTCATGTCGAGATCACGATTGGCAAGATGCACCTGCCTCCATCGCGAAGGAGGTCATCAATTTGTAATATATATGCATGTGAGGCCTTTTTTTAGCTGTGCCCGCTTAGCGTTCCTCAAATCGAGGGTGGGTCATGCACGCAGGATATAGTTGCAGTTGAGGGCAATTAACTGCCAAGGCAAGTTGTAGGTAGGTAGATAGGTACCTTATGCCTAAAAACCAGTTCTGATGAGTTTATCAAGCTTTCTCTTCTACCTACGACTGTAGCCGTCCATTGTATGCGGTATCAATCATCTTTGTATCTCTTAGTAAGGAACTGCTCCTGCTCCATATGTGGATATAATCTGAGATGAAAATTACAGCCTTGCTACGCCTGATTTAGCCCTAATGATACGTAATTTTGATTGGCCAACGTAATTTCGTGTAGCATTTCGGCACCTTATTTGTAAGGAATTTATTAGCCCTCTTGGACACGTAGTTAGGTAGTTCAATCGCCATTCACCATTCACGATTCACACAATGAACTTGTTTAAAATGCGGGTTGCTTCTCGATTTCACTGCATAACGAGAAAAGTGTGAGGTTGCTGGTCCGCATGGTCATTGCCTCTAGGCAATTCGGCCCGTACTTCTATTGCATTCGGTTGTGATTGAGCCGGAGACAGTCACGTACCTCCGGTGGATGTGAAAAATCACACATCTCGACGATTCGCAGGCATTTCGTACGCGGTCTTAATTGCATCGCGCGGCAGCAATACTTCAAAACGTACTCCGCTTGAAAATACTATAATTTGCCGGGTCTTTGTGATTAATTTGTATCACCGTCATAAAGCGTAATTAGAATGCGATTACTGCGGACATATTTACCTGTAATTTGGTAGCAAATTAAGAACTTGATTGCCAGCGGGCAGAGTCAAAGTGCCTACTTGGTATTAATCCAAGCAGTTCACGGCATCAAGTTTGGACATGTTTACGCCGTTGCAGATGCCGTTGATGGAAGTTGCCTTAGGGGCCAGTATCTTAAGTGTATTCTGCTGAGAAAATCTCTGGATAATCTTTGCTAAGTTCAAGCTATTATTTCTTTAAACATTGAGGTGCTGCCGCGTGCAGCCCATCAGATTCTGCCAGTTTTGTCCCTAAAATGATGATGTGGTAACGTGCCATCACTTTGCATTAGTTATATGAAAATGGTGATTGCAACACAGGATGAGAGTTTGAGATTAAATAAGGAAGCAATACATTAGCCTGGAAATGGGACAATAATTGATTTCTAAATGGAAATATGTAGTGCGAAGCGTTTAAAAAGTTTTGTTCAAAATGTTGAAGTTTGACAAAGACAACAAATACAAATGAAATGATCAGGATCATAATTTTTATTTGATTGTGCTCCCGGGTTAATGTCAAAATGGAAACTAAGTTATGCACGTAAGGGATAGTTAAATACAGCTTTTAACGGCGACGCTATGATCTGACTGGATGCCTCATAGGAATTGTCTGTACTGTAGCATTCGCTTATAGGTATTGTTTTTTTTATACCCTATTCTAAGGGTATATTAATTTTGACGCATAGTTTGTAAAATACTTTAATATTGCCCGTAGACCCCTAAAAGTTACTATATTTATGATCAGCATCGATAGTAATGTCGATCTAGCCATGTCCGTCCGTCCGTCCGTCCGTCCGTCGGCAAAAATTAGGCCTTTAAACTGGGCCTAGAGAACTGAAATTTTTACCATATACTCTCTAGGGTCCCGAAATAATAATTTTGGAAAAAATCGAATTTTGAGCTAGAAAGCTGAAATTTTTTATATATGATCTGTGACTCCTAAAACTGCTCGGGATATAAATTTTTCAAAATCCGCCCACTGACACGCCCACAAAAAAATAAAACAATTTTATTGAAAAACCATTATTTGAGCTAGGGAGCTGAAGTTTATAATATATACTGTCTAGGGGTTCTCTATGCTCATGTGTTAATTTTTTTCAAATCCGATTACTGACACGCCCACAATTAGCTAGGGAACGTTTTCTTAACAATTTAACCATACTTAGACTTTTGTCACGCCCACTTATGAGGGATAGGAATAAGAATAGGCTATCCAACAGTTCGCCCAAGCGGACTGTAGCCCGCCCCTATGTTTTTTTGATAAGAGGATAGAAAAGGAAACATCCAAATGATTAACTATTTGATCAAAATAGAGGGATTTTATGCTGCGACTCAATCAAAATATCTTATGCGTACAATCGAAGGACTCTGTATTGCTTCTCTGTTGTGTAGTTTGAATTTCCCTCGCTACTTTCTTCTTCTTCCTCCAGTGGAAATAAATAGTACCATTAAATGGAGCATAATCCTCCCACTTTAGTGCTTTCCTACAACTGATTTGCGATACGAGACTGAAAGCGCTTCATCAAAAAGAAGCAATGCTTCACTGTAGTTTGTATTTGTAGTGGTGTGGCATCCCAAAAGCCTAACATACGGACACAATTGAAAGCCATACTTGTTGTACTTCTCTATAGTCGTAATTAATATGGAACCTCATACTCAGCTTGAGTAAGACAATTCCGCAAGATTTCGGGAATAATTCGTTAAACCATAACCAACATGGCCGAAGAACAAAATCCCGAATACACAAGATCTCTAGAAAAAAACATAGGTACGGGCTACAGTTCGCTTGGGCGAACTGTTGGATACCGTATTCTTATTCCTATCCCTCATAAGTGGGCGTGACAAAAGTCTAAGTATGGTTGAATTGTTAAGAACGCTCTACATATTTTGTTATATAACATTTAAAGGATTTTATAAAAAAAAAACGCTCCGTAGCTCAAACTTGGGTGTTTCAATAAAATTGTTTTATTTAATTGTGGGCGTGTCAGTAGACGGATTTAAAAAAAATTAACACATGAGAATAAAGGGCCCCTAGAGAGTATATATTATAAATTTCAGCTACCTAGCTCAAACTTTGAATTTTCAAAAAAAAAAAAAAATTAATTGTGGGCGTGTCAGTGGGCGGATTTTGAAAATATTTACACATGAGCATAAAGGGCCCATAGAGAGTATAAATTATAAATTTCAGCTCCCTAGCTCAAACTTTGGATTTTCAAAAATTAATATACCCTTAGAATAGGGTATAAAAAAATGATTTTATTTATTTGTGGGCGTGTCAGTGGGCGGATTTTGAAAATTTTTTATCCCGAGCAGTTTATTAGGAGTCATAGATTATATATAAAAAATTTCAGCTTTCTAGCTCAAAATTCGATTTTTTCCAATTTTTTTTTTTTTTTTTTGAGTTTGTGGGCGTGTCTGTGGGCGGATTTCAAAAATTCGACAACTTGATTATTTGGGGACCCTAGAGAGTATATGGTTAAAATTTCAGCTCTCTAGGTCCAGTTTAAAGGCCTAATTTTTGCCGATAGACGGACGGACGGACATGGCTAGATCGACATTTATTTTTTTTAAAAGGAAATCCAAATCCCAGAGCACTCAGACTCGGTAACGGTCCATTGTACTACCAGGCAGAAATCCTCTTTTTGGTGTAGAGGCATTTGATTGGGTGGCGTATGTTGTTGTTCCCCATGGGGATTGAACCTGCACCGCACGGGTCACAAGCCAACACACTAACCTCTATAGATCGACATTACTATCGATGCTGATCATAAATATAGTATAACTTTTAGGGGTCTACAGGCAATATTAAGGTATGTTACAAACTATGCGTCAAAATTAATATACCCTTAGAATAGGGTATAAAAATCGAAGTGGACGTCCAGTATAACGAATGATATAATGTTTGAGGTCGTTCGCTAAAACGAATGTGTTCGTTATATCGAACGTTTTTTTTTTACTTTTTGATAAAAATTAGGTTAATTAAAAATTGAGCGTGTATTTTATATAAATATGTACATCTTCTTTTTATTTAAAATTTAATTAGACATGAGAAAAAAAATGTAAAATGATGCAAGTCAGCTTTACTTCAACTTGAGACTTTAAGTTTAATGCTTATTCTTGAAGCCGCCGTAGCATAAATATGTCAGACATATCAAGATCCACCTATTTGGCCCAAGTAAGCACATTTGCTAAAGAGGTGACTGCTTCAGCATGCTTAACTGCAGCTTCGATAATGTCGGTTTCATCACCAAGCTCATCTTCACTTGTTGAGCTTATTTCAACAGCGTCATTGCACGCTAGTTCTTGTAAATTTGATTCAGCATTATCCCAAGTGTGGAGTGAAATTTCCTGAAGTTTAAGGCCTTTATTACAACCGTCAATGATTTTGACCTTTTCTTTTAATGTAAGTCGTTTACGTTGAGTTTTGGAATTCATGGTTGAAGTAAAACAAATAAGAAACACCAAAGAAACTAAACTCAACCGCACGAGACTGGCAAGCTTTCTTAAATGAAAAAAAGAAACAATTAACTGCTAGAATATGATCAAAACAGGACGAAACATGTTCATAATTATGTATGGATTGGATACATTATGCGCATTCTTTAGGACCCAGAATAACAATACGGACTGCATGGAACAAGAACGGACGTGAAAATAATGAGCAGTTGTAAAAACGTTCGTTATATCGGATAGCAAAATTGGGCCTACGTTCGTTATATAGAGATGTCAATGTAAAATTAGTAAGCGTTCGCTATATCGAAAATTCGCTATATCGGCATTTGTTATACTGGACGTCCACTGTATGTCTAAAATATCTGGAAAACCAAAATCTCAAATTCAAAATTAAAATCATTTTTTTTAGTTGTTAAGATTGAAATATGCAAAAAAGACATCTTTCAAAGAAATAATTTGTTGATCTTACACTTGCAATGGAAATTGAAGGCGGAGGGCGCTGTATGAGTCGAAGAGATGTCCACAGTTTGAAACCCTTCTAACCGGCGAAGCTCAAACAGGAATAAATATGTAAAATATAGCGACTGTCTGCGCCAAGGAGCAGGCGGCTCTTGATATGATAGACGAATGGTGCACTAGGAATGGGCTCTCGGTCAATCCTCTTAAAATTGAGGTTGTTCTCTTTACGAGAAGGAGGAAGCTGATCAGGTTGACTGAGCCAGTGCTAAACGGCGTGACAATACAACTCTCCAATGAAGCAATGTATCTGGGAGTCATCCTAGATAACAAACGTCTTTGGTCCAAGCATGTTGAGCTGAAGACTGCTAAGGCACTGTCGGTTTTCTGGCAGTGCAAGGGCATTTTCGGCAAGACATGGGGCTTATCACCGAAAAGAGTCCTATGGATTTATACGGCAATGATAAGACCATTTATACTCGTAGCATACGCATCGGTTGTTTGGTGGAATAAGCTTTCGCGTAAATATGTTACTGCTGCTTTCGCCAAACTCCAAAGGAAGGTATGCCTCGGCTGCATTGGGGCCTTCCCCAGCACTCCTGGCTCCAGCCTGGATGCATTATTAAACCGCCAGCCCCTTGATGTTTACATCATGGGTTGCACAATCAAAGCTATCTCACGTTTACAAAGAGGTGGCTTTTGGTATAACTTCCACTGGAGTTTTGATGAACTTGCGCAACGGTTGTGCTTCGACTTCTGACACCGGACACCGGAACTTCGGCTGAAGCGCAACTACGAAGTTGACTTTTCTCGTGTTCAGGACTGGCTTTGGTCAGATTCTGAGCCTGGAAAGGAATGCAAACGAATCTTCACGGATGGCTCCAAAACCGATCAAGGATCTGGTGCTGGTATTTTCATGGAGAGCGACAATATATGACTTTTCTTCTCGTTAGGCAAACATCCGTCAGTCTTCCAAACGGAGACTTATGCTATCCTAATCGCCATAGACTATGTTGTGAAGAGCAGGTGGAGGGGGCGAAGTATCTATGTCTGTAGCGACAGTCAGGCTCCGCTTAATGCCTTCCTGAATCCCTTAACCACCTCCAAAATAGTTCGTGACTGCAAGATCTCTCTGAATTCGGTCGGAAGCCTGAATTCACTTAGACTTCTCTGGGTCCCGGGTCATAAGGGGATCACGGGAAATAAGATCTCCGATGAACTTGCTAGAACCAGCGATTTGTCTGCCTGCATTCTCGGTCAGGGCTTCCATTGACGGTTGGGTTTCATATGAACACAATCGCCGTCGGCATGACTCTCCAGGGTGCAGACAGACTAAGCAAATTCTCCCCGACGTCTGTAGGAAATCCGCGGCATTCTTGTTGAAATATTGCAGACAGACTACTGGCGTTCTTACGGACCACTACGCTTTTGCCAAACACCTTAAGGTGCTTGACCTAAGCGATACCAACAACTGCGAAGCCTGTGGAGAAAGCGTTCACAGCGGAACATTTCCTCTGTGATTGTCCTGCTTTTGCTCGTATCAGGTGGCAGGTATTTGGTGTGGATAATTTTTTTTTTTTATTTTTTTTTTTTTTTTAAAAAAGGAAATCCAAATCCCAGAGCACTCAGACTCGGTAACGTTCCATTGTACTACCAGGCAGAAATCCTCCTTTTGGTGTAGAGGCATGTGATTGGGTGGCGTATGTTGTTGTTCCCCATTGGGATTGAACCTGCACCGCACGGGTCACAAGCCAACACACTAACCTCTACACCGTCGCCACCCATTGGTGTGGATAATGGTGAGTGCTGTAAATCTAAGCTCCTTATCATTGAAGCGCCTTCTCATTTTTCTTAGGAAAACGAGTAAATTCTCACAGCAAAATGTGGTGTGTCTGCCTGGTAGTACAATGGACCAGTATTGAGTCTGAGTGCTAAAGTGTAGAAAGTCTCGCACCCCAACAAAAAAACCGGCGAAACGGGCCACCCAAGCCGAAAATGGCGCAAGTAAATAATATACACCATATGAGGAATTGGGCGCCTATTTCATAGTGTTTATAGCTATGTTTTTGTAAAAAAAAAAGTGTCACAAAAAGTGGGGTTAACAAAAAGGTTTGCATGGAGACATTTTTGAGAACGACTTTGCTTACATACTTTGCGAAGAACAGCACTTTCATTAAGCTTTCAATCTTGAAATTAAGGGCCTCAAAATTGGTAAGGGACGTACGGACGGACATGGTTGGATCGACATTACTTTCAATGCTGTTCACAAATATAGTAACTTTTAGGAGTATGCGAGCAGTATTAAGGTATGTTACAAACTATGAGTCAAAATTAATTCACCCTTAGAATAGGGTACCTACCTATAATGATCAAATATTTTATCAAACATGTTTGGCAAATATATTTGACCGTGTAGTCCCGGCCTTAGGAAGATGAAAAACAAATATTTTTTTATATTTTTTTAATTCAAAGTGCCTAAACTCCATGCAGCTTTTTAAGTCCATCAGTTAACCCTGATGCATTTATGGCATGACACGCTTTTTTACTTGGAAGCCATATACGTTATGCGAATAAAGTTGACTCCACTAAAGAACGAAACATTCGCGCCAACTCCATCTATTAAAGAAAAAAACTGCACATCCGCTCTGCTTTATGCTAATGCCGTCGAGTGGTTTTTGGATTTGCATGTGACTCTGTGTGCCCGACCTCATGTGTTATGATAAAGACATCACAGAAATTTCTTGGAATTCTCCGATGGCAGCATGGCCAAATTCTAAACACCTTCTCTTCGTTCATTCATTCATTCATTCATTTAAAACGACACACTGTGCAGCGCACATATTGAATGCAAAATCAGTTTCTCAATAGACAGCACGAGATTATCCGTGTGGGTCTACAAACATTAATTTAGGTATAACTCGTGGATAGCTTGGTATTTTCTTAAAGGAAAACTTTTTCTGTCGTGAGCGGCACACTTGTCTGTCGCTCGACTTCAGCAGCGCCTCTAGAATGAGATTTGCATACAAATGTGCTGTTTGTAGCATCAGTCTGTCTGCATTGACAGTTGCCATCCACAAAGGCAGTGGTTCGTCATTACGATTTGCATATAAATCAACAAAGCTTGGAAACCAAACGACAGCTGCAACAGGAAAGTAAATGCTTTCTTTTGTGACCTTCAAATTGACAATCACTTTGATAGATCTGTAAAGATGCACGTGCTTTAAGTTCTGGCAAACAAAAAAAAGTGTTGTCATCTGGAATAAGGGAATTATCTGGATTTTATACAAAAAAAGGATAAAATGTAAATCAAAAGCGAATAGACTCACTTCAACTGTTTCAATTCTCAATTCAAGTCTTTCTGTCAACCAATTGACTGCTGGATCACGGTTACCAACTACCAACGTGGACGTCATGTTGTGAGTGTCGAATTCTTTCGGTGGAAACATTTATTTGGGAAAAAAAATTACCCATCTTTTGTTAATAACCTGTAGGACCAATAGGGGCAATGCAAAAATATGTTTCCCATTCTCATTTGAAATCTGTGAGTTTGATCAGAATGACCACAACCGGTATAATTTGCCATGCGCTACATGCACGGCTGGATGCTGTGGCCAGGCCATTTAGATAAATTTTTTTAAGAGGATTATTGTGAGGAAATTGATTGTGTGATTGCAAATTTGTTTTGTCCATACTCCAGGAGAGCACTTTTGTTCACGCACAGTCAGATGAAACCAGCATCCCGACATCATCCTTGTTTTGGTCACGCGGTATGTTGGGTACCTAATAATGACTGGAAGTTTATTTTTTTTATTTAGACGCATCACTTACACATCTTCTGGACATAAATGTAAATTTGCACGGTAATCCCTTCACGTCATAATCGGGAACTTGTTTTTATTTTATTTATTTGTTAAGTCCTTAATAAAGCGATTCTGTCTGTTTGAAAAAGCCAAACAAATGAATATGGGTATCGGATTACCTTTCCGATTGGTTAGTATCCGAAATGAATCAAATTTAACTTAGTGGAATTGCATTAAAAAACATTCGACTGGAGCGCCATAACAGCTATCATCAAAGAATATAGAATTACCACAAAGTATTATCTCTCTCTATATTCTGTATTCCTTTGCTTTCATCAATCACGCGGCATATGCATAAATGATTTTGGATATAACTTTTTCACATCTAAAATCATAATCATCATCACACATCACTTGCACCCTTGCACCCTTCATGATTGACTTCATCCATCAATTTAAAGATTCAGAAACAAATGATCCTTGCACAAACAATGCGTGTCCCTTAGGTTACTGATTGACGTTTATGCAAATTAGATTATTTAGGGTGAACAATGTTGTGGTCTCGATCCCCGGGGATATTTTATTAGGCGAAGTTTATTCATTTATCAATTATTTGAATCCATATCAACAAAACAGAAAATCACATACTTATGCGATTAAGAAGGATTCGAAATATCTGTGCAAACTAGATCGCTCCCCTCTTTTATTATTACTTCAAAAAATATATATATCAGCTATAACATTTACTTTCTGGAGATGACCATTCTACGGATGCAGTGCAAATTATCCACAGGATGGGATCAGAAAGGATGTGAATCATTATGAACGTCATCCTTTTTACTTCCCATTTCACGCATTGATCAATCGAATATTATTTCGTGTGTATAGGTAGGAATCTACAGCATCCACTTGTTTTTAAAAAAATGAAGCGTCCATCAATTTACACATTTGACCACTTGTCCGATAGCATATGGGTCGGGTCACTGGATAATGGCCTTATGGGCGGATCCGATCATTTTCAATTAATTTTCCAGTTCCCATGAACAGTGGGGAATCAGGAAGTGAACGCAATTTGCTTTCTTCAGAAGAAAACGCCGCTGTGACTGAATTATAATATAGTAACCAGAACTTATGCAGTCGAAGGGAATGAGAAACTACATAGTGTTCAGATGAGAGGTTGGACAATAATATTTCAATACTTTTGAATGTTTTTCAGACTTTCGCAAGAGGCGGGGACAGCGGAAAATAACTTTAGTTACTTGGCCCCAAAGTGATTTGAGATCTAGATATTTATTAAATATTTTTAGCCTTTTTCATAAACTTAAAAGGAAATCCAAATTCCAGAGCACTCAGACTCGGTAACGGTCCATTGTACTACCAGGCATATACCCTCTTTTTTGGTGTAGAGGTTGGAGAAAACAAGGTGTAGTTTCTCTCCATTAATGGGTGGCGTATGTTGTTCCCCAATTCGATTCAACCTGCACCGCACGGGTCACAAGACGATACACTAACCTCTACACCGTCGCTACGTAGTTTTTGATAATATGGTAATTATACCCTATTCTAAGGGTATTATGATTTGGACTCATAGTTCGTTGTCCCTTGTCCCCTTAAATTCACTATATTTGCTATCAGCAATGATACGTATGTCGATCTATCCATATCCGCCCCGTCCGTCGGCAGCTTGTAGGCCCTAAAACACGAGCTAGAGAGCTGAAATGGAACAAATACTCTTTAGGGACCAAAACTAATTAAGAGTACGAATTTTTAAATCCGCTCACTGACACGCACACAATCTCTGAAATTTGGAATACATAACCATTCGCTGGCGGCCCGAAATGCTAAAGTGTGAAGGTTTTTAAAATTAGCAAAAAATTTAAAAAAAAACCGTTTTATCGAAAAATCCAAATAGTTAGTTAAATTGACTTTTATTTAGCCTAAGTCATAATAGGTTTGGCCTATGGCCGTCTACCTTTGGCGGTCGGAAATCTAATACTTCACAGGTTGACCACATCCCTTAATTCAGGGCAATGAATACTGAATTATCCCCGATCTGTGAAACTGTGAAGTGATAAACTTTTTCACATCTTCACGCTTACTTCGATTCTCGATCTGTAAAAAAATAAAAACAAACGTCAAAAACTTTTCATATGGTAAATTTTTTATCACACTCAATTCGTTTGCTTCAAATAGCTTCATAAACTGTAAAAATAAAATAAAACGCGGAGCAAGAGCATCCGAAACACAAAAAGAGTTCCTGTTAATTTTTTCCCCAAAAGCTAAAAGTTTCGCTCTCCTTCATTATATAGGGTGATTTTTTTAAGGTTAGGATTTTCATGCATTAGTATTTGACAGATCACGCGGGATTTCAGACATGGTGTCAAAGAGAAAGATGCTCAGTATGCTTTGACATTTCATCATAAATAGACTTACTAACGAGCAACGCTTGAATTTTCAGTGAATGGGCCCTAGAAAAGTTGGCAGAAAATCCGCTTTTTTATCGACAAATTTTGTTCAGCGATGAGGCTCATTTCTGGTTGAATGGCTACGTAAATAAGCACAATTGCCGCATTTGGAGTGAAGAGCAACCAGAAGCCGTTCAAGAACTGCCCATGCATCCCAAAAAATGCACTGTTTGGTGTGGTTTGTACGCTGGTGGAATCATTGGACCGTATTTTTTCAAAGATGCTGTTGGACGCAACGTTACGGTGAATGGCGATCGCTATCGTTCAATGCTAACAAACTTTTTGTTGCCAAAAATGGAAGAACTGAACTTGGTTGACATGTGGTTTCAACAAGATGGCGCTACATGCCACACAGCTCGCGATTCTATGGCCATTTTGAGGGAAAACTTCGGAGAACAATTCATCTCAAGGAATGGACCGGTAAGTTGGCCACCAAGATCATGCGATTTGACGCCTTTAGACTATTTTTTGTGGGGCTACGTCAAGTCTAAAGTCTACACAAATAAGCCAGCAACTATTCCAGCTTTGGAAGACAACATTTCCGAAGAAATTCGGGCTATTCCGGCCGAAATGCTCGAAAAAGTTACCCAAAATTGGACTTTCCGAATGGACCACCTAAGACGCAGCCGCGGTCAACATTTAAATGAAATTATCTTCAAAAAGTAAATGTCATGGACCAATCTAACGTTTCAAATAAAGTCGATGAGATTTTGCAAATTTTATGCGTTTTTTTTTTAAAAAAAGTTCTCAAGCTCTTAAAAAATCACCATTTAAATGTTTTCAAGGGTTGACTTAACTCTTGAACGTCACCTAACATATGCATCATGGGCTGTTCCTCCGTATTGTGCGTTAGCACTAAAAAATTAAGTAGTCCGCTCCACAAACAATTTGTACATTCATTGAATGTCCGCCTTTTCGACAGTAGAAAACATGTTCGCCATCAACTAACCCTAATACTCCGGGAAATTCAAACTTCTCGTAGAATTTAGATTTCATACCTTCAAATTCATCTTTATTTGTAGGGAACTTCACATATCTGTGAGCTATTCTATTTAAAGCAGAGGAAATCTCTGTCACACAACGGCTCACTGATGTCTGAGACAAAGATGACAAAGAATCTTGTCCAACAGCACGCTGAAAACTACCCGTGGCAAAAAGCATTTGTACGTTGGTTAAGGGTCAGGAATGTCCTTAATTCTTCTATCAAGTCATGCATAGGTGTTTCGGGAATCTGTAGAGCTGAATAAAGTGCTCATTGGTGATTACTTCGAATGGATTCTGACCATCTCGAAAGGAACGCCGCAATATCCTCAGATTATTCCTAAAAATTCAAGTGATTAGTCTTTTTTTCTTTAAAAAAAAATTTGATAATTTAAAAATACAAAATGTATGTTCAGTGCGTCGTCGATTGTTAATAATTACACGAATTATTATGCCGGACATTCTTCTTAAGACGAAAACAACAGACAAATTGAATTTTTATTAAAAAAAAAGAAGAAAAAAAAGTAATTTTTAGTACAAACTTTGACAGCCATTTATCATAATGAGTTCGAGAATCGCATTAGATGAATTCATGAAGTGATAAAATGAAAAGTCTCTGTGAAAACTGTGATGAACAATTTTTTATTACTTCACAGTTTCACAGATCGGGAATTGACCCCCAGACGGTTTAAATAAATAAAAAATTATAGCTATGCTTGAAACAAAACAAATAATAATTTGATTTGAAAAATGCAAATATTTAAACAACTTTCTTCTGTGTGTTTACTAAAACACTGAACACTCTAGTACCTACCAAAAACATAAGGTTCTGAGAGCTTTCACACATTCACACATTAACGTCTGCATATTCTCAAGTTGAAATTCACGTCACGTATTACAAAATTAAGAGTCATTGGTGAAAACGGTGAGAGAATGAGAGTCAACTGTCATCGACCATTTTTATACGTTCTATGGCGTTTAAGTTAAGCGGCATTTAAACAACATTATTTAAATGTATAAATTCATTATAAATACCGATTTCGCAGGTAAGTAATACTTAGAGGTGTTTGAGGGTTTTAATTATCAAAGATTATGAAAATCCGTTCACTGACACTCCTAACATTTCAAAAGAAACGTTTTATTGAAGATATCATTGGAATTGAAAGTCCTATTGTAGCATGGATGCTCACTCAAACTGCGACATTCAGCGCCAACTAGTCAACATTCAGCGCCATCTAGTCGAGAGCTATGTAACGAAATTTGAATGCAGACGCTTGCTCAGTTTGAATAGCTTTGAAACAATTATAGCATCTTTTATTTCCGAACCTTCTATAGAAAAATTCTTTAGTCAACAATATTCTGGCACTTTCGATAGGTGTCACTATGATCTTTGTATATACATTCCTAGGAATGTATATATAAAGCTATGATATATAAATAGGTGTCGCGGGATCACCCAAGGTATTGCACCTTTAAACAGCGGTAAAGAGGTGTGATTTAGCGATAGAAAACAGTAGTGAAAAGTACAGAGAAAAGGTGGAAATACTGAATAAGAGATATTTGGTTGTTTATCGTTGTATTAAATAAGTGAGTTACTAGAATAGTAATAAAGAACAAAGACATTGGGAGAGAACAAAGTCATTTGGAGAGAACAAATATAGATTAATTAAACAGAATACAGTTTTATATTTGCGAAGCCTAGCCTGGATAAAACAATATATAGAGAAAGCCGTTTTTAACAACAAAGTTTTCTGCCATGCCCACTTTTAGGAGCATTTTTTTACAAAAACATTGTTTCCTTTCGATAAAATCCTTTAAAAAAAGCTTTCAAAACAATTATGTAAAGCAAATTATGAAGATCTCATTCACTTTTTCGGCGATAGAAATAGGAATAGGGTATCCAATAGTTGACCACGCTGCAGTCTTTCCTTATGTTTTTTATCCGGTTTTGGTAACTTTTTAGACCACTTCCACCAGGAATGAATTAAATGAAGAATTGCCTGTTAAGAACGGAGTTAATTTCATCAATTTGAATTAAGTCTACTTAAGTGCCGGCGACCACGTGCGCCCTTTTCATTCGCGGCACCTCCGCGGCACCACGAGTGCGTGTGCACAACCCAATCTATTTGTATTGCAGCATTGAAGTTCACGTATTATAGAATTGAGATTCATTGTGTAACGAGAGAAAACTGTCATCGACCATTTTTAAAGCAGGCTTTATCAACGTCTAAACGATTATAATACGATTATATACTTTAAGGGCGACGGTGTAGAGGTTTACCCATGCGGTGCAGGTTCAATCCCCATGGGGAACAACAACATACACCACCCATTTTCCAGCCTCTACACCAAAAAGGACGATTTTTGCCTGGTAGTACAATGGACCGTTACCGAGTCTGAGTGTTCTGGGATTTGGATTTCATTTTTAAAAAAGAAAAAAAAAATGCGCTTTAGTGCTACTTAAAGGGGTTAGGCACGATTTGAATTATTTTTGTAAGTAGGTGCATAACACTATGCAACCGTTTAGAGGTGTTATAACAAATTATAATGAATAAGGCTGATAGTTACTTAATTGTATAGAAAAAATAAAAATATTTGGGTATCTTAAGATCATTTTTCATATTTCGGGCGAAAAACCATTTCTAGTAAGTATTTCTATTAATAATAGGTACAGCTATTAAGTTGATTTATAAAACTAAGATATATCTACTCTTACCTAGTAACTAAAAGAATATCTTTAGTAAACCAGAATATTGGTTCTTTTGTCGCTACCAGATATCGCAAAACAACTTGTACATTTCTTAATAAGTTTTATTTTCTCTTTAATACAACATTTTTTAAATAAAATGTTGCTTTTGCTTTCCTACAATTTTGTTTAACAATGACGCTGTTGCGAAATGCGGATGGATGGGTTCAATTTTATAGCGTTAATTCAAACAAGCAAATATGCTCAATTTTATTCGTAACAGGATTCGCTGCTGCCAAGTTATTTTTGATTTCAAGTATAAAGAAAAGAAAATAGAAAATTCTGTAAAAAATGCGTAAAATTGTTGATTGACTATTTGCCTTCATGTAAAAGAAATTCAGGAAGAACTGACAAACTTCTGATAGTCAATTCGGCTACAATTGAATTGAATTGAATTGAATTTTGCTGCAATATAATAGAATGGCTTATAATGAAACATCGAGAAAAGCTCTTGATGAATTAAAAGTTCAAATAGAAAGGTTTTCAATTACCAAGTCACACTACTGTAATCGTCCAAAGGAAGTATGCATTGGATGAAAGGTTTTCTACAGCTTGTATTTGGTAAAGTATAAAGCGGAATCCATTGCTTCTGTATCGGAAATTGCATATCGTCGGCAATTCTGTCAAAATAACAATTTGTCAATTTTTAAGACGAAGAAAGACAACTGTTTAACATGCTCCACTTACAAAAAGACAAAAGGAAACGAAGAGCTATACAAAGCACATATTGTACGAAGAGATGAGGCCAATGCTTCGAAGAATGAGGAATAAGTGTGTAGCAGCTTCCATCAAGCGAAGTTGTTCCAATGTATTACTGCAGAAAGCTATGGGACTATGAAGCCGCTCTCCCAAACAAAGCTCACTGTTTAACATGAACGCAGATTAACGGACAACGCGGGAGCTCGGAAATAACCATTTCGATCCGGATGGGTCATAGAACAAAGGTGTTTTTATACCTTGGATGTCCCATCCGGATCGAAAGGGTTAAGATGAATCAGCTCAATGCCAAGCACTGTCAAAGAAGTATCGATATTCTTAGACACCTGTTCTGACTAGAAGAAAAATCAGAACATTGCAGCATTATTTCTCTTTGTTGTTAAGAACACGCATTTGGACGTTGTACCGCATATTTGTTTAGAATCAGGGTATTCGCATTATGGAAGTAGATACCATGCTTATGGCAATTGAATTTACAAAAAAAAAATTGTCGAAGTATTTACCCTACACGACTGGATAAATATTTTAAAAATGGCACGTTTAAAGAAAGGGGAAGGACGGGGCCACCTCATGAAGTCACAGAACTATTGTAACATTGAAAACTTAAAAAAATTGGCCGAAAAGTTGGTTAAAAATCGTTGCATTATTGAAGATGGTAACAGAGTTCAATATCTAAAACTAAAATGCATGCATTACAAGAAAATGCAGCCAGACGAATAATATTCAAATTAAATTATGGTGAACAATTCAAGACATTCAAAGTTACTGTTTCCAGACAATTAATAGAGACCGCTTTATACACAGAAGAAATCCCAAAAAAAGGACTAAGTGAGGCTTTAAACAACTGAAGCCATACCAAAAATAAACCATTCTTGGTACAACAGTTTACCTTCTTCTGCAGGGACAGATCACCACCGAGAAGCAGCAGAAGGTTTTGGACAGAATCCGACTTCGATGAGTAACACTTTTTCTTAAATGATATATTTTTTTTATACCCTATTCTAATGGTATATTAATTTTGACGCATAGTTTGTAACATACCTTAATATTGCCCGTAGACCCCTAAAAGTTACTATATATATCTAGCCATGTCCGTCCGTCCGTCCGTCCGTCCGTCCGTCTGTCGGCAAACATTAGGCCTTTAAACTGTGCCTAGAGAGCTGAAATTTTAACCATATACTCTCTAGGGTCCCGAAATAATCAAGTTTACGAATTTTTTAAATCCGCCAACAGACACGCCAACAAACTCAAAAAAAAAACAAATTTTTCCAAAAAATCGAATTTTGAGGTAGAAAGCTGAAATTTTTTATATAATATGATCTATGACTCCTAAAACTGCTCGGGAGATACAATTTTCAAAATCCGCCCACTGACACGCCCACAATTAAAAAAAACATTTTTTTTGAAAAACCAAAATTTGAGCTAGGGAGCTGAAATTTATAATATATCCTCTCTAGGGGCCTTTAAGCTCATGTGTAAATATTTTCAAAATCCGCCCACAGACACGCCCACAATTAAATAAAACAATATTTTTGAAAAACCAAAATTTGAGCTAGGGAGCTGAAATTTATAATATATACTCTCTAGGGGCCCTTTATGCTCATGTGTTAATTTTCTTTAAATCCGCTTACTGACACGCCCACAATTAAATAAAATAATTTTATTGAAAAACCAAAGTTTGAGCTAGGGAGCGTTTTTTTACAAAAGCTTCGTTTTTTTTGATAAAATCCCTTGAATTTATTTATTTATTTTTTTTATTTTATTTAATTTTCATTATTCTTGTTTACAGCTATGAATTTAACAATTTTAGCAACTATATATTTAATTAAACCTATATAATAGCAGTAATAGAATAGTAAGTAACATTTTTATTTATTAGAAACAGGGATAATGTTACTTTAACCAATAGCTATTCTTTTGTGGGGTGAGCACTGAGCAATTTAAAATAAGAGGAGCGGACAAAAAATAAAAAGAATTGACAATTTATACATAAAAAGAGTTGTATCAAGTTATAAGGGTAGGTACAGTGAGTTGGCAAAAGTTTGAATAGTTTATAATGACATGAGAACAGAGAGGAAAAAAAAAACATTTATACATTTAAAGCAAGTAACTCTATGACTTCCTAAAATAATTAACAAAACTAAACAATATAGCGCAGCAAAACTTCAACTTCATTGTGATCGAAACCAAGGAGCCAAGATTTTACTTTACTTAAGAAGGAGAAAAGAGTTCTTATGATTCGTATATCGGCAGAGAGTCTGTTAAACAACTTCCTGGATATAATTGAGTACGAGCTCCTAAAATTTGTTTTGCGAAAGGCCGGGATGGCAACTCGAGTTTGGTAATTGCTGCGTGAGTTGTAGGTGTCAAAAATTGGACTCTGCATGTAACCACCTCTAACAAAGGAGACCTTTAGCACCCTATAGTAAAATAAATGTCTAATAGGAAGAATGTTAGTAATTCTGAAAAGTTCCATAGAATGAGCTAAACGGGCAGCGTTACAAATCTTTCTTATAGCTGATTTTTGCAACATAGCTAATTGCTGTATCTTATATCTGCTAGCGCCCCCCCCCCCCTAACAGCTTATACCATACTGCAACTTAGAATGAAATATTCCGTAATAAATTGTTTTTAAGGTGTTGTTAGAACAAAATCTTCTTAGTTGATAAAAACTGCGAATGACAGAGAGCAGATATATAACAAAATATGTAGAGCGTTCTTAATAATTCAACCATACTTAGACTTCTATCACGCCCACTTATGAGGGATAGGAATAAGAATAGGGTATCCAACAGTTCGTCCAAGCGGACTGTAGCCCGTCCCTATGTTTAAAGTTAGACTTGTCAACCTTGCTCTCACATTTTAATTGCTAAATAAAAACATAGGAACGGGCTACAGTCCGCTTGGGCGAACTGTTGGATACCCTATTCTTATTCCTATCCCTCATAAGTGGGCGTGACAAAAGTCTAAGTATGGTTGAATTGTTAAGAGCGCTCTACATATTTTGTTATATAACATTTAAAGGATTTTATCAAAAAAAAACGCTCCCTAGCTCAAACTTGGGTATTTCAATAAAATTGTTTTATTTAATTGTGGGCGTGTCAGTAGGCGGATTTAAAAAAATTAACACATGAGAATAAAGGGCCCCTAGAGAGTATATATTATAAATTTCAGCTCCCTAGCTCAAACTTTGAATTTTCAAAAAAAAAAAAAAAAAAATTGTGGGCGTGTCAGTGGGCGGATTTTGAAAATATTTACACATGAGCATAAAGGGCCCATAGAGAGTATAAATTATAAATTTCAGCTCCCTAGCTCAAACTTTTTATTTTCAAAAATTAATATACCCTTAGAATAGGGTATAAAAAAAATATTTTATTTATTTGTGGGCGTGTCAGTGGGCGGATTTTGAAATTTTTTTATCCCGAGCAGTTTTAGGAGTCATAGATCATATATAAAAAATTTCAGCTTTCTAGCTCAAAATTCGATTTCTTCCAAAATTTTGTTTTTTTGAGTTTGTGGGCGTGTCTGTGGGCGGATTTCAAAAATTCGTAAACTGGATTATTTCGGGACCATAGAGAGTATATGGTTAAAATTTCAGCTCTCTAGGTCCAGTTTAAAGGCCTAATTTTTGCCGACGGACGGACGGACGGACGGACGGACGGACATGGCTAGATCGGCATTACTATCGACGCTGATCATAAATATAGTAACTTTTAGGGGTCTACGGGCAATATTAAGGTATGTTACAAACTATGCGTCAAAATTAATATACCCTTAGATAGAATACATGGAGAGTACTCGTAATTGTATATTTTATTCTTACCGCAAACTTAATTACAGGAAAAATTTAATATCTGTTGTTCTTAACAAAACAAAGCTCTAAATATTAGTTCATTAATCATATTTTAGATAAAAGTATTAACATCAAAGAGAACTGCAGTTATCATCATAAAGTTACAAGGGTTTAAAGAAAACAAAAAGCTTGTTTTGAGTTTCCCTTCCAACTACAGTTAGTCAGTTTTGCTTGTAAGCCGACGCATTGTCTTCGTATTTCTACACAGCTTTCTTTTAATAAGTTTTCACAAAAGATACTCCTTGTTCAAATGTGAATTGTTGCATTATACAGCTGCCAAAAATGATATCTGAAGGATGAATATGATAAAATACCGAAAATTTCGAAATCCAAACTTTCAGTTCATTTCCGAACAGGAAAAGTCCATAATCATAGAAGAAAAAAAAAACGTATCTAAAGACGATTTCACACTTTGAAGGTACCTACCACTCTATCTCAAACTGACGACAGGTTCTAAATTATCCACATCACTCAACCGTCTGAAGTCCCTCAAAAGATCGATCTACACACCGAACAGCCGTCTCCGAAGTCTTCCACTTATGCACATTCTGTCATATTATATTTACCCTTGCCTTCTAAATTCTAAGGCATTAATCTGAAATTCTGAAAATCCCACAAAACAAGAAGCAGCCATCACCCAATATGGGAGCACAGTGTATCCGCTAAAAATACCAAATCATAATTTGCCAAGTCCAAATGAGGGGTTTGGCCACTCGACCAACGCGACTTGTGTATCGATAACTTGCGCCAGTTTTCGTCTCCATCCCCCAAGATGAGGCAAAAAAAGGAACTAACAACCAGACAACAAAAAAACCAAAACTATAGTCACAAACCATTTGAATTGAGAGGCACGAATGTGGCGGCGCGGCTCGACAGCATCCAAAGAGAGACTACCACTTCGAAGAAGGGCACCAAGGCACAAAATCACTTCACAATATTTTCTCATATCTTCTAATTTTAATCGCCTTACAGTTTGGCCCCCGACGAGGAGTTCCATAGAAGCGCTTTGCGCCGAAAGACGGGTTGGATCATTGCCATTATGAATCGCCGATTTGGTTTTGTTAAACGAAACGAATTATGGCCAGTCGCACGCCTCCTTTAGCCAAGGCAACCTAATACTATCAACGACAGGGCATGATCAAAGTCCAAAAGTCCAAACGTGGCGTTGTTTTTCGTATTTTTTAGTGCTCCTCGCTGTAAAATCATTAACAGTTTTTGGCACTTAGCAACACCAGCTATGTGAAAAATTTCGCTCAAAGGGGTTATTAAAATCGCACATTGGTCTTACGGATGCTGAATAGCAGATTAAATGTGCGGCCCCACGACCTTTTACGGATTTCACAAGAACTCACCTGGCTGCAAGTGTCGAGTAGGTTGGCATCGACTCGGGATCATAAACTTTGAATCTTAATAAGGACCTTAAAAAAATATTGAACCCAGATGCAGAGCATGTGAGGAATTAAACAATTCAATGGCTTCTGCTTTGCTGCTCGTTGTGGTTAAGATCGGTGCCAACCAAGGTCTTCGGGAGCTAATAATTTTTGTTTTGTAAATTTGCTTAAAAACGCCAACGGCTGAATTATGGCAGGCTACCTTAAAACCGCATAACCTGAGCATTGGTTTCTGTATTTCCTCAGAAAACCACTACCGTCGGCCATCCTGCCGATGTGCGATAAACGTCATGACGCGTCTGTTATACGGGCCCAGTAATAAAATTTACACAATTAATTATGACGTTCGACTGAAAAATACCGAGCTTGCGTGTGCAATTAAATGATAAATTCTGCGCTATGATGCGCCTAAAGATGAAAGTGAGTGATCCAATAAGTCAGAGAACTGGCCAACGTGCGCCGCCGCCCATTCGGAAGTTGTCCAGCCAAACCACTGTGCGTGGTTTTCTTCTCAACCCCAACAAATTACAAGGTAACGTGCGGTTGAAGTATGGATATGCCTTCTTATATTCTGCGGATTATAGCAATTTCTGGACGAAACCTCCAATTAGATGTGTTGAATCTCCCACTTTCCTGTTAGGCATTATCCAATCCGAAAACAAATATTTATTTTGGATGCTACTTGTCCATCCGAATGATGCTTAAGTGATGGTGTGGGATACGAGTATTTACTTAGGGTCCCGCAGCTTCCACAGCTGCAAGAGGCAACACAAATTCTGAGAAACACTTTTGGGAACTGTGAAGATTCGCACCAAATTGGTAGTTAGGTGTTATGAATGTCTAGAGACATCCTGCATTTGAAGGCGATGGGCGTTTCAAGGTGATGTATGCAGGGCGGCCTTAACATTTCAAAAAGGGGTCCTTTTTCACTTCTTTAAGTAGATAATGACGAAAACGAGGCACATTTGCAACACTCTCTAGGTCAAAGAGGTAAGGGCTATATTTACTGTGGCTATTTTAGCGGTTCTCCTCACTGCAGCGATTTTCGGTACCAAATTATCCCTTTGTTTGATCATCAGGGAACTTCTGTCTTTAAATTTTTTTTAAGTGGCCTATTCCGAAGATTCCTAGTTTTCTCACAGTAGGTACATATTTCAACAACTTTAAATAAATAATAAGCAGCTTATGTAAAAGGCGAGTAAGGGACAAAATCGCATCTAGGCAGTTTAAACATCCAGTCAAGACAATCGACATATTTGACACCTTAAAGCTGTTCAGTGTGCATCCAAATATGTGGGTTCAGGCGACTGGAAATCACCGGTGTCGTTAAAAGACAACCAACAAATAATCAGTAACAGAAGCATGCACGTGTCGAAATCGTTTGAACTCAACCATTATGGAAATAAACACTATACTCTATCCAACAAAAATTGTCAGTACAGGCCTTATGGAGGAGTTTTTTTTTCTACCAGTGGTGCCTGTAGATACTCTCACGGTACTCAAACGCAAGAATTGCCACTGAAATAAAAACCAAACCACTGTCATACCAAGGAATTGTCGTTGTAATTTTCCTAAAATTTGCATACAACCCACCACAACCAGTCTCCCACACAGCCGTCTGTCTTGTGTTCGCTTGCTATTACCATCCACCAAAATAAGCAGTGTGTGTGACTGAAGCACATCAGAAGAGTATTATCATCTCTACAATGAAGCATATCATTAAGGGTTTTTCTATGGATTTTGTCAAAGAACTTTCGGTTTTGGTGCTTTTGAGAACGAATTATTACGTGGGGTGTTGCCATTCGGTTTTAATTTGATTGTATTTGCATTGTACAGCTGCACAAGTGCAGTTTTTTTTACCATCTGTATAGATATATAACATTGCGTCGTGGTTAAATAATTTTGTATTCTAATTGCCTGATTGTGTCTACCTTTTACAATATACATATAGCGGAAAGGACTGGGAAATGTTTTTAGAAAATCTTGCTGATTGAGTATATGTCGCAAACCGTTTAAATAGAAAAAAATCATAAATATATCCTTTCATCTCATTATGTACCTGTTTGTATGATGTCTTTGTTTTTCCGATGAATGACGCCTGTTTTGCCAATGAATACGGGAATTCTCAAAAGGAAGATCTCGAGTTAGGTAGGGATGCAATCATACAATGGGTTGCTTGAAATCGTTAAACGTTACAAAGCCAAGTATGAAACATACGTCGTGTCGTGGATGAAATGGCTCAAAATTGGGGACATAAAGTGCTTCGCTTGCCGCCTTATCACTTTGACCTTAATCCAATAGAATTGGTTTGGGCTCAAGTGATAGGGTTTGTAGCAAGCCAAAACAAGTCATTTAAAATGGCTGAAATAAGAGACTTACTAACGACAGCACTTACAAGGGTTGACAAGGAAAAATGGCATCGATATGTCCAAAACGTTGAACAGGTTGTTGAGCCAAATATGTGGGAAATGGACGTTTTTGCCGAGCAAGCAGTTGAAAGGTTAATAATAGACCTAAATAACGAGAGCTGTAGCAGTAATTACTCATCGGATTAGTTGAGTAGTGATATTAGAAATTAGTATTTTATGTTTAACAATATTTATAATGAATAAATTGGATTACAGTGATATATTTTTCGTTTTATTTATTTTTTTGTGTTACGAAATTTATATATTTTTTTGGTCTACTGGTACCCTTAAAAAAACGCGCCTATTATTATCTTACCAGAAAACGAAAAAATAAACGGAATTTATTTCGTTCCGCAATATTTTTATTTTAAATTGGAAGATGGTAACCCTAATAGAATTGCTCTCTGAGTTATGGCGAATTATTATACACACTATGGCAACTCTGTGAGAGCTTTAAAGAGGGACCGATTTATGTAAGCCATTGCAACCAGACTGAGAGACAAACATCCTAACTTCCCTGTACTGACAATTTTTGTTGGATTGAGTATAATAGAAGGGAATAAAAGAATAGGGATCGCCTGTTGGAATGTTGGAAGAACATATGAGTGTTCGTAACTACGAGCTTGAAGAGATGATGGTTAGAAAGCGAGCTTCTAATCAGCGTTTTGACGATATCAAAATTCAGTGATCGTTTGATTTCTCTCCAGCTGATGATGCAAGATGACGTGTAGAATATTGTCACTGCATATGCTGCCCAAGTCGGATGCAAGCGGGGGAAAAAAAGATGCATTCTCGCAAAAGGAACAGCTGGTGTTTAGTGGCGGAGATTTGAACATACATGAAACATACTGCGAAGCCGGATAATGCCATGGATGACTGGGATACAGCACCAGGAATACCATGATCGTCAAACAAAACCGACACCTGATCACTTACAACAGTGGCGGATATAAAACCTAGATTGACTACCATTCGGTAGCCAGTTTCATGCAGCCTCGGGTTAAAGATCGCAATGTGATCCTGGAATAGGCAATCGTATGAAGACGGGGACGAAAAAAAATAAAAAAACAAATTTAAGCAAAAATCAAATAATATGTACAGCATGGACAAAGAGAAAGGTTCACATATTTCTTGCCAATATAAGAAATAAGGCCTATCACGTCATCAACGAAGTTGATCATAAATAGTGCAGATCACAAGACGTGTAGAATTTCCCATACCGACCTCGCTTGGACAGAGCCAAATCACTGTTAGGGCCTTCGAAACGACCCAGCAGGCAAAGAATCATTGTGGGGAACAGATGAAGCGACATTCAAAGATTGGTCAAAGTATCCCTCTAAAAATGAAAAAAGCTCACCTCGAGTTGCAATACAGACTTTGTAAGAGACTCGCGAAGAGAAAATGCTCCCAAATTCAAGCAAAGTATGTCGAGGGCCTGTATCGAGAGTTGGAACAAATTTCTTCTTCAGTTGCTGATACGACCCAGGGGTCTCATCATATAAAACGATGATTGTCTGACGATTGTTTGCAGACGATAATAAATTCCTAAAAGCATACAATCTGAAGATGATTGCCATCTCTTGCAAGATGACCTTGATAGGCTGGTAGAATGGTGTACGTTTAATGATTTGTTCTTAAATGTTTCCAAATGTCAGTGCTTTTCTTTCAGCAGAAATTCCTCCCTAATTTGCTTCGAATTTAAAATTGGAAGCTTTATTCTTGAAAGAGTTCTTGAAAAAAAAGGATCTTGGAGTTGTATCCGACCCTAAATTTAATTTCACATACTGAGTACATTGCCGCCAAAGCAAATTCCGTGCTTGGTTTCATTAAACGCAATTCCTCAGATTTTTCAGATCCCTATACTCTAAAATCGCTGTATAGCACCTACGTCAGATTTCTTTTGGAATACTGTTGCGTAGTATGGAATCCATACTACACCATTCATTCCAAGAGAAACGAAAATACTCAAAGGAATTTCACAAGATTTGTTGTTTGGAAACTTGGCTGAAATATTGTAATGCCATCGAATACTACCCGATGTCAGCTCATTGGCATTTAATCGCTCGTAAATCTTCGTAAAATATACCCAATAATCTTTGTAAGTGACATTTTGTCGCATCATATTAATTGTCCATCACTTTTGGCATTAATAAATATGTATGCACCATCTCGCCATCTAAGGGAACGTTTCCTATTTATGGAAGACGAACACAGGGTATGCACTCAATGAGCCAATAACTCGCTGTGTCAGGGAAACTAACCGCATTTCAGATGTTATTGATTTCAATTTCCATTATAGTAGATTCTCTTTGATAGTTAAACTACTGTTGTATTTTTTATCCAATTTTTGAATGCTATTATGTTTTATGTATTGAACAGTGTACCTGTACATAGATGTGTATTTCGATAGTCTGTAAGATAATTATGTCTGATTGATTGAATATATAAATAAATAAATAAATATTAAATAGATGTTATTTTCACGATGGTCTTGCTTCCTTTAAGCTTAAAAATGGCTGTCGTCTCAACATCATCGTTTCGGCGACTCATTTTCTACTTCACATAACTCACGAAACGTCAAAACACCATCGTTAAGACGATAGCATTTGCACGACAGCTAATGAGGTATCGTCTCGAATCGATTTACATATTTTGCAGCCAATTAAAGCAGTTTTCCTGGTGGTTTAAAGTGAAGAATTGACTTTAAAACTTTTCTTTAAATGCTACAAAATGTAATCAATGCAATTTATGTCTCGAATCGATTTACATATTTTGCAGCCAATTAAAGCAGTTTTCCTGGTGGTTTAAAGTGAAGAATTGACTTTAAAACTTTTCTTTAAATGCTACAAAATGTAATCAATGCAATTTATTATAAACAAGAAAATTTATTTCATTTGCCGTGTTTTATTATAGTCAATAATCTAAAAATATCATTAATTTACAAAACGATCACGTTGCTTTTCATCAGGATCACATGTTATGATATATAAGTTAGTTATCACTATTTCCCCCTTAGGTTTCAATGATGTCTTTTATACCTGAATTTATGTTGCCATACCAAAATTAAAGTCCTTTCAAAAAGCCAAACATCATTAGACCATATGTTGTTTGATGAAATGATCATACCGCGCTTTCTTCACTGCTCCTTAAGACTATGAACCATTATCAAATAAAATAAAAAACATAGGGACGGGCTACAGTCCGCTTGGGCGAACTGTTGGATACCCTATTCTTATTCCTATCCCTCATAAGTGGGCGTGACAAAAGTCTAAGTATGGTTGAATTGTTAAGAACGCCCTACATATTTTGTTATATAACATTTAAAGGATTTTATCAAAAAAACGCTCCCTAGCTCAAACTTGGGTGTTTCAATAAAATTGTTTTATTTAATTGTGGGCGTGTCAGGGGGCGGATTTTGAAAATATTTACACATCAGCATAAAGGTCCCCTAGAGAGTATATATTAAAAAAATTCAGCTCAATAGCTCAAACTTTGGATTTTCAAAAAAATTGTTTTATTTAATTGTGGGCGTGTCAGTGGGCGGATTTTGAAATTTTTATCTCCCGAGCAGTTTTATGAGTCATAGATCATATATAAAAATTTCAGCTTTCTAGCTCAAAATTCGATTTTTTCCAAAATTTTGTTTTTTTTTTGAGTTTGTGGGCGTGTCTGTGGGCGGATTTCAAAAATTCGTAAACTTGATTATTTCGGGACCCTAGAGAGTATATGGTTAAAATTTCAGCTCTCTAGGTCCAGTTTAAAGGCCTAATTGCCGACGGACGGACGGATGGACGGACGGACGGACATGGCTAGATCGACATTACTATCGATGATAATCATAAATATAGTAACTTTTAGGGGTCTATGGGCAATATTAAGGTATGTTACAAACTATGCGTCAAAATTAATATACCCCTAGAATAGGGTATAAAAAGGTTTGACTGTTTTTTGACTTTTAAATTCATTTTTTTATTCAATATTAGATATCAACTTACATACTCGACGAAAATGATTAAATCTAACTTAAAATTAAGAGGATACTTATTCTTAATTAATTGTCCTTATGCAGACATTCTAATCTTAACTATAACCATATAATTATTGCATTTCGGGTTAACAACTATTTTACGTAGTAATTTAACATATTAGCTGTGTTTTATTATCCATGCGGATCTGGATCTGGATCAATTTAATACGTAAAACAAGAACAACACAGGATCTTGCTATTTATCGGGATCATTAATCGTGATCCAAAATGTAATTACAAAACTCACTACCTGTTTTTTCGTGGCGTTGCTTATTTAAATTATAGGAAATTATAGGAACACAATAATATTGCCAGACCAAAATATGAAACACTATTAATAACACAAAAAATCAATTAGCATATTTTCTTATTCGAATAGTTTACCACTGCGACTTTTGAGACGTTTTGCTTCGTAATATAATACACAAAAATTAATGGAAATATTAGCAGTACAATACTGTTAATATGTTGCATATATGAACATAACATTTGAACATAGTTTCTGAAAAAAAATATTGAGTGCAAAATGTATGTTGATTTGTATTCAAATGGCAACACCCTCGACACAACAAGCGATCATATTGTGACGTCACATTGTACTGTATATTTGCAATATGGCTGAGTGCCAATCAAAACTTGAAATACCTGGTATCGTCTGTTATGTCTTAAAAACAACTGTTGCCACAACTTGCCACTGATGATCCAGATCGTTTTATTATCAGATCGGATCCGTATCAAGATCATTGGGATAATAAAACGCGGCTATTATTTTCATCGAGAAGTTTTTTTAAAAAAACTCGGTATCATTATTTATATTACATATTTATTTACGCAACAAGTGGTAAAAATCCCAATAGCTTTCTGAGCCCCTGGCAGTCGTCAAAGTGCAAACGCGCCGCCGTGAGCCGACTGAAGCCTTACAGCGTCAAGTTGGTTAGCCCGGCCTCTCTCAGAAACGCCCTAGCTAACTTAGTCTAACTTATAAACTAAGAGGATGTTACCTAGAGTAACACACCGTCCTGGGAGCATCAAAATGCCTCCGGTGGGATAAAGCCAGACCGGAGCGTACTCTATATGTTCATTTCATTTGGGTAGTAAGCCCCAAAGTTCAGGCTATTGTCGCTGGCCATCGCGCTTGCAACGTGCCTTTGAGTCACCTTAAATTGGCAATCCTATTCAACTGAGCCCCATCGTATAGGACCTTGTTGGGATAGTATTTTATATAGTTGGATTCAGGTGTTCGGAACAACCGGAGAAAGGTTTGACTGTCAAACTCAATGTATGTACTGCATCTGCTCGCAATATGTACGCCAAAATCGTACATTTTTAATTTTATGCACATTTTTGATTGTATAGTAGCTCCGGGCAAGATTTCAAATTGGAAATTCCGCTGTGCATCTGTCTGATGATCCATACTGTTTTAGTATCCTCGGCAGATCTATCTTGACCATAAGTCATCATAAAGCACGCCATCGCTTTTCCCCTTGCAATTTAGAAATATCAAACAATTATATGTATTATGACATTAAACAAATTGGTTTCGGGGTGGTGAAACCAGACATACTAATTCACTTAGAAGGGATAAATAGTACAAAGGAAGATTTATTAGGAATGTTAAAATTAGAAAAAGTGTACGGGAATAATAAAATTCAGACTTGGTTTCGTGAATTCGTATAAAAACACATTTTTAATGTCTTAGGTCCCAGTTATAGCCATACGTAAAATGAAAACGTAACAATTTTGATTTGCTTTTTGGTCCAGTTAAAATGAATAGATCGGCACAATCTTTGTCTTAAAATTTTGCTTATGAATAATTGAACTAATATGTCATATAAAATTGAGAAATTGAGTATAGAAAACGAATTCATTAATTTTTCCGTATGGGAAACTTTTTCTGATATGATACAAATCGTTCCAATGATATATATTCGTTTCAATGTGTTTACTGTTCCACTTCTTACGTATTGCTATCGTGCAAATGATTACCGTCTTGACGACGGTGTTTTGGTGAAGCAGAAAATGAATCTTCGAAACGATGACGTTGAGACGACATCCATTTTATAGGTAACAGGAAGCAAAACCATCGTCACAACGAAAGCGTCAGACGGTCATCGTCGTGCGTGATGAGTTCCCATTAAAACCGTTCGCCAAAGCTCATTAACAATGCTCAAGGGGTGCTTCTTGTGATGACGAACAAATATTACACAGGTGGTAACGGTCTGTGAGGGACTCCTAAACGAACAATTTCCGCGGATACACTTTCCAAGAGCCGTTCCTAACAATGAAGAATTATTCAAAATTACTGTCGAAGAAGTTGGAAAAGCTATCAAAGACTCAAAAAAATGAAAAGCGGTTGGTATGGACGAGATACCCTCTGAGTTCTGGAGAAAGATGGGAGAAATCGGGTCCAGATGGCTCATGATTCCCATCGCCAAACTGATGAGGGCGATCCTGTGCCCAACCAGGGAAAGTTTTATTCTTCCTTTTTACAAATAAAAAGGCGATACGCAAAACTGTGACATTTACTGCTCCATCAAGCTGACGACAAACGCAAACAAGATCGTTGAGCGGGTATTAGATAGCCGGATGCGGAAAATTATACGGGTATCGGGATGACCAGTGCGGGTTTGAAGAATATTAATCAACCACAAATGCAATCCAAAATATAAGGATCATAATGGGAAAATACCTTGATTCTTTACAGGATTTTCATATGGTGTTGAATTTGAAAAGTTCCTTGATAGACAGCCAAGAGATCTGCAATTTGGTGGTGATAAGACAAAGAGGAGCTTCAGAAACCTAATAACCTATATAACCTTCACTTCAAAGAAAATGGAGCCCGAACGGCTCAGTTGGTACTGTCATGTTCAAAGGAGAGAACCCACGCAACCCCGTTAAAAAGGCAATATTAGTAAACGTACCTGTACAATCGCGAAAGAAAGGCAGGCCACCGCACCTTTTAGCTTTGATTTTTAGGCCGGCTTCAATAAATATTTCCCGCCAAACTGGCTTGATTTAGCACTGGAGGTCGGCGCAGGCTTGATCTTACTCCGTAGTCAGCTAAAATATTTCATTAGAGCTCCATACAGCTTTAAACTGAACTGAACTCTTCTTATTATTTTTAGCAAATAAAAGTCACGATCTTATAAAATAGTTTTTTTTTCGAAAAAGAGTCTTACAATTTTATTGGTTAACATTCCGTTTGACCTTTCATATCACAATACATTTGATGTCTTCTAAGAAATCACATTCTAAAATCTAAATACAAAATTATATCACATAACATTATAAAAAAGTATCTAACTACTAATCTTATTTTTCAAAGCATCTGGGGTGTAGACATTCACAACCGAATCCCATCCGCAGTCAGCCAGTTGATGAGGGTTATTCGCATTCCAATCAAGTCCATAAACGAATTCAGAATGTTTGGCTACCGTTTCGATGGCTTCATGCTTCTGACTTAGATCCCAAATCCTGAAATATATAAAATTAATAATCATCCAGACATGTATTTTAAATAATGAACTCTACCTTGTTGTAAAATCATAGTTTGCGGAAGCTAAAACCGTCGATGAAGTCGGGGAACATGCCAATCGTCTAACTGCATACTCTCCACTGTACAACTCAAAAGTGTGCTGTCTGAGATTTCTCAAGTCCCATCCTCGTACTACGCCATCCGAGCCTCCAGTCACCACAACATTCCTATCGAACTTACTCCAATCACAGGTGAGTACCTCTCCTGCATGCGCCCGTACACTTATCAAGGGTTTGCCTGAAAAATCTAAAGAATTCCATAAGTTCAAGTATCCGTCAGTACTTACGCTTGAGAAAATATTCGCTAAAAGGGGAGAAAATTTAGCACAGTAAATTAAATCCGAGTGCCCAACATAGGTGGACACCGAACCGAGTCTATTTGAGTCCCAAAGTTTCATCGATCCATCCCAGCTGGCGCTCAGAATATGGTGATAGTTCCACTGTTCACCCCAATCGAGGCTATAGATCTCATTTTTGTGCTCTTGTAAAATGGCAATCGGAATTGTTGATTTCGCAGCTTCTTCGAGATTCCAAATTTGAAGGCTACCATCACCGGATGCTGTTACGGCTACATTGTCAACATATGGACACCAGGCAACGTCAAATAAACCATCGGACCATTCGAATTTACAGATCTCATCCACTTCATTATCGGATCGAAGTTCTAAATAGAAAAGAGTTCCACCACCTGCTAGGCCATATAATTGGCTGGTGGCCAACAGGAAGTGGTTGCTGTCAAAAGGGGAAAATTTAACATTATAACCATGACGGTCGGGGGTGATAAATGTTGATGACATTTTGTTTATCTGAAAGTAAAAGAGGAAAAAAGTTACATTTTTTCCTATTGGAACGGTGTGTTTGGTAAATGGAAAACAAGTGGTTGGAGAAGAAGATACAAATAAGAGTTCTCCTAAAGGTAGACTGTAATAGCCATGAGTTGTTTTTAGCCAGTATATCAACCGGAAACATTAGATATCTGAATTTCACACCATAGCCGCGGAGTATGCATCAGCTTCGGTTCAAATTTTCTGTTCGAAGTATTTTCTAAACAAAAAAGAAATTCAAATATTAAAGCCCTAAAATAGGCAATATAAACAAAAAAAATTGTATTTACCTTACGCAGAAGCATAATACATTTATGTTACGTTATCATGCCATCATTGATAGCAACCTTGGTGAAATCGTATAAAGACATCCGATTAAATTATTCGTGGGTTCAGTGTTTAGTGTGGCGGACTAATAATCGAAGGGTTCAAATCGCGCTTAGGCTAACTAACACCTAATTTTTTTCCACTGCCCACCTCTTGCGAACGTTTGACAAACATCCAAGAGTATTAATTGTCATGAAAAGCTTCTCAAATTTGCCATTCAGATTCGGCTTAAAATTGTACACTCACTTCGCACCAGCAGTTGGTTATAGAAGCTGGGTTCAAAGCGCTGTATCTGCAGTTAATGCCTAACATTTAAATTATTCCACAAAATTGAAATTCAATTCAATTCAAATTCGACAAAGTGTGTTATTATAGGGTGTGTAGATTGCTTTGCTAAATAGAGCGATCGGGTGCAAAGTAATAGTACGGATCGTTGGGCAATACACATACTATGCTGGTTGACCATTAAAAATTCTATGAAATCGTGTCAATCGTCCCTAAACAAATTAAATTATATAAATAACCTTCAAATGTGCCTACATGTAAATACAAAATATTGCAAGGTTAGGTTAGGTTGGGGTGACTGTAAGTCTAATGCCAACACACTTAGACCAATGTTAGGTCCATTGTGATACCACACGGATCCAGCGGTTTCTTTCACTGCTCGTTAAACCATTTGAAGCTCACAGATGGAGATTTATTTTATGGGAGAGAGCAGGACATGTACAAAGAAGGTGAAGTGTAGTCTCCTCCTCCTTCTCGTTCATGCAGCTTCAGCAGAAGTCGTTTGAATAAACGCCAAGCCTCGATGTGTGCCTGCCTATCAGACAGTGCCCTGCAATGGCACCTATAGTGGAGCTAATATGCAGTCGGTTTAGTGACATTAGACTCTTAGAGCGTTGCAGGTCCAGCAGGTCCAGGACATGTATCACTACTTGTCCAACTGAGGTTTGTACCCTCGATTGCGAATAGCTTGAATGAAAGTTTGCATGTAGCGATTGGTATACCCAGAGAACCCTTGTCAGGTAAAAGAGGACTTCAACTACCCTAGAGTTTCCTGGAATGTATCTAACCCTACAGAGGTTAATATTAATCTGCTACGCCATTTCTCGAAAAGATGAACGCAAGTCAAGGGCTTCGATAGAATTTGAAGACACTGAATCCACGGACTTAATCACGACTTGACTGCCTGAGGAGATACGCATGTCCTTCGTGAATATCACATTTCTCTTCAGCCACGTCAGGGCTTCTTTTATCGCCATAATTTCCGCCTGGAATGCTGGAATACGCTACAATGATTAGGCGAACGGAAGGAGAGACTAAGATTTATCCATTCTTAAAGTAAAGTTTGCGTAAAAATAAAGCAAATTGTATGTGTCGTGGACGACCCATAATGACAACTGTCCTCCTTCAGAAAACTTAAAACTCGTTTATCTTCTGAATGAGTTCAAGTTTGCTAATTGAAATAAAATAACAACATAATCCTGCTCTACTCCATGCTGTGAAAATAAACCTTATTTTGTTACGATTAAACAAGACACCATAAAGTTCGAAAGGACACACACAATAATAACGAGTCATATTTTATATATATAGTTAATAGAATAATACCCTATCAGCCATATTAATGGAAAAACACTATCCACTATTCAACACACGAGTTACCAGGCACACGGATAGCGAACTTGTCCATGTGATAACTTTTGTGATTAATAAAAATATGTTTTCCCTGTGTTACCTGTTTGATCTTTATCACTTACAACACGGCAGCAGTTTACCAAATTATACTCAAAAATCGAGTGTATCTGTCATATTTCATCAGATGACACTCATTTCTATTCTATGTATTCCGCTTTAATACTATGGTACTACTATGGAGTCAACGCATTATGAAAGAGTAATATGCCCAAATGGGAGGCAGTGTTCTCTCTCATCCTCTCAATGTTTCCATACATGCATGCGCATCTTCTCAATTTGTAAATGAATGAACTAAAATCTGAGAATGTGTGTTGTTATCCGCTCCTTGTACGTCGAATTCGGTGAGTTACGTTATCCGCTTGTTATCACACGTCTGTTAAAGTTAACACACGTTTGTTAATCAAAATTATGAGTTAACAGATGTGCTAGTGCTAACTCGCTGCTTTTCGTTGTTTATTATTACAAGGGGAAGATGTATAGAAACTTCTTCATTAAAACAAGCATTTTAACATTCAGTTTTGAGAATTCACGCGCATTGTTCGCTATTAGCATTGTACACACACTTTGTAGTACTATCATCGTTGAACATATACTTTATAGTACTCTCGCATATATGTAAACGACGATACGCCACCTTACGAGTTCAAGCTAAAACAAATAAGTCTACAATAAGATTATTAACAATGTAAGAGGACCCCAAATATACATATTTGAATATAGTGTTACATCCAGGCAAGGATAAAACAGTATTCCATTTAATTAATCTTTATTAGTTTTCTTTTAAAAATGTTGTTCTCTATTATTCTGGTCATTCCCTTATTTCATACCACAATTCAGTTTATACTTCACCACAATTAATCAATAATCAGATTTCTTCGTCAGTAACTCCTTCTTTTTTCTATACTTTTCACTACTGTCATCTATCGCTCGAAAGCGCACTACCTCCTTGATCGCTGTTCAAAAGTACAATGTCTTGGGTGCTCCTATGACACATATTTATATATCCGAGTGACTGCTTTTTAAAGGTGCTACAATATTCCCGATGGTTCCTGTATTAGAAGGCTCAAGAATACGGATTGCTTCAATTGTTTATAGCCTTTCAAACTGGGCAACCACCCTCTGCTTTCAAATATGTATCTGTCGACTAGATGGCTCTGAATCTCACAGTTTGAGCATGCATGCTACAATACATATTTGGAATATGGGCACGATTGAAGAAGAGGAATCCGAAGGTGAAAACAATTTTAGTGTGAAAACTCAAGTCCAGCCAAGATCTATTATGTTGCTTAACGGCACTCTTAGATGGGCTGAACAAAATACCAGAAGTTTTCAAGAAATTTTCCTATTACAAAACTTACGCGAAAAAGACGTAAACATGGACATGATGTTAAAATTCAAGCCGACCAAATTGGAAGATTATTCTAGTTGGGTGTAACACATTAAATTGACTGTAAATAAAACGATTGTAAACTATCGTTTAGTGTGTAAACATGTTCTCTGTTATGTTTAATAAATATTTAAATTGTGCAGATTCTCGATTTGCGCAAGTCGCCTAAATTGTACCTTGTGTCCAAATTGATATTTGCTTGTACAACGAAACATGTTACAGCTGACTGTGACGGCCTCTTTGCAATGTGCCATAGCCCCTCCCAAACTGCCATCATAACCAACAAATAATATATCAACTACCCCAACCCCCTCACTCTCATAATAAATCCCCATCGCGAGGAAAAATAAATTACGTGAAAAATCCATACAACACACTTGTGGAAATCTCCTCCATAAACGAACTTAACAAGGAAAAAGTACTTCACCACTTCCCACTCACCCCCACACAACAATAAAACATATTTTTTAATCATAAAGAGTATGCATTGAATTTCTCTTCAAACAGTCACGAGAATGAATTATGGAAGACAACAAAAACAATTCCAAATATGTATATTTGGTGTCCTCTTACATTGTATATACGCTCGCCAGGGGGCGTATCGTCGTATACACGAAGAGAGACTACTAAAATTCAAAGGCCATATTAAAAGTTTTATTTTTTAGAAATGTATAAAATAATAGCCACAAATTCCCGCAATTTAAAGTTTAAGAAACGGAAAATGTAAGAGAGAATTTGTGAAGAGAGGATTTATGAATGAAAACTGTTGTATACCTAGTCTTGTTTTCATACGAAAAATTACAACTTTTCATAATTTTAGACCACAATCGACGGGTCAACATTCCACAGAAATCTCGTGTGGACTTTTGACCCACCTGGTTGGGTTATAAGTCCATAATTGGTTTATGGATTTATAACCTACCCAGGTAGGTCAAAATTCCTTTATGTACTTTTGGCTGCGGACTTTAGACCCTCCACCGTTTCTGATCCATAGATACGGTTCGGGTGCACAGCCAATTACACCTCGTTTCGCCAGCAATTAAATAAAAAACCGTTTAGTAATCGTAGTCCTTCCTCCCTCAAGGGTGCGTTTTGGCTTTTTGTATACAGATGTATAGTACTATGGTATATATACACACGTATTTGCCCTTCTTTAGGGGGTTATTATGCTTATTTCGCGACGTAATGTCTGCCTAGTGTGTGTGTCAATAAAAATGGCGATTATTCAATTTGTTACCCAACCCAAGGACTTTATATCATCAGCTGAGGCTAGACCAATGTTACCGAAGATTGTGGTTGCACTTTTTTTTATATATCGATCATTTAGTTATTTTTTTTAATTCATCGATTGACATTTTCTTCAAAACAATACGCTTTTTCCTGTTTCCGTGTTAAATTCTTAATTGACTATTTACTTGCGTTCGGCAAGAAGGGTTGAATAGGTAAAATTGAAAACGTTTTTTAGCGCAGCTGTTTATGTAATTAATTTTCTTCGTTTGCGGGCTGCACTTGAGTTAATGATACAATCATCACATAAATGGCTTCATTTGTGCATAGAAAGTTCATAGTTGTTGGTTATTTCTTTTTTCTTTTTAAATCGATATAACGTCCAACCAAAGTATGGTTTGTGACCGATAAAATTTATTTTTATAGACAACCTTCGATTTGTTGTCTTATGTTCATGAGGTCGCTTTTGATATCAATATTTGCGTTATATGCGTTATTCGCAATTTAAATTACAGATTTCATAATCGCTTTTTATATAGGTAACTTCGGTTTCCTCGATGGATATGGATATGCTCCCTATCGAACATAGCATTCGGTTCAAAGATTCACTAAAAATGTCTGTCAGTTATATTTTACATATTAATAAAAAAACACTATCCACTCCTTAACACACGAGTTAGCTGGCACACGGATAGCGAACTTTTCATAACTTTTCTGATTAATAAAAATACGTTTTCCCTGTTGCTCTTTATCACCTATAATAAGGCAGCACTTTACCAAATTTTACTCAAAAATCGAGTGATCTGTCAATTTCATCAGTTGACACTCATTTCTGTGTATTCCATTCCATTACTATGGTACTACTATGGAGTCAACGCATTATGAAAGAGTAATATGCCCAAATGTAAGACAGTGGTCTCTCTCATCCTCTCAAAGAGTCATATGCCCAAATGGGAGACAGTTTTCTCTCTCATATCTTGAGAGGATGAGATGTTTCCACAATTTGTGAATGCATGAACTACAATCTGAGAATGTGTGAAATTATCCGCTCCTTATACGCCGAATTCTGTGAGTTAAGTTATCCACTCGTTATCACATATCAGTGAAAGCTAACACACGTTTATTAATCAGAATTATGAGTTAACAGATGTGCTTGTGCTAACTCGCCGCTTTCCATTGTTTATTAATACGGGGGTAACTTGATTAGTCGTAAATTTTACCGACTTCAGTTAGAAAGATGACTTGAAGTAGTAGAAATTAAAAAGCTACTGAAGAGACTGCGAGAGGCAAATTTGAAATAAAATTCGGATATGCAAGAATCGATTTAAGGAAGCATTTTTTTATGAGGACGGACTGAAATCGGATCAAAAATAAGTTGAAAGCATATGGAAACATTACAGTCCGCTTGAGCGTTGCATATCTTATTCATACCCATCATTAAATGGGCGTGGCAAAAATCTAAGTTTAGGTGAATTGATAAGAACGATCTACATACAGTCGAAACTCGATTATCCGGTATGGTCGGGACCAAGCTTATCACGGATAATCGAAAACCCCGGTTAATAGAATTTGTTTTTAGTAAGAAAAAAGTCATCTAATATTCGGATTTTTTCATATTTATCTCATAAAAAGCGCAAACAAAATTACGAAGTTTCTTTAATATTAAAGAAACCAGCAGTGTTGCCTGCCGTAGAGATTTCACTCTTCGTTTTTCTTCAAGTAGATTTTTGGTAAGACGGCAAATTTGCATTATATCCTGCGGTGAAATTCCAGAACAGTTAGTTCTTAAAAAATCAAAAGTGTAGAACTAAATTTGATTGGCTCGTCTATTGTAATTTTTGTAATTTCCACATCTTGTGAAAAGAGCTTCCATATCATTTTCAGAATCAAGTATTTCGTCTTCCGATAAAACAGCAAATGTTGGAGCATTTGCATCCAGTCACCCAATTTCTAGTTTCGTTGACATCAAAATTCTTTACATATTCCATAATTTCTGAAACTTCGTCAAGGGCAACTTGTTCTGAAGTAAATAAAAAATGTAAAAACATAAAAACTTTGGATTGCGGTGAAACTAACCTTCTTCTTCATTTTCTGGCAAAAATAAATTGTTGCAAACATTTGGTAACGAAATTCCAGGACTTAGCCCAAAAGGCATTTTATTTTATGTTAAATATCTTGGAAAAATCATGCCGATTTTCTGAAGCTACTAGCTTTCGAATAATCTCTTTGCGGTAATGACACTTGAGACTACGAATCACGGCCTGGTCCATTGGCTGAATCAAAGATGTGCAATTTGGTGGAAGGTAGGTATCTCACTATTACGCTTGTGACTCTGACTCACGTCTGGGTGAGCTGGACAGTTATCCAAGAGCAATAACACTTTAGAATCTTTGTCAAGATTGCTTTTTACCAGGTGCGCTTTTACTTCTGGACCAACTTTTTTGTTGGCAAATCGTTTGATGGCTTTGTAGATAACTGAAAACTGTCCAGGGTTTTTCAATTCCCTGGATTGAGCACTCTTACCTATAACCATCAACTGACATTTATGAGTTCCTGCAGGATTGAAGGGAAAACAGTACTATGAGCCGTTGCTTCGATTGTTTATACACGCCAACTGCAAGCTCTTTATTGCATGCCAAAGTGTTATGTGGTAAACGCCTCCAAAAAGACTGGTTTCATCGGTGTTGTGTTCAGTTCCATAAAAAGTGTGGCACCTTCGTAGTCAGCAGATTCTATCTCACCTGTTGATTTTATTCCATAGATTCCATGCCGGTTTTTGAATTTTCCCTCCCAACCTTGAGAGTATACACATTCGGAGGCTATCTTAAATTTGGCATGAACAAATTTAGCCTTTTCTACCATCATCTGCCCTAAAACCGGAACTAGTCGAAATCTTTGCTGACGAAACCATGCGTGACGACTGGATGTTACGCTTGTTTGACGGTTTTTCGTTTCTCCAATCCCTTGATGCTTAAACATGCCTATTGTGTCTACTGTATTAATTTATCAATTGCACTTTTTTTTTTATTTATAGCACTTAACGTGATCTTTTAACTGCACTCGTAGAAGGAGATGTCATTATCCTTTCAGTTTTTCCGCAAAAACTGAACAAAATGAATCACAAGCAATCTAGAACACAACCCGAAAGATGTAATAAGCCCGTTACTTTTATGTGCGTGTCTGACTTGTGCAATCCAACAGATACAAGAATTCCATTAGTTTTTAGAAGTCAATTAAACTTGTTCAATCTTTTTCTTATTTTACGAATATAAGAGTTGATCCTGGATGTAAGAGTTAATTAATAAAAAAAAATCTGTTGTAATATTTTTTGAGTGAATAATTTTAATATATATAATATATTTTAATATATATTTAATAGATGCCGGTTAAAAGAATTATAAATATAAAATTATTCTTCCAAGAAAAATCCCGGTTAATATAATACCCCGGTTAAAAGAATCCCGGATAATCGAGTCTCGACTGTATTTTGTTGTATACAACATTTAAAGGATTTTATGGAAAAAACAAAGCTTTTGTCAAAAAAAGCCCCTTAACATGGAAGAAAAAATTATTTAACAGAATTGTTCAGAACGACTTTATCTACATACTTTTCGAAGAATAGGGCTCTTTTTTACAATGATTTCTTTAATAACACGGTTTTTTTAATAATAGTGAGCGGATTTTATAAAAATTTACACATGAGTTCAAAGGGGCTCTAAAGAGCATATACATATTCCAAATCCTTGCTTCCTAGTTGAAACTTAGATTTTTTGATAAAATGTTTTTTTTTAAATAATTGTGGGCGTGTCATTGGGCGGATTTCAAACGTCTTTAAATATGAACAATAAGGGCCCCTAGATAGTAAATATATATTGTACATTTCAGCTTCCTAGCTCAAATTTTGACTTTTCAATAAAACCTTTTTTTTTAAATTGTGGGCGTCATGGGGCGGATTTTAAAAATTTTAAATTGCAAACATTTTGGGAAAAATAGGACAATATATTAAAAATTTCAGCTTTCTAGCTCAAAATTAGATATTTTCGATAAATTTTCCTAAGTTTGACAACGAGAATGTGACAGTTTTGTAACACCGATAAACACAAATTGTCACAGGTTGACGTTTTGTCAAAGAATCAAGATGTTTCTTTACGGCACTAACGAATTCGATTACGAAGGGATACAATTTTGCACTAACGTAGTAGGTACGCCATATCATCAACTGGCCAACGTTAAAGTTGATCAACAAAGCCATACGAAACACAATTGTTGGTCACATCTGGTGGAATGGCGAAATACAGCAAATAAGGTGGACTGACTAGTCAAGTACGTGTCGGTTGCACGAAAGGAATCAGTAAAAGGTTTTAAGTAGAGTGAAGTGAAAGCAACATTTTGCGATTTGAAGCCCTATATTTATGTAGCACCAAGATTTATTGGACACTAAATTTGTAAAGTGGTGGTTGTACGACTAAGGAAAACACTGATTCGCATCAACTTGGCGAGGCCCAGGGTCGTAACTTGGATTTCACACTTTACTTAACACTTTAATGTTCTGCCACTCAGAAGTTGGAACTACAGCGTGAATGAATTCACCTGATTGTGTCAAAGGTCTCGTCAACAGGCAGAATGGCGATAGCTTTCATGAGCTACTCCGACATATTTTTAGGATTTTCAAGGTTAATTCGAGTTGAACCGGCGAGATTGGTTGGTCTTGAAGTCAAGAAAAACAAAGCCAAGCGCACGCTTTCAACAAACAAACAACCGCCTAAGACAAGGCGTTCCTGTTAAGTAAAATCAAATCCCACGTATATCACCCTAGTCATAAAGGCTGATGACTAATTACAAAAAAAAAAAAACAATAGATACTCATTGGCATATATATCTGCTGTTGGGAGATATATATGTTTTGGAAATGGTATACAAAATATTCTACTATATTTTCATTTAGTTGAGCTTGACATCAGTTAGTAACCTTTAGTGATTTGTGGGTCTTAGTTTGAAGCAGGTTAAAACAACGCTGCACACTTGATCTGCCCGTGCATTCCGCTCCATAATATTCAAAATGGCACTCTATATGAATTCCTCTTCAGCGATCCAAACCATCTGAGCACCACCAGAATGGTTGACCTTTCGCCATCATCAGTTGCATTAGAAAATATCATATAAAGTAGTTTTGGGGTCTTCAACTTCACGAGTATAATAATTTACCAACATTTTAGCCCCTAAACAGTCTAAGACAACATACAATTTAAATGTGCGGCCAATACATAGATAAACATAAACAATTTTCATGTGAACTTAAAAGAACGATGACTCCTCCTTTGTTAATTAGAAGTCGAACATTCATTTCCACGTGCATTGATATCTTCTGTTGGCTTCTCCTCACAATTCCAAATGTTCCCAACATATTTCCTTTTTACTATTTTGTTTTTGAATATTTACCCAAAGCCTTTTTTACCAAACTAAAACTTGAACTACTTTGTACTTTTTGCGACTGTCCATTGTCTTACGCCAGCGGCAAATCCACTTAGCCTCAATTTGCGAAAGGGAGAGAAACCCTTCCAGTGACAAAGGTATAAAAGGTAGTGTCTAACCCCGAATCGGCTGCATAACTAATTTTGCAAACGAAACGGTTGCCTCGAATATACATACATACACATAACGTGCGCAAATTCCATTTTAAATTTAATTCCATCCGCTATCCAATTAACATCAACTGCAGCCCCAAGTCAATATCTGGGCTTCTTAGATTTTTAGTTCGCGAGTGCTTATTCTACCAGCAAGATGGTTGTATCCGTGAAAGTATTCAAAAAAGGCACACCCAATGGAAAAGTCGTCTTTTACTTGGGTCGACGTGATTTCATCGATCACTTGGACTACGTTGATCCTGTGGATGGAGTTATCGTCGTCGATCCGGATTACTTGAAGAACCGAAAAGTTTTCGGACAACTTGTTACGACCTATCGCTATGGACGAGAGGAAGACGAGGTCATGGGTGTCAAATTCTCGAAAGAAATGATTCTGTGCAAGGATCAGATAGTTCCTGTAATCAACCCCAACATGGAAATGACACCAATGCAGGAGAAACTTGTACGAAAACTTGGTGTCAATGCATACCCGTTCACATTCCATTTTCCACCCAGTTCACCCAGTTCGGTTACACTGCAGCAGGAGGGTGACGATATGGGTAAACCACTCGGAATTGAGTACACCATTCGGGCGTATGTAGCCGACTCGGAGGATGACCGTCAGCATAAGAGAAGTATGGTCAGTTTGGTGATTAAGAAGTTGCAATATGCTCCCCCAACCCGTGGTCAAAAGCTACCAAGTTCATTAATTAGCAAAGGATTCACTTTCTCGAATGGTAAAATTAGTTTAGAAGTGACATTAGACAGGGAAATCTATTATCATGGAGAAAAGGTGGCGGCCACTATGCAAGTTAACAATAATTCTAAAAAGAAGGTGCAAAATATCAAGGTAATGGTCATTCAGCACACTGAGATCACAATGGTCAACGCTCAGTTCAGCAAGCACGTCGCGTCACTGGAAACTAAGGAGGGTTGTCCAATCACGCCAGGAGCTAATCTTACAAAAACGTTTTATCTTGTTCCACTGGCATCAAGTAACAAGGACCGGCACGGTAGGTTGACACAAAGTGTTCTTATACCGATAAAGTGGTAATGTTTGGTTCAAAGGTATTGCACTCGACGGACACTTAAAGGATGATGATGTCAACTTGGCCTCCTCAACCATGGTGCAGGATGGAAAGTCCACTGGTGATGCCATTGGTATTGTGATATCTTACTCACTTCGAGTTAAACTAAACATGGGCACATTGGGAGGTGAAATTCAAACGGACGTTCCATTTAAACTTTTGACACCAGCTCCAGGTATGACGTTAAATATCCGTCTTTATTTATAGACATTAATAATGTATATGCATTTTTATAGGATCCGTCGAAAAGAAACGCGTTAATGCAATGAAGAAAATGAAGTCAATTGAACAGCACCGCTACGACAAAGGGCACTACCAGGACGATGATGATAATATCGTCTTTGAGGACTTTGCCAAAATGCGAATGAATAATGCAAACATGAATGATTAGTGTTGACGGGAGGTAGAGTATTTCAATCGAATTTTACTTTCGGTAGAGTTAGAAATTCTATAAACATTCTAAGTTGATATTTAATTGAATATGTATTTATCATTGAGAGTACAATAATAATTCGAACCAAATAGGTATTTAATAAATAAAGAGATACAATTATTGTTGGTATAGGAAGTTTGTTGATTTTGCGTTCCTCTGGGGTATTTCATTGAGTAAGGCTGTAGAGTTTAAGAGAATGTTATTTCAGCATAAAGATTACATGACTCACAAAATGAATGTAAAACGCAGTTATTTTTTATAATCTACGAAAAATGCTTCGTGTGAATTAATTGGCATCACTTATTGTTATTGCAAATTCAAATTGCCATTAATATAAATATTCTACACTCCTTGGGTTTGTTTTCTCTGGCAAAATAGGTGCAACATGGACGTACAAAATGGCAGAATGCATTGATGTGCCAGTGCCATCCAGCCTTATATGTCATGGGCACTTGGGACATGTTACTCAATACAACAAGTCTTGTTCAACAAGACCCAGGCCCTAGATGGATAAAAGAAGGAATATGTGGAGACTATACCTAACTGTTTGACACTGTTTATTTGAGAAGGATTTGGCTAGGGACGTATTCCTTTTGTAAATAAATAATTATGCTATGCAATTCACTAAAATGAGAGGTACAAATAAATTCATCTGAATGAATTATTTGAATATTTCAGTAACGTTAAGAGGTTTTATCGGGGAAGGCAAAGAGATTGCGAATTGTGAAATCTGGGTGGATATATTCGATTGCTATTTTGCCACATCGATCAGTAAATGAAGTTAATCTTGGCAAAATAGCGCAACAACTAAGCCAACAACCCTCCTTAATCCGGATATCTATCAAGGCCTATTTCCTTAGCCTGGATAAAAGCAGTGCTACCAAAGTAATTTATTCGGATTGTTATCGAAAAATGTCATCGGAAATGTCAAAAATAGCATTAAGATACATCAATTGTAACAAAAGTGGCCGCAACAACATGTTTTTGTCGGAGAAAAGGTAAACAATTAATAAAATGAAAATGAATGTTGAACAAAATTAAACTAGCATAGATTCCATTTACAATCTTACCTAAAAATATACCAGACGGAAGAAATGGACACATATGGACGCAGTGGCTCAGTGGCCAGCTTGTTGGGCTTCCAATCTAATGGCCTCAGTTTGAAATCACACGGCCACGGCGCCAATTAACACCTAAGCACCTTTTTTCCACTGCCCCATCTGTCATCCTAGAATACGTATCATCTGTCATAAGAAGCTTCTCAAATTTGCCGTTCGGATTCGGATTAAAATTGTAGGTCCCTTCCACTGCGCCCGAACAAATGGTTGGAGAAGCTAGGATTGAGCTTCGGAAAGTAACAGTTATTACCTTTTTTATATATAGACGTTAACTTGTCTGAAATGATATCTTGCACCCACTTTCCAACAAAGAAAACTTTAATCTAACTGCGCGGTATCTGCATCTATTATTGTATTGTTACTTTTATTACTTTTATAAAATTGCAGACAATTCTCCAGAGGTCTGTGGAAATGTTGTTTGTGTCAACGAAAATACTTAAATATGGCTTGACGTAAAGCAGCTGCTGTTGAAATGTCAAAATGCCAATTAGCATATCGCTGCAAAATTACAGATGAGCGTTTTTTTTACATTTCATTCAATTGCAAATCAGCGTCATCAAAACAGTGATGCATGTACCTGCCTCTTCTTTTTCGGCACAAGGGTAAACAAAATAAAGTCATTTGTAATACACCTCACTATGACAGAACAAAATTATTATAGACTTAAGTCAGTTTTAAATAAATTACTTTCGGAGGACCTACGACCAATCAGGAAATACCAAAATACGAAACAGTTCGTATATCCAGTTCTGTACGATTTCAGTGCATACTATGAATAATCCACAAATCTTACGCTGGAAGCGCATTCAGACTCATTGGCTTTGGTGCTCATAGTATATGAACTGAGACGCAACCAGTTCTAATCAACTGTAGAAAAAAATATTTCTATGGGCTGACGATGGTTGGTGGGCCTTGTTTTGAAATGGTTCTCAATCACTTATACTTAGACTAAGGCAGGTCCATTTTGAGCCCATTGGGAAGGGGTTCATGGGTCACGCTGGCCACTCCAAGAACCATTTGCTTTTCTCAATGAAATCGTTAATATCAGCCGTGCATACATTGTTGATATCATCTAGATCGTGGAAGAGGTATTGACACAAAGTAGCTCTTCTATAGTTTGCAAGTGCGTGACACGTGCACAGGAAGTGCATGACTGTCTCCTGTTCTTGCTCTTTTCTACAACTTCTGTAAAAATCATTGTGGGGGATGCCAAAACTAGAAGCAAGCCTACCCATCGCACAGTGTCCAGTGATTATGTTCGTATTGCAAAAATGTCTTAAAATTCCGTTTTGGAGCTTCTCTGGTCCAGTTTTGGCCTTAATTGTTTACACTAACAAAGTTGGTGGGCTGACCACAAAGTCCCGAGGCAGCGTACTAATTCAGTTTTTAATAAAGAGTAGGTTTCTTCATTGATGCTTACGTTTAATGCGAACTGTACTACTAAATATACAAATTTTATAGTTTTATGGTAGAAACATGTCTACAGAGTAACTCCGAACACGACCTTGACAGGGATGAGAACTTCAGCAAACAGAATAAAAAAAAACAATTTTGAGAGCGAACCAAACAAACTATTTTAAAGCAGAGAGAACATTCTTTCAAAATACGACACAAGAAAGAAAGTTCGCCAAAACTAAAGGCCTTAAAATGTTGGGATAGAAACCATTAGTTCGAAAATGTCCGACGTGGCTGTCGAATTCAAGGCTGCTTTGTTTGGCCTAAAATCGGCTGACTTGGTTACTGGAATCTGTTTCTGTTGCTTGTTCTCCTGCCGCATTTTTCTGATGGCTTAAATTCCTGCTTAATGCCTCAGTTGTATAGCTGCCAAAGAAACGTTTCGTGAAAAATATTCTTTCGGTATAGCAACGCTTTAACAAAGGACTAAGTGCTATGTTCGTTTGAGAATGAAGATTATAAATAGAAAACCAATTTGTCAAAACAAATCTTTAATTTTCCAAGATTTAATTTGTACACTAACAGTTGACTGGTCATTTTATAAAAACGGAACAAAACCATTACAATGACTTAAATTATTTCTTGTATTGTTACAAGCTCTCATAGTTCGTATAGTAAAAATTGTTTGACATCAATAATGACAGAACTTTAGTAAATTTTGTTTTTTTTTTATTACAACGCAAGTGGTACCGGATCAGACAAGTGTCAGATTGCCTACCTATGACTACTATGAACGCTGGGCTATAATGCATTTAATAACTATTTTAGTTGATAGCAATAATTGCACCAATCGATTACAAAAAATCACAGACAACACTGCCATTATCACCATGTTTTATTCTTGAACCTTTAAAACATATTTTATTTTATTTCTAATTTAAAAACACTCACCTAAAAAATATAATTTATCACTCGCGTTCTAATGAAAATAAGGAAAAAATGTTAATAAATATATATTATTTCAAAAATAAATAATTTAAAGTAAAAAAATTAAAATAAATTCGATTTAAAAAAATTTAATAAAATTCAAGTAATCGTTCAAATCTTGTATAGTGGTCAAGGTTATTCTTGTATCAACTTCAGAAGTTGAATGCGAATAAAAATATTATCAACTTCCTTAAACCGAAATTCCTAGTTATCATCTTCGTTGAAAGGATATAAGGGTAAGTATGTACATATTTCTTTGTATTGTGGCCCCTTCCACTGTAAATATAATTTCTGAAAGGGTTGTTAAGGGGTGTCTTTCCTTTAAGGTGGCTGTTGAAACCGCAGTTTAATTCTTCACCAATCACAGCGAAGCAATTACTTTGACCCTAAGTGGAGTAAAATCAAATGAGGGTTGCATAAATGTATACAAAGATTTGTATGAACTTTTTGCGTAATGAAAATATGGTGGGGTGACCTTATAACGTGATGAAAATTCTGTCCGTTAAAATGCAGATTAAGATTTGCCAATCAAGGTGTTAGGACCGTGACCATGCGGAAATTGAGCAAAAAGTTGTGGCGTTACATTGCCATGGACCATTGCTTGTGCATTATTGTTTTTATCCATCAGTGGTTTTCTAGTAATGGGATATAAGATCTTTGGTTTGACAATTTGTTCAGTTGAATTTTTTCACTTCTCCCTGCAACATTAATTTTTCGGCACGAGAATGAATATTATTTTTAAAGTGCAATTAATCGGCTTATTGTTTTTCTATGAAAAAGTTTTCGCAAATAGCCAATATTCGCGAGCGAAAAATCAACCCAACTTATCGCCATATAAATACGAAGGGAATTTTTATCCTACCTACGCTTCTAAAAATATCAATTCGTATTTATTTCAAGGACTTGCTGGACAAGGTTCAATTCCCAGATACCTTAATCCAGTGCAATTAAGTCATTTGAATTATCATAGAGAAGATCAACCGTCACTTGATGCGTCACCAAGCGATTATCAAATAGGAGTAATAAAAGGACAACCAGTGCAACAAGTTAGTTCTAGTGGAAAGCGCTTAGAACATGGTATGGTTAAGGAGGGAAATCTGAAAAAAAACAAATCGCCGGACAACGAAAAACTAATTGACGAACAGAAAACCGGCGTCACTCGCCATTATCAGTAAGATTGATTCAATTATTTTGTGAATGAAATGACATTGTGTTATTGTACTTAATAACAGTGATATATTTTTGAAGTTGAAGACACCACAGGAGTTGATTTTTGGCCACGTGCTAAACTGGCCTGAATTAGCGGAGAAAAAGTTTGAAAAACGAAAAGGAAATAGCTATAAAGGGCAGGTGAGTCATAGGTGCCTTTGCCTTACCTAGTTTATATTATCTGTGTGAACGTAAGTAATTGCATTATAATGGTAAAAAACTTTAATGGTGATATCAGTTGGCACCTATATTTGTAGACTGGTTCTGTTTCCAATGACATGGTCAATTGGCTAAAGTTCATTTTTCCCTTAACATTTCTTGTTGTGGAAAAAAATCGAGCTTGACTGGAAAAAATGTCACAAAATCGCAACGAGAAAGGAATGGTCCCGGTTATTCATTTTCTTGTGGCGAAACAAACTTAGCTGGAATTAATTCGAAAATAGTTTTTTTTAGTTGTTTTGAATAAACAACCGTATTATTAATTGCTACCATGCTAAGTGGGCGGCTGGAGTTGCAGGGCTGTTACACGGCTCACCACATCCGATAATCACACTCCTTCTTTCTGTGGTGCTGGTCCATTTTCAATTTATTATTTCTGAAAAAACTTTTACCTCCACTGGGACTCGACCCTAGACCAGTGTCTTCTGAGGCAAACAAACACGAACTTCGCCATTAAAGCCACAAGTTTCAGCTCATCCTGAAATGGGCTTTTGATTTTTTATCGATTTTTAATGAACAAGCCAACATTTTTCCAAGAGCCTACGAGCAATTCAATCTGTATTTGTTCGACCAATGGCATAGGTATGTGGGAGCAGTTTCTCAGTGGCAAGTGAATTGGACTACTCGGCGAGGGTTTCGATGAACGAATCCCATCCAGGAAAACCTAACATTTTATCCCACTTTCAACTTCTCAACAATTTGCGGTTTGGAATCGGCTTAGGTCCCTTCCATTCGTGGTGCCAAAAATAAAGCTTTGCACGCACAAATAGTTGAGAAACTAGGTTTTAGGATTTTCATGATATATGTACTATACATAATTGCTTACGATGTAAGACGCATTTATAAGAGCTCCGTAGTATGATCCGGGCAGTTTTTCTGGTAAATCTTTGCCTATAGATTTTATAATCTTCGGGCTTCTAAGACATCTTCTGATTGTTGTCCGATAAGGATATAAAAACATCTGCACCATGCAACAGGATATCGTATAGGCTTACTAGCATTTTGTACCAGTTGTATTTGGATACCAATAATTTCGCAGTATCCAAGCAGTAAGCATGAGGTTTGTGTGTATCAATTTTTAGACCAGATGAAAAAGTTTTCAAAACGGCTGAGAAACGCCCAAATAGTGTTGGGTCCAGATCAATTATTTCAGCTGTTTTGGCTTGGTCCACCTTGTTTCATAAAATCAACGAAAATTCCTAGATCTGATATTAATTTGTTTTATAAATATATTTTCTTTTTTGTAGCCACTCATTTTTTTCGACCCCTCTTGCATACCAATTTTCAGATTAAATTTTTTAAGATACTAACTATTGGCCGGGTTGAGTTGAGGCGCCTCACAAAAAGAAATACATTTTTTTTTAGTAACAAACAAAATTGAAGGCAAACTTGGTGGACCGATTGTGACCACACCTCACAGAAACACTCTAAGGGAAGGCCACATCAAAGATTGCCTGATTTGAGCTCAATCGGTGCCGTGATATAAGGCCAAGTGAAATAAGATCAACTTTCAAAAGTTAGCCTTATTTTGCTGTTGAAAAGTGCAAAAAAGTCAATTTTATATAGGTTGTCTTATTTCACTTTAAAATTGCGCCAAAAAAGCCTTATTGCGATTTTAATTGATAAAATCGACTTATTTTATCTCGAAGTCAGTGTACAGTTATCTGAAGCACGCCGCGTAGGCGCCCTGAGCACATGCTTGTGAGACCAAAGGCCGTCTGGTGTATGAGTCAAAGAGGTGTACAGAGTTTTATACATTTAAAAAAATGGAAAAGAGAGTCGGAGATAAAACAGAGCCTTGGGGAACACCAGCACTTATTTGGTGAGTTGCAGACTTGTGAGTTTGTGGCCGTGCAAAAGAACTTGAATAGAACGATCCGAAAGGTTCTTTACAATCCATTGAAGAAGAGTGTTGTCGAATCCCAATGCATGCATTTTTGGCAATTGAGCTTGATTCCGAACTCTGTGAAATGCCTTTGAAATACCAAGCGCAACGATTTTACTTTCACCACCGTGGTGAAGAGATTGTGTCCACTTTTCGGTTAGATAAGTCATCAAATCACCATTGGACCTACTGCTGCGAAAACCGTACTGCCCGAAGTTTTCTGGACTCAAGATGTTTCATAAGCTATCAGCGTTTTCATGACATTGAAAAGAACGCACGAACGCAATTGTTCGGCATGAAGAGGGAGAAGAAGATTCACCTTTTTTCGGGACAGGCTAGACGAATGGTGTTTTTCATCTTCTCGGGAAGAGCCCTGAACAAAAGGATAGATAGAAAAGTTTACGCAGTGGTTTTGCCAGCGTTGAGGAGCACGTCTTCTGAACGATAGAGGAAATACCATCTGGACCAGCGGAATTGTATATGTCAAGATCTCTAATTACTCTAGCTGCAAAGTGAGCAGCAAGCGGATTGGCTTTATCTTAAGAGCTGACAGTTGGAATAAATGTAAATGAGTATCGGAATAGATGAGGAAGCAGAATCTTAATGATTTTAACAAACGACCGAAAGTTTTTATTACCCGTACGACTTTGAAGTATTTTTTGCGCTTACATTTGGTCGTGGAAGAATTTGGTTTGATTAATTCATTTATGCGGCCATTGCAATCGTTTCTGGCTCGTTTAAACTTTTTCGATTTTCCTCAGATGGGTTGGCCTTATATGACCGAAAGCTTAGCTCTTTCAACCAAATACTTTCACTTTCGCAAAGCAAAATAAGGCCAACTTTTGAAACTTGGCCACATTATCTGTTTGTTTGGGGTCATTATCATGCATAAAAATCCAGTTGACAAACGAGAAGGTTTCCATTGCGTTTTTAAGAATATTCAATTACATTAACTTATCCATCCTGCCATTGATTCTAACCACTACATGCCAAGAAAATGCGCCTCAGACCATTACACTTGCTCCACCATGCTTTACAGACTTTAAAGTGTATTTGGAGTTTAATGGCTTAGGCCATTGCGATGCGGACGGATTTAAAAAAAATTGCACTTGCACTTTTTGAGATGGCTCTGTACCGCGTACGCGTACCGAAGTTTTGCGTGGGGGAGGCCTGCGAATGTTATTTTGTATTTGCAAATCTGGATTGGCTTTCACTAAATTAATGGCATTGTAGAACATTTTTCTGCAGCAGTTCACTAATTTACGATTTGTTTAAAAAGGTCATAAATGAAACTCAGTTTTTCTGGAGTGCATTGAACACCTCTGCCCATTTTTTTACAGCACCAGATTATTTAATCGTATACACGGTAAAAAAATTACTTTCGCACACCACTTTCGATTGGCAAATGAGAACTGATGTAATAAATCAAACGGTACTATTTCTTTGTCAACTTGTAATAGACTATAGAATGATAGAAATGAGCAGCAACGAAAACTATAAGTAATAACGGGATATGTTCGGCCTTTAACTCAGTCGCAGCAAATAATATATCTCAAAGGAAACTTTACAACGCTCATTCAAAATAACGAAAAAGTTAATGATTTTTTTTTTTTTTCAATATATTTGAAATTTCTTTGGCCGTTGGCTATAGATAAAGGGTGGTATGCACAGTAGCGCATGCAGTCAACGGAATTTCGCAAGACCTTGCTGACTGATTCTGACTCTATCCCACGAATGGCTCGGACAATGTTCGCTTTAAGAGCTTAAATAGCTTCTGAATTATCCGCATAAGATCGATCTTTCAAGCCACGTCTCCACTAGCAATATTTTATAGCTTACCATGGTGTTTGCCTTCAATTGCTGAATCAATTGGACCTTGCAAGAAAATAATCCGACATCTTTGTAAAAAGTTCTCATCAGCCTGATGAGTGAAATGTTAAGTGGTTGACATCGCTGGTGAGTCGATGCTCCTTTATTGAGTTGAACACTGTCGGCCTCAGCAGCCACATTTTCTTCGGTAGGCACCGTACGACGAGGGGACCCGTGAGTATTGTCCACAAGCAAGCCAGTCTTATGAACTTTTTGCACAAACTTGCAGCACTCGCAGCGGATTCTTCATTTCGGACAAAGCTTCTTTTCAAAAAACCCACTGTTTGGACAACAGCACTCACTTTTGAAATAAGTTTTCAATATTTTTCAATGTTGCTCACGCTTAAAGCGATTCATTTCGTTCAGCGGAGGTATGTACTGACTGAAAGAGAAATAGAGAGAGGGAGAGAACTGTCAGTATATATCATTCAAATAGAAACTTGTATTTTGATCACGCTGTATATAGCTACGATTCTATTAATCTAATTTGGCCATGAAGGGCTTTAAACCATGAGAAAACGCGTTGGTATTAGGATTTTTTTTTTTTTTTTATAATTTGCTTACGCTAAAGGGATTTTTTCTGTTGTTACAGTACCCTTATATTGCGTAACACAGCGTAAGCATTTGTGTTTAACAGCAAGCAGCACTATTGCATTTCATTGCATGCTTTTTGGGTGCTACTTACTATTAGAAGGAATAGAGAGATAGGAAAGTAGTGTTTGGGTGCAGTTGTAGAGTTTTTCTCCACGGGTGGTGTCTAAGATGCTTAGGGAGATTACGATTTCATGTATTCGATATAAAGTAATGGAATTGGCCGGGATTCGAACGCACGACCTTCCATTCAGTAAGCGAATACACTACTACTGCACCTGTTGCCACCCGCACCCACCCGGTATTAGGATGTTTCTGCAAACACACATGAAAGTTGTTCATGTCATTAGGAAAGGTCTTACTTACATACATATATAAAAAACCGAGCTAGCCATGTTTTGCATTATCGCATTCCATCATGTCTTACCATGGCTTATCCTGAATAGAAAATGACTTACAAAAACTGTTTTGCCATATCTATTTATGGTAGTGGCTTTTAATATTTTCTTTTGTAAATTCAAATTGCACAAAATCGTAGGGAAGAAGTTCTTGAAGTGACCAAGTTATTTTAATCTCGGATCCAACTTGTTTCTTTATTTATAAAATAACTATACATGTAAGTACAATGTCGGAATCACTTGCAGAAGGATTTACTTTAAAAAAAATCGTAATACGAGACTACCGTTAGATCCCCATTTCAATATACATTCTACTGTATCGTCGTGCCTTAGTCAAACGTCAAAAATGTCCAGTTGTTCATCAAAAATGTGTTTTGTAGTAAAGTCTAGTTATGGCTAATGCTTGATTTATCATCTCGTTGCTGTTATCGTCATAGTTATAATGTACTTATTGGATAACACTCTTTTTTGTTTCAAAAATGGTGTCATTTGACAAAAGTTGCTCATATTTACGATTTGGAAATTCAAGTTGTGTTCAAATAGCTAAAGCTTCTTCCAGGGAGGGTGTATGGCGTTAAGTGTCTCGTATTTTCTGGAATTATAATTTCGTGTGGGCTGTAGTGATATTCTTAGCCCGTCCTTGCACAATATGTATACTACAACTATTTATATCTTAATATATGTAAGAGTCCTTTAAAGTTTTCATAGATAGGTTTGCAGTCTTTTGTCACAAATATACGAATTCTTCTTCGTTCTCTACCCCTTATCAATCAAATGAGTCTTTAAATTCCATCTTATGTTGTTCCTGTTCATACACTTACTTATGTGCTTGTATATATATATATATATATATCTATTTATTCGTTATATATTTGTTTGTTTTTTTATTTATTTATCAATTTATTATTTATTAATTTATTTATTTGTTTATTAATTTAATTATTTGTTTATTTATTTATTTGTTTATTCGTTTTTTTAGTTATTTATTTATTTATTTATTTATCTATTTATTAATTTATTTATTTATTTGTTTGCTTATTTATCTATTTATTTATTTATTTATTTATTTACTTATTTTTTTATTATTTATTTATTTTTTCTTTATTTTTTTTTGTTTTGTTTTGTTAAATTGGAGGTTTTTTTCGCACTTTCCTTCAAAAAGATTGTTATTTTCTAATTTATATTTCCCTTCAGATTTGTTAAAAATATTGTTTCAGTAGTAAGATACAAAAATATCATATCTCTGTATTTATGTAAAATGTGTGGTAGCGTACCGAATGTAAATCATTATTATGCGAAATAAATCTATCTATCTATCTATCTTCTTCGTTCTCTAAAAAAGGAAAAAAACAAAATTTGGAAAAATGATTTATTTGATATCAATAATTGTTGTTTAACTTTATATGTCTTTTTAATTTTATATATTAGGTACTAATTTAAAACAATAATGCGCACTTTTAAATCGCAGATGGTTTAGTGAGCTTAAGCTTTATTTTTTTTTTATTGTAGCTGAATTTATATAATTTTTTTTTCTAATTTCTAGATTGCACAATTTACAGAGAAATTGTATTTTCTATAGTACTACTGAAAAACTTATAACATTTATACAATAATATTATCACAGAATCAAAATTTCTTTTAGAAGGAAAAGCTATATGATAAAAGTGGATTACAAATAAAGATGTTGTTTACATAATCGATTAAATAAATATTAACGCAAAAAAAATAAATAAAAAAAATAAAAATAAAAAATAAATAAATAAATAAATAAATGAATAAATCAAAAAATAAATAAGTAAATAAATAAATAAATAAATGAACAAATAAATAAATAAATAAAAAAGAAGATAAATAAATAAATAGACAAGTAAATTAACAATTAACAAATAAAATCTATGGACACCAAAATAATATGTATATCACAGTAATGTATATAATTTGAACACCTAAGTTTGTGCCAAAATAGAACGATAAGCTACCAGAAGCATCGTCAAAACGAAGGCGCCCAATTGCTTCTGTCAATTTAAACAGCGGTTGTCCAACGTTTTAAATGGTCAACGAAGAGTCTAAACAAGGAGAGGGATAGACAACCGCTCTTACTTTAGTTCGTGAAAGTTAACGATACCGAGCATATTATGGACGTTAGTATATAGCAGTGAGTTGCTTAAGCTGACCTAAGTGACCAGAGCACATATGGTTGGGCCTTAATTCTGAGACTCGAATGGAATCGAAAATGTTTTGATTGTATGTTGCTGATATTCTCTCTTACCAATTGTACAGAAATTCGATTTCAATTCACTTATAGATGTAGATATTCCCTGTTTCGATCGAATCGAGTATAATGTGATTTTAAATTCGACGAAAAATTTGTGTCGTATGAAATGTTAAAGAGTAGAAGTTGAGCTGTTTATTTCATTATGGGAGTGATTAAGGACAACGTTTTGTTCTGGAGTTGGAAATCGAGTTCGTCTAACAAGTGGCTACATAAATCTTTTTTTTCTTTCTCTTTAACCACGAGGTTATGAACTGGAATTAAATGATAGTAACCCTCCTTTTAGGTTTCCTCGGATCGTGGAACTTCTTATTGGATCAAGCTTCTTTACTCCTGCTGTCATGCCAATCATATTTATCTCAGCTGCCATTAATGTTCCCCTTATACCATTTGTCCGCTGTCTAACATTGTCGACCACAACTACGGTGTAAATAAAATTAACCAAAACGATGTGCAAAATAACCGGAACTTAATATAAACCTTTACAATAAAATTGTCGCGTAAATAGCACAACTTCACAACAATTTGTGTCTGCGATTTGAATGTGAAATCCAACCGTAGAGACTTTTAAGCGGTCAAATTATGCTGATGCCTACAAAAAACGACAGAATAACCTTATATTAACATGCCATCTTCGAGACCAAATCGATTTTATTTGTCTCGCAATATCTGTAGGTTGATTTCTTTAACCAATTCATCCAAAAGTAAATATTAAGCCATTTTCCTTATTTTTCTTAAATTATCACAAACAAAACTCTGACAGCTTAAATGTACGGCGATTTTCAGGAATGAAGGGAAAACATTCGATACTTCAAAACAGAAACCACAGAATAGGGTGGGTCGCCTAAATTTTTAGCATTCACAAAAACCATTAAACCAGATCCTTAACAAAGATCCTTAACCCGCTCAGCGTCCTATTTGTAGGGCACTCAAGCGGGAAACATCCTAGTAATTTAGAAAATATTTACAAGACAAAATTTGTATTTCTAAGTTTAATACATGGTCTATGTAATTGAAGAGTAAATTAAAAATATATTTTTAAGAAATATTTTTTTTTGATTTTAAAAGTAATTAGTTTTTGGCTTAAAAAAACTCGCTATGATAAGAAAAATTTTTACAATATAAGGTTTCAATGTAAATGGATGCAACTTCAGATTCAAATAGTTGATGGATTCTTCTTTCTTCTCCCTTAATGACGGTGAGGTAATGATCAGGATTAAAGAGATCATAACCCTCCCACTTAACTGCATTACTACTGGTCAGCCTGTGGGGTTCGACGGTTTGACCTCAGAAAATAACGGCAGGCCTCCCAATTTTGAATCTCCTCGTCGCTGACCAATCAAATGCTAGTGCTGCTGCATTTGTGTGATCCAGGAGTTTTTATTCCTGCCCCGTTTTCGCGTTTGTATTGGAACGTTGATTGATATTGCCTTTTTGACAGAGTTCGTAGGATCTCTCCTTTGAACATGACAGTACCAATGAGCCATTCGCGCTCCATTTTTTTCGAGATGGGTTCTTTGACTTGAAGGCTTCCTCGGATCTTTGAACTTCTTATTCGACGAATCTTTGTTATTCCTGCTGTCATACGAAGCATCTTCATCTCAGGTGCTGTTAACTTGCCCCCTTACTTTTTGTACACTATCCAACATTGTGAACCGCATGTGAGCAGAGCCTTCCTTTCAGCTTAGTGGGTATTTTTCGATCACAGAAGATAGCTGAGTTTTCCTGCCACTTTATCCATCCTACGCTTACACGATGTTTAATGTCGCCATCACAGCTTGCTTCGCTATTGATCACAGAATAACGACATTTGAACTTTTCGCACTTGGGAATCACTCTTCCATTCATATAAATGTCTGGAATAGGTCGGAGTGGATCAGAAAACGTGCAGCACAAGTATTCTGTTTTTTTTTTCAGACTAATACGATACAAATTCCCCTCCAAAACTTCCACCCATACATCAAGTGCTCGTTGCAGGGACGTTTGATCTTCGCTAATAATGGTAGTAAAGAATAACTGATGCACTTTCGGTTCGTCACTTTTCCTTCAAGCACATAATCAACGACTGTAATATATATCAAAGGGTTGCAGAGGTGTAGAGGTTATTGTGTTCGCTTGTGACCCGTGCGGTGCAGGTTTAATCCCCATGGGAAACAACAACATACGCCACCCATTCTCCAGCCTCTACACCAAAAGGAGGATTTCTGCCTGGTAGTACAATGGACCGTTACCGAGTTTAAGTGCTCTGGGATTTGGATTTCATTTTTTGAATAACAAAAAAAATATATATATATCAAGGGACTTTAAGACGCTTTCCTGGTGTAAACCGACTTTGATTGCGAACTCCTCGGTGATGACATCGGGGCATCTTACTCTTGTCTTCACTCCCTCAGAAATGTCCATGATCATCTGTTCGTAGGTTTCTGGAACTCCTCGTTGGAACTCCCCCTTGGTTGTCTATCAAACGCCTTTTCAAAATCAACCAACACCATAAGCAAATATTTGGTTATGGAGAAAAAAAAAGGATTTCTAATACCACCAAACGCCCGTTTTAACAAGTAAGATTTGATAGCAATAAACACTGTTTGATGGAAAGCGCAAAACAGCGTAGATGCCACGGTGAAAGTTGAAAGTACCAGCCTTTGGACTAATGCCTCTCTCTATTAAATTGAAATGCGCCATTTAAAATGGAAAGTTAATAGATTCTCTATGAAGAATCTATAAATGATAATTCAAAGAAAAGTATAACTTTCTTAGATTTTCTGTGAAAATTCTCTTAGGGTTTCCGGTCACTGAAGACTCTACCACACGCAAAATTTACTACAGTGATAGTAACAGTCGATACATTTTTAATTCGAGCGAATCTTAAAAAAGGCTGAATATATACATATATACATCTTTATATATAAGAATTTATATATATCATATAAAGGGTGTCCGAACATTTAAGCACGATTTAAATTAAATAGAAGACGCAGTTTTTTCTGTAGAGTGTTATTTGTTTACAAATTTCTAAAATACACATGATAAGGTTATGTATGGAATAGCACATAGGACAAATGACCTTCACGGCGTTGCTGCACTATGCACTCTTGTCGAAAATTTCCATGACCATTTTACGTAAATAAAGCTGAATTTCGTTGATGCAGCGTTAAAAATTAAGATTAGAGGTGAATCAAACAGTATACAAACTATGAACATCATTCTTGCTGACTTATATACCGGCCGGACCTCGGCCTCAAATGCAGGAGGTACGGGGTATTAAGTCAAGTAAATCCTGTAGGACCTACACTTTTTTTGTTAAACAACAATCAAACGTGGACTACATTCCAGTGGGGTTATTTTCCTGCACAGCGCCCTATACTACTAAGTCGACGATACAAGATTGAATACCTAAGCGGCAACCCTCGACTTATATAATCAGTGTCAGTGTGTTTCTTTATTCGTTCGGAATGTTCGGAATATGTATTCCGAAGGAGCCATTTGCATTTTTTTATTCAATCGAATACTCCAGATAATCCGTTTCTTTGTTCTTTTTGAGTACATAGGTACTTGGAATGCATTCATTTTATTCCTAGAGAAATGTGAAATAAAAGGAATATTCTCTCGTTTAACAGATGCAATTGATCAACAAAAATGGAAGAAACAGCAAGCAATCAAATGGTTGAGCATTTACTGCAAATTTGTTGCCTTTTTTATATTTTGTTGTGTTTCATTACATTTTTTATTTATATTTCCGATTTCCTTTTAGATTTTCCAAGATCAAATACATTTTTAAAATGGTCTCTGGGGAAATTTTACCCAACGACCATACCACGTCGAGTTAATGGGTTCTCATCAGATCACAGCAATTAAACGACGTTGGGCACGGTTAGTACGTAGATCTGGGACCTTTTGAGAACAACGGCGTGTCGTTGGCCAGTCCCATCTACGAGTTGAGGTAGATAATACATACGTGGTATCACAATGGACCTAAATTTGTCTAAGTGTGTCGGCTTCTGCCAACAGCCACCTAAACCTAACCTAACCTAACCTGGGGACATAAAACAGGGATCTATTTGGATTGACTTGACACAAAACCAAACAGACATTCTCTTTGTTTCAGTTCTGATTCTTTATTTATTCTCTTCTGGATACCTATTTCGAATAAACAATTCGAAAATTCAGTATATATTTTCTATTCCCTATCCGGGAAAAATAAAGAAACACACTCCATAAGTAATTTTAAACTGTTTATTTATATTTAAAACTAGCTCACGAAGGGTTGCGACAATCGTTTGCGCATGATTTTTATACCAAGTGTCATAATTTAAAAATCCATTTGCGTCGATACTTTTCTTTACATAATGTATACACGCATTGACCGAATTTCATTTTTAAAACAACAAAAACACTCCACCATAGTCTGTCAGTCTAATATCTGATTTTTAAATCAAATCAAGATTAATTAAGAATGTTGTCATGCCTCTTGAAAGAGTAGGTACAATCACAATAAAAGTTATCGATTAGGTAATATACTCGTAGTCCTAGATAAAATAAGGCACTTAAATATTTTCACTAGTTTGCCGGCTTGACTTTTATAATCACATAACAAGTTAAAGAAATGCTTGATTGGCAGATAAATTAGTAAAGCATTGCTTTCCTTTCATGCGCAATGAACAAGCGAACTACGACGCACGTTTAAAAGTTAATTTATGCTAGTTACGGTTTCTTTACCCGAATGGAAGAATCAAATAGGTCCCCTCAACTTATGTGTACCTAGATACTTTTTGCTGTTGCTAGGTACAAGAAGTATACTTTCTTTTTAGTTTGGATAAAAAAATGTACTCATTTCTGTAGGAAATGCAAACGTACATACATAGATAACTGCATGCAATTAAAAGTTCAATGTTTCAACAATGTAATAGTTGCAAACGTTTTTAAGGCGTGAAGGTATTAAAATATTTATTTGTTTGGACTAGTACTATGGAAATAATTTTTTGTCTTGGTAAAAACTACATTTTCCATAACCAGTCATGACACTCACTTTCATGCTTATCATTAATAAAAGTCTTCCAAGTGCATACCGAGAGTGTAACTCTATGGTAATGAGCCTAAATTAGGAACTGATTCTATTATTTACACTGAAAATAAGTCGATTACCAGGATGACTTGTAGATTCATCGAAAAGAATAATAGTCTTCAGAAATTAATGATCCAAACACACATTTTTACTTTCTTCAGGTAATTTGGGCTGATAAAAAAGGAGGATATGGTGAACATCACTGGGATCTAGCACAAGGAGCTGTGTGAACGGAATCGGTACCTCTGCCAGAATTATTACCGTCGATGACGAACGTGACTTTTCTGGATCTTCGAGTCTTAATATGACCACTATTTCTATGTCAAATGGTAAAATGCAATAATGTAACTCATAAGTTGATAATAATATACTCTCCAACGGAGACACGAACAACAAGAAGGATTAAGCTATGCAATTCCTCAACCCTTGCGCGGTTATTAACAAAATTTAAGGTAAGATCACACACATTACAAGAGCTTCTCTACCCATCAGCTAAACGGAAAACCTTTGACGTAAAGAATTCCCACGAAAACTGGCCAGTCCGGTTTCAAAAAAGAATAAAAAATTAGACACAAATCCAAACCAACCTTCCACCCCTAAAAGGTCATCATGCACAAAGAAAGCCCATTTCATACATATTTCCGTAGATCACTAATAAAACCAGTTTTAATGATGACCCAAGATGTCCTTGTCCACATAGAATCGGTTGTCTCCTTCGAAGATGTCATGAAGGGGTTGATGCTCGGTGAAGGGTTTGAAGGACATGCATTGTAGGTCATTGAAATATGGGATAATTTGCATAATTCAGTAGGAGAGTGACTGTCCAAAAACCGGACTTTGTAAGAATTGCTTTCTACTTTACGTCCGAAAGGATGACACAGTTATGGAGGAAAATGATAAAAGGATTGTGCAAGTAGATTGCATACCTACATAATATCTTGGAAGAATTCGTCCTCAAATCGCTGGGTCATTTGTTTGAGATGTCCAGAACCGGTTTTCTCTGAGAAAAGGATACGAGTATGTATCATAGATAAGGCCCTCATTGCGTTGCGTGCGATGTGTCCTGTTTTCACCCCTTTTTCCCATACTCGCATTCAAAGAAAAAGATGATAATAAAGGACTAGGTCCTTCTGATATGTCTCTGCTGGGCATTATAAAATATTATTCCCATTGCTCGGACTTTGAATTCGTTTAATTTATGCAAAAATGCATGGCGGTGTGCAGTAAGACGTTTGCCACGAAACCGGTTTGACCGGTGTATTGACCACGAAGCCGAGAGTATCGGAATTTGTGTGTTTTGTGTACACATTGGGTAAATGTAAAGATACTCGTGGCGCAGCATACTGTGAGAAGTGGAATTCGTGCCTAGTACAAACTGTCAATGGATTGCCTTTTGGGACGAGAAATGTGAAAGGATGACATCAGATTAACTTGCTGCTGCGGGCTACTGGTTGGTGAGCAATACTGTGTGGATAAATAAAGTGATCTACAAAAAACTTATGCTGGCAGGAAACATGTACATTGAAATGTACGTATAGAAATCAAATTAATATGGGAAGGATGATGATAGATAAAATTAATACATTATGCATAGGTACCACAGTTAGCACTAATTAATGTGTGTAATTAACAGAAAAACACAAGTGCAAAATGAAGCGACTTTATTTACAGGTCATATTTCGATTGGATGACTACAGCTATTGTTTGCAGTACCTTACCCAGATATTTATTAAACTTCTTCGTTTAGTTCCTTAGTATGTTCGGAGATTTAAAAGGTGAGCATAGTTACTACATGAAGCACCTACCTATACCCACATCGTAAATGAGCCGGTACCTATGTAGGTGCACAGTTTTCATCTTCGCAGTAGAAATCGTAACTTGTTGTAAGAGATTTTAAGGGTTTAGGTTTCCATATTCTTAAGACTTCAAATGTCGCAACGTGATTTTCGACTGGCAAGCTATAATATTTTAATAAATGGTACCTATTTGTGGAAAACTTGTTTCTAGCATAAATACCTATAAATATGTACATAAATTGTTTAAAGAAGGGGAATTTGAAATTAATAAATACCAAACAGCTGGAAATCACTCCCATTGCTAGGTGCGTACCTATATCCATTTAATCATTGCTGTTTATGTGTAGCATAGTATACACATGCAAGCATACATAATGTAGGTATGCATATAGGATAGGTAATATTTAAAAACTTCAAGTTTTGTACATAATAAATGAAAAGAGGCAGGCCTTAGTACTACTGGATTCCTGGATCACACAAATGTATAAACACCAGCATTTGATTAGCGTCAGTAAAAAGTGAGGACAAACCGAGAGGCCTGCCGATATTTATTGAGATCAGGACGGCGAGTCCCACAAGCGGCGCCGGTAGGGCCAGGGTGCAGTAAAGTGGGAACGGCTGGGGGGGGGGGGTTATGGCTCCTTAAGTACTGATCTTAACATTGCCGTCAATGAAGTAAACAATATCAAAATATGGATCGTAAGCACACAAATAATTTCAATTAATATTTAACATATAGGTAATATGTCAACACTTATGCGTTGACATTTCTCGTACTCCAACCACATTGTTAAATAACAAGATCCCAAAAGGATCGTATGGCAATACGAGCAAGCCAAATGGGAAGAATTAAACGGTTTCTTTAGGAGTTATAACTGGTCGCTATGCTTCCTCGATCGAGACCTGGATGCTGCTGCTGATATGATCACAAATATAATTCGAATAGGAATGAAATCCTTTATCACTTACAGGACTAAATGTATTAAACTGAAGGTAAATGCATAGTTTAACTCTATCTGTAGAGAAGCCATTAGTCAAAAGAGGTAAGCTTTTGGCAATTTAAAGCCAACCCGTCTGACGAAAACCGAAAAGAGTTCAAAAGAGTCTGAAATGACTGCAATGTCCACATAAATCATGGCAAATTCATTCCAAAAGTTGAGGCGAAAAACCCTACAAAGCCCCACAGGTAGTTAAAAATGTTTGGACGTTTTTTAAAAACATTAAAAATTCGGCCTCGTCATCAATACCGAAACTCATTTGGAATGGCATTCCAGCTGTTAGCTCTTCAACCTTCTTGCTGCTCATTCCGCAGCCAGATCAACGCTCCCCGATTATGCTTTATCTCCACACTCGAACTCGTACAGTGGCAAGATTACTTCAAGATCTTGGTGTACACAAATCCGCTGGCCCAGACGGTTTTTCCCCTATCGTTCTAAGGAGGTGTTCTTCCACCGTCCCCATTAAATGCGAATCTTCTTCTCCCTCCTACTACCGACCAGATGCACTGAAGTCCCTTATTTCCAAGGTCATGGCAATGCTGATCAACCGTCAGCTAATGAAATATCTTGAATCATCCCAAAAACTTCTTAATGAGAGGAACTTACAGTTTGCTCAACAACAGGTCCAGTGGTGATTTGATGAAATATCTACCCGAAAAGTAGAACTAGTCACTTCTTCAGGATGATAAAAGTAAGATCGTTGCATTGAGCAGGGTTTGGCATCAAGCTTTCTTGTCAAAAATGCGTGCATTATCCATGAATAGCACTTGCATTGGTGAAACCGAACGACTGTCGCCAATAGATAGATGTTTTATTTCGTATATAAATGTTTTTACAGAATTTTGTTATTGCACATTTTACAGAGATTTGATAATCAATTTGATCTTTCTACTGAAACATTATTTTCAATTTGAATTAAGAATATTACAGGAAGAATGGGATTAACTTGAAGGAAAATACGAAAAAAAACCTTCAATTAAATGAAAAAAAAAGAAAAAAAGATTTATATGAATAATTAAAAACATATTAATAATTAAAAAGTTATCATAAAACAAAAAAATATAGCAAATGAATAAATAAATAATGCATAAATAAAACACATTAATGAAAAAATAAATAAATAAATAAATAGGATAAATTAATTAATAAATAAATAAATAAATAAATAGGATTAATTAATAAATAAATAATTAGGTAATAGATAAATTTATAAATAAATAGGTAAACAAATAAAAAAATAAGTAAGTAAATAGGTAAATAAATAAATAAATAAATAAATAGATGAATATATTAATATTAATGTAAACAAATAAATAAATAAGTTAACAAATAGGTTAAATAAACAAATAATTAAATCAATAAATAAACAAATTAACGAATAGACAAATAAATAACATGTAAAAATGGGATGAATACAAATTGGTACATCATTAATATATACAGTGCGGTTCACATGATTAGCCGCACCATTTTACTCTCAGTAAATTGTAGTTTTTCTTTTGTTTTTTTTTCATGAACTACCAAACAATGCGTTTATTTGAAAGGTTATTAAATTCTCTTTGAAAAAAACCTAAATTCAAGATTATTGAGAGACACTTAACAATTGTTTTGATTTCTTTCTTCAAACTAGTGCAAAAAAAGCTCAAATAAATCGGTTCACTTGGTTAGACGCACCTGTTTAAAGTTTGAAAAAAAAGTTGATCGATTTCTAAAATTTTTCTTTACGTTTTTATTATTATTATAATTATTTTTCACAGTTTCAATACTTTGTACAACCTCCACGACTAGAAATGATGTCAAAAATTTGACCTTTAAGAGATTCATACAATTGTTTTAAATAATCTAATGAAATCTTAGACCAGGCTTCTTTAATTGCGGCAATAAGCTCCTCACAGCTTTCATACTTTGCCTCCTTCATAAATTTGACGTGTCAGCCATCCCCAATGGTTTTCAATAATATTTAGAACAAGTGAGTATGGTGGCCACGGCAACAATTCCACATTTTCACTAGCGAGAAATGCTTTTACAACGTGCGCGTTGTGGATCGGAGCATTATCTTGTTGTAAGATCCACTTGATTGGTCCAAAAAGCTCTCTTATGGCTGGAAAAGCTGTTTAAAAGAGCTTTATAAGGCATTCCTGTCATTTTGTGAGACACAAAAACCAACTCAAAGGCGCCGTAGTATGAAATGGCCACCCATACTCATCCATTACTCCTCCTTTCTTGGAATGATCATGGAAATAAAAATTATACCCATCAGGACCATCTAGGTTGAACTTTTTCTCATCAGAAAACACCACATTTCTCTAATTTAAAACGCTCCCAACCTGAGTATCCCATGTCATGTGAAGGCGCGCGAATTCCAACCGAAGTTCCTTTCTTGCAGCATTTAGTGGTGGTTTTTTTTAAACTTTTTGAACTTTAAGTGTGGAGCACCTAAAATAGCTCGACGAACCGTCGATTTGCTGGCACTTACCCCCGTTAGTTGTCTGATTTTCATCGTAGAGTGTGCTGAATTTGAGGCAATTCCTACAATTTTTCGCTTCTCGTGCGGTGTTAAAGCTGTTTTTGTCCTCCCTTTGTTATTTTACCGTAGGTAGAAGGGTTTGATAAAAAATTTCGAACTGCTTTATCACTTCGTCGTATTTTAGTTGCAATTTTCCGCATAGAAAACCCTTCTGAGTGGTTGGCCTCAATTTTAGCTTTTTTCGATACCGTTAACATTTTTTTTTTTTTACCCATGTTTACTTTAAACACTCGGAAAAACTTTAATAACGTACACTCATTAACCAAACTTACTTTGCATTACCCAGCATTAAGAAACTAACTGAATAAATTCGTGCGTCTAACCAAGTGAACCGATTTATTTGAGTTTTTTTATTGCACTAGTGGGAAGAAAGAGATCAAAACAACCGTTAAGTATCTCTCAATAATCTTGAATTTAGTTTTTTTCCTAAGAGAATTTAATAACCTTTCAAATAAATACATTGTTTGGTAGTTCATGAGAAAAAAAAAACAGAAAAACTACAATTTATTGAGAGCAAAATGGTGCGGCTAACCATGTGAACCGCACTGTACATATAAGCTATGCTCAAGGCCAACCATAGATTAGGAAATAACAGCCATAAGGAGAAATTTAACATGAAATACGAGTGGGTGCAACTTATATTTTAACACTATTATGTATTTAGTTGGTTTACAAGCGGATTGTCAGCAAAACTGCATCTTGTTTTGAACGTGTTAGTGAGTTTTAGAATTCTATTTGCTACCATTCAACATTAGCTCAAACGTGAATGTCAAGAGTGGAGTGGTGCCAAGGTAAATCTAGCATCATTTTCAGGAGTTTATTTTGAGAAACTTGCAATTTGTTTATAGTGCACACTGCAGAGTTTTCCCATACCTGACACCCATATAATAGAATCGCCTGGAAAATTACTTTGTGCAGAATAATTTTGTTGTCAGTTGAAAGTAAACTGTCGCCAATATTTCAGCAAAATATCTAGGCTTCCTGAAACGGTGTAAGAAATATTTTATGACTTCTGATCTGGCTAAAATTCATAAGGCGTTTATTCGCCCCAAACTTAAGTATAACGCTCATATTTGGGCCGGTGCCCCAATCACATATTTGGAACTACTCGACAGAATACAAAAACGCGCGTCAAAACTTTTTGGCGATCGAGATATCGCGTTTGACTCTCTAAGTCATAATCGTAATGTCTCCTGCGAAATACAAAGAAACCTTCCTAAGCCGCATAAATTGGCTGGCGACGGTGTCTAAGGGTGTTGGCTTGTGACCCGTGCCGTGCAGGTTAAATCCCTGTGGGGAACAATAACACACCCCACCTATTTATAGAGAGAAACGAATGACACCTTGTTTTCTGCCTGGTAATTACAATGGACCGTTATCTAGATTTGGATATCCTTTTTATAAATAAAAATAAAAATAAAAAAAACCGTACAACACGAATGTGGAATGTATTTAACTATAAACGTATCTATATTTAAGGGTACTAAAAATCCGTTTAGTTCGCGGTAATTATACCTACACACAAAAAAAGTTCATAAATATATGCGTAGGCGTAGGTATACCTAACTTTCAAGTAATTTACTTTTTAAAAAGTTGAGAGAAAACTACTGATCCCAAACAGTCGTAACAAATGTCTCATTTACAGAGAGCTTGGACGAAATAACGAGCTGTGGTACACGTAAACTAATTGCGCAGGTTGGGCGCACGCTGAAATTTTAGGCTGGAAGAGTCCATTACGCTACACTTGCGATCTATGCTCGTAAGAACAGTATCCTACTTTCCCAAAAAAGAGTGACCGGAGTTACCTTCATACGCGGCCAATCCCGGTCATTTTAAGCCTTTTTTCTTTGGTTTTTAGTGTTTATAACAACAAAATTATATATGTATGTTCTTCTTAAAAAAAGAATTGAAATATAATTTGAATAATAAGTTTTTAGTAGACCCCTAAAAATTACTATATTCGTGATCAGCATCGATAGTTATTTCGATCTAGCCAATTCAAACCGTTCGTCGGTCCGTCGGCCTTAAAACTCGCGCTAGGAAGCTGAAATTTTAACCATATACCTACTCTCTAAATAATCAATTCAAGAATATTTCAAATCCGCCCACTGACAATCTCATACAAACAAAATTTATCGGAAAAAAACGAATTTTGAGCTGAAAATTGTATGGTATTGTCCTTAGACCCCCAAAATGCTCGGGAGCTGAAATTTTTGAAATCCGCCTACTGACGCCCACAATCAATAAAAAAACACAATTGAAAACACAAACACAACAGAAAGCTGAAATTTCTAACGTCTGTCTTGGAACCACTAGCACAAATGTTAAAATAATTTTAAAATCCGTTCACTGACACGTCCACTACTTAAAAAAAAAACGTTATCATTGTAAATGAAAGTCCTATTCCTTGCAAAGTATGTACAAGGTGGCGCAAAAATAACCTTCCGATGTTTTTTGGTCACCGGCTGATTATTGCTCAAATAAATAGTCACCAATATTCCGCGTTCTGGAGCAGTGTAGCGTAACATTGTTTATTAACGTGTATTTCGCATGTGTTTACTACACAAATGTCAAAACAGAACTGACATTAGGGGCCAATCGCAAAATTTATAGCATTTTCTGATAGGAGGATTACTTTTGCGCCACCTTGTAGATAAAGTCGTCTGCCACTCCTACTTTTAAGGTTTTTTTTAGAAAATATATAGAGCGTTCTTAACAATTGGCCTTTGATACGCCCACTCTATGAGGGATAGGAATAGGATAGTGCGCGCAAGCGGACTGTAGCCCTTCCCTATGTTTCTATTTGAATTTTCAGTGAAATGGCAGGCATATAACAATTTTACCTTAATGAACAAAGAAAATTAACTAAATTGAACAAAAAGTTTTCAAATCTAGTTCTTTGATAAAGATTTTTTCCATTTTTAAATGTAGAGCTGGCAAGATCAAAAATCCTTAATTCTGAATTTAGAAGAAGTTAAAAGTCCAAAAATTACGTGTAAACCTATTTAAAAAAAAAAAAAAACATAAATTATGAAAACAGCAAGGTTTTGATCTAGATTAGATTGATTTATAACCCTTACACTACACTTTATCCCTACTGTCTCGCCTGTGTGGTTTGCAGGTCGACCTTAAAAATGTGTCGGTAGGCCTTTCGGTTGCAAATCACTTCATCACTGAAGCCAATCGAATGCTGGTGTTATTTTATTTGTGTGATCCAAAAGTTGTTAGCCCTGCCTCTTTTTGTCGTTTGTTCAATGCGTGCCTCGGCTCACGTGAATATTGGAATGGCCTAAATGTGGTTTCTTCCCATAGTCACCTTTAACGAGAAGCGCTGCCTTATATTCTAAAGCTGTCCCAATATTGGAGACTAATTATGATCGCCAATTCAATTATTTATGAAAAGGTCTCGTCTGTATAGTTCTTAAAATGGTCCAAAAATAGGTTCCAGCTACCATTCTTCTTGATATCTTGGTGTTCAGTGCAGATATGTACTTACTTACATACAAAAATTGACTGCGTCAAATCGCACTACTATAGGCGGCAGATATAACAAAACTTTATGAAAACTACAACAAAGTTACTACTAACCATTCTTATATTTTCCCGACATAATCGTCAATCCAAGCTGTAGATCTTAATCTAAACCCTTTGGAAATAAGAATTTCCATTCATTTCCACACAGACCCACAACAGCGGTTGACATTTCATAGACAAATACCTGCAAAAAGCTTTAAACCGCATCTCAACATTGACGTATTCGATTTTCCCTATTAACAGCCGACCCAATTTGTATGCTCACTCAGAAAGACACTTTAACTAACTTGAAACTCGAATCCATTGTGCGCGCGCAATATCTTTTTCACTCTTATTAGGTAAATGGCAAAATATTATTTGTTTACAAATTTATTTCATTACTCAAGTTGCCGGACAGACTTTCAATAAGCTCACCTCACAAACTTGTAAATTAATCCTTCCATGCAGTATTCTCTTATCAAAAGAATTGTTAGCCTTTCACCTGAAGTGCGCGCGCCATATGCATACATACCTTCTCGCATGTAATGTAACTCAACTTTTCACAACAACCAAATGAGTTCAAACAAAAACCAAATCTTTGGCTACTTACGTTAACACAATACGTAAGCGGGTACAAAACTCGTGCACACGTAGATATATTGTACTTAAATTATATAATATAAAAATATACAAATTCAATCAAATAACGTACATCGAACGTACCAATATGATGCCATTTATTTTTAAATTGGCATCCAAACCTATTTATCAGTTAAACATTTAAGAACAAGTATTGTGGATATTTCTGTGCATGGATCTTGCAGAACCAAATTGGTGTGTGCTCGTACAATATCCAAGAAAAGTCAGCACAAAAAAGGGGAACACAGCTGCAATCCTACTTAGCATGGCAAACAATGCCTCCATAACTGACGTCATGTCAGTTGGAGTAACTCACTGCAATATATCGTGCAGACAAACGAAAGTACATATAAGTAAGAAAGAAAAAAAACGTATAAGTTTATTTTATTATCCCCTACCCATTGGACTACATCTACCACCACTTGGGTTCGATACACTAAGTAGGGAGCTTTGCCACCGCGATCGAACCCCCATATATAAGGCCAATACTCAGGCTGCAAATGGCATCTGAGTGGCTTTAGTCGGGAGACATATTCTGTAGTGGTTGTTGTCAAAAGTTGCTTACCTCCAAAATTTTAGTTGAGTTTTTTTTGTCCTCCTTAAGAAGAGATTGTAACCCTAAAAGACGTTATTATAGTGCAACAGTGTGCGAACAAAATAAAATACATACAAAAATATAAAAAAATGCGTTCCTTCCAAGCGGTAATTGTAGTGTTAAGTGCTCTACTGGGGGTCAGTGTAACAGCTCAACAGTCAGTTGATCCTGCATACCTACGGCAATACTATCAACAACTATCTTCACAAGCATCTGGTGGCAATCCGGATGCCACGCCTATCTTTGAACAAAACTCCGACCAGCAACAACAGTATGCAAGTTCGGGACAACAAATCAGAGTAAAGGACCCTGTACAGGAACAGGTATGGTATACATAAAGGATTTCTAATAGGGGTTGATACTGATACATCATCTATAGATACGAGCCCAACAACAGCAACGTAATTCGCAAGCCTACGTAGCGCCTTCGGTTAGAGATTATTTGCAACAGCCGCAGCCGCAGCAGCAGCAGGCAAGTTTAACGCACCTGAATGGAGTTTAAGATGTGTTTTTTTACAATGACCTTTTGGGTTTATCTCTTTATTAGGTTCAGTATCAGCAACCTCAACAAGCAGTGTATAGGCAGCAGCAACCAGCTCCAGCACCGCGTCCACAACCCCAGGCTGTACAATATCAATCGCCAGCTAGCAAACTTAAGCAACACCAACAAGAACAGCAGCAGCAGGACGAAGATGAATACGAAGATGTAAGTTATTTTGATTGGAAGTTGAAATGACGTTGGTATAATTTGACATTCGATTCGATCGAAAATTGGTTGAATTCAAATAATCGGTATTTTGAGATTCGATCGAATAGAAAGGTTATTCGAGGAGACCCGGTTTTATTTGAACTAATTGACTATTCATTCATAGCATGATTGTTAAATGGTGGTAACTTTATCTATCAACTTGTTATAGTTGCCATAATTTGTAAAATATATAGGTATCCGCCCGTCCGTTCGCCACCAATTTTGAGGCCCTAAATTTAAGGCGATAAAGCAAAGATTTGGAACATATACTTTCTAAGGGCCCGAAATTATCAAGTGCAACGATTTTCTAAATCCGCTCCCTGACACGCTCCGTATTAAAACAAAAACCGTTTCGGTCGTATTCTTCGCGAAGTATGTAGACCCAGTCTTTCCTAACAACTCGGCTACACAAAGGTTTTTGCTACGCCTACCTTTTGGGTCTGTTTTTTTTTTTGAAATCCGTTGTTTTTCGATACAATCGTAAAAAAACAATAATAACAATATATGTAGACAATATTCTTCCTAACAATCTGTCCATTCAAAATTGTTGCCACGATCACATTTAGGGGGCATTTTTGGTAAACACATTTTCCAAATAATTGCTTAAAAATCGAAAATGAGAGTAATAGCAAAATATATAGGCCTTCTTTGCTCGCTTTTAGGCGCCTTTTTACCAAATCATCAAATTTGGCTAGAAAAAAAAATCGACAGGTGATCTCAAGCCAATGCCACGGCAACTTTGGGGGATAGGAATATGAAGAGGCTATCCCACAGTAAACCCAAGCGAACTCTAGCCTTTCCTGTTGTTATGCCTTTCCAATTGGGATGCAGTGAAGTTGGTGATTCTATGAGTCCTCACCATAACTTCGTCGTTAATGAAAATGAAAAATTTGTGAGGCAATAATGTGGAAAAAACGACGCTCGTTTCCCGAATTGTAAAGGAAGTTTGTGAAGAGCGAAAGTTGGCTGAATTTATATGACTATGCAGTAAATTCAGGAATAAAACATTTATAGCATTGAAAGTTGTTAGGACATTTGCACTTTTCAATGTTGGACATACTATTCGCCAAAGAGTTTCAATTTCAATTTGTTTATTTTGGTGTACAAATAAGATATAGTCTTTTATGGTTCCTAAGATACGGGCAGAGTGATCTTGATAGAAAACTAAATTAAATATATGCACATGTATCTCAAATATAAATTATATAAAAAGATTTTTACAAAATTAATTAATGAATTGTCGAATGCTTTACGGGAAAACGAATTTACTGTCATAAATCACTAACCCTCTTTGGGTAGCTCATTGCATTAATCAAAAGCATTTCAAAAATTAGACTTATAATTAAAAGGTTACTTATATTGCTTTCAAACCGTTGGTTTAGTTGGTTAACTTTTTACTGAAGTTATTTGCGGTTTGTAGCTACACGTTCGAATATTTGTTGTTGTCATTAAGCAATTCGGATCCGAAGTATAGTGCAAATTAATCAGCCTCTAATTATGTAGATTGCAGTTTTGTGTAAAATGGGGCCAGTTACTTAACGTCGAAAGCTCCACTTCTTTTACACTTTCAACTAAGTGGGTATTTTATAACGTTTTTCTTAAATACTAAATCTGTGGATTTAATTTTTGCCACCAATGGTAGATTGCTGTGCTCGTTTTCCCAATTTTAATTCACTTTAATGCAGATTTTTAATCAATTTTACGGCAAACTTGAAAAATGTTCGTCTGCCAACGACTTTAAATGTATTATTTCACAATTTCTTTAACGAGATTGTTTTTTAAACTGTTTGACTTGTCACAGCACTTTAAGTGAAATATTTTTAACACTTATAGGTATTAATTATCTTATAAAATTGATTTTAATTGTAACTGTGGTCATTCGATGAAGCTCGCAGCACTTTAAAGAGTTTTTATGATGGAAGAAGCATTTTTGAAGTAACTAACCTGAAAAGAATTGCAACACATAATTTGGTGCAAAATGTTTGCAATCTGCAGCATACATTTCGACCTCTTTAAAATCAGCCCATTTATCATTTCTCAAGGTTCCTTATTTCTGAGACTCTTATGCCGACCAATTGAATGATAAACCAGCATCAACGAAATTCCCTTTAAATTCATCTCTCTCTGTATTACGTAAGCCACTTTATTAAGGTCTTGAGATACGTTTAGCTGCATTTCCAAGCCACGAGTGTTGCACCGTAAGCAATCAATCACATAGTTAAACGTTGCGAACACAGCACAGTCGCCCGCAAGTGCTGCTGATCGGTTTCCATTTTAAATGGCCACATCGGAATGAAGCTCAAGTCCAATCTCACAATCTTGTTCAGATCCCCATACACATAAAGAAGAAACTGACACTAAAATGGAATCGTTATAAAAAGAGCAAACACAAATCCTCAACTTCTGTGCATGGTATTAATGTTTTTTTTTTTTTGTTTTCTACCAGTCAGTGTAGCAATAGCAATCAAAGGCCATTAACTCTACTCACGCGCAGCCTCACAATCTAACCACGTACGTGAGCATTGTAAACCGCACAGCGACAAATCGAATGACTCTCATTAAGAAAATTTATAAGAAAACAATCTATGGATGGATGGTTAAAAAGTTTCCTTCCGGAAATTCAAAATTATATTCGCGTGTGTGATGTGCATGCAGACGATCGATTAAAGAAAGTGCAAGGTTAATAAACCTAACGCTATTGTGTAAGCGAAAAATTTGCATATCAGGAAGATATTCGCGTTATGAAAGACTTTAGAAATTGTATGCATTTTCATAACCTATCAAAGCTGTAGTAGTTCCGGGTGTATCGGCAAAATATACATTGCCAGGGCCTATGGTTTTCCGTTTACTCTCGAAAACTAAACGCTTTCCTTATATTTGCAACAAAACTGCATCTATATTTGATAAAAGCCCAGAGTGTGTCTAACGCACTTTAATCGGCGAATTTCCGCTAACACACCTAGTTCTATCTCATGCCAGCAGTGAATCCAACACATTTAATCAAAAAAAAGGCGAACATTCCCTCTTTGCCAAAGCTTGATTGTCCAGAACCAGCTCATAACAAGTTTGTTGAACTTAACTCATGTACCTATATCACAAAACGTTGCGCAACGCTCTTTGGTGCGTAGGAAATACGCGTAAACATAAGACGATCGCATTAATTTGTGAAGTGGAGTTCAATTGCAAATGCCTGATGGCGGTTGCGGTTACACTACACGGTGTTCGTGAGCCGTTCTCTTATTTGGGCGAGACGACATATTACTCAACTATCACGGAGTCTTGAAAGACAAGAAAACATACACCTCAAGCAGTCTTTAGTCTACGATTCACTGTTCACCTCTCTCTTTCGACTAGACGCCTGATGCCTGAGCCGAGCCCAATGAACTGCCTTAACCTACTTTTTTTCCAACAGAGAGTCGAGACCGCCCTCAAGACCCGTCGCACCCTTTTAAATCATTACTGCACGGCAAATGAAGTTGTCTGATTCAATTTGTATGACCTTCTGCCAGAGTGAGTGGTTACTTAATAATTCGTACCAACAATGGCTGTAAGGCGTAGACGTATAGTTCTTTAAACTTTACGCTCATTTTGTTACAATTGCTTATAGAAAGTGCCCTCTTGGGTAATTTTCGTTTGTAACTTGAAACGTTTCAAGATGATATAGCTTTCGCGTATCCACGTGCATAGGATTATATATATATGTATTTAATTCCGCATGCATATTTGATTGCATAACATTTCGAGACTTTATGGTCCGGTTGGGAGAAAGAAACAACAAATTTGATCTGATTTACTTTCACTTGATACTGGTTGTATGACGTGCAATTGCACAGTGTACCCGCGTACAGCACCTTCTCATAGCGGACTCTAACCGGTCTATTGATCATTTTCTTGGACAGATTTGTTGATATGGCCCAATTGCATACCTACAACTAACTGGTTTTTGTATTCTTTTTTTTTAGCCCAATGCATCCAATTACCAATTTGGATTCGATGTTAAGGATGATGAATTCACCAACTATCAAAATCGCAAAGAAGTTCGTGATGGATCAGTGATCAAGGGTTCATATTCAGTGGTAGATTCGGATGGCTTCATTCGTACAGTGAAATACACTGCAGATCCAAAAGAAGGCTTCAAGGCTGAAGTTATTAGAGAGCCAACAGATATTGTTGTGAAAATTCCAACCCCAGCACCGCAACAACTGCTGCGTCAACCCCAAGGACAAGGAGGGCTGAAGCAGCAGCAGCAACAAGAGTACACGAAAGCACAGCAGTACCAGCCACAGCAGTACCGTCAGTATTAACACTTAAGGGGGAGCCATTTCATTGGGGTTTGAAACACAAAATCATTGTTGAGCCTGATGTAAAATATGTTTGCGAAAATTTAGTCTGATAAATATTTTGTAATGCGGTCAAAACATTTTTTCTACTTTCTTAATGTGTGTAAATTTAGACAATAAATAAATTATGAAAATTTATAGATTTAAATAAAATTGAAGAAAAAAACAATATGAATGTGTTCCTTCGTTTCAATATGAGATTAAGCTTGTCTTTGGTGGCACTAGAACTGTCATAACTGGAATACTACAGTCTAAAATCATTGGAGCTGCAAAATGTTGAGCAGGTATCTGTTTTTGCGGCACTGCTGTGGTATTCTTATCCCGTCCCTGCAAGGGTAGCTATTCAGACATTTTCTGTGACTAAAAAATGTCCCTAACCTGAAAAGAAGGCTCTACACCGAAGTTGTGAAACATTCTTGTCCATTCGCTCAATGTGGCCGAGCCAATGTAGTCGCCAGGATTCAGCTTATTGGACTACATCTACATCTTGTCCTAGCGCATAAAGCTCACTGTCTCTTCTCCTCCATTCGCCCTCCTCGCACACAGGACCAAATATCAGACGCAGTATTTTCCTTTCAAAAGAGCCCAATGTTAGGTCCCCTTTCGTACTTATCGTCCAGCACTCGGCATAAAGCAGGAGAAGGATTAAGTTTGGATAGAGCATGCATTTTATCCTTCGAGTGAGGAGTTTTGAAACTATTTGTTTTTCCAAACCGAAGTAGCTGCGGTTTTCTAAGGTAATTCTCCGTCGGATCCTTACTAGAAGGTAGATAGATAAATTTTTTATTTAGACTTATAATTACAATTATTAGAAATAAAATAAAAGTTAAAGAAAAAGAAAAGTGGTTAAAAGCCGTCTGCCATTGATTGACTTTAATCTATATTTGAAATATTTACTTAAGACAAGTTAATTAGAACACCTTTTTTTATAAATTATATAATTTCCATATTTAATAAATTAAACTTTTAAATACATATGTATGTATATGATCTTAAAAAAAAGGTTTAAAAAAGAAAACGAAAAACTAGCACATTACGTAGCAAAATTTTGAAAAATACTAATTACACATTTATGTTTGGGCACAAATTAATCCACGAAACTATTAAGATAGGCTAATGCGTGATTGCAATATTTGAAAAGTAGACTCCAGCCATAGGCACCATTCAGTATTGATATAGCTTCATCTCTAGTAAGGGCACTCTTAGCAAAGTAAAGAACACGTAGTTCACGTAATACATATGAGGCAAATTGCCAAAAATGGAATACATCTTCCATCTCATTAAGATTACAAAGGCTGCAGATTCCTCGAAAGATCTTGTCTATGCGGGACATAATTGAGACCTAAAATTTCGGTTCTAGCTTTGAAAATCATGCTTATTTCATTGCCTGTCGTTAAAATAGTTGCCAGCACCTAAGGCGTGATCAAGACATTTATACATATTTCTGGATGCTGATGTGAGCGCCCTGTTTAAGCATTGCTGGTAGAAACTCTCGTCCACTCTAGCAATACACCTATAAAACATATTCTTCCTTACATTCAAATCCAAATTAATCTCGTGTAGTCCTGCAAGCTCATATCACTCGTTAAATGGGGTTAATTTGCATCGAAATGCAAATAACATAACCTGCTTGTGCAAGTTGTTGTCTGATCTCTGCAAAACTGTGGACAAGTAATCTGCGTTGACCTTGAGGTTCCTAATGTAAATCTGCGTTAAACCAGACTCCATATGAATTGCATAGGTAGGGGTTGACAGGGGCAGTTTAAAAATTCGTTTAATAAAAAATCTCTGAACAGCTTCAAAGTCCTCCAGGTACTTGAAACCAAAAAATTGGTTAGAATAGCCAAGACACGAGTTTACTGTAGCATCAAAGACTTTAAATTTGGAAGAGGGATCCAAATATTTTTTGGAAAGAATGCTACTCCACATATGATTGATAGCGGTTTTTGCAGTAGAACATTTCTCTCTTACATGTGGACGTAAGTCAAGGTTGTGTGACAAGAATGCCAAATATTTAAATTGCCGAACTACCTCTATTGGTTCCCCTTCTAAAGTCCAATGTTCACGTAGGCTCCTTCGAGATGTCGATTCATAGACCATAATTTTAGACTTTGATATGTTGATTTGCATATCCCACAGGTCGCAGTAGCGCTTCAGTTTGTTGATCATAAGTTGCAGTGTCACAGGATTATCTGCGATAATTACTAAGTCATCTGCATAAAATAAGACCTTTGCTGACAGATAACAAACTGTATACCACCAACTTACAAGTGTTCATATATATCATTTATGAACAGTGCAAAAAGGATTGGGCTTAAGACGTATCCTTGTGGAACACCCGTTTCAGTCTTAAAAAAGTTTGACGAGGCGCTACCATTGCAAACAGCAGTGAAGTATTGGAAACAAACTGTTGGTGGGATCCTTACTAATGTGTTATTCGTAGAGTTGATGTTAACTCCACTGGACCAGCTTTGCCATATTCGGCCATCGCCATGTAGAACTCCTGACGATAAAGATGTAAAGATGGTGAGTTTCCAGGATTCGTCTCAGTTTTAAAATTTGGTCTATTGTCGATCTGCCGGGCCGGAAGCCACACTGGTACGTGTCAATTAGTGTGTTGCGGAACGGCTTGAGACGTTCACACAGTACGTTAGATATGATCTTATATGCGACATTAAGCATGGGATCGCCTTTCTTGTTGATGGGGCACATGGAGCTCATAGTCCAGTCGTTGGACATGCTTTCTGCCACCCATACTGGGTTGATGATTCGATACCTCTGTATTTGAAAAGCTCCGCTGATAAAACGGCGACCTTTCTTTTTCTAAGCCAACCGCTTCCATACTGGGTGGTAAATCTGTTCTTTATCGTGGTGACGTGAACAAAAAGACACACGCACACACACATGCATCTTCTTAAAAACATTTGAAAAACATATTGTGGAGCTTCAAATTTTAAAATATGTTGCAAATTACGATTTTCATTTTCGGACCAATTAAATTACAACAACTTCCGTAAGGAGAGGGAACGTTGATTGATATTGCCTTCCTGACGGGGTTCGTAGGATCTGTCCTTTGAGTATAAGTATAATTGAAGCGGGACGCTTCAATTTTTCTATTTCAATTTCACTTGAAGGCTTCGTCGGATCGTTGGCCTTTTTTTGATGAAATTTTGTTACCCCTGCTGTCTTGCGAAGCATCTTCATCTTAGCTGCCGTTTGTTTACCACATACGCTTGCCTGCCGTCCAATATTGTGGACCGTAAGTTAGCGCCGGTCGCAGAACTGTGGTGTAGATCCTTCCTTTCAGCTTAGGGGCATTTTTCGGTGACAGAAGATGTCTGAGTTTTCGTCGCACTTCATACACCGACGAATACATGATGATTGATCTCGTCGTCACGGTTTCCTTCGCTATCGATCAAAAATCTAGATATTTGAATTGTTCGCCTTGGGAATCAATTTTTCATGCATATGAATGTCTTGAATAGGCCAGAGTGCATAACGGCAGCGAACATGTGCACATGTATTTAGCATTTTTCGGACAAATACGATATACCCATTCCCATCCAAAACATCCACTCATACCTCATACATCAAGTGCTCGTTGTAAGGACTTTTGATCCTAAATTATGATGGCTTCCACGCCAGCAAAGAATAAATGACGCCATTTGGAGTCCGTCGAAAGTGTTTTTAATTGATATTATATTTGTTTTGTTTTCAGCTAGGTTCGCAGAACGATAAAATATCATTCGTTCTCTCATGAAAAGTTCGCAAAGGAATTTAATTTCTGATTCGATCGCGAACCTTATTTTTTGGTTCGTTTACAAAAAAAATCGTTTTCACGATCGAATCAAATCTGTTGCGATCTGTAAAATATAGTTCGTTCGCGAATTTATCACGTGCGAACTATTGGAGATCCGTTCGCGAACTGTTCTCACAAGAAAAGAAAAGTCATTTTACATGAAAATTACATATTTTAATATTGAAAGAACATAAGTGAAATGTATTTTTATTACATATTAAGATTTTGGAATACATTTGCATTCAGTTTAACTAACAAAACATTATTTATTGTTTCTTTGGATAATTTGTTTTTGTTTTTTGTCAAAAAAAAAAAACTGGTAGTGATGGCCCTGCCAGCACTACTTGTGCAAGTTTTCCTAGAAGAACCTCTTAGCTGCTCAATTTTCTCTCACAAAGTAAGCAAGTTGATTCGTCAGCTTCTTCATTATAAGAAACATATTAATTTAACTCAAATGTCGTTATATTCCCCATTTCAACCAAAATAATAACTATTGAAAATATAAATCGCTTCACAACCGTACTGAACGGATACTTGATAGAGAATGATTTGTTCATGGATCTTTACGGATCCTTATCGCGATCGAACTATATTCTACCTGAACGAGAGATACAGAAAAAAGGATACAGTTCATTTGTGAGCGAACTATACATTTTTAAAGATCGAAAATTTTATCGTTCGCGAATTTGTTTTTATGGTTCGTGAGAACAACGTTAAAGAACGATAAAGATCCTTATTTTATCGTTCGCGAGCGATATTTCACGAACCCTGGTTTTCAGTGCATGAACCAGAGCATTTGGCATCAGAGAAACATCCAAAAGTGACAGTTTGTTGTCATGCAAAGCTTCTCGAATTTGCCGTTCGGACTCGACGTAAAATGTAAGGTATTTTCCATTCGTGTCAAAAATATAACTTCGCACACACAACTGGTTAGAGCTGTTAGGTTGCGGCCCTGTATGTGCCGTTGATGCCTTAAACTTTTGTTTTTTTTAACAATTGACGTAAAACCTAAAAATAAGAAATTGCAAATTGTTTTGGATAAATTTTATTGAAACTTTAGGATACACAATAATATGTTTAAGACATTGTAAGAGAATGGTTATATTTTCACATAATATAACTTGAACAAAAAAAGAGGTAAGCACGAGTTTACTTTATTTGCCGATTTAGCTCTTTTTTTCTGACTAGATTTCACCCATTTTCCTGGTCACATACTGCATAACAAAGTAAAATAAGACCTAGTTTAACAATAAAATATAAATAAAGCTTTATTTTTGGTTTCAAATTATTAAACATTATAAATGGACATAGTTTTGGTTTTGATTACATTTTATGAAATATAAATTATAAAAAAATAAATTGTATCTATGCGGTTCGATTTTAAAAATAGAATTCGTATTGTTTTTTTTCTAAATGAAGTATTATGTTCCTTTTTTTGATAATTTTTGATTTTAATTGTATTATATACAATAATTTATTTTTTTTTTTTTTTTTAACTGCACGTTTTCAACACATCAGTTAATTTTGATAAAACATTTATTATTTACTCCACTGTTCAGAAATTCGTTTATGTTAGTGTTGTTTCAATTTGTTAGTTGTATTTAATTAAATTGATGATCGTTAGTAGTCAGTTGCTCCTAGAACGCTGTACATCAAGCGATTGAATGAGCCGCTCTGGCGGATCGAATCATCGTGTGAGTTTACCACCTGAAATAAGACAGTGTAAAAAATGATAATTTAGAAAAAGGATATCAAAAACGATTGCAAATTTTGATCAATAGAGGTGGTACTTTTATTTAAGCACATATATATCTACATTGATATTTAACTCAAATAGCTCTCTTTGGTAGCTAAGCATTTTTCAGCTTGAGAAGCCAAAATCTCCAAAACCCTCATGGAATATGAAGAATTAAAGTCCAACAAACTGCGGCTGTATTACTTTGTAAATAAAATCTAACTTTTTGGGCTGACTTTCCTTAAAATTGTCTTTTCAAATAAAACTGTTTTGACGTGTTGCCTATTTTGGGAAAATTGTAAAACTTAAACTGCTGACTGTTACATTCTTCTGCTACGATATTCTACATGATGAAAAGCGCACCAAGTTATAAAATTGTATGTCCTTAAAATTCAAATTCCTGACCGTCGAAAAATAAAATGTTTCTTCGGCAGCGTGCGTCAACATTGTTTGCAACTTAGTTTACAGCTTAGGGTGGCAATGGCGCGATTGTAGTGTTTTCACTAACCGATTGGCAGGTCGTGCGTTTGAATCCCGGCCAGGGCCATGATTTTTAATTGAATACTCACATAAAAAAAAAGAGAAAAAACCCACAAAAGCACCAAATAAATACTTCTTTGCAGGTGCTGCTTACTGTTCATCAAAAAATGCCTGCGCTGCGATCCATCACTATAAGGGTACTGTATATATACAGAAATTAAGAGTTTAGTAAGAGTTGGTGGCAGCTATTTGTAAATTTTGTGGGCATTTTTCGTACAAGTAAAAAACACTGCTTTTCCTTGCGTCGTAATCAAAACTTTTTTTTTTAGCCTTAACCACCGAAAACCGAATCAGCGTTTTAAGGACCAGGTCTTTGCGGATGCTCGAACGGTTGGTGTGGACAACTGGAAGCAGCGTGCCCGGGATCACGGAAGATGGAAGGCCGCAGTGTCTCAAGCAGAGACCCAATTTAAAACCTTATCTCCACGAGTCAGTAAGTAACTAAAACACTGCTCGCGTGTTTTAGTTTTTAAAAAAGAACCCGACAAAATTTCTAAAAAAAATCGGATCTCAGTAATAGGACGAAGTGTAGGTACTTATGTCTTTCTCTGAGCGGAAAATAACGACGTCAGTCTGATTTGGAGCTACGGTTTTCTGTACATGATATTTTTAAGGCCCATGTTACTTTTTTACGTTTTTAGAACCACAACGCTTTTCAAGAAAACGAAAAAAAAATAAAGCTCCTGATTTGAAAAGCATTTTTATCAGATTTCATTTTCATTTTGTTCAGTCAGTTTCATAGGTTTAGTCTAGTTTAAGGAAACAGCAAATTTTAGAGAGCTTAAATTGTTTCGAAATAGTATGTAGTTTCATAAAGTTGCAAATTTAAAAGATTTGTATATGGGTTGATGACCGAGTCAATAGCTATTCGATTTCTCTTTTTCTCCAAGATCCTAACTTTTGATCATATAATTGCCCCGTCCGTGATTTGGCAGCACTGTACTGATTAACATTTTGTCACTGCTTTATTTGATTATTTTTATTTTCATAAATAAAACTCTACAGGGAGGAATATTAAATAGCTATAATAGACACAAATCTTATAAAAGAAACATTGTAATGAAAGCTGCAGACACAGGGCCACATTTTCTCATTCAAAGACATGTTTTGTGACTGTGATTGTTTTAAACGACGTCACCACATGTCATTTTTGACATTTTCGATACAAATTGCAATAAATTAGTTTGGTGGGCGGCAGTGGTTGGTGCGATGTACTATGGACTATATAGATTTTAAGCCCTACTATATGGTCCGTTAATTCCTGATATTTATTTATTGTATTTTATATTAGTTTGGCAGCACATTTTCCATCTAGGCTAAGTGCATTATCTAAACAGGCTAAGCTGTTTTTTCTTTTTTCCAAGGAAATACGCCTACAGTAAGAAATACGATGTCTTTGACGTAAACAAATTACCAAAATAGTAAGTGTCATATTAGATCTTTTGACACAATAAAGTTATGTATGTACCTATCTAGAAAATTGTGATATTCCTGGCAATCCTTGTAAAGCAAATTGACATAAATTAAAATTATACCTAGAAAATTAAACTCACATGGTACGGCGAGGCACTTGGAACTGACGCTGGGTGTGGTGAGGAGGTTGGTTTCTGAAAGAAAATTTCAAAGTATAATTAAATATTCTTATAACAAAACATTGTTCCTGAAAAAAAAATTTAAGGAATCTCATGTGCATATTAGTTTTCGCTATTATTGTTTTTGAGCACTACTTAGATATGACAATGAAAAAATATATAAATATTCCAAGACACAACAATGCATTGCGGGACAATTTTACACCAATGATTATGTTAAATTAATGTATGTACATAACGATATGAAACTACACGGTCAAAATAATATGACAAGGATATCTGATTCAGGTTTTTGTTTTTTTTTTAATTAAAATTTTGATTGTTTTACTACGTGTATAACAACATTTAGGCACATCGATCTTACCTTTCCCGGAACCATTCTATTGGGATGGAACACTTTTGGTTGCACTGGATGCGCTAATTCCGGCGCTCTACCGCCATATCCATGTCCTTCCTCTTGGATTGCTCTGTATGTTTCACTTTTTGATGGGTCAAATACAACCGTTGGTTTGTAGCTGCCATTTTGTATCATTGTTAAGTTCACATATTTTGTTGTTTGAATTCGAAGTATTAATTTCGATTTAATTCAGCATTCATATAGGTTGTTTATTTTTACAATATAGATGACGTTGTTGGTTGTTGTTGTTAGAAGGATCAATTTTAAATATTTAATTTTTATGTGTTTTTTTCGATTTTCATAGATAGTCAAAAAAAAAGAGTAAAGAGAGAAAAACAATGTGCACAATATGTTAGAATTTTGATTAGGTTTCAAATTAAAAAAAAAATATAAATGTTACAAAAAAATGCTACACAATGACTGAGAGTGTATGAGAGAAGAACGAGTGCGAGTTTAGATTTACTAGTTTAAAATTATGTGTTGGATGTGATGTTTATTTTTAATTAATTAAATATTTAAGTGCTTGTAGAATTTTAAAATTTTCTATGTACATAGGAACTTCTTATCACATTTAAAAACTATGAAATAATATTTAAAACTGGATAACAATTATGATTTTTAGGCATAATTTTGTTAGCTAAAAAAAATAAATAAAACGTTCTAACAATGGGCTTAAAATGCACGCCTTAGTTAAAGCATAATAATTCGGGTAAATTATTCTCCAGGCAAACGCGCATCGCATTTAAGCCAACAATCTGTGTCTACGGGATTTTCTTCTTTTACTTTTCATATTAAAGTAAATTAACAAAACGCTAGTATATATTAAAAATATGGGTTTGGAGGGGTGTTGGTGTTAACGAAGTGCTTGTTATTTGTTTTTAAGGGACAAAGTATGGGAAAATCGTTGTTTTCAGTTATTTTTGTCTTTAGATTTAAAAAATTGATTTTCCGTTCTTTTAATTTCAGTGGTGATGAAAGCGTTGTTGCTGTTGACGCTGAAGTCGTTGTTCTTGTTCTTGTAGTTGTTTTTGTTTTTGTTGCTCCAGGATTTTATGTTTTTGTTCCAGGAAAGATAGATCGATGAAAATTCTAATATTAATTGTGCAGCAATGTTCTTTTAATTATACTTAACTACTTCTAGATATTTAGATTTTGGTAAATAACATCGAATAGTTCCCCTAGATTAGTCTGTGTTATTTTTTTTTTTAATATCTTTTTTTTATTGTCATATTTATAAATCGGTGGAGTTTTCTTCAATTTTGTTTTTTCTTATACGAAAAATTAGTATCATGTAACAAATTGTCTGTGAGATTGGCTATGCTTCCAAGCAACACTAAAGTACACTGACAATTACACATTTTGCACAAATACGAATATATACAAGGTTCTGACATTTGAATTTGTCAAAAATAAATAGATAAAAGTCTTTGTCCTTGCACAAGGAGCAACAAAAGCCTAAACAAGTACGCAGCATTTACAACATTTAGGTACATATTTAGGTTGATCAGATGGTTCTACTCCAAGAATTGCATTCACAGAGAGCTTAAATGGATAAATATACTAGAAATCGAAGTGGCATATAACGTCTTCAAACAAGTTAATATGTTCGAGTTGTCATGAGATTGTTTATAATGAGAACATTTATGACGTCTTCAAACAACTCAATATTTTCGAGTTATCCAAAGATTGTTTATAATGAGAACATTTAAATACGAAATGATAGTATCATTAAACATTAAAACAAATCAAGTGCCTCCCTGCACATTTTATTTTCAGATTTAAGTCCTTGGGTATACCAGTGTTGCAGGTAAGGTAGTTTTAAAACTGCCAAAAATTCGAAAAAATATCATTTGAAAACAAGAATGGAATTTTCGTCACTATTTTGACAAATGATTTTATATCTTAAATTTACTGATCAATCTAAAATATAAATACAACATTTGGACATAAATAAAACAAATCACATTAATTTATACGACGACTAAAGCACATCCATAAAAAACTACAAAACATTTATTAAGGAAAAACGAAACAGAATGGATAACAATTGGGAAATTTGGGAGGTTTGTTTTTTACATTGAACGAGTACGACATGCCACGTAACCAAATTATGCCTTTGTGTGTATATATAATGTATGTATATATTTTGCTTGGATGTTGAAAAGGTGTGTGCATAAAAATGAGTAGGTAGTTCTGTGGAAAATTCTATACGCATGAATTCTTTGAAAATTGAAAAAGCATTCCAACCGACAGAAAGCAGCTACAGCTAAGAACTCAAAATTCTATGAGAATGATTATTATTAACTAGAAGATTGCAAAGATATAGATAATCGTCAAGGATTTATTTTATTTTGCAAACTAAATAATACACACGAAAAACAGCTCCAGTAGTTGGTGCTTAAGATTTTTTTGACGACAAAAATTAAATCTACCGATGAAATTAAAATGACAAAAAAAAAAACTAAAAATGAAATGAAAATTGTAACGAAAAGCAAAAGAAACTTAAAAACATTTTGTTTGATTTTATTATTTTTACCGGTCAAGCTTTGATGGCAAGGAACGATGTAAAGGACTACTCCTTATTCTGCCACATATTAATTTATTTGTTATAAAGAGAAAAATATATATGTATATATATATATATATTTAAAAAAAGAAACGAAAAAATATACATTGTCATTAATAGTGTTCTTCTAATTAAAATTGTTTTTTTGCGCTCGTTTAAGTACCGAAACTATAAATATTAATTTAAGGCTAAAATAAAAGGCTACCTAAGCTCAAGCTTTCAATAGCCATACAATTAATGTATAAAGCTTAAGCTTAAACATTACTAATCTAGTTGAATTGAATTTTAATATTTTTTTGTTTTGTTTTAATTTGTAAGCTCTTAATTTGGTTAAGTAAAAGAAATACATATTGACACTTACGGAACGGTTTGTCTGATTGTGTTTTCAATATTGCTATCTGAGTACAAGCCAATTGGTGAGTTGAATTGTTTATGAAAGACCTTCAAAAGTACAAACACATTTTCTGTGAAAAAAAAGTTCTCCAGCCTTCTATTTACCTACGTACCCTTCCGGTGTCAGCTTCTTGTCCAACAACTTTGTGCAACATTGTGTTGGCAACACGTTGCTTCATCAAAACATCATTATAATCTTGACCAGGTGCGGCACGCACAGCTGGATTTGGATAATGTCTCATGTAAGAGTCTGTTGATGGAGCATCCTTCTTTACCTTAGCACCGGGTAGAACCAGTGGAGTTGTTCGGTATGGCTACAAGGGAAAAGAAAAAAATGTAATCATAAGAAACTAATTTTTCATTTTGTATTTTATTTAAGTTGTTTCAATATTTGCAACCTTGGAGTATAACAGCCGAACAACAAAATTATTCAGCGAATGTAGTTGTATTCGCGTTTTTGCCAAAGATTTCTAAATATAAACTATTTTTTTTTTTTGCCCCACCCTCTCTATATAGTCTTAAAATAGATGATCTTTCTCTCTGTCATAAGAAAAAATCACAGCATTTCGTATCAAATTCAAAACACATTATTGTTATGCCAATAATTTTTAAACAATTCACATATTTCACATTTTTTATACGCATCCGTTAATACTGTTGTTCACAACACATTGATGAAGTAATTAATTAAAAACATGGCAAAATCGTTAACTCCACGATATTCGCCACAGCTTGTGCTATTTTTAGATGTTTATGTAATTTGAATCCGCAAATATTTTGAATAAAATTTTATGTTTTCGGCTGAAGCTTTGGATTTTATGGAAAGGTCTAGTAGGCGAACAATTGGCGAGGTTACTTCACGCAGTTTAGTGGGTAGAATGTTGTTGTACTATTTTTAACATAAACAAATAAAAATCCATCAAGGAGTCTGTGAGTATATTTTCCTAACTATTAATTTAAATTAAAAACATTGGAGTTATGGTTCTTCATATAACGCCATAGGACATGTTTATAGAATGAAATATATATTAACACGTAGCACACGTAACACGTGCAGTTAGCATACCTAAGCTTTCTTCAACATATTAGGGTGAGAATTCAAAATTCAAAGATTTCAGAATGTTTGACTCGGAAGTGATAATCGACAACAGAATATAATTTTTTGGAGATTTTACATCTGGCAACAGAACAGAAGAAGTTCATTTACTTCTTTCTGTTGCTGACAACGTCAATATATCGGGTTGTTGCCATTTTTTTATATATATATTTTTATCTATAACTGATTTTTTATCTCTCTCTCTCTCTCTTTTGTGTTACACTGCCGTAAAAGAAAGTAAGATTTTCGATGGATTTTTGTCTGGCTGAGTGAGCAATACAAATGGAATCCAAATTAACCTCAGAACAAGAGGAATTTCAGTTCATTATATAAGTTTGTACACACAATATTAAATTCAATTATTTTCCTAAATTCTTTGACAATGTACAAAAACTTAACTAATCAATAGAAAGATTTTAACAATCAAACAAAATGTTTATATCTTGTGTCACCAGCTTTATAGTTTCGTGTCAAAATACGAAGAAAACAACCCTACCTTACCAACAGGCACAGGCAATAACAACTGTCAAAATCATATGCGGCGCTAGCTACGGAAAATCCAATTCAAAGGCAAGTTGCCAGCTGTTTCGCGCCTAAAACTCATTAAATAAAACCTTTCTTTAGAAATTACTTTTAATAAATAGATTCAATAAAAATGTCCACAATTCGCAGATCAACAAGACTGAGTAGTGTAAGCAAGACACCGACCACTGCAGCACGCAAGTGGAGAAATAGCAACATTATCGATACAGACGAAGAAATCGAAAATCGTGACATGAATTCGACCACCAAGACTCCGAAGTCACGAAAAAAACGTGAAACCAAACGAAAGGTAACCGGTTATGGAAGTGATTCTGGCCCAGATGACCCCAAAATAGTAAATGTCTCGCCACCAAAACAAACTAGAATGAGTTCTCCCAAAGATAACATAATAAGTCCCTCGAGACTGATCGATCGCCTCAGTTTAGATGCAAAAGATAGTGACGAGGAGTTGGAGAAAAACGAAGAAGAGAAGGAACAAATCAAGGAATCAAATCGAAACAAGTTCCAGAATGCACGACGTGTTCTTAACAGTGCCGAGACCAATTTATTGCCTGGACGTGAAGAGGAACTAGAAGAACTGCGTCGATTTCTCCTGGAACATTTGGAGGACTCCAGGTCGGGGAGTTTGTACGTGTCTGGTCAGCCTGGAACCGGCAAGACGGCTTGCCTCTCTAAGTTGCTTAAGTCCGAGGAGTTCTCCAAGAAGTTTGTAAAAGTCTACATCAACTGCACATCGATTTCGACAATCGGCAGCATCTACAAGAAGATCTGCGCCGAACTAAACCTCAAGGTGTGTGGCAAAACAGAAAAGGACCACCAAGTAGCCGTTCACAAGCATCTGAGTGGTAACCACAAAATGATTTTGATGGTTTTGGACGAGATTGATCAGCTCTGCGGCCAAAAGCAATCCGTAATGTATACCATCTTTGAGTGGCCTTCTATACCCGACTCCCGCCTTCTCCTGATCGGCATTGCCAACAGTCTGGACTTGACCGATCGACTGCTAATGAGACTGAACTCAAAGTGCGAGCTTAAACCGCGCCTCATGCACTTCTCTCCCTACACCAAGCAGCAGATAGTGGATATTTTTAAGTCGCGGCTGGAAGAAGCCGGCGTGTTGGACATTTTCCCACCAGTCACCATTCAATTACTTGCAGCCAAGGTATCGGCAATCAGTGGTGATGTTCGGCGAGCCCTCGATATCGGTCGTCGTGTGGTGGAAATCGCCGAGCAGCAGAAAAATGTTGGTGGAGCCCTTAACCTCATCGAGTTTGGCATAAATTCCGATCCTGGCCCAGAGCAGAAACCTGTCCAGGTGACGCAGGTGATCAATGTTCTCAACAAAGTTTACGGCGCCTCTCAGAATCTGAATGACGACATTGAAGGATCCTTTCCTCTGCAACAGAAAATCTTGCTATGCTGCCTTATGTTGATGTTACGAAAGGAGAAGAACAAAGACATAACCATTGGTCGCCTGCACGACGTATACAAAAGAGTGTGCTCCAAACGTAATATTCACGCCGTGGATCAAGCGGAGTTTGTTGGCTGTGCAGCATTGGTCGAAACACGGGGAATAATTCGGGTCATCCGCCGCAAGGAACCACGCCTCAACAAGGTGCAGCTACAGTGGGACGAAGAAGAAGTGAATGGAGCTCTGCAAGACAAACAGCTTATAGCTTCCATTTTAGATGACACTTCATGTTTAGGACGATAGTTGACGGAAAAAAATAAAGTTTTACATTTTTTTAAAAAACGAAGGCATTTTGAATTATTTTTTTTTAGGCCAAGTACAAACGAATGATTTAATGATAATTGGTTATTTTTATTCATCTATGTATTCGTAGCGAAGATGATGGCAGAAATGTTTTTTGTGAAGTCTAACAGCAGCTGTACGCCGTCATCACTTCTCTTAATGCAACTAAACATTGTTAGACACGCGCCGGAGGAGCTGAGGTGTTTGTTTCATTTGGCCACAAATATGTAAACAATTGATTCAATACGGTCGGCGCGCCCCAAGAATAGATGACATTTGTTTTGCTCATACAGATCATTGATAAAAATAGTTTTCACTAGACTCGTAGATGGGTGCAAAAGTGAATTTGGATATCATAAGATCCCCTCTCTTTAAACTTGAGGATGTAGGAAAAATTGTCTGTACACGAGCGTTGATCATGAAATCGAAATTGCTTAGTGTTAATGAGGCAAACTAGTCGCAGGCGGGTGAAATGGTGATACATTTGAAATGGTTGTTCTTTGTATGAATGTATTCCCGAAGAGAAGGCGGATTGTGAGTGATGACTGATTTCTATTTTATTTTCATTGTCAACAGATATTTTGAGAAGTGTTTCCTTCCGCCGTATTTATTGGGGACAATTTCTGCGATTTTATTTTCTTCATAGGCACAAAGGTTGGCCTTCTCAGATGGCCCTGTTCCCAAAGTCCCACACAACTTTCTGACTACTGCAGTGAATTTCAGACGGAAGTTATGACTATCTGGAAAGCAGCTTGCAGACTATTAGCCCGATAGATGGCAGAACTATCGTAATTTACATAGACAGTCAGGCAGCGATAAAAGCCATAGAATCACCAACAATAAGATCCACGATCTTAAAACAATGCCACGACATTTTTTACGAGATCGCAGGCAGATGTAACATTTCCCTGTGCTGGGTTCCTGGCCGCAGTGGCATTCCAGGCAACTGCAAGGCGGAAGGGATAGCCAGAAGAGGAATAGCACAAGACCTTTCTGACAACAGAGAGGCGCCGGATGTATCTATTCAAATGTTAAAGTTCAAAACCAGACAATGCACTGATAGAAGCAACAAGTTGGTGGATTAGCATCAGTACATGTGCGTCTACAAAACAAATATTGACAAGATATGATGAATAAAGGACATTCAAACTCCTCCCCATAACCAGGAAAAATATGATTTCGGTAAGTGGAGCAATCACTGGTCGCTTTTTTTGGGCACATATGCCACCAGAATGGGAGAACCCTCTAACGACTTCCGTAGAAGATGCAGCGACGTTGACGAAGAGGAAGCCATCGCGCATCACCTGTTAAACATGCCCCACACTAGCCAACACAAGGAAACGAATTTTTGGTGACTATTTCTTTGAATATCTAAGCGATCTCAGCGAGATATATGAGTTCAGTCATCCCAACCTATACTCCTGCCAAAGAAAAGAGGGCGGATTGAGGTTAGATTGCAACAGTCACTTTAATCAGCACTCCACTCCGAGGGTGAGATAGGAAAGCTGGGGTTCGACTGATACAGTCTTCCCGCTGAGCAGACAAAAATAGGAACAGCGATGGGGTTCGATTGTAACAGTCGCCTCACTCTGCTCCTCTCCCATAGTTTCTGTGGTTGATGTGTGTATAACTCCTGTGCTGCAATCCCAGACCTTTCATGGAGGATTGTACCTATACTATATGTAGGCAAAATATAACGAAGCTATTAAAATATGGATATCTGAGTTTGGTGCCTAAACAACTCGGGTACTCATTAGGTTATAATTAGGGCTTACGCCTATGAATGTTCAATTAACTCGGTATAAATCCCTTTTATACTAAGGAATAGAATCTCTGAAAGTAATAAAAAAACGGCCCGTACCGTTACCAAAAACTAATGAAAAAAAGGGAGTGAAACGGACTACCTATAAATGTAAGCTTCAGACTAAACCTATTATTGGTACGGGCCAATGATTGAAATCCATCAATCCCATAAATAATTTTGCGACAAATCCTCTGAACTCCTTTATTTCTCTGCAATTCTAACGAGCTTGACAGCAATGTCAAGGACCTTACCTTGGCTCTTAACGAAGCGATGTCTGCTTCCTGTCCCATCATACGACCTAGAGTGGAAAAAGCCACACTGGTGGACCTCAGAATTGAAACTACTCAGAAATTATTGCAGGAGACTTTTTAATCTTGCTAAAAGTTGAAGATCAATAACCCACTGGAACTGGACTCCTACAAGGAAGAAATCAAATCATACAAAAAAGAACTAAGGAAAGCCAAAGGATTATCTTGGAGTCTCTCTAAGGCATCAAGGTTGAGAAAAATCCTCGCTTCGAATTTAACTATGTTTTAAGAAAGCTGATGGCTCTTGGACGACATCTGGCGAGGATTCGCGCAAAGGCAAGTCGGTGGAAACCGCCCCACAAGCTTTAGTACGTACTATCGAATACTCCCTTCATCAGAAGGGGTAAACTATGGTTGCTTTCCTAGATATAGAAGGCGCCTTTGAAAACGTCAACGCACCTGCAATCGCACATACATTGACAGAAAAAATGTGGATAGCTCGCTTGGTGATTTGATCAATCTACTGCTCGTTCATAAGTCCGATTATCAACTCAAAACTGGGCGAAACATCTGGATTTCTGTCAGCAGAAGTAAAATGCAAGGTGGCGTCATTTTTCACTTATCAGGAACTTGATGGTGAATAAACTACTGATATGCATGCACGTGGAGGGCTGTAGGGTGATTGCATATGCGTTAAAATTGCTGTCTCTGGGTGGTTGTCTAATGGGCCGTTTTAGATGAAGTGATAAATCGTGATAACCTCGGCAAAGTCCATCGTACAGCTTGACTTGCTTAATGATCTTAGATCGTGCTTCATTAGAAGCTCAAAATGGTTTAACGGGTAGAGGAAGAAACTCCCTAGATACACCTGATATCAAAACGGTCCTCACATTGGTGTAAGTGTGTTGGCTCCAGCTAACAACCACCTCAACCTAACCTAACCTAACCTAGCATCAAATCAATCATAAGAAGAGAAAGAAGAAAGAAATTCATTTATTTAACATGTTCTTATTACATTTTACAAGTACGATGTACGAATAAATTTTAAAGCTATGGCTTAGCCGTCAGCTTGGTTAGCAAAATGCTTATACATGTACATTTGTAACTTAAACAATATAGTTGTTTTTTTTTGTTAATAAACTTAATCAATCATACTCTGCTATTAATAGCGACCTGTATTTGTAGATGGAATTAATATAATAAAATAACTTTTTCCAATCACACTCGTTCAGAATTTGTATTGTCTCCTGCATGGTAAGGAATTTTTTTCTGAAGTAAGCTAGTCTTTGTGGTTTGTAGATTTGACAAACACTAATAATGTCAAAGCAGTCTTCTTTCGCTTTTAAGTTGCAAATATTACAAAACTGGTTGAAGCTTCCATTAGATGGGCTGCCATTTAAACCAATCAACTCACATCTTGCTTTGAAAATAAGAGATATTTTACTTTAGTTGAGTGAGTCATTGAAATAGTTCTTATCCTTTAGATTGAAGTTCAAGTGAGAATACAATACTCTGCTATCTGATTCACGAGCTTTCTTTATAAATCGCACACGAATAGCATCTTCGTTTTTATTTATTATTCGATAAAGTTGGTTCTTTAAGTTGTCCAGGTTGTTTAGATCGAATGAAATAGTTTCTCCACACGCGTTTCCAATTCTTAACCATCTTGACGCCCACCAGTCCTTGTTTCTTAATTCATAAGATAGCATTTTTTTGATTATTCGGGAGTCTGGATACGAACCTAATTTAATGATGTAATCCGCTTGCGATTTGAGAGTGCTTGTAAAAAGCATTGGAAGGCCCGTTTCCAAATAGATTGTGTAGTTCGGGGATTTCATTGGTAAGTTGAATAATTTTTTCAAGAAGTTCCTGTGAAATTTCTCGATTACTTCGTACTCGTCTGATACCCAAACTTGAGAGGCGTGACAAAGAGTTGATTTAACAACTGAATCGAATATTCTGTATTTCGTTGAAAGGAGAATCCGTTTGTTTGCAAAAACATTTTTCCATGATAGATTCACTAAGCTTTGGGAAGACTTGGCTTTATCCGTTAGATGATTACCAAATTCTAAGGTTGGGTTCAGTTTCACTCCTAAATATTTGAGTTCCTTCACAATCTCTAATCGGTTTCCATTGTAAAACCATCTATTTCCACTTTGCACTCGTGGTGAACGGGAAAAGACCATAATTTTAGACTTTTCGGTGTTGATGGTTAGTCCCCATTTTTTGCAGTAGCTGGCTAGACGATTTATCATCAATTGGAGATTTTCAGGAGATTCAGAGAGTAGAACAAGATCATCGGCATATAACAAGACATTGACCACGATATTAGCAATTCGTACTCCACCAGGTAAATCTTTTTCTATGTCGTTTATAAATAGAGAAAACAATAAGGCACTAAGAGGACATCCTTGCTTTATACCAGTCTGTGTTTTAAACCATTCTGAGAAATAGTTTCCATCCCAGACTGCTGCACTTGTTTCGGCATACATTTTTTTAATGGTCTTAAGAAATTTTGTAGAGATACCAAACTGAGACAGTTTATAGAAGAGTGCGCTTCGGCTAACAAGATCAAAAGCTGCCTTGAAATCTACAAAAAAGCTATACATTTTCTTGTTTCTGGCTTGAAAGGCTCTTATAATCGAAGATAATGGGCGCGTTCAATTTACAAGTCAACTAGGTACTAGCGACTACTATTTTACCTTTTCTCATTGATCAAATAACTCACGTGACCATCGTTTGGCAAGTGATAGACATTTAATTAGTAGTGAACTTGCAGTTGACTTGCAAATTCAACGCGCCGAATGTGAATATTTGGTCAACGGTTGAAAAGTTTTTTCTGAATCCAGCTTGACGCTCTGTCAGAATATTTTTTTCATCTACCCATTTTTCTAATCGTCCTACAAGTATACCACAAAATATCTTGGCTGACACATTCATGAATGAGATTCTCCTGTAGTTTTCTACGTTTTCCAGCGAACCCTTTTCGTGGATGGGGAATATTACAGACTTCTTAAACGATGAAGGGATGTCTGCACTCGAGAACACACTATTGAAGAGAACTTTCAAATAGTTGATTAAGGTTGGACTAGCATTTTTGTAGAATTCGTAAGGAATCCCATCTTCGCCTGGCGCGTTTCCATTTTTGGATTTCATGATAACAGCATTAATTTCGTCAGTTGTTACCTTACCATCTAGGGAATCGTCAAAATGAGCGGGTCTGCATACGAGAAAAAAAGGTTTGAGTTATCCAGTAGAAGATGTTTAAAATATATGGATAGATCATCAGCAGATACTACTGTACCTATTTGATAAACTGTACCATTAATCTCCCTTGCTATTCTCCAGAAGTCCTTCGAAGACTTTGTTTGACTACTCGTAAGTAAGAGAGCTTGCCGATTATCGAAATCAGTTTTCTTAGCTAGGCATAGATTTTTGTAGTGGGTATTCACTTGGTTATATCACTTTTTAACATCAGGGTCATTACAAATTCTCCAGACACGCAAAAGGGCAAATGATTTCTTCCTAGCATTTATGCATTCTCTATCAAACCATTTTTGTTTGAATGGTGACCTTATATTTGAAATATTGTTCGATGCAGCACTTCCTATAAAACAAGTTATTTGATTTGCAAGTGTTTCTGTTTCTTCAGGTACTCGTATCGAATTATTTGCTGAGAGCAAGCTGTCTAATAACCGATGGTAGGTATTTGTCTTTTCGGATTTCCATTTAAGTCTAGGTAGCAGGGGCAGGTTTTTGTGATGGGATCATCAATCATAATATAAAGTAACAATTTATCGATATATGCCGCTCGATTTTCAGTGGTTAATCAAAAATAAATAGTTAAGAAATAGAAAACAGGTAATAGTCATCAGTATTGTCCTTCATCACAAGGACTTAGTGCTCACGGCTAACGTTCATATTTTATATGCCAATATAAATGTATGTCATTATGCGGTGATCATGAGTCATTTCTACAATAGCATTTAGCATTTTTCAAGATAAAGAATCCCACACAATAAAACAAGTAGGTGGGTACCTACATATGTACAAAAACCATTTTCCCGTGGGAATGAGTCATGACTCAAATATCTAGTGGGTAGACTCCGATGATATAAAAAATTATATATTGTTCATTCTTAATGTTAAACTTTTTATTTTACCTAGCATAATATTGTTAAAATTAACTCTTCTGTTGATGAATATTTTAAAACCTTCCCCGCTAGACCTTGAAACATTTGTAGGAAAACCAATGCAAGACAATGAGGTAGGTACTTGAATTTCTTTTTTGTTATTTTTGACATGTTATTATTTTTATATCCAACATGTTGTAGAAAAAAGCTAATGGCCATCTCTTTCGCCGTCCTTTCACCCAACATTTGGTCCACGACGTCCACGCCTTCCTTGTTTTTGTTAAAAAACAGAATGGCTTGTGGCTTTCTTACTTTTGCAACCAATTCGGTATCAAAGTGAAATTTTGACAGTAAAACGACTGCCTTTGATTTTTTCGGCACATAAGAAACTGCTGCGACGAAATGGCTTGTATCGGGCAACTACGATCGAAGCAGTTCTTAAGGAATGCATTTCTTATTTCGTCGAATAGTCTTACCATTCCAGATTCCCGAAGATTTACCACACCTTAAAAACTTGTAAAGGAATCGTCAACATCGACGACAGTCCTCCCACTGGTCCTATTCTTGGTTGTAAGCTCAATCATCACCTTCCTGCCCAAATTAACAGGTCTCTGATATCCTTCTCCTTAACCTGTGTACAGAATTCGTTTGCTAGGGTATCGGTAGCTGGAATCACAAACCCACCATACTTTATACCGTCCATTCGCTCGATGTGGCCGAGCCAATTTAGTCGACGTATTTTAGCTTTTTGGCCTACATCCACATACAATACGATACGATACGATGCCGCGAAATAAGGCCATATTTAAAAATAATGAAATTTACATAATGTAATAAATGTAATAAGGAAAACTAAGTACCTGACAGAGATAGGAAAACAAATTGATGGAGAAATGTAAAATAAAGCAATGTGAATATTTATTTTAAATTTTTTTCTCTGTTTGGTTTAAAAAAAAGGTATTGTTGAGCAGTGGCTTGGTGATTAGTGCATTGGGAGACTACTGATCGAGAGGTATCATAGGGTTTAAATCACGCCGGACCTAACGTTCTTTTTTACACCGGCTTTTCAAATTACCCGTTCAAAGTGGGCGTACAATTCATTTTGTTAATCAATTTTCATTTTAGGTAGCTATACATAAGTATAACTTATCAAAATGGAACGATTTTTGGGGCGGGTTTCCATTATGCGCACTAAGCAAAAACATTTTGAAAGAGTAGGTTATTGTTTTAGTGTAGCCATTTTTAGTTGATTTAACTAACATTGTTTTTTTATATGTATAGCACCATTCAACATTGAATAAATAGAAGAGTGGCAACTGACTCACGAAATCATTAAGGCGACTCGCAATTTGAAACGGCCAATAACCTTTATTTGGTTTCAAAGGCAATGCTTGAATATCGCACCTGAAAACTAAAGTCAGTGAGATATGATAATGTTGTCTCTGTATGTTGTACATATTCTCTTATTACTGGAGATCACCGATTTCGAAAAAAGGCGATGAAACAATAGTCAATATCCATGAATCAATAAAAGATTACGAATTCCCACCGAAAAAAACATGGCGGTGATGTCGATTTCGCCTCCAAGATACTGTCAAATCGATGTCGTCATAAGAGTTGAGAGCAAATGAACAGAATTAGAAAAGTGAAAATTTGTTTGTAGCGATAAAACAAAATATTGATTGCAAATCATGGAAGTTTTTTCGTATTTAATTTGCCTCCTCGCTTACCGAAATGTATCCACTATTTTAAGACTTCTCCGCTCGTATTTAATTATCTCTTTTATTTTCAAAATCAAACACTATAAAGCCGCCCTTATGTATATGTAGGTATATGTATTTATATAATATTTTGTATTACTAAAGCAAATCAAACTTGCACAAAAAAACATTCTTGCTTAATTCACGCGATAGCGACTGCTTTGACGTAGGAAATTTGACAGATTTGTCGAGAGGCGATAAATAGCGAAAACCAAATGGAAAACTTTCATTTTTAATTCACGCTCAATATCTAACAGAAGCATACACGTGCCAAAATCGTAAAGAGAGGAAGGCTTGCAAGTGTCCAACTCTCCAATAATACCAGCTTTATTGACCTCAGAAAAGTAGTGATCCTAGACCGGGAGGCCTGCTGATGTTTATTGTGGAACCCCGTAAATGGGCCACTTGGAAGGCAGTTAAGTAGAAGGGTTCACATCCCTATCATCCAGATCATAACCCCATCGTTAAAGAAGAAAGAGACACCATTTACCTGATGACATGTTTATCTGTCAAAATCATGCTGGTCATTTGGGCTCAACTACATCAATTGGTAATACGAGATTTCCGACAGATGACAAATTTCTGTCATGTATTATTGAGTGCTTGACAACAAAATATTCTCAAAGTTCGTTTCATCGATGGAAGTGATAAGTTTAGCCTTTCTGTGTCATCGTTGCTTCACAAAATATGTAGACAATATTTAAATAAATGTTTTTATTTAACAAAAAACATAATAGATAATATTTTAATTTTAATTTAATTTGATCAAATGACTTTTATCTATTTTTGGTACGAATTGAATGCAACAAATGCAAATGAACGCAATGAATCCAAAATTATATTTGCACTCTTTCAATTTTCTATTGCAAGTAGTGGACGTCACCTACTGCATGATTATGCCACTTTATAAGAAACTTTCACGCAAATATCAACAAGAGCTGTACAAATTCTCAGCTCAATCGGATTAATGATTCATGAACGCATAGAGGACGAACAGAACAACATTGGCACGTCACCCATGGTACGTTGATGGTACTACCTATACCAAAAACTTTCGCGAACATAAAGAGAAAAATAAAAACTGCAGTTGTGGGTAAACTACATAACCAAACTTAACAGGAACACTCGGTGGGCTCAAACAGTTCGGCCCCTTTAAAAACGTTATTTATGTCACGAGTAAGATAACTTTGGCGCCGCAAAATGACAACGGATTCATGTAGAGGAACAAAATACAAGCATTTGTCTGGCAGGTGCCTATGTCAACATCTGTTTTCAAACTCTACTTAATGGGCTCCGGACCAGTGAAGAATCTTTGTGTGACACTGCAGCCTTCCATCCTCTACGATCTCGGGCAGGCTGCTTCCAGTTGTCCATACCAAGCGCTCTGGCATCCGAGATGGTCTGGTTTCTAAATCGGTGGTTCGGTCTTCCTTGCCTTCTAGACCCTTGGTGCAAGAAGCAGAAGATCCTCTTTGCTGGAGCATTATTCTCCATTTGCTTTATATGGCGAGACAAGGTAGTTGAGATGATTTAGCTTTTTGGACTACATACACATTTTGGTACAGCTCATAGAGTTCGCGGTTGTATCTTCTTCTCCATTCGCCCTCCTCGCACACAGGACCAAATATCCGACTTAGTATCTTTCTTTAAACAGAAGCCAAAATTAGCATTCTAGTATCGTTCAGCACTCTGCACCAAAAAGCAGGAATGTCAGGATTACGGTTCGAGAGAGCATTTGTCCTTCGAGTTTTGAACCCATTTATTTTGCCTAACCGAAGTAGCAGCGAATTCCTTAGGCAATTCCCCGTCAGATCTCCACTAAGCTCCCAGATGTTTGTTTGTTTATTGATAGCATGTACTTGGTCTTGTCCTTATTAACTCCAAGAACAATCGCAACCAATCAATTTCTTTTCGGCCTCTGAAACGGCACGCTGGGAACGGCCGTAAATGTTTTCAAAATCAAAAGTACCTGCGTGGACCGCTTCGCCGGATACAACAGTTGTGACTCACTCTTTTTAGTCATTACCGCTCACGTAACTTCGTTGCTCTTAGGGTCCAATCGTCTGTCAGGTGCATATGTCAACAGTTTTCTCAATCAACAATACCTGCGTGGAAAAAGACCCCCTCCCAAAGGGAAAAATGCTTTGTATTCTATTTTTTGCAGCGCAAGTTACGTACTCTCACGAAAGATTTTTTTTTTAATTTTTAAAATGCCTACTTTTCCATTCCCAAAATTTTTAGTATAATCATTTATGAAGTGTTCAATAAACTTTCCTGAAAATGCTGACCGAATTTTCGAAATTGATTTGCTTAAATTGCAGGTCTGAGGCAAAATGGCGAACGAGAACTTGCATAAAGTGGCTTGCTTGCACGATAATATGGGTAGCGAATTTTTAAAATTTAATCGCTTAATATAGAGATGAATAAATTTTGAAAATTCGCCCTTAATATTACAGAAAATGCATTTTATATTTATTCGATTGCTAACGATAATAAGCATCTAAATTTCTTAAAAAATGTTTTTTTATAATCAAAATTAAAAAAACAAAATCGAACAACACCGGACGCTTTGCGTAAGTAGCTTAATATTTTACTATGCACATACAACTCAAACCCATCCCGAGCCGAGCTGGCAAGATACTCGCTACGGTATTTAGTCGTTACTCAAACAGACCTGTAAACTTTCAAGTATGAGTACAAGTCCAGTACCCAGTGTCTAGTACTTGTACTTTTACTTAGAGTCATGTACAAGTACTTTAAGTACTCTCTGCCAGTACATTTACTGGGTATTCAAAGACTGACCAGTACATTTTCAAGTACTTTTCAAATAGGCACCTAAATCTTGAGTTGATTTTATCTAAACCTAGTAGCTCACAATGAAACAACAAACTAATTTAAGATTTTCTTTTATTTTAGTGTCTTACGGTGCCATTGAATTGGGGTATCCGAATAATGATCTTGATCTCGATCTTGACATACATATATAGAACAACAACGTTGTATTGCTTCTCGGTGTTGAGGACACAAACTGTTCTAGGATAAAAAGGTACCTATGCTCTGTACTGCTTCACTGATTGAAATGGAAAACCCAAGCGCAAAAAATCTAAAATCGAGCCAATGTCATATTTGTAACCGTTATACATATATAATAGTAGTCATAAACACCAAAATTCATATAGGTTACCAGAGTCAAAGTTATATTCCTCTAGAACTTTCCAGATGAATATACAACTATGAATTCTTATTTGAAAGGCAGTGATGGGTCTGGTAAGTGAAGCTGCGCCATATATTTGTATTATCTTTGCTTTGCTGGGTGACAACCGAGAAACGAATAATTTGAATGAGAAGTTTTTGCAAATTACTTGAAAATGTACTGATCAGTAGTTCACTACCCAGTAAATATACTTAGAAGGGAGTACTTGAAAAAATTGCTTGTAGTTGATGATTTACAAGTACCAAGTATTTTCTATGAACAAGTACAAATACAAGGTACTAGGCACTTAAAGGTACTAGTACTATAATACAAATGAACTTCATTACTTTACAGCTCTGAATTCAACACATTATTGCTCCGAAACTTAGATAAGTCCTTTTGCTCGTGTGCAAAAGTAAATTTAAAGTGTGCGAAAGTAAATTTAAAGTGTGCAAAAGTAAATTTAAAGAAGGGGAACACGAATTTCAACCCGACGTGAAATTCTCTATTGGTAAGGCCCATTAAAACTACCCTGAACATTAGTGAAAGTAAACTTTTAAACCAATGAGAAACTAACTTTAGAAAAGGGTGCATCGCAACGCCTAATGAATTTCAGATTATGAATCATGTGCAACAACTTGTTAAAATTATTGTCAACCCCATCGGTTCTTGAAAAATAGTATCATTAGCATCAGCATTGTATAGAGTGTTGAAGCCCCTCAGCAAAAGATCGTGACACACTGACTTGGTATGCTTCTTTATTATTCTTTTTCGATTCGTTGAGCGTCCTACATATTTGTTTTATAATTAACCACTTGTCAACGCTTCCCTCTATTAACTTTTAAATCTATTATATATAAATCAATAAACATATTGTACAATATATGTACGAGTACGTAGGTTTTCTTCTTTTTTTTGGCAATCAAACATGATATACCCTCTCTGTCCAGAGTTCTATCTTTTTCTTGAGCTTCTGCCATCATCACCAGCTCCAATAAAAATAAAAAAAGATTAATTTTTAATGTAAACTTATTAGGTTTCACAATACTTTTGGCATGCGCAGAATGCTTTAAAGCGAACTCTTGTCCGAACAAATTGGAACCATTAGTCATTAATAAGGTATGGTCTTATTTTCGTAACGAACATTCTCGTATCCATTTTTCAAACACAAATTCCACTGTATGTATATTGTTTAAGGAAATCACTTTAACTAGGAGTTATATAAATATTATATAAACATTTTTACTTTTAATTTAAATTTTTGAATTTGACTTTAGTTTTTTTTTTTTTTTTGTAGTTAGTAAGTTTGATTATCCTTACTTGATACTGGATGCATTCGTTGAAGTCTGGAGTATCTCTGTAGTAATGTGGAGTACCATTTTTAAATTGTACGTATTCCATTTTTAATTTGTTTTTTGTTTTGTGTTTTCTCTTTGATCAATAACGTCCTTTTAAAAATAAATTTAAAAAAAAAATTAGTATCACTTTTGGAACACTATTTGAAAAAAAGTTTTTGTTTTAATTCACAAAATACACTAGGTATTGTTATAAATTTAATTCAAAGAACCTGCTAATGGAAAGGCTTTTTTTCGAAATTCTTACTGCTAATACTGGCTAAGAAATTTCACTTCGAGATCGTGTGGAATTATTCACTAAAGATGATGTTAAATATACAATTTTCCGAAAGCAACTGAATATTAAATCGAAGCACGAAATGTTTTGCTCGTTATTCGGGAACAAACAAAATCTACTCATGTATGTATATTTAAAAAAAAAAAAATCTGTTTTTATTGCTGAACATAAGCGTTCGTGAGGTCACAGAGGGGGTGGTGGAACATATCACCTTCCAACAACCTACACCAATAGCGAAAAAATCATTATTGAATTTTCGTATAGATACTTATAAAAATATATGTGCAATCTTTATATACTTTTATAACCAACACACAGAAGTTTAGAGAAAAAGCAATTTTTCTTCGTTCATCTGAGCCTTAGATATACGAGTACACATTATGTAGATATTTTGGAAAATGAATTGGTTGTACATTCGTCCACTGGGATACCAACAAAAAAAAAAATAGATTGCTGATCTTGACGGAGAATTTATTTGAATGCTAACTGAAAATAGAATAAAGTACGAAAATCGTTGGCCTGCCTGGCGGGTATATTGCATGTGCCTTGAACGCCCTTAGATTCTAATGGAAAGGATTAGTTTATTTCACGTTCGGTATTTTGTCATGAGCGGAAAGAGCCGTAAGAACTGTACCAAGGTTAATTAAGCTCAAAGTGTAAACACCAGGAATATATTGTTGTTTTCGCAGAATGTTTTCAAAAAAAGAAAAATAATAATACAAAATATTAAAACGGAACAACATAGCGAGAGTATGGAATCTTTAGAGGAGAATATTGCATAGTGCGTCGCCGACGTTTTTCGTAAGGCCATTGTGTATCACTAGGGTGTCTGCGGTGCGCCATTTTTAAAGTAAATATAAAACACCTTGATTTTATTTTTGTATTCTTGTATGTAGGAGATATTAAGCTTGTCCTTGATTTTCAACGCGACAAACGACAGTGCTCATGCTTGGGTCAACCGCTTATTTGAATTTATGCCTTGGCCGCCCTTGACCGAGTATTTTGAGAAAATATGAATTTGGCAATTAATAAACAGTGTATTGACTAAATAGCTAGCTATAAATTTATGCAATGTAGGTACAATCAGTTAGAGCTATGAAGAGCATTATACAAGGTAGATACAGTAAACATAGAATATGTCCTTGGGAAAGCGTAGTAATTAAACTTAATAATATTCATTTAACTACAATACTGTATTTTTTGATTTATGTACATTTAAAAAACAAAACCTTAAGGTAACTGAAATCAAAAATAGAATTATAACAAATAAAAGTCTTATTTTCAATCCTCTACTAAAGCAGAGGTTGGTTCGTTTCATTCATTTCCAGTAGTTCTCGAATCAGATTCAGTGAAGTTGTCTAGAATTGTTTTCATTAATTAGAAAATGATTAATGATGAGCCTGTGGGGCACTTTTTGAGCTCGCATATTTCTACGGGTGACAGCCACTTGCAATAAGTACTTCACGACACAGATCTGATAGTGTAATTAATTAGTTTTGCCTCGCCTCAATATACAACCGTAAAAATATATAAACTGAACTTAAATTGCCAACTTCCAAAATTTAGAGCAAATACATTATCGATGAGTGATCGCCAGAATCCTAGATGAATATTTTTCGTAGATTTAAATTGGGATGATTGCTGCCAACATTCAGAACTGATTTCGAAATGTTTTTTTTAACGATTCTTTATGATTAACGAGTTTTCTTGTGCGTCCGTACAGGGAAGTGCTAAAAATGAATATAAAATAACACCAGCGCATCCTCCAAAAACAGAGCTTGTCGTGAAAGTCCTCTAAGCGGAGAAATCACATCTAGGCAAATCTACCATTCATGTGAGCCTAGCGACACTTTTTTTATAATTTCCGACTGCCAAAGCGTTTTTAAGCACCCTAAAAATGTAAAAGGACGATCAAACAATTATCAATAATAGAATCATGCACGTGTCAAAATCGTAAAACAATGTGCAGGCTCCTTAATTCCTTTATCGCACAAATGCACCAACGCCAGCAGTGATGAATCGATTCGAAATTGCAGTGAAGTGGGTGGTTTTTGATCTTTAGGTCCAGATCACAATCAAAACCTCGTCGTTAAAGCCAACGGTTTGTTTTGTTCTATCATTTAAAAAACGGGAGGGTAGGCACCGCCCTTGTTGGATCACGGGGCAAATTGGACAACACGAATTATTCAATAACCGCAAAAACTACACGAACAAGATCATATACGAATGAAGCTTGCACAGTAACCAACACGTGCAATACAAGTGTCTGTTGCATTGTATCAGCAAACGGAGGATAATGCGAAATTGTTGGTTTTTTTTTTGATGAAAAAGTAGAAAAATCGAGTTCTTATTGTTTGTATGCCAGTGGCGAAAATGTGCGAATCATAAATTAAGGTATGCCACTTTTATATATTCTAGTGTTCCCTATGGAAATTTGGACATTTTGAGTATTCTTTTATTTATGACGCAATATATTCAGCAAACTAGGTGTGGAATAAGTTGTGACAGGTCAAAAAAGTGTTGCAAAAATCAACTTCCGAAGAGGAAGAACAGCAGGAATGTAAATGTTCGCTATGGAAGGAAGCATTTTCTGAAAGTTTACTGGGTAAGGAGGAGGTACAGTGGCATACTTCCCCAAAGTGCTTATCTGCAGTGTTTATTCGCGTGAACTGTAATACTACGATTCCTAGTACATTTGTTTATTATTTGTTTTAAATTCTGCTTTTAGTTGCTATGTTTTGAATAAATAAAAGATATAATTATGGATTTGTCGTAATTTATGGAACTCATGTTTCCACTTTCCAGGCCTTGATCCAACTTACCCCACACGGGGCAATTTGGCGCATTTGAGACAATATTATAAATCTGAGATAATGTTCAGTTTTTTGGCATTACTGCTTAAGATATGAAGCATGGCATCAAGTATGTAGTCCGATTGTTTGGCATTTCCTTATCATTGTTTTTCATCCGATAGAGATGTACCAATCGTATACCGTGCAGGCGCTTGAAAGGGCTAAGTATATCACTGGAAGTCACCCACTCATTCATTTATTCGATAATTCGGGCCCTGTTTGTTTTAGTGTGACTTGGGGTGAAGATAAGAAGGTGGCGTGCTCAACAGACAGACTTATTCAGATTTTCGAAATGTTTTTTATGATCGCTTTTATAAGTTTCTACATTTGTTAAAAGTATCCCCTTCCTCCAAAACGGCTCCAACGAGTTTCATCTATTTTTGAGCTCAAATTACTTGTAGTGAAAGTGAACGTAAGAAATAGCGTACTTATTTTTGTCCCAAAAGACAAAATAACGGTTTGTTAACGTCATTACCTAACCTATATCAAAACGAAACGAAATGACTTCAAATCAACTTGGTACTTCAGCTGATACCGAAATTTAGGACAAATTCGCTTCGCATACCTACTCATATAATAATGCATTTTATGTATAATATGTAGATACACTTCCAGTCGCTTCCCAGTCGTACACTTTATGTTACATAGATAAAATATATAAATAAAATAAATATGAGGCATTAACCCATATAGGGTCTAAAACCATGCTTCTCTCAATTTGCTGGTGCGAAGTGTTATTTTAAGCCGGATCCGAAAGGCAAATCTCAGAAGCTTTATGGCAATTAATACTTTTGGATGTTTGTCAGACGTTCGAAAGAGGTGGTGCAGTGAGAAAAAAAAATTTAAGTGTTACTTGACCCCAGCGTTATTTGAACCTGATACCCTTCGATTAGTAGTTCAACTCAGTAACCACTGAGCCACTGCCCACATAAATCTGAGTAGGACAACATCGAAAATTAATATATTAAACTAAAAATTAAAAAATCAAAACTCATTGAAAAGCGTATCGGTAAACAGAACATCTTATATATGTGTCCTTTAAAAACTCGCTCAAGGGATTTTGGTGAAATTTTGTGAGTGTGTTCTTTATGGTGTCTGGATAACAAAGTCAGTCTTAGTAACGATTGACAATGGTGTCAGAAATTAACAAAATGTGAAAAAAAAACACTTGCAGTGATAAAAGAGATAATTGTTTCCAATTAGGCAATAACAAAAAATTAATTATCAAAAAAAAAATGATAATTTTAAGACAAAATAATGACATTTAAGAAATTTAATTAGCATTGTCAGTTTTTCATCTGTGGTCGTCTTTATGTTGAACTCCAAAATGTGTAGGAGAAAAGAGTAAAGTCCCTTTAACCCGCGCAGCGGTCCACCCAAACGCTATTTGATTCAAGAAAGTATTCTGAAATAGGCGCCTGCCTGACTAGCTTCTACTCGTGGCGAAGCAACGAAGTTGCATGAGCGGGCTTTACCATGCGGGGAAAATGGTTAAATACTTTTTAAACAAGGAGACTGGCACCCAAACACGGTTTGATTCGAAAAAGTAAGCTAACACAGGCGCCTACCAGAAAACGAAACAATGTTCGCCGGGTTCCGCTAGTTTGATAATAAGATTATCCTAACTCGTTTAGCTTACTTTATTTAACCAACTAGCTGACCATGCTCGCCTTGCTTCGCCAGTCTGCCACTTCTCAAATTTGAAACAAAATACTTGCTGATAAGAACTGATAAAGAAAACGTCGAGAGTGTCCCTTCCCATTATATGGATATACTCTCAGTGTGACTCCCTCTCAATCCCAATTACATTTCATACCCTATCTTTCTCAATCCCATGCGCCACAAAAAAAAAACAAAAATAACAAAAACTACAAAAGGTGCATACAAAAAAGAAATTTAAAGCACACAGCACAAAAGGTATAGAGAGAGAAACAGATTTGTGCCGCACACACACACAAATTTTCTTCCACTCAACGCTGGGAAAATCCAACGATCTAGCTTCAATCGAACATTTTACTTTTTTTGAATTGTATAAAATGTATAGTTTAATGCTTATTGTTGAACTTCAGGATAACATACAAAGATGATTTATATCTTAAAATCTTTGTACGAGTACATAATTGAACTTTATATTATAAAAAATACTATTTCATTTGGATGAGGCATTCCAAAGCTAGGAGCTAGAAAGCATTCGAGAGTTACAACTTTTCTTAGATATCAGCATAGATATCCGCTTCTGGACAGTGGATGAAGCATTTGAAGCGGTAAAAAGTAGCCTATGTTCATCAGGGATAATGTTGGCTTCTAATGGTAAAATAATTTTCCAAATCGGTAAAGTAGTTTCGGAGCCTATTCAAAACAAACAAACAAACAAATATTTCCTCGTTATTATATTAGTATAGATATATGTACCTGAATAAACATATAATTTTAAGTTTTTCAAATTGTACATTGTTATTAAACTTACGAGTATTAAGCCTGTAACAAACACAAGTTTGTTTAGAAAAGAATTGACTTGTATTGGAAAAACTCTCCAGCGATAAACTTTGGAAGCATGTTTTTATTTTTTTTTATTTTTGGAATAAAGGGATTCCAAATCCCAGAGCACTCTGACTCGGTAACGGTCCATTGTACTTCCAGGCAGAAATCCCGTTTTTGGTGTAGAGGTTGGAGAAACAAGGTGTTATTCCTTTCTCTCCTTTTAAAGGGGGGGGGGGGGGCTATGTTGTTGTTCGCCATGGGGATTGAACCTGCACCGCACGGGTCACAAGCTACTAATCTCTACAGCATCGCCCCACAACCTTGGGAACATGATTAACTACTACTGTGTTAACAATATGTAGACAGTATCTAGAGTCTATGATTTCGAACGTGAACTTAACAAAGACATATACACGGAATCCGTACAAGTCAAATAAAAAACAGTGTTCTTACAACACATCGTTATGGTTCGAGAGGAGATTCGTGTATTGAGAGTTTGAAATTCAATTATCAGTAGATTTTTTTTCTTTTTCAATTTATAATTACTTTTATTTTCTTAGAGACTCTGTTGTCTTTTATTTAACTGTTAGGCGGATTCCGTGGATAAGGCTTTTCATTTTGCGCCAGCGAGTATGCCATGCGAATAGATATCGTCGATATACTCATTGCCGCCAATGGGTATGTGATAAATATTGATTTTGATTATATTCATTTCATGAAGTATGCCTCTTTATGGGTTGATATTTTTAGACGACAATTGGGCTGTGGGAATCTATTAGTGAGAATTTTAAGTGTATCTAGGATATATGCAAGGAGTACAGATACTACAAGCATATTTTAAGAGCACTGACTTTAGGTACACGAATTTTGATAATTCGAATCTTGATACTTGTATGTTTTCTAGTTTATCGATATATTTATGTATGTTATTTAGGAAATATAGTGCAGAAGCCCTACACTCATTATGTACAAAATTTGCTACTTGTTTACATGTTTGTTTCTATTGTTTTGCGAGACCTTTCTGTTGTGATTTAATATGCCTGAAATTGCATTTAAAGTCATTTAAGAAAATTCCTAGTCAGCCAAAAGTGTGGTGATTTAAAGTATACCTATTCAAAAATACACGTTATATTTAAAATGACATGAATTCAAATCTGGATCCATTAATTGCAGGGATACCTATATAATTGATTTAGTCTTGTAATGGAAAGCCCTACGGGTACCGAAAAATATTGCATCAAATTTCTGAGAAAAATCTAAGATTGGTATATAAAATGATTCTTAGGAGATACCTAATTCTTACAAAATAATGTATTGGTGTTTGCCATAATTTGTCCGAGTCCAATCATTGCTGATTGTGCGCTCGAAAAATCACTTAAAAACGATCGTAAGAATTTGTGTAGGTATAGGTAATATTCATTGACTAAGATGTTTAGGATGTAGAATTGATAAAGAACAACCCATTATTATTGGTACTAATTCGGTTTTTTGTGAACATGTTGCCAAAAAGTTAAAATGGTTTCACATTGGCAGTTTCCGAACCGCCACCACTTCTGATGAAATTGTTAACTTTGTGTCAAGTAATCTTGGAATAAATTCATGTCTGATTTTGTGCCATAAATTAGTCAAACTTGAGGATGTTAAACGAAAGCTGAGATTCGCAAATTTTAAGATTGGAGTGCCAGTGAATTCGCTAAAGTGGTATTTACCAACACTTTCTGGCCAAATGGTGCAAAGATTAGACCATTTCTATATAAGTCAAAACACTTGCCAGAGACGATCGCCGAAAAACCGAATTTATAACGACACATAATCTTGTCACACAAAATTCTCATCGCTCGTCGCTTATAATATATTTCCTTAACGCCAGTGGTCTTCGAACTAAAGTAGTAGACGTTTTTAGAAACTCATCCTGCATATTCTATGACATTATCATAATCGTGGAGTCTCGGCTCTATAGTGGAATTCTTTCTACGGAACTTTTTGATTGTCGTCTTTATAATACATATCGACTGGATCGCTGTAAATCATCCAATGAACGGGGAGGTTGTATTTTTGTTACTGTTCGGTCAGATTTATGCTGTAATGAAGTCGTCCTGCCGACTATCAACATCGAACAGATCTGTATATCTGTCAGAGTAAATATGAATCCTAAATCAAATGTATTTTTTATCATAAGTTATTTGCCTCCAAGTAGTTGCCTCGATTTATGTGAAAAACATATAAGTAACATTGAATTTATCAATAACCTCTGTTCTTCATCTGATAATATTTGTGTCTTAGGAGATTTCAACCTATCTGATATAAATTGGAAGTGGTCAGAAAGCGACAAAATGTTAATACCTTTTAATTTGAAAAAAGATGTGGAACCTATATTTGTTGACTATTTGTTTTCATTAAACCTCTTGCAAATTAATAATATCTCTAATACGCTAATGAAGATATTAGATTTAATTTTTATAGCTTAATAACTTTTTCTCAAATATTGATTGGTCTGGTGAATTTATGTTACTAAATCTTAAAAACATGTACCGTACCGACGCTTCATTGAAATTCTATCAATGGGTTTTGATAAGTTTATCCCTCTTACTCTTATTATAAAGAAAAAAAAACAGACCCTCCTTGTAGTAATAGACAACTCAGTGACTTAAAAAAATTGAAACGTAAAGCATACGCGAAGTATAAGAAATCAAAAGTTCAAGCGGATTATGTGAAATTTAGTAATTTACGCAAGGACTTCGTCATTCTCAGTAAATTTCTTTACAAGAATTACATTTTGAATATTGGAAGCAAGGCCGTAGCCAGGGGGGGATCACAGGGGTTTGAACACCCCCCCCCCCGATTTTTTTTAAAAATGCATCTGTAAGTCATACTTTTCCGCATCAGTTTGAAATTTGTACTCAAATAATTATTGATTATGTTAAAAATTTTTGATTTTAGTTAAGCTATGAAAGGCAGTTTTAACGGAGTTCAACCTGTAGTACGCGAGTCTCATCCAGAAGCCTTATACGTGCATTATAGCACACACTCTCTAAACCTGGCATTAGGGCATTCTTGTCAAATTCAGCCTATTCGCAACACTATTGGTACCAAAAAATCCGTTGGAATTTTTTTTAAATTATCGGCAAAGCGCACACATTTGTTGCAGGAAATGATTAAACAAAATTATCCTCAAAATAAATGGAAAAATTTAACAGCAATGTGTGAAACACTCTGGGTGAAAAACCATAATGGGTTGATGAGGTTTAAGGAAATTTTTGAAGCGACGATTGATGCTTTGGAAGAGTTGGGTAGTGATAAGGACTCTGATACGTCATCGAAGGCGAGTTGCTTTTTAAGATCTATTTCAGCTAGTGATTTTGCAGTAAGTTTGTGTTATATGAGTGTTTTGTTTACATATACATTGCTACTTTGTAAGATCTTACAATCCCCTTCATGCGACTTAGTGTCTGGATTGGAACATATGGAATTAATAACAAACACATTCCAAGGAATATCATTCCGGAATTCAAAACAATTTTTGAGACTGCACAAAACTTAGTAAATGTTGTGGATGAAAAACTTAAAATTCCACGAATTGTGACAAAGCAGCAGCACAGACAAAACATGAGCACAACAGATCCTGAAACCTATTTTAGGATAAGTATAATGATTCCTCTTTTAGATGACTTTTTAAGTCAGCTTAAAATGAGATTTGAAAACCATAAGTCCATACTTTCCTCTTTGTGCATTTTGATTCCATCGATCCTTGGCAAAAACGAACAAAATTATAACGAAGAAAACTTCAAATTTTATAAATGTTAGTTGGGTTGGGATACTTTAAAAGCTGAATTTACGCTATGGACGATAAAATGCCATACTCAAAAAGATATAGAGCGTTCAAAGAGTGCAATAACAGCTCTTGGGGAATGCAATGAGGAACACCTAATGACAAGAAATGCACAGAGCTGAATTCTCCATTAACTCTGACCCTTTGCCCTCTTTCAGATAGATAGGAGCAGAACCAATTATGTATTACTCCTCTAAATCCACATTTATACAGTTTGTCTAGGAGTATATTATGATCAACGGTATCGAAGGCTTTTGTTATGTCAATGAATAAGGCAGCAGTAAGCTTTCTGTTATTAAGACCATGGAATATATTAGAAGAAAAATCTAAAAGCGCACCTTCAGTTGAATAACCCGTACGAAAGCCATATTGACACTCACTAAAGAAATTTTGTTTATCTAAGAACTTGATCATTCTGTTTTTGACAGCTTTTTCAAACATTTTTGAAAACACCGAGAGTAGAGAAATTGGCCTGTAATTATTTAATGAAGTTTTATCACCTTTCTTGAATAAAGGCATAACTTCAGCTACCTTTAAATCATCAGGAAAAACGCCAAACAATATACTCTTGTTAAAGATATGACATAAAATATCACAAATATTGAAAGCAATTATTTTAACGATGTTATTTGATAAGCTGTTTGAGATGGCGGAATTGGATTTCTTAAGAGAGATAATGAGATTATACACTTCAAAAGATGTAATAGGCTCAAAGAAGAAGCTACGAGGAGATGAAAATTCTTTAGATAAACACTCGCACTTAGAACAAAGAGCACAATTATCTGATACTACTTTATTACCAACAGTCGAGAAATAGTCATTAAATGTATTAGCTAAGTCCTTGGGATTACTAATGAATGCATCATTTAAACTCAAGCATTGGATTCGCTGGATTGGAGTTGATCTGTTAAGTAAGCCATTAACCAGTTTCCATTCTTTTTTAGAATCACCTTTGATATCACGAAACTTGTTTAAATAAAAATTATTTTTGCACGATAACACATCACCAGCAATATCCTTGCACAGTTTTTTATAAGCAGTGAGGAGTCCAACTTCATTCGGAAATTTAGTTTTTTTTTTATAAAGTCTTTTTTTCTCTTTAATTTTATTGAGTGAATCCAAAGAAATCCAAGGTTTTAGCTTCTTGAATTTAGACTCATTTTTGTTGATTGTTTTCGAACATTGGTTGACATACTTGGTTAAATTTTCAATAAACAAAGAGAACGATCTAGAGGGATTACTTTCATGAAATACGTTATCCCAACATTCAAAGCGAAGAATATTATTAAGTGCCACAAAATCAGTTTTAACAAAAGTAGAAGAAGGAAGAATTTTTGAACTTATATCAAGAACATATTCTAGGCTTAAATATGTCATGCAATGGTCAGTCAACTGCAAATCGAAAACAGAGCTACTGAGCACGTAATTTTGAGAATTACAAAAACGCACCATGATGTGGTCAATACAAGTGCTAGCAGAATTTGAGATACGAGTAGGCTTATTAATGCATGACTCTAGGCCGAAAGATGACAGTATAAACAAATAATTATCAATTGGAATTGGAACGCAGACTTGCAAAATATCTATTGGTAGGTTTCATTAAGCGCAATTGTAAGGATTTTAGAGACCCTTACGCCCTATTGTCTTTATATATTTCTCTCATTAGATCGCTTCTGGATTACGCAGATGCGATATGGTGCCCTGCATTTAAGGTGCACTCAGACCGGGTTGAAAAGATTCAACGAGGTCTTACAAAATACATATTTCAACAAATGCGCTGGGATTTTTGCCCCACTTACAATGCCAGATGCCAATTGCTTGGGATAAAATCGCTGGAATATAGAAGGACTATTCATAGTGTAATGCTTGTGAGAGATTTACTATGCTTTCATATAAAGTGTTCATCGCTTCTTTCATTGGTTCCAATATAGGTTCCTGCTAAATCAATAAGAGCTAGATATTTCTTATTTCAAAGAGCTCACAAAACTAGATATGGTGGTAATGAGCCCTTATCAAGATCGGTGAGGTATTTTAGTTTAACTTTTAAGTTAAGGAATGATAACTATTATTCCATTTATAATAATTGTTGTTTAAGTTATGATAAATGAATAAATAAAAATACAAAATACAAAAAATTTCAATGAAGTGTCGTTAAATATTGATTTTCTATGTCTTACTCGTGAACAATTTAAATCTGAAATTTTGTACATATTTGCATTCTAATTCTTAATTGGAGCGCCGTAGATCTATTAGATATATATATTGTAGATATATTAATTAAATAAATAAATAAACAACGACTGAGCCCAGAACATTAGAGAGCAGAAAAGATTTCACTCACCAGGGGCTAGGTTGTAAAAGGCGTATACAAAATTAACTATGTATGTACATACATATGTACACCATATTACAGTATAGTAAAAGCGTTTGTAAAAGAGCTAGAACTTTTTTTTTGAAATGATAAAATTGATTATTGTAATCGATTATTGAAATATCTCGAGATGTCTAGATTCTCCGCACAAAATCATTGGAACGACTTGATTACTACTTCCTTACTTCAGATTTTTGCATACAACGAAATAACAACTACTCAGCCTCCCTCTCGGCTTTTTCTTAATTGTGGCCACATTTCCCTGTGTGTCCTTGATTTACATCTAAGGATTTGTTTCCGGTGTACGACGTTCGTTGTTGGACGTACATAGGCGGAACAACGAAAACGAAAATGCTAAGACCGAACAATGATCGAGCACGTTTATATGTGGTTGGAAGTATGTTTTCATTATGCATTTAACAAGCAGAGTTTGTTCCAACAACATCCCTTTTTTCTGAACAGCTTAAAGCGCCGCCACTGCAAACAATGCGTCCCCGTCGTCTCGATTTCCATTTTGATACAAAAAAAAACAACTGAATCAAAACACCGTATACGTTGATTGTTGTTCCGCGTACGTACAGCTAAGAAGTTACACGTACTCCGAATAAAAAACTAGTGAATACCGTTGGCCATCATTAAAGCGGTCTTTCAAGTGTTCATGAAAATCCGTGGGGTGACACGATTGGAGATCACTGATGTCTCTAGAAGGATGATCCAACAGCAATGAATAACAGGGGCATGTACTTATCGAAATCGAAAAAAAAAATGAAGACTGGCCTAAACACTTCTGGTTCACACAAAAACAACAACACCAGCATTTAATTGACCTCAGTGACCAAGTGATCCAAATCCGGGAGGCCTGCCAATATTAACATTGGCATACCGGCCAAAACCCACTGGCGGACCAGTAGGACTGCAGTTCAGTGATTGCTATGAACTCTCTAATCTAGATCTTAACCTTGTCGTTGAAAAGAAGAAGAATGCGATGAAGAGGAACAAAGGAATAGATAATCCGTCCCTTGTTTGCTTCTAATAGTATTTTGTTCTCTTTTTGTTCCGCACACCCTTATCACTGTAGGTACTACATATTTAATTTAAATAGTATTTAAGTATTACTTATTAAACTTATTTATATAGTTTAGACTCATTATTTAATTATCTACTAAAATGTTTAAGAATAGTTCTGTTATTTCTATTTTTAAAAATTACTAAGCTAAAAAAATTATTCATCGCTATTTTGTTTCGTATATGTAGCTACCTACTAGAAGTTTTCATCAATCAAACTTACCAACAAAAACATAGTATGAGTGTTCACATCGTGGTAAATATGTACCTATACTTTTGGACTAAATGATTAATCATTTTTCGACGCACATATACTAAGGAGCAAAAAGTAAGCTCTGCGCTTAAGAATATGCAATATTTTTTTTAATGTTACTTTGTACAAAAGTTCCCACACCGGAAGGCATACTTTTTTTAAATAAATTATATTCAGTCTATGTATGTAATAAATGCCAGAAAATACTCACTTGATTTACAATGGCAGCTTGTTCTTCTTTCACATCCTGCTGATGATCTCTAGTTGGCATTGGACTGAATCTTTGTGATGCCTGCGAGTCTGAACTATATGGTGCAACATAACCGCCAGATTCATTCAAATTTGGAAATACTGTGTGTGGCAGAGTGTTTACAGGTGAATGCATTGCCCTCTCATATTGGCCAGGTCCTGGTAAAAATGGCGATGGGCCTCTGAAATTAATAATTAACTTGTATTTGTTTACCGCAAAATAAAATATGCTTAAATTTTACCGATGAGGTACGGGACTAACAGGTGGAATAGCCGAAGAACACCTTGAGGATTCATTACTTAAACCCTGGGTGTATGCGATTTTACTGTCCCTGTGAACGGAAGGTCTTTTATTTGATTGGTTTAAGAATATGTTTAATTATTAACCTTTGGACTACTATTCTTATGTCATTTCCTGCCGTGCGAAATAGCATTTGAGCATCCGAGTGACGTAGGTCTCGTGCATCGTACTCTCCAATTTTGGAAATAATATCACCACGTAGAACTTCGCCGTACGCTGGACTACCTAACTGGACCTGGAAAATGGAAAGTTTAAGTACTTTCTGTTTATACATTTTTTTTATTTAAAAGTCCAATTTGCTTATTTTACTATCATAACCTATAGTCAAATTGATGACATAAATGGTATTACAATAGTTATCAAGTACCGAAATGTTTGCCCTCAACAAATATTTCATAGAGTCTTATACCTAATACAAATAATAGTATTTTCCTTAACTGCCTTAGCTTAAAATAGCACTGAGTGTATGCATCATTGCAGTGTTTTTTTCGAAATTGACTTTCTATTTTAAATTAAGAGTGTGGCAATAAAAATGCCTTCATTCGATTTCAAACTCGTCCGTGGTTAATTCGATTTCAAATCGCGTCATAGCATGACGTGTATATTATTTTAGCACAATACACATCACATTTAAATTTATTGGCGCTTTTTGCAAGCAAGAAAAAAACTGCAGTTGTTATTAGTTCTTGAAGAACTGTGCCATGGCAACGAAAAAATAATAAATACCAAAGTAAAATTCCGATGGAGACAAATTAGTCAGAATTCGAATATTGTGGATATAAAACAAATCTGTCGTATTCAGACTACTTTATCTGAGCAAATGAAAAAATTGTTAAATACTCATTTCCATTGCGTAGAACATGACATTAGTAGAAACAAAATGCAGGTACTAAAGACAATTATTAAAGAGATATGACATCACTGAACTTTTATAAAATTTGTGTAGTGCATATTGTTACATCCAGGCTAGGATTCGAAATGATAAAACTGTATTCTATTTAATTAAAACTTTATTAGTTTGTTATATTTTTTTATTTTTTTTATAGTTCATTTTCCTTTATTCTTTTTGGTTAGTGGGTTTTGTTTTGTTGTGATAAGTTTTGTTTCCCTTTGTTCGTGAGGTATTTCTGGGAAATCTCACAAGCATTGTTATTATTAATATATTTTATTTGGCCCCTCTTTAGGTAGGAAAAGCTAATTTCAGTGGAGTTGATATAATGTACACTGGGGAGAAAAAAAAATTGAGTACCCCATCTTGCATTTAATAAACGGGGAAGAGAGAAACAAAATTTAAGTAAGTTTGTTGTGTTGTTTTTTTTTTATTTTGTTCAATTATTTTTTATAAATTAAGTTAGGATTACTTTACCATGTTAAAGTTTTTTAGCTTTAAATCAGTAAATATTAATGTTAGTTATTCGCCTTAATAAATAAAAAAAAAAAAAAAATTGTTAGTCACGCCATATGGGTCGAAAACTATTTTGTTTTGATTTCGCTCAAGAGACTGCCATGGCTTCATGGACTATGGTTCTCTTGTTGATTTCTTACTCTTGCACTCACGTTTCAATATCCCCCTCTAACACCTTGCCTGAATCGACATTCTCCCGAATGCGATGAACCACATTGACCACTATCAGCTTGCGTCATCCACATTGGATACGATAGACGACATCAATGATGCGCCTTAATACTTTATAGGATCCCAAACAAATCATGGAGTGGTTTGCAAAAAGAGGAGCATCGATATTGGATTACACAGCCGAGTGGGCGGTGTTATGGTTTGGGGAGCCATAACGTACTATGGCACTTTAGAATTTCAGTTTTTGACTCCTCGTATGAATGCGCAATCTTACATTGACGTACTCGAGAAGGTTTTCCCTTCCATGAATGAGCTGTTAGGTGACTTGCCGTGGAATCTACAATAGGATAATGCACCAATACACAACGCCAGAGTGGTAAAACTTAACCTTGAGTGCCAAAAAGGCTCGATTTTGGACTGGCCACCATACTCGCCCGATTTGAACATTATCGCAAATGTTTGGGGATGACTTGTTCCGAAGGTCAACGAATCAGGCAAACAATATGCAAATAAAAATGAACTTATGGAAGCAATTAAATGTAGCTGGGCCTCCATTTTATTGGATTATATCAAGAAACTGTATGATTCTCTGCCTAGCAGAGCTTTTGAGGTTATTCATAACCAGGGTGGAAGCACCCACTACTAACTTTTGTTATTTTGTTCTTAAGTTTAATAAAAATTGTGTTCCTTAATATTTACCTAAACTTAAGAGTGTTAAACTATTCCTAAATGCATTTTTTATGTGGGGGTTCTATTCAAATGAGCTAAAATTTAATACAATTATTTTGAGTCCTATCACTTTAAAATGCATGGTAAAATTATCACTTTCAATATAGACACCATTTTTTATTATGTTTTACAAAATTTAATAAAGTTGAATTGAAAAAAGAAATTGAGTTGTTTTCTTTATTGGTTCAAAAGTTATTGAACTTAGAAGTGGAAGCAAAGGGGGGATACTATTCAAGTGAGCCGCACTGTATTATGTGTGTACCTACCTATCTAAATTTTTTTATTGTTTAAATTTAATATTGTTTTCTACTAAAATGGGAAATTAATTAAATTACAAAATAATTTGCATAGTTTCAGCGAAGCAACCTTTGATGACGAAATCAATCATCGCGTAAGCTTGGGTGTATGAAGTGGCGGGAAAATGCAGCGTTCACCTGTTACCGAAAAATCCCCCAAAGCTGAAAGGAAGGCTCAACACGGCAGCTGTCGGCGTGGCGCTCACATACATTTACAATGTTGGACAGCGTACAAAAAGTATGATAGCAAATTAACGGTAGCTGAGATTTCGCATGACAGTATCCCTTCAAGCAAAAATACTGACCCAACTTTCCCCGTCATTCTGGACCCGCGATATATGAGGCACGCATGTACATTTGTAAGTTGACTGTAACTAATAAGTATACCATTATGAATAAGAGCGAGAGTCGGGAGTATTTATTTGTAATAGCGGATTACTTAGTTCATCATCTGTCACTGTCTCTGCCTGCAGTGCAGGTATCAATTTCCTTTGAAAGGTAAACTACAATACAATTTATTATTTCATATAATTCATTGATTAATTAAACTTTCTTGAATTTAGATTTTTCCAAATCACAAAATTATAGCAAACGCGGCAAAACTACCAATCGTGGACCGGAAATCGAGGATTTTATTGCTCCTGTATATGTGTAGACATTTATATGCTTCTTATCCTTTTCCCAATTCAACCCATAGTGACCAAATTTCCCATCAATTTCACGCTATTGGACATCAACTCACCTACCTGTAAGCGTCTATCACACATCTACGCCGATAAGCCAGCTTCAGTTGCAGCCTTGGAAGACATCATTAAACGTGTTATTGGCGAGATATCAGCCAATATGGTCGAAAAAGTGAATTCAAATTGCACTCTCCGTTTGGACCATTTAAAACTTACTCGTGATCAATATTTACATGAAATAATCTTTTAAAAGTAAATGCCAAGCATTGATTTATCAACTTAAATAAAAATTGTATACACTTTCGCAATTTTCCTGATTTTTTTTAACAATTAAAAACCAAGCGCTTAAAAAATCGCGCATTATAATGCCTTTATCGTGATGCTCTCGATGTATTTGGTTGCCTCTATCTCTCTCTCTCTCTCTCTTATGGCGTTTTTCATTGAAGAAAAAACATTGCTCTTTTGCTTAAAAGATAAAATCTTTTCCGGTTTTGCATGTTTCATTGAAATAAGAGGAGCAGTTCTAGATTTAACCCTAACTCGAAAGATGCGATCTTAAATTTTTGAGGATTTGCTCTACAATTTACTAAAACATACAATTCGCCTTGCGTCGAACATCAAAGTGAGGTAAACGTGCGTCGTTTTGATTTATTGTGAAATAATTTCAGTAGGTAGGACAGATACTATGTGTGATGCCCCCTATCACCAATACTAGAATAGTCAACTGATCAGAGCAAAAACATGTTTCATTGAAAAGAGCAATTCTAGATTAAGAGCAATTGCTTCGATTGATGGATGAGGCGTATTTTCCCATCACTAACAATGGCAAGAAGCAAGAACGTAACTCTTGATACTCGTACATAATAAAGATTTCACGAAAGATTTTAGAGAACCCAATGCATCCTCAGAAAGGGGTTTTTGGCAGCATTTTCTCTAAAGATGATGGTTGTAACAAGAATGTCGTATTATAATCATGTAGCCCTAACGTGGAATAGCTTAATGGCGGTTTAATACTAGTTTTGCAGTTGACAACGGTGCAGTGGTAGTGCTGATCGGAAGGTTGCGCGTTCAAATGAAGCAAAAATCCGCAGAATAAAAATCAATATAAGTGCAGCGAATGCTTGCTCATGTTATGTGCATTTAAATTATTGTATAAGTTTCTGCGGATTAAACTTGAATACAAAAACTTTAACATAATGTCCCTAAGTTATTGAGACACCACCCTCGGTGAAAAACAACCCCCTACCCAATGAACAAACCTCTCTTTCCTATCATTCTACTTCTTCCTAGTTCTAGCACCTAATAGTAGGCAATGAAATACGTTCGCAATGTCATTGCTTGAATTGAAAAATGCCTGCGCTACAATCTACAGGGCAGCCATACTCTAAGTCTGTATAGGGGTTCCATAAGAATTTTGAAAAAAAAATTCAAAACACCTCTCTCTGGTCGACGCATCGCATTTCAGGCACTACATGCAAACTCGTGTTATCGTTGGATGCCATAAAGAAAACTTTAGGTGGACAGGTAGTAAATGTAATTTTTCCTTCTTAACAATGGACATTGGAGCTAAAATTGGTGTCATCACTGGGCATAGGCAAGCATATGCATCACTGGGCACTGCCTCATAGGCAAGCATATGCATCATGGCGTTTACTCAAATTGTTTTTGTAGAAGCTGCATGGACGAAGAGGAGGAAGAAACTATTCCCCACCTATTCTGCACATGCCCTGCTCTCTCTCAAAAACTAAAAATCCATTTGGGAGCTTTCTTTAATAATGATCTTATCAATTCTGACATTAAATGTCGCTTGCGCTGTATCAAAAGTCCTAACTGGTTTAACGAGTAGGATATAAATCCACGCGGTAGCACAATGGACCTTTTATGGGTCTTATTATTAAATGGCATACTTCGACGAAACGACACCGGCGGCATATTTAAAGTAGTCATTCAGATGACATACGTCCAATAATATTTCAATTATTTGTAATGTTTTTTACTGTCAGGGTTAAAAAGGTTCCTTATAACCTTAAATTTGAATTAACCGAGTTCGCTGTAAGCCACCATTGCGCAAGTAGTTAAAAAATAGTAGATAAACGACAATACAAGCTTTAAGTTGCCTGCAGCCGCCGGAATTCACGAAATCGGTGCCGATGTGAATGACGGGGTGAAAAGAGATAGCCCACAAGGTGGCGTTCTTTCTTCACTATTATGGCGCATGGTGGTCGACTCTCTGCTGGTCGCCTTACACCTCTGATCTACACGCGCATGCCTATGTTGCGGATATCGCTGTTTTGTCTGTCTGTTTGGGCTTTCGCTCAGTACTCTTAAAGGTTGTTCTCTTTACGAGGAGGTCAACCTGAATAGCAAGATCCTTTTGATCACTGTTGAGACGAAGATATCCAAGGCAGTGTCGGCTTTCTAGCAGTGTTAGGAAAAGCATGTATTTTGCCACCCAAAAAAGTTGTATGGATTTGTGAGACAATGATTATAACAAGCAGGTCTTATGCATCGATTTTTCGGAAAACAAGCTCTCAGGGAAAATCGTAGTTTATAGTTTTACATAGGCTCATAGGGGTGTTAATGCCAGCGCCAGGTGTGAGCCTTGATATTTATATCGAAGATAATCTCCCAATTAAAAAGTAATGGCTTCTGATATAGGTATAATTCGAAATAAAGTTAAAGAAAAGAGACATGTCAGGGTATAGGCGCATGTGCTTTTGGAATGTGATAAGTCCATGGTTCACTCATTGTTAGGTTAATAGGAGTCGGTCTTCCAAGCGGAGATCTGTGCTATCCTAAAGACCATGCACTATATTGTAAAAAAAACATTTGGGGCGAAGTGTCTCCGTCCGAACTGTTATAGAACTGTTAGAATTCGGTCGAAAGACTGAATACACTGTGTCTTTTCTGAGGTCGGGGTCATACTGAATTACGGGAAAATAGATGTTGTTCGTCAATGCTCGGAGGAAGTCTTCTCAGGTTTTGAGCCTGTGCTGTGTTCCAGGGATCCCTGGTAGGGGCTTCCTTTGATGAGTTTGTCTCGTTCTTCTTCTTCTTCCTTTTCTGTTTCTTCTTCTTCTTCTTCTTGCTTAACTGTGAAGCTATGATCAAATCAAAGGGATCTTAACACTTCCGCTTTACTGCATACCTACTGGTCCGCTCATATGAATGATACAATTGTTCAGATTTGATTTCTCCCCCTATTCGCCTTTTACAACAAATTGTGCTTTTGGGGACGCTGCAGTGATATTCTTAGCCCATCCCTGCACGAGTTTATTATAGAGTTGTTCCTTATACAAATAAGAATTTTTTTTTTTAACAGTTCTGAAGTTTTTTTTGTATTAATTATTTTTTTTAGTTTCCAAATAAAGCATCTATTAAAAAGAGGGCATAATACCAGCAGATCTTCAAAACACCTCGGATATCAGCTTGACTTTGCTTGAGATAATCCTAATAAGCTGCATGGATCTGGTCTACATTCCGTTGTTATGGAGAGAAGTAAAAGTAGTTTTCATACCCAAAGCCGGTAAATGTTCCCATGTAAATATTAAGGATGATAAGCCTATCATCATTCCTTCTAAAAACGTTAGAAAGGCTGATTGATATCCATCTACGCACTAAAATTGATACGAGACTCCTATCGGCGGCTTAACATGCATATTGCAAAGGCAAATCTGTCGAAACAGCCTTACATACGTTAGTACGTTAAATCGAATAGTTCCTTCACCATAAAGAATACACTATGGTTGCATTCCTGGACATTGAAGGCGCTTATAACAACGTCAAAACATCCGCGATCGCAAATGCACTGTCACATCTGAAGGTAGATGACTCACTTGGTGAGCGTATTAATCTACTACTCACAAGCCGGATTATAAACTCGAAACTGGGTACATCTGCCAGAAGATCTGTCACTAGAGGAGCCCAAAAGGGCGGTGTCCTATGCCTCCTCCTCTGCAACTTATTGGTGAACGAGCTGCTGATGTGCCTGGAAAGGGAGTGCTGCAGGGTGACTACCTATGCAGACGACGTTGCAATTACCGGCTCAAGGAAGCACCTAAACACTCTTCTCCAAAACGCTCTTAACAAGCTAACGACATGGGCAGATAGTTGTAGGTAAGGTGTTAACCTGCACAAAACCGAACTTGTTATATTCCCTCAATCAGGGGCACAAGCTTAGTCTTGTCTGACGAAGCTAAATACTTGGGTCTAATTCTGGATAAAAAGCTCAGCTGGAAACCTAACATACAAGAAAGAGTTCGTAAAGCTACGGTATATTTAAAAAATGGTTCTTCTTTAGTAATGATCCAACAGATGTGGCAAATCTATTTAACGAGCATTTTTCCAGCATAACAAGTAATATTAGTATATCTTCTCAGTCGAGGTCATGACAATGTTCTATTGGCATTATTCAAGAGTGCTCTAACACCGATAGCTTCTTCTTTGAAAGTTTTACCTCCTTAGAAAACTATAATATTATAATATTATAATAAAAAACTCTAATTCGTCATCTTATGACATGATTTCTAGTAAAATTTTGAAAATAATTTCACACTATGTCTCTGATGTTTTTATACAAACAGGCGTTTTTCCAGATGGCCTCAAGGTAAGAATTGTTATTCCGCTATACAAAAAAGGTGAAACTACTAACCCTAACAATTATCGTCCCATATCGCTTTTATACGTTTTTTCTAAAGTTTTTGGAAAAGGTATAAAATCCAGGATGTTAACTTTTTTGAATAGATATACGAGTAATTTCTTTAGTGATGCTCAATTTGGTTTTAGAATACATAAGTCGACTGAACAAGCAGTTTTAAGTCTGTGTAGCGTTTTATATAATAGCATGAATGTATCGGATATCGCCGCTTCCTTGTTTATTGACATAACTAAGGCCTTCGGTACGGTCGATCATATGTTGCTACTCCAAAAATTGTCTAGGGCAGGCTTCCGTGGTTTTGTTTATGATTGGTTTGCATCGTATCTAAGGGACCGCAAACAAAAAGTTAAATTTAGGGATAAATTAAGCTCGGAAATAGTCATCAATGTAGGCGTTCCTCAAGGTTTCGTTTTAGGTCCGTTCCTTTTCTTAATGTTTATTAATTCTCTTTTCGTTCAGCAGTTTAAAGGCAAATTAACAGCATTTGCAGATGATACTGCATTAGCGTATTTGGAAAAGAATTATTTTAATTTATTTATTGCTTTCAATAGTGACTTAGTTATTCTTCGTAAATGGTTTATCGTACATAATCTAATCATTAGCGATAAAACTAAATTCTTGATATTTAGTTCAAGCGGTGTGGTCTGTGAAGATATAATGTTGTGGTATCACTCACCCAGCTGCCCTAAATACAGTTTGGGTTATTGCAGTCATCAATCTTGCGATTCCACTTACAAACCATATGAAACTTGCTCTGACGGTTGTTTTAATATTGTGCGTGTAAACAACTTCAAATACTTGGGTATCATTTTGGACAGTAGATTAAGCTAGAAAGCGCACACTGACAGTCTGACGCAATACTTCAATAGTGTTCTAAAACGGTTATATCACCTCAGTCTTTATTGCAGTCATAATATTCTAAAATTGGTCTTTAATGGTTTGTTTAAATCTAAGCTTCAGTATGGATTAACTTGTTGGGGTGGTACTCACGCTAATAAAACTAAGCCTTTATTTGTTAAGCAAAAGCATGCGATTCGTATCTTATGCAAAGTTAACCGCAGAACCCCTAGCTTTGAACTATTCAGAGGCCTTAAGATTCTTCCACTCAAGCATTTATATTTTTTTAAAGTTTTAAAAACATATTTTGAAAGTTCAGGGTATTCCACTTCTAGGTTGTATGGTTCTTATAACTTACGTGTTAATAACCAGAGTTTAGTTATAGTGGCCACCATATTAAAAGCACACTTTTCACTCTTTTACGATGTCACCGCTCCACGTTTGTTCAATATTTTACCTGCAAGTCGGAGGTGTGAGAGACGCAAATCAGTCTTCTTAAACAAATTAATATCCTTTCTCTTTTTATTTAATCATGTGGAAAGAGACTCTTTATTAAATGTCGTAGTTTGATTTATCATAAACTTTAAATTGCTTTAATCACAATATTTTAACAATTGCTTTCCTTTTCTCTTTATCTTTTTTTCAATACAAATATAGGTATTATAAATTGACCCCCATCAATTATTTTAAAAATAATCTTTAGTTATTTAATGGTCCATTCGTCAATTGTCTTCCGGCAAAAGAATGGTCCTAACTGTTTCAATTTTACTTTAAAGCTTTTTATTAAATATCTTTTATTTCTATTTTTTCATTGTAATAGATGTTAGCTTTAAGATTTTTTTTTTGAAACAAAGTTTGAAATAAATAAAAAATAAAAATAAAAATATAGCACTCTTCTCTTGAAAAAAAGCCTTCGGTAATAAATGGGGGCTTCTACCCCGCACCACCAACTGGCTATACATCTCCGTAATAAGACCGATACTTATGACAAAGCGATGGTCCAACGACCAGCATGTCTCTGCATGAGTGGTGCACTGCGCACTACTTCCTCTGCTGCAATGGACATTCTGTTTCACCTGACACCCCTTGACATCTATAGTCATCAAAACAACGTGCCAGTGGTCCGAGAATGAAATCGGCCACGCCTCTATTCTAAAAAAAATGAATCCTCCCTAGCGACATACACTAGACCACCACTCATACCCGTTTTGACAAAAACTTTAAAGTTAACATCGAAGTCGAAAATAAATCTATCCACTTTTATACCGATGAATCCAAAACTGACATCCGGATCTTTTCAGATAGCCAAGCTGCCCTAAAATCTCAGGATTCTGTCTCCACAAACTCCATCGTAGTCCGTGACTGCCGATCATCTCTCGTGGAGATGGCGGAGCAATTTAACATTCACCTATGCTGGCCAGGATATAAAAATATTCCAGGGCATTGTAGGGCGGATGAACTTGCCAGAAAAGGAACCATACTGCCCCTTCTACCTGATGAAGGTCCCTTAGGCATCCGAATTGCTACATGCAAACTCATGTCTATGAGGGAAACACTTGTCAACAGATTTGGCCAAAGAAACGCTCTAAGTGTTTGATATCTCTGAACCAATGTGCAGTCTACATTGGTGCTACAATTGGTGTAATCACCGGACACTGTCGCATAGGCAAGCATGCAACAAGGCTTGGCGTCTATACAAATGACTTCTGCAGAAGTTGCATGGACGAGGAGGATGAGGAGACTATTCTCGACCTTCACTGCACATAAGCTGCTCTCTCTCAAAGACGAAAACTCCATTTAGGATCTTTCTTTTACAATGATCTCAACGATCAAAGTCTGTCAAGCTTCATCAAAAGCTGCAACTGGTTCAACGGGTAGGAAGTAGATAGATCTGTGTGGAACATAATGGACCTTTTCATTGTCTATCTATATCTATTAATATTTAATATGGTGTATAGATAAATAAAGCGCACACAGGGCCTAAAAACTAGCTTCTCCAACAAGTGAACAAGCTTTTGGTGTTACTTGGGAAATTTGAACGTGACTCGACTCACTTGCTCGGCAGTCCAACGCACTATCCTTGATATAACTTAATCAAACCATGTCCACATACACATACAGATCATACATATTTTGAATAAAACAATAGAAAAACAAAACAAAATATGTTCCTAAGCCAATCAACTCCAGACATAAGCAGCCATTAAACTGTTAATATTAAAGAGAAAAGAAAAAACACGTGTACATATGCTTTATTTAAATAGCGAATTTATTAAAATTGGGATGTGCGATTCAAAATAATAAAACAAATTGCTTAATCTTTTTTTAACGACTAAGGAAGTCAAATTAATTGAATTTCTTTCTGCCAAAACTTTGCGCAATGCTTAAACTTTTTACTATAGCCTCTCCTTTAATATAGATCTTTGATCTTCTTAAAATACAAAAAAAAATACCCTATCGTACGAAAAGAAAAGATAGGTATGTACATGTTTTTTAATCAACAAATGATTCATTGTATGCATTCAATAGCAGGTGAAAATGTACTGTGATATAAATAAATCAACCCAAATTGATTAATGATGTGTTGTCTTAACACAAATGTCAAGGACTAAAATAAGTAAAATGGTAGAATCTTGAAAAGTCCTTTCATTATGAATAAATTTATGTTTGTGAGGTAAATATCGTTGAATAAATATTAACTATGGGATCTTCGAACTTTGTGCTTAACAGTAAGGGAATTTTGTAACTGATTATATAGTTTTTTTTCTTTAGTAAACCATTCAAATGTTCCTTCAATCAATTAGCATGCAACTATTGTATCTTTATATATACTTTAGAATCATTTTAAAATGAAAAGAGGATTTTTTTTAAATAATATTTTATGACCACTGACAAGTTCATTTTTATTATTTAGTGTTGTTATTAATAAATACCGTTTAAAAATATGATGATATGACATGAGACTACACAGACACATGTTCATGTCAAAATAAAAGATACCACAAATCCTGACGTGCCCCCAAAAACGTCTATTGACATAAATCTGACTAATTGTTTAAAAAAAAAAACATGCGTACGTATTTCTATATAATCAAGGATCCCAAGAACAACCTAAAGAAGACCTTCATTATTTAGCCAACTAGGCCATGTATCAGAGCATACAAAAATAAATAATGGAAATAATTGCATTTCGAATATGGCAGACCGCATACATCGAATTTTCCTAAATGAATAGGTAAACAAAACGCAATACTCTCATATTAGTGCGATTGCAAAAGGCATGTTTTGCCGGAAATAGAAATGCATCGATAGTACAAAATAACAACTCCTAGCCACAAATACGTGTAATTATGCAAAATCTAGAAGCAGCGCGCAAAAACACTTAAATTTGGTGCCAAATAAAAAATTCAAACAATGGGATCGTAAAAATTTGGCATCGAGTTCTTATGTCGCTATACGAAACACAATTTAAGTTATCGAACACTGTCCGTGACTGCTCTTCATGCCTAGTGTGTTGCAAAATAATGAATGAACAATTATATCGGGTTACAATGTTAAATTTACTCTAGTAATGATGAGCGGAGTATCCAGATCACTTCCGCCAACTAAGCGGATACCCCAAGGAGTATTCGGTCCATCACGTTGGAGTACAACCACGAACTCGTGCAACTTAGGGCTCATCGTATGCCCGTTTATTTATTACTCGCGCACAATACACGTGTGATTATCACTTAAATACTAAGCCGCTGACGCTAGATAGTTTCAGGAACTTCACACTTTATATTGAAACAAATAAACAAATATATGTATATTAAAGTCGAAAAACGATATTGCTATCGCGCTGTAATAGTTTTTATAGCTGGCGGTTCACTTTACGGTTTTAACGATTTGTTCGAACCGAGTGCTGCTGAAATACTAATTTTAAATTTACAACAAGCATTGGTTTCGATACGGATTTTTGCATTTCCACTGCTGCCTCTCATTTCACACAATCTCCCTAAATTTCTTCTTCGTCGAGTCAGATGCTTTTGCTATCCTTTTCAGTGCCGAATTGTATTTTGTTGTTACTGTTGAGTGCCTATAGCTAGTCACTATACAAGTGACTACAGTGGTGTATGTTAATATCTGTCGTTGTTTCTGATTATATCTCTTGTTTTGTTTGAGTTCCATCGATCATTTACTAATTGTTTTCAGTTCTATTTGCTGTTGCTGCATTTTCGAGACACTTGGTATATTTCATTGAATCCATTTAGTAGACTGATGATCTACATTCTTGTTGTCCTCGTAAGGTTACCCCCGACTGTACTTTTATTTTAATTAGAATTCAAGCATTATAATGCTTGCCAATTTATACTGCGGGGAAAGAAACATTGTAAAGAAATCAAATTGATCGGCTAAAATGATTATCCAAACATTGTGCCTCATACCACCATCAAACATAATGTTGCAATCTAATCCGTAAAGTTTTTCAAGATATGTATACCGATGGGGTTTTTTATTGCTGGATCTCCACTCAAGTACATAAACATTATTTTCTTGGAAAATTAATGTTCTTCTCTATTATTAATATCTACATCAAACGGTAGGGGTTGGGGGTAAAAGAAAACATCCCATCATGATAACACACTTTCATCGTTGAGGTTATGATATTTAGCCAAGTTTTCGTAGCTGCTCTTTAGGTAAATAACATATTTACCATAATAGCAAACAACCGGGGAGCAAAATAATGAAAGTAAGGCGATTTGAAAATTATTCAGTTCTAGGTGAAGGTGAATACGATGGAGCTGCATAAATCAATAATACCTACATCAATAGTAAGCTATTGAAAAATTTATTTACTTATTTATGCTACAAATTCTGTTAAAGTAAAAGTAAGAAGAATCATCTGTATAATGTTTGTACAATCATTTTGCACACCCCATGTTTTTGATGGCAGTTTGGGGACGATTTGGAACAGAATTACGGGATTAGGCCACTTTTGTTAGAGTTATATTTCGGGAAGGGACTGACAGTTTTATGCCCTATCCAGAAGCTTTTTGATGATCCAGAAACGAAAATAAATGATGATCCCCTAATTTGTATTACTCGTACATTAACCTTTTACTCAATTTCTTTTCTTCACGTTTTTATCTACATTCAGGGTAGGCGCTCTTCTCAACATGAAATGGTGCCTCCAAAAGGTGACTTACGCCTCAATATTGGTGACCGACAGGCACCTAGAATATAATGGTGCAGGGTCAGAAGTCTTCAGGCCAAAAGCCCACAATGGAAGTACACCACCCGGGTGGGCTATAAGTCCAAACGAAACTCTTGTGAACTACTGACTTGCAAAGGTGATATAAAACAATATTTTGGTTGCCCTCTTCGCGGGATTAGCGCGCTCACGCAACTTCGTTGCCCCCGTAGTGGCAGCTGCTAGTTGTCTGGCCAGCACTTATGTCAGCTCTATTGTGCATATTTACTTCCCCTAGAAATGGATTACTTTTTTAAATTAAACAGTGTTTGGGTGGACCGCTTCGTGGGTTGATGTGATTCAACCCTTTTCTCCACATGTCTTAGCCCGCTCACGCAACTTCGCTTAGGGCAGATGCAAGCTGTTACCTTCGTCTTTCCTTACACCTGCGATGTCAACCGAGCGAGTGCTTGACCAACTTTGAAGAATGGTAAAGATGGAAATGATGGGCTCCACGTTATTACTTTCCCGATTAACTACCTGCCCACCTAGAATCGCGACTTAGAAAACAAATTAACCGAGCCAATGTAGCCGACGTGATTAAGCTTTTTGGACTACATCCACACATTGGTACAGCTCATAGAGTTCACGGTTGTCTTTCCTGACCAAATATCCGACTTTCAAAATAACCCAGTATTAGCTCCCCTTATCAACTTATCGGCCAGCACTCGGCACAATAAGGGGGGAATTGCAGGATTAATGTTCGATTCATTTTTTCCTTCGAGTGAGGAGTTTTGAACCCATTTGTTTTGGCAAATCGAAGTAGCAAGTGCCATTCGTGGAGTTGATGTTAACTTCTAGGTAGATAAATTCCTCAACTACCTCGAAGTTTTTGCTATCAACAATCAAGTTTTGTCCTAGACAACAAAACAATAGTCGTAGTCAATTCCAATTCTTATTTTAATTCAAAGTCATATTCTTACGTGATAGTTTAATTCTAAATACAAGTTTTCTTAAGGCTATCCTACAATACTACTACGGCCTTTTTTTTAACCCTTGCCCAAGGGCCGACACTGCGACCTAAAAGATCTTTTGTGTCACTAGGTTGACTTACACCAAAAGGCGACTGACTTCCCTAATGAAACTCAGCACGTCTTTGGTGGTAGAGTTGCGAAGCTCCACCAGTGATAACAGCTCTCTGTGGAGAATGCGTCGTCTTAGCCAATGCAGAGCCGGGCATTCACAGAGTATATGTTCTGAGGTTTACTCGTCCTCCATGCAGAATCTACATTCTGACGTTGGACTAAGATTTATTTTGTTGAGATGATATCTCAGACCGCAGTGGCCAGTGAGAAAGCCGACCAGCCTTCTAATGGTTTCCTTATTTAGTGTAAGGATTTCCTTATAGGAGTAGGGCTTAATCAAGCGTTTGGACTGTCTCAGACCAGGGACGCTTTCCCAATGTTTAAGGCGAGTCTGTTGCTCCAAATCTTTGATAAGCCCTAGAGCAGTAGTTCAGTTGACACTGCAGTACGGTTCGGGACCGACGAAAGCGGCTTCAGAACCAACTCTGGCGAGCTCATCTGCGGATTGATTCAATACAAAACCTCGGTGGCCAGGCACCCATCCGAGTTTAACTTTGTTGTTTTTGGCTAGCTTTTGTAAGGCGCAGCAGCAGTTTCTTACAGCCAGAGAGTCCATTGTGTTGGACGACAGTGCCTGAAGTGTCGCCTGACTGTCTGAAAAGATATGTATCTTTGCGCCCTTAATTCCTTTGTTGGAGTTTAAGATAGCGCAGATCTCAATGGCATGGATTTCCGCCTGGAACACTGTGGGGCACATCCCCATAGGTATCGAGACCCTGGTGTTGGCTCCAAAGACACCAGCACCATCTCCAGACTCCATTTTTGATCCGTCAGTGTACCATACCAGACTTTTTGGGTCCACAGCTGGAACTCCCGAGACCCATTTAGAACGGTCTAGTATTTGTACCTCAAATAGTTTATCGAAACGGTATTCCCCTACCATTAAGTCAGGGATGGTGTAAAACATGTCCAAATTTTGGATTGAGTTGAGTATTTTCAGGTGACCCACATGGTCATTTGAGTTATACTTGTATTCAAGCTGAAGCTTGATAGCGCATCTAGCAGTCGTCTTCTGAATGAATACTTGTAACGGTGACAGTCCAATAATGGCTTCAAGTGCTACCGTAGGACATCTGCGCATGGCACCAGTTATTCCCAGACAGGCAACACGTTGTAGCTTTTGGAGTCTGTTAGCCGTAGTACGTTCAAGTACTTTTGGCCACCACACGATGGAGGCGTACGTGATGATGGGTATTACCATCATGGTGTACAGCCAGTGTATCATTCTGGGGTTAAGACCCCAAGTTCTGCCGTATAGGCGTCTACAGGCCCACATAGCTTTTGTGGAACGCTCAGTGGCGGCCTTTACGTGTGAGTTCCAATTTAGTCTCCTATCCAGGATGACTCCCAGATATTTGACCTCATTGGAGTAGCTCAACTACTACGGCCTTAGTATCCCTTAGCTCCTAACCCGTATACGTGTTTCACCAAATCTTTGTTCGATTCCGTCGAAGATTAGTAATCAGCACGCAAGCATTGATCGAGCCAAACCACATAAAAGCTAAAATCAACACCGTAACTAACTTTCCCACGGCTTATAGCCCGTTGACACCTTGGGATGGTTAGGTTAGGTTATAGTTGCAGTCGGCAGAAGCCGACACACTAACCCTAATAAAAAGTTCAACTGTGATACCACACGGATATATATTCTTCCTCCTACTCGTTGAACCAGTTGGAGCTTTTAATGAAGCTTGAAAGACTTTTAATGTCGATGTTTATGAGATCGTTGAGATCATCTTAAAAGAAAGATCCTAAATGGAGTATTCATGTTTGAGAGAGAGCAGTGCATGTGCAGAGAAGGTGGAGAATAGTATCCTCCTCCTTATCCTCCAAGAAGCATCTGCAGAAGTCATTTGTACAGACGCCAAGACTTGTTGCATGCTTGCCTATGGGACAGTGTCCGGTGATTACACCAATTGTAAGCACCAAAGAGATATCAAACACTTAGAGCGTTTCAGTTGCAGCTTTGGCCAAATCTGCTTCGTCGCTAGACAAGTATTGCCACTTGTCCACCTGAGGTTAGTTCTCTCAATGGCCTCCCTCATAAACATGAGTTTGCCTGTAGCAATTGGAATGCGTAAGGGACCTTTATCAGGTAGAAGGGGCAGTGTGGCTCCTTTTTGGCGAGTTCATACGCCCTACAATTCCCTGGAATCTCTCTGTTTCGTGGCACCCAGCATAGGTTTTTTTTATAAATGGCATGCGCTAAAGGGATCTCTTTTCTGTAATTGATAGAGTACCCTTTATGTAACCACAGCGCAGGCATTTTTTGCTTGTTGCTGCAAGCAGCACCCAGCAAATGATTCATTGCCTGTTTTTAGGTGTTACTTACTGCATGAAAGAATATAAGACAGACACAGAATCCATAGATTTTAGCGCAGCTTGGTTATCTAAGAAGATTCGGACACCTTGGGATACTCCCCGAGAAAACGCTTCCCCTAATGCATATCTGACCACTTGAGAGATATTTATAAAAATAACAAAAATATTCACTTATCTCTGATTATGGATGTTATACTTATGCTGGTGATTTCTCCGTTTGGGTAGCCATACCAAGTGCTTAGAGGGAAAGGCTTAGAATCTCTTTCCTACCTCTGGTGGGTTTTCAAATTGTTGGTGAATGACCGCGCATCTATCAGCAGGTAGAACACTTCCCACACAAAAATATTCAATCTCGGCTTTTGATATACAAAAAAAAAGCAGAAATAATCATTCCTTGCTACGCACCAGCTACAATGTGCTACTAGTTTTACCTGGTCCACTCAATGGCACTATTTTCCGCTGAATCTCTCAATTCTTTCCGTTTATGTGCACTTTGCCTAACACAGTTTACGAGAATACGAAAACCTTTTACAGTGATACCTATAATTAATTAAAAAAGGAATTTTAAAGTTAGATAATTGAAAAAGTAAGAAGACACAATTGTGGATTTTGGCCCTTTTTCTTTTTAAGATTATGGAGATATGGCTCAAAATTTTGTGGACATACGGCCCACCCGGCTGGGTGATAGGTTAAGTTAGGTTACTGGGTTGACGGGGCAAGAAAATCCTGCGCCGTCACAATAAGGTCAATGTAGACCCTTTTTGATACCCTGGGGGTTATGATTAATGAGGAACCAATGAAAAACTAAGCGGGCTTACAATCCATCCCGATGCATTTATGAACTTGTGCAAGTCGTTTACAGACTTGCCAGAGAGTTCTTCTAAGTTCTGGAAGAAATGTCCACCGAGGACATTGTTTCTAATACGACAGAGTGCAGGGCAGTGGCAGACGAAATGAGGGGTATCCTCGTTCACTTCCTCGTCCCCGCATCCTGTACAGAGGTCATCTGTGCTGAGTTTCAATTTCTTTGCATGGTAGCCCAGCATATTATATCCGGTGATAACACCTGTGAGAGACGACAAAGATTTTTTATTCATTTGATGGATTCTCTCGGTCGTTCGTTTGTTGTATAATGGCCACATTTTCCTAGATTTGACACAGAAGTCAAGGGCACTCCATATTTCGTTTGCTGCCACCAGTGTTTTATCCCCAATCACCTGTTTAAGGTAACAGGGTGGAGTTTTTACTGTAGTGACAGCCTCTCTTAATTCAAGGCATGAACCTTATCTTGCCAGTTCATCAGCTCTTTCATTTCCTGGGACACAACTATGTCCGGGGACCCAACAGAGTCTTACAATGTGCTGGGCGCCAGGAACCTGTAGCTCTTCGCGACAGCGGCTTACAAGCTTCGATTTCATTTCGGTGGCGGAAATCGATTTTATTGCCGCTTGGCTGTCAATGAAGAAGGTAATATCAGCTTGTGGTATTGTCATCACTGCAACCTGTTTAGCGGCTGTTGTCACCGCCAGAACCTCAGCTTGGAAGACGCTGCTGCAGTTCGGGAGTCTGATCGAGCCCGGGTGATAAGTTCACACCGAATGTATTTAGGGTTGCGACCAACCGGTACATGAGGACCAATCCACTTTCGCACTCGTACAGTAACTATAGTACTTCGAGATCTTGACATACACAAATCCGCTGGTCCAGATGGTATTTCCCCATGTTTCTGAAGAGGTTTTCTTCTACGCTGGCAAAACCACTGCTAAGCTTTTCTATCTGTCCTATTCTTCAGGGCTCTTCCCGGGAAGATGGAAAACAGCATTTGTCCAGCCTGTACCAAAAAAAGGCAAGCTTTCTTCTCCCTCCTCCTACCGACCAATTGCACTTACGTCCCTTCTTTCTAAGGTCATGGAAACGCTGATCAACTGTCAGCTAATGAAATATCATGAATCTCGAAAACTTCTCAATGACCGGCAGTACGGTTTTCGGGGCAATAGATCCACCGGTGATTTGATGACATATCTAACCGAAAAGTGGAACCAATCTCTTCACCAAGGTGGTGAAAGTAAGATCGTTGCGCTTGATATTTCAAAGGCATTTGACAGAGTTTGGCATCAAGCTATCTTGTCGAAAATGCGTGCATTTGGAATGGATGATAACCTTCTTCAATGGATTAGAAATTACCTTTCGGACCGTTCAATTCAAGTTGTCTTGGACTGTTTCAAGTCTGCAACTCACCAAATAAATGCTGATGTTCCTCAACGCTCCGTCCTGTCCCCGACTCTCTTTCTCATTTTTATAAATGATCTCCTGTCTGTTACTTCTAATCCAATCCATTCCTTTGCTGATGATAGTACCCTCAGCTTTTCATACTCGTTTCTTGGGTCACGCCCCACTTCTTCGGGTGTGGAACTGGAACGGCAACGTCTGTTAAGCTCATTAAATTCCGATCTTAACAGCATAACTCAGTGGGGTACAATCAATAGAGTAGAATTTAATGCTTCCAAAACACAATGCTGTCTCCTGTCATTAAGGCAAAACCCACACACACTGCCATTATCCATGAATGGCACTTGCATCGCTGAAACCGAAAGACTTTCCATTCTCAGTATGTATGACAATGACAACCTTCGTTGGAATGACCACAAATTCGATGTCGCCAAGAACGCTGCAAAATGTCTAGGCTTCCTTAAGCGATGTAAGAAATATCTCACCCCTTCTGATCTGGCTACAATTTATAAGGCGTTTATTCGCCCGAAACTCGAGTACAACGCTCATATCTGGTTTAAAAACTTATGGATCAAACAAATGCATTTACTGGCCTCAATGATGAAGTGATCCGAAATCGGGAGGCTTACTAATATTCGTTAAGGTCTCTAGCACCGAACCCCAAAAACGGACCGGTGGGTCGCAGTAAAGGGGGGAGGGGTATGCTCTCTTTGATCCTGATCATAGCCTCAACATAGGAAGAAGAAGACTGCTATTTAAGCACGTTCTATTTTTTCGAGCAACTGTTCAGTTTACATGAAGCTTGAATGCTCATGGAGGCATATGGAATACAAGAGAGGTTTTTTTATTTCTACATGGATCCAATCCAAGACTCCTATAATGATGAAAACCTGAATTTTAAAACATAAGCCGGTTTTGTATTTTTCTTAATAATCCAAGGAAAACATTGTCTAAAGTAAAGACTTAATTCGCTTTTCCAAAAGTTTTGCTAATGGTAATGACTTCGTCAATGCCAACTTGAAGTCCATAATTTGAAACATATCTCAAAAACATAGGGAAAGGCTACAGTCCGCTTGGGCGAACTGTTGGATACCCTATTCTTATTCCTATCCCTCATAAGTGGGCGTGACAAAAGCCTAAGTATGGTTGAATTGTTAAGAACGCTTTACATATTTTGTTATATAACATTTAAAGGATTTTATCAAAAAAAAACGCTCCCTAGCTCAAACTTGGGTGTTTCAATAAAATTGTTTTATTTAATTGTGGGCGTGTCAGTAGGCGGATTTAAAAAAATTAACACATGAGCATAAAGCGCCCCTAGAGAGTATATATTATAAATTTCAGCTCCCTAGCTCACTTTGAATTTTCAAAAAAAAAAAAATAATAATAATTGTGGGCGTGCCAGTGGGCGGATTTTGAAAATATTTACACATACGCATAAAAGGCCCATAGAGAGTATATATTATAAATTTCAGCTCCCTAGCTCAAACTTTGGATTTTCAAAAAAATTGTTTTATTTATTTGTGGGCGTGTCAGTAGGCGGATTTAAAAAAAATTTAAGTATGAGCATAAAGGGCACCTAGAGAGTATATACTATAAATTTCAGCTCCCGAGCTCAAACTTTGGACTTTCAAAAATAAAAAAAAAATAATTGTGGGCGTGTCAGTAGGCGGATTTTGAAAATATTTACACATGAGCATAAAGGGCCCCTAGAGAGTATATATTAAAAATTTCAGCTCCCTAGCTCAAATTTTGGTTTTTCAAAAAAAATATTTTATTTAATTGTGGGCGTGTCAGTGGGCGGATTTTGAAAAGTTTATGTCCCAAGCAGTTTTATGGGCCAAAGATCATATTTAAAAAATTTCAGCTTTCTAGCTCAAAATTCAATTTTTCCCAAAATTTGTTTTATTTAATTGTGGGCGTGTCAGTGGGCGGATTTTGAAAATTTTATGTCCCAATCAGTTTTATGGGCCATAGATCATATATAAAAAATTTCAGCTCTCTAGCTCAAAATTCGATTTTTTCCAAAATTTTGTTTTTTTGAGTTTGTGGGCGTGTCTGTGGGCGGATTTCAAAAATTCTTAAACTTGATTATTTCGGGACCCTAGAGAGTATATGGTTAAAATTTCAGCTCTCTAGGTCCAGTTTAAAGGCCTAATTTTTGCCGACGGACGGACGGACGGCCGGACGGACGGACATGGCTAGATCGACATTACTATCGATGCTGATCATAAATATAGTAACTTTTAGGGGTCTACGGGCAATATTAAGGTATGTTACAAACTATGCGTCAAAATTAATATACCCCTAGAATAGGGTATAAAGATTCACATCTTTTGGTCAAGCGAAACTGCTCCTCCTCTTGTTTCAGTTTATATACATTTCAATGATTCCAATTTCAATTACTTACCGATTAAATATTCGCTTACCCATTCAACGTTTTCCTTCTCAAAATATTAAAGCATTTTAAAATTATTTGATCCCGATTATGATTCACACAGTGAGCCGAAGGTTTTGATATACGATTCACAGCTGTAGGTACTTTGTAGGACTGTGACTTATTGACAGTTGCGAATCTTGTCATTTAACATCAGAAAGTGTTATTAGTAAAAGTTACAGTTGGTTTTTACGAATTCGACAAATTTATAGTGAATATTTAAGTAAAAAATAGTTCATATATTCATTGTTTTTTAAGCATAAGAATACCCCTTTTTAAAGAATATCAAAAATGTAAATTATTTACTACCTTCAAAAATATGCAGATAACCCCATCCATCCAGCAAGAAATAATCAATTTATTTCAAATGAGGACGCAAGTCGTCAAAAGATTCAATTTAAACTGCAGAAATAAGTTTCATTTACATTTCTCAAAACATTGCGTCAATATTATGTTCGTAGAAGCCATCGTCTTTGTCTCGTCTATGCACATGATCCACATTAATTTCGCTTTCACAAAAAATCCTGCATCATCTATTTCACTGTGGTAGACTTACCTCATCCAAAAAGTGTACACGTTTCTTGGGTTTTCGTCTGGGTGAGTCCCATTCATGAGGGGGCGGTGGTTTTGAAAAACTATCCTTTTTACCACTATATGTAAAATTGCTGCAAAAGTGTGGGTGATCCCGTGACACTAACGACATCACTTTATCTTTTAATTTATAAGAACGCCAATGCTGCCAACCAAGCGGGTGGCTAAAATAAATACAAATGTTAATTAAAAGAAAAAAACACGAAAATAATAGCACAAGGTGAATCACGCACTACGATTACGCGCACAACCCAACGCCACTGCGGTTCAATGAAAAATCACATAGACTTTATGTTAATTTTATGATGCCAGAAAAACTTAGTTAAGAGTGTTCTCATGACAGGAGCTGTGCCCCTCCTCGTTAAACATTTTCATTTTGGTTTTCAATGTATGTATCAGCGAAATCCTCAGTACGCCAGCGTGTAAGAGAAATGGAAATCTCAAGTAAAGATATTTTATAAAAGCGCAAAAAAGTCGACTGCGCGCGTACAACACTGTAGGAATTTTAATTTTAAATTTAGATTCCTTCACTGACGTTCTTCAAGTGAAATCAGATAAAATTTTATTAAGTAAAACTGAAACGAATAAAATTTGCAATGATTCTTCGTCTTCCATTCGGTTTTTGGCAACCGAAAGGAAACATATTACTGACAATACGTTTTCGTGTATTTACTCGTATTTGTTTAGATTAGTTGGGGAAAACTATACGATATTGGTCGGATGACCCTGACTGAAAATAGTATGGTCTTAAATTTCTGAGAAAACACTTGTCTGTTATTTGAAAAAAGAGTTATTACCCAAACAGGAAGCTTTCTAAGCAGACCTGGTCGTACAAAATACAAATCCGTGGGTTGACACGACTGTAGATAGCCGGTATCGTTGAAGGGGCAACAAATCAATAACAGGAGCTTGCGCAGTGCACATTTCGGGATCGTTAAATAGAGGCCTGTTTCACATGAGCGCACCAACACCAATATTTGATTGGAAGTGATCAGAAATCGATGAGCCTGCCAAAACTACCGGCGAATCCCAGGACCAGTAAAGTGAAATGGTTCTGATCTTTCTAATTCAGATAATGACCTCGCCGTAAATTTTGAAAAAGAAGTTTCAGTTATATTTCTATCACTTGAAATCGACATCATCGGCCGTTCCCAGCATGCCGTGTTAGAAGTTTTTACGGCGATTAAAGAATGAACGAAATTGGTTGGTCTTGAAGTTAATGATGACAAGACCAAGGACATGCTATCAGCAAACACTCAAACATCTGTCCACCGCCTGGGACAAAACGTAACTTTTGGTAGCAATAATTTCGAAGTAGTTAAGAAGTTAATTAAGCTTGGAGTAAACATCAACTCCACTAATGACACCTTTTTGGAGATCCGACGGAGAATTACCTTAGGAAACCGCTACAACTTCGGTTTGGCAAACCAAATAGGTCTAAAACTCCTCACTCGAAAGACAAAAAGCATGCTCTACCGAAAGAATAATCATTTCAGTCTTGCTTGCCGAGTGCTGGACGATAAGTAGGAAAAGGGAGCTGATATTGGGTTCTTGTGAAAGATAACTACTCAATGGGATATTTGGCCCTATGTGCGAGGAGATACGAATGGAGGAGAAGATATTGAGCCAAAGAAGACCAAACCTCTGTTCTAAAGACCAAGCAAACGCGGATGCCAGAGCGCTGGGTTTGGAGGTGCGCAGGTGTTCCCCGCACGACATTTATTTATACACTGGTGTTAAAAAAACATTCAACTCTCGATTAACCGGGGTGCTCGGGACCGAGCTCATGCCGGAAAATCGAAAATCCCGGATAATCGAAAATCATATTTTAAGAGAAGAAACGCACTTCATACAATGAGTTTCCACTTATTTGAAATAAAATACATAACTTTGTCAGTCAACGAACACAAAAACTTTAAAAAAATACATATACATACATACATAGTTAAAATGGCTTATCGCCCGGGTTTCTTTTAAACTATGTATCACGGATGATAGAGTGAATCCCGGATAATCGATTTGGAAATATCTAAATATTTGAAAATTAATTTCCCGGTTAATAGGTTTGTCGGTTAATCGAATGCCGGATAATCGAGAGTTGACTGTATCCTACTTGATTTGCAAAAATGCTGAATTAAAAATACAACTTTAAATTCCATTGTATTCTTTCTGTTGCGTCGAACCACCATATCCAAATCGACCAACACCGCATTACAATCGCTCGCAACCCCAAAACTATGTAAACTATCGAACACAAATTGAAGTCTAGCAACCTATCCAAACCGACTGTATGACGTCGACTCGGAGTGTTCTATAGTTACAAGAGCACCAACTCAAAGAATATATTCATAAAAAAAATTGTGGACTACATTCAAAGGCCCAATATCCACCTGTAAAAACCGTTAGTTCGTGAGCTCCAAAAATTGCGCACCGACTCGATCCAACATCATAGGTACTCGTACAATCTGGCTGCAGATGTTTTTTACCCTTTTCTTTAGTGATGAAGATGTTGGCTATGGCATGGGAATTAAAGATTTGCTTTTTACATAATTATATAATGTTTATATTTCGCATAATAGTGCGGGTGCAGATCAAATCGCTTGCCTGTGTGCATGTTGCCGGAAAAGAAAATCAGGAAACATTTGTTTGGTTGGATTTGTTCCGATACCGCTACCACAGAGCGCGAGATAAGCTGCTCATCCACGGCGGCGACGTCGCCAATGCTCATGAGCTCCTCCGTTTTAGAGCCACTATATCGGAGAGGGATAAATTCGATCCGGAAAAGAAATACACATAATTTTGTTGGCTTGTTGTGGGGAGAGAGGTCAACATGCCCTACCAGGACGGTAAAATAATCTTAGTTTATAAGTAAGATTAAGTTCGGTAGACCGTTTCTTAGAGAGACCGCGCTCGCCAACTTGTAGTAGTGCTTCCGGCAGGTGACTGACGCTGCCAGGCTTCAGTCGACTCCCGGCGGCATGTGCTCACGTTGACCTCTGCCAGGTGCTCGGAAAGCAAATGTGCCGCTATAGCGGATAGGGATAAATTCGATCCGGAAAAGAAATACACATAATGTTGTTGGCTTGTTGTGGGTGGAGGTAATATTATCTTAGTCGGCTCCCGGCGGCGCGTGCGCACGTTGACCTCCGCCAGGCGCTCGGAAAGCAATTGGAATTTTGACCACCTGATGCGTAAAGCAATAGAATAAGTATCCTGTTAATTTTAAGTTAGATGTAATCATTTGTGTCTAGTATGTACATAAGTTGATATTTAATCTTCTTCTCCCTTAATGATGGTGAGGCTATGATCAGGATTAATGGGATCATAACCCTCCTACTTGACTGCATCCCTACTGCTCCGCCTGTGGGGCTCTCCGGTTCGACCTCAGAAAATAACGGCAGGCGTTCCGATTTTGAATCACTTCGTTGCTGAATCCAATGAAGTGCTGGTGTTGATGCATTTGTGTGATCCAGGGCCCTCATCACGTAAGGCTGTCGATCTCGTTTTCGACATCGACTTCGATAGCAAGCTTCACGTAACACTCGCGTCTGAATGATATCGTTACGACGATTCAATATTTACTTCACATAAGTCACAAAACGTCAAAACACTGTCGTCGAGACGATAGCATTTGCGCGATAGCTAATGAGGTATCGCCTTACATATTTTGTACACCATTAAAGCAATTTTATGGTTTTTAAAGTAAACAATCGGCTTTAGATCTTTTCTTTATATGCTGCAGATTGTTATTAATGCAATTTATTATAAATAATGTAATACGATTTTATTTTTTAATGTTCTAAGTTTAAACTTACTCTATACAGCGCTCAGAAGGAAGTGCCATCATCTGTCATATCAGCCAGCCACATTCATTTTTTGTATTGCGTGAAGTTAGTCGCATTCTTTGGTGGTTTCATTCAGGGCGGATACCGAAAGTGAGAGATTTATGAATGATTGGATAGATGGCGGTATTAAATACTTTACAGTTCGGCCATCCTGACAAGATGATCGCCCTCGATCATTACCTTATACTAAATTTATCGATTACGTTAAATATCTTAAATAGTTATTATATTGCTTTCCTAGTTATTCTGATACGATTCTAAGCAATCTCATCACCTAATTCTTTCCACTTGCGGATGTGACAAGCCTCTAATATCCCATCGTAGGGTAGTTGGGTAATCGGACAGTTTTCAATGTCTCGGATGACGTATCTGTCGTTGGGAAGCTTCTTGTGGATTACGTAAGGTCCCTTAAACTTTGGGACAAACTTCTTATTACCGAAAGAGACGTCGACATTTTTAATCACCACGTAATCGCCCGGCTCAAAAGTTTTAGCTGGCTTATGATTGTTCTCAAAGTGAAGCTGGCTGTATCGCTGAGAGTTTGCTATAGTTTCCGCAGCCTTTGATCTTATGGCAGCCAAATCGCGCTCACCAATAGCCTGTTCTTCCAAATACTCAGTTAGCCTATCTACAATGGTACCTCGTTGTGAAACGCCGAATAAGAGTGTTGATGGACTCGTCCGCGTGGTGCTGTGAACTGTATTGTTTATGGCAAACTCGACTTCAGAGAGGTTGTTAGACCAATCAGAATGCTCTATTGGCTCGCTCAACTTGCTCAACATGGGGGTCAGGACACGGTTGACGCGTTCTACTTGGCCATTCGCTTGTGGAGAGCCCACAGCCACCTTGACGTGAACAATGTTGTTCTGAAGCATAAATTCACTGAATTCGAGTGATGTAAAGCAAGTACCCCTATCGGAGATGATTCTTCTGGGTCTGCTGTAGCACAAAAAGTATTTTTTGAGTGAGCAGATAACTTCCTTCGAGCTAGTGGAGTTGACAGGGAAAAGCTTGACGAATTTAGTGAAGGCGTCGATTACAACCAGCAGGTGCTTGCGTTTGGACTTAATTGAAGGCAGTGGTCCTAAGTGATCGACATGAAGGGTGTCAAATGGTACCGCCTGCTTTGGAATACAGTAGATCGCCTTCTCATTAGTTCTTCATATGTTGATGCATTGGTTGTGCGGAGGTAAACTGCGGCCGTCCCCTTTAGCAGACGTCGCATGGACATAAATTTAAAGTGTTCAGTAGCTGGAGTGGTCTGGAAGACACTTTCCAGATCCTTTAACCACTTCTCGACGGTATATGCGTCATCGCCCGTAAATGGTTGGACTAGTCCCTCGACGTCGGCCATGCTTAACTTATGTATTTGGCTGCTGATGCTTTGAAGTTCGAGAGTTTGGAGTTCTTGGCGGAGAGCGAGAATTTTCGTCTTTTTCTCGAGCTGGGCAATGATGTCGTCGTCTGAGTGTGTGCACTTATCATCCTGCGGAGGGTTTGATGAAGGTGAATCGGAAAGCGTAGGTGGAGGATTACATTTCGTGGCATCTGCGCGTGTGCTACTGGCTGGTGAGTTTCGTAGAGGCAGAGACCGATGTGGAACATTTCCTTGGGGCGGAAGGTTATCCTGAAGCGGAAGATCTTCTAGATACGGAATGTTGTCCTGAGGCGGAACATTTTTTTGAGACGGAAGACTATTTTTTGACGAAAGATCTTCTAGATACGGAATGTTGTCCTGAAGCGGAACATTTTTTTGAGACGGAAGACTATTTTTTGACGGAAGATCTTCTAGATACGGAATGTTGTCCTGAAGCGGAACATTTTTTTGAGACGGGAGACTATTTTTTGACGGAAGATCTTCTAGATACGGAATGTTGTCCTGAAGCGGAACATTTTTTTGAGACGGAAGACTATTTTTTGACGGAAGATTTGCTGTATGCGGAAGGCTGTCCTGAAGCGGAATATTTTCTTGAGACGGAGTGCTGTCCTGAAGCGGAAGAGTTGCCTGAAGTCTAGAGATATTGTCTGAAGGCACAAGTTCGTCGAATGGTACATCCTCGTTATTCTCTGCTAGATTGAGTAGGTTGCGAAGCTGTTGTGGTGTAGCTGTTAGAGGAAATTCCACGCCTAGCGTGCTTAACCTCTTTGCCAGTTCGGCGCGCGTTTGTACCATTTTCATTAGAAATTCCACGTAAAACAAAATTCAAATAATATATTTTCCGTTTTACTGACTTAATATTCGCGGTTTTGTTGTTCTGAATTTAGCGCGTGGTTACCCCACATCTGAGATGTAATACGATTTTATTTTTTAATGTTCTAAGTTTAAACTTACTCTATACAGCGCTCAGAAGGAAGTGCCATCATCTGTCATATCAGCCAGCCACATTCATTTTTTGTATTGCGTGAAGTTAGTCGCATTCTTTGGTGGTTTCATTCAGGGCGGATACCGAAAGTGAGAGATTTATGAATGATTGGATAGATGGCGGTATTAAATACTTTACAATAAGAATCTCTATTTCAACAAATATATGTATCCGGTGATGTCTTCAGCGAAGACATTAAAAAAGTTTCGGACATGAAACAAATTTGCCACCCCGAGAACATTCGTACTAGTTCGCTAACAAGGGATATTAAAGAATAGAATATTAATAAATATTTTTGACAAAAAAAAACAGCAGCTATAAACAAATCTCAGCAGTCAGTTTTCTTCGTTTCTGACGTTTCTCACAATTAGATGTTGTTTTCAGTGTTTCTCAAACTGTAGCCAAACGAGAGCGATGGACGACACGAAAACGATTGTGTTTCGTGAATCAAACTATTGACGATAGCGTTCAGTGCAATCGCATGGACGACAATCGTCCGCAAAGTTACGTGATGAGGGCCCAGGAGTTTTTAGGTCTGCCTCTCTTTCTCGTTTGTATTGGAACGTTGATTGATATTGCCTTTTTGACAGGGTTCATAGGATCTCTCCCTTGAACATGACAGTACCTACATGACATGACATCTTATTCGATCAATCTTTGTTACTACTGCTGTCATGCGAAGCATCTTGATCTCAGCTGCCGTTGATTCGCCATCGCTTTCGATTCGCTTTTTGTACGCTGCCCAACATTGTGAACCGTATGTGAGCTTAGGGGGCATTTATCGACCACAGAAGATGCGTGAGTGTTCCCGCCACTTTATCAACCTTACGCTTGCGCGCTGCTTAATGTCGTCATCACAGTTTGCTTCGCTATTGATCACAGATCCCATATGTTTGAACTTTTAGCACTTGGGAATCACTTTTCCATTTATATTAATGTCTGCAGCAGGTCGGAGTGGATCAGAGAAAGGGCTGCAAATGTATTCTGTTTTTTCGGACAAATACGATACCCAATCCCCTCCAAACGGCTCATATACATAGATCATAAAACCTAGCTTCCCAACTATTCGCTTGTGCGAAATAGAACAGACCTACAATCTTAAGCCGAATCCGCAAATTTGAGAAGTTTTAATGGCAATTGATACTCTTGGATGTTTGTAAGACGTTCGCAACACGCCCTTTTTGGAGGACAAAAATATGGATAACTTATCCAACTGCGAGAACCCATTCATTTATCTTATATCGCAAAACAGATTCTTAAATTTTCTGTAATTATCGTTTTTCCCTCAGTTTAACGTTGACGTTTGACACAAGACAATATAAAAACATTTGTAATGCAAGTCATTTATTTATATAGTCATTGATTATATTTTCTGTATGATTTTATGAATGGCTTGTCATTTCATGACACAGGAAAATTGTTGCAGACATTTTGCTGAGCGAACCACATATCAAGTCGTCTTCTGAGTTCTAACTTGTCCAATGAGTGGTGGTGCTATGGAAAAAACTTTAGATGTTACTGGGCCGCGGAACCTGAGACCCCTCGATTGGCAGTCCAACGCACTAACCACTGAGCCACCCTGCTGTATTTTCAGCTGTGTTTCCTGCTGTCACATAAGTCTATGTAGCCAGCTTGGTAAAATTGTGTGATTTGGGAACTTGTTTTAATTCCAAAGAATTTGCCGATTTCGTTAAGAAGTAAATTATCGAGCACATGAAGGTAGCAGTTTAGGGTTCCTTATATAACAAGTAACTAGACGCAGTGGCTTCTGTCTTAGTAATTATTGTGTTGGGATACTAATTAAATTATCTCAGATTCAAATCAAGCAGCGGTCAAGTTACATCTTCAGTTTTTTTCCACTACCCCACGACTTGCGAACGTCTGACAAACATCCAAGAGTATCAACTGTCATTAGAGGCTGGTCTAATTTAGAGTTCGGGTCGGTTTGAAATTGTAGGTCCTTTCCACTTCGCACAAACAATTAGTTAAGATTAGTTGGGCCTTCGGTTCTCTATGAGCCGTTAATAACCAATGCTTTACTCTTCTTACATTCAGGCTAGGATTCGAAAAGATGAAACTGAATTCTGTTTAATTAATCTTTATTAGTTCTCTTTCAATTTCTTTGTTCTCTATTAATCTGGTAATTCACTTATTCCATCACATTTAATTAACAATTAGTCTCTAATTTACTCCATACTTCTCGTTTTATAGCTCTCGGAAAGAAATGGCGCTGATTTTGAAAGTATAAGCAAGCATCCATAATCACAGCGGAATGTAACCACCTCATGCAGAGAAGCGACGAGTTATCCATTTTTCCTGTAAACTTGTCACTAACAAATCTTTTATAATAAAAGACATCGCTTAAAACCGTACTAGTTCATCGCTGTTCAAAAGTACAATGTCTTGGGTGCTCCTGCGAGAACAAGAGATTATTTTATTTTTTTATAGCTATTCGAACTGAGCAACCGGCTGCTTTCAAATATCGTTTTATAGCTCTCGGAAAGAAATGGCTCTGATTTAGACGGTTTGAGCAACCATGCTACACTATAGCCGTGTTTCTTTGCACGCGGATATAGGGATAATTTGAAATTTGCATGTAAAATACAACAACAACTTATCCTATATACGCTAACTTTAGCGGGGATAGCTATCGCCGCTAAGTCCTTTAGCGGGGATAAACAGTGCTTCCAAAATCCATTTTCTTCGTTTCTGATGAATCGTTCCGATGAATTTTTCAGGAAATGTCAAAGTTTGACAACCAACCGACCACTCACACATCCCGCCGAATATTTTATTCGTGATTTTATTATTATTATTTTTCAAACCTCATTTTAAGGGTAATTGAATTTAGCAAATCTGTTAATGTGAAATTGTTTTTCATAATTTTAGAATATGCTTGGCATCAATTTCAATTGGCGGAAGTAAATATTTTTCAATTTCAGGATTTTCAATACAAATTTCTTAACTACAACTTACAGCTGTGTCACGGTACATGTCATAGGTGCATGTGTGCTGCCAAGTTTTTTTTGATGAATTCTTAAGCGGCGATAGTCGTTTTCTGATGCCGTCCCTATATCCGCGTGCAAAGAAACACGGCTTATATTTAACATAATAAGTAAGAAGCATCCAAATGATAGATATGTTGTGAAAGACATGGAAGGCTGTCAGATAACTCAGATGCCTGATAATGGTGTGGTGGAGTCAGCCCTGCTAATTTCCACCTTTAAGTAGGAATGGAACACTTCCGATCCGGCATCCTCGCATCAAGGAGTTCCTCCCCTCGTCGTTTTCTCTCATTCGTTTCTACCTTTCTCTTGTTGTTTCGATTCATTTCGATTTTCGCAAGTTTAGTTTTCGGCAGATTGAATTTCGAAGCGTGTGCAGAGAAAGCAGAAAAATTGCGAGTAGCCACGGAAACACGTACGGTGTAGACAATCTACCAAAGTTAGGAGGTGTAGGCATCAAAAACTCTTTATTCATACAGTGAATAGGAAGGAATTCTAGATAACGCTACTCTCAATGAAAATATTTTAGTTTGTAAAATGACCACAACGTATCAAAAATGTTAATTGACTTTACATTTGCTGTTAGGAATTTATATTTTCAGTTGAATTTCAAATTTCTACAATATGGTAAAATGTGCAGTAACCCAAAAGCTGTTAATCGGAGTCCTCACCGAATCACTCCGAATCTCTAATAAAAAAAACAACTGACACTCAACTCAGCTGTTAAGATCTGTCAGCAAAATAAATATGTGCTTGCAAATATACGAAAAGACAACAAAAAGTGACCAAGAAACAACAAATGTCCATCTTTAAAGCCAGGTAGTCAAAAATGCTAACAAATTTAGTAATGTGATTTTGTGATTCATTTTTCCTGATTTAAGAGTAAAAGAGTTTGAAGATGCTCTTTCCCAGGAAGAAATGGATATGAAAAAAATGCGAAACTTGTGTTTTCACGGTAGGTAGTCTGGACAGATATATGTACATATCTTAAATATTAATTTATCCCAATGGGGGTGTATTCTTTTTCTAATTAAAGGCATTCCGGACGTTAATGGTTTTCGAGCACTTTGCTGGAAACTTTTACTAGGTTATCTGGGACCGAAAAGATCCTCGTGGACTTCAACTTTAAGCCAGAAGAGAGCTCTCTATAGACAATTTATCGATGAACTAGTAGTTCCACCTGGGCTTAAAGAGATGAAAGTATGTCACGATCATCCGCTAAGTGAGGGCCCAGATAGTGCTTGGAATACGTTTTTTAATGACAACGATTTTTTATTGCAAATCGACAAAGACGTTCGTCGTTTGTGTCCGGACATATCATTTTTTCAACAAGCAACCGACTATCCGTGCGAAATTGTAGTGAATAGTAAAGGTGAACGAAGATTGCACCAGAGGGTTGTTCCTTCGGTATTGAATTCAGCAAATGTTGAAAGAAAAGGATTGGGCATGACCAAGGTATGAATTTCGTTTTGATAATGTGAATCTAATGATATGTTTATGTATTTATTTAAATATGCTTCCGATGGATATGCAGCAAGTGAGTTTAAGAGTATTATTTACATGCATTTTTCACTCCTGTTTTAACTTAAGCGGGACTCGTTTGAAGTTTTGTTACAAGTGCCACATAGCTGTTAAAGCCACCAACTAATTTCTCTAAACTTTATATCTCTTTTGCAACATGTTTTGATTCAGTTAGCATCATTTTTAAATTTAAACATAGGGACGGGCTACAGTCCGCTTGGGCGAACTGTTGGATACCCTATTCTTATTCTTATCCCTCATAAGTGGGCGTGACAAAAGTCTAAGTATGGTTAAATTGTTAAGAACGCTCTACATATTTTGTTATATAACATTTAAAGGATTTTATCAAAAAAAAACGCTCCCTAGCTCAAACTTGGGTGCTTCAATAAAATTGTTTTATTTAATTGTGGGCGTGTCAGTAGGCGGATTTAAAAAAAAAACTAACACATGAGCATAAAGGGCCCCTAGAGAGTATATATTATAAATTTCAGCTCCCTAGCTCAAACTTTGGATTTTCAAAAAAATTGTTTTATTTATTTGTGGGCGTGTCAGTGGGCGGATTTTGAAAATATTTATACATGAGCTTAAAGGGCCCCTAGAGAGTATATATTATAAATTTCAGCTCCCTAGCTCAAACTTTGGATTTTCAAAAAAATTGTTTTATTTATTTGTGGGCGTGTCAGTGGGCGAATTTTGAAAATATATATACATGAGCTTAAAGGGCCCCTAGAGAGTATATATTATAAATTTCAGCTCCCTAGCTCAAACTTTGGATTTTCAAAAAAATTGTTTTATTTATTTGTGGGCGTGTCAGTGGGCGGATTTTGAAAATATTTATACATGAGCTTAAAGGGCCCCTAGAGAGTATATATTAAAAATTTCAGCTCCCTAGCTCAAATTTTGGTTTTTCAATAAAATTGTTTTATTTTTTTGTGGGCGTGGCAGTGGGCGGATTTTGAAAATTTTATATCCCGAGCAGTTTTAGGAGTCATAGATCATATATAAAAAATTTCAGCTTCCTAGCTCAAAATTCGATTTTTTCCAAAATTTTGTTTTTTTGAGTTTGTGGGCGTGTCTGTGGGCGGATTTCAAAAATTCGTAAACTTGATTATTTCGGGACCCTAGAGAGTATATGGTTAAAATTTCAGCTCTCTAGGTCCAGTTTAAAGGCCTAATTTTTGCCGACGGACGGACGGACGGACATGGCTAGATCGACATTACTATCGATGCTGATCATAAATATAGTAACTTTTAGGGGTCTACGGGCAATATTAAGGTATGTTACAAACTATGCGTCAAAATTAATATACCCCTAGAATAGGGTATAAAAATATGAGACATTAACGGGCCCATACCTATCTTTTCCAACTATTTACTTGTGCGGATTGGGAGGGACCTACAATTTTAAGCCGAATCCGAACGGCAAATTTGAGGTGCTTCTCATGACAATTGATACTCTTGGATGTTTGTCCGACGTTCGCAAGAGTTGGGGCGGGCAGTCAAAAAAACTTTATGTTACTTGGCCCCGGCGGGATTTGAACCTGAGACCTTTAGATTGGCAGTCCAACACACTAATCTCTGCGCCAGGGAAGCTTACTACTACTGAATGTTAATCATATTTTGAAAGTGAATATCTCTACCTTTATATTTTTTTTTTAAACCAGCCCTTAACTTTTTTGTTAGTAGACGGCTTGAAGGATTAATTTTGTTTGTTTTAAGTTGACTTTACCCTGAAGAATTTTGTCTTACTAGTTGATGCGTTGGCCTTCGTTGACCCGTGGAGGTTCGACGTTCGAATCCTAACCTCTTGCAAATGTCAAACAAAAATGTGAGAGTAAAATTATTGTCGTGAGAGGCTTCTACCGCTTAATGCCTGGCCTTTCAAAATTATATTAGCTGCACGCCCTGTGAATAATATAAACTCATCACTCACCGTTTGAATATTCTAAAATCCATTTGAGACTCTTCATGTTTCTTTAGATAAGTCTCATCATGAAGCGTTCCTGTGAAAACTATGAAGCCATGGAAGAGGGCCAGGAAGCTCATTGGGAAGTTGTCCAACGAATATTGTTTCTTTATGCTAAACTAAACCCTGGTCAGGGATATGTCCAAGGAATGAATGAGATCGTGGGGCCAATTTACTACGTGATGGCCTCAGATCCTGACATAGCATATCGGAGTTCGTTGACGCCAAAGCCCTTCTACTATAAAAATTAACTTAAATACTTTTTCTTCTAGAACACGCTGAGGCAGACTGTTTTTTCTGCTTCACATCGCTTATGGGTGAAATTCGCGATTTTTTTATAAAAACTCTAGATGACTCTGAGGGAGGCATCAAGTATATGATGGCAAAACTGTCGACAATGCTTAAACAAAAGGATCCCCTCATCCATGAAAGACTAAAAGAACAAGAACTGCATCCACAATACTATAGTTTTAGGTTCGTAGCGCTTTAATTTCCATTGCAAATCGTTCAACCGAAATAAATTCAATTTAGGTGGTTGACTCTTCTATTATCGCAAGAATTTCCACTGCCAGATGTTGTACGTATTTGGGACTCGGTGTTTTCGGATGAAAATCGTTTTGATTTTCTCATAAAGGTGTGCTGTGCAATGATAATGTAAGTTAAGCAGTTTAGTAAGTTTCCTTTATTGAAAGGGTTAATCGTTGTCTCTTTTAGAATTTTACGTGAACAAATACTAGAGAATGATTTTGGATCGAATGTGAAACTTTTACAAAACTTTCCTCCTTATGATATTAACATTGTTCTGTCCAGGGCGGTTTCATTGGGTGATTAAACTAAAATCAAACTATTCTAATTCTGCAAACCCTTGTCAATTGTACAAATGTATTTAGAATATATCTATAAGCAATATCGAATACAACTAAAATGAAAGAAATTCGAAACTATTCCCACTCTACACCAAAATAAATTCTCATTATTGGCCAACTTACTCTTTTAGGAATGAATTTTTATAAACATACACCACGTATATTTATTTTTACACTAGAAATACAAACGAACAAAAAAACGTTATAATAAATAAGAATGTAATACTTTTTAAAAGATGATTTCACAAAAATAAATCCGCTTTTTTATAAAGATGTTTTGTTTGTTATCATTATCCGCATTTGATAAGTACGGCTCTATGCATGACACCTACCATATTATTTCCAAACATAAAATATAAAATAAAACCCAACAAATTGGATACACAGTACGGAGTTCTTTTACATGAAAAATTTCTAAATATTGGGTTTCTTTTTGTTTAAGTTAGGACTTTGATTAGAGATTAGATAGCAAAAGAGGTGGGACTTAGTACCCTTATCACCGCGGCCGCAACTGGGCCTATTGTGATATCGCCATTTTTAAAGTTCGCTCACGAAGCCGGATTTTTTAATTAATTCAGCTTAGTCTTTGGGCGAGCTAACAGAAATATCATCGGTTTCAAGGTAAGTTTTGTCTAGGAAAAGTGAATTTGTTAAGCAATTACAGTGGTAAAGGATATGATCTACTATTTCTTCGTTTTCGTTGCACATTTGGCATATATTGTCTTCAGCTTGTCTCATGGCAAGAAGGTGTTTTTTTTTTTACTTTGCAGTGTGTATATCTGCGCTCTGGTCAGTTGTAGAAGTTTCTTGGATCTTTGAATAGAAGGGGTTGATAGAAAATTCGTCGCCTGTATGTTACCTTCGGTTAGCCTCCAGTAATGAAAGTCTTTGTTTCTAGCCATTTATAGATGCAGGCGTTCGCGGAGCTAATTGACACACCATAGAATGATGTAGCAGATCATTTCCCGGCTATTTCGTCTGCTTTTTCATTGTCGCTTAAGCCGCTGTGATCAGGCACCTAGATTTAGTTAACTCTGAAAAAAAGTTAGGACTTACTGTTAGGAATCATTTTATAATGGAATAAAAAATCATGCGAGTGAAATAAATCCTACATTAAGAATCATTTCACTCAGTGTTGTTAGGAATTCATCAATGTTTGGAAATGTATCATTGCGCCTATTCGAAGGAAAGCATTTTATTTACCCATAATTTAATACAGTTGGGTAAGAGGTAAGTACCCGGAACCTGTGGTTCTAAATCTTCGACTGGTAAAATTAAATTCTTCATTGCTAGACTATTAGCCCGGGTAAACTTAGGAGAGCTAACTAAGAGTTAAAAAGAAAAACTCCTTACGAGGCTACAATTTTTCTCTTTCTAACGGAATGTTCGGTAGTGCAACATTGAACCCTCTCAGAGGAGGTGAAAACACAGATCTTTGGATTTTTATCAGTTTGATATAAAATTAGTGATGAGATATCTTCGCTGGGCTTAGATACTTCTTCCAGATCTTGAATAGCATGTCTGTCCATAACTTTTTTTTATAATAGCACACCCAGCGCATCACTTAATTTGATTGAATGTAAACTTGACCAAATTGTCTCAGAGATGCAGTGATTCAAAACCGGGAGGCCTGCCGAAATTCATTGAGGACGAATCGGCGAACCACTCAGCCGGACCACTAGGATTGCAATTAAGCGGGAGAGTAATGATTGCCTTCTGCCTTAAGCACAATCGCGCTTAGGAGAGTCGCGTTGAAACCTATCACAAAGTTGCATTCGTAAGACCAGAACGTAATGTTTCGTAACGTTCCTGTAAAGCGCCGTGTATCAACGCGAAGGTAGGGAAAAGTATGAACTGCCAAGCTGATTCTTAGGATTCGCGTCTTTGGTAATATGTATTTGAATTTTTGCTTTGAGTCAAAGGTCAAAACGCATGCAAATGGACGTAACGGCAGCAACCCACGCGCCATGACCTGATTGTGGTTGGTCATTAATCCTGATTATAACTTTACCGCCAAGGAAGAAGAAGATCGAAGGCAAAGCCCGTTTAATTTCTTTCCACATCCTACTTTTTATCGAATCAAGGTATATATATATTTATACATAGTCTACGAGTCTGAAAATTTACTCGTATCTTACTTGTACAAACATTTGATAGAAAAATATTTGTAAAACTTTTTTCTTATAATTTTATTTGGACCATGTCCATCATGTTGAACCGTTTAAGACTTGGCTTCCGGCAGTTATCTGCGAGAATATTTCACCTTAGCTCTCAATATTATTCCAACCAAGTGGTCAATCATTTGCATCAGCTTCTGGCAACCGAAATATGTGCTGAACCAAACCGCCAAGGTTTGTCAGTTATTTATTCTGATCCAAAAATAAAAATGACAATGTGCAATACTGCATCAGCGTGGCGTTATAACGTAACAAGGGAGGAAGGAGGATTGCTGGCCGTACTGCGGCTTTCAGGACCATTACCGAAAAAGGGTGAAGCCCGATTGCTGTTCACAACTTTAAGGAGAAAAATGAGCTAAAGCATAAGCGTGGCGATATGACTGAAGCGGCGTCGTAGTGGCAACATATAAATAAATTCAGCGTTGCGATTACCAATAAACATTACTGCAGTGTGCATGAATGGCAAGAGTATTGAAATCAAAGGTACTGATCATGAAGATGTTCTTGCTTTATGCGTAGAAGTTTTGTCCGAAATTTATAATGGACGTTGGAACAACGTCAGGAGCAATGCGGTAGTTATTCGCTGAGGCAGAGAGTGTTTTTTTACACTGAAATCTGAAATGCTTTGGCAACAAATAAAAAATGCAAGCGTCCACACGGTCGACAGAGTATGGAGGTTCCCACTATTGGATTATTACAGTAAACAGGTAACAAGTTCCTTCGCAACTGATGTTCAAAATTATGGTATCGGAATTGGGGGAACTCTTGCAAGGCAGCTGCATTTCTGCTAACGTTTATCTCGTGCGGGCAGTGGATGCATATATAGGTAGGACATACTTTATCAAAACTCTTGTTATAAACTTTCATTTTGTTTTTCTAGGATGCAACAAATGTTATGATGATTTTATTGCTCAAACTCTATGTAAGGAAACTGATCCGAAAATTCAATCAAACAAGTAATCGTCTTAAGAGAATCTTTTTGTTTTGTGCCCAAAAATAAATGTAATTACAAATTAAACAAAGAACTCTAAGAAAATTACAAAAACACCGCAGATAAAAAATGCAACTCAGCACGACACTTGTTATAAAACCAAAATATTTGTTCACAAAAGTAAAAGTGTCCAGATTGTTTCGTCGGGTAAAATGTAAGTACAAATTTATATCTCCTTCTTGTTTTATGTAGTTTTGGATTGAGCATTATGCACTTCCTTATTATCTTACGATTCAACAAACAAGGTGCAATTGCATATTTGCAACTAATTCTGTCTTATACTCATGCTGGATCATACTTGGTCCTGTTTGTAGAACTTCTATTCATTCTGTTGGCCAATACACAATTACAACAACAACAAATCACAGTTTTTTGTTTTATTAAAGGAGTACATCGTAGTTCTAAAATAGTTATCTGATATATTATAATAACTTATTTACATTTGTTTTATTTAACTAATAGCTGTCCCTTATGAAATAAATTAGCGCTTTTATATTAGCTCTACGAATTTCAAGTCTTGAATTAAAAGCGCTACTTTATTTATTCGGTCTATAAACAAAAATTATTTAATTAAGAAAAAGTCTACAGGACTTCTGGTTATAAATAAATAATTTAAATAATGCCTACAAATAAATACAATAAGGGCGTTCCTAAGCGCTTAAAAGTTACTTAAGATATTAACGTACACAATTAGGTTTAACAAATTGAGAACTGATTTGAGCAGGGTTTTTTTTCTTATTTTAAAGCTATAGATACGAGTATTTGATTCTTTTTATATTTAGAACAACCAAGAAGATAAGTGTGTCGAGATTGAAAATTGAATTACTTGTAAGCTTTTTTTTTGAAGACGTTAAAGATGTTTAACTTTACTTTGGATATCCCTATGTTTTAATTTATATAAGTACATGTATATATAAAATTTAAAAATATAAGTACCTACACATATTTTTTCAAAAAAATGTTTGTCCTTGTAAGAGTTGTCTTTGATATAATGTAGTTAACTGTAATTTCTTACTTTTGTATTTGTTAACAAGATTTTTTTTAAACTAACAACATTGTTTCTTAGTGTAATTTGCTGTTTGTGGTGGGATTATTTATTTATCTTTTTTTCATATATTAAATATTGCTTTTTTTTATTCTCAAATGAGTGTTAAATATTTACCTGGGTAATTTAAACGTAAACTATAGATCTAAACTAAACTCATCTACATACAACTTTCGTTGGAAAATAATATTTCAATTATGATTTTAAAATATTTGAATATGTATTTTTCTTTTTACGACTCAAGCTATGTCCTGCATCGTTAGTCTCATTAAAAAATTATTTCTAATCAAAAAAATTATTTTATGTTAGCATATTGTTCTATTTGAAATGATGTTTTAAAATACATTTCTATACTTTTATCTTACAACTGTCAAAATTAACAATTATTTTATTATTTAGTCAGGTAATTCTAGCAAAGCCATGATAAATTCAGGCACATTATGTCTTTCTTACTTTCTACACTGTTTTTACTAACAAACAAAAAAATATTTTCTTTAAGAATGCAATTGGCACGTTCTATTTTGATTAGCTAAAATAATAATAAATTTACATTATTTTTTTTAAAAAGTATTTTCTCCAAATTTAACAGTTTTTCAATTATTTAAACAACACTTAATACATTATTAGTTTTATGTATAACACATTTTATATGTTATTCTTTTATATAGTGAAAAATAATTAGGGGGCGTCTTATAAGTTCGGCTACTTCAGTATAAAATATGACTTACTAGTGTATTTCCTAGCAGTTCCGTCGGGAAAAGGTTTTTCTTGTTAAGTAGCTGTTACTCTCTTACTTCTGAAAAATATTTATTTCAGGGAAATTAAACTGTTTCTTCAAAAACTCTATTTTCTGCTTTACTCCGCCGAGTGCTGGATGATGAGCAGGAAAGGAGAGCTAATTTCGGGTTCTTTCGAAAGAAAAATACTCCGTCGGATATTTGGTCCTGTGTGTGAAGAGGGCGAATGGAGGAGAAGATATAACCGCGAACTCTTTGAACTGTACCAAGATGTGGGTGTAGTCCAAAAAGCTAAAATACGTCGACTACATTAGCTGGGCCACATAGAGCGGATGGACAATCATGCGCCAACGAAGAGGATCTTAGACTCCCAGCTCTAGGTACGAGACAGGGAAGGCCGAACCTCCTTTTTTAAGGCCAAGCCATCGCGAAGCCAAAGCGCTTGGTCTGGAAGCAGCGTGCCCGATGGAAGGCTGCAGTGTCTCTGGCAGAAAATCTCCACGGGCCGGGAGCTCCTTAAGTAAAATAATTTTTTTCTGAGCGAGTACTTCTTTTTAAAAATTAAAATAAAAACGATGGCGGAATGCGTATAGTGTGCTTGCCTGAGAACACGCTGGTCAAGATTCGCTTCCCATTGGTAACAAAGATTTTTCTTGAATAATGAATAAAATAGAATAGCACCACAAAATCGGCGGTGGCAAGCGATGAAATAGCGCTGCAAATCCAGCCCACACTTCACGTGGTAGCAATCGCAATTGTTGTTCTTCATTAAACCATTCAATCTAAATTGACTTTTGAACTAAAAGAAAAAGGTGAAGGGTCTACTAATCGCGACACCACCTTACCCTGGTCCAAGGGTTTTATAAGTATCATTTCGATATGTTTCTATTAAAATTTAAGGTACAATTACAATATACAGAGAGTTTTTTAAGTAGCATTTACTGAACAACATTATAGATTAACTTGTTAAATGATAATCATGATACAAATAGACTATAATAGTCATTAATAGCTGTACAAGTAGTTGTTCCTTTCAACAAAGAGGTTATGTTAAACAACGTAGGGACATAACTCCAATAAAGTGGGGATACTAGCGCCACTAGGCGCCTGCCAGACAACTAGCGCCTACCCTTAGCAGAGCAACTAGGTTGCGTAAGTGGGCTAAACCATGCTGAGAAGTGGGTTAAATCTTGTAAACCCGCGAACCCCATAAAAAATAGAGAACCACTTATGGAAAGAAAAAGTAAAATTGATCCAAGGAAGAGTGCAGTCGACCTTAATCCTGAACTTCAAGAGTCTCGGATTAATGTTCATGTGACCACGGTTTGACCGAGGCTCTTTGAAGTCACTGAAAAAGCAAGAAAACCTATTAAAAATAACATTTTTTACTGGATTTTATGAGGAAGGTGCGCTTATTTTGGGCACAGGAATATCGTCAATGAACAGGGAACGACTGGAAAAAAGTCATGTCCTCCGGCGAAACCCATTTTTTTTCCAGTGGTAAAGTCTAAATTCTGTGCGTCGATGAAAAGTTGAGCCCATTACGCCTTCCCACTTAGACCAGAAAATGAAACACACTCTAAATAAGATGTTTTGGTGATGTTTTTTCATTTTACGGTACTGAACCTCTTATATACTACCAATCTTCTAACAATGTCACTTTTCAGCATGATCTCGCTCCTTACTACAAAGTGAAGCAATTCATGAATGAACAAAAAATTACAGTTTGGTATGGCCTGAGAACTCACCTAATTTGAAACAAAAATAATTAGTGGTGTACCACTTCTTGCTTCCGTTCACATATTTTAATTGTGGGTTACTTAAGGAATTGATAGATCGTAAGGAAACGGTTCATTAAAATTTGACATTAGCTTTAGTTTTTGTCGGTCTATTATAGTTGGGCCTTTATTCTCTCTTCAGCTCGCTCTCTCTCGCTCTATCTTCTGTGAGAAACTTGAAAGAATCTGCGCTAGCAAACAGGATACAGGTAACTATTTTTCGTAAAATTTCATAAAAATTCGTGAAACAATAAAGGAACTGACCTAAGGAAACTGGTTGGATTTGTTTTTTGTGGCTACAGTTTTAGAAACAAAACTTTTTTTCGGTTCTTCTCGAATAGATTTTCAGATTTCTTGAGTCTCCAAATAAGCTACTAATTCTTTGATGCTCCGCATTCAATATGTCCGTTTCCTGTGATAAGGAGCTACATCATAAGTTTTTATCCACGATGTGTGTCTTCTCTGTCCATTCTTCAAATTTTGCAAAAGTAATGGCGGCTGAAAAAAAATATCGTTGCTCCTTGCTCAACTTTTCAGCTCCTAACACTTGATGACACCCTTGCAAAAATTTCGCCTATTTAAATTGTGTTCCAAACACTGATTTTTTAAGTTCTTTCAGAACAAAAACATTGGCAACACACAATGGAACTATTAAATTACCCCGAATTTTTGTGCAGTAAACTATGAAAGTAATTATTTATTTCAATAACTAAATGTAAAGTCTATTTTTCCATCCTCCCTTAACATTACACCTTGTTAACTATTTTGATTCTTTAATTTAAATCTATCATTTAATGTTGAATTAGACTATACAAAATGTACACTGCTTAATAAATACGAGTATTTTGTTTTGTTTCGGTTTTTACTCTAAGAACATTAAGTAGGTACGTTTATTAAATATGTTTGTTTCTTTTCCCTCTAACCGTTTAAAGTTAAATAACAATTATATTATATAATAGAATGGCAGATATGGCTTGAGAAAAAATAAGTCATTCGAAAATTTTTTGATTGAGGAATCAGCAATTTCATTAAATAAGCTATAAACGGTAATCACAAAATAGTTGTGATTGTAATTGAAGCCCCATCTGGTTTGACATACTGTTCTGTCTCGACTTTTCCAATAAAGCTCTCGCTTTTAACAATAGGGATGGGTTCCGATTGCAACTCCGTTGTTTCCGGGTCCGGTGAACTACTACTCTTTGCCATCTCTACGGGTGTTGTTTTCTTTTCGCCTACATGATGTGTGGCCTGTTTCGATGTGGACGGGCCGGGAATGTAAATGATTCCATCATCATCGTCATCGCCCTCATCGTCAGTCACCTCTCGGCGGTCGTAATTGTATGTGTTCATGTAGTTCCCACCGTTCTGATATGGATTCCTTGTTGTTTTAATATGTGAACTCCGTGAACTGACACCGCCCGTAGCGCTACCCTCAATGTCATGCGGGTAGCTATGACTATGATGCCCGTGATGACCATGGTGGTTGTGATGGTGATGGTGATGGTGTTGACTAGATCCCTGAACCTGATGCCCCACAGTGAGTTGGCCATGCTGCCCACTTCCACTGTGAGTAACTGATTGCTATATATGCGAATGCGAGTGTGCCATCGAAAGCGAGTAAGGGCTAAGATCCTTCTGAATGTCCATGGTATCGTAGAGTGGGAATTCGCAACATAAAATGAATTTTAACGCACTTGGCACCTCGACATACACCGACGGAGGAATAGGTATGAGGGGAGATGTTGATGCCTTATATTTTCGATACTCCATCAAACTGTGATAATTTGAAAAAAAAAACGTTTACAAATTGATCTGCAGTGAACAAATTACCTGCTTACTCCTTGTATTTTTCGTCAGCGGAACGTTCTCGCAGCGGGATGCCAGAGAGAAAGAGGATAATAAAAGTGGTGAAAATTGGTGATGCTATTGCCACCCACTCGGGTCCACGAATGACATTGAGCGATACGACAAAAATTCCCCACCAAATAACCACCTCCCCAAAGTAGTTCGGATGCCTGGACATGCTCCATAAGCCTTTAAGAAGAAAATTGAAATAAAAAAATCACATGAATAACAATGCGGATGCTGAGTGACATATGATTGTCCTAATTTGCACGCGCATTTCGCTCTAATGAACACAACATTCGTCTATTTGTGTGCAAACGCAAATACTCGTATAATGTTTACAAGCTTTGAAGGTCAACGGTATGGATGCGCGTCAAGTATTGCTTGCAGTTGTCGCTCTGTCTTCTGCTTTTAAGCTAGCTACAAGCATACGAGAAAGAAAGACAATTCCGTAAACAGGTAAACACTAACATTGAATACGGTTGAAGAAACAGATCTAAATGAGTTTTTGAATGCATCTAGAACAAACTCGTTTACACGTCATCCTCTTAAAAGGGTCGTGTGCAATGCAAGGATTGACGAGCACATACCAGTTTGACGAACATTATTATTATATTCATCCTGCAGATTTTGTTGTAGAAATGAAAACACATGCATTCACAAATCATACATATGAATCGCATATATTCCTTCATTTTGTACATGACTTTAGCTCTTTCAAAGGCAAGGAGGACAGTTGGCGCCTTCAATTTTGCTGCATGAGCATAATGGAATTAAAATTCAATCTTAAATTGAATTGATAGAAGCAAGCACTTCTGTGAGCTTTAATCAACACGGCATTTCACAGTTAATTAAATTTTGAGTTCGCCTTGTATACTGTTGGCTGATGACTGCCCATCAGCATGCCGAAGCAACAGTGTGGTGCCGTTTGTTAATTGGGGGACCTAGTTGCGCCCGCTTGACGACAGATAACATACGAGTAGACGAATTAACATGAGTTGTAGGGGTTTTATTGGGGTTTTCCAATAATTAAAAATAAATTAAGAACATTTTGTTCTGGTGAAGATGAACCGTAAGTAAGATACGCAGGAGGTCATCATTTTTTGTGTGCTTTTAAGTCAAAACGCTTAGCTCACCTTTAAATGTTTAAATAAACTTGATAATTGATTTAAACTTACCGTCATTGCAAAACTTTCCTTGATTGGCCGGATCCTGACGAAAAGAGAATTTCTGTAAATCTGCATACGTTTCTGCCAAAAGTCCAACAACAAACATCCCCGAACCGGCCGAGTCTAAAGTTGTCATTGTTTTTGGTGCATTTGGCTGGGAATGTCTTGGCGAATTTATTATTATAACTGGAAGTGACACCACATAAACCCACACTGCCTGTGAAACAAAATAAAAAGAAGGAAGAAGTGGGTTCTTAATTGTTCAATAACATTAATTTTCCTATATAAAACTATATAAATTATGGTTATAACTTGCAAGTTGTTGACATTTTAAAATATTCCCACAATAATGAAATGAAGCCATGGCATGTGAATTTAAATCTTGTAAACATTAATTGAAGACATGAACACAACCGCGGAGTCTATGAACTGAACCATAGATGTATATCTAGTCCATCGACTGCAGCGAGTCAGTGATATTGAGCGATTGGACTTTAATGTTCCAGCCAAGAGGACATTCGAATCTCGTTTCAAAGATCAATTCATTGCTGGGCGGACGGCAAAGCTCTCGGTTTGGACATCTGCAAGCAGCGTGCCCGGGATAGCAGGGAGCCCGTTAGGTGAAGTAAGGCCCGACTTCCTTACCGAGTATTAAAATTCTAAATCAGTGAACTACGAAGTTTTCGCATGAAAATATTGATACACGGTTGCAGTAATCGGTACTTCTTTAATTATTTGATCTTCGAAAAAATGTTATAACCGAGCAACAAAACACGCGCAAATATTCCGTTTAAGTCTTACCAATTATTTATACCAAAAAATTTTGAAAAATATGACAAAAAATAATAGTAATTTGCCACAAATGACAAATAAAATTATAAATAGCTCGGCAGATAACAAGCTTTCCACAATAAAATGCTCACAAGGCCAGTGCGGTGATAAATATGTTTTCGGAGGAGGCATCGCAAAGATACATATATTTCAGATGCCCTTACTTCTGATAAAGTCTGATATATTCGAAGAATTTTTGGGATCGAACACTCAAAAGAATCAATGAAAGAATGTCGAGAGAATTCAACTAACGAAATTGCGTTTCTCTTCTCTTTATCGGGCCGTGAAGAGTCTCTGTCTGAGACACTGCAGCCTTGCATCCTCTGCGATCCCGGGCATGCTGCTTCCAGTTCTCCACACCAAGCGCTCTGGCATCCGCGATGGCTTGGTTTTTAAAACGGACGCTCGGTCTTCCTTGCCTTCCGGCAATAGGGGGCTGGGATTCGAAGATCCTCTTGGCTGCAGCATTATTTTCCATTCGCTCAATGTGGTCGAGCTAATGTAGTCGAAGAGATTTTTGGACTACATCCAGAACTTGATACAGCTTGGTACCCCTTTTCTACTTGTCGTCCACCACTCCGACTGGTAGAATTAAGGTTCGATAGAGCATGAATTTTGTCCTTCGCGCGAGGAGTTTTGAACAACTCATTTCTTTCGCTTAACCGAAGTAGTAGCGAAGGGTTGTGCTTTACTGCAATTGCAGTAGATCTACTGCTTTTTTTCGAAAAATAAATCTACTGCCTTTAAATAAAATCTACTGCACTTTTGGTCTTACGAAAAAAAATCACGCAATATGTAAATGTACCTAATCGACAAAATATTTTTTTAATTCTATGACTAAATGCAGTCAGTCTCATTCTTCCTAATGAAATCCACCTATTACCTAATTATAATGTTCATACGGCTTTCGGCAATCGAATATATTTTGATGGCAAGTGACCAGAGTATATCCATATAATGATTAGGGACACTCTCTGTACATTTGCATTTCCTACTACTACAAAGCAAAATGCAGAAAAAACCTACAATATGTATAAGCAGGTCAAAAGCATGTGTTTTAACGCTTTTGGAACGACCGCTGTGGAAAAAGCGGTACACAGTATATTTTGCCTGTATAGTGCGTACCAAAACAGTTGGCCATTCTACTGCGCAGGTCTCTTAAAATGTGTTTTACAACCTCTTAAATTGCAAAAACAAGCATAAAGAGACGAAAATGGGCGGAGCCATAATAAAAAACGACGTATACCCTGCCTTGTGTTCAAGATCGCTGTCGCGATCTCACTGAGGGTGGTTTCTTCATTTTCCTTCTTTTATACTGAAATTAGGAGCGGAGGAAAAATATAGACCATTATATGTCAACTTTACTTGGAGGCAAATATATTGTTTCGTTTTTTGTCTTGTCGGTTCTTTGTAGGAGTATGATGTGATCACGGTCGGATAGATTAAGCAAAACATTGCACATGAATTGATTATGTGACTGTGTCTGTATGAAGGTGTACGGTTTTAGATTTAAACCCTATTTGCTCATTATGCTTTCGTTGATCATTATTAATTGTGTCGTGCATATTGATCATTTAGGTACTGATATTGGCACGCAAAGTAAAGTAAATTGCAGTGTCACATCAAATTTTTTTTTGTTTATATCACTGAATTTGGGCGAGTTAGGTAAATTTAATAAAAAATTTACAATTTGGGAATTTTTTGGAAACGTAAACGATTTTATGCCCAATAACAATAGGCACGATTTTCTGTCACAAAAAAGAGGATGGGGTATTAAACGGTTCGTTAAAGACAAAATGGTGAACGTTCTTGATTCTTCAATAATTTTTTTTAAGAAATGCAGTTTTTAAAACTTTTTGAACTACCCACCACTTTTAAATTTGTAACCTTGATTAAAAGCGTAAATTATAGCGAGATAAAATTGACGATGAATTGCAAATATAAAACAGATTTACAGCGAGCAGCAAAAAAAAACACCAGTATACCAAATGGGTGGTTCGGTTTGGTTTGAATTAAGAAGTAAAAACACACACGTTTTAGTACTAAGATAAAAATATTTATTGATTTTGCTACCTATATATGAAATAGTTAATATTAATGTATATTAAATTGAATTCGAAGAACTGTCAGTTTCATAATCGGTTGAAGAATCATCTCCTGGATTGATAATTATTGCATCCGACATTGTGTCCCACATCTGCTCGTGTGAAAAGTATTCCTCCTCTGTCCTTATAATTTTTTCACAAACTTTGCGCCAATCTTCAACTGTTATTTTTGAAAATTCTTCTTCAGCTAGTTTCTGAACATCCGATAATCTAAACGTTGTATTTCGGCTTCCGACTCTTCCCTTGACTGTTGCCCAGATCTTTTCAATAGGGTTGAGATCTGGATGATAGGGTGGCAATCGTAGTACTTCGTGTCCCGCGCCGTGAATCATATCGTCAATCTTATGCTTGGGGTGGTGATTAGTCCGATGTCGCTTTATAAGGTCATAAAGTTCGACTTTGAGCATTTTTGAAGAATGCGGTATATTGTTGACGGAAAGCCATTCTAACATCTCCGATTTAACGGAAGCAGAAGTGATTTGCTTGTGTTCCCATTTGTTGTGATATGATGCGTTGTCCATTACAATAACCGATGGTTCCTCTAGGTTATTTAAAACTTGATCCTTCATCCATTTGGAGAAATTTTCAAAATTCATCTCATCGTGATAATCTCCTGTTTTCGACCCAGATTTAAATAAAAGCAAGGCATTATTCACGAAGCCCTTCGCTCCACCTGCATGCGCCATTATCAGCCTTTGGCCTTTTGAAATTGGCGCCTTTAAACCTTGACTGGTGCCGTCAGTCCATGCCCTTGGCCTTGTGTGAGAGCTGTGAATATGACTCTCGTCCAAATAAATAATCTCATATCCTTCTGACCTGTACTCCCGCACCTTCCTCAGATATTTCACTCGTAAAAGTTTGATTTCATTTCTTTCGCAAAGAAATTTACGGTTGTTCTCCGTTTTCCTATAAGAAAATCCATTTCTTTTTAAAATCCTATGTAGCGACATATTGCTTAGGTTCAGCTCCAAATCTTCCTGCACCCGTTGTCTTAACATTTTTAATGTTATCATCATTTTTTCTTCAATGTGGAAGTTGTATATAATTCGCCGAACAGCTGTGATACCAAATTCGTCCAATCCAGTTTTCCATTTTGTATGTGGTACTCTTTTAGTTGGAGATTCAATAGCGCCTTTCTTCTCATATTCTTTAATTATCCTTCTTATTGTTCGGGCCGAAATTCCCGTAAACTCCTCTGTCTGTGAATTTGCGTATGTGATGGGATTATCTATACATAAATTCCTAGCTTCTTCAATTTTTTTGTAATATATCCTAACAACGATCTTACGTCCTAGACTTCCTATTGGTTTTCCTTTTCTTGAAAGATCCATGACAATTTATTTTATTTTAATAAACTTATGTCCTAGCAATGCTTTTGTTTTCGTGAAAGTGAATTCCAAATAGGAAATCCATAATATATATGCGTTATCTTAAAATAAAAAACTCTAAAAACCAAGCAACAAATTTATTCCTTGCCCCTACAGGTAACCAAATGCAAACACTAATCATGTCGGAAAACTTTTACACTTAAGTCAAACAGGTAAAATCAAACATCATAAAATTAATGCTAACCAAGCACACCACCCATACAGGTACCTAGCGCTAAACAACGAAATGTTCAACCATAAAAAGGGTTGGGAACCCTTTCAAATACAATCGGACTTCTAGGTAGAAATGTATAAAAGTCGACCTCATAATAAAAAATTAAGTTTATTTAGATATTCAACAGCATTTTAGTTCTAAGCACTGTAAAGTTAGGTTACGCATTGTAAATTACAGGCAAAAACGCTTAGTGATTAAATCTCTTTCGCGTCATTTTTGTTCTCTTAAATCCTCTCTCTGCGCAATCGACCGTTGGCCAACTGTTTTGGTACGGACTATACCACGACTTGCGGCATGCTTCGTAAGAAGAATGATTGTGGGTTTTTTCATAATGCTTTTGTAAATGCGTATCGACTTGATCCTCGTTGTGTGTATCTTTTCACTTCGTGCAGTGCTACCTGCCTTGCTTTTTTTTAAATGCTTTATGGTTGGTTTTTCTGATTAGAAAATATTATTTTTTTACTGATTACACTTCAGTCAAAAATATGAAAATAAATGCTTCTTCTTTGCTTTGATGTCGCTAATGCAATCCGGTGTTCGGCATAGTAAAAATAAAAAATAATTTGAATCACTATTTGCTAGTTTTTATGGTTGTTGGTCACACTGGTTTTGCAATAAGTTTGGGAAGGGCGGTGCTCACGTTTTTTCATAATGTATTTTTAAAAGCGTGTTGACTTAAATTCTTGTCAGTCGTGCGAAACAAGTGAAGAAAACTCAATACTGTTTGTTCTCAAAGCACACAAATAAGAGTGTACGTGTTTTTTAAAACATAAAGTTCAACTGTTTTTTTTAATTTAAAAATATTGTAAGAACAAATGCGAAACATACTTTAAAGTGTTTGTCGTGCGGTCGACAGGAAAAACAAATTGTCCGGAAAATACCTTCGAGGTTTTACGCAACCGAGGAGGAAATACGAGTAACAAGTAACTGACTCCATTTCAATCCATTTGTTCTTTTTATAGAACATTTTACACGGAGGATATAACCCATGGAAACTGCAGCCAATGGGGAATTTAGAATTTCCCGACGTTGGAATGCAGCTACAATCATCCAAAAAGAAGGACAGTGTGAAAAACATTTTCAAACCCCAATCTGGCTATAAAACTATTGATTTCGGTAGCGAAAATGCGTTTTACTATTTTGCAGGCTACATAAAAAACGTCAAAAACACAAGTGTGAGCTGAAATTAAGTCAGAAATCTAGTGTTTCCTCCATATTCACAGATTTCAAAGAATCTCTTATCAAGAGCTTTTAGATGCGATAGAGAGCCTGGAGCAACAATTTATTTCTCGTTTTCCCAATTTGTACTTTTGTAATAATTTTGAAATGAAAATGTATAATATAGGAATGAATTTGATTACATACTTTTGCTGTAAAATCAAATCGAAGAATTATTAGAAATTAGAAAAAAAATTATGACTCATGAATTTATATGAATTTTTGTTTTGTTCTGTTTTTGTTATGTTTTAAAGAAAAATTAATGTTTATTTTATTATTTTAAATTATTTATGTGTATATTATGTTATGTCTTACTTATATGTATTTTGAAAATATAAAAATCTGCTGCAAAACAGTTGAATCTACTGCGTTTTTTTTCAAATCTACTGCGGACATCTTTTCAAAAAGTCCCATCCCTGATCTCCACTAAGGTGTCATTCGTGGAGTTCCTGTTTACTCCTAGGTAGATGATGAACTCCTTAACTACCTTGAAGTTATTGCTATCAACAGTGACGTTTTGTCCTAGCTCCTAGGCGGTGGACAGATGTTTGGTTGTTTGTTTGTTGATACCATGTACTTGGTCTTGTCCTCATTTACTTCACGACCAACCAATTTCGCCTGTTCTTCAATCGCCGTGAAAGCCTTTGACACGGCGCGCTGGGAACATCCGATGATGTCGATATCGTTGAAGATAGCGCCTTACATGTGACACCTTTCCTTCGCACTTTTTTCTCCAGAACAAGATTGAAGAAGCCACATAATAGCGCATCTCCTTGCCGAAATCCGTAAAAGTTGCTTCCAAACTGCACATTACATCGCGTGTTTTCAATTGTCATGCGACACAACTGGATCAGTTTTGCCGGTATCCCGATTTCGGCCGTCGCCACGTAGAGCTCCTGACGATGAATGCTATCATATGCGCCTCTAAAGTCGATGAAAAGGTGGTCGGTCTCGACGTGAAATTCCTCAAGAAGGAAAATCCACCTTTGTGTCCTTCATCTAACTGGCCCATCGATATTAGCCATTATCTTAGGTATAGGGTCTTGCATTACCTGGAATCAAACTAACAACCCGTTAGCCCTCATGCAACCTACGAAACGTTTAGATATCGCAGTCACGAAAATGTTATCACAATATCTAACTTTATAAAAACTCTCAAAAGTTAATATTTAAGTAAAATCAAACCAGTAGATCCGAAGACCTGCGCAGCTAGTGCTCTCACTGTTCATTCAGCATGTAATTTATAATTATATGTTAATAAATTTTAATAATAATTATATATAAATATTTTTGACTTCCCAGGATCCGTTACCCATTAATGACTTAATTAAGGGACATTTCCGGGATTTTCAACTCTGGCTTCTTAGTGTGGAGTAAAATTGTACTTTTGGCATCTCAAGGCATGTCTCAACAAACATTTTTTTTAAATTTAAGCATTCGCGTGCAACGATTCAGTATGCCTTAAGGCTACACAGGGAGACTGGAATGTACATTTCTAAGCCGCGACCAAGCAGAAAAAGGAAGTCTTCGGCTTGGGAAGATCCTTTCCTTTCAACTTCACTTAACTCGTTTCTTGTTGGGTTAGCCAGGTTGATGGGTTTCTCGATATTGTGATGCGTTTGATAACATGGATCACGCCCAGATATATAGATACATACAAAACATTGAGGTAGACAATCACCCTTATTCCAGTTGGCGTTAAACGCCAGTAAGCAAAACGACAATGTGAACTCGGCATTACAGCTGGCGTTTAATTAAAAGATGAATTTCAAAGTTTGCTGGAAAAACAAATAAAACTGCAGGAAAATTTGTACATCGAGGTAAAAGATTCTTTTAAGCGCATTGAAGACCACCTGAAAGACAGCGCACGATATAATAGAAAGCACTATTCCTTGGAAGAGGAAAGACTTAAGTTATACAAATTGCAGCTAGAACGCAAAGATATCCAACGCATCGAAGAAAACAAATTCAAAATGATGGATCTGGAAATCAAGAAGAGGCAGTTGGAAATAGAAGAACAAAAAAAGCACCTTATGGAGTCATCGAAAGAGAACTATCCAAATGTAGAATGATTTAAGTCTTAATTTAATAAATAAATATCACTTCCATATTTTGTGTAAAGTAGTTTTATTTATTTAAATTAACGAAATAATTGAATGAAGCTACTAATTCAATGAAAACTTGCTTGTCAATAACAGCTGTTGTTGTGGAATCTATGTGGAATGTAATGAAAATGACACTCATGGCGTTTAAGTCGCGGAATACCGATACCAAATCGACAGTAAAGTGAATCGACTCCTAAAATGGCAATTGTCGTTCAATATAAACGCCAACTGGAATAAGGGTGAATATCACATGTAAATGAATAAAGCGCATACTATCCTATAGGAGAATAAAAACATCACTAGGTAGCACCCAACTCAGAGTCATTGCAGCAAAAGGCTGCCCACAAGGCGAGATATTCTCCCCCATACTGTGGTCTATCATAGTTATTGAACTCCTGCATACCGACGACATCGCTGTCCTAATCAGAGGCAAATTTGGAGAAACACTCTCAGATCGCCTCCAGAGATTTTTGAATATCTTTGCTGACTGGTGCACAAAAGTTGAACTAACGGTTAACCCCAGTAAAAGCACCATAGTAGCTTTCACTAAAAGAAGAAAATTAGAGAAACTAATAATAACAACATTATGGTGAGCCGCACATTCCAACCAGTAGGGAAGTGAAGTGAAAAATGGATCAAAAACTTACTTGGAACTCTCATATTAAAAAGACCATAGACAAAGCAAGGAAATCACTATGGACCTGAAAAAATCTACTGAAAAAAAGGGAGTTTAAGCCCCAGAATGACAGTGAAGATGTAAACAGCTATTGCTACCTATGCAGCACCCTGTTGGTGGCAAAACCCAAAACAAAAGTCTACATAGGATAAATTCAACAAATTGTCACGACTAGCCTGTTTGTGTAAATCAGGCGCAATGAGAACACCACCTACCGCAGCGTTGGATTCACGATCTCGATAGGAATGAATTAGTAGGAATAATATTTACGGACAATTGTCTGAAAAGGTACAGCTATAATCACAACTTCAAGGTAACCCTCCCGGGACCTGAAAACTAGAAGCGTAATAAGCCTACATTTTTTAATGGCTCACTCGTGTTTAACACAGATGGATCCAAAACAGATGAAGGAGTTGGGGCAGGATTATACGGTGCTACCACTAAAAGACCTCTCTATACGCGAGTATGGAAAAAACCAACTCCGTATTTCAAGCTGAAATATACGCAATATACCTCTGCATCAGAGATTTTCTAAACAGGAACATCACCAGCAAGTTCATTTACATCGTCTCTGACTGCTTTCTATTAACGCCTTTGAATTCACCTCAAAACTATTCTCTGACTGCCTTAAGCTACTCAAGGTATAAGCCCGCACAAATAGAGTTTTCCTGATCTGGGTGCCTGGTCAAAGCAGCTTTGACGGCAATGGAAAAGCATACGAGCTTGCCAGGAAAGGTTCATGCCAATACCATTCTCTGGTGTACTTATCAGCGTGGCTAAAAGCTGTATTATTAAATGGTTTAAAAAAAAGCAATTCATTTCTGGAAAACTACGAGTGGTAACACACAGGCAATTCCTACCAACCCTATTCATCATAAGAACAAACAACTCCTATCTACAACTTACCAGAGGGCAGATACATACAGTCAACATTAATATTAATTTCTCACACTAACTTAGAAATCTTTTATCTTATTGCAAGGACACACATTTTTATTTTGGCTTTGTTTTCGAATTCATCAATCAATGACATTTTGCAGATGTTCACAACTGCAACATACTTTTACTCTGCATCCTTTAAGTCTTCGTTGTTGCGATAACGAGCTCACCAAGAACCCATCCACTAGACTTAAAAGCTTTTTAAGTACTATGTAGCATACAAAAGAGTATCGAATAACTATTGAAGACAAGCGAATCCATCACTTAATATACGAGTAGTCATCTAGTCTACAAAGGAAATTCGTATTACAAAGAGAAAAAAAATCAATAAATCGATGAATATTTTCGAATAATTTCGCCTCACATCTGATATATCCATCCGTTGGGTTTCCTTATCTTGTCATCAAGCGGTGAGTAAAAAACACTTGGTAGTGATATCTGCCAGATAAAAAATGTACTAGGTAATGGATTATACACAATCAAACGAAATAAATGCAGCACATTTTGTATTTAAATTCGTTTACTATTACAGCTGACGATAAATAATAATGTTGGTATTTATTCCACGATTATCAATGCACTGAATCTTTTGTATGGCGCCGCACGTTTTCTAAACAATAAAAAATTAACGCTACGTAATATGGTAGGTAATCACATAATATGTGTGTTCACAATTCTTCGACAATGCGCCTTGCCCTTCCACTTTTCCTATGACCGTCAAAAAAATCGTAAGTTTTCCTTTTAAACAGAACAATTTGAAAGTCTAAGCTACTTCATGTAATTGGCCTTAATCACGAAAATTGCATGGCTTCACTTGTAAATTGCAAGTTCAGAAGGAAAAAATGGAAACCAGCTCACGGATGGGGAGGATGTGAGCATGGCGTTCACCTAACAATGTGGGTAATGAAAAAAATTAACTAAGGATCGAGCAAAAACTTAATTGAACTATGCACTGCCCTTTGATGTGAACTTTGAAATCGAGTTGATTCCAAAAGGTGGCATACTCGTGTGTATGTAGTCAGTTTGTTCTGTATATACTTCAAATTAATAGAAGGACCTGAAGTAGGGAATTAAGATTAACCATCAATCAAAAATGCCCCATTTTATTATCATTACAGTAATTGTTTATATTTTAAATACTCGTTTTCCTTTTAATTGCGCGTGTGGTCTAAAAAGCTTTCAAAAGAGATAACAAAATTTGGTAACCAAAATTACCAAAACGGCTACCGTGGTAGTGGCATTGTATATAAACCTTATAGTAGTGCAACCGTGCGTAAACGACGATACGCCACCAGTGCGCATTCGCCCGCAACAAATCATGATAGTCTAGTTCTACACCATTCTCGTGCTGGGAATATGAGTAGGAGGATGATGCAGGTAGTAGTGGTGGTTGGCAAAGCAGGTTTCGTGTAGATTTATGGTATATTTTTTGTTTGCTTTGATGGAAGGGGTATGTTATGTTTTCTGGATTTTAACACAATTGGTATGTGTGTGTATGATCGTTGAAGGAGAGTCGCATTTCAGCTACTGTGAGGATTCTCAAATGATTTTCTTTGTAATTCATATTTGCAAGTGAAAAATGGATATTCATATTTAAAGGTAGGGGCGATGGTAGATAAAGAAAGGTAGGAGAATTGTCATCAAGTAGATTGATGGTATATTATTTGTTGGCTTTGATGGATGTTTGGGGTAGGTTATGGCATATTGCAATTAGACCATCACAGTCACCTGTAACTTGTTTTCTTTGTTTTTAATACAATTGGTGTGTATGTTCGCATCGGTGAAGGAGATTCGCATTTCAGCACTGAGGATTCCCAAATGGTTTATAAATCATATTTGCATGTGAAAAAATATTAATTGAGGCAGAGATAAAAAAAGATAAGACAAGTTATAGTGTATTCTCAGCTACATTGCGAACGATCCTTAAGGGTTTCCACTTTAAAAAGCAAATCGTGGATATTTTCGGACCCGTCGAATGCAATTTGCCACTTTTCAATTTTACAAACTGAACTTACCTACTGAAGAAGTTTGTTGACTTATTGGTGGTGCTTGTCTGCGTTGCACAGTGTGACGAATCGCTGATTTAGCTTGGTTTAATAAGGAAAATGACATGCACAAAATTAAACAAAACCCGCTTAAGCCTCCTACGTAATGACTGTGCAATTTTTTTGTTGTTGCTTAGTGCAACAAAAAAAAATCATCTCAAATTCCAAATTGTATATAATTTTTTTTATAAGAAGGTCAATTTGAAGAGAAAGTGTTTATATCGGTTTTAATTGGTTCGCGTATATTTTATAGCTTTTTTTATCTTTTATCAATAAGTTAAAAGTCAATTGATATAAAAGTAAGTTTTTCTTAAATAATTAAAGATTTTGTTTAATAGGTATAAGGGGTAAATGAAAGTAAAATTTATAGATAAAATATGTGTTTTTTGTATTCATTAACCGAAAAGTATACCTAGTTGTTCAGTGTTGTCCAAGTTGGAGACCGTGTCTGTTCTAATGAATACAAAAAGCAGTTCAACTCTTTCTGATATCCAATAGTCGCAACGCGGATTACAATTAAAACTATGAATATACTGGGACTATAGTAATGAAAGTCATACTCAACTTGAACCGCCAAGAGACACAATAGAACAATCTACAATTGCTGGAGCTCAGCTAAACGCTCTAGAGTTAGCCACTATAATCTTTGTAGTGACGTTCTTAATGCCTCGAAGTACATCTAATGTTAGAACACGTTTAATGCAACAGAGAAACAATCAAGCAACCTCCATTAAGCAAAAAATACCAACAAGTGATCTTCCTCAATAGGCGTTTTTCTTTTTTGGCTCCGAGCGGGGCACTGAGCTGTCAAAAAAAGAACTGTGTTACTTTTTTAGCTCGAAGCGCTCTGAGCACAAAATTTGTATTTCTTTTGTATCTCTGAGCTAGCTCAGGGCTCGCTCGATGAGCTCGATTAAAAATGACCGAGCACATAGAGCGAAAAGCTGAGCGCGGCTGACTTCATTCATTATTTGTGCTTTTTCCATAGTTTATTTACTAGAAAATATAATTTAAATGGAATAATCCTTGACAAACACCAATTTCAGAAGTAATCCTGACTATTTTGAAAATTAATAAAAAAAAAAATTATCTAATGACAGTTCAGTGCCCAATTCTGTTTCTTAATTAGCTCGGAGCGCTCAGGTTATGTTCAGCTCGGAGCGAGCTCTGATCGCTCGGGCCCCGCTCTGTTCCCCGCTCGGGGCTAAAAAAGAAAAACGCCTAATGCTTCATTGAAAAGGTACATGGACTTTAAAATATATACCAACAATTTCACATGTTGATTAAAGATAAATAAACTTGTGCAATACTCCAATTTAGCAATCTAGCTCTACGCAAAACAACGAAAATTCTTACTATCCATATAAATATTCATCTTATAGGTACCTATTGAACAAGAAGTGGTGGTGCGGCATGGCACAATACTGACAAAAAAAATTATGTCATTGCTTTATAAATTAGATCGAATATTTCTAAATCAATTACAAAAAAAATTATAGAAATCGGTACCTTTTGCGACAAGATATAGCCGAAACAGTCAGAGTCCAAAATGCGACAAACTCATAATACCTCATTTGCTGAAAAATACCGAAATCAAATTTTATTCAATTTTTCCCTTCAAACGAATCGCCTCTTCCATCATTTCTACTCGCAGACGAAGAAGTCAGATTTATTATATTTCCATCATCTCCCTCTCATCAAACATACTACTTGCGAAGCGAAGGTAACATCGCAAATCATCAATTACACAGAAAAATAAATAAATACATACTTACATTTCCATACAAATGAAAATCATATGGCACAGAATCGATAATGCGAGATCCATTATCCATACAAATTAACTTACTTGGAAATCCTACATGCTACCTGTGCTGCTAAACAACAAAAATGCCTGTGCTCCTTCTTACAAAGAAAAAAAATACAACATACATGGGAATGCAATTATGAAAGGTTCGATAAAGAGAGATAAACCAGTTTATTTGGTTTTCTTTCTTCGTTTTCAAAGTGTGTATTTAAAATGAAGATGACAGCAAAAGTTTAGACACAAACATTCTAGCTCAATTCATAACGCCATCTGCATTTAGTCGGCTAAAACAAAAAATTCGACATGATGGCACTACTATAAAGTGTATATACAATGGTAGTGGGTACTCGTGTTTATTTTACTCTACGAACGAAGCAATCGAGATACATAAATGTATCAATCGTACCAAAACCTAAGAACGAAACAACCAAAAGTTCATTCCATACTCGCAATAAAAGTCAAAAATCTATCCGCAGCAGGATTTGACTTCTGCTTTAATCGGAAGTGAATCAGAGTTGGATGTTGCCTATGCATTCCAGAAGGGGAACCGTACAAGACCTTTCTACCCGCCGAGAGGTGCCGGACATGACCGCTCAAACGTATTGAGTTTAAACTGAGCCTTTTTGCGAAGATCAATCGACAGTTGATAATTGACTATTTTCAATGTGTGCTATTGTGAACGAACGCTTCTAAAGGATTTTGTCAATCGCAGTCAATTAAAAAAATGCGATTGACAAAAATACCAAATGAATCGTTCGTTCACAATAGCACACATTGAAAATAGTCAATTATCAATTGTCGATTGATCTTCGCAATAAGGCTGACTATCTGATATTGTACTTATAGAAGCGAACAGTAGGTGAAACGACATCAGAACATGTTCGTCTTCCAAATAAATCTGGACGAAATATGATGCAAAAAGAACAAACAAACTGGAGGAAAAATATTAGCTCGGGGGTCGGAACCATCACTGGTCACTGGCTTTTGGGCAGACACGCCACTAGAGTGGAAGTAGTACCCTCTAACGACTTCTATAGAAACTGCTGAGACGCTGAGGAAGAGGATCCCGATATACCCCTCCTGTGTAACTGCCCTGCCCACCAAAATGTTCTAAGAAACCTTCCAAAAAAATTAAAATTCGAATAAAGGATATTTTCTCAGAATATTTCTAGAAGCCGCGCAGTGTTTCTGTGTCCAATGATTTTATTACCAAGAACTCCTTGGAACCCCAATAAAGATCCTTAAAAGCCTAAATATGTTATGATATGACATTTTTGGACATCTTAATTTAAATTCAACTCAACATAATTAACGAGAAAATATCGACTATTGAGTTCAATATTGAAAACATTTTCGCATGTCGTGTACTCGCAAGCCGCATATCATCTGCCAATATATGCGAAATAAAGTCCGTGCAAATGTGGCACATGCATAGCTTGTGGCATGCCTTGTACTCGGCAGATTTGCTGGTCGTATGTACATTCGGCAACAGCACATGAGTCCGCTATTGTTGAATAAATGCAAACTTTTGAGACAGATTTCGCATGTCGTGTGCTCGGCATGTTAATCGCATGTCAACATTGGTGTATGCTGCGATCATACAATAAGCATGTGGCAATTTTTCGTGACATCAGTACAGCATCATGCGGGTTTTTAGATGTGGTGCACTCATAGCATTAAAATAAATTACCTTTGATGAAAATTGATTTATTTATTATTTCTTACGATTTTGCAAGTATTATTTAATACAGCATATGATGTGTTATTAATTTAATTTATATCAATGGTAAGTGACGGCAGTCGAACCCATAGGCTGACCAGAAGGAATGCAGGTACTTTGTTTTTGGGCCTACATTCCGTTCCACGTGTTTACGAATAGGTAGTTTCTACGAAGGAAGAAAGCAATACTCCAACCCGGAAGAAATAATTGAAGCCATAAAACAAGCTCGGGCCGAAATTTCACTAAATTACATCGAATAACTGTATAAATCTCTACATAGCAGGCTTCTTGAAGTGATACAGCGATCGGGAGGTAGTACACATTATTGAAAACTATTGTTATAATCTTAAGAAACCCAAAATAATTTATTCCAAAACAAATTGTATTGTTTTATAACCTTTTAAGCATATATCAGGTAGATTTAAGTACTGTTCGTTAACAGCTGGAACGAAAAAAATACAAATTGTATGACCTTATTGGAAAAAGATTCGTAAAAATTGAACTTATCTGCCTAATCCCAATTTTTTTACTATAGCCTTCTTTCAATTACATTTGGGTTTTCCCATGTTATCGAAGTATTTAATAAAAAAATCGTAAAATTAAATCAAGAGACTACCTGTTCGTTAACACGTGGAACGGAGTGTGTATTTCGTGGTCCTTTTTTGGTAATCGTATGCCATACAACTGATTTATAAGACACTGATTTTCTCAAAAATATGCCTTTAATGCGGTTAGAAAATGACATTCCATTAATTTTTCCAAAATAACGGAATAACGGCGGTTAAGAAACATGTCAGTCTCTCAAAAACAGTCAAAGTGATTTCAATTAGAACTATCCGGATAGTTGGGGTGGGGCGTGATGGTTAAGAAAATTCGTACTCTAAGTGTTCAGTGATTTCAAACTGACCCAAATCTAAAACGTTGTTTATAAAAACGAGAAAGTTTCATACGACCCAGTCGGGCACTTCTTTTAAAGGAATTAAAAGAAGAATGAATGTGTAACCATTTTTTAAAGTATCTTAAATACTTTTCGAATGCATTGCATTGGACCCCAACCCACAGTATATAATATAAAGGCATTGATATCCTTTGTTCTTTTCATTATCAATAGTAATTATAAATGGCTTCTTGTTTGTTGCACTGACAATACACAGGGCGTTATGTAGTTATGCAAAAGTATTTTAAGAGATGGTTCTGGAGGTTCTAGAGGTTCTAGGCTACGAGTTCACGACATGCGGCACTGACGTTTCAAAAAACCGCCGGAAGTTTGTCGCATGTACGAAACATGCGAGAATGGTGAAATGCGATAAGCATGCCGAATACATGACACGGAAAATCTGTCCCAAAAGTGGCTACATGGGCATGTAGATGCGAGCAGAAAATATGCCGAGTACACGGCATGCGGCAAACTGTGCATGTGCCACATGGTCGGTTTCCATAGTCGGTTTTTGTTTTGTTTTTTTTTTTTTAATTGCAAAAAAGAAAATTGGTCGATGTTGCTATTTTGACCGCACATCTGTTGGAACAATACGAAGCCGATCGTGACGAGTGTGAACACCGATGTCTCTCGCAAGAGAAAATTCTTTGATCACCAACCAGCTGTGTTTGCCACCTTCGGCACCATTGCCCAGTGGAGAGAACCCGGTCCATATGTGCTCGTTGCGGATGATGCATTCGCTATGCGGCCAAATATGATGACACCATATGCTCAACGCGGCTTGATGATGTTGCAGCACGTGTTCAACTACCGCCAATGTCGTGTATTTTATATAATTCCGACACGTTTTCGCGTGCTGCAAAAACCAATCCAATAAGATGCCGAGAAGGCGAAAAAAGTTAAGCTTGTCTGATGAGTAGTTTATAACTATTTGATAATAACATATAAGGCGAAATACGGGCTGAGCACATCGTTCGACCACTTCTAAGAGCATTACCGTCCGTACCTAACCTAACTTCGCAGTATTTCTGTATTCAATGTTATATTACCAAGAGGTCATTGGAAGCCTAAAAAGGCCCTTAAATCCTGATAAATGGATATTTTTTCAAAATGTTCTTAGAAACCGCTGTGTTGAATGTTATTTTTCCAAGATTTCCTTGGAACTCCAAAAAAAGATTTTTTTTTAAATTCGAAAAAGGATATATACATACAAACATATGTAAATAAAAACGCACCGCGAATAATCCAAAACAGGTTGCTGGTCGTACAAACCACAGCCTCTGACTGAACCGTTAAATGTTGGCGCATATTTGAGACCTACCACATCTACATGGAACAATCGAAAAAATGTCTCACGTGCTCACAACCGATATGAGGCTTGCCAGTACCCGACATGCGAAAATGCGTCATGTTGTCATGCATGAACACGCGGTTTTTTGCATGTCGTGTACAAGTCCAAAATCTACCACGATATAGAGGACCTTATCCAACGTTATTGAAATCGTTTTGTACTTGATTTTTAGATGGAATTATAACCACTATTTTGGCATCTAAAATAAGTTCATAATTACGTAATCTAGGTTCTCAGATATATAATTTTGGAGAAATTTTGTTTTACTGGCTTTGGAATTCGTTTTAGTTTTTAGTAACTTTTCCCAAAAAATGGGTTTTTTTTTTTTTTTTAAGTTCTGGCTCGCTAAGGCGATTAAATATGGGGCACTTCGACCTAAAAAGATCTTTTGTTCTGTGTGGGCCAGAAAAATTGAGACTAGTAGAGTTTCCACTTTCTTCTACTAGTAGAAGAATTCTTTATGTCCTCAGGGCACATCTGTTCCCTGAAAAAGATCTTCTTTCTAATTCCGTTTAGGGCCGGACATTCACATAAAATGTGTTCAGCTGACTCGTCCTCTTCAAGACAGAGTCGGCACTCAGGAGAGTCTACTATTTTCATTTTGTGTAGATGATATCTTAAACCATGGTGGCCAGTAAGGTAACCTACTAAGTTTTTGATATCATGCCTGCTTAGGTTTAGGCATTTGCTGGCATTTTTATTGAAAGGCCGAACGGCTTGTTTGGTCTGTCTTAAACCTGGGATGCTTTCCCATAGATGGATACATTTTCTGTATTCCCAGCTTTTTATTGCTGCCGTTGCTGCTGATCTAGGAGTGCAGCAGATGGGTTCGGGACCTATGAAGGGTGTTTCCGAACCTTTTCTGGAAAAAATGGGTTAATACCTTTTCTTAATTTATCTTTTATGTAGGTTCCATTTAATAATGAAAACACTTCTAATTTATAAGTCCGAAGTTTACCCCAAAGCGGACTGTAACCTTTCAATACCTTCTAATTTGTTCATTTCGACTGCTCTTTCAATTTGCTATACCCCGGAGACGACTTAACAATATGCCAACGCAAAAAATGTTGTCCCTTGGGGCAGCAAGGCGATGACGAGGGTCGAGGTTACAGAAAGCCTCAAACCATTCGAATTGTACAACATCAGTCATATGCATTGTATTTTGCGTATTTTTTTTAACTTTATGTGTGAAATGTAAGCAAGTTTATGAGAACATATGCCTGGATTTTAATGGCTATTTATCGCAATCTACATTTCTGTGTTATACATGTCTATTTACCGAACCCACTATACATATATTATGGTAATAACGGTTGATATGCACATTTTATTTGTACTGCATACTGTGTATATGTGTAGATTTGCATCAGTTTGGAAAATTTATTTTGGACATGAAAGTAACCCATTCTACTTATGTCATGCGTATTAGGAAAATTGAAATTAGCACTAGGAGTGCTCCTTCTCCTAAATTGGTGCGAATTTTTTCTTCTGGAAAGACTTTGAACTACTGGTCTTTGAATACTGTTTAGGAAACGAAATCTAGATATGAGAGCAATACTCAATCACTGGCCTTATGTCTGCCTTATAAATAATAGGCGTTTTTCTTTTTTAATTCAGAGCAGAGAGTAAAAAAAAGTTCTAGTTTCTTTTTAGCTCTGACACCTCAGAGCAATCAATCTGTAACGGACATTGGAGTCGCCCGGAATAAAGATTGAATCCAGTCAACTTTGTCAGATATGTGCTGAAATATCCTGGCTGGCTTAGGAAACGATAAAGAAAGCATACAAATTTGGTGGAACATTGAAAACCGAGTTTAAGCCATAAAATATCCTTTTTTGACCCCAACGGTTCTTTTCTTAGGCAAGGTAAATCTGGATTCATCCATTGTACGTGCACCCGCACGTTAGGACAGAACACAACACGTAAAACGTAGTACAACAATTTATAAGGCGTTTATTCGCCCGAAACTCCAGTACAACGCTTATATCTATTGCGGGTGGCAATGGTGCAGTTGTAGTGTATTCGCTTACGGAATGGAAGGTCGTGCGTTCGAATCCCGGCTAAGTCCATTACTTTATACCGAATACATGAAATCGTAATCTCCCTAAGTAACTTAGACACCACCCGTGGAGAAAAAAACCCTACAACTGCACCCAAACACTTCTTTCCTATCTCTCTATTCAAAAAAGTAGCTTACACTGCGTTCTTAGCATTATAAGGGTACTGTAACAACAGAAAAAATCCCTTTAGCGTAAGCAAATTATACAAAAAAAAAAAAAAAAAATCTGGTCCGGTGCACCAATAACTAATTTGGAGCTACTTGACAGGACCCAAAAACGCGCGATAAAACTAATTAACGATCGAGAAATCGCGAGATCGATTGACTCTCTTAGTCGTCGTCGTAATGTCTCCTGCCTTTTGATATTTAATCGTTATTTCCATTATAAGTGCTCAAACGAAATAGGCAGTTGCATTCCACCCCTAAAACATTTCAACCGCAATACCCGCCATGCAATGAATGCTCATCAGTTCACCCTCAAGCCTGTATTCGGACGTGCATTGAAGTTCAAAGAATCTTTCCTCAGCCGTACAACACGAATGTGGAATACTCTTCCATGCTCTATTTTTCCTTCACATTATAACCAACAAACATTTAAAACCAACGTGCATCGGCATCTCTCCCTTTCTTCTAATCTTAATTTCCTTAACGCCCGCGCTGTGTAGCCAATACATGATAAGGGTACTAAAAAATACCTTTAGTGCGTGTACATTATAAAAAAAAAAAACAAAAAAAAAAAACAACGACTATTGAAGTATAAAAACTTAATTCCAAGTTTACCCTCCAGAAAAAGTTCTATCTCTATCAAACTAAGAATTAGAAAATATATTTGATGTTCAATCATTATATGTACATGAAGTGCCAAATGGGGATATTTTTGTCTTTTTGTCAAGAAAATATATGGCCCCTAAGAATTTGGCAACGTGAGCTTTTTAAGCACGTATTCTTTGCACACATGGAAAAACATATATACATGTATGACTATGAATGTATCCTAAAATACCGTAAAAATATCTAGAAACATTGCCAAAGAATGCAACACGTAAAGAAAAACCCATAAATTATAAGTTGGAAGGTGGTCGATTATCCGCCGTAGGGATAATAGCTTGTTGGCTTTGGTCCTGTAATCGAATTCCATTACTTAGTTTCATTAAGAATCCATCCAATATTGTATCCCAAAAAAAATGTATCCGAACCATAAAGGGATACAACAAAAGCGTGGCATTAAATTCAAATACTCACATGAAGACTTAAATTTATTAGGATATATCTGTATGTATCTTTACCTGAAATGTCCAAAATATGGCATATCGTATGATATTTCTACGCGTATCCTCAAACTGCTTGTCACGACCGATTTTTACGATTCTGTATAAGAGGTATCCAGAAAGTCTCGCACCCCACAGGCAAACAAAAATCGTTACCATCAACTGACGGCTGTCATATGACTGAAAAAAATATAAACAAAATATTCATAAATAATTCATTAGGTAACATTTTGATCACAAAGTGCACAATTATTAAAAAAATTTAAATTCTAAATGGGCATTTCAAAATCAAAAAAATCAAAAAATCTGTATTCAAAAATTATCTTGAATGCAGCATTTGTTTAACCGAATCGAAAAAATTTATTTTGATTTAAAATATTTTCCTTCTCCAGATGCAGGTATATTGTGTTTTGTTTATTTTAAGACATATGAATTTGAAAATAATGTTTTCCCTCAAAACTAATAAATTTTTAGTTTATTTTGAAACTTGTGTTGTCTTGGTTTTGGACTAAATTTATCTGTTTATAAATGGAAAATGGAACCACGCCATGAGGCGTTATTAAACAATAATTCAAGTATGACTAAGTCAACAGTATTCGTTTCCTTTAAACAGAAAGAATTAAAAAAAAAATATTCATGTGTTCCGTCTTAATTGTACATTTAAACCTCTTTAGTTCGGCGAGGTTAACCCGCTTAAGTATTAAATGCCAAACTTAAACTTCAAGTAGACCGGATGTCGCCCGCCTTTTGGCTTTGGTTTTAATATTTTTCATTTTACTCGTAGGTAATCATTTAGTTCAATGTGAAATATAACTGTGGGTGGTAGAAACAAAACAATAATACAGATACGAACAAAAAATCAACAACAACACGTTCAAATGACAAACATCTCATTGAAATAACTTTTGGATTCTGAAGCATTCTTGGGACGAAAGTGTAAGTAAAATAAATGGATTGTTATAAGCTTAATGACTTGTCGTAGTAATTACAAACATTTTTACCTCACTCGATAGGTTTTGTAAATTGAAACATTGAACTTAAGAAAATATTGTGCAAGTCTATGGTTCTTCTTTCTTATTTAATCATAGCTCGTCAGTATCACTCACTTCACCTTTAGACACAACCGTCGAAACAGAAACGATGTCAGTACGCCGATTGATAGATTAATCGTGTATGAGGATCTGGAATTTTTAATAGCTGATCTGCATGATGAAAAACAATCAGAAATCAACAAGATGAAAACCAAACATTAAGGCAACTATCCAAAAATGCTCTCAAATATCTTACACATCGTCGGCCCAAAATTGATTTGCCATATACGCAAAAATTCATTTCTTGATCTAGGTATGCAGTCTTGTGTTTTCGGTTCGCTCTTTTCAAATTGGTTAGCAGTTTTGTTCTATCTCTGTCCATTGAGAGATATTCGCAATGGTTTTTGACGTATATCCATCAAAATCTCAAGTTCACGTACTGTTTTGCCGTAAACGCCAAATTTTGGCATATACGCCATATTTTCCATACAATTTGCCAATTTTTTTTCTTAAGAATTGTTTTGACGACGCCAAATTTTGGCATATACGCCATATTTTCCATACAATTTGCCAATTTGTTTTCTTAAGAATTGTTTTGACATTGGCTTCGAGTTTTGTTGTGGAAATGCATATGTATGTATAATAAAAAAAATGAGAGCGTTGATTTTCCTTCGGTGTATGGACAGTGGTGTGGCGGTCGCAGGTACCGCTTCTATCGCTCCAGAAAGTCTGATGTTCTTCTTCCACTTGTCCTTCTTTGTACCTCGTTGCTCGTGTCATATGTTTTTAACCATTTGTTTTTTTATTGTTCTGCAAATGTGGTTTCTGGGTTTATACCAGATTGATCGTTGGTTACTGGGCGTAAAATCGCTGCTCGTTTTGTTCATGTTGTATATTGCTATTGTTGTTATTGACATATGCAATATGAAATTAGTCAATTCTAGATGTTGTATATTGCTATTGTTGTTATTGACATATGCAATATGAAATTAGTCAATTCTAGAGGCCCCCAACAAACAAATATTTCATTAGCTTTCTAACCTATGTATTTTTTTTTTTTTGTATTTACTATGTACCTATTTCTTTTCTATGAGACAACTTTAAAATGAACTGATAAAATAAATAACTTCAAGAAATATGAAATAAATTTATTTTTTTCGAAAATTTTATCTTTAAAGAAGTACATACTTTTTTTCTAGCAAAACTATTCACTAGCAGGAAAGAAATTTCGCTTAATAACTTATAATTGGAATGCCGTATGTGCATTTTTTTTGGCGTATGTGTTTGAAGAAAAGAAATTTTTGCTTTTTAAATATTTTAAAAACTAAAAGCATTCGAGGGAATCTGATTGTTTTTATAAAAAGACAATTCCCAAATAGATATTATGTCAAAAAATCAAAAAAATACCCGCGTTTAGTTTTTATTCAGCAGACTGCCAAACCTTTAAATGAGATTTCCCAAAAACATTTAAATGGTGCATACGGCAAAGCATTATAAGGGTGACTATCGTTAATGCTTGTTTAAAGAAAAAGGGAACGCTACAAGGGAATGACTACAAACAAAAATCTCTAATCACGAAAAATGTCGCATTTTTTGAACAAATCCCATATAACAAAATCTCGCAGAATCAAAATCGTGCAATGTCAAAATTGAGCACTGTCAAAATCTCGCCGTCTTATATGAAATTCTCTAAAATCTCAGTTTTAAAGCTAAGTGCTAGATTTTACTTTACGGGCAATAATTAAAAAAAATATATATTGGAAGTTGTTGACTATAAATAAACCTCGTGAATTTGAAAATTGGACTTTTGGAGGTAACAAATGCCTTGCGAGTGTCACTTTGTAAGCTGTTTTGTTTCTACTACTCCGAATTCAACGGAGAGCCAAAGCAGGGATGATGCCATACATTTAAAAATCTTGTTTAACCCATACACATTGCACTGTGTATGGGATCTCGTTGTGATACTGTATTACAAGGTGGCACAAAAGTTGTAGCCCGATGTTTTTTGCCTGTATTTTTTTTATGAATGAAATACCTTGTGTATGCTTTTGGATTATGCTAACTAATGTCTTAATTTTTTTCCATTAAGTCGGTCGAGTAAATTGATATCGCCTAATAGCCCGCCGTCGGAAGTAGAATTTACATTTGCCGCTATTTGCAAAAATTATAGCACCACCCGATAGGGTGATGACTTTTGTCCCACCTAGCATATTCAAACGTTTTAAGTCTAAAAAACACCAATTATTATATCAATCCACCAATCATCCACATTATCATTGAAAATAAGGATTTTCAAAAGCTTATTATGTACTCTTAAACTATATACATCACCAAATTGGTTCACTTTTATGTTTGTTATGTGCCTTTTTAACGAAAAACAAAAATGTTTTGAATTTGTGACCGTAAAGTAAAATCTTGCCAAGATAAGTGACACATTTTTGCAAAGTAAAAGGTAGTTTTCAGTGCCTGCCAGACTAACAAAACCTATCCTTAGCAGAGGAAATCAATTGCTTGAGTGGGCTAAGCCGTGCGGAGAAAAGGGTGAAATCTGTTCAACCCGCGAAGCAAGCCACCGAAATACAGTTTATAATTGTCGCAAAATTGTCTTATATTATATTAAAGGTTCGATAATGCGAGATTTCGTTATGCAAAATTTTAAAAACGAGATTTTGAAATGCGTTCAATACGCAACTCAAAGATAAAATACTTTCCTGACGAATGGAAAGTTTTGCTAAAGTTGTTCCATTTCCAAAAGGAAGAAAAAGTGCAAACAATGCAGCTTAGCTACAGACTATACGCCTTCTCAATAGTTGCAGTAAACTCAAAGAAGTAATAAAAGAGAAAATACAAGATTTCCCATTAATGCATTATATTTATATTTGGTTGCAGAAAAAATCACTGCACCTCTCATCAAGTGCTCAGAAATTGTAAGCACATTACAGCACTTAATAGCAATTTATTTTCTAAGGGCTCCACTGGGCACAGTGAGACACAAGACAGCAACCCCTGTCGAAACGTCGGGAAGTAAATGAAATAACGAGTTTCATTGCAAGACCAACTTAACCAACAAAGCCGACGAGGATTAATTGTCCTCAACACTACATGATTATAATTTTAATTGGTCACATAAATCATATACCGTTATATTCTTAGTCCGTCTTATTTTTATTACATTAACGTTTAGGGTAGACCCAACTAAATAAAGCAAAAGAAATATAGCAAAAGCACCTGTTCATAACCCACATCGAATGCAGCAAAACAAAAGCCGTATTCCTTACTTGCGCTATGTGTTGTGGTTTATTGTTCATCATGTTTTCATTTCTTCAAATGTATATAGCTGCACAATTTTCAATTGAAAATAATAGTTTTTCACCGTCAATATGGTAATTCTGTTGCTGCTGCACTTCAAGAAACTGAACAAACGTAACATAAATACCGATTAACATCATCGCTCATGCTCCACACAGTTATTGATTGTTTGACTAATGTTTGTTTGAATAGGTTACTGTGTGCGCTCCTAATGTGCAATGCGGACAAACGTATTTAAAATAGGGTATATATTTAAATATCAGAAAACATAAAAAAAAAATGTTTTGATTGTTGTAAAGAGTTTTGTTCTATGCATTGTGGAAGCACCCTAACATATTCTTTATCAGATTTATTTATTTATCTATTTTTCTTGTTTTTGTTTTTCACCTACATCAATATTACTCGTATATCAATATCTACGTTTCTTTTACGATTATCTAATAAGTCCTGGTTTACCACATTCATTTTATACGACCACCTTTTCCCCCTTTATTCTCTTTATATGAAGGTTTTTGTTAATAGTGTTGCTTCAATTGAAGACATTTTTTCCAATTAATCGCTAATTCATCAATCCATAGATACATATTTTGCAGGAGTAAGATATTAAATACTCGTACCATATCTCTGTTCAAACTGTGCTATAAACACAAAATCTAGGCCAATCACTGTTTTTTTACTTTTTTAACGTTTTCTACACATGCGCATGCTCCCATTATTGATGATTGTTGGATCAGCATGTTACTACATTGGTGATCAGTCATGTCAACCCACGGATTTGCATGCACCCTTGTGGGGCAGCTTTAAGATTTTGAATGCGTCGCTAGGCTTACCCGGATGTTGAAACAGCGCGTTTTTTAAAGGGGGATGATCTTAGCCCGTCCCTGCATTGGTTTTAGCTATTAAAAAAATATCTATCTATATGCGTTTCTTTCAACAACATTTCAATAATTGTAATTAATTAAATAAATTTGGTAAATAATAGATTATGTTTCAGTACAGAGATTATATTCATGTTATTTCTCCGAATTGTAAATGGTGCGGTAGTAAAGATTTGTATATTAAAACGAAATAGATAAACATACATCTCGCGCCATTCGAATAGAAACAAGTATTATTCTCACAATCAAATAAGCAATTTGGTAAGTTTATACATCCGTTTTTTTGTTACTCGTATATGTATTTCTTAAAAGAGCGTTCCATATCGAAAAACATTACATAAACATAATTGTGCAGAAAATATCGTTAGTTGTTATGCTTTTCCGCATTCCTGCAAATAAAACGCTGTTTTTTTTGCGCCACTTGAATAGATGTAACGAAGCATTAATACCGATAATCATCGCTCATGTGCTCTAAACAGTTTTTCTTGTTTTGATTGTTTGACTGGGTCACCGTGGACACACTCTGATATACCTACAACAAAAAAGAGCCAGTAAAAAACCATTTTTGGGTTTTTGGGTTTCTTCATTCAGTGTGTGTTCTTCATATGTCTTGTCGCTTTATTTGTTTCTGCTTTATATAGTGTGGGCCTATCCTTAGAGAAGGTAGTGTTATGTATGCTCTGTGATAGAAAACGTAACATAAAAGTCGACTAATGAAAGAGTAGCAAGCTCAACAATCTTGGCCAAAGAATTGCAGGAAGGAAACAAGCATCAGCTCTGTGATGATTTGCGCTGCAGTTACTGCTGTAGGTCGCTCTTTACTAGCTCTTTACTCTAGACTAGGGCGTCGTGGTAAATAGACTGTGGACTTTTCAACAGCACATAACACGAAACCCGTAAAAATCGAAATTTCTTGGTGATAAGTTTCCATAATTCATTGCGGCGCAGCAGTCGCCTCCATATTCAGCTAATGCCAACTCGGCATATCAACTCCTCTATTTGTAATGTACGAGAGGCCAGGGCATCTTCTAAAAACCATCAAAGTTTGGATTCGCTTTAGACATGTCTTCAAAGAAATTCGAAAGGAATCCCACACTCTCAGTGAAGTGAAATTGAACCCACAGTCAAACACAAAAAGCTACTGGGGGTTATTTTAGTTTTCATCCCCAGTCAAAAATGAGTTGACATGATGACGATCCGTCCCAATTTGTTCTTACTCTTTTAAGCAGATTGACTTTGGATCATTTTGTGTTTTTACTTGACTTGATATAATTCTCACCAAAACATACCTAAATTATTTTTTTAAATTTAGTTTTTCTCAACAGTTTGAATATTTTTGGAAAAAAATTAGAGTTCTTAGAGCATTATTGGTTTTTCCTGGTAATACTTGTCCCTTCGCACTCTGTAGAAACTGTTCCAGAATATTTTCTGTGTATTTGTTACAAAAGACTTTTTTGATTTTTAAATTCATTTTTTAATGGTTATTGAATATCAACTTACATAGGTACCTACTAGACAAAAATGATTAAATCTAACTTAAAATTAACAGGATACTTATTCTAGATTATTGCTCCTTATGCGGACGGCCTAAATTTAACTACATATATCTTATAATTATTGCCTTTCGGCCTAAAAACTATTTTACGAACTAATCTTACATATTATGTTTTCATCGAGAAAATTGTGAACAAAACTCGGTATCTTTATTATATTTTATATTTTTATATAAAAACAAATTACAACTACTTACTCTACTTACTCAAACTACTAAAAGTATTCAATTCAACAAATTCAACTATAATAAGAATTCTGAGCACTCTTTGCCTTGCGCAACAACTCAACAACTCAAAATCCCAATCGCAACAACTCAAAATCCCAATCGCTTTCCGAGTGCCTGGCAGTAGTCAACGTGCACAAACACCACAACAAGTTGACGAGCCCGGAAACGCCCTAGCTTACTTAGTCTAACTTATAAAGTAAGAGGACGTTACCTAGAGTAACGCGCCGTCTTGGGAGGGCCTGTTGACCCTCGTGTTCGAAAATAATGCGTGAACGTTATTGGATTCATTTATTTTCCGCACATAATCCTGCAAATCTAATGTAATTTTCAATTATTTTACTCACGCTTGGACGTGTTCAGTTAGTTAATTAATTTGTATCATAACATAGAAGAATACATGGAAGTGGGATTGACTGCTTTTCAAGTGAAACACATACTTCAAATGTTTGATATCAAAAAAAATATATAAGAAATCATTAGCTTATTATTTATGGACTGCTACTGACCCGACAATTTTATACATTTCAGTAAGAAAAAATGTAACAAAAGGCAAGAGGAGTTATTGTTTCAGCGCGGATAAGTAACACGTGATGTTGGCATTTAAATTTCCATAGTAACCATGTAACAATGTTAACAAATTTCAAAACGGTAAACAAGGGAGCGATCTCTTTTGCAATTCTGTCGAAAATTGGTTTAAGCTTTGGATAATAAACCTCCACGAAGGGTCAGACACCTTGTCGAGAGCACCATTCCTTCTGAATGGTGCCGGTGTGGATGCTTATTCAACGGGCTACACTGTCGACGACCTCCGTCGTCAGAAGGGTCACCCATGGTAGGCTGGCCGTTGAATGAGCATCTACTAAGAACTGCCCATAGGACATTCCGTCCTGATCCCACTCCCTCTCCCTCTCCTCTATCACCCGCTTCCTCTCACTCTCCCTTCCTCTCACTCTCCCTTTCCTCCATCCCCTGGGCTGGACTTAAGGTGTCAAACGACACGTGCCGATAGTCAGCCTGGCTGAGGACCCAGTTTAATAAATAGCTCAGTCGCGAACGGAGTATCCGGATACCTGGCGACCTCCGGATCAGCTAGCCTTATCTGTACAATGCGGGTCTCTGTACAGGTGGACCTTCCCTTCTCCGCTACTAGTGGGAACAAGTATGAATAAACAAAAACAAAAACAAAAACTTAAGGCCGGTATCCCTTTGAAACCGGACGGTAGTACGGCGGCGAAGCTGTCTACCGGATATGCTCATATGGCAGCTGACAGCGGAACTGTGGATAATCGTGGTTCCTCCGACAGTAATTGCGAGCAACACAAAAACCTTTCCAGCAAAAGCGGGACTGTGCATAATGGTCCCACCTCTGCTGATAATACCCCCCCAGGCAGTACCCCAAGGCTGCCTCTGGTATCACTCCTGCTACACTTGTCAGGGGCTAGACTGTGGAAATGTATGGTCCTTCCACTGGCAGTATACGCATGGAGGCTACCAAACACAAATATCTCCCCAGTGGTAGTGGGACTGTGCAACATAGTCCGGTTTCCACCAGCGCGTCTTGCAGTAAAGGGGTGCTTCACCGCAACCCCTCGAAGCTGCATTACAAGAACAGACGCAATGCCAATCGTATAATTGACTCTATCGGCGCTATCCAGGAGATAGATAGATCCCCTGCACAGATCAATAGACTGTCCTGGGCACAAAATATCATCTCAGGTAAGGACAAGACCAGCGGAGACATTGCGTCAAAGCGACAGAGATCGGTGGAGGAGGTCGCTTCGGCCTCCAAGCGCCTGAGGATGCACAACACCAGCATTCCTACTAACGCGTCCACCGTCAAATCTCACAGGTCTTTTAGCGATGTCCTCAAAAAAGGAATTGTGGTCGCAGTCATCGACCGTAGTGACACCGACGGCAGGATCTCACCTGAACGGTGGGATCTCATCATGATCACCCTTCTCGATAACTTCGCCGACTTCTACAGGGACATCCCCGGACCACCGCCAATAATTCATGATGGCAGTTGGCATCAGGGCCGCCTCATACTCATCGCCTGCGATGATCAACGATCAATGGATCTATACAAGCTCGCGATCAATAAGCTTGGTGAGCTATGGCCAGGGGCTAAGCTTGAGGTTGTTGCGAGGGAGGACATCCCTTGCCGACCGAGATCGCGTGCCTGGATCCCAGTGAGCCCTTCATCCCCTGAGAAAACTCTTCATCTGATTAAAATCAGCAATCCATCCCTTCCGACTCACGACTGGAAGGTCGCAAAACTGGAAGAACAAAGGGGTTCCTACCGATGTGCTGTCATTGTCATCAATCAGGAATCCCTTGCTCATCTGGCAGCGACGGCGGGCGTGATTCGGTTCGGATGGAATGACATCACGCTGAGAGTTTACAAGAAGGATGATGTGGATGCTGACAAGCGACCTCATCATCCCTCTGAAACTGTTGTGTCGGGTGTTAGCGCACCTGTCACCTTCCCCTCCTTAGAGGTTGACATTCCCGAGCCCACTATAGAACGCACCACGTCTTCAACCGACTCTCAGTCTTACAGGCGCTGGGCTGCCCAAAGAAAATCAAAAAATACAAACTGGACGAACTGAAACTCGTGGCTTCAATGGCACAGTGGATGAGTGCTTGCCTGAGAAGCAGCTGGTCTAGGTTCGAATCCCAGTGGAAGTAAATAGATTGTCGGGATACAATGAAAAAACACAGACCAGTACCATAGGAAAAAGGAGTCTGATGATCGGTTGTGGCGAACCGTGAAACAGCGCTGTAACTCCAGCCGTCCACTTAACGTGGTAGCAATTGTAAGAAATATAGTTGTTTATTCAAAACAACGCAAAGGAAATTGATGCAAAAACGGGAAAATTGTGAGATACATACAAAACCAAGTTAAAATATATAAAATAACATTTAATGTTAAGGCATTTATATTGTATTACGAATATTTTTGTTGTTAACAAAATTTCAAAATTCATTTTGAAGCCGAATAATTTTCGAAAAACGGTTAGCCACGTGAGGCTTATTAAGTTGTCCAGAGGAAAACAAACGCGCCTCGATTTTTTTGTAACATACATGAAGTTGGCTACTGACAGTCCATAATAAGTGAATCTTCTTCTTCTTCTTCCTTTAATGGCGGTGAGGCTATGATCAGAATTAAAGGGGTCATAACCCTCCCACTTAACTGTATCTCTACTGGTCCGCCCGCAGGGTTCGCCGGTTCGACCTCAGGAAATACCGGCAGGCCTCCCGATTTTGAATCATTTCGTCGCTGAGGCTAATCAAATGCCGGTGTTGCTGCATTGGATGATCCAGGAGTTTTTAGGCCTGCCTCTCTTTCGCGTTTGTATTGAATCGTTGATTAATACTGCCTTTTTGACAGGGTTCGTAGGATCTCTCCTTTGAACAGGAAAGTGGCAACTGAGTGAAGGCTTCCTCGGATTCGATCAATGTTTGTTACTCCTGCTGTTGCGACATACTTTTTGTACGCTGTCCAACATTGTGAACCGTATGTGAGAGCTGGGCGCACATCTTTTCCTTCAAGCAGATAATCAAGGACTGATATAAAGGGACTTTAGACGCTTCCCTGGTATACTCCGACTTTAATTGCGAACTCCTCGGTGACGCCAACGGGGTATCTCACTCTTGTCTTTACTCCCTCATACATGTCCATGATCATCTGAACTTAGGTTTTTGGTACTCCTCGTTGTCTTAGCGCCACCCATAACAGATCCTTGGCCTTTTCAAACTCAAGCAACATCATATGCAAATCCTTTAAGGAATCACTATATTTTTCCATCATGATACTTACACTTTGGATTGCATCTGTGGTTGATTTACCTGCGACAAACCCGCACTGATCTTCAGATAGCCGTATTATTTTCCGCATTCGGCTATCTAATACCCGTTCAACGATCTTCATGGTGTGTGACATCAGCTTTATTGGACTGTAATTATCACAGTCTCGAGTATCGCCTTTTCCGTTGAAAAAATGGAGAAGAAAACTTTCCCTACAGTGGTTACGCATTGGATCGCCTCTCATCAGTTTTAAGATGAGAATCATGAGCCAATTGGACCCGATGTCTCCTATCTTTTTCCAGAACTCAGAGGATATCTCGTCCGGCCCACCTGCTTCTCGTTTTTTGGAGTCTTTGACTCCCTTCCTAACTTCTTCGACAGCAATGTCGAGTAATTCTTCATTGTTAGGAACGGCTCTTGGAAAATATATCCGAGGAAATTGTTCATTTAGAAGTCCTTCATCCACAAAAAGCAGTCCTTGAGCACTGTTGATGAACTTTGGCGAACGGATTTCCTGGGCATTTCCCCTTCAGTCCTTAATAAGCCAATGTAAGAAATAAACTAAATCAATGGCTGCTGAGAGGAAAACCTCAGCTTATAGTTTTCTTTTTCATTGGACCATTCGGAGTACCTACTTTTTTGTCTTGTGGACAGATAAAAGCGCTCCCAAAATGTTCCATTGGAGCACTCGGAGTTCTCTTTTGGGAGTGATTTTTTCTTACCGAATTCATTTTGGAATCCATTCCAACTCACTCACAAATATAAATTTTTACATCACACTAATTGTCGAGGCTATTGAAAAAGCGCATTTTTTGATTATTTTCCCTGTTCGAATTTTAACAACACATTAAAATTAGAGCATAAAACGATTTTCGATGTTGCATTGGAATCCAGAAGGATTGATTTTATTGAGGAAAATGATATTTATGATTGATTGAGTCTGATGTCGTTTTCCATTGATCCCACTCACCAATTCACTCCCTCTGAATTCGTATGCTCAATTGAGAATGTTTCACTAACACATATAAATCCAAACTAAAAAAAAAAAATAAACAAAAAAATGTGCCTTTTTCTCATCTGGCTTCGAAAAGTAGACCGATGTTAGAGTTTCTATGCGTTAGTGAATTCGAGTGTCTTCCGAAACAAAATCGGGTAGCGAAAAATACTCACAAAAGAGTACTCCGAGTGGTCCAATGGAACATTTTGGGAGTGCTTTTTCGTTCCGGGCGACAAAAAGCCTACTCCATTTTGCACAATGGAAAACGACATTAAGTTCCTTATAATTTGTAATTTTATACTTCGAACGAAAAAGAAGGAATGAAAGAAAAGGGATGTGAAAAAGCCATATGAAATATTTTCAAAATGAAAAAGTTGACCGACCTTATAGCTCTTTAATTTCAAATCTATTCCCGTTAAATTTCGCCGCTATTTCTCCTTAAATGCCAACTGAATAACTTGGTTTCTCAGCAAATAGAATATAAATCTCAATAAACTTTCATCAAGCTGCAACTATGTCTATGCAAATATATTCATATTCATAGATATGCAATACACATACTTAAAAAAATTAATTTAGCTATATTGTTTTTTGTTTTGTTTTTTTTTTATTTGCTTCGTCTCAAACCACATTTTGCAAATTAACTTGAGAATTTCATAAGTGGCCATCAACCGCAAAGAAAAGTACTCGTTTGGCAATGTCCTTCAAATCTCCTTATACCAGACAACCTTCCAGCGATTAAGTGGTAGGTATGTTACCAGCTTAATAGAGTAATTCCTTTAAACTTGAAATTTAACAAAATTACCCATAAAGGCCACCAGTCAGAAGCCTATTCATTTTCTTTAGCTAACTTTGCAGAGTTAAATTCATTGATTTTCGATATAATGTTTCTTTTAATGTAGGTGCTCGTATGTGTAGGAAATAGGGCACGAGGAAAGTTTAATAATAACTTAAAATTGTACACACTGCAGTGTAGCCATATGAAGATGTTATAGACATATGACAAAATAAAGCAATAAGTTTGTACTCACCTTGGAGGGCCGGTCGATTTGGCCCAAGTAGAATGTCAAAAGGGCTATAATTATAAAGTTTACTCCACCGGCGAAATCCGTTAGCTTGTCCATGTGAAACGCGGAGTTGATCATAAAAAATATGATTTGCATTGCAGCGGTAACAATGGCGCTTATAGCAAAATGATCGACATCCAGAATTTTTACTGCCATTTTTTAAAGTGTGTTGTTTTATATTTTCATTCAATTAAATACGTATTACAATTTTGTTGCTGTTGTTGTTTTTTGTTGTTGTGGTGGTTGTTGTTGTCGTTGTTGATGTTATCGTTGTTGTTGCTGTTGTTGTTGTTGTTGTTGTTGTTGTTGTTGCTGCTGCTGTTATTGTTGTTGTTGTTGTTGTTGTTGTTGTTGTTGTTGTTGTTGTTGATGTTGGTGTTGTTGTTGTTGTTGTTGTTGATGTTGGTGTTGTTGTTGTTGCTTTGATTTGAAAATGTACGGACGTTTAACTTCGGTAATAGTTTGCTCGTTTTTTTCGTACACTTTGCGTTAAAGTTACATTGTTATTCATTCTATAAAAAATTAAATAAGAATTTAAATGTTTCCAGTGTGCATGACATCCAATCGAAAGGCGTAATCAACGTACTTCAGAATGATGGGATTATGACACAACAAGCACACTTAAAACGGCTCAAAGGAAACGAAAGATAATAAATTCATGCTGATACAAAGGTATATTAAAAAGCCATTGATATGTGGTGAACATATGTACATGGGACATGACACATGACTGAAAAGCCACCCATGTATGAGGTACTTTCAAAGCAAAATTCAATAAACGAAGCAAACTTGCATACAGATATTAATAGAACAATATGTTGATCTTAGAAATTGTCATTTTTCTGCACATTCACACAACATGAATTAAATGCAATGAGTAGATAGCACAAACGTTGTGGTAGGAGTGTCAACAAACATTTATTTTATTTTCAAAAAGCCAATTGACACGACATATACATGGGGGTAATCATTTAAAAATTTTGAGTGTTTTAAATTGATTGAAGTTCATCTTGGGAACGCCATTGGTGGAATGAACAAAGCGATCATTTTAAATAATCTCATCAGCAACACCACTGAGTGAGTGAATTGTGGGCCAAAAGCCACATACATTTTATGATTTGGGTGCCCTTATAAGTTGGTATTCAGTGGCGATAATGCCTACATTATGTATAAAGTCAACTCATAATGGAAAGACATGCTGCCAAGCAAGAGCAACTAACAACTTTTCCGTCTTTCATCTGACAGAACGTTCTTGTTATTCTTAATCTGAACAAATCATTGTGTTGTCAACTGGTAATTGAATGTTATGTTTCTATTATCGCTTTGCTAATACCTACTAGTAGCTAGTAGTAGTATAGCTACTAAACTTGAGAATAGTTGAATGAATAAAAGAATAAGAGACACGACTTTTTTTACTACTTTGAATAAGGCTGTCTGTGACATTTTCCGACAAGACTATGGAATGCTTTTTCAAGAGGATTTTCAAACAATTGAGAGAAAAGACCGGATAGTCAAAGTTTACTTTGCAATTACCTCTCGTGGTTGCGCAAATCTTAATACATAAAACATATGGAAAGAACAGTCCGCTTAGGAGGCAGACTGTTTGGTACCCGATTTATATTACATGGAGTAAAACGTTTGCTTACCCCAAATTTTGTAAAGGCAATTTGTTAAGAAAGAAATTGTGGATATATTTTTTTTTCTAATCCTTTTTTGTTTTGTAAAACTATTTTAGGAAAAACAACATTTTTAGGTAGGTCTGTCTCTATTTAACGATTTGGACACGTGCATGCTCCTATTATTAATTTTTGTTTAATCGTCCTTTTACCCACGGATTAGAATGCACACTTGTGGGAGAGTGATATTCTTGGCGCATCCCTGCACGGGAATACGGTTATATGTGGTGGACTTAATGTAAGAATATGATATAGTCAGAAATCGGTGATTTGATATCAAAGAAATTTGATATTTTAGCTAATACTTCTATTTTGAACAAATTTCTCAGATTCTACAAAGATTTTTTATAAAGTGTTAATTTTTAAACCAGTCTCTAGAAAAGCGTCGATCTACTCGTACCTTTTGGGTCACGTGGAAATGACTGATTAGATAGCATAAATAAATAAAATTAAATTAAGTATGTCGGCATGATCCTAGACATATTCTCATATAAGGTCTGTTCCCTTACTTTTGTAGTAAGAATTGAAAAAAATTGTCAAAATGGAAGTGGTGGGGACGAATTCTCTCACGGATAGGGAAATTTACGAAAAAGTTAGGCAACGCTTTTGTAGGAAGTAGTAAATTCTAAAAAAAATACAGATGTTTTTTCATACAATTCAGTGGTAAAAAACAGATACTCAAATATCTTCACTGAGTGTTGCTCGTTTTTTAAACGAAAACCAATGAGGTTTAGGTTCTCGATCAGAAGCTGAAGGTGGCGGACGTGGAAGTGCTAAATACATTTTTATCGGATGGGGTGATGCATGAGCAATTTAAGACATAGATTAGACCGGAAATAATGGAATTCACAAAGGCTCTATAATGCCTCTCAAACGGTATACGGATGATTTATGTAATGCCATAATGAAGTTCAGCCAAACGAAGGTGGAGTTTTTTTTATGTGTGAACGTGTTTATTTTTGTTAAACAAAATCTTAAGGTTGGTTCGAAATATCTCAAGTTTTCTTGACATCATAAATTTACTGGGACTAAAATAAGCAATTGTTTTTCGCCATTCCAAAGATATCTAGCATAACTTTTAAGCTTATTTCAAAGTAAGTTTTTTGCTATGCATTCCCTTGATGCACACGAACAAAGTGCGTCAGTTTAGAGTTCCAATCACATAAATCACACCACCATAATTTAAACCAAAAGAAAATACAAAAACTGGTCTCAATCTAGCCATTTCTGTATTTTATGTTACTCTGTTTATCATGTGTCAACTGCTATTCATTTGACATTTTATTTTATATCGTGCTACAAGAAATTTGTTTGCTAGTAGATAGTTTGGAAGTGGAAGGGTTATCTCTTGTTCTTCGATGTCGCTCTCTTACAATTTTTTTAAGTAAAACAACAGCATTGAGTAAAAATGAGTAAATATTCGAACAAATTCGTACAAATTCGTAAGTAAGGGAACGGATTTACTAATAATCTTTATTATTACGAACCATACTTTTTTTCTTCATTTTACGAGTATAGAAAATGACTAATGAGAAATTCTGATTCAAAACAAATTTTTACAGAAGCGAGAAAGTTTCGTGCCAAGTCGTGCAGATTACTTTTTATGCTCGGGTATCTTAGTCCCTGGATTTGCAAAATTTTAAGAATGGGAAGTATGTGCAGCTCAAAAAACTGTATTGACTATCAAATTTTGAAAATTGTTTAATGCATCTATTTGACATGTTACATTCCTGAAGAGCTTTTTTGTAACGAGTGTATTCATAAACTTTTTATTTTACAAGTTATCCTAAGCAGAGGATTCACAAATGTACGAGTTTTTGAACTTGCTAAGCAGTGAACTAAAAAGTGAAGTATAGTGTAAATTCAGTAACGCATCACTGGCATCATGATGCTCATGATGCTTTGCAAAATGTTCATTAACGCAACTATTGGCATCACTTTCAACGTCAAGTGTTCATTATTGCAAAGTTGATCAAACTGATGCGCAAACATAACGAAAAAAAGCATCACAGAAATACCTGATGCGCTGTTGATTCGCCGGAAAAAAGCAAGAAAAATGTCGGAAGAGGAAGAAAAGTAAGTTAACAAACATTTTAATTGATAGATACTATAAGAAGATGTATAAGAAGGTGTCCAAAAAGGATTTAATGATTTTCGCAAATCCTAGAAAAATGTTTTGGTTTTCATTTAGAAAAGTTAAATCATTACTGGACTTACATCGAAGGTGGAGCGGCACATTCTAAAATGATTTTGAAATACATCGTCTGGATATTCTTCTAGAACTTTGAAATAGTCCCTAATCTTAGGAATTTTCCTTCTTTTAAATCTGCTAATTAAAGTCCGTATGCGTTTCGAATACTTTCTTCTTGCTTCACACATATTTAAACTAAATTTATCGTCTTAACGATCAAAGTTATCGACTAAAACTTTTATTAGCAAAACTTCCATTTTCAATGTTTGATTTAAACAATGCGTTCTAAAACTCAAACGCCATATTCAATCAGCAACGCATCAGCTTAAACTGTGCAACGCATCAGCATCGCAAATAAGCAGTGATGCCGCATCACTGCGCAAATGTTTGACGTTTCTGAATTTACACATAGTACAATCCCCTCACACCCTACAACTTTTCCTAACCTGTTTTCTTTCCCTCTACACTCTAGATACCAGATTGTAATATTTTAAGAATCTAGTCTCCTTTAACGAAGCGTCGATGGTTTTTCCTTCCTCGGCAAGTTCCATCCAAATATCTCTCTACAATAAACCAGTCAAGTTAGTACGAGCATAACTATGTCATTAAAGAAAAATGAGACAGTACTTCAGTCAATAATGCTTCGTGCGAAATGTCATGAACTTTGGTCCAGACCTTTCCGAGTTATGTGTTCGATTCTGCTCAGTATAGTCGCCAGAAATAAATAGTTTGGTAAATGTAAATCGTATAGATTAGTGCTAAGGATGTATGACTCACATTATACATAAAATCTTCCGATCTGGCTAAAATATACAAGGCGTTTATCCGCTCAAACTTGAGTACAGCTCAATCACATATTTGGAGCTACTGAACAAAATTCAAAAACGTGCGATAAAGCTCATTGGTGATAGATATATCCGAAATCGTATCTTTCGTTATTTTATCGGTATTTCCACCATAAATGCTGAAACAAAATAGCCAGTTGCATTCCACTCCTAGAACATAAGAGCCGCAATACTCGACATGCTGGGAATGCGCATCAGTTCACCCTCAAGCCTGTGTTCGGATGTACAGTGAAATACAAGGAATATTTCCTAAAACAAAACACGCGCATATGGACATTCCACCGAGTTCTGTTTTTCATTTGAATTATAATTTGCAAACATTCAAAACCAACGTACAGCGGCATCTCTCGCTGTGATCTCATTTCTCACTTCCTTAATGCCCGCGATGTCTTACTTTATTAAACGGGTTCCCAAAAATCTCCTTCAGAGCGCATTTATTAGTTATTAAAAAAAATATAGTTTTAATATAAATATTATTTTATTAAATTGTGTTACTTTCAACGCCAGAAAAACATCCACTTTATGCTTTATTTTCTCTCCTCTCTGGCTTTCTTTGTTTGTGTTCTGTTTTGTTCTACTTGATCAGTCAATTTATACTGCGCTTAGAGTGCGATCCGATCAAACTCGGAACTTCAAAAGAAATACAGTTTGAACGCTCTGATCTGTCTGGGGTAAAAAATAAACACTACCTTTTTTGGCAACTCAGACCTTGGACTGAGCTAAAAAAGAAAAACGCCTATTGACGACATGCAAGCTGCAAGCCGCCCTCCAACTAAGTTCGTGAGAAACCGCAAAATAAGAGAAAAATGTTCGTTAGCTGTTATATAGTAGCAATTTTCAGACAACAAATATGACAAAGTGATTTAGCGTAAACAGTTGCATATTTTTGTGTTTAATTCCAATTATTTCGTAAAGGAAAATTGATATTGATATAAATTGCAATAAAAAAGAAATCAGTTCATACAAATGCTCAAATATCTCGTAATTTATATTTGTATGCCTAACTGGCAAATCCAACCTGCTTCGCTCAATTTTTGTCACCCCATCCATTATTAAATTCCCAAAAGCGGGCATGGACAACAACCTAACACATTTGACTTAATATTTCTTCATTTGTCAAAAAACTTTGTTTGGAAGAAATGTTAAATAGGGCACTATCTATATAAATAATTCGTGAACAACAGACCCCCGATTTCCATCAACTTTGACGATAAAACGTTGAAACTTGCGCTCATTCCATATTTCACATATTTTAATTCGCTTTTTCTATTCAGCTAGAGAGCTGATTGTAGAAATTGCATTTCTTTTATTTACTCACGTATATACTGGTCGCATGTAAATAAGAATTCAAACTGCTTTTCATAAACAATTATAAAGTTTAAAACATTTAATTTTGTTTTGATTTTAGAATTTCTTATGGGGATTACATTGAGTAGTCATCTGTCAATAATTTTATCTTATAATTGCATAATGGCACGCAACGCAAATTGCAGGCCGCCAATAGAGATTGTCATAAAACAACTACGGCTTTGTGGAGGACACACACACCGCCCCCGATTTCTTTGATTTTTTTTCTCCAATATGTTTTCTGATGAAACAATATAAGCAGCCATTTTCATCTGTTAACACTGTCCGGGTGCCTCAGTATTTACGCCTGCTATTTGTGTAGACAACACGTTGAGTGAAAGGTTGTTGTGCGGCCATTGGTGTACACTTGAAAAAGCGAAGACGGATGAAAGAAAAAAAAAGAATTGAGTTTTCTGATGAAAATGATTTTCGAAATTTTCTTCGACTAGACGGTACTCTTTAATTGAACTGCTTGAAATGATTACTCCTCGAATTAAAAATAGAAAAATACTATTATACGAGATGCAACAGTCTTTTCAAAGCCATTTTCTGAAGTTAGTGCGTAAAGAATTCAGTTTTTGAATAAGCTGCTGTTGACATAATTATTTTGATTTTACGCAATATATTGAACAACCGTGCAATATGATCCATCGGCGGACAATATAATTGATTTTTTAAGGGACGCTGTAACACGACTCCGACATCAACGTCACGATAACTCAATGCGTCCAATAGATTAGAGATTTCCATATTCTCCATAATCTGAACTAAGTTCGAAGAAGAACCTCCCAGAAGTGGATAATAGTTCTGGAAATGACAAAATAAAAGTACTAAATTGAATTGTTCAAATGCGACTCAATGCCTTCAGAGGGTCAGGGTATATAAGATTAGTTACATATTTGGATACAAAAACTGCTGCCAAATCACCTCTTCAACTCTTTACACTTACAATACCTAAATGGTCTATTCTTGTTGTTCACATAATAATTCAAAGTGCACAAACTTAAACATTTCAACTCAGTTCTCTGGAGTACCAATATTTTAGTTATGGGCTAAAAGTTCGAGACACCCACATTGTACACACAAAGGAAATTGAACTGCGATAATAAGCTTTTATTCCTCAGGGTATATTTAATGACTGGCCTTAAATCTGTTGATCGCACACAACATCAGAAAAAACGGTGTCCCATGTCTCAGGTGTCCCGGGTCTATGTCTATCACTCAAAAGGTCAACATTAATTCGATTTTGTTCAATTCGCATGTGTGTACATGGGTAACAACTTTACCTATAGATTAAAAAATAACAATACTTCTTGTGCCAACACTCATATCATTCTATTAATCGACCTTACAAGGGTTTCGTTGGTAACAACAATAAGTATGGATTCGATTGAACCCCTTGATACTTTCGTCAGATGCCAAGGAATCGACGACAACAACAATCCTCACTACCACGCAAGCCACACGCCATAAATAATAAATCGTCACCTAAGCATGTTCGCCATCCTATCGTAGCCACAAAACCACATGAAATTCAGATCCTCTAGCAATGCAACGACAACGACAATAAAAGGGAAAAAATTGTTTGATTTCACTCGGGCGTATGTGAAACCTAAAATCACTAATGTACTCGTATGTTGCACAGAGTTCTATGGGTATCCTCTTTATGTTGTATGTCAACCTCCTTGGAACTAATTAAAATGACAGTTTACTTCCGAGTAAACAACATCATTACACATACAAACATAAAGTATACACAGGATTCAGCATCACCATCGGTCGACATTACACGCTGGAGTAGAGATAAATGGCTTAAGAGCGACAAAAACTGCGGGTAGTCAAACAAATATTTTTGCTCTTGTCTGCGTATCCTTGGAACATTGTGTACCCGAAGAAGGTTAGATGCAAAACACTATACACACAATCAGCACATACTCTAATCAGGAGAGTAGAGGAGCACGCGGTAGCCGGGGGGAGCTAAGATGCAAGGTTCTCTTTTTGTATATGTGTTTTTAAAACATCTTCAAGGCGATAGAAATCCAGCGAGTTCAGACCAGACCCAGAAGAGTGGCGCTGAATCGGAATCATTTGATGACTCTTTCGGTTTTTTGTTTTTGTTTCTTTTCCCATACAAGTATACTCAACTCATTGTAAGATTACATGGGTATACCAGCAATTATTTTGTTCATGTTTTTCCAGTCGTATCCTTGCGATGTAAATGCATACATATTTTCATTTCCCTTTTTCTTGTAATTTCTTCCACACAATATTCTATATGTGTTGTCCATTCTTACTTTCATTTCAATACCTTGGTGTGTTAAAACCTGGCTGTGACACTCAGAAAGATTCGTATTATTAAACAAAAAAAAATAACCGTTCAAGGATATTTTCACTATGTACTGTGGTATGTGCTCACTTCCTGGTTGATGACACAAATGTGAAACTATTTCGCAAAGCAAGAAATAATTAACTTAAATAAACATAACACAAACTATCAGTGCAATTTGATTTATAATCCCGACGGCGGAAAAGGATAAAATTGAGTGACTATCTCTAGATGGGATGCCAAAGAAACACTACTAACATAAGTTGATTATTGCAAATTATACGAGAACTTGGAAACTATTGGACATGTCCCGTCTACCCGATGTGTTAAGCGCACAGTACCTCGGAATAAACTGTGCGTTCCGGGTGGCGAGAATTTTTCGCAGAGGTGCTTTTCCATGACTTGACATGACATTAAACGTGTTATGCGCATAGAGAGCGATTCAAGACCGTTTTGGCCTGCGCATAATTAGGAAAACTGTTTTGGGGCTCTCTCAACATTTTTTTTTTTTTTTTGCTCTATTGCATATACCAGATGGATTGGATTATTATTTTGATTAACACCATTCACCATCATTGACGATATATTTAGATGCGACCTAGTGGTCACAATAAGCGCAAGTTGTTATTTTTTTTTTTATTCCAACCTTCAATAACACTTTTTCCTATAATTAAGCAGGTGAACAATAAAAAATATACCTTTTATCAAGTGAAACATTGGCTTTCACTTTAGCTGGACATTTGAATTTAGAAATATCGAAGTGGTGCTTAGCTATATGCATGTGTTTCGGTCGCTATCGGTAAATTGGTAGTGTTTTAACACAAGTAACGAAATATTCTTAATTTGCTTCAAATAGAATTCGTTTCGTTGCAATCAATTGGCGCGTTCAATTTGCAAGGCAACTGCGAGTTACCTATAATTGAATTTCTATCGCTTGCCAATCCATGGTCACGTGAGTTATTTGATCAATGAGGAAAGCTAAAATAGTACGGACTAGTAGTTGCCTTGCAAATTAAATGCGCCCAATGTAAACCTTAAGGACTAGAAGTCTGGACTTTGACTGCTGAGACTTAAGAGCCCTACTCACGATCAACGTTACTTGACAAGTATCATTGACGATTTTTTTTTCTCAACTAACACTGATGAAATATAGCCTACACACGCATCAATGAAAATTGACAATGTTTTTGGCCAAATTCTTTTCAGTCGATTCATAAGCATAAGTGCCAATGAGGACAGACAATTATTTGTATTTGACTGCGATCTCCTTTCACAAATGTCAACATTGAAAAGAACATTGATGCGCCCTACAGACGATAAATGAACATTGAAGAAAACCAAATCGATTTTGGTTTTCATCAATGTATCAATGTTACTTCAAGTAACATTGATCGTGTGTAGGGCTCTGTAGGGGAATCTAACAGGTAAAAAAATCATAAGAAATAAATATTTACTTGCTGTACACAAAAAATGAGACATTATCCAAGGTTTTCAATTTAATTCAGTTTTCTTAAAACTTAAATTTCCTTTAAACAAATTAATCATCGATGAATTTGGAATACCTGCGAGTTTGAAATCGAAAATCGCAATACTTTCTCTCTAAACATTCATAAATAATACGAGTATCTTATTGATCCGCTTTCCTTGAATTATCTTACGTTGCTGGTTAAACACTTGTGAAGCTTTGGAAAAAAAAACATTCTGGTGGAGCTGAGCTGGCTACTACAGTTTAAAGTGTGTATGCAATTTTCTAAAGTTTTGTTATTTGTAGTCGGGCACTTACGAAAGATTTTCCCTAAGGCGACCAACAGGTGTCCTTAAGATGTCCGAAAGCTCACCACTTGACTTCCATTTTTGGCGAACTAGTTAGTGATGGTCGCTCCAAGGGTGGAAATCTTCCAATGCTTTGTGCAATCTATTTGAATCAGATTCTGTTCGCTTTTCATTAAGGTCGTCATAAAACCAAAGAGAAGAAAGTAAGTGAAATTAATTTAACTGGAAATTCGGTACTTTGTACAGTGTGTACTTTTATTCGGTGCACTTTTTTCTCTTAACCTATATGTACTGTTGTACCCTTATATTGTTGGAACATAGCGCAGGCTTTTTTTGTTGAACAGTAGCAGTACCTAGCAATGAATTATTGCATTGCATTATTTTAGGTGATACTTACTATTCGAAAGAAAAGGAGGATAGGGAAGAAGTTTGGTGCTTTTGTAGGATTTTTTCTAAATTGCTTAGGTAGGGGTGTATTCGTGTGAGTTTTTAATTTAAAATCATGGCCCTGGTCGGAATTCGAACGCACGACCTGTCGATGTTGTATCGATGTAAAATGAGCAACCCTCGGCCTATATGGAGCCCAAATACCAGCTTCTCTAACCATTTGTATGTGCGAAGCTATATGTTTGACAAGAATGGGAGGGACCTTTTATTTAACGCCGATTCTGAAGGGATAATTTTGAGAAACTGCGCTTGGCACACACCTGAATGTTTGTCTGCCTATCGCAAGAGGTGGGACAGTGGAATAAATTTAAGGTATACCTCAGTACTCCAACGCACTTACCACAAAGCCACTAAATAAATAAATAAATATTGGGTTTTATCGGCCTAGTTTATTTAACCATTTGCCTATGCGAAGTAGAAAGGCCTAAAATTGTAAGCCGAACCGAACGTTCCGAAAGTGGGGCAGTGAAAGATGGGTTACATGGTTCGGCGTGATTTGAACCTGAGACCCCTCGATTAGTAGTCCAACACACTAACCAGTGAGGCACTGCTCCCAAAGCCACTGCACTCGAGAATTCTGTAATTTCACACACCATCAGGCGCCTGTACCACAGTACAACAACTCTTGTTAAACAATTCAAATTCAAACAAGTAAAATTAAATGTTGTATTGAATTGTACAAGTCGACCATATGGTTAGGTTTATTCATAGGACAACTGCGAATTCCCTGCTAGTAAACCATGTCTTCTCCACACCATCAGCTGTTCAGTGAACATTCCATCTTCGAACAAGTAGAAGATTCCGCAGGCTTAAGTACTACTAGGCTTTAAGTACTACCAGAACCTCCGACTGGAAGACACTGCAACTGTTTGGAAGCTGCAGAGATTGCCTAGCTCTGTTTCCACAGAGTAAATTCCGAACCCCGTAACATCTTTGGTTTTGGAGCAATCTGTGAATAGTGTAATGTCACACGAATAACTGCATTATTCTACAACTCCGCTCCATTGGGATACTTCACTGTATAGGGTATCTCGAAAACAGCTTAGAGGGCATATCATCCAAATTTTCTAAAATTCCTATATTGAAAATGTGCAAAATACTGCTTTTGAACAGGCCGAAAATGGTGAGACGTATCGCACTATTTCCTGCTTGGTATTTCGCATGTATTTCTACAGGCAGTAGGTGCAGAAACATTCCCAGTGCAGCTGTGGGCATTGTACGCAAGGCACCCGTGATGTCAAAACTAGCCGTTCTTTGTATTGTTGTCATAGATACAGCGATCATATAAACATGTCCAGGTTCTAATTTTCAGTATCTCAAAAGTGGTATTGTTAGTTTTTTTGTTTTATGTTAAAACAAAATTTTTCAAAATGTTCAATGCTGACCAACGAATTTGCTAAACCTTTTCGTCGGTCCCTGCCAAACGGGTTGGCCTACAGCGATCATATTACCATGTGCAGATTCTTATTTCAATTATCTTAAAAGTGGCATTGTTAGTTTTTTGTTTAAGGTAGAAACAAAATTTTTCAGAATTTTTAATATTACTAACGAATTAGCTACATCTTTTCGTCGGTCCCTGCCAAACGGGTTGGCCTACAGCGATCATATAAACATTTCTAGATTCTTATTTCAATTCTCTTAAAAGTTGCTTTGTTAATGTTTTGTTTTAGGAAGAAGCGGTACGGCAGTGCACTTATCTCAAAAGTGGAATTGTTAGTGTTTTGTTTTAGGAAGAAACAAAATGTTCAATATTGTCCTAGCATTGCGGCAGTGCACCAGTAATTCGCTAAACATTTCCGTCGGTCCCTGCCAAACGGATTTGCCTATAGCGATCATATAAACATGCCCGGATTCTAATTTCAATTATCTTAAAAACGGCATTGTTAGTTTTTTTTTTTGTTTTAGGAAGAAACAAACAATTTCAATATTAGCCAAGCGGTGCACCACGAATTTGCTAATAATTTTCGACGTTCTCTGCCAAACGGTAGATTGCTGCTGGTAGGTCACACTCGTTTTGGTTTAAAACATTATCAATCTGCAAATAAACGGGGTGAATTAAAGTTTATGCCAAAAATAAAAAACAAGAAGGTACATTCTAATTTCATTAATATTAACATTATCACAGACGAGGTACAATTTGTTTCATCTGTGAAAAATTTAAAGACTTTAACTTACCTGAGATTTTAAGGGAGGTTCTGTTAAAATTCCGCAGCAATGTTTAATATGGATACGACTTATGTCCGTAATTTTCTTTTATTTATTATTTCTCACTTATTTTATTTTACGCGCAACTTAAATCTATGATTTACCGCCGAATGAAACTTTATTTAATAGTTTTTATTTGACGTTTGCCAAATTTTTTGATTTTGTGTCGTGGTGAGATGGAGGGGTGTATTTGCAGTGTGCTATGGTGGCTGTGGGATAAAAAATAACGAATGGAACACTTGGTACAGGTCACAGTTCGCGGTTGTATCTTCTCCTCTATTCGCCCTCCTCGCACACAGGACCATATATCAGACGGAATATTTTTCTTTCAGAAGAACCCAATATAAGCTCCCTTTTTCTACTTATCGTCCAGCACTCGGCGCCATAAAGCAGGACTGGTAGGATGAAGATTCGATAGAGCATGCATTATGTCCTTCGAATGAGGAGTTTGGAACCTATTTGTTTCGTTAAGCGAAATAGCAGCGGTTTCCTAATGCAATTCTCCGCCCGATCTCCACTGAGATGTCATTCATGGAGTTGTTGTTTACTCCTAGCTAGATCAACTCCTTAACTACCTCAAAGTTATTGCTATCAGCAGTGACGTTTTGTCCTAGATGGCGAGCAGATGTTTGTTTGTTTGTTGATAGCATGTACTTGGGATTTTCCTCAATTACTTAAATACCAACCAAATTCGTCTATTCTTCAACCGCCGTGAAAGCCTCTAAAACGGCACGCTTACCCCAATTGCTGAACGGATCTATCGAAGGTAGTGCCTTCCGTGTTGTCAACTGCCCTTTGCACTATTTTATCCAGAAAAAGATTGAAGAAATCACATGACAGCGCATCTCCTTGCCGAAATCTCGTCTTCCAAACTGCACATTTCACCGCGTGATTTCAAGTGTCAAAACTGAATCAGTTTTTCGGGATCCCGAATTCGGCCATCGCCACATAAAGCTCCTGACGAGGCTATCATATGCGGCTTATGCAGGATTTGCCTTAGTGTGAAGGTTTTGTCTATTGTCGATTTGCCGGGCCGGAAGCCACATTTGTACGTGCCGGTTAGTGTGTTGCAGAACGGCTTCAGACGTTCACAGAGTACGTTGGATAGGATCTTATATGCGACATTTAACAGGAATATGCCTCGATAGTAAGGCATAGGATCGCCTTTATTGAAGATGGTTCATATGAAGCTAATAGTCCAGTCATCGGGCATGCTTTCTTCCACCCATATTTGGTTGATAATTTGGTGCATACGCCCTAGCAATACATCACCTCCGTATTTGACTAGATATGCTAGTAACACATCAGAGCCGGCGGCCTTATTGTTCTTTAGATTTCTGATAGTAAAGCCAACCTCTTCTATACTGAGTGGTGAAATCTGTTCTTCATTGACAGGACGTGAGTTATATTCTTGCCCTATCACTCTCCCTACAAGATGCCGATTTAGTAGCTGTTGGAAATGCTGCTTAGATACATCTCTATTCCCTGCGCTTTGGTGACTAGGTATAAGTCGCTGTTTCGAAAAGCCTGCTTCCGGTCTTCAAGCCTTTGTTGAATTCAATCGAACAAAAACCCAAATTGCAGTAAAGTCACTTTTAATGCATTTATAAACATAAAATTGCTCATTTTTATATTCCAAGAGCACGATAGTAAATTAGTTTATGAAACTGCAACAATAAATTTAAGTTTTTGGTACGACAAGAGGTTTAGCTAAAAAATGTTTTAAAGTTCAAGATGTAGCTTAAGTGATGTCTTAACAAATAAATATTAAATATTTTTGGAGCTTGGCCATCATAACTTTGAGAATAATATTTAATTATAATATAAAAATTTTGCTTAACCTAACTTTAAACTAAAAGGAGAAGACGAAAGACGAATGTATACACCGTATACGAATACGTTTATCTTTTTCTAAGAATCGTAACGACTGTATACAAGGACTCTTATATGCCGTGATACTTCTTTTTATAAGTAAATGCCTGTGGGCTGAACATATTTATACATGATTATATAGTTTTACAGCCCTATTCATTAGATTTCCTTAATCAACTGATTAACAGTGTCTTTTTTTTCTTTTTTTTTTTTTCTCAAAAAACATTATTCATAAAATTTATTTTGCCATGTAGTAGCTAATCAATCAATTAAACGAAACTGAGCTAAAAATCTGGCAGCACTCTCGCTCACGGTCTTCTTACTTTTAAATTTTGACAGCTCATATAAATTTGAAAAAACAAATTGTTGTTGAACAATTGTTATTTGTATGATTTTAATAAGCTTTATTAAAAACAATCATTAAAAATGTAAATGAACAAATAATCTACGATTGATTTCTCGTCGGCTTGGGTTTGACAATATTGGCCAATCTGCTACAGCTTCCTCTCGATTATAAGGTTCTATAAAGGTAGTAGAAAAGGTAGGTATTAAGTGGTAAAATGAACTGTGAATGGTATTATTGCCTTTATAGGCCCTCTCATACCATTGAGCAGTATGCGAAACCTTTGCTTCCAGACTCCAAAACATCGTTCAACAACGTTTCTCGTGCCGATATGAGAAGCGTTGTATCTACGTTCTTGTTCTGTTCGAGGGTTCAGTATACAAACAATATCTCTAATTTTTAGACACGAATCGCAGACAACCTAAAGAATAATTGGCGCGTTCAAATTGCAAGTCAACTGCAAGTTCACTACTAATTAAATGTCTATCACTTGCCAAACGATGGTCACGTGAGTTATTTGATCAATGAGAAAAGGTAAAATAGTAGTCACTAGTTGTTGACTTGTAAATTGAACGCGCCCAATTTTACTTTAAGATGATTAGATTCACGTATTAACAGCAACGAACTTGTGTATTTATAGAGTAATATCCTTTCCTATTTATGTAGTATTGACTTGCATCTCCTTTTACTTTTTGAATTTTGATGTGAGTACAGTCAATCGCATCTATTACATCAGGAAATCCTTTGATACTTCTGAATTTTGAGATCACATCAATTTGTTCTGAAGCCAGTGATAGCATATTTATATAAATTGGTCTTTTCGAGGCAAATGCTCTCGAAACCTTCGAACATATTCGGCTGAGAGTAGGGTGGCTAAATCCATGAATATCTGCGCTGTCGTCTTGAATCTACGAAATGAATAGAGGATTACATTTTAAGCGGAAAAATTTATGCTTGGCTTACTTCATTCCGACCCCAATATCGAATAGCTGCCATTACCTGAAATTCAACATCGATATGCCCACCTCTCGGGTCGCCCTCCAGATCACGATTTCAATTAGTTTTTTCATGTTTTCTTTACAGAATCTATATTTATTTCTGAATTCACTTTCATTGAGATCAAAAGGGTTAAAGCGTGGTTTATAGTTTTTTAAACGCCTTCTGTTACCAATATTATTGTTCAATATATTAAAATTATCTAAAAAATTCGAAAACGTATCTGCCATATTTATCTGGTTTTATATTCTTTCTGAGCACAACGGGAAAATGAAAGTTAATTCACTGCTAAATGCGAAATTAGGCATTTAATTTTTTGACATTTGATTAAGTGTGAATTATCTTTAAGAAAAGTTTTTGAATAAAGTTTTCTTAAATTAAACTAAGATTAGGTCTGATTCAGCTTTAATTAAGTGTTATGAATAAGGCTGTTAATAGGCGTTTTTCTTTTTTAGCCCCGAGCGGGGAACAGAGCGGGGCCCGAGCGATCAGAGCTCGCTCCGAGCTGAACGTAACCTGAGCGCTCCGAGCTAATTAAGAAATTGAATTGAGCACTGAACTGTCATTAGATATTATTAATTTATTAATTTTCAAAATAGTCAGGTTTGCTTCTGAAATTGGTGTTTGTCAAGGATTGTTCCATTTAAATTATAATTTCTAGTAAATAAACTATGGAAAAAGCACAAATAATGAATGAAGTCAGCCGCGCTCAGCTTTTCGCTTGATGTGCTCGGTCATTTTTAATCGAGCTCATCGAGCGAGCCCTGAGCTAGTTTAGAGATAAAAAAGAAATACAAATTTTGTGCTCAGAGCGCTCCGAGCTAAAAAAGTAACACAGTTCTTTTTTTGACAGCTCAGTGCCCCGCTCGGAGCTAAAAAAGAAAAACGCCTAATGTATATGTTTGGTCTTTACAGAGCGAGAGCGGTCTGTTCACTGTCTGTTCACTTGTACATCATCAATTTTTCACATAACAGACAAACTGAATTGTCTTACGAGTTATTTTATTACATTTTTTTCCGCGGGTTACTGTCAACGCGATCCTATTGCTGAGTCCAACTTGCCTGGGAACCAAATTACTTCCTCTTGCATGCAAAAACTTACAGATAGTGGTGTTATTCAGCTGTTTTTAGCTTGGGCCAAAATTCTCAGTTAACTATCTGTAGTATAGGTAATCTGCGCTAACTGCCACTGGTTTCACCCAATTAGCATTATGTAAACAACTTCAATCAGCTGATTTTGACAATTGTGTTTGTGGCGCTAAACTGACAGCTCAGTATTAATTTTTTTCAGCTTCTCACCAAATACGTAATATACCCATTAAATTAATGTAGCCTTCCTCCTCTTACACAACGTTTTCAAAAACCCACTTCATGCCATTTCAAATGTTGGGCACGAGTTACGTAGCTTTGACAAACAAACACAATTAAACAACAACGCTCTCGTAGCGATTTCATCAACCTTTATGCCCAGCAAGTCACCTAAATCGAACAGCGATTGCAGCGGAGTGTAATATAAGGAATCGAATTGATGGGCCTTACGCCTTAGCCTTGCATAATATGACTTTGGTTCTCCGATTCGCTCGCGTAGCGTGTGTTTCTGAACCGCGATTTATCCTTCCCTCTACTCTTCAACTTGGCCGCAACTGTTCAAGGTAAGTTCCAGTTATCTCTGCCAAAATCCCTGAAACAAACCAATTAACAATTCTAGCAATTCTAACCTACCGCCAAAACCGAAGCAAAATGTAAAGCTCTCTCGAGAAGCGGTTCGCAAAAATGTAAAGGGATACATGTTCAGTCGATTGTTTGACTATGTAAAAAACTATGACAAGGTGTTGGAGAAAAACTTCCCATCCGCCGTACAAGTATACCGCATCTTTTTCGATGGTCTTAAGGAATTCTTCGCCGACATGAAGAGATACCTCAAAATATCCCGCATTGCAAATGACTCTCCCAAAGGTCCCAAAGCACTGAATCGTAAGGAACTAGAATTGTATATGCAGATGCCGAGGGACATGGTCAAAGTGGCACCCGCAATAGTACTCTCCTCCCTGCCAATGATGGGCTATGTCGTTTTTCCCTTGGCGTAAGTAAAAATCAAAACCGCTTAATTGATTGCCTTATCACACATAGTTTCCGATTCAGCTACATGTACCCGAGGACATTTCTGAGTTCGCATTTCTGGACCCTTCAGCAAAAGTCAAAGTTCCAACAGATTACACTTTCCGAAAGACTTGGCAACAATCGGCCTGTCTTTCGTTTTCTGCAGTCAAAGTTGAAAAGCTCCAAAGACTGTGAACATCACGGCGAATTGAAAATTGCTCTGGGTCTGCTAGGAAGTGGCTTTCATCCTACTGTAGAACATTTACTGAAGCTGAAAGACATTTTTGCTAATCCGCCTTACAATTTTAATTCTCTCAGCTCTAAACATATCGTAAGAGAAACATACATTGTTTAATCTCAACTTCCATTTGTTAACATTTCTTTCTTTTTTCAGAAATTGCTCGCCCATATGCATGGCCTGTATGGAGCTTTATTCAGACGACATCGACTGGCTGAACACGCATTTATTGTTCATTTTATGGATCTGGCTATTATGCGTGAAGGTGGTGTCCACAACATGCCACAGGAGTCTCTTCGGTATGCGTGTTTCATAAGAGGGCTTAATCCCACCAATCTCAGCAATGAAGTGATGGTGGAGTGGCTAAGGAACTGGGTAGAGATTTCCATGTCGGTGAGGGAAGAGCACATGAGTTTGTTCTTGCATCTTCCCATTCTTCTGGGCTACAATCATCCGAATAACTGGCAAATAATATACGGCAAGCATTAGTAGTAGCGAAATGAATTTAGGGCAGTTTTCTTTGTTCCTTTTTGCTTTTAGTTTTTTTGTTTTAAATAATTAAATTAAAAGAAATAACAGACATTTAAATATTCGATGCCAAGATGTGTCAATCGTGGAAGCATGACTGACCAGGAAAGGTTGTATAAAGCTTTGGGTTGACCTACCAATTTGAGGTTGTTAGCGATATCTTTCGTGACGGGTAGCTAAGCGCATGTTACCTAGTAACTTCTAATTTAAATTTTATGGTAGTATCTGCAGTAGCAGTAAAGGTCTTCTAGTCACCGATGCTTGAACGGTTAACGGTCAAAATTCAATTGGGTCCTGTTACTGGCTGAGGACAATCTAAATAGCTGGAACCATACGAGTTAAAAGTAAGTAAGTCAACTTTTACGGTTATGTATTGGAGCACTGCAAATAGTTGTGTTCGCATTGAATTAAAATTATGTTCAGCCAGTTAGTCGGCTGCTCGAATCTGAAAATCATCAGTGCAAATCTGTAAACTTTAAAAAGATTCCTTATGTCGAAAAAAGAGCTAAAGTAGGTATCGATTGTTAAAGCAACAAAAATGGCATTTGCCGCTTTGAAATTTTTAGTCTTCTGGCTTTGAATCTGAATTCAAATTCAGAAGCAAATGTCATCTTTTCAGGAGAAGAAAAACCATTCGACTGGGAATGGAATAATTTCAAAGATTCCGGATTACCAATGGAAAAGACATAAGTATCCCAAATACGCTGTCATTATGAACTATTTCTCATATCAAGTATCAAGTCATCAAACTGCAGAGTACCGCATTCATCACTAACATTGAATTGTACGCTTTTGTATGGAGAAGAATCCCACTACTGCTCTACTAATAATGAAGATAAAAAAAGCTCGTCTCGAATTGGAATACAGACTTTGCAAGAGGTTCGCGAAGAGAAAGTGCGCTTAAATTCAAGCAAAGTGTGTCGGGAGTTGTGAGACTATACACGAACTTCCACAAACCCGCTTGAACAGGGGTAAACCCATTCTCAAAATAGGCGCTCAGAGAAGGAGAAATACACAGGAAAGGTCCGTTCGCCAAAGTTTATCAACAATGTTCAAGGGCTGCTTATTGTGGGTGACGAAAAAATACTACACACATGGCAACAGTATTGTGAAGAACTTCTAAATTAAGGAGAGTTCCCAACAATGAAGTGCACGGCATAACTGTCGAAGAAGTTAGGAAGGCGGTCAAAGACTGCAAAAAACGGAAAGCAGTTTTGCCGGACGCGATACCCTCTGAATTCTGACAAAAAAGAATGGGAGACATCGGGTCCAAATGGGTCTCTTCTCCAAACTGATGACAGGCGATCCAATGCACCAGTGGAAAAAACGTTTTTTTTTTCCTTTGTATAAAGGAAAAGGCGATACGCGAGACTGTGATAATTAACGTTCAATCAGGTCACAGATCATGAAGATCGTTGAGCGGGTATTACATAGCTGAATGCGGAAAATAATACGGGTTTGTCGCAGGTAAATCAACCACAGATGCAAACCAAAGTATAAGGATCATGATGGAAAAACATCGTGATTCCCTAAAGGATTTGCATATGATGTTGGTTGATTTTGAAAAGGCCTTTGATATACAACCAAGGGATCTGTTATGGATGGCGCTAAGACAACCAGGAGTTCCAGAAACCAACGTATAGATTATCATGTACAAGTATGAGGGAGTAAAGAAAAGAGTAAGGGCGTCACCGAGGAGTTCGTAATCAAAGGCGGTGTACACCCGGAAAGCGTATTAAGTCCCTTGATATTTATTACAGTCCTTGATTATCAGCTTGAATAAAAAGTACATCAGTTATTCTTTGCTGATCACGGAGCCATCATAAGCAAGGATTAAACGTCTCTGCAACCAAAACTTGATGTATGGGTGGACGTTTTGGGGGTATGGGTATAGTTTTAGCCCGAAATTACCACATCGGATCAAAATCGAGATCTAAGTTAGCCTGGGCTTCGTGCCCTGGCAGCCACCTTACCTAGTTCGAAAAAACAGAATACTTTTGCTGCCCGTACTCTGATCCTACTTAACGGGCTCCCGACCCGTGAAGTGTCTGTGCCTGAGACACTGCAGCCTTCCATCTCTGCTTCCAGTTCTCCAGACCAAGCGCTCTGGCATCCGCTATGGCTGGGTTTTCAAAACGGAGCACATTGGGGCTCCCTAAAATGTGGCATCAAACCAGCCGTTAGAGCTAAGAACCTGAAATTTTGCACGATAGCTTCGGAGATCATTCCCAAAATATTTTCAAACCCGCCCACTCGACACGCCTACTAAAACGCCCACTTTTTGGAAATGTGCTTATTTTACAATATTAAAAACTTTAAAAAAGATTTATTGAAGATCTAATTTTTGTCCACTACACTTACCTTGCACACCCACTTTAAGGCCCCCTTTTATCGTGAAGAAAAACAAATTAATAAAACGAATCTTAAATTTTGCATTGGTAGTTATTATTGAGACTTATAATTAAAAAAATTGAGCATTAAATATAAAATCAAACCAAAAATCTTTAAAAATTATCGCTATCATCACTGCCATCATCATTGTCATCATCGTTATCATCAGACTCAAGAAGAGTGTTTGATTCCTGGACACTCCGAGGCTTTAGCAAGTTTACTGCTTTTTTGGGAAGAGACTGGAATTTTCGTCTATGTAATTTTTGTTTGGATGTTATATAGGGATCCGAGCTCAGTAAAAAGAAATTAAATACGTCTTTATTGGTTTTTTCACGACTTGATTTTCTTGAAAAGTTCTCGCGGAAATTTAAAAAATCTTTGTTGCGCGCATTGGCGATCGGCAACAGTGCAGATGATATAATTTCTGGCCCATGAATAAAATATTTATCCAAAGTTGGAGGCATATGATACCAGAGATATATTTTTTGACGAAGCATCTTGCTGTCATGTGCGAATTCCCTGAATTTGTATACATCAATATCATATCCAGTGGCAACTGCAATCATAATTGTGTGAATTTTTTTCTACTCGACAAGCTTTTTCCCAACGCGATTTAAATTTCAATTTAAACTCAGTTATTTTCACATACACATTGTGTTGAAAAGCACGGGTGTATTGGACCCACTTTAGAACTTCACCCCTCAAAAATTCGATTTGACTTTCTAATCCAACCCCTTTAACATTGAGCTCTTCATTATATTGGATAGCTCTTTCCTTGTCACAGAAAGAGTTTTGGAAGGTGTTCGGCCTGAGAAGTAATTAAAATTAAAAAAAAAAAAAAAAAATTCCAAAGGGCCGTCACCAACAAAAAAGTTTACTACACAACAAGTAGCAAAGGGTAGCAAAAAAAGTTTACAGGTTCTAAGACTAAAAAAACCACTTATCAGAAAGAGATATAACACTCAACGTCAGGTCATGGTCAACACATCTAAAACTCTTAGAATTTCGGATAAAAACAAAACTAACACTTTTTTTCGCACATTTTTTATCTTTAGCCACAGATTAAAAAAACAAAAATATTTTTTTTAAATAAAAATAAGACAATAAAAGCACCTGATCTTACTGATTTCATTGCAATTTTAACTTTTTCAATGCCAACAAACTGTAAGAAATAGCACACAGTTAACTGCAGTCACTCAAAACAAAAAAAATATGTCCGGCTTCGATGGAAAATACTAACAAATGATGCATTCGTGACGATCAGTTGAAGACCACATGCTCCCAATATACTTTCTTGTTCTCATTTTTTATTATCTATCCTATTTAAAACAAAAACAAAACGGCAGTTTAAGACAAAGTTCAATTTCAAAATTCGATTAAATGCCAGCTTCAGAGGTGTTTCGCCCCAGTGTGCGGAGGTTCGGTCTTTCTTGCCTTCTCGCATCAGGGGGCTGGGAGTCGTAGATCCTCTTGGCTGGAACATTATTTTCCATTCGCTCAATATGGCCGAGCTATTGTAGTCGACGTGATTTAGCTTTTTAGATAATATCCACATCTTGGTACAGCTTATAGAGTTCGCCGTTTCCATATCCGACGGAGTATTTTTCTTTCAAAAGAACCCAATATTAGCTCCACTTTTCTACTTATCGTACATCACTGGGCACCATAAAGCAGGACTGGTAGGATTAAGGTTCGATAGAGCATGCATTTTGTCCTTCGAGTCAGGAGTTTTGAACCTATTTGTTGCGAAGTAGCAGCGGTTTCCTAAGGTAATTCTCCGCCAGATCTCCACTAAGTTGTCAGTCGTGGAGTTGATGTTTACTCCTAGGTAGATGAACTCCTTAACTAAAGTATTGCTATCAACAGTGACGTTTTGTTTTAGGCGGTGGACAGATGTTTGTTTGTTTGTTGATAGCATGTACCTACTTGGTCTATGATCTTCTCTAATCCTTCGATAATATGGGGAAACCAAATGCAATATGAAAGAAGGATATATTATGTTTATGTTGTCAAAACAGAAATTGTGATAAGTGCATAAATTGAATTATTATGCTTTTCCCAATAAGGTCATACAATTAGTCCTTTTTGGACTAAGTCTTTAAGGTTAGAAGAGGACCAACTGTTGTTCATAGCTATCTTAAGGACTGCGAGGATTACGGAAACAACCGGAAAAAAAGAGTAAGCAAAACAAGATCGACGGGCGATACTGAGAGCTGCGTCAAGAGTTTCCGTAAGTAAAATCAAGGCAGACACTAGAGTTGAAGCTAGTAGATCAACTGTTCATCGCGTGATACAGCCGGCCAATCAAATACGACACGACGAAATGATAACAGGAAGATTTAGTAACTGTTCGTAATCAAGTGAGTAAAAAAGGGCTAATTTTATGACCTTCTTGGGAAAGCATCATAAAAGTTGAATTCATCTACTTAATCCCATTTTTTTTTTTTTTTACAACATAAACATACTTCTTTCATATTGCATTTGGTTTTTCCCAGGTTATCGAAAGATTTAAAAAAAAAATCGTGAAATTAAACCAAAAAACTACCTGCTCGTAATCAAGTGAATTGGATTGTATATGGGAAATATTTCTATGATTGATAAATTGCAGATTGGTTAAGCATCAGACAAAGAGTCATATTTAATTTTTTGTATTCAAGAGTAAAATAGGTAGTTTGCCATCCTATTTAACGGAGAACATGCAGTTTGTTGGGGAGCTACAAACTTATAGCCTGAAATAACCAGGACTTCAGATTGGATCGCCATCGTACTGTTAGCGGACAAAACAGAGCAATATATAAGGGTATATCTATGTACAACATGCTGCCTGCCAACATAAAAAATTGTGAAAATGTGTTTTATTTTTAATGGCCACATGTACCAAACAAAAGAAATCAAATCAAATCAAACCTGCAGAATAAAGCAATGAGGATAATATTGAAATGCAACTGGCGAACCCATATTGCACCATGTTCAATATATTGAAATGGTAAAGTGTAAATCAAAGAACCATGATGAACGCGTTGAATTTCGTTTTAAATTGAAAAATGTGTTGTTGCCAAGTTACTTGTGTAATAAATTGTTGTAGGTATAATGTTAGAAACAGATTCTTCTTGCATTCTTCAATTGATGGTACAAGCGTGTCCGGATACACTTCTGGTAAGACAGCGCTACAATTTTCTTTTAATTCACCATTGTCTTCATTTTTGAGTATTTCTGCATTGCATTGCCGTAACAGTACCAATACATAGGATTTAATTCATAGATTTAACACGTAACCATTTCGTTAACACGTGATTTCAGTACGCCTTGCACCGTCGCTGCAGCCAGACTATCGCCGGTGCCGATATGCAGAACAGTGCCCTGTGCGCGAAGTAAATCAACGCCAGAGAACCACCTTACGGCGAGTTGTACTGCGATATTCCACTCGAAGGCACTCTTCACCTTCACCTTTCCACTGATGAAATTTAAAAGCAAATGTTGCCATAGGCAAACTATTTGGAATTACATCAACGAAGTGCACGCAACGCATTATTTCCATAATTTCATGAAAACCTAAAAAAACACAGAAAAAGCTAAATTTATGTTTTCTTGTTTTCAAAATTTATTTTAACGGCGCTTTAAAAAAAAGGTTTTAGTCAAAGTTTATTTCTTGGCTCCAGCCTTTTCTGCCTTCGACTTGGCGATCCTCTCGCGTCTGTCCTTCTTTAAAACACGGGTGGTACCATCGCTCTTTGTCCTCTTCTTCAGAGCATTAAAGGCGACTGTCAGAAGCTTGTTCCTCTGGCGCTTAGCATACCTCAGCTTAAACCGGTCAAAATCATTCAGACGGGTGCGCTGCAAATAAGAAAAAGGAAAAAGTTAATTCGTACTTCAATAACAGTTTCAAAGAGAAAATGGGGCTTTCTTCAGTTTGGACGAATTAGCTTCATTTATGTATCAGCCGGCATTTCCTATCAAGAACGTATTCATCATAAATAAACCCAAAAACCGGCACCTACACTCGTCGATCTAGTAACACTCACCTTGCAGATGTTTTGTGATTTAATGGACCATGCTGTCTGCTTCCATTTGCCCTTCAAGTCATTGTCAACCCAAGCCTTTCGCACAATCCTAGTTGGGGCTGTGAACGGAAACTTGATGCGGAATTTTGTCAAGTGCAGGTTGTTTAACCTGTATTCTTGACGGGGTACGCCAGTTAATGGTCCATCGACAAGTACCTATAACGAAGAAAAATGTTTTGTTAGTTTGAGTAGACAAGTGGGGAGCTCGAGTACTTCGAATTAAACATTTAATCAGAAATAAACGAGTATTTAGCTTCATTTATGTATCAGTCGGCAATTCCTATCAAGAAAACGTATTCATCAGGTTATTTTCTTACCAAGCTCAAATAAACAATATTTACTGAAACTTACCCTATTTTGGTCGATAACATCGACTATAGCAACTAGGCGTCCCTTTAAGGGGCCCGCGGAGCACTTGGCAATTCGGCCTGTTTGTACGAATCTTTGGAACGGCTGCAAGTTAAAACAAAAAGTCTTGGTGTCAATTAAAGTCGAAAAGCAAACTCAAGTCAAATTTTCAAGGAAAATGCATGTCAGAAGCACATTTTTTCCAGCCGTTTTAGCACCACTTTGTGAACACAAAATGACAACTTTACACGCCACATGTAGGTAGTTACATGTGCTAGAAACCGATTTATTTTCTTTGATATTTTAGTTAATTTCATGAATTTCCGCACAAAATTTATTTGATTTAATGTAGTTATTGCCAAAAGTAACTATTTATTTAATCTTCTGGACGAATTGTCCATGTTATTTGAAATTATTTGTGAAACACTGAGAATTATAACTTTTCCTTACCATGGCTTACCGGAAAGAAAGAATCGCTATGGTGTGAGTGACAGTCAATATGCAAGACAAAATGGATGAATCTGCTAGAACGTGGGACAATGCGGAGGAAGTGAAGTGTTCGGAAATACTGAAGGCAGTGTTAAGAGAATATAATCATGCAGACTTGTTGAAATGTTTAAGGACGGTATTCACCGAACACTCCTATATCACTTTTAATACTAATGTTTCTAAATTTTTTTTATTTTAAATGCATTTAGAAAAAAAACATAAAACGTAAGAAAATCAGAGCAAACATAACACCATCTAAGAAAATATGAGATTCCCTTCGCATTATGCAGTTTTTTCTGTTTTGTTTTCTACTAGGTCAGTTCCACTAACGGAGCCTAATAGCGCATTTACACCATCCCGCACGCGCATTTTTGCAACAAAACCGAAAAGAGAGATCCGTTTATCCGCAGTCAATGGTAATAAGGTGTAAGAGTGAGATCACATACCTAGCAGTTGAATTTAACTTGCTATAACATTATTATGGAGATTTGACAGATCACATGTAAACAAACAAATTTATTTTAAAAAATAAATAAAATACAGAAAATAAAGTAAATAAAGAAAATGTTATTTTTTAATTAGATACCGTCAATCGTGTTTTCCATCTTAAGTAGGTACAATCGGCGATGTGAAGCAGAGAAATGTCAAAATTGTATTATGGCGATTAAAACATATGATAGCAGCGCCCATTTTGTTTTATAGGAAATCGAAATTTCGTAAGCCATCGCTATAAAAATATCAACATGCATAGCTTTCCCATAATTCCTACCACGTAAACAAGATGGCCGACCTGAATACGTGTCACGTTTTTTTGCATGTTAGGTAATGCCGTCCCTTTCAGTCACACGGATATTTAGTATTTAGCATCCCTTTAATCTTACATGTTAGGAATGTGTGACCGTGTAAATGGCCCATAACTGACACCAAAATATTATGACTAAAGTTTCTCGATAAACATTTTGACGCAATTTTTATTTTTGTGAAGAAAAAATCGTTGCAAGAATAAATACCATATTGCTCTGTGTAAAATCAAATAGGTGAACAATAATATGAGTGTAATTTTGCTTCCTTTGAAAAGAAAAATACAATAATACATTCTTGTTTCTGCTTGCTTCAGCGGAAAATATATTTTTCGACCAGTAATGTATTTTTTTTCTGCTTCATTCTAAGGCCAATAAAACAGGTGAAGGTTAATAAATGTTTAATTTTGTTGGTGAAACAGATGCGAAGGAGATAACAAACCATTTTTTCCCAGAGAATTTTCTTTTCTGTTTATTTGAAATTCGTTAGCAACAATGAATATGGATATATTATAAGCTGCTCTAATATATTGTTTGTCAACATCAAGCGGGCTATCAATTGTCATACCAATACTATAAAAAAAAAATCAATCTTGTTTTGTTTTCGATTGGTCACTAAAATTCTGAGATCTGATAGAAAAATGTGAAAAGCCCAATCGAAAACGACATTAGTATGAAATGCACTGTAAATGGAAAAAACTATTGAGTCGTGAATTGCCATTGACTCGTTACATGACCAGACAAAAAATTGCGTAAGGAAAAATTGGAAAAACATTGTATTCAAACAAAAAATAAATTTCGTTGACGAAAGTGACACCGCGTCTCCAATATTTCATAGCTTACCATCTGTCACTTTTCATAGAACGAAATAAATATAGAATACCATAAAATGTACGGTGAACATTTCATAGCTTTATAATTCAATGGTAGAAATGTCACAGAGTGAAGTACTTCATAAAAATGACAGCTCATAGAATACTATGAACTGAGCAATATATAGAATGCAATTTTTCATAGAATACTATTCGTAGTCTCCACGAGCATTTTTCATAGAACGCTATATGGCATTCTATAAAATATTGCTCGTGGAGACGCCGTGTGACAGTTGAAAACATAAATTACTAGTGTACACGTAAGAGAATGTTTGTATGTAGGGACTCGCCTCGGCGCTTCATAGTTACAAAAACTAAATTTCCAATTTCTTTCCATTTTAAAAATATAAAATTTAAATGTCCAGCGAAGACCTATCGACGTTGGACCCTTTAGCACACCTGGATTGTACTCACCACCCACAGGCGCCAACAATAGGTTCCACACATATGGCAAAAAGTAGCCGAGAAAACCGGAGGTGACTCAGCCCCCGCAGAGAAAAAGCCCGAGGTATGATGATGTATGCTTTTTTCTGGAAGGTGTCAGAAGCTGCACATTTAAAAACGCTGCAGCTGCATGGGCGTGTTGATGATCCCCAATCAATTGTTTGAAGTATAAGAAAAAAGCATGAAGGGACGGAATTTCGATTAAGGCCACTTAATACGATACTAGAAAAGGTGAGAAGTCACATGGGACTCATTCTAAATTCAAATGTTAAATTCGGCTGAAATTCAAAATAAGTTCATAATTGTGAAAAAAGGTGGAAATCCGAAAAAGTAACAACCGTACTTATTTGATTTTTTTATTCCATATCTCAGATTTTGTTTAGTTAAGCTTGCATAAATATTCAAATTTTCTTAAATTAATTGCTTAGATTCTTATTTATAAACAACTCGGGGTATTCACAATCCGATGCAACAGACTTTGTAAAATTGTAAAAATTTTTTTAATAGATTGTTAACGCACTTTTTCTAATCTGTATTTGTAAACACATGTCAAAATCAATATCATATATATTTTCTTCTCTGTTCATCACCTGCTGATTTGTCCCTCCGGCGGTGCTGATATTGCTGGGATTAATACATTTTCATTTGTATTTTGGTCAACAAAATTTGAAAAGAAATTAAAATCTGTTTCTGCGATAGCCCGTAAAGTAATGCAAATACAATCAAGCTTTGCATATTGGTGTTGACAAGCGCATCCAGTTAAACCATAGTATAACAATGAAACCTATACTTCAACTTCAAGACGAGCGGACGTAACGAAAGCAACAGACGCGCCAAAGAGTGATTGTATTTTTGGCATAACAATGACATTATTTGGCGAGCTGCCAAAAACACAAGCACAGTTTTTGCCCCTTGAATTTTGCAATAGGTTGGGGTATAATAACAAAAGTGCGAAACTGTTGCAACATTTTAGTTTGTATATTTTGTTGTTGTAGTGCGAGAAAATGTTGTACTTTGGCAATGATACTAGCCAATTGCATAATATCGTGAATACCCCTAATTTTTTTCCGTGTGTTTACTGAGCGAGGTTTGTGTACATAGAGATAAGTAAAGAAACTAAATACTCTTGAACCAAAAAGACAAGATTCTACTAAATTGTGTTTGATAGGTTGTTTTTGTAATAACGTTAGAACATTCTAACATTGAAGTTCACGTACTACAAAATAGAGATTCATTTGTAAAAACGGTGAGAGAATGAGAGAGAACTGTAATTGGCCATTTTTAAACAAGCCTTTAGCAACCTCTAAACGCGTTCGATGGCGTTTAATTTAAGCGGCCTTCAAACAACGTTGTTCAAATGTGGAAATCGATTATATATACCGATTTTGCACTTTAGTACTACTAAGACCTGTTTAACGGATAGGCACCCTTTAAACTATCTATATAAATACGGCTGTAAATGTGTACCTGTTAAAGCATTTTTTGAAATAAAATTCTTTATTTACACAACATTGCTATCAATTTTGATGTTTAAATGTACTTTTTGTAGAAATTATGCATCGCATGTTGTGGTTTAAAGAATCCTCCTTAAAATGTATCGGCAGGCATCCCGGTTTGGATAACATCACTGAGGCCAATAAACTACTGAGGTTGTAACATTTGTGTGACCCACGAGTTTAAAGGTCTGCCTCTCTTCCGATATTAAAAAGGAACAGTGATCGCTTATACCATTTTGATAAGGTTTGTATGATCTCTTCTATAAAAGTGTCAATAGAAATTGAGCTACCCAAACAAATATTGCTTTACCACCGACCAAAAAGGACCCACCGCCTCTTTCCTCTTATCTCATCTATGCCCTACACAGGAGTCTACTAACTATATATTTCAGAGTCATATAATGTAGTACAAAGAATGTAATGCTGGGGTACAGTTTTGCACATAACTTTCCCGACCAAATATTCAGACTACGGCAGATCTTGGAGAAAACCCAGGAAGTCCAAATCGATACTCACCACATTTTCATCGATTTTAAGGCCGCCTATGACAGCATTTATAGAGACGAGCTATACAGAGCAATATCTTGGTTTGGCATCCCTGCCAAACTCGTCCGTTTGTGCACGATGATAATAGATAATGCACGCTGCTCCTTCAAGGTCGGTAAAGAACTCGACGAGACCTTCGATGTCAAAAAAGGATTTAGACAAGGCGATGCGCTGTCATATGATGTCTTCAACATCGTTCTTGAAAGAATAGTGCAAAATTCGGGGAGAGTACGATAACTCAGGCGACAAAGTTTAACGACAGATTTGTGTAGAACAGTTTTTTACAAGCATTTTTCATTATGGGAGGGGGTCTATCTTAGCTTGAAAAACATGCGCAATACTTAATTTTAAGTATTACCCTAATTTTTAAATATTTGTTTCCAATTGGAGGTGTTTGTTTTTTTAGAAAATCGCTCCTCCCGCCCAAATGGGGCGAGATAGACCCCCCCCCCTCCCCCTCTCATAGTTTTCTTGTCGCCTGAGGTATGGTACTCTTGCCCAAAACTCAAATGCTTACACCAGAGGCATTTTCTTTCAAAAGTCCGTCCATCTAGTCGCCGACGACATAATCAGTATTGAGACGGAGGCGGCGAAGATGGGTATGGCGATCAATGAGGGCAAAACAAAGTATACACTGTCATCAAGAAAGGACACCCAACACCGACGTCTCGGATAGAAAGTCACTATAGACAGATATAACTTTCAGGTGGTTAAGGACTTTGTCTACATAGGCTCCGCAATGAACTTAGGCAATGACACCGGCGCTGAGATTAAACGAAGAATAACTCTTGCCAATCACTGTTTTTTTTGGACTCAGAAAGCAACTGAGTAGCAAAGCCCTCTCTCGAACAACTAAAGTGACCCTTTATAAGACCATAATAATCCCAGTTCTTCTCTATGGTGCAGAGGCATGGACTCTAGCAAAAGCGGATGAGGTCACTCTAGGTTGGCTTGAGAGGAAAATTCTTCGAGTAATTTTTGGTCCCGTCTGCATAAACGGTGAATGGAGGAGGAGATATAACGACGAACTGTACGGGCTGTACAGCGATATCGACTTAGCCATAAGAGTGAAGGTCCAACGACTGAGGTGGCTGGGTCGTGTAGAGCGAATGGCCGAATGGAATCCACACCCAAGGGACGGCGCAGTAGAGGAAGACCGCAACTCAGGTGGCGCACGCTAGTCGAAGGGGCCTTAACCAACTTACCGTGCAAACTGGAGACAGCTGGCTAGAGACGCTTGTTGGTTGAGCTCCAGGTCCACTCCGGACTGTAGCGCCATGCTAAGTAAGTAAGTATATGAATAATACTGTTACATCCAGGATAGGAATCGTTATTCTATTTAATTAATCTTTATTAGTTCTCTTTCAATTTAATTCTTGATTATTATTCTAATAATTCACTTATTTAATTCAACAATTCACTTTCACAATTAACCACTTTAATTAAACAATCAATTTTCTCTTAATAAATACTTCCACTTTTTCTCTATACTTTTCACTACTGTCCTCTATCGCACTTCTTAATCGCGGTTCAAAACAAGAATGTCTTGGGTGCTCCTGCGACACATATTTATATCTCCTAGTGACACCTCTCGAAATTTCCAGATTCGTTAAGTTCAGAAGGTTCGAGAACAACATAATAAGTTATTCCATAGCTATTCAAACTGCTTTTCAAATGCTGCCTATTATCGGTAATATGGCTCTCTACTAGATGGCGGTGCGAGTGACTAATAAATGGATGCTGAATGTCACAGTTTGAGCAAACAAGCGACAATACTATCGTGTAAAGTTGCCTTTAGTCTTTACTACGGATAAAAGGTAAAGTAATTCCCAGTTGATTTTTATTTTGTACTATGTACTAAGTGCTTAATTATAATTCACTAATGTCGTTTTCATTTGGTTTCACTCAAGAACTCATACTTCTCGGATCCCAATGGAACATCGAAACTCATCGCTTCTGCTCAATTATGTGTTTGTTTGGGGAAATGTGAGATAGAATAAACAATACGATGTTGTCTCGTATGCTTTTGACAAGTAGTCTGATGTTGGAAAAGAATATATGTTGGTGCATTCGAGTGTCACCCGAAATAGTTTTGGAAATCGAATTACACTCCCGAAAGAGTATTTTGAATGCTGCAATGGAATATTTTGAGTGTGCTTGCACTTGGTTGCAGCAGCAAATTCCGAAGAATTCCCCTTTTTGTCTAATGGAAAACGACATTAGAAGTTATTTCTCACTAAAATTTTAAGTGATGAAAAGAAAAGAAAAAAAATCTACCGACAATTCACTTTCAGAAAAAATTCTCCGGATGGTCATAAGGTTCTTCTTTTAAGGCCCGGTGTTTTTCCCTTCTAACTAAGCCATCATCAATCGAATCCAATGTGTATGGGAATGAGTTATTACCGCGATCTGAACGATATGTTGATTCTCCGCGAACGCAGTCTTTAGTCAGCATATTTTAATTACAAAAAATTTGATCACATATCCGGTTCAGATACATGCTAAAACTGTCTATAAATCGGAACTGTCAAAATCTGCATGAATTTTTATTGTAATATTTTTTTACGTGGGTGGCTTTTGTTTTGTTCCTAATTTATATTCTAAAATATTTTTTATATTACATATCCTAAAACTACTATATTGAACGTTGTACAAAAAAGGAAACTAATTGGCAGTGAACCCACCTTCGAAAGAAATTCAGTGGATAAAACAATGTTCCCCATCGACAATACAACGTCTTCAAGGACAATTTTCATTAATCCAAATTTCAATAAACTTCCTCCTACGCACATCAATCCAAAATTTTTACAAGCACAAAAAAACCCCTCGATACATGTCAATCCAAATTTTTTACCTCAAAAATTTGTCCAACATGAAGAAATCCATCCAAAGGCACCTTCCAATCCAGTTAAACAGCAGCTGCTACAACCAAGTGCAATAGATGTGCCCAAAGTAAGTGTTACCCTGTTGCCCAACAAAATCATATCAAAGTCGAGGACCAAAATTGTCAGAATACCCATGAATCCAGTGTCTGTCAGACCAGCAACAAATGTCCAACCTACAGCTTCCTCGGGTCCGCTCATAAAAGTTGGTCTGCGCAAGCTAATCCGGACGACTGTTTTTGACGCTGTGAATGTAGAAAATGCATCCTCGGTCCTTGTGAGAGCTAAATATAAAGTCGATCGAAGGGTTTTCACTGAAAGGAACCCAATAAGAACAAGGAAAATGTCATTTACTGGTCGATATGCGCTTCGAAGGAGCTCTGAATCAAAGAGGATCGTATCAAGGCTCGCTAAAAGGTATGTATGCGTACTTTTGGAAACTTGTGACAAGGATATTTACTTTTTCAGGAACTCTGATGCCTTTTTGAAGATGCCCTTCAAGGTAGTATCGGCCTCCAAGAATAGGCAACTGCAGTTGCTTAATATCAACGGAGTATTGTACAAGTCAACGAAAAACAAACTTGAACGAAAGGACGTGAACAAGATGCCGCTTGTAAAGAGCGTTCCAATTCCTAAGAAAGCAGCGGGTGAACGTGCTATTTTTGTAAGGGGAACCAAATATCTCCTTGACAAGTCTGGTTTCAATCTAACTCGAGTGGCCACAGCTAAGCAGTCCTCTCAGCAAAAATCTCTTCGGCGTATTGATATTGGAGGTCTCACTTACGTAGCTAACTCTAAAAACGTTTTAGTGCGAACCGACACACACTTGACAAGGAATCATGTGAGCAGCGCCAAGCAAAAGAGCATCCACATGCTGTCGAGAAGATTTGCAAAAACAAACATCCCCTGTCCCATATACAGACGTGTGGGCAAGTGCGCTGCCTTTGAGAGCGGAAAATGCATGAAGGTTCACGACAAAATGCATATCGCCATTTGCCCAAGGTAATCCTTAAATTTCTAATCGCACATAGTCCTCAATTCGGTTTACCCACAGATTTCTTCGTGGAGAATGCATGAATGGGTCATGTCTACTGTCGCACTATGTTTCGCTGTCCAAAATGCCTGTTTGTAAATTCTACCTGCAGGGATGCTGTGTGCGGGAAGACTGTGCGTATCTTCATAAAAAGCTCAGCGCAAAGGCACAAATTTGCACCGACTTCCTGGAAGGATTCTGCAAACTGGCCGAAAAGGTAAATTGGCCCGTTCTTTGTCTTGATTGGTGTTTACATTAATTGTTTCTCGTTTCGCGTGCGCTAAGTGTAACAAACGACACGAATTCGTGTGTCCGGACATGGATACCAAAGGTAAATGTGAAAAGGTAAAGTGCCCGTATTGTAGGAAACAGCAAACGCAGCTTACCAACAAAAGAAAACCAGATTTGAAGAGGCACTCCGCCGCCAAAACGTTGCCTAACAGTGGTAAACAGGTAGTTCGAGAGGAAATTGAGGAGCCTTCTGTGAGAACGCGGTACTTTGTAACGGAGAGCAATGAATTAGGTGAGAGAGTAAAAGTTTCAGAGCCAAAAAAAGGTCTTAGTGAGCATGAAAGTGATTGTGATGAAGAAGCGGCGCCTAGCGATAGTAAGGTGCCGAAAAGAAGACGTCCGCAATTGGGAGAGTTGCCTGCTTTTATACCATTTTCATAATATTTGCTTAAAAAGCAAACGTTCATCGGCAAAAAATAGAATAGAAAAACAACCCTGACCGTGATGCTTGAACTTGAGCCCTCGTCAGTTCTGTGATGAAAATTAAATAAAAGTACAAGTTATGATTATTTCTTTTGTGATTATTTTGTTTTCAATTAATAAATGAATAAAATAAAATAAATTAAAAAATGAATATTTTTTTAGCGTTTTATTGAAATTAGCTTTGTATATACATTCCTATAGTAGCGCCAATCCAGTAGTACCAGTATCCTAATAGGTGTCGCTACTCATACCAAATCGAGAATTAGTTGGCTGAGAGCTTTTGTGCCTTTGATAATTTTATTAATAATAAAAAAGCATTCGTTAAGATTTTTGTTCGTTCAATCATTCAATATTATAGTTCGTCGAAGAGAAAAGAGAAAGAAACGAAGAAATAAACTGCTTTGTCTCTCCTTATCGAATCATTCTGTTATTATGTAAGTATTTATTTTTCTTTGTAAAAGCCAAATACTTTTTGAAGATTTGCGTTGTTGCGTCGCTTCGGCAAATAGTATGTATGATGGATAGAGGGAGATCATGGAAAAATTAGAAATCTGGCTTTGTCGTTTGCGAGTAGAATGTATGATGGAAGAGGCGATTCGTTTGAAAAGAAAAAATTGAATAAAAGCTGATTTCGGTAGGTATTTGAATTATGAATTTATGGATTCAGATAATGGAGCAGATAATCAAGGACAATATGATTAGACTTAGGACGCTTCCCTGGTGTATACCTCTTTGATTGCGAAATCCTCGGTGACGCCAACTATACATCTTACTCTTGTCTTTACTCGCTCATACATGTATACATGTCCATGACCATCCAACGTAGATTTCTGGAACTCCTCGTTGTCTTAGCGCTACCCATAACAGATCCGTTGGTTGTTTATTACAGGACTTTCCAAAATCAACCAACACCATATGCAAATCCTTCAAAGAATCACGATGATGTTTTTCCATCATGATCATTATACTTTGGATAGCATCTGTGGTTGATTTACCTGCGACAAACCCGCACTGGTCTTCAGATAGCCGTACTATTTTACGGATTCGGCTATTTATTAACCCCTGAACGATCTTCGTGGTGTGTGACATCAGCTTGATTGAACGGTATTTATCAGTCTCGCGTATCGCCTTTTTCTTTGTACAAAATAAGAAGAAAACTCTCCCTCCACGGGTTAGGCATTGGATCGCCACTCATCAGTTTGGAGATGAGAATCATGAGCCATTTGGACCCGATGTCTGCCATCTTTTTCCAGAACTCAGAGGGTTTCTTGTCCGGCCCAACTGCTTTTCGATTTTTGAAGTCTTTGACCGCATTCCTAACTTCTTTAACAGTAATGTCGTGTACTTCTTCAGTATTAGAAATGGCTCTCGGAAAATATATCCGATGAAATTGGTTAATTATTAGTTTTTCCTCATCCACAAGAAGCAGCCCTTGAGCATTGTTGATGAACTTTGGCGAACGGATTTCCTGGGCATTCCTCCTTCTCAGCGGCAAATTTTGAAAATAGTTGTTTTTCTGTTCAAGCTGCTTTGTTGGAGTTCGTGGACAGCCTTCTGACACTTTTTTGTCACTAATCACTGCTTTAGCTTCATCTGCCCACCACCATGTTTCTTTGCCGTATTGTCAACTTTGTTGATGATGCGATGGAGATAATTTTGCATATTTGCAGGTTGTACCATTTGATTCTCATAAACACTTTTCTGTCAGGAGGAGGCGGTTTTGTTGGACGATTGCCTCTTCCATGATCACTTTGCTATCTTTAACCCGAGGCTTCATGAAACGTGCTACCATATGGCAATCAATCTGGGATTCGTTTCCGCCACTGCTGTAAGTGACCAGGTGACGGCTTTGTTTGAGAAAGATAAGACCTTATGACTTGCACATGCTCAGGATATCTTTACCCGGAGAGGTCCTGGTGCCGTATCCTAGTCCTCCATGGCAGTTCTCAAAGTCTTCGTTTGACTAACCGATATTTCAACCGTGGATATTATAAAAACGAATATAAACTACAGTAATTATTACTAATTTTTGAAGTGGAAGTGACCAACCGCTAGTGCCGGTTCCCTACCTACTCCACACACACATCAACGGGCAAACAACTTAGAGCATTTTTCAATAGAATTCGCTTCAACATCTCGAAATGATTGCATACATTCTTATGCAATGTTTAAATATTTTCCCAGCCTTTATGCAAAAATCCGTATTCAGTAGATATCCAAAACATGTAAGTTTTGCAATCTCTGTGCCGATTAAAGTCCCAAACCAGTTGTTTGTGAAAAACCAAATGATAAAAGAAAAAAAAAATATTCGGAGATTTGATTGCGTAACAAAATGCAATCGCAATATGTACATAATATGATTTGTGATACCGATTATGAATGAATACTATACGACTATACCCCTTTTATTTGATGAATGCTACGGCATCCTTGCAATATGCCATAACCTACCCCAAACATCCATTGAAAACAACAAATAATTTATAAACCATATACCACACCCCTCTCACCCACACTCCACACATCATATTATCCCCATCATGACAAGTAAACAAAAAATTCAATAAACAAACGACAAACTACACACTTATGAAAATCTTCAAATATAACGGCGCTGGTCGGAAAAATGTTACTTTTGTTTTATTCATCACTTCATTTACTTTCGTTTAATATAGCTTTCGTTTTGACGAAAACTTTCAAAAGAACTTAAAGCTCCATCTAAATTAATTAAGGACACAAACCAGTTTTCATTATTGATCGATTGAAGCGCCAAAGCTTCTGCGGGATACATGTACAACATTATTATTCGACTTCTTGGCGCTACTATAGGAATATATATACAAAGAAATTAGTCATGGTGGGCGTAATTAATTCAAAGGGAGATAAAATGACATTGGAGATCATCGTTTAGTGAAGTTCAAATAGGATCCATTGACTTCTTTAGCAACTGTTGAATATTGGGAATGTTCGTTATTCAATCTTTCTATTTCTAAGCACTCAGATTGTATTCATTTTTGAAGGTGAACTCTATTTCAAGCACTAATTCGTGGATACAATAGTTTAGTAAATATTAAGTCCGGCGTAAGTGGTATTTTGAACTGAATACAGTGCTACACAACATACACAGCGTATCCCCACTTAAAGTTTCAAAGGCTCAACTATTCATTTTTATTGAATTTTTAAATACGAGTTCTACGGGTAACGTCTAAAAATTAAATAGCAATGTCGGAATTATTAAACTCGCACTCGTTTTGCAAAAGCTAAATTAAGATGTGCATATCTGCAATTGCTGGATCTAATAATAGTGTATAAAATTCAGTTTCAAAAAAATTGAAAAGCAATGCAATGAACTGTGGCTTAGAGAAGCTTTAAATCATATGTGGAGTTCAAATTAGTTGTACTTTCGATGTTCGAACACCACCCCAAATCAGAGCTACGATAATGCGTTTTATTGAGCGGCCACAAGTATGTTAGGGTACATTCAATGTCATAATCATAAACCTGAAGCTTAATTTGAAGTGTTCAATTTCCATCAAGTTTATATTATTTAAGAACCGTTCAAATCACTGACTGTTTCCTGACGCATTCCCTTACTTTTTCAAGTAATTTTAAGCTAGTCGAAGTTACTGAAAACTGCTTAAAGTTATTCGCAAAATCACAAATTTAGTTTAAAACAAAATGGGGAAACCGAGAGAGCAAATCACTTCCTTTCAACTGAAAAAGTTACGAATTTCTGCCCAAGAAATATATTTGGGCAGGTTGCAAAACAACTGCCAACAGTACTTAAAATGAGAGTTGTTATTTGTTCTTTCATGTAAGTCCGAATGACTTTCTTCTGATTTAGTTGATGGGCCAACTAAGAACGATATAAAGGGAGTTTTTCAATTCAGTTGTCAAAAAAAACACATCAAAAGCGTTGAAACTGTGCGCTCTAACAGCTCAGAATAAATTGACTAAGCAGTCTGAGTAAAAAAAATGTGCACAGCAAAGGACAGACTGAGAGGAGGGAAAATAAAGGAAAACGAAATCAAAAACAATTAAACATGCGGTCGTGGTTTGTTTTTCTAGCGTAGAAAGTAATGCTCTGGACTTAAAAATAAAAACGCTTTAAATTAAAAAAAAACATTTTCAATCAAACTATTAATCTTGATTTCACAAATTGTTTTGATTCTTTATTTGATGTTTCTGCTTTCATGTAGTTTGATTACTACATCTTACTACAAAAGCGTTCCATTACTTTTTACATCTTCTTCAATTTCTGAGAGAATTTACAAAAATGCTGGCACAATCTGTCTAACCTACGAGTATGAAACCGTTACTTCCTTAGTAAAACGCTCTTAAATAAATATTTATCCTTGTTAACCTTATCCAAATAAATAAACTCACCAAGTTCCCACTTTTCAAAACATTGCCACAGTTCCTTTCTTGAAATATGCCCATATCACCAAGCAAAACAACAACATGACAGTAATTTATCCTTGTGCAATTATTTTTCTAAAAAATGTATAGTTCAAAAACGCTGATTAACCTACGGCTTGTGAATTATCTTGAATCCCGGAAACTTCTTAATGACAGTCAGTACGGTTTTTGCATAGGTCCACTGGTGATTTGATGACTTATCTAACCGAAAAGGGGAACCAATCACTTCACCAGGGTGGTGAAAGTAAGATAGTTTGATATTTCAAACGCATTTGACAGAGTTTGGTACCAAGCTCTCTTGTGGAAAATGCGTGCATTTGGAACCGTTGATACTCTGCTTCAATTCCTTCTGGACCGTTCAATTCAAGTTGTTTTTGACGGTGTTAAGTCTGCAACTCACCAAATAAATGCTGATGTTTTAAGGACGTTTTTTGTTTTTTGTTTGAGACCATCTTTTTCATTTTTATAAATGTTCTCCTGTCTGCAACTTTTAATCCAATTCATTCCGTCGCTGATGACAGTACCCTCAGCTTTTCGCCTCACTCTTTAGGTGTTTAACTTCAATGGGGAACAACCAATTGGGTGGAATTTAATGCTTCCAAAACACAATGCTGTGTTCTGTCATAAAAGCGAAACCTAACAGTCTGCCATTATCCATGAATGGCACTTGCATCGCTGAAACCGAAACACTCCATTCTCTGTATGTGTGTTAATGCAAGAAATATTTCACCCCTTCTGTTCTGGCCACAATTTATAAGGCGTTTATTACCCTAAACTTAAGTACAACGCTGGTATCTGGGCCGGTATCAGAATCACATATTTGGAGCTACAGGCGATCCAGATATATCACTTGACACTCTTAGTCATCGTCGCAATGTCTCCTGCCTATCGCTGTTTTATCGATATTTCCACCACAAGTGCTCAAACGCAATGGCCAGCTGCATTAGAACATTTTTACCGCAATACCCGCCAAGTCATTTTTTGGACGACCAATACAAAGAATCTTTCCTTAGCCGTTCGACACGAATGTTGAATGCTCTTCCCTGCCCTGTTTTGTTATAATCTGCAAACATTTAAAACCAACGTGCATCGGTATCTCCTCTGTCATTCGTATACCCATTTCCTAGCGCAAATTATTAAAACAAAAATATATTATATCAATAAAAAAATAATTAGTACCTGGAACCCCTCGGTGAGCAGTGCAACGCAGTAACCACTGACACACTGTGCATTAGGGTGGTCCTTATTGGTAAGAAACAAAATTTTTTTCTTTAATTTCGCGGGCCACCACGAATTGTACATAAGAAACTATTTCAGTTTTTTTTTGGAATTTTTTAAATGACATTTAGGGGTCGCTCTACCAAGGTTTGAATTTAAAAAAAAAAATCAAAATCTGTATTTTTTTTGTATACTCAGGACATACAAAATATTACAAACCTTACTTTGATTTCTAGTAGCTTTACTGAGTCCGTTACTTTTAGACGCCATTGCAACACGTTCAAACACGTTACTATTACGTCACAAATAAAACGCGTGCGCTCTCGTAAATGACTTATTAGAACTGAAGTGCGGGGCGGGCTAAATCTCGACGCATCGGTACAGAAGAGGGGTCGAGGCGAGGGCTTTGTGTAAAAATTTTGACAGCTGGTAGCGACCTCTAAATCTTAACAAAAAAAAAAAAAAACGTATTTCATATTTAGAGGTATATAATCAAATGCGAAAGTGGCCCGGGCATAATTCAAAAGTCGAAAAATAAGGACCACCCTACTGTGCATACATAACAAATTTAAATGATAAACGAAAATAATTGTAACTGAGTTCACCACACCTGGGCAAACTCTGAAATCCATTTTTATTATTTTATACAATAACATTATCTAATACATCGTACTCGTACACATCGTCTTTATATAAATATATTGCTACACACACAGATCAAACGCATTGGTGGTGATTTTGCTTTTATATAATCATATAATATTGTTTGTGTTTAATTTGTTTTTTATTCTTATGCATTTCATTTGCTACTTAGCGCACGACGGACAAATAAGCTGCTTACTTACACTTACAAAATAATGCACACCTACTTAATTTTTACTTATTATTTGTTTAGCTAATTGTTCTTTCAAGTTCTTCGGCAAAAGAAATTGAGAGTTGAAATTGAAAAGAAAAACTAAAAAAAAAAATTGAAAACGATTCCAACCAAGTTTATGTTGTTAAGAAAAAGTTTTATTCAGCCCAATTCTAAATGATTACTCCCGGGGATTCCGTTTTCTTTTCCCTTTACTCCGATTCTAAATAAAAACTACCGGGAGTTTACTCACTTTCCCGATAATACTTTTGAGACCTAGGCAACAAAACTGTTAATTAAATAAAGTTTGGTTTTAGGTAAATACTAACAAGGATTGAGTCAACTTGCTAGGATTCGACCTATAGCGTTGCTAATATCCCTTGGATATTCTTGGTAAGATTTCTTCAATATACACCTTTTCCTCCAGTATTCGGAATGCAATGCAATGCTATGCTTCTTGTATTTTGTTTGTACACCAAAGCTATTGTAGATTGATTACAAAAGTCTTAAGAAGCCCCAAAAATCATGAATATTTTTTTCTTTTAACCGACATAAGCACTTATGTGACAGTGACGTGGACTACTTTTTCGTCCACGTGCATACTCGGAAGCGTTTACGTTGAACAATATTTATGTTCCGTTTCAGCAATGGGGCCTTAATTTTTTCAATTTATTCCAAAACAAGATATATGGTTGAATTCGGAAACCCCAACAAAATGCGCATTGGTGCGGCAACACGGCACAAATGAACGATTCGCAACGCAGCTCATGCTGATGCATCGAAAGCACCGGCAATTTTCTTGATGTATTTGCGCGTCAGTTTATGCAACGGTTCTGCATCAACGGTGCAGTGATGCGTTTCCGAATTTACCCATATTTTCTCGGCGAATTGCGAATATGAGAATTTAACTAAACTAACCATAACTTCAAAGTTGTAGAAACATTAACTCCACGACACGACACATGATCAATTTCTGGAAGTTCGTGCCCTCAGAATACCAGATCAATTGGATATGAACTATATTTCGTGCTGTTTTAGCTACGTCTACTGTATGCCGAATATTGGCATGATCTTGCTTTATGCAGAAATTCGAAGAAGCTGGTGATAGTCCCTCAACCAGCAGTATCTGCTTGGGTTCAATAGAAAAGACTTGCGATCCTGAGTTGGTCTCGTCGTTGGTTTCAGTCCCCTCAACGAGCATCAAAAAACTATTAGATTAAGAAGAACGCCTATGTGAGTACTGATTGGAGGCGGATGATGCGGGATCGCATTTCATCTGCTAATGTCTGGCAAGGGGAGAAGAGTGTGTGACGGAGAGTTTTCAGAATGATAGTGGGTATATTTTTAAGTATAGTTTGCTTATTTTATAATGTAATAGGTCCGCCGTCTTTAGCGCAACTTATAGATTTTGTTTCTGAAAGTAAACTCTGACTTTTCTGTCCTCATCCAACCTCTTATGTATTCTAATTATTGCTGAAAACATCCTCTTCAGCATTTCCCAATCATTATTTGATTGTGAAATAACCTACTGAAGTGTTTCCGAAACACGTTTTACAAAGTGAATGCCCGGTTTCTTGCGTGTTATTACCCCGGTCGGTGTCGTGTGTCACACATCCATAAATGATTTCATTGTTTTGACAAAACAACTCCCAAGTTTCCGGGTATGTACGATCGTCATATCTTTGAATATGAAGAGCCGAACAACCGAATAAACGGGTATGACGATTACGATATATGGCCGAATTTTGACAGGTAGACATGTTATGTGTGAGCCATAAACAAAATGCAGTGTATATGGGCCGTGGGAGAATGCGCCATATCAATGGATTAAATGACCACACTAAATTTAAGGGTAGGTTGGAGATGGCGCTTTGATGTGGCTGGGTGGAATGCTTGGTTGTGCGGGTCACAACACTCGCTGGTTTCTTTCGCTTCCCTAAGGCGACTAGCAGGTTCTGTGATATTCACCCTTATTACGACTGGCGTTTAAGTTCATCGACTCTTGTCGATTTTTGCGCCGTAGTGGTATTGTGTCGTTTTAGAACCGGTATTACGGAAGCGAGAGTGTCGTTTTATATATATTCCACGAAAAAACTGACAATAACAGACATATTTTTTTCAATGAAGTGTAATGCTTGCTTGTTTTTCCATTTTTCCTATACTTGAGTGCATAAGTCAGTTGTCAGTTTTTTTTTTAAATTTAAATTATGTGCGAGGATAAAGACCTAGATTAAACACGGAAAATGCGAATACGGAGAAGTCTTTTTTCTTACGGCGTACAACTGTGGTGTAGGACCTTCCTTTCAGCTGAGGGTCATTTTTTGGTCACAAAGATGGCTGAGTTTTCCTTCTTTTTTTTTGTTTATAATTTGCTTCTGCTAAATGGGCTTTGTTTTTTCTGTATATGTACAGTAGTTCGAATCCTGAACAGGGTCATATAGTGTTAAACACAGCGCACACACGAACAGTAAGCAGCATATAGTAATGAAGTATTGTATTGTATGACTTTAGGTCCTACTTACTATTCGAAAGGAGAATAGGAAAGACGTTTTGATGCTTTTGTACTATTTTTTCTCCACGGTGGCGGCCTAAATAGGGAGATCTCTATTTCTGTGAATTCAATTAAAAATCATAGCCCTGGCCGGGATTCGAAAGCACGACCTGCCAATCATTTAGTGAATACACTACCATCGCACCAATGCCACCCGCCAATCCTGCCACTTCGACTCGAATTGAATGAACATCTAAAAGTAGGCAATACGTTTAACAATAACAACTGAAAAAGGTTGTGTTTTATAATATGAAAAATGTATTCAGTTGTTTCAAAGTTGAGTTGTATGATACATATACATTTCAGTTGATTTGCAATTGTTAAAAGTGTTGCCATCTTTTAGATGTTGATTCAATTCGAGTTGAACGTTTGATTCGCTAACCATAATAGGAGTGTAAACGTCTGGCATAGTTCGGAGTGGATCAGAGAACGGGCAGCACATGTATTCTGTTTTTCAGACTAATACGATACCGATTTCCCTCCAGAACGTCAACCCGTTTATTGAAAACACGAAGTTAAACGGACCAACTTTGTGCGATGTAAAGAGAGCGGTGTATGTATAGCGAATGGTGCTATGTTAAGGCTGATTTACCCTCCGAAAAAGCATAATTCTTTTTTAAAGTGACAAGATTATGATCTGGGCTAAAGGGATCATAACCCTCCCACTGCACTGCATCCCTACTAGTCCGCCTGTGACTTTCACCTCAAAAAAAGCATTAATCCTAAATTATTATCTAGATCCTTCTGTAATTGTAACAGGATCATATTTGTCGAAAATTGTACACCTATGTGCAATCTTTAAACCTCTTTGTCGACCATTTTGAGAACAGTAACACAATTTGCGTCATATTGGTGGCGAAATGAAAATTGATTGAAAATGTTTGCGCAAAATGATTGTGTATATACATATTTTTAACAATGTTATAACGAAGCCACGCAACGTTTAGCGAGGTATGGTAATAATTCGTTACCGAGCTTGCGCGCGACGACGTTAACCGGGCCATACCTGTATGTATTGTCCCTCTGCTGTTGAATCCATTTTTTCATGAATCGATCTCGTGTGACAGTACGAAAATAGCAGATTAGTTCGAAATTTAAAGGAATATCCGACGGATGTGTGTTGATTGAACTATTTATTTTAAGTGATTAATAGTCACTGGGACGCGGTCAAAGGTCAAACTCAATTGAGTGTTGAGTTATCTTTAAAAATTAGACTACGTCAAATCCCGAACGAACGCAAACATTGAAAATTTGTGAAACGTAATGAAGCAATGATGGACGCAGTAAAGACATATGAGATTGGGCAGTCGCAAACGAGACTATATCTACCGTCATAAAATCGGTTTTGTGTGCGAGTGGACTGAGGGCTGCAGTATGAAACCGCAGCAAATCTTTTACTGAGCTTGAGCGATTGAACAAAGTTAAAAACTAATACACATAAAACTTTCACCATTTTAAGTAGTCAAAGGTGTTCATATATATACTATATACTATCTGTTCTGCCGCTGGAAATCAGCCCGTGTACGCTCGAAGTATGGCATGAAACCGGTTTTATGCGGATGGAAAGTTTTTTTTTTTTTTTTTTTTTTTTTTTTTTTTTTAAATTTTTAAATAAGGAAATCCAAATCCCAGAGCACTCAGATTCGTTAACGGTCCATTGTACTACCAGGCAGAAATCCTCCTTTTGGTGTAGAGGCATGTGAATGGGTGGCGTATGTTGTTGTTCCCCATGGGGATTGAACCTGCACCGCACGGGTCACAAGCCAACACACTAACCTCTACACCGTCGCCACCCATATGGAAATAGTTTCGTGAGCGGTGTCCCTATGACTTCCGCAGATGCTCCTCCTTAAAAATGTGGTATTATGGTTTAGTCAAAAATACCAAGAGGAACTACATAGGTGCAAGCGTACTGAAGCCATATATCGCTGGCGATATAGCTACCTTCGGATGTTTTAATTAGACTCCGTTTTCTATGCCGAGTTTAGCCCAGGCTCAATCAAACTAATATCAAACTTAATTTAATTTAATTAAGGCCGAATTGGTCATTACACCATGCTTTCTAGATATAACGCGATAGTTTAATGCAAATGTAGATCCTGTGTATAACCTAAAGTGTCAATTCAATGACTATTTTTTATTAGAGGATTTCCTTTCGAAAAAATTCGAGCCCTACACGCATCATGGAAATATAATTACAACTCTCGGTTTCTTCCCTAGAACACTTCATGGAAAATCCTAAAACATAATAATAATAGAGTTTTACAATAAAGTTCATCAAACATCTTGCACATGGTACCTACATGAATGTTTGTGTGTTGATATAAAATCTACATAATATTCGATGTTTTCTTTTTTTTAGTTATTCTTTTGCTTTTATGTGAACATATACCATTAAACGCTACAATATTATAACAATTCTAAACGCACAACGAACCGATTGCAATACGAGCCTGAAAGTGCCCGTTCATTTGAAAGAAAATAATTTAAATTCTTTACCGAAAGTATTTCGTCTGCGCCTTTAAGGAATACTTATTAAAACTATAATATGTTTGTTAAATGCGCGTTAAATTAACTAAAATTTCAAGTACAACTGAATTTATCAATACCATCAACAAGTTTGCCAATATAAAGATTGTTAATATCACAAGAATAACAAACAAAAAGAGTATAAAAATGAGTACAAGACGGAAAATATAAATAACAAAAATGTTGTGAAATAAAAATATATATAACGAAGCCTAAGCTTAGGATCTAACTAAAATGCACAAATGAGATCTTAAAAATTTCGTTTAGGAATTTTGTTTTGTTTTGTTCTTGCTTAGCAGTAATTTTCAGATACAACTAAACAAAAATACGTCACCGTAATTAAAGAAAGTGTACACGAGCAGGCTGAATTGGTGAACGTATTTGTATGCAACTGTTTTGTCGAATAGCCATTGCTGTTATAAAACTTAGTCATTATCGATAAGAGTGCGCCAAATTCGTTTCGCAATTTCGTCCGTACAAATTTATACGCACTTTGCATCGTATTGCTTCACTTTATCGGGAATGGCTGCCTTTTCAACGGCTACCAGTAAGCTTAGTTCATTGAGAGATTGCACGTACACTAGTTTTCGCCAAAATTTCGAGCTAAAAAGAGATATTGAGATGTAATAAAGTATGAATTCATTTAAAAAAAGAAAGTAAATGTAGTGTATGAGACAGAAAATAAGCTTTTGAAAAGCAGAACAATGGAAGAGAGGGGAACCCTACGATGAAAACGAAAGAAAGACTTTCGGAGATGTATATGATAGAGTAAAGGTTAGGCTAGGTTAGGTTGAAGTGGCAGTCGGCCGAAGCTGACACACTTAGACCAATAAAAGTACCATTGTGATACCACGTGGATCTATCTTTTTCTTACTCGTTGAACCACTTGGAGAATTTTATAAATTTTTTTTTCTTTTCGTTTCTTTTTCTGTAACTGATACAGTAGTACACAGCGCAGACATTTTTCACTTCTACACCTTCAAATGCAATGTCATTGCGCACGTATTTCATTGCCTGCTATTAGCTGCTAGAACTAGGAAGAAGTAGAATGATAGGAAACATTGGTTTGTGCATTGAGTAAAGTTTTTCTCCACGGGAGTCGTCTAAATGGGAGTATTATGTTGAAGTTGTGTATTTAAGTTTAATCCGAAGAAACTAATACAATAATTTAAGTGCTACACTTCTATTGATTTTTATTTTGCGGATTTTTGCTTCATGGGCATTGGTCGGGATTTGAACGTGCGACCTTCCAATCAGCAAGTGAATACACTACCACTGCACTGTTGCCACCCGCTTGAAAGCCAATGTTTATAAGATTATTGAGATCATTATAAAAGAAAGCTCCCAAATGGAGTTTTCATCTTTGAGAGAGAGCAGAGCAGGTACAGGGAAGGTGGAGAATAGTCCACTACCACTCCTTGTCCAAGTTGCTTCTGCAAAAGACATTTGTATAGACGCCAAGCCTTGTTGCATGCTTGCCTATGACCCATTGTCCGGTAGTAGTCTGATGAGAGAGATCAAACACTTAACGTTTCAGATCCAACTTTGGCCAAATCTGTTTTGTCGCTAGACAAGTATTACCATTTGTCCACGTAAGGTTAGTTCTCTCGATGACTTCCCTGTTAAACATGAGTTTGCATGTAGCAGTTGGAAAGCCTAAGAGAATTTCATCAGGTAGAAGGGGCAGTATGGTTGCTTGTTTGGCGAGTTTATCAGCCCTACAATTCCCGGAATGTCTTTGTGGCCGGTACCCAAGACAGGTGAATGTTGAACAGCTCCACCATCTCCGCGAGAGATGATCGGCAGTCTCTGGAGAGAAAAAAAGGGGCTGAGGTTCAACCTGTCAGAGAACACACCTCCACCAACCCCATCGGTTTTGGATCCATCGGTGTAAAAGTGGATCGATTCATCTTCGACAAGGGGGCCTTCCTCCTAGAATGATCTGGTGGGAATGCTCATTTGTAAGTTGGTGTAGTCTATGTTCCTAGGAAAGATTCTGAAAATTTTTAGAATAGAGGATTGGCCGATTTCAGTATCGGTCCACTGGAAAGTTCTTTTCAGGCGAACAGCCAAACTACCAGCCGTTTGCTTACCAAAGATTTCAAGGGGTGTCAGGTAAAACAGAACGTCCATTGCAGCGGAGGGAGTAGTGCGCCGTGCTCCACTCCTGCAAAGTTCTTTGGACTTTGCTAAGCTTATCGCGATTTATCGCTTTATCTAAGGCAGTTTAACAGGCAACTACACCGTACATAAATATCGGTGTTATTACCGAGATGTATGTATAGCCAGTTAGTAATGCGGGGCTGAAGTCCCCATTTATTAACGATGGCTTTTTTGCAAGAGAAGAGTGCTACCGTAGCTTTCCGAACTCTTTCTTGTATGTTAGGTTTCCAGCTTAGCTTTTTATCCTAGATGAGACCCAAGACTAAGCTTGTACCCTTGATTGGGGGAGGGTCAGTTTGTGAAATTTTGTATTTCCTAGTGAAGAGGTCAAGCTCAGTTTTGTGGGGGTTGACACCTAACCCACAACGAGCTGCCCATACACATTAGCAGCTCCACTAAGTTTAAGAGAAGGGGGCGAGAGGACGCCTCTGCTGACAGATCTTCTGGCAGATGTCTCACCCAGTTTTGCGTTAATAATCCGGCTTGTGAGCAGAAGGTAGTTAGCTCACTAAGTGAGTCATAGGGAATATTCGATTTAACTGTAGACAGGAGTCTTGTATTAATCATAGTACTTAGATAGATATCAATCAGCCTTTCTAATCTTTTTCGAAGGAATGATAATAGGTTTATGGGTATAAGAGTAACAAAAGTAAAAGCCAAAAAGGCAAATTACTCAATCCAATAATTACCGAAGGAAAATAGCATTTAAATAATTTTACGATTAGCACCGATTAGCAGGAACTCCGGTAGAGCTGCAGAGATTAGAGCTAGGGTTGAAAAGAAGACGCATTTAATTGGTACGAAGATTTAAGCTTTAATGGAAGGCTCCATCTTTTCCTTTGTAAACTCCCCATTAGTCTTGAAAGAATAAATCCTAATTTGCGTCAAAAACATTCCACAAATTGCCACCATAGTAATTACAATTACTAATTAACACTGACCTAACTCAACCAATTAGGTAACATTAAAATTAACAAAACAAACACACTTACCTTACAAATGGTCTTGACATCCACACGATCGACTTCAGCCAAAATGTCGGATGCACTAAATACAAGTTCTTCAAACTCTTTCGCAATCGTCGATCTAAAAGTTGATAGCACCTAAAAGCAACCCGTAATCATAACCCAAATATTTATTACAAAACTGTACATACTTTTTAAGCCATGGGAAAGGTGGAACATTGCGACGACTTGATCCGCCATGCAAGTAAATCAATACATAGTCCTCTGTTACAAGCTGCTCCAGCGTTTTTACCACATACAGAAACAAATTGTCCATTACATAGTGATAATCAGCCCGGGACCTGTCCGGCAAATGGCAGGCACAAAACATGACTATAGCGTTATGTCCGCCTGCTTTAAGGTAACCCCCATGCGAGAGCACTCTTTTATACGGTTCAATAACCTTCATGTCTATTTCTCGAGTTCGCCCATCTGGCAGGGTTATTTTCTGCCAGTTTCTCGAATCACGACGCTCATCCTCTGCCGAATAAATCGGAATCAGAACTGTCGGCTGGAGATTTGTGGGCGTATCTAACTCGTGAAAATCATCGTCCCTATCATCGTTCAGACCTTCAATCAGTGAACTTGAAGGACTCAAGGAAGCAAGGTTATGTTCAATATCATCGTCATCATCGAAGCTCTGGTTCGAAATAGAGTCCAACGAGGACATGTCATCCGAAAGCCTGTGCTCAGGAGTGGGAATATTGGTCACTTTGTGAATACTAAGCGGTTGGGGTAGCATACGATTCGGAGTATTGGCAATTAAAGCCACTGATTGATAGTTTGCCTCTACTGCCGCTTGAAATTGCGAAATTTCGGCCTCTGATTCACTACTTATTACGTCTGGACTGGGTGCGCGCAGCGATGACACTTTTATTCGATTCTTTGGACTTAGCTTGCTAAACGAGTGATTTGTGTTAAACGTGTTCTTCACATCGATCAGAGAAACACTGTTCGTTGTTATTCTCTTGTTTGGCGTTGTGACATTGCTTTTCTGTTCGCTCTCAGGCACAACATCGGGGAAGTTGAAATTCTTCTTTCTATTTTGATAGTGACTGTTCTCTGAGTCAGAGTCGGTTGCGGTTGGTGACATCAGTGGGTGACTATTGGCCAGTGTAAGCTCACTACAAAGGGTACTATTGTTCTTCGTTTGAGGGTAGGGATGTTGTCCCAAACGCAACACATTCGGTACTGAGGTGTCGTTGTCTAAAAAACCATTTTGATGGTGATCGTCTGTTGTTGTCAGCAATGACCGGGATAATGAAGTTCGCTCCTCGTGCAGGTCTACCATTTTCATTAGAGTTTGTGTTTCATTGAGATCTTGCGTTATTAAGCTGTCAGATGTTATAATGTCGTTTATTGGAGAGACTCCAGCCGACTCCTGAGAAGTCGTGGCATCTGATATGTCCATTCTATTGTCCGAAATTGGACTCTCTTCAAAATGTTGGCTTAATGAACCGAACATTTTCGATCGATTTTGTTGGTAAATATTTTGGAGTATTTTTGTATGTAGACGACTCACCTCATTTGTGGTTTGTAATGTGGTTTGTTGTGTTCGTGTTCCCTATGAATGATATTTAATAATTCAAGCTGTACTATTTTTTAATCACACAGCAATTTTTCTTTTTATTATTTTCACTTGGATATTTCTCTCTGGTGGTACTGTCATCAAAAAAGTGCATGCGCATTGTTGTTGCGTGAGTAAGTTTAGGCTGTAAACAGAGTAGTAGATGTTTTCAAAATGCTCAAAATTGTATATTTATTTATTACTTTTTTGACTGATGCCAAATCGAATGTAAACAAATAAAGTGGAGGGTAAACAAAGAAAATATTTATCAGTGATAGGCGGGAAAATAATAGGAATCAGCAAACAAAAGTAAGTTTTTTTATTAATAATCAATAGTTTCTGGATATATTTTTAGAAAAATGGATTCATTAAAATATGCAAAGAAATTGGAAGCAGTAAAGAGAAAGAACTGATCTGCAAAGTTGTCTTTATTTACCAACTTTCAGGTGATGGCGAAGACGGAGCTGTGGTTTCGTGTGAATAAAGTGTTAAAGGCAGTCTTCTTGAATATAAATTTAATCCAAATACCAAAACAGAGAAAAAATTCTCATCATTTTTCAAACGGCTGGTCAATGAACTTGACAAAGACCAGTATGGATCGTAGATTGACATCGAATGTATTTTACTCAAGAAACTGATTCCGTCCAAGTGAAACAACCTGGTGAAATAAACGTTCATTGTACAATTCGCTTTCTATATGCCAATGCATTTCAATTTGAAACCAGGTTTGGCGCGTTTGCTGGGAGTGCATACTCAGACTCGTCCAGTAATCACATCGACCATTGGCAATTTATTAAGACACATAAATTACAAGATGCACACGAGCGTGAATCAATGAACTTATTGATCCCAACTATGTCTGGGGATGAAACAGTGGGTTTAAACGCTTCGGTGATCAGCAAATTTCATTCGTGGATAACCAAATATTTGCTCCAGATATTTGTCACAGTTTATTTATTGACGCTCGTGTGCATCTTATAATTTGTATGTCTTAATAAATTGCCGAAGGCCTGATGTGATTACTGGACGAGTCTGAGTATGCACTCCGAGTAAACGCGCCAAACTTGGGTCCAAATTGAAATTCAATGGCATATAGAAAGCGAATTATACAGTGAACGTTGATATCACCAGGTGTTTCGCTTGGACAGCATCAGTTCATTGAGTAATATACGTTCGATGTCAATCTACTAGATAATTATCGGGTCCATATAGGTCTTTTTCAAGTTCATTGACCAGCCGATTGAAAAATGATGAGAATTTTCTCTTTATTTTGGTATTTGGATTACCTTTATCTTCAAGAAGTCTGCCCTTAACACTTTACTCGCACGAAGACACAGCTCCTTCTTCGCCATCACCTGAAAGTTTGCAAATAAAGTACATATTTTTCTATTTACTGCTTCCAACTTCTTTGCATATTTAAATAAACCCAAAATATATCGAGAAACTGTTGATTATTAATAAAAGACTTACTTTTCTTTACTGATTCCTATGATTATCCCGCCTATTACTGCCAACCATTTTGTTTGTTTACACTCAACATGGTTTTCTGACATTTGACAGAAAAAAAAATTTGACAGTCAGAGCTGGATCTCTATAGTAAGTACTCATGTTTAGAATTTATATGAATAGTTGTGTTCTGTTAAGAATTCACTTCATGTGACACGCATTAGAAGAACAAAAAAAAAAACAAATACAACAATTTACTTTCACAATTAATCATTTTTAATAAACAATTAAATCTCTCTATTGCGAGTGTCGATTATTGATCGATGAGCGACTTTTATCGATTGTCAATCGTCGATTGTAGATTTTGCTATTGCGAATGGCAATCGTGATTGACATTTTGTCGTTTGTCAATCGTCGATTGCAGATTTTGGTATTGTGAATGGCAATTGTGATAGACATTTGTCGATTTGAGAATTTGTTGTCGTTTAAATTTTTCTGATCGACTGTCTGTGAAAACGAAAACAAATATATCGTTTGCAAACATGTAAGTTGGTTAAATACAATTAAAGTGCATATTCTTCTTCATAATACGAATAATTATAGGTCGAAGGTAGTCAGCAACAAAAAACAGCTCGAGCAGTTGGTTAAATATATGGAAGAAAACCCAGATATTGCTAAAGGAATTTGTGTTAAGACTCAGGCGAAGAAAAGATGGGAGCGGTTTGCCATAGATCTGAATAGTTTAGGACCACCCACACGTACGGAAAAATGGCTTAAGGTACCAAAAATTATACCATTTTTTTCGAGTTGTCCCTTAGCCACTTCCTATTTCTGGCAATCTCTATAAACTCGTTTATGGAATTTCCTTCGTCTGAATCATCGAACCAGAACTCGACTGAAGTCATTTTATTATTATATGTATTATTTTTATATTATACTTGTATTTTACGAATTTATTTGTTTTGAATGTGACGTTAGCTACTGTCAAGAAACTGTCAAAGCATTTCGTAGTTCACAGTAACCCAGATGTTATTCACAATAACTTCAAACTTTTGTCGATTGTGTTACACAATACCAACATCAAAATTAATCGACACAATCGACACTCGCAATAGGGGCCTTATTCAGTATTTCCTCCCTTTTTTCTATATTTTTCAATACTGTCATCTATCGCTTTCAATCACACTACTTGTATTTGTATTTTATTTTAATAAATAATCTTTGTTTAATGGGCTGTAGGTCTTAATTTAAAAATACTCTTTTTTTGTATTTTAAATTATATATTTTGTCCAATATTTCGACTTTCTTCGAAATTCATCTTCAGGTACTGTCAAGAAAAAGTATTATGACAATAAAATGAACAATTTACATTTACATTGTGAAACTTACACAACTTATTGTACAACATAAATAATTACATTTCACAAAATTTTTTTTGGTATGACGAACACAAAACATAAAGTTATGATGCCGGCTGAGTTATAACTATTTTCGTCTTCCGTTGTTTGTTTATAAGATGCCTGTAGATGTGTGCGCATTTTTCGGTGTCCGTTTTATAGTTAAGTCGTTTTTGTATTGGTACATTTGTAACGATCCGCGGCCTCTCAAATGCTACCCCAGTGGGGGGAAACATCTATGAACCAGTGGCAACGACAGCAAAAAGTGCTGTCCATAAATGTAACAACTGCCATTAAGCGAACACACCTGTAGGACTAGGTAAAATCGAGGCTGAACGCGTTCACTCGGAAATGGTCCAAACGTCATCTCTAAAATATTAGCCGACGAAGTCAACGTCACACCATCTAATTCGTCGGCGGCCATTCCTTTTTCGACGGCCAAACCGCCTAATTCGCAGCCAGAAAATTCCCGACCAACCAAGGACGACATAACGTGAGGAAGAATAAATCCCTGCGCAGCAGACCCATCCGTGGAGGATGCACGGATAGTCCCAATCCATTGGGACTAATACACGCCACGTTACACCGTGGAAGCGAACGTGCGAAGGAAATTTCGTGGACAGCATTCCCCACGCCTTCGCATCAGAAAGGATCTCCAGCTTACCCGGACGAAGAGCTCGACTCGCGCTCATTCGCCCTCCTGCTAGGACATAGGGTAAGTCTGCAAACGATTTTAGGAATACAGCCCGGATTAACCCCGAATTTTGTTCGACAGCAGTCTCTTTCCGCCGCGACGGACGAAAACCGGTCGGGGCGCGACGATCCATGCGTAGAAATCGCGCATCCCGGTCGCACAAGCCCACCGATTGCACCACTTCACCATCAGGCTGGAAATCTCCGTCCCACGAGTAAGGGAATCAGTCCAAAAGAAACCCAAAAAGGTATGTACCGTCCACATTGGCACCGGAGATCGTGTGCATGAACGATAGTTTCCGCAGACGCGTGTACTAATCGTAGATTATTCCCAAATAGGCTCGGCAGAACCGATCTAGAACGTAGCGGCCACGTCCACCCCAAACGCAAGCAACCATAAGCGGGAGGAAAGGGGGGGGGGGGGGCCGAGCCGAGTCGACGGCGCGACCACAGATAACCTCTAAACACGAGGCCCTACTCATCATAGAGACCTCCAGTGTCTCCATCAGACCGCAATCGCTACACTTTTACCGCCATAGCGGCATGGACCGGCCTAGTCGCAAGAGACTATACACATGCCCAGCAGCCGCAGCCGCATGCAGACCCTCGGTAACCAGCACGGTTGACCTGAGCAGCGCAAGCAGGAGTCATCAGCGACTCGAGGCAGCGAAGCAAATCTTCATCAGCTCCAGCACACGTCGTGTAGTTTAGTTTTCCTTTATATATTTTTCTTTATATACATAAGTACACATATAGTTAGTTTATCAACCACCCCCTCTGGGAAGTCATGCAGTGCAAGTGCTCCGTTCAGTAACTTTTTTTGTGCGAATACTCGGCCTCGGAGGCTAAGTGGTACCGGTCCGCTTTAATCAGCGCAGAGAATCCCTTAAGGAAAAAGGAAAACGATCTTTTTTTCTATATCACCTCACCACGCTTTCAAGTTATGGTAAAGTTAATCGGCATTAGAGTTAGACGACGTCGTATAGAAGGACAATTTGAGACATAAGTTGATCGGATTACGTGTGGGTGGTATCTTTTGTACTGCATTAATCATCCGCCGACTACATCGGGCGAAACAATACGGCGATCATTAGAAAACCCAACATGCGTTCGGGATACGCGAATCCGTATCTTTGTTATTGCTCTGTAGATCCTCACCGCGAGAGATAGCATATTGTTCGCGTAAATTTAATGTTCTTTTCGAGGCGTCCGTAACGCGTTTTAGAGTATTTATATATATGTAAGTAGTATGCCTTTATCAATTTTTTTCAACAGGAACGTCGGCAGTGTGCACATTAGCTGGGAGTTTCTCATGTAAGTACCAAATTGTGGGTCATTCACCCTTATCGATATACATATACACATACATATATTTAATTACACTATATTGTCTTGTACTCGGGTTCGCAATTTTCATTTTTCGATTCGGGTTTACGATTTACGTATGTATTTGCCATTCGTGTAAAGGCAATCGTGCCACTTTAGCTCTTCAGCTGTGAAGGGTCAATATTTTCGGGATATCGATGATTTTTTTTTTGGATTTTATAGTGAGGCAGTCTTTTGCGTATCACTTACATACGCCAACGCGTCTGTTCTACACTTTTAATTGTCTGTGTGTTTAATATTTTTTTTATTTTTTTTTTGTTTTTACTATATGCTCTCCTACATTGTAAGGCAAGTAGCACATTATTCACCCCTAGTGTTTAAGTATCCGTAAGCACGTCCTTCAGACCCACTAAGAAGGCGAGCCGTTTGAGGCTGATTCGATTTTTTTGTTGATTTCGGGTTGTAGAGTTTAAGGAACCGATGAAATAGTTTTTCCGTCTGGAAATTTAATAAAGTATTTTAGAAGTTTAAAGAAGTTAACCTAAGGCGTCCAATGAATTTTCTTTTCGTCATTTTTGCTGATTTCTCCTAGAAGTATAGGAATGGTTGGCTAAGTTTAGAGTCAGGGAATGGATAAGGAGTCGGAGGAAGGAGGAAGATGAGAGGAGCACGTAGCCGCAAGGCTTAAAAGGGACTTAACGTCCCTTTCCAATTTTGGGGTCATTGCCAGTGGAGCGAGGCGGTGGCCATGGCGTCCGCTAATCGTTTTGTTGTTTTAGCGGCGGGGTGGGCCAGCTGAGGGGAGAAACTACAGCTTCCCCTCCCCCACACTCTCTCTCTCTCTCGGATCTTCGGTGGGTTTTTTTTTCTTTTGTTGTTTCTCATCCCTTTCGGATACCCTGGTGGTCCAGGGAGTCGCGTATTAAAGTCAAGGTCGGGTCCTCTTCGGGCCGGGGTCTACCGTAAGGTAGACTGGGCTTCGTCGGAGTAAGGTAGAGGTTACCAGCCCGCGTCATCAAGGGCTGACTCCGGTAGAAGCGAGGAAGGATGCATATAGGCATGTAAAAATAATGTAACCCCAGTCCGAGCTCGTAGCAAGTACCCGCTCCCACCGATGAGCTAGCGCGGGATGCTGCCATGCCTAGCTGCGAGTGGTCGGACAACCCCCGCCCCTCTTTCCCATCCGGGCAATCGACAGCGTCCTGGCCGCCTGTAAGCGGGGGCCTGTTGATAGGTTTCGGGGATCGACCTTTCGGTCAAGGTTGGGAAACTACAATTTCTTTTTGGTGGTTTTCCGGCTTCCCGGAATAACTGGTTTCCAGTGGTGGTTTCTCTTTTTATTTTTCTGTGGAAGGAGGGAAGCGACGGGACAGGTGGCTGCCAAGGTGGGGCCAACGTCATGGGATGGGTTGAACCATCCGCCCAGACATCTCGGCTCGGCTAAGTCCGGCCGTAAGATGGCAGCACCTGTAGAGTACGGTCGTATGGGGATATATTATATGTTACAGGTGGCGCCCAACGTGGGGCCCCAAGATGGAGAAGTCGTAACGCCGTTGAACTTTAGTTTTTTCAAAAAAAAAAAAAAAAAAAAAAAATTGTTTTCGCTCGGGATGACTCCTTTTCATTCGCGAGGTTACTCGTAGGGAAGTTGTCATCGGTTCTCCGAGATTTTCGATTCGTTAATATTTGTGTGTTGAGACAGAGATACCGTCCTCCGGGAGGGATCCTGGAAGTAGTCAGGGACGCGTGTCCGGTTCGCTTTGCGAATCGGGGACATCTGCCTTCGCGAATTCAGCCCTGGCAGGATCGTGGATGAAGCGGTTCGCCGCGATCGTCTGATGCAGGTGCGGAAGGAGCGGGTGCAAGCGCGCATATCCCCGGTGAGGAGCGGAGCCTTGACCGGTTTTGGAGTAAGACGCAATGCTCGGAACGTACGTTGAAAGGTTACCTCTCTACCGTCGCTCTGTAGGGTTAGCCGTACAGCGCGAGGGCACGCACGTATCGAGGGTAGCAACGCTCGGGCGCACGTGTAGGCCGAGGCCTGGGAGAAGCTGTTCCCCGAGCCCGTCTGAAGCTACATGGCGTCGGAGTCGAGCGTCCCTCACAGTCAACTTACAAATAGAACACCTAACGAACAGTTTTTTTTTGAAAGACTCAAGAAGATGAGAAACTCAGTAAAAACGGATAGATTTCCAAACCTTCCAGAAACGACTCCAAACCTTCCCAGACCGTGATATTGTTTGAAGTTAAGCAGTTTAATAAGTATTTGCATTACCAGTAGACTTAATTTAATAATCTAGTTTCGTACGGTAGGATAAGAAGCATTCTTTTTTTTTGTCTGAATACCTTGTGTATCCACGTATCCTTAAGTTAGGCTTAAGAGTGAACTAAACACCCCTGTGAATTTCGAGTAGTAGCAGTAGCGGTCACCCTAAATAAGGACCGTTGCTCAAACGTAAGTTAATATATATAAATCAAAAAGTAAGTAAGTTTTTCTTGAAGTAAGATAATCTTAAGCATCATAATTTACACCCATACATTTATACGTTTTTTTCTGAATCATAGATTAAGCAATCGTTAGTAGTTTTAGATCCATATTTTTCTTTGCCTTTTCTCTATTTGCGAATACTTACGCGTTCGGTAGGAGAACGCAAGCGACCTTTAAAGCAAAGGGCCGAACCTGACATTCCAGAGCTAGCGACGATGTCAAATCCAGACAACGTAGAGAAGCTCAATAGCTCGTGGAAACATTCACGACGACCAGGCAGAGGACTAGGCCGAGAAGTCATTACTTCGAGCCGCGCGGCTAATGCACCGCGGCCCGAACAACCCATCGCCCGAGGCACTGAAACGCGTGCAGGACCAGACCACCCGGGAGTATCTTCGGATATCCAAGGGCTCCGGACCATTGCCTCTGCCAGACCAGACAGAACATTGGAACCAGCACCTCTTCCCGAGAGGCTGGGACCTTTCCCAATAAGTATTTCTCCCTCCGGGGACATTGAGTACCAAGCCTCGGGACCGTCGACCCCAGTAGCAGTTCGTGCACGCCCAGTGGCGGGCGCACCTCCCTGCACGGGAGCGGTAGATGGAGCCGTGGGAACCAGACGTGAGGACCCGAACGAGTCCGAACACTTTGAACATTACGTTCAACAGGTCGTGTCGGCGACCGTAGGAGTGAGGCGAGCGGAGGAGCTCCGCCTCATTCGTGAAGAGCTGGACCGCAGTCGTGCCGTGATGCGGCAGGACATGGCCGTAGTTCTCAGGGAAGCGGTCATGGGGCCTAATGCGCTTCGCATTCCAGATCCGTACGGACCAGGCCCGACGCACTCCCAGCCCTTCAGAGCACCACATATCTCCTCATCGGTAAACCAGCCACAGCCTCTTACAGGAGCGGAGGTACAGTTAGACGGTCGTCCGGAGTATATATTAGGAGCGAGTCCTCTTCGGCAAGCCGCCTCTGTGGATAACCCACCCGTGTACCCTGTGCACTTGACCAGGGGTGCAAACGTGGATAACTTTTTGGCTCAATTAAGCCACCTGAATTTCAACGATTCGACACCACGCCAGGAGGTAGACCGACCCAACCCATCGCAGGGACCTTCCCAAGCGAGTTCGTACCCGAGGTACCACAACATCCCTAAGTGGGATTTGCATTTTGATAATGAAGAATTATCGGTGGACGATTTCCTGTTGCAGGTAGAGCGGCAGCGGGAGTCGTGCAACGCGACTTGGGCTGATGTTGTCCTGAACTTCCACCACTTGGTGAAGGGACAGCCCAAGGTATGGTTCTGGGGGTGGATCAAGCGCAATCCCAACGCTTCATGGGAAGATTTACGGGTGGCCCTCCTGGAACAATATCGTTCACTAGAATCGGACTTCGATATTTTCCGACAAATGTCGGCCAGACTTCAAGGCGATTTCGAGTCGTTTGACGCCTATTACGGGAGTCTGCTGAGGCTGAACGCCAAATTGAAGTACCCGAAACATAATCGAGAGCTGATTGAAATAGTTAAACGGAATGTGAAGCGGCAAATAGGGCAGTATTTGCTGACCTTCCACACGACGGACATGGCGGAACTGGTATATATCTGCCGGAGTATCGAACGTTTCCTCGCGGAGGCGCAAGGAACGCATCCGAGCAAGCCACGTCCGGCGACAGGCGCGCCATTCCGTCGAACTATCCATGAGCTCAACGAACCAGACGTACACGAACCCGACTCCGCTGACGGTAGCGTGGAGGCCATAGCCTTTCGCCAGCGCGAGCGGGGCACCTTGATATGTTGGATCTGCAGAGAGGCGGGGCACACGATGTACGACTGCCTTAAGCTCCCGCAGAATCCATTCTGTCTACGATGCGGGATGGGAAATGTTTTCGCCGCAAATTGCCCTCGGTGTCGGGAAAACCCGAGGACGAACTACCCTCGCACCGGGGAGGGCAGTTCCAAGACCTTCAGACCGGCACCCGAGAAGTAGACCATTCTCAACCAGCTATTACACAAATACTTAAAAACCCAGACGTACCCATTCGGGGAAAACCCTCGATAAACCCTAAATCTAAACCCGAGACCGATACGCCAATAAGGGCGAAACCACACTACAAGTCAGTCGACCAACGATGGTTCGAGTATCAAGCAGCCAGAAGACGAATATTCGGAAAAACCCTTCCGACCGCGCGGATACTTAAAGTTCGAAACCGCTTTGCTAGCAAGAGGAGGACCCACGCTGCGATTGCCGCGACCACGCTGCAAGCATCGCCTCGATCCCTTGGAGACCCACGTCCGTACGCGGACGTGAAACTGTTCGACCAAGTCTGGTCAGGACTCCTCGACACGGGGGCGTGCATCAGTGTGATCGGAAGAGCGGGGGTAGATTTCCTCAAGTCCAAACACATTCCATGGAAACCCTTTTCTTCCGCAGTTACTAAAGCGAACGGGAGAGCACAGAGCATAGTGGGTGTCATTCCCACTCAAGTCAAATACCGAAACCGCACAGAAAACATCGCGCTGTACGTCGTTCCGACGATAGCGCAAGATCTCATTCTAGGGATAGACTTCTGGAAAACTTTCGAGTTAGCTCCAGACATAGTATCGAAGTCGACATCCCCAGCGTTCGACGTGTGCAGCGTCAACGTAGGGATAGACATGACGGGAGACTCGATTCCCAAGGCTGAGATTCTCTCGGAAGCTCATACTCTTTCATCTGAGGAACGCAAACAACTAGAGGAAACCCTGAATCTTTTTCCGTCCTTCGCCAACCTAGGTCTGGGACGCACGCACCTCATGGAGCATGTGATCGACACCGGAGACGCGGAGCCGATTAAAAGACGGCACTACCCTGTTTCTCCAGCGGTGGAAGCCATTCTTTACGCGCAGCTGGATCGTATGTTAGCCATGAACGTCATTGAGATCAGCCCGAGTGCATGGAGTTCTCCAGTCGTCTTGGTAAGACGAGGGGACAAGCACCGACTATGTCTCGACGTTCGTGAGATAAACAAGGTCACGAAAAAGGACGCATACCAGCTGCAAAATATTGAAGGGTTGCTAGCTCGCCTGCCGGACACGTACTTCATGTCCAGCGTGGACTTGAAGGACGCGTTCTGGCAGATTCCGCTGGAGGGAAAGAGTAAGGAAAAGACAGCTTTCACCGTCCCCGGCAGACCGTTGTACCATTTTAACGTCATGCCTTTCGGCTTGTGCAACGTGCCCCAGCGCCTTTGTCGGTTGATGGATCAGGTTATTCCATCCGAGTGGAGGCATAAAGTGTTTGTGTACCTCGATGACTTGCTCATCATTTCGAGTACTTTCGAAGAACATCTACAACTTCTTGCAGGAGTGGCAGAAAAATTAAAAGCGGCAGGCCTTACCATCAACTTGGAGAAATCCAAGTTTTGCTACCAAGAGCTCAAGTATCTTGGTTACATCGTAGGGAACGGCGTCCTAAAGGTGGATCCGAGCAAGGTCAACGCCATCAAGGACTTCCCCATGCCTACCAGTGCACGACAGGTTCGCAGGTTCTTAGGTATGGCGGGATGGTACCGGCGCTTTGTTCAGGATTTCTCTACCCTAGCCGGAAACTTATCGGACACCCTTAAGAAGGGCCAAAAATTCACCTTCGGCGACAAAGCAGCCGCCTCGTTTCGGTCCATTAAAGAGATGCTCTCGCGAGCGCCAGTTCTGGCGAATCCCAACTTCCAACGGGAATTCATCATCTCGTGCGACGCCAGTGGCTCAGGAATCGGAGCCGTGTTGAGTCAGATTGACGAGGAGGGGAATGAACGACCAATATTCTATTATTCCCACAAACTGAACTCGGCACAGCGCAACTACACGGTGACGGAACAGGAGTGTTTGGCAGCCATCATGGGCATTGCAAAATTCCGACCGTATATTGAAGGGTATAAATTTAGGGTAATTACAGACCATGCAAGCCTGCAGTGGCTAATGAGTAAGCGGGAGCTCAAGGGGAGATTAGCTCGCTGGAGTTTAGAGCTCCAGGGGTATTCATTCAACATAGAGCACCGGAAGGGAAGTCTCAATGTCGTACCAGACGCGTTATCGCGCGTCCATGAAATTGAGGCTGTCCATTCCGGAGACTCGGTGGCGAATAGCGTTTCCGACGTGTTGCACGTAGACCTGTCGGATCCGAGCTTTCACTCGGAATCCTACCGGTAGATCATTGACAGCGTCGAAAACAATAAAGACCAGCTACCGGACCTTCGGATCCTGAACCATTTCTTGTATAAGAAGGTCCATCGTAGTACAGGAAACCCGATTCGGGACGAAAACGCCTGGAAGCTCTGGATTCCAGCGGAGCTGACCCCTCACCTGATCAACCTAGCTCATAGCCTTGCAAAAGCCGCGCATGGCGGCATAGCGAAAACTTTAGACCGTCTAAGATCACTCTACTATTGGCCCAACATGGCCACACAAGTTCACCAGTATATAAGGCAGTGCGAGGTGTGCAAGACCACCAAAGCTCCAAACACCACCTTGCGAGCAGAAATGGGACAAGCGTTCCTGGTGGACAGGCCTTTTCAACACCTGTACCTGGACTTTCTAGGGCCCTACCCGCGGTCAAAACGCGGAAACACGCACATTATAATCGCATTGGACTAACTTTCGAAATTTGTCTTTATCCGAGGCGTTCGGAGAGCCACTTCGGACTCGGCCATCCAATTCCTCCGTAACGAAATCCTCTCAGTGTTTGGCGTGCCGGAATCTTTGCTTTTCGATAACGGACGTCAATTTATTAGTAAGGAGTTTGCCTCTTTCACGGCATCTCTCGGGATCAAGCACCTGAAAACGGCATCCTACTCTCCTCAGGCGAACGCAAGCGAACGGGTCAACCGATCGATTCTGGAGGCGATTCGAGCGTACATCACCCCTGACCACTCCACTTGGGACACCCAACTGAACGCCATCGGCTGTTCATTGAGAACTGCGATTCACTCGGTGTTGGGAATGTCCCCGTATGAAGCGGTGTTCGGCCAGAGGATGGTAGAGCATGGGAGCGAGTACCAGCTGTTGCGAGACCTAAACGGTTTGAATAACGCCGAGATAGAGATATTGCCGAAGGCGGCTAAGATGAACATCCTTCACTCATACCTTAAGGACGCACTGAGTAAAGCACACGCGAAGTACGAGCGGCGATATAATCTCCGTTGCACTCCGAGGAAGTTTAAGGAAGGAGACATCGTCTATAAGCGAAACCACCTGCTTAGCGATTTCTCCAAAGGCTTCAACGCCAAATTCGGGTGGAAATTCGTCCAAGCGATAGTCCGAAAAGTCCAGGGGAACTTGTACCACTTGGTCGACATACAAGGAAACGATCTCGGATTGGTCCACAGCAAGGACATTCGACGATGAGCCCGAGGGCCCTAGTCTCACTCGGAATCATCCAATCTATCTCTCTATTTTCATATTCCCACCTTCTACCTATCCCAGAGTACAAATTTTCTCCCAACTATCCCCCATTCTATAACAATTCGTAAGTTCACAACCACCTATGGTTTTAAAATAGGAATCAAAAAAAAAAAAAAAAGAGAAAAACATAAGCAAGACAAAACAACGAAGGCAAGCACCAAGGCCGAGGAAAGACTAGTAAAGGAGGCGAACGTCAGGCCCGGATAGCTCAGCCTATGCACGAGTCTCGGAAGTATGACACCGGAGCTAAGGACAAGTCGGCGGCAGCGTCGCGTCTTCCTTGACAGTTTCGCTCGCGAGACTCGGAAACCTTAAGGTGTGTAACGATCCGCGGCCTCTCAAATGCCAATCCATTGGGACTAATACACGCCACGTTACACCGTGGAAGCGAACGTGCGAAGGAAATTTCGTGGACAGCATTCCCCACGCCTTCGCATCAGAAAGGATCTCCAGCTTACCCGGACGAAGAGCTCGACTCGCGCTCATTCGCCCTCCTGCTAGGACATAGGGTAAGTCTGCAAACGATTTTGGGAATACAGCCCGGATTAACCCCGAATTTTGTTCGACAGCAGTCTCTTTCCGCCGCGACGGACGAAAACCGGTCGGGGCGCGACGATCCATGCGTAGAAATCGCGCATCCCGGTCGCACAAGCCCACCGATTGCACCACTTCACCATCAGGCTGGAAATCTCCGTCCCACGAGTAAGGGAATCAGTCCAAAAGAAACCCAAAAAGGTATGTACCGTCCACATTGGCACCGGAGATCGTGTGCATGAACGATAGTTTCCGAAGACGCGTGTACTAATCGTAGATTATTCCCAAATAGGCTCGGCAGAACCGATCTAGAACGTAGCGGCCACGTCCACCCCAAACGCAAGCAACCATAAGCGGGTGGAAAGGGGGGGGGGGGGCCGAGCCGAGTCGACGGCGCGACCACAGATAACCTCTAAACACGAGGCCCTACTCATCATAGAGACCTCCAGTGTCTCCATCAGACCGCAATCGCTACACTTTTACCGCCATAGCGGCATGGACCGGCCTAGTCGCAAGAGACTATACACATGCCCAGCAGCCGCAGCCGCATGCAGACCCTCGGTAACCAGCACGGTTGACCTGAGCAGCGCAAGCAGGAGTCATCAGCGACTCGAGGCAGCGAAGCAAATCTTCATCAGCTCCAGCACACGTCGTGTAGTTTAGTTTTCCTTTATATATTTTTCTTTATATACATAAGTACACATATAGTTAGTTTATCAACCACCCCCTCTGGGAAGTCATGCAGTGCAAGTGCTCCGTTCAGTAACTTTTTTTGTGCGAATACTCGGCCTCGGAGGCTAAGTGGTACCGGTCCGCTTTAATCAGCGCAGAGAATCCCTTAAGGAAAAAGGAAAACGATCTTTTTTTCTATATCACCTCACCACGCTTTCAAGTTATGGTAAAGTTAATCGGCATTAGAGTTAGACGACGTCGTATAGAAGGACAATTTGAGACATAAGTTGATCGGATTACGTGTGGGTGGTATCTTTTGTACTGCATTAATCATCCGCCGACTACATCGGGCGAAACAATACGGCGATCATTAGAAAACCCAACATGCGTTCGGGATACGCGAATCCGTATCTTTGTTATTGCTCTGTAGATCCTCACCGCGAGAGATAGCATATTGTTCGCGTAAATTTAATGTTCTTTTCGAGGCGTCCGTAACGCGTTTTAGAGTATTTATATATATGTAAGTAGTATGCCTTTATCAATTTTTTTCAACAGGAACGTCGGCAGTGTGCACATTAGCTGGGAGTTTCTCATGTAAGTACCAAATTGTGGGTCATTCACCCTTATCGATATACATATACACATACATATATTTAATTACACTATATTGTCTTGTACTCGGGTTCGCAATTTTCATTTTTCGATTCGGGTTTACGATTTACGTATGTATTTGCCATTCGTGTAAAGGCAATCGTGCCACTTTAGCTCTTCAGCTGTGAAGGGTCAATATTTTCGGGATATCGATGATTTTTTTTTTGGATTTTATAGTGAGGCAGTCTTTTGCGTATCACTTACATACGCCAACGCGTCTGTTCTACACTTTTAATTGTCTGTGTGTTTAATATTTTTTTTATTTTTTTTTTGTTTTTACTATATGCTCTCCTACATTGTAAGGCAAGTAGCACATTATTCACCCCTAGTGTTTAAGTATCCGTAAGCACGTCCTTCAGACCCACTAAGAAGGCGAGCCGTTTGAGGCTGATTCGATTTTTTTGTTGATTTCGGGTTGTAGAGTTTAAGGAACCGATGAAATAGTTTTTCCGTCTGGAAATTTAATAAAGTATTTTAGAAGTTTAAAGAAGTTAACCTAAGGCGTCCAATGAATTTTCTTTTCGTCATTTTTGCTGATTTCTCCTAGAAGTATAGGACTGGTTGGCTAAGTTTAGAGTCAGGGAATGGATAAGGAGTCGGAGGAAGGAGGAAGATGAGAGGAGCACGTAGCCGCAAGGCTTAAAAGGGACTTAACGTCCCTTTCCAATTTTGGGGTCATTGCCAGTGGAGCGAGGCGGTGGCCATGGCGTCCGCTAATCGTTTTGTTGTTTTAGCGGCGGGGTGGGCCAGCTCAGGGGAGAAACTACAGCTTCCCCTCCCCCACACTCTCTCTCTCTCTCGGATCTTCGGTGGGTTTTTTTTTCTTTTGTTGTTTCTCATCCCTTTCGGATACCCTGGTGGTCCAGGGAGTCGCGTATTAAAGTCAAGGTCGGGTCCTCTTCGGGCCGGGGTCTACCGTAAGGTAGACTGGGCTTCGTCGGAGTAAGGTAGAGGTTACCAGCCCGCGTCATCAAGGGCTGACTCCGGTAGAAGCGAGGAAGGATGCATATAGGCATGTAAAAATAATGTAACCCCAGTCCGAGCTCGTAGCAAGTACCCGCTCCCACCGATGAGCTAGCGCGGGATGCTGCCATGCCTAGCTGCGAGTGGTCGGACAACCCCCGCCCCTCTTTCCCATCCGGGCAATCGACAGCGTCCTGGCCGCCTGTAAGCGGGGGCCTGTTGATAGGTTTCGGGGATCGACCTTTCGGTCAAGGTTGGGAAACTACAATTTCTTTTTGGTGGTTTTCCGGCTTCCCGGAATAACTGGTTTCCAGTGGTGGTTTCTCTTTTTATTTTTCTGTGGAAGGAGGGAAGCGACGGGACAGGTGGCTGCCAAGGTGGGGCCAACGTCATGGGATGGGTTGAACCATCCGCCCAGACATCTCGGCTCGGCTAAGTCCGGCCGTAAGATGGCAGCACCTGTAGAGTACGGTCGTATGGGGATATATTATATGTTACACATTTATTATATGTAACATTTCCGTTGTGTACCTCCTGATATAATTTGATTCTTCTTGTAGTATGTCAACGTTTTCGAAGTCAGGATAATGTCCGAATTTAATGCAGTGGGCAGCTAATGCATTTTTTTGTTCTATAGGTGTCGAGAGAGCTTTTTGGTCCGATTTATGTGAGGCTATTCTTGTCCTTAGTTTATTTTTTGTTGTCCCAATGTATGTTTTATTGCATACGTTGGACCCGTCTCCATTACAAGATATTTTGTAAATCAGATTCGATTTGTCAAGTTTGTCTATTTTTGTTTTTGTATTGCTGTATAGTTGTCGTAGAGTATTATTTGATATTTATCTTTGTCATATATGTCCGATTTAGTCAATCTCTCCGAGAAGTTAGTAATATACGTCATTGATTTAAATATTATGTTTGGCTTTTCTTTCAGCTCAATGTTGTCCATTTTATAATAATTATTGATTAAGTCCCTCGTTGTCTTCTTTGGAAATCCATTTTTAGCTAGTATTGTCCTTAACTTGTTGATGTTGTCGTGGTGAAATTGTTTGTCACTTATATTTAGTACTCTTCTAATAAAATTATTCGCGGTTTTTATTATTACTCTTTTCGGATGTTTGGAGTAGAAGTTGATGAGTCGTCCTGTGGCCATAGGTTTCTGATACCAGTCGATTTTCAATTTGTTTCCTTTGCGTATGATTAATGTGTCCATGTACGGTAATCTTCCATTTTGTTCGTCCTCTTTTGTGAATTTAATCTTTCTATGGAACGCGTTCAATGTATTTAATGTCTCATTTATTTTGTCCATTTTTATAATCGCGAATAGGTCGTCTACGTATTTAGTTACTAATCTCGGTTTTGTTTCTAATAAGTCCATTGATTTGTCTAAAAGTTCTTCCATAATTATGTCCGCTATAACTGGTGATGCTGGAGATCCCATAGGCATTCCTCTTTGTTGTGAATAAATCACGTCCTTGTATTTGAAATACCTGTTATCCTTTATGCAGAAGCTTAGAATTCTCATGAACAGATTTGTATCCATTTTGGTGTAATTCTTAATTGTTGACCATCTATTTTGAATGACACTTAACGCTAAATTTACGGGAATGCTGGGAAATAATGAGACTACGTCAAATGAGATGATCAACTTCTACTCCAAACATGGGAAAAGAGTAATAATAAATACCGCGAATAATTTTATTAGAAGAGTACTAAATATAAGTGACAAACAATTTCACCACGACAACATCAACAAGTTAAGGACAATACTAGCTAAAAATGGATTTCCAAAGAAGACAACGAGGGACTTAATCAATAATTATTATAAAATGTACAACATTGAGCTGAAAGAAAAGCCAAACATAATATTTAAATCAATGACGTGTATTACTAACTTCTCGGAGAGATTGACTAAATCGGACATATATGACAAAGATAAATATCAAATCGCACTTAAGACAAATAATACTCTACGACAACTATACAGCAATACAAAAACAAAAATAGACAAACTTGACAAATCGAATCTGATTTACAAATTATCTTGTAATGGAGACGGGTCCAACGTATGCAATAAAACATACATTGGGACAAAAAAAAATAAACTAAGGACAAGAATAGCCTCACATAAATCGAACCAAAAAGCTCCCTCGACACCTATAGAACAAAAAACTGCATTAGCTGCCCACTGCATTAAATTCGGACATTATCCTGACTTCGAAAACGTTGACATACTACAAGAAGAATCAAATTATATGAGGAGGTACACAACGGAAATGTTACATATAATAAATGTACCAATACAAAAACGACTTAACTATAAAACGGACACCGAAAAATGCGCACACATCTACAGACATCTTATAAACAAACAACGGAAGACAAAAATAGTTATAACTCAGCCGGCATCATAACTTTATGTTTTGTGTTCGTCATACCAAACAAAATTTTGTGAAATGTAATTATTTATGTTGTACAATAAGTTGTGTAAGTTTCACAATGTAAATGTAAATTGTTCATTTTATTGTCATAATACTTTTTCTTGACAGTCCCTGAAGATGAATTTCGAAGAAAGTCGAAATATTGGACAAAATATATAATTTAAAATACAAAAAAGAGTATTTTTAAATTAAGACCTACAGCCCGTTAAACAAACATTATTTATTACAATTCGAGGTCGTTAAACAAAACAATTTAATCAAACGAAGGGCACGTATTTTATTTTATTTAACAATAGCCTTGACATGGGCATCTCATTTATGGCCATTAATTTTAACAATATTTCATATTTATATATTTTTGTACATGTCAAATTCAAAAGTGGTACCTATCTTAACATACAGGCATATTCAAAATAATTCTAATGTAAGATAATATTTTAACCGTAAAAGGGAAAAGAGAAAAAGAAAATAATAATACAAATTAGTTAACAAAAATGGAGTGAAAACGCATAGCTACAACAGGGTTCTGAATGTGGTCCTTTAAAGAGCGGACAAAGTCATTTAAATTGTTTATGATTTTAATTTGAGTAGGCAGTATATTCCAGATTTTGGGTGCTCCTGCGACACCGTTTATATATCCCAGTGAGACCTATTGACAGTGACGAGAATAAAAGATGATATAATCATTTCAAATCATTCAAACTGAGCAACCGTCTGCTTTCATATATCCAATTTCGGAATATAGCTCAAGACTAGATTGGGCTGTATGTTGACTAACTGGTGCTGAATGTCACAGTTTGGGCATCCATGCTGCATGATTTATATATCCCAGTGACTACCATCGAAAGTGCAAGACTAGTCTCGACGGTTCGTGCCCGAGAAAGTTCGAGAATAAGAGAGCTATAATTGTTTCTATGCTTTTTCGTTATATAGCTATCGAGTAGATGTCGCTGAATGTCAGTCTGAGAATATATATATTATCGCAAAAATCGTTTCCCGCCAAAGGAATTCGCATATGTTTTCTTCTAATTAATTTTGCTAATAATATATTTTTTATTTTCATTTGATACTGACGTTGTCGCGAAGAACTCTATTGACGTCTAAAAATTTGACATCCTCACTCAGAAACTGTTTAATTCAATTCAATTTGGGAATGTGCTCTTGTATCGAGCGGATGGTTTATATTTTGTTCTTCAATTACTATTTATCAGCCTTCTTCATCAGCGAGTTATAGGGAGTGTATTAAGTATGCAGACTCTAAAATGCCCCGAAGCGGAAAAATCTTTTTCATAAAACTTATCCAACACTGTATAGAAGCTGCATTAGTTAAATGAGTTTGGAGGTTGATGATGCATAAGTGTGATTTCACATTGAATTGCCATTATTTCTTCTCTTTTGCTATACCTCATCGGCAAAGCCGCATTAGCCCACTGTACTACACTCTTTCTGGTCCCGATTTCGAATCACTTTGTCATTAGGGCTAATCAAATGATGGTGTTGTTGCCTTTGTTTGATCCAGGAGTTTTAGGCTTGCCTTTATTGCGATTATAAAGGGGGGTTGATTGATATTGTCTCTTGGCGGGGTTTGTAGGATCTCTCCTTTGAATATGACAGTACCAACTGCGCCGATGGCGCTCCAAGTTCCTTGGCGTGGAGGCTTTCATTGTTCTTAGAACTTCTTATTCGATCTCGTTATGTTACTTCGACTAGAAGTGTAACCAAATCCTGGTCTTAGAGGTAACTAATTATTGTTAAATGACAGAAACTCACAAGCGTCAAAATGTTTATCGAGAAACTTCAAAGTGTCGAATGACTAATATTTAGTTATAGTACAAATACATAGGTGTAAATGTAGCTTCGGAAAAAAATTGATTTTATGCACCCAATGGAAAACGAAAACTGATCTGAGATCAAAATGTAATATATATCTAAAAAAGCGAGTGTTTGTCCAATGAAAATCGACATTAGGCGAGTTTCAATTAAGAATCCCTCCGAGATTCTCCTCCGCTATCTACTAGGAGGAACAAACTTCTCACAGGAGGAGTAATGTGTCTGTCAGCGTACACATACGCGTTGGACCGCTTCCGTTTCAAAGACTCATTTAGGGAAACGCTATATATGTCGACTATTTCTTGCTTAGGCACGGTGAACTCGTTTTTCACTGAATAAAAGGCGGGCTTTCAAAATTCCATTTATTTTTAAAACAGATTTGATTTATTTTGCGTTGTTCCCCTAAAGTCAAATCTATCAAAATAATTTTCATTCCAACGATACCTTGTTTTTGTGTGTAGCTAAAATGTTCATAGGATTGACTTTCAATCCTATCACCGTGTGGCCAGGTACTTAGGAAATTGGTCTTTTATTTCCTTTTCTAAAAACCTCAAGATGTAAGTATCCCATCAGCCATATAACGTCTCGTTTGACAGAACTCATGTAACTGCCTGCTAAATGACGCATTTCAATGCTTCTGACGTTTGGATTTTGGAATATATTTCGTTCATATGCGAAGTATTTCAAATTTCATCAAAAGTATTTTCTTTATTAAAAGCATTAAAATCAAACTATGGAAACATCGAATCAGCCTACTAAATCTGAAGTAAACACAGTGTTTTCGTCTTCTATGCAAAACTTACCCATTGAAATTCAAAACGATCAAAAGCGCCGCAGGTTTATTGCTTTCTACGCCAGCCTACGAGTTTTGTTTCTGAATTTATTTTGCTTTTCAGTTCATCTCGTTCAATAAAACGTAAACGATTCGACGACGAAATAGTAGAGTACAGCATTGGATTTCCACAATCGCAACAAAGTCGTGTGGTACGGCCTAGAACTCAGTCACAATCTTACGTGACAACTGTAGCGAACTCAGAAGCCCCATCTGCACCGGCTGTAGTGCATACTCCTAGTAGTGATACACCACCTCATATTGTTTCAGTTAACGCACAGAATATACCGGCTCCTGCTATGATGTCCTTAACCAGCCAACAGAGTGCGGAAAAGCGGAAGGCACTAAAAGCAGGAAAAAAATCGAGGAAACCCGGCCGACCACCAAATCAGATTGCCACGAAGGACTTAGGCAGGTGGAAGCCAATTGACGATCTCGCGCTGATTATAGGAATTCAACAGACGAATGATCTTCGGACGGTTCACCGTGGCACAAAGTTCTCTTGCAAGTTTACTTTGCAGGAGATGCAGGCGCGATGGTACACTCTTTTATACGAAGAACCCATTTCGAGAATTGCTGTGGCAGCAATGAGAAATCTTCACCCCGAGTTGGTTGAAAGCGTTCAGAGTCGAGCGCTTTTCACAGTACAAGAGGAAGAGCTGTTAGGAACAGTTAAGAGTGTAGGTAGTCACTTTAAACATTTTCAAAAATTTAATTCCAATTGTGCAACTGTGTTTTGGCGACTTTAGACGGATAATCCAAGGCTTGAAACTTTTCAAGAGCTTCTAGACAAGCACGCGTCTATATTCTATTCTGCGAGAACTGCGAAGACACTGCAGAGTCACTGGCAACTGATGAAACAGTACCAACTACTACCCGACCAAGTGGTAAAGCCACTCTTCAACGAAGATCAACCATTGAGTTTCTCCGATGCGGAGGATCTCATCTTAGACGCTGAGTTGATAGATAACAAGGACGAGGCCGTCGAAATTGAACTTGCGTTGGCTGACCGCCGCAACAAGCGGGAGATACGTCAGCTTGAGAACGAACTCGGTCGTTGGAACGTTTTGGTGGACTCACTGACTGGAGCTGGCGTAACTCCTGAGTTTGATGGACAAACTCTCGCCGTACTACGGGGCCGTTTAGTTCGCTATTTAATGCGTTCCAAGGAGATCACATTCGGACGTGATGCCAAAGAGGTTGTGGTTGATGTGGATTTGTCGCTGGAAGGGCCGGCTTGCAAGGTGTCACGTAAGCAGGGCACAATTAAGTTACGCAGCAACGGCGACTTTTTTATTTCCAACGAGGGCAAGCGCCCAATTTTTATTGATGGCGTCCCACTACTGTGCGGCAACAAGACACGATTGACTAACAATTGTGTTGTGGAGGTTTGTCTGATCTGTAGAGTGTCTACTTCCTGGCTTATAATTTTTTTTGTAGATCACTGGCCTTCGCTTTGTGTTTTTGGTTAACTACGACTTGATAAATGCTATACGGCACGAGAGTGCCAAGACAACGGCTCCGCTTAACTGAAGAACTACATCCGAAATGATAGAAGCCGTAAACGTTTTATTCATTAACAGTAAAATAATAAACAAAATGATGAGCATGTTTTATTTGACTAGTTTATTACTGCTCGATTAAATTTGTCTGAAGCCTTGATCTAGTATTTTTCCTGTAAATGCATAGTAACTGTCAACAAGCTGATTGAAAACTTTCACTTCAAAATATGTATGCATGTGGTACCTACTTACCTGAGTTCACTTGTACTTAAATCAACTTGAGTACTAAAGACATTATACCCGCTTTGAATAGTAATCAATGGGGTAATTCGCAGTAGCAGAAACGTTTCATATTTGTGGTACTATTCAGTTTCAAGTGGCATTCGATTTGCAAACGTAAGTTTACGGTTTCTTCCGGCATAAGCGCGCGCGAATTATTTTAATATTTCTTTTTGTTCGGTGACGGAAAATCATGTCTGCAGAAATTTCTGAAATATGAAATGATGTCCGTCGTTCTTAGTGAGTTTAACATTATTCCAGGACGACATAAAAATACTTTTAGGATCTACTTAATAAAAAAAAGCATTTGTAATCATTAAAACGGTGAATACATTGCTCATAGACATCGCGGAATTTATTTATTTACCTCGCAGTCGCTTTTCTACTGCCTCTTCCACAAATATAAGCTAATCTAGCTGAAAGCCCACCGAAAACGATGTTCAATTGCAGCACTTAAGATAGCTGAACTTTACTTAAAGGGAAAGGGAATATGGAAAATCGGGACACTTTCCTTTACGGGAACTCGTATATTGTTTCGATTTTTTTTGGTAGTAATTGGCATAAAAATAATATTTTCACAAACATTTAGGTCCGGTGCCTGGTCTGTTCACTCTCGGTCAACTTTAACCCTAGGGTTTCTTTAACTTGTAACCATCGATTGTGTTGAAGGGGGCGACGGTGTGGAGGTTAGGGTGTTGTTTTCTGACCCGGTTCAATCCCCAATAGGGAACAACAACATAGCCTACATCGGTTAATGATTTTCTGTTTGACTTTGTTTGTTCATGTTTGGTTTTGGTACTAGGCTTAACTATCGACCTAAAATTCTGCTATACAACATTTTGTGCGATAAAAATAATAATAATTTTACAATGTTGAATGAAATATTGTTTATATCCATTAAATATCTATACATATATGATTATTGATTTCTTCCGAAGTTTTCGATTGAGGAAGCAAATTGACTTTCCAAACAAAAAATCGCTGAAACCAAAATTGAACTCCAATGGCGCTGCGTTTCTCAAGCTGTTGGTATCCTTTTGCACGGATGTCACAGCATTACTTTTTTTGTTTCAAAAATGTTTTTTTCCACACTAAAGTTGTTCTTCTTTACTTTTTAACGATCGCTTCGGCTTTGACTTTTTTGTGCCGCACAAAGATAACGGATTCTAATAGAAGGGCAAAATATATGCCTTTTTAATATGGGAGGGGTCTATTTCTCCGCTTTAAGCCTCAAATTTAAGAGAATTAGCTTTAAAAATTCGCTGCGAAATCACAAGGAAGGTCCTTCAAGTTTCTGATTGGCATTATACCTTAAACGTCCAATAAATGAAAATGTATTTTTAAAATACGGTAACCATAATACAATCTAGTTACATTCGTCAGCTTTTTTGTTCGATCCGCTAAAGATAATACCTAAGCCCCCTATAAATGTTTTGGGAACTTTGTAATATGTATCGGGTATCGTATTTTTAGCGGACCTTTGGTAGAAGTAGGTCTTAAAACAACGTTTGCCCTTATAACCTTAACAGCCGTATTAATCAATCGACAAATCCACTGAACTGTGGATTAAAAGTTAATTCACGGCCGATTCTGAAAAATTAGTTCATGCATTTTCTTACTGTCGTTAAGTTATAAATGCTTCGATGATTGAAAATCGTTGAGTAATAAACTGTATGAAAATTGGTTCAGTTATTGGACTAAACAATACCCAACATACAAGATCGTTCGAGATCGAGAGAGAATTCTCTCATTTCAAAGAAAAGTACCATAACGCTTGTGTGTAAAAAGATAAAGCAGTCACTGTTTTTTGGCAGCTGAAATTCTTAGTGAAGCAAAATGAACGGAAGTTTTACCATTTTCTCAGTTTGCGACAGTTATGTTTCAACTTACTACTTTACTTAACGGGCTCCCGACCCGTGGGGAGTCTCTGCTATAGACACTGCAGCCATCCATCCTGCTTCCAGTTGTCCAGACCAAACGCTCTGGCATCCGCGATGGCTTGGTCTTTAAAACTGGGGTTCGGCATTCCTTGTCGTCTCGAACCTGGGTGCTGGGAGTCGAAGATCCTCTTCGCTGTAGTATAATTGACCATTATGTCAATACATAATTTGTAAAAATTACCAAGGACACACTAAAAAAAAAACACAAAGAAAATAGCTGTCGCTTGTTTTGTTTTGCGTGGACGAAAAATTCTTTCGTTTTTCAAATAACATGAAGCAAATAAAGCGAAAACGTCAAAGAAAAAGGTTACGCTTTTTTTCTTCCGCACAAACATGAAGCAAATCGTTCGTTCACAAGAAAACGTTTTCGCGCTTTCGCCTTACAGAATCACACCCCGATTCATGAGAAAATGGATCTTGCGTTAGTGTTAAGAAAAAGTAAGTTGGTAGCAGGTTTGCAATAGACAACTTCATGAAGCTATTTCTTTCTGATCTGCCGAATCCCTTTCTTAAACCTGAGAAACAAATGTCTAAATTTTCAGAAATTTGCACAAATCGTATGGAAAAATCATTGCGATTGTAAATAAAGTGTACTTTGAAGAGAAACCAGAAGTTATTGAAGAGTAAAAAGTACCGAATTATAGAGAAAAAACCTGAGAAAGTATGTTAAAGCAAAAAAAGAATAAAAACTGTGAACATATTGACCTAAAACATTGTGCAGCTTTTGATGCAGCCATTTACAAAAAGTTTTTTGTACAATTTCTTACTAATTTATTGTTGTTGTTCGCTTCTATTAATTAGTATAAAATGTATGTATACAAAATTGTTCAACTTTATTTATTTCCAAACAAAAATATTGTTTGCCACAACAAACAACGTGGTTCTCACGGTTTCATTTTTATTATTTGTATATAATGCTTGTATATTTTAAACTTTTTAGTATTCAAAAATAGTGTTTGGAGTCTCTTTCTTAATTCTGCTGCTCATCTTGCTTAAGTTCCGAAATCATAGAAGCTTCGATGATTTCTGTTCAATACTGAATACAGTCATTTACACCTCATTTTGCACGTCGCTATATCGACCAAGCATGCTGGCTGAACTCTCAATTGTCAACATAGGTTCCACAATTTCACCACCCTCCTGCAGTCATTTTTTTGACAGTCGGGATTGAAGGTGGAATGGTCGCACAGCACATTTCTTTTCAATTCGCTTCATATGATAAAGTCTGGAAAGAAATATTAAATGGGCTCCTCGAAACTATAAGTACCGTGATTATTATCAAATTAATTAATTTAGTCATGTGCTGTGTGTGAGGCAGTTATTTAATTGCAACAGCTTGTTGAAAGAAAGAAATTGATTTTTTTTGCGGAGTGTGTATTATGTACGGGTCTTGTGACCCACAAGTACTTTTTTGGTCATAGTTGGACATCGAACATTTCAAGCATTCATTGAGGGCAACAAGTAAAGTCAATTAAAAAAGGTATAAAGACAAATATTTTTCTTATTTCAAGTTTATTTAAAATAATTTTCGGTCTAAAAATCAATTCGTATCGAACAACCATAAATGGAAACTATTGCAAAAAGCGGCTGCAACATACGTTCCACAAAAGTTTATTATTTTTGACGTTTGTAATAAGGAAAAACTGCATTCCGCTCAGAACTTGTAATTAAAATTGCCAAAAAGGTTTGAAAGTTGTAAAATAGTATTTCAAACTGAGCACAATTAACGCGGAATATATTTCTAAGGCGCTGTGTTTGGTAAACAATTGATGACTCTTCAGCACGAGATAAGGCAAATTATTTTTCTAAATGCCGGCACCGCCGAGTGTTTGTGCAAGAAATAGCGCATTGACTGACTCAAATGCGTACATATATTAACATAAATTAGTGCTTATTGCGGAGTGATATCTTATTAAAGAAGTATATGACCTATTTCTTGTACGTCAAAATATGTATTTATAGATATCGCATTGCCATGGATTATTTGTATGAATTGTATTGACTAAAAATAACAATTCAAGTGTAGGTGTGGAAATGTGTTCCCCCTGTATCGAATTAGCAATTTTAATTCGCCAATACATCAGCCTGATAGCTAGTTGGCTAAAAATTGTTGATAGATAATTTTTTGTGGAAATATGAATTCGTTTGGCCGAAATGATGATGGTCTTATCGCGATTGCTTATTGAAAAGCTTAAACGTCTGCTTTTTATGGTAAAATTTTCCTAAAGGTATGACGGTGACGGTCTATGATGAGGTACAGATGTGTCGATTTACACGCCGACATTTTAGCTGCACTGTTATGTTTTGTTAAAAACAGATTAAAAAAAAATAAGCGTGGCACTTCGCTATTTCGAAGCCAGACTGCAAGGTTACCGTCTCTGTATTGCATGTCGTATCTATAATCTTATGTCGTTTACCATTGGCCATCAAAATCGTTTTTTTATTTTATCTAGATCACTATTTTTAATTTCAAATCGATTCGATGCAAAAAAACCAGTCACTTTTTTCATTTCAGCGCGTTTAATTATTTAAGCAAAAAAATGTATTTATAGTAACTGCCTTTTGTGGAAAATAAAATTATTGAACAAAAATATACATTAGGTATGTGGTGTCGCTTCTGTGGAAAGCAAAAAGCAATTTGTTACTTTGCTTCTTTCTGAAGAAAAGACAATATGTACCTACGCTAGGTTACGTTAAAGTGGCAGTCTTAATAAAATAAATATAATAACCAATAAAAGGTCAATTGTGATGCCACGTGGATCTATTATCTTTCTACTCTTGGAGCTTTTAATAAAGCTTGAAAAGCTGTTGAGATCATTGAGATTATTATAAAAGAAAGCGATTTTGGTCTCTGCATACAACGAGCCTTGTTGCATGTTTGCCTATGAGACAGTGTATGGTGATGACACCAATTGTAGCAAAAATGTGCAGTTTGTTCAGAGAGTTCAAACATTTAAAACGTTTCAGATCCAGCTTTGTCCAAATCTGTTTTGTGGCTAGACAAGTGTTGCCTACTTGTGATGCTTATGGTAGATTTCATAAACAGTGCAATGCTTATGGAAGGCATCTGAGCTGTGACCGCTTAACTAGATAACTACCCCCGCCCCCAACCCCCTGCTTGGTGCCAATGGTGGTGTTATGTTTGTGAACAAAATTCAAGGTCATCGGAGCTGTGAATAGCAGCTTTTACGTACTTTTGCATAAAACTTCAACATAAAAAAACGCGCCCAACATGTATGCATATTCTTTTTAAGGATGACGAATAGTACAGCATACTTAAAAATTCAAGGTCATCGGAGCTGTGACCGCTAAACTAGATAATTACCAAATTCTTTAACAACAATGAATATAAGTAAAGATACAGTAGCTGCTAAGTAATAATAAATATAGAATAAAGTAGTTGGTCTGAAATAATAACAAATGTCAAACTAATACTATTACAATTACACAATCTGGTTACAGATAGGTACCCTATTCTATAATGGTAAAAAACTAGAAAGGATAATTAGTCGTCCTAAAATCATCGAAAAAAGTTCATGAAATGGTGGCCACAGAAGCGTCTGCTTTTCAGAAGGCCTGCCCCACTAGCAGACGGAAAGAAAAAGAAAGCCATCGTGGTGGAACACTTCACCTCAGGGGCTGAGACTAGATGGACGAACCGTACGAACTGTGTCATTTCAAGGAAGATCTGGCCAACCTACGATGATGCCAGAAGAAGCAACCTATTAGCCAGAACGCGTGTAGATGTGGCCAGACTAACGGCAATTAGTACGGGCCATTGGCCATTAGGAACTCACGCAGCCAAGCTTGGCATCGCCCATAACACCCACTGCCGTAGCTGTGCTGACAGACAAGAGTGAAACAGTGTTCCATCTTCTCTGTGAGTGTCCGGCTCTAGCCAAAACCAGACGCAGCGCACTGGGTCATCCCTTTTACAACGACCTTTCGGTCATCCATAGCATCCACTTCAATAACATCATCAAATTCCTCAACTCCACAGGCTGGTTTTGAGCTCCCTCAACATCCTTCTCCCCCCTTTAATTTTAGGTTCCGTTAGTTGTAGTACCAAAACGACGCTAAATGCGCTATTTGTTGTTTTCCCTACTCAGGTGACGGGGAATACAGCCACTAAAACCAACCAACCAACCAGGTGGAACGCCCCTTTAGCATTCCTGCACATGGAAAGCAGAATCAAGTTCAATAAAGATAAGTCTTTCAGAGCCCTAGTTTAATGCGATAGCTTTAAAGACAGCAATGAGAACTAAAAACAGGAGGTAAAGAGGGCACAGTGCGAAGCGTGGAAGCTTTTCTGTTAGAACATAGAAAAATCAAGCGACTCTCCATAAATACGGTGTCTGCTGCTGGACGCCAACTTCCTAGGTAACAAAGTAGACGCTAGTCATTCTACAATACAACATCACAAGTTCCTGAGGATACCGGAGAGTATTGTTGACACCCGCAAACTGGTGTGGTTCCAATTCATAAAAAGAAATCCATTATTGACGTCTTAGGCAAGCTCAAAATGTCCCTTTTCTCATTTTTGAAATCTTTCTTAGCCTTAAATGGGCATTTTTTTAATCGGGTTTCTTTACTTTTCAGAAGCTCTAAATCCCTTTGCTCTTAACAATCGTTATAATTCCTGAGATTTAAAAAAAGTTACCAAAATAAATAAAATGGTCAGTAAGAAATCGAACTGTTTCCAAAAGTCAAAGTACAACTTGAGAGCCTGGTGGCGTGATATCTATCAGCCTCAAAATTTTTTACACCACAATACATATCAAAATTAAATAGAATGTTTTGAGGAATGGTGACCATAATATTTGATCATGGCGTCAACAATTGATAGTTGTTCATGCACAAAAGTCTGAATGCTGAAATATTTGCCATACAATTTTCATACTAGGTCTAAGTTTAAAATTTTCTCAAGCGTCTGTTTGACTATTATCGCCCAAGTGAATATACTTTTTAATTTAAAAAAAAAATAATTTTAGTTAAAGTTATTTTATCCTCGTCCATTTGCCACTACATGGATTTTCTAGGCATTGAGTGATAACCACTGTAGAAGAGTATTCCTAAACAAATTTCGAAATATTCTTTCTCAGATTCAAAGTTATGGTGGTTATGCTGGGAAGCATAGAGACGAGTTTGATCTAAAGTCAATGGTGTAACATCATTGTCGAAGAGCGTTTCAAATATTTCAATTGAAGATTTTATTTCCAAACTAGTTGTCATATTCATCTTGCTCACTTCAAAGTTATTTGTAGCATTCATTGTCATATCACCCACTCTTGGACCATTCTGGTTTTGATTGAGATTTTCCGAGGATTTAGGCTCTGATCACTGATAAAGGAACTTCGTCCTCGCTATCGTAATTCTTATCATTAATAAAGAGTTCAATGTTACCTGGGACGTCATTGGGGAACTGATCATTGTCTAAATTTTCTACATCTATCACGTCCATGTATATATTGTAATCCGCATCTGGTGGTATAACTGCAATGTCAGACCGCAATGCATACTGTAAGGGATTTTCAGTGGAAACAGCACTGCACTCGCCAGTTATAAATATAGAGAAATCGCTACATAATAAAGAATACACGATTGTATCCGTTTAAATAAAGGAGGCAATTTTAACATCCAGGTGAGTAGCGACACATGTGACATCTTAAAGCTGTCTCGCAATTGTGCATGCAAATCCGTGGGTTGACAGGACTAAAGATCACCGGAGTCGTAAAAGGTCGATTAAATAATAACGAAATATAGAAAAAGGCAAGCCTAAATAGTACAGGATCACACAAATGCAACAGCACCAGCATATATAATTGGCCTCATAGATGAAGTGATCCGAAACCAGAGGGACTGCCGATGTTTGTTGAGGTCGAACCGGCGAACCCCACAGGCGAACCAGTAGGAATGCAGTAAAGTGGGAGGGTTATGATCCTCTAATCCTGATCATTACCTCGTCGTAAAGGGAAGAAGAAGGCTGTTTTTTTTTAATCAGTTTAAACTTTGATTTTGAACAAAACTCATGAAATTTCATTAAATATCCATTTATTTGTTTTCAATCTAGAGAATACATTCTGCAATTAATTAGTTTGTGCGAAAATGGTCAACAATACGTCAAACAGCGGATTAAGATGGTCGATTATGTCGCGGGTGTAATATGTTGCAAGTGCTCAAGTTTGGTGCACAAAATCATACTTTTGGCAGAAAATTTCTGAAATTTGGTAACGTTGTGGAAGCGTGTTACTCATTGCGATAAAATTGCAAAGACTACAGAATAAAAATGACACTGACAGTTTGCAATCAGACAATTTGTTTGCCAAAGTTAGTTCTGGGTTAAAACAAACAACTTGGTTTGTAATCCGGAAGTAGCAAAAAACCACGAGCCCTTACTTCGGTATAACATGGCATCTAGTCACATCTTACGTGAAGTTTAACAAGACAAGTTTGGAAGACATGACCAGTACCCGTTGGTTACGACGGGGAGGTAAAATTAGCACAATTGATGTCTATCGCAGTTCGGCACTGAGCATCGCCAGGTTGATACTAGATCAATGCAAACCCTAATCCTACAATTCCCAACCACTAGAAAAGAGTGTGCACTTACTTACTTAACGGGCTCATGACCCGTGAAGAGTCTCTGCCTGAGACACAGCAACCTTCCATCCTCTACGATCCCGGGCGCGCTGCTTCTAGTTGTCCAGACCAAGCGCTCTGTTATCCGCGATGGCTTGGTCTTTGAAACGGAGGTTCGGTCTTCCTTGCCTTCTCGAACCTGGGGGCTGGGATTCGAAGATCCTCTTAACTGGAGCATTATTGTCCATTCGCTCGATGTGGCCGAACCAATGTAGTCGACGTATTTTGGCTTTTTGAACTACATCCACATCTTGATACAGCTCATAAAGTTCGCGGTTGTATCTTCTCCTCCTATCGCCCTCCTCGCACACAGGACCACTAATCACAATCAATCAAGTGCACTTAGCATCAATAGTATGTAGTTGTCCGGTTAAAGAATTTTGATACTCGCTGTAGAATCGGGCGTTACTGTTTTTTCTTTTTTTAATTACAAATTTAATACCTTGTGTGGTTCAGAAATTATTTCTAACATTTCCTTTTCTAATAACAAATAAATGAAATTTTATTCTTATTAATGTCGTTTTGTTGGTTAGAGTTTGGCTAATTGGTCCTCGCGAATTACCCAAGAACCGCAGGAACTACACAAACAAGATCGTATATGAATGAAGCTTGCACACTAACCAACACGTGCAAAACCAATCTCAGTTGCATTGCATCAGCAGACGGAGAACAGCAATTTTTGTTTTTAGGTGAAAAAGTGAAAAAGTGAAAAACCGCGTTTATATTTTTTTTTTGTTATTCTTATGGTGAAAACGTGCGAATCATAAGTGAGGAATAAGATGGGCCAGGTCGAAAATGTTTGCAAAAATCATGTTTCGAAGAGAAAGAAGAGCTGGAGTGTAATTGTCTGATGTGCAGGAAGCATTTGCTGAAAGTTTACCGTGTGAGGAGTGAGTACATTGCCGTACTTGTAGAAAATTGGCTTATTTGAAGTGTGCTCACCTGTCGTTTTTATTCGTATGAAGTGTAATAGCGACTACGATTCTTAATACATCCTTTGTATAATTTGTTTTACGTCATAATTATTTTTAATTGAATTCTGCATATACTTCTTATGTTTTGAGTAAATAAAGGAATAAAATGATGGCTTTGTTGTAATTTATGGAACTCATTTTTTCGACTTTTCAGGCCTTGGTCCAACTTACCCCACACGCTCGTACAACTTGCCCCGCTAGTGGTGGTGGGGACCACTTGGACTTGGGGCATTTTAGACAATATTAATAATCAGTAATTGCATATTTTCATTTTCTACAAATTTGAGTCCATTCTTTCTATTAATCCCAGCTTCATAGTCTAATTATGAAAAAGTTGATATTTGTGAGACTTCTAGTAAAAAGTGGACCATCTAGTCCCGCCCTACCCTACTCTTTCGTGTTCTGAAAAAAGCACTCCCATTGGGGCACTCGAGTATGTAACTCATTTCGGAATTTACTTACACATACATACTTTTACATCGGACTACGTGTCAAAGCTATGTGAGATAATGTTTGTTTCATTTGTCACAGTTTAACTTTTCCCAACAAAGGCATTGGAATCTAGACGATTTCTTGAGTGGAACCAATGAAAAACCACATAAGTGAACATACATACATACATTTTTTTTTTTTTTTATAAAAAATAGGAAATCCAAATCCCAGAGCACTCAGACTCGGTAACGGTCCATTGTACTACCAGGCAGAAATCCTCCTTTTGGTATAGAGGCATGTGAATGGGTGGCGTATGTTGTTGTTCCCCATGGGGATTGAACCTGCACCGCATGGGTAACAAGCCAACACACTAACCTCTACACCGTCGCCACCCTTAACATACATACATACATACGTTTGTGCATCTCTTCCTCACATCACTTACTATATTAAATTATGTTTTGGCATCAGATTTCGATGATTTGTGCATGCTGCAACTCGAACGAGTTTTCGTTAATTTAGGAATTCTCTGACATCGTGCGATCATGCACAATATAAATATGCATGTACCTACTAATTTTTAAAAGCCCACGACTGCCTGCCCATCTGCAGACAATATCATTCGCATCTTTTCTTTTAAAGAAAGCAAACTGACCCAAAATAAACGCGCTTTGATGTGCAGTGATTTTTGTTGGTTCCGTAAAGTATGACAAATGCCTAAGCATAGGTGCTAACAATTTCCCATTGTTTTTAAATTAATCAATCAAAGTACGTGTTAGCAACTACTAGATCCTGCTATTGTCTTGAATTAGTATAATTGCGATTGTTTATATAGAATATATTAAAAGTAGACAACACAACACATAATATGAGTGTGTAGCTTAAATGTTGCCAGATTGATGTATAAAGGCAAACTAGCTATTCGCTTTGAATCCAGTCAATGTTTTTGCTTAGTTGACAGCAGTGTAATTTTTTAAGTGAGTTTTCCATCGGCTTTGAGCTTGAACCGCGGAAGTTGATAGTCTTATTTTCTAATGCCATAAAAGTAGAACCAAGCGTAGGCTATTTTTAGTTGTATCAAAGTTTTAAATAAGGATTACAATTTTGCTCGTTTTTCTTTTCTGTAGACCCACTCTTATTTCTGATACTCTGTCACTGACATAAATGGTATGTTATTGTTCACCAAAAATATTTGTTTCTTTTTGCCATAGATGCCATTGAATGGCCTTTGTATTTTATTGTCTACCAAGCCAAATGTTTGTCGCGTGTGAAGGATTCTATTTTTATTTGATAACAAACATATTAAAATCGCCTTAACTCGCAGTCTGTTTAGTTATATATGAGAAAACTTTTTTAAGCATTCGAATTTAAACAGAATTGTGTTGATTTGTCCGAATGCCAATTGACGTTCGACGTCAGCGTTGCGATAGGAATTTAGTTTATTATTCTCCGAAATCCAACTAGGTATGGAGTATGTTTAATTAAATCCATCATATTGGTCAATTACTTTTAATTTATTTTATCAAATTGCCTTTCTGTTATTTTCCGTGGTCCGGTTTGCGTTTTTTGTGAATTATGGTTACGCTTTCTTACGTTAAAGGGAGGCACTATTTCAGCAATGCGTGTCGCTGATTGAGGAAGTCTGTAGGCAATATTTTGTCGATAACAGTTCGTGCCTACGTGCTAATCCTTTAACTTTTACATTTTCGCCCTTGATAATTCGTTTGTGATAAGTCAACTAATATTGAATTGGTGTAGGTGCATACTTCAAGCTGTATAGTATACGCCATTAAATGTTTTGTCAATAAATTTCTGTATTAGCATTATGCTGGTTTTAAAAGGTTAAACACTTCTCGTGAAGAAAACTTTGATTCCCTTATTTTGTGTACTGCTTGACATTGCGAGTACCGGACGCTTAGCATGCATTACATAATTACTGCTGTTGAATTACAAGTGATGAACTTGAAAAATCAAAATCAGTTATTGCGTACAAGTCGAATAGATTGCTTACTAATTTTATTTGATCTTATCAACAGCGCTAGAGTGTTAAATTTTTATTATTTATTGTGAGTTCAAAATCGAATGGCTGTCACTTGTTGAAGTACGAACTAGATAATCCTTTAAGTTATTTTGTTGAATACTAATTTTATATTTGTATTGTCAATAAGTAAAAAGAATTGAACGAGATGTGAATTCATACCGCCCCCTGACCAACACAACAATTCTCGAACTGAAAAAATAATGTACAATTCGTGTTATTGAACTTGAACTTTGTTACTTTTTGTTTTGTTATATTTACATACATATAAAGCAATGGAGCAATAGACTACCAAATTAGTTTGGAGGCGTGGGTTTAAAACGTGTCAAACACAATTAACAGGAAATGAGAAAAGGTGTTCAGTGAAAAATAATTGAGCGGTAAGTTTTTGGCTGCTTCGTTGAATAGTAACAAATGTGCTACTTTTATAAAGGGCATATGTTATATTCTTTATATATAACATTATTTTTCATTTGGCATTTGGGTAAATTGCCTTACTCGCCGTTACTTTGCTTGCAGTTAACTTATTTAACATGAAAATGAGTTTTCGACCTTTTTTTCGATTTATATTTTTTTCGACGTTTCGCTGGTATTCCTCAGTATCTTCAGGGGCGTTTATTTAGTTTTACTGTTTTATTGTATTTTTGTTTTTTTTTAAATTGCATCTTCCTGACAAACAATCAAATTAAGGAAAAATTTTAAATAGATAAACAAATAAATAACATTAATTAATTATAATAATTTTACAATTAAATTTAACATCAAAACACTAAACAGAAATATCACAAAATATCAATGCGATATCGTTTATGTAACACCCGCAGGCTCTTGTTAATTTAGAATGTCGAGTGAGACCTCACTCTGTATCTTGTAAAAACAAGAGACACGAGGAAACATGTTGTGGGTGTTTCGCAGTATGTACAATCTTTGGCAATCTTGTGATCTGTATTAAGCGCAACACACAGTGGGGGCTGAGAGGATGGCTGCAACTCGCCGGACGTCTTTTCTCTATTCCCAATCATCAATGGAAGTGGCATAGGAGTATATATTCTAACGACCGAAAAAGTGGATATGACAATCATCTTAACAATGACTGATCTTGGAACCATGGAAAGTATTTAACCTTCACCTTGAATGTATACACTCGGGTGTGGATCTCAATATTCACTTTTTAATATCTCAGTTAATTTTTAACCGATACTACAGTGGTTATAGCTCAGTGACTTAATTTATATGAACTTTGAGAAAATATATATGAACATTTTTTAATATTTTGTTTCACAGAACTGTCGGAAGTTTTATAAAGGATTCGTCTTCAAACGTCTTTATATCCTTTTATAAGTTGACTCCTAGTTCGAAACATACCTTAATATTGCTCGCGTGATCAGCATCGATAGAAATGTCGATCTACCATGTTCATCCGTCCATCATTCCGTTGAAATTTGGAACATATACAGTCTAGGGGCCCGCAATCAGCAAATGTAAAGATTCTTAAAAGTTTTTTCCATTGCCCCACCTCTTGTGAACGTCTGACCAACATCCAAGAGTATCAATTGTCACGAGAAGCTTCTCAAATTTACGTTCGGATTCGGCTTAAAATTGTAGGTCCCTTCCACTTCGCACAAGAAAGTGGTTCGGAAAGTTAGGTTGTAGGCCCTCGGAGTTTTTAGTGTTGTTATGGTGGCTTGAACTATTGCATGTGCCCCTGCAGTTAAAATTGATGCTTGTGCGTGCAGGAGGCCTGTAAAAATCTGTGACCCGTTTTCAAAGTGCTAACAAAATTAAAAACGTTCATAAGTTTTTGAGCCGTCTGTAAAAACGAATCTCCATCCATATGATTTTAGGCTTGATATGGTATGATATCCTTATAGAGGTCACGAAAATTTTTGTTGTTTCTCTTTCGGTTTGCGGTTAAGCACAGGATGAAGAGATTTGATGATTTTAAGGATGGATTTTGGACAGCTTGCATTATATGCAGAGGCCGTAATAAATTTTACTTAGTACAATGGCTCGGACTACGTTGCATAAGGTGTTTACGTGTGCACCACATTGCTTACATGCTAGATAACTCATTACATTTGTTCTGTTAGCTATGGTCTTTTTAAGTTTTATAATGTGATCGTTCCATTTGTATTTAGTATTGAAAGTAAATCCAAAAATATTTAACTGAGAGTGGAAAACTTTGTGGGATTTCGTTGCTGAGGGGAAGTGTTGTAGAGAAGCAGCTATTTTTTTAAACACAAAATCTTCTGTTCATTAGAAACGATTTGACATATTGCACTATTTTGGGGCCTACTCGCGAGGTTTGTTTTAATTTTCGTTCTATTTGTTTTGCCAAAAGAGACAACAGCTAACAATACTTTTAATAAAAAGGTATCTTAATTTAAAAATAATAATAAATAAATTTTATAAATAGGTAAGTGTATTTAAATAGAAGATACATTAATTAAAAACTTCAAGAAGATACCTCAGCCATTATGCGAGCAACGATTTTATTCTTAAAACATAAGCAGAGATTATTTTGTTATTAAATATGTCAAAACAAATTTTAAAAGTCTTGGCACACCGATTGAAAGGTTCATTAAATGCATTTAACAATAATTAGTCTTTGAAATCCTTCCCTTTTAAAATCTCGTATGTCTATGTAAAGTACGAACATGAGAATTTCCAGATACCTTGGAACCGAACAATCTTGACTCAATGTTTTCATTTAAAAGATCAAGTTAATATGCGGAGACCGAAGAGGTGTATCCGCAGAAAACCGCTAAACACCGCTCATTTTGGCCCGTCGTGGTTGGGGTTTTGGGGAGGGGATAGAAACTATTTGCGAAAACGGATGTTACATTATTTCCGGTTTATATATGGAAATGCACTTCGAATTGACAAGAGACCGCTTTCTAGTAGACGATGTTTATGCAACGAAAGCCAGACTGTCAGAGCGAACCCCACAGGTTGGCCAGTGGGGATGCAGTAAAGTGGGAGGGTTATGATCCCTGATCATAACTTAGCGGTAAATAACGATTTTTAACATGAAGTTATGCCCCTTAGCGGTCATAACGTGCTATGCCCAAACGGGCATATTTGGATTCTTAGCCATTCGACTTTTTTTTTTTTTTTTTTTTTTAACGGTCCATTGTACTACCAGGCAGAAATCCTCCTTTTGGTGTAGAGGCATGAGAATGGGTGGCGTATGTTGTTGTTCCCCATGGGGATTGAACCTACACCGCACGGGTCACAAGCCAACACACTAACCTCTACACCGTCGCCACCCACCCATTTACGCCATTAGACTTACTCACTTACTTAATGGGCTCCCGACCCGTGAAGAGTCGCTGCCTGAGACGGCTGCTTCCAGTTCTCCATACCAAGCGCTCTTTGATCCGAGATGGAGGTTCGGTCTTCCTTGCCTTCTCGAACCAGGGGGCTGGGAGTCGAAAATCCTCTTGGCTGGAGCATTATTTTCCATTCGCTCAATGTGCCGAGAAAATGTAGTCGACATGATTTAGCTTTTCGGACTACATCCACATCTTGGTACAGCTCATAGAGTGCGGGATTGTATCTTCTCCTCCATTCGCCCTCCTCGCACACAGGACCAAATGTCCGGGGAGAATTTTCCTTTCAAAAGAACCCAATATTAGCTCTGTTTTTCTACTTATCGTCTAGCACTCGGCACCATAAAGCAGGACTGGTAGGATTAAGGTTCAATAAAGCATGAATTTTGTCCTTCGAGTGAGGAGTTTTGAACCCATTTGTTTCGCTAAAGCGAAGTTCCCAAGGTGATTCTGCGCCGGACTAAGCTGTCATTCGTGAAGTTGATGTTTACTCCTAGGTGGTAGATGAACTCCTTAACTACCTCGAATTACTGCTATTATCTGTGACGTTTTCTCCAGAACAAGACTGAAGAAGTCACATGATAGCGCATCTTCTTGCCGATATCCGGTACAAGTTTGGAATATTTTGGAAGAGCTCCTTCCAAACTGCACATTACACCGTGTGTTTTCAAGTGTCATGCGACACAACTGGATCAGTTTTGCCGGGATCCCGAATTCGGCCATCGCCACGTAGAGCTCCTGACGATGAATGCAATTACAATGCAGCTTTAAAGTTGATGAAAAGGTGGTGGTTCTCGACTTGAAATTCAATGGTCTTTTCCAGGATTTGCCTAAGTATAAAGATTGGGTCTATTGTCGATCTGCCGGGCCGGAGGCCACACTGGTACGTGCCGATTAGTGTGTTAATAATAATAATATTTAGCTAGGGTATATTACACTGCGACCTATTGGTCTATTGTGTCCCTTATTAGTGTGTTGCAGAACAGCTTCAGACGTTCACACAGTTGGGTAGGATCTTATATCTTTGGCAATTAGAGCAGTCCAAAATTTACTGCGGGCTCTTAGGCTTATTGTATCTCGGCCTGTACGTTACAATTGTGGATGTCACAGTCAGTACCTTAAACGATGTTTTAAACGAGGATTTTGTGCCCTCCAAAAGAAGTCTGTTATCATTTGTATGAGATATTCTTTTCAGGGTGGACCATGCTTGTATTTTCGTTGTCTTCCAAAATATAAACCAAACATTTTGTTGACAGCGCGCTTCCAAGTTAATTCTTTCAATTGCTGACTTTCGTGACTGGAGAGATGTGAGTATCGAATAAAAAAATAAAACAATTTATTGTCGACAATGCGATTCTTTTGATTATACACCATTTATCAACCAGCCTATAGCGGCGTTGTGAAGTACATACATACATACATACACGTTTCCATGATTGATTTATCAATTTTCATCAATTTACATATATTGTTTTTTTGTTTTTTTGTTTTGTTCCATTAGGTCTCCATTTCATGGCACACATTCTCCACTGAATGCGAGGACAACTATCTAATTGTAATTGGATATTCGATAAAGATGTTCAATGAGACATTGTACATGAATACAGCTTGATTAAGAAATTATATGTTTTAGCTAAGTGGCGGCGCAAAACAATGGCTCGTCATATTATGGCTGTGTGTGTTGTGTGTCTGCTCTGTGCAGAGCACTTACCCTGTGAGGAACACCTTGAACCAATATCATCTGTTACAAAGAATCTCGAACTAAATGCGAACGTCTTCCAAAGAAGAGATTTGTTCAATCAATATTCGAATGCAGATTTCCAAAAAAAAGAAAACCACTTGTTTGATGCGAATTCGTTCTATGATAAATCAAAGCGTCGCAGAAAAAGCGTCGGAACCCAAGTTGATAGGAGAAGCAAACGGCATGCGGATCATCATACGTCCAAAGCTTTGGAATCTTTAGAAAAACCCGAAATCACAGAAGACTTCCTGCAGCGAATATTTACCGAATATGGCCAGGGTGGTACAATAAATGCAAAGGAATTTCAACGTATGCTGCGGAGACTGGGTCTTTTAAAAATGCTGGAGGAGAAAGTGTCAAATGAAACGGTAAGTTGAGGTTGTGATTGATATTATGTTTTTATTAATTTTTTAAAATGTTTTTTAGTGTGCAACAGATCATCAAGTGGTGGCTAGCATAATACCTCATTGTCATCACCACCATCAAGAAGAAGATCATCACAAAAAGTCAGACTACAAATGTTCAAATTTAAAAAATACGCCCTGCGAAGAATCCACCCAAGATTTCCTTAATTCAAATGACTTGATGAACCTGTGCCCCATCCTGTTGTATCAGCTGGCATCGCCATTGACGCTAGAGCGAGCAGGCTGCCTTAATAGTTCGCTTCTGTTTGATGTGGATCAAAGTCACACAGTGGAGGTCGAAGAGAAGGAGTTAATTTACGGTAAGTAGACAAAATTGCCTATATTATTCGAATCGTAACAGTTAATATTTTTGCAGTGTGGACGTATGCCTTCTTCTCAGTGCTGGCATGTGGACTATTGGGCTTGATCGGCGTTGCAATTATCCCGTTTATGGATTCGAGATATTACAAGCACATAATACAATATCTTGTGTCCCTGGCTGTGGGTACCATGACAGGTGATGCTCTCTTGCATTTGCTACCACACGTAAGATAATCCACAGCAGTTGTAAGGAATATTTGTTTTTTATTGCCTTCGAACGCAGTCTCTTGCAGGTCAATCCGAGTCTAATATGGTGTATAAAGGTCTGACATGCATGGGTGGCATTATATTTTTCTATATCACTGAGCATGGTCTCACAATGATATCAGAGTGGCGCAAGAGAAAGGCCAAAATGGAGAAGCAACCATCGCGGGCAAAAGTGGTTCGCGACCCGGACGCGTCAATTAATAATTCGGTAGCCGGGGATAAGTTATGTAAATCAAAGTACAGTTCCTATCCGTATTGCTATGATGAGATTGCTATGGACACAAAGAATGATGTCTGGCTGCATTTGCCCAATCCTGATGGCAATGACTCTGCAACGGAGAAGAATAACAGCAGCAATCGCGACACAGGCGATGCTAATGAAACGGCTCAAAGTCTTCTCTCGCAGAATTACACTCCCATATCGGATATGAATCACCGTATTCCGGATAGTAACACGATATCAACGAATTTGGATGATACATCGCTCGTCGATGGAACAACTGGTAACAATTGTGGCAAGGACAAACCTTTGGTGCGAAATGATACGGTGACTGTGATACTGAGGGAGCATGAGTCATCGCACCACGGCCACTCGCACAAGCATGGGCACGTTCATTCACCGCCCGAAACGTTGAGTGCGGTTGCGTGGATGATCATTATGGGCGATGGATTGCATAACTTTACCGATGGAATGGCAATTGGTAAGTTTCAAAACTCTAAATGGACACATTTTGTTTTTTACACATTTGTGCCTGAAGAAAGTGTATGCTGACAAATTAAATACAAAACAAAAAAATAAAGTGCTTAATTTGCTATAGTTATGATAATTAGGTATCTTACTACGCATCGGTGGTTCGTATATTCTTCGTGTAAAGCATGTAGAATGAGTTAGATTAAGTTTATCACGTGTAACCTTGGGGCGCTGAGAAATTGTTTATCACTCAATAGGGTATTGAAATGCTAATTGAATATTTATGTCGGAGGCGGCTTGGTTTTAATTTCTACTGGATTGTCTGCTCTTTTTTTTCTTGAAAGTTGAAAATTCAGTCCTATGTACCTTTCTATTTCATTGATTTTATTTTTGCCAATGAAATGCAGTATGATCGGACTAGATTCCGTAGCACTTTCGCCAGGCAGAAAATGCATTTAAATTGAAGTCATGTGCGTTGAAATTAATTTATAGGTGATTTTACTTCCTTCACACTAACTTTAAAGATGTAGACTTATGCCAGCCCGACCTTTTTAAAGAGAAAATGTATTTTCGTCTAATTGGCGTACATGGATTTATGTTCTGCAAGTCTGAAAATCATCCGATGGAGCCAGGCTTATAAATTCATGCTGCAAATTTTTGTTAACAAGGTCTTTTATTTCAAATCTACAGGTGCAGCATTTGCTGAAAACATTGCTGGCGGATGCTCAACATCACTCGCTGTATTCTGTCATGAACTGCCCCATGAACTGGGAGACTTTGCCATACTTATAAAAGCTGGAATGTCGGTTAAATCGGCAGTCTATTATAACCTCCTAACTGGTGTACTGAGTTTCATTGGTATGATCTTCGGAATAGTATTTGGTCAGTCGCACGAAGCCGCTCAATGGATGTTTGCCGCCGCAGCTGGTCTCTTTATCTACATAGCGTTGGTTGATATGGTAAGAAAGAGTATCCTTATGCTTTGCTTCATCATTTAAAATATGCCTATGCAGATGCCGGAACTATCAGCAGCGCACAAATCACTGGATCAATTTGCATTACAAATATTTGGAATGTCCAGCGGTGTCCTACTTATGCTCCTAATAGCTGTGAATGAAAACCGGCTAATGACAATGTTCTCGCCGAGCCCTGGAGCCGGAGCAGCAACTGGTCACAGTCATTAGGTTAGACATTAAGATCACCTCAACATTGTACGCATATGTTTTGTCTACTTAACTATAGAATAAGATATCAAAACCATCAATTAAGTGTGAACACAAATAGACATGTATTGAGTATAAGTATATATATTTTCACATTATATTATCTGATAAAAAGCATTTGGTTCTCATTATGAGTTTATTTTTTATCTGATGATGGAATTACAAACTAATCTGCCGTGCAAACTACATACAATAATAAGTCTTTCCTAATTCTTGAGACAACTTCGCATGCATTTGAATACAGAGAATAATAAAAAAAGCTTGTACTTAACCAAATCATATTTTGCAAGTTCTTAAGTAAGAGAAATTCTGGGAATTCATATGCCGCTTCGAAATGAAATTGTAAATATAGAAAATTATTGACAAATTATTTGATATTCTTTTGCTTCTCTTCACACAAATACATTTTTTAATTTGTTTATTTAGATATATACATACTTGAAAAATGACGTATAGAATAGAATTATTACTTAGTCTGTACAAATTGTTAAAAACTTAATTTTGTTTGAACTTAATTTTTGTATTATACTACATATGGGCAGCTTTTCTTTTCAATTATATATTTTAAAAAGTTCTTATTAGCTTAATAAGTGTACACTTAAATTGATTTAGTTTCTAAGTTCTGTTGGATGAAATAAAAGATTAAGAGATTTTGTTTAACACCATGTTTTTGTTTGTTTATATTTTTATTCGGATTCATTATCCCACATTGCACTTGATCGATCAGTAATAATACTTTCTTCTTGATGTAATAAAATAAATATAGATCCTCACTAGTGAAACTAGATACAGTTGGTACTTTTTAAAAGAACAAAGTATTTTCCTAATGATTTATAGCAACCTAGTTTTTTTTTGTTTTGTTTATATACTAATATTTAGGAAATAAGGAAGTTTTTACTACAAATGTGATTATCTGAAAGGTTTGTTTTCTTTCAACAAAACAAGGTATAAATGGTGTCACTTGAGCACGTGTCAGTCTTTTTAGAATCTAAGAAAAACATTTTATAAACGAAATCATCAGAGAAAATAAACGAATCAATAAATCTGTCTTAAATGTAAGGTTTGTATATTATAATGACTATTTACTAGGGCAAGTGCTCGATTAATCTTTACGTTGTATGTTTTTTTTCAGTTTAATAAACTGAATTGCAAACTTATCTTTCATTGCTGTAATCATTATCTCGTTAGCGCTTCAATAAATCTATAAACTGCTGTTGGCGCATCCAATTGGTGTTTGCCAGTGGAAAAGAAGTAAAATGTAGATGAGTATTTCTCCGACTTTTATTAATACATACATAATCCACTGGTTTGCTAATTTTTGGAGCAATTAATTATTTGCATAAACAAAATGTGTTCACCAATTTGCAATATTAAAAATGTAGTTTTCTCAGTAAAGGTTTAGGAAGGCTAGTCGACTAGTGCGTCCTGGCATTCAATCTCTGGGTGATCAAGTTGTAGCAGCTTCTTAGATGTGACAGACATTCAACTGTTTTAAATGTAAGGAGTTGGGACTCGGAAATTGTTGAGAAAAAGGCTGAGTTCCAAAAGGGTTCGCTGCTGTTTCCACACAATGTCAACAGTTCCAACTCATTTTGCACGAATTATATGCCAAGGAATAGTTAAAAAAAGCATCCTGCTTGCATATTAGGTGCAACAGTCAAGCAAACACCGCGCCAATCATTTTCTAGATGCGTTTGTGTTGGTCGTCACGTTGACCACCGCCCAAAATCTAAACACAGATACTTTATTCTCCTGAAACTGAGGGACAATTTGCAAACTAATGCATTGACAACAAAAAAATTTTGTACTAGAAAATATATTCGGTTATTGGGCGCGTTCAATTTGCAAGGCAACTCTCTAATAGTTAAACTTCTATGACTTGCCAAACGATGGTCACGTGGGTTAATCGATCAACGAGGACGGGTAGAATAGTAGGGTGTAGTAGTTGCCTTGCAAATTGAACGCACCCATTCTCTCTAAAAACGTCATTTTAATAACGACTGCCTTGTTTGTTGCAAGCAGAATATGTACATATATGACTTTTCGTTAGAATAACGGAAAATAAGAGAGCAAATGAAAAGTTTAGTTCATGCTCATTGATCTGTTTATTGTGAAAAGTTTTTGACGTTTTGGAACTAACCCAGATATACATTTGCTAAGGCGCAGACGTTCTGGCATGCTAAGAAATTTTCCCAATTCACATAATTAACGGGCGCCCGACCCGTTTAGCGACTCTGCCTAAGACACTGCAGCCTTCCATCCTATTCGACCTCTCTTACGCTGTTTCCAGTTATCCAGACAAAGCGCTCTGCCCTCCGCGATGGCTTGGTCTTTAAAACGGAGGTTCGATTTTCCTTGTCGTCTCAAAGCTGGGGGTTTGGAAGTCAAAGTTCCGTGCTTTACGTACTACGTCCACGTCTTGGTACAGGTCATTGAGTTCGCGGTTGCATCTTCTCCGTTCGCTCTCCTCGCACGTAGAACATAATGTCTATTTTTCTTTCAAAGATCAAAGATTAGCTCCCCTTTCCTGGTTTTCGTCCAGCACTCGGCGCCATAAAGTATGCAATAAATATAAAGCAGTATAAGTGCTTTTTTAGAGCTTATACTTGGTCGTGTCGTCCGGGTTAGGAGATTTGAACTCATTTGTTTTGCCTAACAGAAGTAACATTGGTTTCCAACGGTAGTTCTTCGTTGGATCTCCACTAAGGTACCATTTGTGTAGGACCTTCATTGTTCACAGTTGCCCAAAGCACTATCTACTCCAAAACAAGTTTGAAGAAGTCACATGATAGCAAATATACTTCCTGGGACACCGTGCAGGTTTGGAATAGTTCGGAAGAGGTATTTCCATATTGCTCATTGCACTGTGTGTTTTCATCGTCACGCATGGATCAGCTTTGCCGGGACCCCTAATTCGGCCATCGCTACGAAGAGCTCCTCATATATGGGGCTTTGAAGTCAATGAAAAGATGGTGGGTCTCGACTTGAAATTCTTTGGCCTTTTCCAGGATATGCCTCAGTGTGAAAATTTATGGTCTATTGTCGATATGCCGGGCTGGAAGCCACACTGTTGCCGATAAGTGTGTTGTGACATTTAAACAGTACGTTGGATAAGATCTTATATATGCGATATTAAGCACGGACATGCCGTGATAATCCTTCAAAGACATAGGATCGCCGTTCTTGTAGATAGGGCATATGGAGCTGATAGTCCAGTCATCGAGCATGATTTCCGACCAAATTTTCCCAATTTAAACCCAAGGAAAGTTTCGCGGTTAATACAATTTGGGGATCTTTCTAATTATGATAAAAGCGGTATCGATTTGCAAACCCTGACAAGATGCAACTTCTGTCTTGTTTATTAGCTATATTTTCAATAATCACATATGTATATATATTTACCAGAATTGGTATATCAAGTCTGTGGGTTAGAAGCTTATTGTTAAGGTCTGGTCTAGGCTGCACAGTATAGCGGTAATGCCGACCCAATTGTCTTGTGAACAAACGTTGAGCACCAACACAACTGACCTCGAATTTTGGTAATTTTTTTTTTATAATTTCTAAATTGTTTTTTGGGGTCTATACCCTATACAGATTGACTGTGTCTGAGTAGCTTGAATTAATATGAGTAAACATAACATTTGCGGTGCGTGCAGTGGTTCAGTGGTTATTGTGGTTATTGTAGCTAATCGAGGGGTCTCAGGTTCAAGAGTATCAATTGTTATGAGAAGTATTTGCCGTTCGGGGTCGGCTTAATATGTAGGCCCGTTCCACTTCACACCAGCAAATGGTTGGAGACCCTAGGTTTAAGGAATGGGCCGAAAATTTCTGAAATTAATTTTAAACATAAACTCTGCGGTATCTTTTGATTTTATAATGCATCGGGGGTGTCTTAAATCCACACTGGTACCAGCAGCTTATGATCGGCGTAAACAGATCATACAGGGCCTAGCTAATCCCTCCAAACACTACAGAATTGTAAGGGAGTATAAAAGAGATACACAACGTGAAGGTAGGTTTCAAAATTAAAAAAAAAAACTACTATAGAACACTCATTTCTGTGTTTTTTTTAGAACAAATCATTAATATTAATACGAAATTCAATAATTGCTGCAGTTAGTTCTCTTTAGTTTGACATCATTTGGTATTGATCGGTTGGTGGTCAAAGCCGCAAAAGGTATATATACTGCAGAAATTGCAGCGGTATTAAATAGGGCAGATTTGCACGTACTATCTGCACCCGCCCAGCTTCGCCCGTGCCCATGAATTGTATTGGCCAATATGTTCGAGTAGACTACTCAATAATTGTCTAAACTGGGTACCCGGCGTGCCTTGCTGTGCCTAACAAAAAGAATTACATGTTTTTTTTAGTAAAAACAAAATTTCACAGAAACACTCTCAGGCCACCAAAGATTGCCTGGTTTGAGCTCTGAGTCTGAGTTGTTGATAATTTCATCTCCCAACAATATCTAAATCATTGCTACATATCGTCGGCTTTATAAGAAAACCTCGTAACTCAAAAATTTGAAATTTTACAGGAGGAACGAAAGCTTCTTACCAAGCCCAGCTTTTTATTTAACGATGTTATTTTATATCCTAAATTAGTAAAAAAAATCGCAAGTTTTTTATACCCTATTCTAGGGGTATATTAATTTTGACGCATAGTTTGTAACATACCTTAATATTGCCCGTAGACCCCTAAAAGTTACTATATTTATGATCAGCATCGATAGTAATGTCGATCTAGCCATGTCCGTCCGTCCGTCCGTCCGTCCGTCCGTCCGTCCGTCCTTCCGTCCGTCCGTCGGCAAAAATTAGGCCTTTAAACTGGACCTAGAGAGCTGAAATTTTAACCATATACTCTCTAGGGTCCCGAAATAATCAAGTTTAAGAATTTTTGAAATCCGCCCACAGACACGCCCACAAACTCAAAAAAACAAAATTTTGGAAAAAATCGAATTTTGAGCTAGAGAGCTGACATTTTTTATATATGATCTATGGCCCATAAAACTTATTGGGACATAAAATTTTCAAAATCCGCCCACTGACACGCCCACAATTAAATAAAACAAATTTTGGGAAAAATTGAATTTAGAGCTAGAAAGCTGAAATTTTTTATATATGATCTTTGGCCCATAAAACTGCTTGGGACATAAAATTTTCAAAATCCGCCCACTGACACGCCCACAATTAAATAAAATATTTTTTTTTGAAAAACCAAAATTTGAGCTAGGGAGCTGAAATTTTTAATATATACTCTCTAGGGGCCCTTTATGCTCATGTGTAAATATTTTCAAAATCCGCCTACTGACACGCCCACAATTATTTTTTTTTTATTTTTGAAAGTCCAAAGTTTGAGCTAGGGAGCGTTTTTATTTACAAAAGCTTAGTTTTTTCGATAAAATCCTTTAAATTTTTGTCACGCCCACTTATGAGATATAGGAATAAGAATAGGGTATCCAACAGTTCGCCCAAGCGGACTGTAGCCCGCCCCTATGTTTTTTAAATAAAATCCTTTAAATGTTATGTAACAAAATATGTAGAGCGTTCCGCATAATTCAACCATACTTAGACTTTATTTGTTTTGAATGAATAGCCTTACATTCCTTACCACGTAAAGTGGACGGCTGGAGTTACAGCGCTGTTTCACGGTCAGCCACAACTGTAACTCCAGCACTTTACGTGGTAAGGAATGTAAGGCTATTCATTCAAAACAAATAAAGGAATTGACGGAAAACAAAAATTAAAACCAGGAAAAATTGTGTGGTATCACATAAAAAAAAAAAAAAAAAAAAAACATTAATCATAAAAAAATTCTCGACAAAAAACAATGTCAAAAGTCTTTCACCCTCTCTATAACCCATTTCAGTCCAACTATGCTTGTCGAAATGGAATAGAATTAGAGAAAACACAGAAAGAAACAACCTGAATGAATAACATAGTATACTTACAGGAGCAAAAGTTTGTCCAAGAAATTGCAAATAAAAACTGGATAAACTCGTGGCTTCAATGGCACAGTGCAAGAGTGCTTGCCTGAGAAGACGCTGGTCTAGGTTCGAATCCCAGTGGAAGAAAATGGAATTTCGGGATAAATGAAGGAAAAAGACAGACCAGCACCACATAAGGAGTCTGATGATCGGTTGTGGCTGACCGTGAAACAGCGCTGTAACTCCAGCCGTCCACTTTACGTGGTAAGGAATGTAAGGCTATTCATTTAAAACAAATAAAGGAATTGACGGAAAACAAAAATTAAAACCAGGAAAAATTGTGTGGTATCACATAAAAAAAAAAACCATTAATCATAAAAAAATTCTCGACAAAAAACAATGTCAAAAGTCTTTCACCCTCTCTGTAACCCATTTCAGTCCAACTATGCTTGTCGAAATGGAATAGAATTAGAGAAAACACAGAAAGAAACAACCTGAATGAATAACATAGTATACTTACAGGAGCAAAAGTTTGTCCAAGAAATTGCAAATAAAAACTGGATAAACTCGTGGCTTCAATGGCACAGTGCAAGAGTGCTTGCCTGAGAAGACGCTGGTCTAGGTTCGAATCCCAGTGGAAGAAAATGGAATTTCGGGATAAATGAAGGAAAAAGACAGACCAGCACCACATAAGGAGTCTGATGATCGGTTGTGGCTGACCGTGAAACAGCGCTGTAACTCCAGCCGTCCACTTTACGTGGTAAGGAATGTAAGGCTATTCATTCAAAACAAATAAAGGAATTGACGGAAAACAAAAATTAAAACCAGGAAAAATTGTGTGGTATCACATAAAAAAAAAACCATTAATCATAAAAAAATACTTAGACTTTTGTCACGCCCACTTATGAGGGATAGGAATAAGAATAGGGTATCCAACAGTTCGCCCAAGCGGACTGTAGCCCGTCCTTATGTTTTTTACTGGAGTTACGAGGTTTTTGTCATTCTACCCTTGGAGTTATGAGGTTTGCTGCTAAACAATACCTTCTGACTTCTTAATAAATTTTATCGAAAACTAGTAGACATTTAGTAGCTAGCAGGTAAAAATGCTTTAAGACTCGTGAAAATCCTTGGGTAATGACATTTTTAAGTCTTGCAAATGATCATACCTCATTTTCGTGATTTTGATTTCCCCGCTTTTTCATACCACTTTTATACCTTTGGATGGTGGGGTTACGAGTTTTGATTTTTATAAGCAGGAGTTACAAGGTTTGCTCCTAAGTAATTTGTCGGAGTTAAGAGGTTTTCAGGAACCTTTTATACTTTGGAGTTACGAGATATAAACAAAATGGTTTTCATGGGATTTAAAGTTATTGAGGAGCTACGAGGCTTTCCATAACAGTCCGCCTACCGAGTTTCTATAAAGGCCCTTTTAGACGATCAGTTATCAGTTCAGTTTTCAGTTCAGTTGTCAGTTCAGTTAAAAAAGACAGTGCATTTAGACATCAGTCCAGTGTTCAGTTCAGCATGCATTTGTCTTGTGAGCAGTCGAAAGTCAGAAGAAATACATTACGTAATGGACGATGAAAGCCGATAAATTTCAATGAAATCGACCATATTATCACTCCGTTTCGACATATTGAAAACAGGAAATCTAAAATGTTGATTCACCGTCAACTGCAATTGAAATGACGATTGAACTGACAGCTGATTTACACATCAGTTTAACTGATAACTGACAACTTATGGGAATTCCATCAGTTTCAGTTTCAATTTCAGTTAAACGTTTCAATGTTTGCATTTAGAGACATCAGTTTAACTGAAATCTTAACTGATAGCTCAACTGAAACTGAAACTGAAATGATCGTCTAAATGTGCCTTAAGATAGCATCAAAAAGTAATTTTTACTAAAAATGGAGTTACGAGGTTTTCTTATTAAGCCGACGATATATAATTCTAATCATATTTCACACCAAATTTTCATACAAAATCCTATATCGGTTTTACCCAAATTTTCTAATATTTCGATCAACTTCTCCAAATTATTTCCGTAAAAACCTGATCCGGACTATTACAAACATTAAAAGAGAAATGATCCAATTCGGTATAGCCATTCTCATGCGATACGCTAACCAAAGGACAGCATTCCATCTTTTATTAACTCTAATTATTCTCCATACAAAATTCCACTACAAAACACTCCATCGGTATTTATAGATAAATACATTGTATTCCATTCTGTTATTGTTGTTTTCTTTTAAAGTGAATAAAATTTTAAAAAATTGTGTGTGCGTATATACCAGGGCCCTACGTTTCGTTTTTGCAACACCCTATAACTTCACTTTGCTACTAGGTCCGTTCGCGAACTAATATGCAAACGTAAATTTATATAAACTTTCGTGCAAAACTACACAAACGCGTTCGCGTACTGAGAAAATGGTAAAAAGATGAACGAAAGAAACATGTACTTTCGTTCATTTTTCTTTACACAGAATTTCAGCTGGTAAGAAAATGAAAACTGTCAAATGATGAAATCCTATGAGTTTGCCAGCAAAAAAAAACAGCTGTTGCTTCTTTTCAAAGAATTATTGTAACCCTTAGTTTAGTTTTTGGAAAGAAATAAAGAAATTTAAATAATAATAAAAATAATAATAATAATAAGCCAAACTAAGACGTTTTTCACCTTTTTACACAAAAGCGTTCGCTTACTTTTCTTAGAAATAAAAGAATTCTCTCTCGATTTTGGACATTTGACACTTTTCATTTTTCTACACATAAAGTATGCGAACGGAGCTACTGTCAAAAATATTTTGACTTGATTTATTGATTTTAGAATGCTTTTTCACAATGGACCTACCATTGGTCTAAGTGTGTTGGCTTTGGCTGACAGCCACGTCTACCTATTGATTTTAGAGCAGAATATCAATATAAAAATAAAATATTATCAATATCGGAAGAAAAATGAATTCGGTTCTAAATAGGCCAAATTGAATGCGTTACTTGTTTATTGAATAGTGTTATTGTTAATGTTATAGTTAATGATGCATGATGCTTATATCCGGTCAAATAGATGCACCTGACTTGCTGTCGTCTTTTGGCTTTAATTTTCGTGGTGGTGCCCAAAATTTACGCAGTGTTGAATTATTATTTAGCCCCCATCATAGAACGAATTATGGGAGGCATGCGCCTATTAGTCGCATGAGTAGAATCTATAATCGAAATGATCATGTGATTGACTTGCATGTTAGTAAAATTAAGCTTAAAAATATTTCCGTAATAATGCTTTAATGTCTTAAATTATTTGCATGATTTGTGTCTGGGTTAGTATTTTATAGGTACATAATTATCGTATTTTTAATTGTTTTGTCCTTACTAACACCTGCACTAAATGATGAGCCTGTGAGAGCACTTTTAGTGCTGGCAAATTTCTGCTCGTGATAGTTGCTTGCTTTAAGCACACCACGACACAGAGCTGATAGTGAAAAAAAAAAGAAAAATGTTATTTGCAATTTAACTTGATTTCACAAAACTTAAATTTCCGTGGCACCAATATTTAAAATAGGGCCTAAAACCTAGCTTCACCAACCATTTTTGGGACACTAATGGGGGGGACCTACAGTCTTAGGACGACTCCGAACGGCGAATATGAGAAGCTTCTCTTGACAATTTATGCTTTTGAATGTTTGTCGGACCTTCGCAAGAGGTAAGGCAATGGAAACAATTTAAGGTGTTCGTAGGATTCGGATTTTGAACCCTTCACTCAGTAGTCCAACGCACTAACCCCTGAGCCACTGCCGTCCACAAATTTAAATTTAACTGTACCTAATCTAATTATACACATCTGCAAAACATCAACCACAAGATGTCAGTGGCTTAGATAAAAATTACATCGTTAAAATTGTGGTTGATGTCTTGAATAAGATGAAATCTGTTATCTTATAAACCCCGACCAACTTCGGCTCAATTACATTAATACGCTGTCAAAAATGGCTGTCACCGGTTTGACAATACGTTCCTCTATCTTTTCATTATTTTCTCTAATTTTAATAATTTTTTCACAAAGTAAAGTATCGGGAAATGTAAATAATTCACCAATAGGTGTTCATCGTCGCTTTGAGTATAAGTATTCATTTAAACCGCCTTATTTAGCGCAAAGAGATGGAACTGTTCCATTCTGGGAGTACGGTGGAAGTAAGTAACACGTCAGAAGATTTTACATCACTCTCTAACTGGTACTATTTGCAATGAGAGTGAAAGAACTTAAGCTATGTTTCGTATTTTTCAAAAACGTTGACACGCGTACGATTTTTTTTGTTGCCTTTGGACCAAAAATACTTGATAAACAGCAATCTCATTAACGCACTTAATTACGCAATTTCAGATGCCATAGCCAGCGCCGAAAGCGTTCGAGTAGCGCCATCATTGCGCTCTCAAAAGGGTGCAATTTGGACAAAATCGAAGACAAACTTTGATTGGTGGGATGTGGAAATCGTCTTCCGGGTAACAGGTCGTGGTCGCATTGGTGCCGATGGTTTGGCTTTCTGGTATTCCGAAGAAAAGGGCGACTATAATGGGCAAGTCTTTGGCTCATCCGATAGATGGAATGGTCTTGGTTTATTTTTCGATTCGTTCGATAACGACAACAAACACAACAATCCCTACATCATGGCTGTGGTGAATGATGGAACCAAACAGTTTGATCATCAGAATGATGGCACAACTCAATTGTTGTCCGGTTGTCTACGCGACTTTAGGAATAAGCCGTTCCCCACCCGTGCTCGTATTGAGTACTACAACAACGTGCTGACGGTGCTCTTCCACAACGGCATGACTAACAACAACGATGACTACGAGATGTGTTTGCGTGCGGATGGTGTGCAGCTCCCTAAGAATGGCTACTTTGGTGTATCTGCCGCAACTGGTGGTCTTGCTGATGATCATGACGTCTTTCACTTCCTTACATCGTCTCTGCATGCACCTGGCCAGTTTGTCCAGCCAGCAGGCTTACCTGACGGCTCTGAAAAGCTTACCCAGGAGTTCAAAGAGTATCAGGACAAGCTTGAAAAGCAGAAACAGGAGTATCGCAAGGATCATCCTGATGAGGTAATGTGTGAAAAATACTTTGATAGTTTGTGACTGAAACGTTCTCTTTTTGACGTTAGCCAAAGCACGACGAGGAATGGGAAGAGTTCTATGAGTCGGAGAATCAGCGTGAGTTGCGCCAAATCTGGCAGGGACAGAGTCAGATTGGTGAGACACTCCGTGAGTTATCCCGGAAAATGGACGAAGTCATTGGTAGGCAGGAAAACACTCTGTCATTGGTTTCACGAGGGTTTGGCGGGCAGCAAGTGCAAGTACCTGCAGCTGGACAACAACCACCTGTCGCGCAACAGGGCATCCCCGCAGTTGGGTCTATTACCCGTACAGAAGTCGATATGATGTTGAACAATCAGAACATGCTGGTCACCACCGTCAGAGAGATCAGAGCTCTTATCGGCGACATAAGCTCTCGCACGGATACTATTATCACGAATCAAGCTAAGGCGCCAACAGCCTCCATTCAGAGTGCCTCTGGCTACGACATTCAGTCAGTTGTTGCAGAGATGCGTGATGGCCTCAACCAAGTCAAACAAGGAATGGCACACGTTGGCCAAAAGTGAGTATGACACTCTCCAACCCTGATGGCCGCTTAATCTCGTTTGCATTTTAGATTGACCTCTCCAAATGGATCGCCACAAGTAGGTTGTCCAACCGGAAATTGTGTTGGCGTGACCCTCTTCCTTAGCATAACAGTTGTCCAATTACTGTTGGTATTCCTCTACAACATTTTCAAGTAAACGATGATTTTTTCCTCTGCATTCCTTGTTTACGTATTTTTTTTTTTTGTTTTTTAGAAATCGAAGTGAAGCTCAAGCGAAAAAGTTCTACTAGGCCAAACAAATTAAACGGATCGTTAAGTTTTTATAGTTTTCTCAATGCAAGCAACAAACTAAAAACAAAAGTAGAAACGAACCAGAATAGCGCAAGCACTAAGGACTTATATCCGAAATCATTTAATTATAAGCAAATTGGTATACAGATGCGCGGCAGAGGAGCAAATAGGTTAAAGGAACAGGGCAACTCGTCATTCCATAAAATAATTAATTCGTCTCCTTTGTTCTCTTCTTTTTGTGTAAAACAATAATTGTAATAAGCTGTCATAGAAAAAAAAGTAATCTTAGGGATAGACACACAACAATTGGAATGTGATTCAAATGTTTTGGAAATTGTACTAGGATAGACTAGACATTTTTTTTTGTTTGCTTTCTATGAGAAAGAAATACTTCTGTTTATTTGATGGCTAAATACGATCATTTTTTTTTACTTCGTAATTTAATTTATATTTTTTTTTTGTTATTCTATTAAACGAATTTTTTTTACAAACACATGCGATTGTTTTTAATTTCTGTACGCGAAATATGCTAATGGGGTAACAGATCATTCTCACGTTAGTGGTAACTGCGGTACCATGGCAACGTGGATAAAAAAAAATTAAAAAAAATATTAGGCCTTAACACCATACATGTCCTAAAGTCTAGCTTCTTTAACATCAGCAAAATGGAATGGACCTACAATTTAACGCCGAATCCGAATGGTAAATTTGAGAAGCTTCTTATGACAAGTTATACTTTTGGATGTTTGTCAGATGTTCGTAAGAGCTGGGGCACTAACCTCTGCGCCACTGCGGCCACAGTTGAACTACGGCAGCGTGAGGTAGTAAGTGTAGAAATCTATAAACTTTCGATGTTCCAAATTATATGTTTCAATGAACTTTCACCATTACTTGCCGGAACTTGTTGTGTTGTAATATTTGTATACCCTATTCTAAGGGTATATTATTTTGACGCATAGTTTGTAACATACCTTAATTTTGCCCGTAGACCTCTAGAAGTTACATTAGGTCCGTTCGCGAACTAATATGCAAACGTAAATTTATATAAACTCGTGCAAAACTACACAAACGCGTTCTCGTAGAAAATGGTAAAAAGATGAACGAAAGAAAAATGTACTTTCGTTAATTTTTCTTCACACAAAATTTCAGCTGGTAAGAAAATGAAAACTGTCAAATGATGAAATCCTATGAGTTTGCAGTAAAAAAAAAACAGCTGTTGCTTCTTTTCAAGCCAAACTAAGAAGTTTTTACACAAAAGCGTTCGCGTACTTTTCTTAGAAATGAGAGGATTCTCTCTCGATTTTGGAGATTTGACACTTTTCATTTTCCTACACATAAAGTACCTACGCGAACGGACCTATTAGTGATCACAAACTTTTTTTTTTATATTATAAAGGTGAAGAGTTTGTTTGTTTGTTTGGTTGAACGCGCTAGTGCTAGTCTGAGGTTTGAATTGAAAAATTCTTTTTGTGTTGGATAGTTCATTTAGTGAGGAAGGCTTTATGCTTTATAACATCACGCTGCAGCCATTATTCCTTTTTAAAGCTTCCGTTGCGTGCGCTGTGTAAACGGCTTAAGTTACGCAAAAATTATGTATGATGGAATTGTTCCTCTTTAAAAGTTCTAAAAAAAAGTCCGCGATAGCATACCTATGTCTATCTTTTAAGATTGACTCAGTATAACCTTTTTTTATGGTAATCAAATTTGCTTGAAATAAATGCATTATTTGCGAAGGAGCTTTATCAACATAATATTTATCCTTATCCAAATAAATATGTTATTAATCACAAGTATTTAATTGTCAACAAAATTGTCCTTGACATTGCCAACGTTTAAATTTGCTCGAAAACGATACACATTGCGACTCGACGCTCGCCGATACAACTGTTTCTGCGCCAGCGAATCAAATTCGTACATTGTTTGCGATCATCATAGCCACATGTCATCCGTCGAACCCGACCGCATTGTGGGACAAATACAAGGACGAGAGAGCTGACGACATTTTGCACAGAGTTCGCATGACAACTTCGAGTTTCGATCTTCAAATTTACGCGGAGATCCGCAACAAGGAGTTAGTTCTGATCGAAGACAGTCTGTTGTCGACATTGGGAATGCCAGCGCGAATTGCAACGGGAGCAAGACTATGATCGAGATGAGCTGACCGAAAGAGTCAGAAAAAATGTGCCGCTGTTGAATGACGAGCAGAAGAACGTGTACGATTCGCTGATGAAGGTTGTTGACGATAGAACGGGAGGTATTTACTTTCTCGATGCTCCCGGTGGGACAGGCAAGACATTCTTCATTTCGTTGAGTCTGGCAACAATTCGGTCAAGATCTCAAATTGCGTTGGCTGTTGCAGCCTCTGGCATTGCTGCCACATTGTTGGAAGGTTGTCGAACTGCACATTCGCATAAACGAGCCTTGGAGCTAGTTGACCGAATGATGAAGGATTTACGAGGTGATTTGAGACGATTTGGTGGGGCTATGATATTGCGTTCCGGCGATTTTCGCCAAACGCTTCCCGTCATCCGGAAATCTACTGCTGCCGATGAACTTAATGCATGCCTGAAATCGTCGTGTTTATGGCGGCATGTCAAGAAGTTGAAATTGACCACGAACATGAGAGCCGCATTGCAGAACGACCCATCGGCTGCTGAACTCTCGAGACAATTTCTGGCGCTTAGCAATGGGCAAATTAATGTGAATGTTTTGACTGGATTGATATCGTTACCGGCAAATTTTTGCGAGTTCACATCGTCGAAGGAGGAACTCATCACAAAAGTGTTCCCCGGCATTGCACAAAATTATAAAAATCTCGATTGAATTAGCAGCGAATAATAAGGACGTCGATAGCTTGAATTTCAGTATTCAAAGCCAAATCACTGCAGAACTGCATTTGTACAAATCTATTGACAGCGTGACCGACGAGGATGGAGCGACCAACTATCCGACGGAATTTTTGAGCTCGCTTGACGTGCCAGGAACTCCGGCGCATAATTTACAGCTGAAGGTGGAATCGATCACAATCATGTCGCGGAATCTGAATCATCCGAAATTGTGAAACGGTACGCGGTTGTCCGTCAAGAACAATGTGTCCTGATGAACAATGTGATTTAAGTGTCAATCATCAAGAGCAAATTCAAAGGAGAGGAAGTCCTTAACCAATTCAAGCCGATTCAGTTCCCCATTCGATTATCTCGATATTCGATAATCTCGAATTTACCTGTTTTTCGCACGGTCAGCTGTACGTTGCCTGTTCGCGTGTTGGCAAATCGTCTTCGTTGTTTATCATATCGCTCTCTACTGATTTTGATTCCACTCAAATAAATCACATTGAAATTTAAGCTATCTGTGTTTTATTATCACTCTGGAGTTAAATTGCTGCCTTCGTTAAATTGGGGCGACACGAAGTTCGCCGTGTCCGCTAGTATTTTATAAAATCTACCTAATTGACTATTTATTCAAATCTCAAAATAAGCATAATTATCCGGCAGGACGTAAACCTCGTCAAAATTGTCTTGCACCGGCATAAAAGTATTCAGCTAGGTTTAAACTTTTTTTTGTAGGTTTAAAACGTTTGGGTTTTCAAATTTGTTTGTTGCATTAAGTACGCTTAGATATGCCATAAACAGAAGTTCTGCAGATAACGGTTGTGGCTCTTTTGAGAAATTGGCTGTTAAAAAATGCGCATTCTTGTTCAATATTGACATAGGTACTTGGTATAAGCAAATCAAGTTACATGTTATAGGAGGAGTTTGTGTGATTTCAAAAATTTAGGTCCAAGACGTGTCAAGTGCTACAACACGTCGTGTTCAAACAAATTGTTTTCTTGAACTTCCGGTATGATATCTTAGGCAGGATGATTGGAACAAAATAAGGGTAGCGACTAATGAAAGTTGGAGTACGTTTGAATTCTGTGGCAATACCAGCAAAATGTGGCCGCTTTATAACAAGCGAAAAACGAAGAGATTAGTACAAACGGACAAAAGAGCTTTATCCTCTTCTTCTTTCTTGAATGGCGGTGAGGCTATGATCAGGATTAAAGGGATCTTAATCCTTCGACATAATCAATCGATCGATATTTTGGTATTATGATTGTCAATTGACAAATTATGCATCTGTTGTGAACACAGACAAGCAAAATGCAATTATGAAGAGGTATTTCATTTGGCGTTTAAGTTATTAAATCCATTTTTCTGTGGTTCGTTCGTTTTAGTTCAGTTGAAATTTATTTTTTGTTTAATTTATAGGTGTTAATATATTTTGTGATGACTTTCAGTTATGTTTATGAACTTTTTGATTTGGGAATTTTGATGATTGACAACGATAATACCGATTCACCAATTTTGTTGACCATTGTCAATTTTCGTCAAATATCGTACTCATATTTAACATAATAAGGCTCTGAGTGTCAAATGGAAAAAAACATCAGCTGAATTAATTGAAGGAACAAATTTATGAATTTCTATGCCGAGAGACTGTTAGTTCAACTAAGTCTATGTCCAAGCTTGTTGTGGAATGCAGGGAGACGTTGAATAGGGCTTGTCATCGGCTAGATATCACTCTCGTCTGGGTTCCCGGCCATATGAACATTGAAGGAAATGAGAAAGCCGATTAACTTGCCAGACGTGGCTCTGCTCTGTGCGTATCTCATGCCGAGAAAGTCTTCCCTCCGCTAGAATATGTAAAGAGAGAAATCCTCCTGCACTTCACCTCAAGGGCTGAGACTAGATGGACGAACCGTATGAACTGTGTCATTTCAAGGAAGATCTAGCCAACCTACGATGATTCCAGAACAAACAACCTCTTAGCCAGAACGCGTGTAGATATAGCCAGACTTACGGCAATTAGTACAAGCCATTTACCATTAGGAACTCACGCAGCCAAGCTTGGCATCCCCCATAACACCCACTGCCGTAGCTGCGCTGATACAGACTAGAGTGAAACAGTGTTCTATCTCCTCTGTGAGTGTCCGGCTCTAGCCAAAACCAGATGCAGCGCACTAGGTCATCCCTTTTACAACGACCTTTCGGCCATCCAAAGCATCCACTTCAATAACATCATCAAATTCCTCAACTCCACAGGCTGGTTTAGAGCTCCCTCAACATCCTTCTCCCCCTTTAATTTCAGGTTCCGTTAGTTCTGGTACCAGAATGGCGCTCAATGCGCTACTTGTGTTTTCCTCGTCAGGTAACATGGAATACAGCCACTAAAACCAACCAACCAACCATGCCGAGAGACGAGTTTTGCTTGAATATTTCTTCAAAAGTTCATAATAAAGCGTATAACAAACAAAAATCCAGAATTAGGAAGGAGTATCCAAACACTATTTTTGATTACTAAAAACTAAACAGTTTAATAGGATAGCGAACAAAAAATAAAAATGAAACCGTAATCAGGAAAAAATTTTTTTGTTTGGAAACAAATTAAGTTGTATAATTGTCTATACATTTACCACAACATACAAGCGAATTAAACACTATCAACACGGCAAAGAAATGTGGTAGTGGGCAGATGAAGCCAAGGCAATGATAAATGACAAAAAAGCGGCATTCAAAGCTTGGTCAAAGTGCTAAATTTATAATTTAGATGAAAAAGCTCACTCGAATTGGAATACAGACTTTGCACCCAAGCAAAGTTCTTCGGCTGCTGGTAGAAACCAGGCTATCCACGAACTGCGACAAATCAGCTTGAACAGGGGCATAACCATTTGCAAAATAGCCGCTCAGAGAATGAGATATGCTCAGGAAATCTGTTTCCCCAAGTTCATAACCAATGCTCAAGGTGCTTCTTGTGGATGACGAAAAAAGACTACCCATGTGCAACAGTATTGTGAACAACTTCTTAATGAACAATTTCCTCGGATATATCGTACCAGTGTGGCTTCCGGCAGATCGATAATAAACCAAATCTTCACACTAAAGCAAATCCTGGAAAAGGCCAATGAATTTCAAGTCGAGACGCACCATCTTTTCATCGACTTTAAAGCCGCATATGATAGCATTCATCGCCAGGAAATCTACTTGGAGATGACCGAATTCTGGATCCCGGGAAAACTGAACCAGTTGTGTCGCATGACGCTGGAAAACACGCGGTGCAATGTGCAGTATGGAAACAGTTCTTCAGAACTATTCCAAACCTGTACCGGATTCTGGAAAGGAAATGCGCTGTCATATGACTTCTTCAATCTTGTTCTGGAGCAGATAGTGCGTAGGACAGGTTTCAATACGGAAGGCACTATCTTCAACAGATCCGCCCAAGTACTGGGATACTGGGACGATATCGACATCATCGGTTGATCTCAGCGTGCCGTTTTAGAGGTTTTATGCCGATTGAAGAACAGGCAAAATTGGTTGCCCAAAACAAATATTTTTGAAGTCAACGAGCACAAAACGAAGTACTTGCTTTCAACAAACAAACAAATATCTGTCCACCGACTAGGACAAAACGTCACTGTTGATAGTAATAACTTCGATCATTAGGCAGGACATTGCAGCCGTACTCATACAGGAGCCCTGGATCAATAAGAACGTGATTCAGGGGCTCCGGCAAAAGAACTATACATTGTTCTACAAGGCGGAAGGTAAAATCAGGACTTGTATCCTTATTAAAAACCACATAAAGGCATTTCTTTTGAATAATTACAGCTCTGGCGACTTGACGGCGGTTATCTGCGAGAGGGAAGATGGAAAATCTCTGTGTCTGACCTCAGCCTATCTTCCCTACGATTCTGCGGTCGTAATAACGGAAGATCTAAAGGACTTGGCTGGTCAAAACTGGATGAACGTACTGGGCTGCGATGCAAACGCCCATCATACGCAATGGGGTAGTGGAGACACAAATTCAAGGGGTGAGTGTCTTTATGATTTTATTATATTGTCCAACCTTACGGTATGTAATAGAGGGAATTCACCTACTTTTGTTACACGTAACAGACAGGAGGTTTTAGACGTTACACTTGTCTCCAACACAGACAAAATGGAAATCAGGGAGTGGAGGGTAGTTTATCAGGCATCTCTGTCTGACCACAGATGGATACGCTTCAAAATTAATTTTCAGCATAGGGCGTGTAATTTCTATAGAAACCCAAGAAAGGCAGACTGGGATAAATACATAGATTTCATTAATCTACGTTTAGATACCCAGCCGATCACCGGCGAAAATATGGTGGACTTAGATAGGGCAGTAGAAGCCGTGAGCAGAACCCTAAACACAGCGTTCGAAAAGGCATGCCCGGCAAACAAAAAGCCAAAAAGGGCTCAACCGAAGTGGTGGAATAAGGAAATCGGCCTTAAAAGAAGGGAGGTAAGAAAACTTTATAATAGGGCAAAACTCATTAAAAACGATACCACATGGGATGAGTATAGCGAAAGCAAGAGGGAATTTAAATACTTAGTGAGGAAATCCAAGAGATCTTCATGGAAAAAGTTCTGTGAATCTATTGAGTTAACTGAAGAGGCGTCGAGACTGCGTAAAATGCTCTCAAAGGAGGCTAGCGTACCTAGCTACCTAAAAAATAACAACGGGACATGGGCCGTGAGTAGTCAGGAGGTTCTGGCTACCCTGGTGGAAACCCATTTCCCCGGTTCCACAACCACAACGGACCTAGGCCTACAAGGGCAGGAGGAAGTCGACTGTCCCTCTTTCGAGTGGGAAGAAACTGACAATATCATCAACCGAAAAAAGTTACGGTGGGCCATGCATACATTCAAACCGTATAAATCTCCAGGGCCGGATGGTATTCTACCGATCATGCTCCAAAAAGCGCCAGAGCATGCAAAACAAAAGATTTTGGATATACTGAGATTCAGTCTAAGAACAGGGCATATTCCAACAGCCTGGAGAGAAGTCCGGGTTGTTTTTATACCCAAAGCCGGCAAACAGGGTCACACGATGGCGAAGGACTTCAGACCAATCAGTTTGTCGTCCTTTTTGCTCAAAACCCTTGAGCGTCTGGTGGAAGCTCACATTAGAAATAAATGTAGCAATGGTTTTTTATGCGAGTCACAGCACGCATACTTAAAGGGTAGATCAGTAGAAACTGCTCTACACAACGTAGTGGGTAAAATTGAAAATAGTCTACACTGCGGCGAATTTGCTTTGGCCTCTTTTCTCGATATAGAAGGAGCCTTCAATAACGTTGAATGTAGAGCTATAAAAAGCGCCTGTTAACGCTAACATAGAACAGGGAATCATAAATTGGGTATGCAACATGCTCGCCAACAGGAACATAAACTGCTCCCTTGGTCAAAGCTCCATAAGGATGTCTGCAACTAGAGGAACCCCGCAGGGGGGAGTCATATCGCCACTGCTGTGGGTACTGGTCATTGACAACGTCCTAAAGGAAATTAAGTCAATGGGTATAAATGCCACAGCGTATGCGGACGACGTGGTCATAGTAGTGCAAGGAAAATTTTTGAATACTTTAAGTGAGATCACAGAGACCGCCTTAAGGAAAATCAGTAATTGGGCCAAGGGCTGCGGACTAAATGTCAATCCCTCGAAAACGGAGTTAGTCCTGTTGACGAGACGACACAAAATACCGCACTTCAATCTCCCGAAACTTGACGGAGAGGAACTGCTCCTCACGGACAGTGCGAAGTATCTGGGCGTAATCCTAGATAGAAAATTAAATTGGAATCTTAACATAAGGGAACGAATGAAGAAAGCGTATAATGCCCTCTTTATTTGTAAGAGAACAATAGGCAAAACATGGGGCCTGAAACCCGCCATGGTACACTGGATGTATACAGTAGTGGTGATACCCATACTAACATATGGCTCACTTGTGTGGTGGAGGGCAACAAATAAAAGAACCATAATTGGAAAACTAGCAACGGTGCAGAGAACGGCAAGCATAGCCATCACTGGTGCAATCCGTACTACTCCTACGGCAGCACTGGACGCCTTCCTGCACTTTATCCCGCTAGATTTAAAAATAAAGCAACTTGCTGGCAACAGCGCTTTGCGCCTACAAAATTTAGGCCAGTTTAAGGACTGTAGTTTTGGGCACTGCACGTCTTAGCTGATGTGCTACCCGGAAATCCTATACGGACTGATGAGATTTGCCCCTTGGTCGACCATGACTGTGCTGGGTACCGGGACACAGCGGTATAGAGGGAAATGAGCAAGCCGATGAGCTAGCAAGAAAGGGAGGGGAGCTGGAAAACAGCGCAGATGTGAACATTAAACCACCCCTGGGCGTCTTTAAGGGAAAAATCAATGAAAAGATCTTAAAAATGGCTGACCTCAGATGGCAGAACATAGTGGGACATAGGGTGTCTAGAGCCCTTTGGCCCCATTTGGATAAGAAAAGATCTAAGGAAATTCTAAAATTGAGCAGGGAACAGCTTAGAACAGTAATTGGGATTATGTCAGGGCACTGTCTTCTAAGAAAGCATGCTAGGCGACTTGGTCTGGTGGATGTGGACACGTGCAGGTTCTGTGGTGATCTACAAGCCGAGGAAGACGTAACACACATATTGTGTGAGTGCGAGGGTGTAGCACGGAATCGTAGGAGGATTCTAGGGGAATACTTCTTCGAGGAACTAGGGGAGCTGAGCGGCATGGACCATAGGAAGCAGGTTAAGTTCTGCAGGAGGATTGGGCTCTGTCTAGGAAAAGTTTTTTAGATTTTTAGGTTTTTCTCCAATTAAAGTTTTTTCAAGTGGTTCCCTAGGGATCGCGATGGGCCCTTCTGGTGCCTAGTGCTGTATGCAAATTGCATACCCATTTTTAACCTATGACCTATGACCTAATAACTTCGATGAAGTAGTTACCTATCTCGGAGTATACATCAACTTCATAAATGACACCTTTGTGGAGATCCGACGGAGAATTACCCTAGGAAACCGTTGCTACTTCGGTTTGGCGAAACAAACGGTTCCAAAACACCTAACTCGGAAAACCAAGTAAAAGCTCTACAAAACACTGATACTGCCAGTTCTGCTTTACGGCGCCGAGTACTGGACGATAAGCGGGAAAGGCGAGCTAATTTTAGCTTCTTTGGAAAGAAAAATACTCCGTCGGATATTTGGTCATGTCTGCGAGGAGGACGAAGGGAGGAGAAGATATAAGCGCGAACTCTATGAGCTGTACCGAGATGTGGATGTAGTCCAAAAAGCTAAAATACGTTAACTACATTGGCTGGGCCACATCGAGCTAATGGACAATAACGCTCCAGCGAAGAGGATCTTCGACTCCGAGCCCACAGGTTAGAGACGGCAAGGAAGAACAAACCTTTGTTTTAAAGACCAAGAGCGCTTGGTCTGGATAATTGAAGGCAGGGTGCCCTGAATCACGGAGGATGGAAGGCTGCAGTGTCTCAGGCAGAGACTCTCCACGGGTCGGGAGCTCGTTTCTCTCATTTCCTGTTTATCGTCCAGCACTTGGCGCCATAAAGCAGAACTGTCAATATCAGTGGTTTGCACAGCTTACATATTATCTCCCGCGTTAAGTGTTTGGAACTCATATGATTTGCCAAATTGAAGTAGCGACGGTTTCATTTTCGGAGTTGATGTTTTATCCGAGGTAGGTGAACTCCCTTATTACCTCGAAGATGCTGCTACAACATTGACGTTTGTCCTAGTCCAGGATTTGCCTAAGTTTGAAGATTTGGGCTATGATCGGTCTACCATGCCGGAAGTCAACTGGTACGTGCCGAATAATGTGTTACAGAACATCTTCAGACGATCACACAGTACGTTGGATAGGATCGGCAATACTGGGTGATGGAACCGATTCTTCATTGACTGGACGTGGGTTTCTTTCTTGCCCTATCACTCTCTTAATGTTAGTAGCCAGTTTCTTGGCCTTTCGATCGTGAGACACGTCGATTTTCCAGGGTGGCTGGTAATCTACGGTGCTCTCGGCTGCCTCTATGATGATGGCGCGATACCGGTTCCACAATTCACATATGTGACGTTAACAATCAAACAGAGGCTACAAAAATTGAATGTGAAAAGAGAATCAAATAAAGTAAATTTAGTTTTAAGTGTGGACGTTTTTTTTTATAAGTTTGATGAAAAAATATATATATAAGGACCTTTTATTTTCATCCTTTGGTAAAACGTTTTTTTAGGCAGTTTTGCTTATTAAAATTATATTTAGCGCATTTTGGAAATAAGTTTTTTAAATGGTATCGTTTTGATTCTTAAATACGGATATAAAATTAAGAAAGGGAGAGAAAAATTAAGTAACGAAAAGTTTATTTTTATTGCAATTCATTAAAAAATTATTTCACAGCGAAAATAAAGAATATAAATAGAATAAAAAAAAAAATTAACTAACTAAATAGTTCACAGCAATTTACTTTTGTTTTCATCAGAGGAACTTTAGATACAAAGAAAGCATTAAAAAAAGTCAAAATATAGTAAAAAAAGAAAACTAAACGCAGCAGTAGTAGGTTTCTTCGAGAAACTCACAGTCATCAGGTTCATCCTCAGGATCTTGCAAAACATCTGCATCCATAATACCTTTATAAAATTGCAAGTCTTCGATTTCTCTCCATTTTTCACCACAATGATGTTTAAGGAGTTTGTCAACATCATTCTTTTTGGCTTCTGTAATAGGAACCCCGGAGGGCAATGATCTTAAATCCATCCATTCTTTTACCAGGACGTATAACGGACCTTAAAACTCCAACGTCAGATTTGTAGCTCATCTCGCCACAAGCACTTGTACGGACAAACCGCTTAGTGGGCTTGAACTTGAAATGCCATTTATTGGTTGGCTTTAAGATTTCTTGGACGGCCGCCTTCCAATCCATTACTGGGCACTCTTCCGTTCCAAGTTTTTTGACAGTTCCATGTTCATTAAAAATTTCATGATACTTTTCAGGAAGAAGGATGGCTTCCTCATGTTGTACTTTTTTTTCTATGCCAGCAAAGACTCTGTCCGGCGGTAAAAAAGAATGGCCAACAATGGGAAATATTACTTCGATTTGTTTAACTGAAGGATTCTTATGTAGCCAATATGAAGCCATGTATATCAATGTTGAATTCTTATTTTGACCTGCACAACCATCAGCGCAAAGACGCACCACTTTTCTTTCTTGGATGTCGATACCACAAAGCGTATTATAAACAGCGGAAGCTATTTCGTTTGATCCTTTTTTCTTCTCAGTCTCCAGCCAAACATATAAATTAATATTTTCCTTTGAGAGCTTTGCCTTGGAAGATCCTTGCACAACTCCAAAGTTAAAAACATTGATCTGGCGGCTGTAATACGCAGCTTGGTCTTGCACTTTAGGTAGTACCATATTTTTTTGACAATTAAATGAAATAGTAACAAGATCTGCTTTTCTTTTGTGAAGAGTAAATTCAACCATCAATTCTGATTTGCGGGCGGGGATTTTTTCCATATGTATCTGAAATTTATTTCTAATGCATTCAGAGCATTGGTCTTGAGATGGTGATTTGAAACCCAAGTTAAAAACATAGGGGCGGGCTACAGTCCGCTTGGGCGAACTGTTGGATACCCTATTCTTATTCCTATATCTCATAAGTGGGCGTGACAAAAATTTAAAGGATTTTATCGAAAAAACTAAGCTTTTGTAAATAAAAACGCTCCCTAGCTCAAACTTTGGTTTTTCAATAAAATTGTTTTATTTAATTGTGGGCGTGTCAGTAGGCGGATTTAAAAAAAAATTTAAGTATGAGCATAAAGGGCACCTAGAGAGTATATACTATAAATTTCAGCTCCCTAGCTCAAACTTTGGACTTTCAAAAATAAAAAAAATAATTGTGGGCGTGTCAGTAGGCGGATTTTGAAAATATTTACACATGAGCATAAAGGGCCCCTAGAGAGTATATATTAAAAATTTCAGCTCCCTAGCTCAAATTTATATTTAATTGTGGGCGTGTCAGTGGGCGGATTTTGAAAATTTTATGTCCCAAGCAGTTTTATGGGCCAAAGATCATATATAAAAAATTTCAGCTTTCTAGCTCAAAATTCAATTTTTCCCAAAATTTGTTTTATTTAATTGTGGGCGTGTCAGTGGGCGGATTTTGAAAATTTTATGTCTCAATCAGTTTTATGGGCCATAGATCATATATAAAAAATTTCAGCTCTCTAGCTCAAAATTCGATTTTTTCCAAAATTTTGTTTTTTTGAGTTTGTGGGCGTGTCTGTGGGCGGATTTCAAAAATTCTTAAACTTGATTATTTCGGGACCCTAGAGAGTATATGGTTAAAATTTCAGCTCTCTAGGTCCAGTTTAAAGGCCTAATTTTTGCCGACGGACGGACGGACGGACGGACATGGCTAGATCGACATTACTGCTGATCATAAATATAGTAACTTTTAGGGGTCTACGGGCAATATTAAGGTATGTTACAAACTATGCGTCAAAATTAATATACCCCTAGAATAGGGTATAATTATAGTTGAAAACAAAACGGAAGTAAGATTGCTTAACATGTAGATCATCAGTTGAATGTGCGTTGATATACATTTTGTACATTTTCGAAATATTCAAGGTACTGGGAAGATACTGGCGTATTTTATTTTTGGCTCGGCAATAATGTATCTCAAGAGTTTTGAATCCGCTTATGAAAGCAATGACGGCTTGTTTTCTACTAGCAAACTTCAATGTTTTTCTATCCCCTCCTCGTCTTTCCAAAGGCAATGTTCCAGTTTCCATGTGTGTCTTGCATATTGTTTCTATTCTCCTGCGTCGAATAAAGAACTAAACAAAACAACTTCTGACAAACTCTGCGTAGTTGCTTTTTTGATGTTCTTATAAAAAAACTGAATAACAGCACTTCGTTTTCCAATACAGTTCTTCTTCGGCTTCATGCACTTAGTGTGAGATAATATAAAAGCATCTTGTTCAATTTTCGTTTTAAGGTTGTAAAAAAGTTCACAAAAACGTAGAGCATCTGCTCTGGTGGTTTTTTTTACATCTAAATGTACTGATTGTCTTATGATTGCACGTGCGATTTTTCGGTGTTTTAATCTGCTTCCTGTATGGTATACATCCTTGAAATATTATTCACATATGAACAAAAACTAAAATACATTACCTAGAAACTGCGCGATTCTTTGTTTTAGATTTTTTCTTTTTGGCCACAGAACTATCTACCACTTGTACTTTTGTTTGGCTTTCCATCTTAGTCTATTGAAGTTATTTTCAAAAAGAAACGCTAAAGAACAACCGGTCGATAGAATATCTCATGCTAAACTAATAAATTTTATTATGAGGAGACGATCCAAGTGTCAAATTTTGGCGCGAGTTACGTTCCCCCACAATTCGGTAGAGGACAACAACAACTTCAACAACAAGCTACTGGTGAACAAGCGCCACACCATCAGTACTTTTCCAAACATGTGCTCACGGCTTGTAAATAAAGAGATCATGCGATATCTCAAGCAGCAGCCGCTCATCATCGAACAGCTATGCATCTAACACAAGCGTCGCATGGCTTGTAAACAATGAAGAAACGAGCGTTTACCACGGTAGGCAGCAACAACACCGTCAGTGTAGGAGTTCTTGGTATAAGCATTCTTCTGAAACTTTTGTTAGATTATAAGTTAGTCTTAAGTTGCAATTCAATAAATGAAGACCTGTTCAAAAATAAGGATTGTTATTTATTTCCATTTCAACAAAACGTAACTTGCGCAAAATTATATATGTAGTTCCCTTTTGAAAATTAATCATACGTACTTGATTTCATTACGAGAAAAAATAGAGCCGTTTTGAAAATTACTAGATAGGTACCTTTTGATTGTTAGACAAAACATAAATAGCCTCGTTTTGAAAGCAAACTCAAAATTAAAATAGTAATATGCTTCTTAATTAGCGCGTTTTGAAAGAAAACTTTTCCACAATCTGTAGCTCTCTTTGATACCCAAATTTTGGTATATGACACTCCATATATTAGAAAAAGTGACTTTAGCACCGTTTTGATTGTTAACGTTACATATTGTTGGCGTCTGTGGAAGTTGAGTGCACAGCGGAAAATCTCTCAGTGCTTAGGCGTCCAACGTTGAATTTCTTTTTCTGGACGATTATCGAGTTCTGAATTTAGCCGCAACAACAAAATGGTTAGAGTCGACGTAAGATGTTCGATGCGTGTCTCGGGTTACCACGTGGTCAATTTGGTTGGCTGTTCGACCATGTTTAGAGCGGCAGGTTGCTTTGTGGATGTGCAGTTTTGGGATCCTAGGGCTACTTAATGGTTATTCGGAATCCGGAGTATGTTGGCGTTTTATTGAGGCTGCGCTTGCTGACTTGGCCACAGATGTTTTGGTTTGCTATACCGAATTTGCACTGGTGTCGTTTTGCATACCTGATCTTATCCATCGTATCGTATGTACCGCGGTAAAGATTCAAGTGTTTGTCACCAGGAGGGTACGTACATTCCTGCTACATGCTCTCAGTTCATAGTCCGTTGCGACGTTCCGGGTCATGATATTAAATGAGGGGTGTCCATATCTGATGCTGGTTTCTCTCACATAACATTTTTTTTACGTGCTATGGAGGCCCAGTTCAAAAATACCTTCTCGAAGAGATTTCAGTAATCCTCTTCGGGAATATGAGCGCTGCTGTTGACCCATTAAGTGCTCATCCGCCGCCCTTTCTACTTCAACACCTTGACTTGGTCTTGGAAATCCTTAATTTGTCGATGAAGCTCATATGAGGCTGCTGCTGGCTGCTACGACAACGTTGACCAAATCACGTGAATCATCACTTACATCATCTGTTGAGCGAAATGTCTTGAAAGGACAACTTCAACGAAGCTACAGAAGCTACAAAGAAGTGCCCGTCGTGACATAACAGGTGTGATGCGCACTTGCCCAACGACAGCACTGGGGCTATTGTTGGGTTTCCACCCTAACAAATCTTCATTTGGAAGACGGCTCCCAGATGCGCGTTTGAGATGCAGCTGAAATATGAGTTACAACTAGTTGACCTCGTGGGACGCCTGATATTACATGACTCAATTCCAAAAACAAATATATTCTATTCCATCCCTGCCATTATGTTTAGGGAATATTGTTTTGGAAGACTTTTTGAGGTAGAAATATTGAACCCTGCGATCTGCGCCAATAGTGATCCGCCACTGGACTCTAGAAGTCTATTCTGGTTCACCGACGGATCAAAAACGGACTCAGGAGTCAGTGCTGGTATCTTCGGACCCTACACCAATGTCTCGGTGAAACCCATGTGATAGAGATCTGCGCCAGAAAAAAACTGGGAAAGGGTATTAAGGGCGCCATATTCTCAAACAGCCAAGCAGCACTTCTAGGCTAGCACTGTCGTTTAGTTCAATGAACTCTTTGATACTCAAGTGTTGCTACGATACACTGCAGTCCCTAGCCAAACACAACAAGTCAAACTTGGCTGAGTACCTGCTGACCGGGGCATTGCAGGCAACGAATCTGCGGGTGAACTGGGTAGGGCTGGCAGAATCCGCGTTCATAGGACCAGAACCTTATTACAGTTTCAACTTTACTACTGCTCTGTGATGGATTGGGGGAAAAAAACTCAAACAATCCAAAAGGTTAATCAGGCCGAAATCCTTCTTATATTAAAAAGTCAAGCATTAGGAAGCTGGCGAGTTTTCTGTCGGTTCTTTGCGGCTTGAGGTACCATCTTAACGAATTAATTTGTGTTCGGAGAAAGAATGCAGGTTCTGTCTGGAGGAGGGTGAATCCTCTGAACATATTCTCTGTGAATGCCCGGCACTCACGTATTTTCCACAGACAAATACGTACGTCAACATAGTTGAGAAACTCTCTTTCTCTCTTTTCGGTACCTACAACTGATCTAGAAAGTCGCAGTTTCACCCTTATGGGCAAAGGTTATAAAAAAAACGCAGTACGTCTTCGTTTTGAGGGTCTCATGTAAAACTTCTGAGACTCATCAGCCAGCCATTTTCAGCGCAGCATTATAGTGTTACTATTTTCCTCTTGTTCGACATTCACGCTTTAAAGTTTAGCAAATCAGACTGTGAGACATGGGGAGGTAAAATAAGCACAATTGAAGTGAAATCTTAGTTGCGGCACTGGGCTTCGCCTGGTTAATACCAATTCAATGCTTTACTTGCTCTTATCCTCTAACACCCAACCACAAACCTCTTCGTTAAAGAGGAAGAAGAAAAGGTAGGTGGTTACTTACCCATAGGTATCTACATAGATTGTGTTAGACTTTCGGTTATTAAAATGTATTTAGGTACCCACCTACAAACTCAATGCATTTTATAAAAAATACGAGTTAAGATGAGGGTTCGAGCAAATTAGATTGGTACCGATACACTTTATTATTAAATATGGGTAGTTTGTTCTTCATGAAAACTATAAAAACTTAATTCTGATCAACCTTTGACGCAATTAAAGTGTTTAAGTCTCCGGTCTCCCATAACACAAGCTATAACATTGTTTATGCAAAGTTGTAGGTATATATTTACAGCATCCCGATTTTTTCCATGGCTGAGTTGTTTTAGTTCTTTTATTGCTTTTCCTGCCACTTTCAATATTTTGCTGAAAAAAAATGGAGGCAGCAAAAATAACAGGATAAGAGAGTAAATAAAATAATAAAAATAAAGTTTCAAAGTGCCATTACTCAGCTATGGCGCATCTATTCAGAGTTTCTTCCCCATAAAATTTATCTGCAGAGCTATATATCTGCATTTTTATAACCACTTTATCTAGATCATGAATTCATGACTACCGAATAGTGTAGAAGCCAACAAACCGAATATGGGAAGTATGGCGCCGACTTGTCGCATAAGCTTGCCAAATATATGATTCGTCGTCGTTGTCGTCCTCTCATCGCCCAATCTGGGTGGCTTGCTATATACTTACAGTGATTTTGCTGACACTTACACGATTGGCATCTGTATCTGAGTATATAGCTGCCCTTCTTATATACAGCAGGGTTTTCCTCAAAGAGGATATTTTTATTGCCAGACCGATGGCTGCTGTGTGGAGAGAAATCAACCAATCCGGGATTGTTATGTATTCAAAATGGCTCCAATTATGGCGTAGGAGGAATAGATAGTTAGGTATGTAGAATTATAGATGGCTATGAAAGGTCGCCACAGAGGATAGTATATATTAGTGATATTCTCATATAGATTGGTGCTTGGAGTTTTGTTGGAGGAGATAGGTAGGTACTCGTTCGTTTTTCTTATTGATTATGAAATTAAGGGCATTCTCATGGTTTTTGTTTTTATTAATAATTTTTTATGGCTTGTGTGTTGACAGAAATAATTAAAATAAATAATAGAAAGTTCGTCGTTCAGATGATTCGCTGGGAATTTATGTTTGTTTTCGACTTCTTCTTTATGACGAGATTTTGATCTGGATTGGAGGGAGAATTACCCTCCTCGCCCAGTTCGACGTCAAAAAGCATCGGCAGGCCTCCCGGTTCCCGATTACTTTGTCAATCGAATGCTGGTGTAGGTGCATTTGTGTGATCCAAAAGGCTGTCTGTTTTTTATACGATTTAATTTGATTTGTCATCCCTTCAAATCAATAACCGTTTAATTGTTGTTTATTGAAAGAAGGTAGGATATATACGGATGCCTCGGCTTTTTATATTGATTATTTTATTTGTCAACAACAAAAAAAAAAGTATAATTAACATAAGAGCACTAGCAGAAGGTGTATAATTTTAATTTAATTTTGGTGGGGGCATACACCCCCATTTATTCAGCTTAATACAAGCTTTAGGTCTTAAAAACTAATTACACGAAGACTTACAGCTAGGGCTTAAAAACTAATACTTAAAACTAATTAGGTGGATGGTGAGGGGTGGAGGAGGGTAGATTTGAGGAGGAGGTGGTTAGAATTGACCTTCTGCAACATACGGGATATCGGCTCGTTCAAGCCGTACGACGTGCGATGGGTGGGAAGATAGAAAAGAGGAGGGGATCTTAAATTCCGAGGGTTAGTGTTAAAGGCAATGTAGTTCAAAAGATAGGAACAATCAACGGAGCCAGTGAGAAGACGATGTATAAACAGAATGTCAGCCACATCTCTTCTTTTTTCAAGGGTCTGAAGGTTTATTAAATTAAGGCGTTCGTAAGGTGATTATTCCACGGGAGCCCACGAAGAGCAAAACGGAGAAATCGACGTTGAATGCTTTCGATTCATGTAATGTGGACCCGGTAGTATGGTGCCCACACTTGGCTAGCGTACTCTAGGAGAGGGCGGACGTAGGTAATGTAAAGGATTTTGTCACGTAGGGATTGGTAAATTCTTTAGACCACCGTTTGACGAAACCAAGGGCTGAGTTAGCTTTATTGATTATCTCGTCAATATGTGACCGAAAGTTAAGCTCTCTGTCACACAGAACACCTAGGTCGCGAATGGTTAGAACGGTAACAATGGGTTGGTTGTTCAAAAAGTAACATCTGGGGGGAGATTGAATCCGTTTACGTGAAAAAGTAAGAAATTCACATTTAGCAATATTCAGCTCCATAAAGTTTTTTAGACACCAGACCGAAAAACTATTGAGGTCTTGTTGAAGAAGATCAGAGTCGTGTGGAGAAGAAATGATTTTGAAGAATTTAGCGTCATCGGCATAGAGGGAGATGGAGGAGAACTTAATGACGTTGTCAATATCATTTATAGCCAAAATAAAAATCAAAGGTCCAAGGTGGCTACCTTGGGGAACACCAGAGGTGGCTTTAAAAGGCAAAGAGAGAACAGAGCGAAAACGAACATTATAAGATCGGTTCTCAAGGTAAGAAGAAAACCAATTCAATAGTGGGGGATCGAAGCCAAGGAAGGAGAGTTTGAAAAGAATCAAACGATGAGATATTTTGTCAAAGGCCTTACTGAAGTCAGTAGCGATTAAATCCACTTCATTGCCACTTTCTAAAGCAGAAAGTGTAACGGAGACAAAGTCAACCAGGTTGGTGGTTGAGGATCTACCTTTAAGGAAACCGTGCTGAAGGGGCGAGATAAGAGACTTGCACTGAAAGGATAATGAATCGTACATCATACTTTCGAAAACCTTGGGTAAATGCGACAGCTTGGCAATAGGTCGATAGTTAGATACGTCATTCTTTGGCCCTTTTTTGTGAACAGGTGAAATGAAGGACGTTTTCCAGATTTTAGGAAATTTCCCAAGAGATAAGGAATGTTTAAAGAGATTGGCAATGAAAGGTGAAAGAATCGCAGAACACTTTTTGAGAAGAATGGCTGGAAGGCCGTCTGGGCCGGGTACAAATTCATCATTGAGATGAAGAAGTCTGTCGCACACCATGGAATGGTCAAAGGTGGGTAAAATGAATGGGCCAACTGTATAGTTTTTCAGATAACTGAAGTAAGAGTGATCCGGTTCAGGGCAGTCGTCAGTGAAGGACTGCTTGAACACGGTAGCAAAAGAGTTTGCGATTACAAATGGGTCCGTTAAGGACTCGCCTTCAAACAAGATATCCATCAGATTTCCTTTTATAATTAACAAAATGAAAAAATGACCGTGGGTCCTTGATGAGGTTAGCTTAAGCATCAGAAAGATAGCGTTGATAGAGACAGTGAAAAAGGTTAGAGAACTGTAAGTACGAACCGAGATAATTCGAATAATCTGTAGTAGTTCTGGTTAGAAGATAGATTGCCCATAGTTTGTTACGTTTATTACGAAGTGAAAGCAGTTTCCTATTATACCATGAAGGGGAAGATGGTGAGATTTTATGGCGCGAATATGGAACGAATAAGGAAATGCATTTAAAGATTTCGTCATAAAAACGGGTGGCAGCTTCATCTACGGATAAGTTCGAGAAGTTGAGTTCGATTCTGCTCAGAAAGTCATTGATCTTTCGGAAGTTAGCTTTGTGGAAGTCGTATTAGTACAGGTTAGTTGGAGGCAGGGATTGGGAAAAGGGGTGATAAATAGTTCTTACTCGGCCAGCAGGACCGTAGCCAAACAAATATTTCAGGGGGATTTGATGAATTAATATAAATTTTTCGACTCATTTAATAAGAAATTAATGGTCTTGGTATTTAATTATTTATTTGTTTAATCTACCTGGAACAAAAACCTAAACATATCCTTATATAATATGTAATAACACAACATTATTAACAAATAAAAATAACAAAAAAGAAGATATCAAGAGCAGTGTTACCGGCTCCGCCGACCTATAGTTGCCCAAGGATCTGTATCTGTTTTGGACCCAATCCTGTAAAATGTTAATAGTCAAACATCCTGATACCTATACCGCATTTATTATACTTTATCCAACACAAATTGGCAGTACAGGCCTTATATAGGAGCTTTTTTTCTACCAGTAGTGCCTACAGATACTCTCACGGCACTCAAACGCAAGAATTGCCACTGAAATAAAAACCAAAATACTGTCATACCAAGCAATTGTTGTTGTAATTCTCCTAAAATTCGCATACAAGCCACCACAACCAGTCTCCCACACAGCCAAATGGGAATGAGCATGATCGTCTTGTGTTCGCTTGCTATTAACATTCACCAAAATAAGCAGTGTGTGTGACTGAAGCACATCAGAAGAGTATTACCATCATTATCATTAAGGGTTTCTCTATGGATTTTGTCAAAGAACTTTTGGTTTTGGTGCTTTTGAGAACGAATTATTACGTGGGGTGTTGCCATTCGGTTTTAATATGATTGTATTTGTATTGTACAGCTGCACAAGTGCAGTTTTTGTTACCATCTGTTTAGGTATATGACATTGCGTCGTGGTTATATAATTTTGTATTCTAATTGCCTGATTGTGTCTACCTTTCACAATATACATATGTATAGCAAAAGGACTGGGAAATGTTTTTAGAAAATCTTGCTGATTGAGTTTATGTCGCAAACTGTTTAAATGAAAAACAAACATAAATACATCCTTTCATCTCATTATGTACCTGTTTGTATGATGTCTTTGTTTTTCCATTCATCGCCTGTTTTGCCAATGAATACGGGAATTCCCAAAAGGAAGATCTCAAGTTAGGTAGGGATGCAATCATACAATGGGTTGCTTGAAATCGTTAAACGTTACAAAGCCAAGTATGAAACATACGTCGGGGATGAAATGGCTCAAAATGCGGGACATAAAGTGCTTCGCTTGCCGCCTTATCACTGTGACCTTAATCCAATAGAATTGGTTTGGGCTCAAGTGAAAGGGTTTGTAGCAAGCCAAAACAAGTCATTTAAAATAGCTGAAATAAGAGACTTACTAACGACAGCACTTACAAGGGTTGACAAGGAAAAATGCCATCGATGTGTCCAACACGTTGAACAGGTTATTGAGCCAAATATGTGGGAAATGGACGTTTTTGCCGAGGAAGCAGCTGAAAGGTTAATAATAGAGCTAAATAACGAGAGCAGTAGTAGAATAAATTTAATTACTTTCGTATTGATTTTTTTTTTTGTGTTACGAAATTTATATATTTTGTTGGTCTACTGGAGTTGCCCTTAAAAACGCGCCTATTATTATCTTACCAGAAAAGGAAAAAAATAAACGGAATTTATTTCGTTCCACAATATTTTTATTTTAAATTGGGAGATGGTAACCCTAATAGAAGGGTGGCGATGGTGTAGAGGTTAGTGTGTTGGCTTGTGACCCGTGCGGTGCAGGTTCAATCCCCATGGGGAGCAACAACATACGCCACCCAATCAAATGCCTCTACACCAAAAAGAGGTTTTCTGCTTGGCAGTACAATGGACCGTTACCGAGTCTGAGTGCTCTGGGATTTGGATTTCTTTGTTATAGGTATATAAAAAAAAAAAAAACCTAATAGAATTGCTCTCTGAGTTATGGCGAATTATCATACACACTACGGTAACCCTGTGAGAGCTTTAAAGAGAGACCGATTTATGTAAGTCACTACAACCAGACTGAGAGACAAACATGCCTGTACTGACAATTTTTGTTGCATAAAGTATAATTTGTCAATCTGCAATTTTTGCAAATAGATTCAAGATTTTCGTCTGGAATTGTGGAATATGCAAAAGGTTTTTTCTATTACATTTAATTTGTTCGGTAGTTGCTTTTTAGCTACGATACAAGAATTTATTAAAAAAATTGTACCTATTCAATTCTGATTTGCAGAAAATTAATTTTGCCAGCAGGAGAATCAGACTTTCACTCACTTAAAAGCTGGAGTTTCTCGGTTCTTTAGGTGTCAAACTCGTCCCCGATCCCAATTGGCTACGGCCTTACCGGCAATTTTCCAATAAGCGCTTGATAATAAAAATATAAAACGTTTTCTGCACGGGCAAAAAAAAAACTGACTTTAGTTTGTGATAGCCCATACACCCTAGCTTCTCCAACCATTTGCGTATGTGAAGTTGGAAGGGACCTACAATGTACTAACCACGGCTCCCACCATAATTTCATTTTACGTCTTTGTAAAATGCAAGTTGTTCAGCTCTGAACAGCATTGAACAGTACAGAACCGCTTATAAAAGAGCAATCTGAGAAGCACGCCGATAAGGTACAAAGTGCGTTACAGGGTTTGCTAGCGTCAGTGAACGAGTTATAGGGGAAGTGGGGGCAATAATGCACCTTTAGTGTTTGACTGCCATAAAAACTGTTAAAAAACATCTTTTAATAAAAATAAAGTTTTTATATAAGTAGTCTTACATTTCCTATAGGAACTTTGATTATTTTAATAAGTAAATAAATTAGTCAAAAAAAGATAATAAACTTTAAAAAAACATTGGCAAAAAAAAAACGGTGGGGGCAAGAACGCCCTATCAAATTTAGTTGGGGGCAAGACCATTTTTTCATTCAAAATGCAATCTATTTGCAAAAACATATGTGACATTTTCATCTGCTCCAACTCCAGCACAAGCTTCGTGAGCCCACCCAGAACATATAGTGCATTAACTGCAGCCATCAGTTGGGTTCGAATTTAAAAAAAGCTGCCGGCAGAAGATGCAACTGCAATCTGCAACATCTATGTCCTCATTCTTACTTTCAGCAACATTCCTTGGAGCCTGTTGCTTACCTTTTTTGCCGGCTTTTATGGTGAATTGCTTTTTCTTTTCTTTATCAGCAACCAGAGCTTCCAACTCAGGTTTATACGGCGAACTTGTCAATATTGCCGTTTTTCCTCGCCTTGTATTTCTCTGAGAAGAAATTCTCTTCCCAAAAGGTAATTTAACAAGCTCTTTTGGAGAAGATAAAATGTAGGCTGTAGCTGTTGACGTTGATGGAGTGTTGACTAGGGCAGCAAGAGCATCGACGAAGTATGTGCTGCCGCGGTTTTCAGGAGTGGACACTTCATAAGATATTAATGTCGTTGGAGGTGGTTCAATTGAATGTGCCCTTTCAATAGGTGCCTTAACAACTTCTTGTACTGGGGAAGCTGTGGCGGGATTCAGTGACTTCTGCCAAAGATTGTTCTTCAGATAAAGGCCTGTTGGTGGTTTCTTATCGACTACTTTCTTATATCTGTCCCTAAGAGTGCTCTTAGGGGCATTAAAGGCCTGACAAGCTTTCTTAAACCCCATCTTATTCTAAAGAACGGCATCAAGTGCACTTTTCATTTCCGATTCCTGCCATGACTGCCGCATTGTTTTCAGAATGTAATTTCGTACCATATTTGACTCTTGAACATACAAAAAAAGAAAATACCTATTTGGAAAAAATATACACAAAAGCTACTGAAAACAGAACCGCCCATATGCGGTTTTGCCTCATTCAGATCTTACCTGAAGCTGAAGTTGTCAAAGTTTCCTTGGAATTCAGCTTGTTATAGCTCGTTTCTTTCACAATAAATAATTTTCTGGTAACAGAAAAAAAGTTAACAATTTTAAGTATTTTACTCACAAGGACATAACTTACATTGCACCCGAGCGATAACGTTTTGTCGAAAAATCACAAAAATAACCGTAACTCCTCGCCGTCTCAACCGAACTAACTCATACAGACAGACATGAACGATCAAAGCAAAAGCCACGTTTTTTTTATTGTAAGTGTTGCCATTTTTTTCATACAACATAGTACAAAAACGGTCTTGCCCCCTGTGCGGTCTTCCCCCCACTTCCCCTACTATAGAAAATACTGTTTCGACCTTTTCTTATTGTCAACAAAATAATATAAAGCTATATAAACGAAAGTAAATGCAACTTAAAAATATAATTCATTTGAGAAATGTGGATTCTACCAATTTTTTTATTTTTTATAATGTACGCGCATTAAAGGGTTTTTTAGTACCTTTATAATAGCTACACAGCGCGGGCGGGCATTAAGGAAATTAGGATTGGAAGAGAGGGAGAGATTTTTTTTATAATTAGCGTGCGCTAAAGGGATTTTATTATTTTTCTGCAATTGATACAGTACCCTTATAATGTTACCACACCGCAGGTATTTTTGTTGCTGCAAGCAGCACCCAGCAAATAATTCATTGCCTGTTTTTGGGTGCTGCTTACTAATTGAAAGAATAAGAGGATAGGAAAGAAGTTTTGGTGCGATAAGTTTTTTTCTCCACAGGTGCCGGCTTAATTGCTTAAGGGAGATTTTGAATTGTTGCGTGTATTTAATTTTACAAAGCATGGCCCTGGTCGGGATACGAACACACGACCTGCCAATCACTTTGTGAATACACTAACATCGCACCATTGCGTGTTCATGCAAGTGTGCATGCAAATCCGTGGATTGACATGACTGGAGATCACCGGTGTCGTAAAACAAGATCAAACAAGAAATTATAGGAGCATGCACTTGTCGCACTCGTTTAAAAAAGAAAACGCACTACCCCGCTAGGAACTACTTATGTATCATGGTACCTACTAATCCTGGGACGAGCAGAAATGCTCGGGTAAGAGCTATTCGCTTTCCGGGGGATAGCAAAGAAATGTTTAAGCTTAGGCGAAACCGTAGGCGTTGGAAGTATGAGCTGTCGTAGCTACGAGCTCGAAGAAATGATGGTTAGAAGGCGAGTTGACTTTTATGTGTTCAGGAAAAAAATGGCGAAACACCGCAAATAGGGCGCGTATCTTGGACGTTAGGATAAAAGCTTTCAAGATGTTCTACTAATTGACGGAACAGGATAAGAACGGAATCGGTATCATCCTCGCGGCAGAGCTACTTGGCAGCGTCTTGACCATTTCAAAGTCCAGTGATGGTTTGATGTCTCTCAAACTGGTGATGCAAGATGTGAGATTATTGTCAGTATGCATATGCCCCCTAGCTATAAATAACCACGTCTAAATGGCGGAGTTAGCAGGAACTTCTAATGGGAAGGTACCTGCAAAACGTTCTTCTTTCGTGAACCAGTTTGTAGTTAATAATACAAAACATATAAGATATGAACGATGAATTGCTGATTGGTCTATCGACTAAGTGCAATAATTGGTAGGCGGGCTCCTCCAGCCCCGCGATGAAATGCCAAGACGCCCGTTCCGTTGCGAAATTGGGAAGAAGGGAGAAGGGGTTAGTCGGTAAAAATCCCACACTGTTACTGAGTCCAGCTCAGTTTCGTCTTTTGCAGATTACCACCCCCAGGGTACAAAAAATATGCTCCCCAAGTTGGATGCGAGCAGAGAGAAAAAGATACATTTTGGCTAAATTTTCACAACCTCATCAAGACCATCCCAAAAGAAGAATTTTTTCTTGTTGGCGGAGATTTGAACGGACATGTCGGGACGTCAAACGAAGACTATGAAGACTGCCATGGAGGAGTGGGATATGGCACCAGGAACTCTCCGGGTGAAGATATCCTAAGCATGTGCCATACGGTTTTATCGTTCTAAATACCATATTCGTAAAAAGCCGGCAATTGGTCACTTACAGCAGCAGCGGAAATGTAACCCAGATTGATTACCGTTTGGAAACACGTTTTATGAAGTCTCGGGTTAAAGATTACAAAGTGATCCTAGGAGAGGCATTCGCCCAGCAACACCGCCTCCTCCTGACAGAAGTTTTTATGGCTGCGGGACGAACAAAACAAAACAAACAAAAGTGTCTGCGAGAATCAAATCGTACAATCTGGATAAAGAGAAAGGCAAAGCATTTATTGCAAACATGCAAAATTATCTCATCAACGAGGTTTAGAATACCAATGCAGAGTGTAGAGCACAAGATATGTGGAATTCCCTACAACGACCTTGCTTGGATAGAGCTTAATTACTGCTAGGAGATGAAAAAGCTCATCGACAGTGCTCAAGGGCTGTTTCTTGTGGATACTACACAGCAGTATTGCGAAGGACTTCTAAATGAACAGTTTCCTCGGGTATATTTTCCAACAGCAGTTCCTAACAATGAAGAAGTACACGACATTACTGTCAAAGAAGTCAGGAAGGCGGTCAAAGACTCCAAAAAATTAAAACCATTTGGGCCGGATGAGATACCCTCTGAGTTCTGAAAAAAGATGGGAGACATTGCGCCAATTTGGCTAATGATTCTCATCTCCAAACTGATGAGATGCGATCCAATGCCTATAACAAATGGAGGGACAAATTTCTTCTTCCTTTGTACAAAGGAAAAGGCGATACGCGAGATTGTGACAATTACCGTTTGATCAAGCTGAGGTCACACACCATGAAGATCGTGGAGAGGGTATTAGATAGCTCAATGCGGAAAATAATACGGCTATCGGAAGATCAGTACGGGTTTGTCACAGGTAAATCAACCACAGATGCAATCCAAAGCATAAGGACCAGGATGGAAAATACTCGTGATTCCTTAAAGGATTTGCATGTGGTGTTGGTTGATTTTTAAAAGGTTGTTGATAGATCTATTATGGGTGGCGCTGAGACCACGAGGAGTTCCAGAAACGTACGTACAGATGATCATGGACATGTATATGGGAGTGAAGACAAGAGTAAGATTAAAACCATAAAACAAGCCTGGCCCGGAATTTCACTAAATTGGAAGAACTGTATAAATCTCTTCATAGCAGGCTTCTTGAAGTGATACAGCGATCGGGAGGTAGTACACACTATTAAAAACTATGGTTTCAATCTAAATAAAACCCAAATTAATTTATTAAAAAAAATGTATGTTCTTTTAATAATTCCTACACATTATAAAAGACAAACATTAATAAAAACTCATATTCCGCAGCTACATAAGCACACGCCGAAGATTTGAGTTAGATTTCCAAAACAAATTACCGTAGGTGCTGGGCCCGTACGGTAACTTGTTTTGGTCATCAACAAAATCCACACCTCACGAACCGCTATCCGCCAGATGCCATAACATTACATTTATACACACGAAAATCGTACGGCACCTGCAATAGTCAAGCAAAAGCAGCATCGATGAAGGGTGATTTAGCATGTTGGAATACCCAACGCTGTGGCTTTCTTTTTTGTTTTTATACCCTATTCTAAGGGTATATTAATTTTGACGCATAGTTTGTAACATACCTTAATATTGCCCGTAGACCCCTAAAAGTTACTATATTTATAATCAGCATCGATAGTAATGTCGATATAGCCATGTCCGTCCGTCCGTCCGTCTGTAGCCAAAAATTAGGCCTTTAAACTGGGTCTCTAGGGTCCCGAAATAATCAAATTTACGAATTTTTGAAATCCGCCCACAGACACGCCCACTAACTCAAAAAAACCAAATTTTGGAAAAAATCGAATTTTGAGCTAGAAAGCTGAAATTTTTTATACATGATCTATGACTCCTAAAACTGCTCGGGATAAAAAAATTTCAAAATCCGCCCACTGACACGCCCACAAATAAATAAAATAATTTTTTATACCCTATTCTAAGGGTATATTAATTTTTGAAAATCCAAAGTTTCAGCTAGGGAGCTGAAATTTATAGTATATACTCTCTATGGGCCCTTTATGCTCATGTGTAAATATTTTCAAAATCCGCCAACTGACACGCCCACAATTAATTTTTTTTTTTTTTTGAAAATTCAAAGTTTTAGCTAGGGAGCTGAAATTTATAATATATACTCTCTAGGGGCCCTTTATTCTCATGTGTTATTTTTTTTAAATCCGCCTACTGACACGCCCACAATTAAATAAAACAATTTTATTGAAACACCCAAGTTTGAGCTAGGGAGCGTTGTTTTTTTGATAAAATCCTTTAAATGTTATATAACAAAATATGTAGAGCGTTCTTAACAATTCAACCATACTTAGACTTTTGTCACGCCCACTTATGAGGGATAGGAATAAGAATAGGGTATCCAACAGTTCGCCCAAGCGGACTGTAGCCCGTCCCTATGTTTTTTTTCTACCCTCAGCGATTTATTTTACCTATGTGGTCGGTTTCAAATACAGGGTGCTCCACAGTACTTCTCCATACAGTAGACTAAACTGTTTAGCTTTCGAAACTGAACTTTCCTTTCAGACTTTGTGGCATTGAGATTTTATTGCAGCCTTGAGTGTATAGTGCCACCTTCCGAATATTTGATTGGGGGTGCTGCAAACATGTTTGATTGCAGAGTTTTCGAAAGTTGCCTGAATAAGTTGGTCTCGAATTTCCTACCTTTGTCTGTTATTATCACATTTTCGAATTTCCGCTGTTGCGATGTGTCGGATTTCGAAACCCACTTTCTTCCGTTATCGAAATGAATTGAAGTTTGTTCTAAATTAACAGGGATTGTATATGGACATTGATAAAATAAAGTCCGCATATATTGTATTGATTGGAATTGAAATGTTTGTTATATGTACGTATACTCTGCATTCAATCTGCTGCGAATTTCATCATGTTTATGCATGAAAATAAAATAAAAGATGGTGGACGGTCAAACAATGGTTTTAACCCCACACCTAAATACACCGAACTACCAAAGGCAGTTCACCCACAAGGCAAGAGCAACCAAATCGAAAGTTACCAAAAAGTCCGTAAAAATACTGGAAAAAACTTCGAAAAGTATTGATGATTGTACAGGGTGGCGTACCAATTGTGCTACAATAAGAAATTCAAATAACTTTTTATTTAATCAATCTATTTCATTTATTTTTTTTATTGTATAGAAAATTCAATTTTATTTTATATAAAAAATTGTTTATGAAGATGATAGACCGTAAGTGACCTCCCTGCTCATCCACGTATATGCGCCTCAATTATTGTTTTAATGGACTGCTGCAATTTAATTAAATTCCTTAGTTTCGTTTTGTACACCTCTTGCTTGATATAACCCCATAAAAAAAATAAGGTGCAGTGAGGTTAGGTGAGCTTGGGAGCCAGCGGAAAGTTGAGTTTCTGGATACTAATTTGTTTGGGTATTTTCGTTGGAGTCCCGCCATAGCCGACCGGCTATGTGTGCAGTTGTTCCATTTTGATGGAACTAAATGCACTTGAAATTGATACTTCTTCTTCTTCGGCACAGTTCTGGGTAAAAAAAACTCCTTCAACATCTTTAATTAACGGTCCCCATTGACAGTTACTCTTACACCGTTTTCTTCAAAGAAGTATGGCCCCGCAATGCACCTTGATGAAACTGCGCACCACACGGTGACTCGTTCTGGGTGCAGTACCGTCTCACGAATTATTTCTGGATTAGATTCACTCCATATACGGAAATTTTTCTTATTTACATCGCCGTTTAGATCAAAATGGGTCTCATTAGACATAAACAATCAATTTATCAAGCTGTTGTCTTCTTCGGTGATTTCAATCATTTTTTGGCAAACATTCAGGCGAAGAGGCACATCCAGAGGGTTTAACTTGCTTGCAATTTAGACTTTGTACGGAAACAAGTTTAGATCATCATGTATTATCCGTTGTAATGACCGTCTGCTAACTCCAATTTATGTCGATAAGTTTCGAGTCGAAACGCTTGGATTTACCTGAGTTGACGATGCTACAGCCGCGATTGTGCCTTGAACCCGAACATAGGGATCTCGTTGGTACGGTCTTTTCACGATGCTTCCATATTCGGTAAACATGTTTACCAGCCTCATAATGGTCCATCTACTCGGGGGAGTGCCGCCAAACTCACGCTTAAATTCCATTCGGAAGGAAATGAAGGACTGCAAAGCATGGTACCGCTGCACTATCCGACTCCTCTTTTCGGTATTCCAATCATTCATTTTAATAAATCTAAATCTTAGCCTGCCAAATAAAAAAAATAAGCCGATTACTCACACAAATAAAAGTTTTGTTTTTGTAGCACGATTCGTGCGCCACCCTGTATTATATAATAGTCTACTGAACAAGGCTTACACAACAATCTTTATTTGAGTTTTCAAATTGAAATTTTAAAATGGTCATTCATTTGAAAGTTATTAACAATAACCGTGGACCCTTTTGAAATAATCAGCTTATACTAAAACAGATATGTCTCATTAAATTATGCAATAGTGGCGATTTGTGGTATATGTGTGTAGGAAGCGTATCGACTTCGTAATAAAAACAACAACAAGTAAAAACTTCCCCAAACTGGATGACACAATAAATTACTCATCGAGAATAATGCGATTGTGCATTAAATAAGCTAGTGCACATTATTTTTCATTCCAATTTGCCTACCAATTTGAACAATATTACTATTGAGAAAGCTGCAGAAGTAAAGCTGTAAAAGTAAACAAAAGAATAAAACTTCTTCGGCCGCATCTTAATAAATCCACATTTTAGTTGATTTGTGAATTGGAGGGAACAAGTATCTCCGAGATACTCTTTTTTTCTGTTAGACGGCCATAGGCCACACCCATTATGACTTAGGCTAAGCTTTAATTGTATCATATTTATAGAAATAAAAGTCAATTTAACTAACTAACTAAAAAAAAAACTACAGTTGTTCCGGGTAATAAAATTTTGAGGAAGTTGTTTGTTGTGGATTTTACAAGGTTTTTGGGTTTATTTGTGTGATATGGGTAAAAACAAAAAACTGGCTAACGACTTTGAAGAAAGAAACAGCCTTATAGATAAATAGGAGGAATTATTTAATTTTGTTCCGTAAAAACTGTTGGCTAATTTAAGAATGCCACTGTAACGCAATAATTAAACAAAAAGGCAACGTACTTTTTTTATTGGTACAAATCAATATTTTATTGGTGATCTTGTCGCGACGGTGGTTGCTGGCTAAAAGAGAACGATTTGTTCAGCCATCTCATCGCGATGTCTATTTGCCTTCAACTTAACCGTTTGGCTTTTCGCCGTCTCCTTCCCGGTCACATTCGTCTATTCCAGTCGTCGGTGCATATTGGCGTACGGTTTACTCGAATGTTAGAGAATTACAGCATAAATATAACATTTGTTCGGTACCGAAAGAGCGACAAAATTATTTCATAAAAGCAAAATCGAAAAGCTAAACTAAACATAGCGTAATAGTACAAATGTTGGTAATAATATATGATAATTAGTTAATTCAAATAAGAGCGTTGATATTTTAAGTGAGCGTTAAAAGGCTAATTTTAAGTAATTCATTCAATACAAGGTAACAATACAAAAATATAGTTTGTATTCATCAACACGCCGCCTCCCCTGAAGGAATTTCAGGATTGTGGTAGCAAAGCAAGTTTCGTGATAGGGCGTTTATACAAGGCGTTCTTAAAGCGAACTGACACGACTCGAACTAAACGATCTTGACTAGGGTGAACTTCCTCGATGCGTCCAAGTGCCCATTTGGATGGTGGTAAATTTGGTTCCTTCACGACGACCAGGTCCCCAACTTGAAAGTCTCTGGTCTTCGTCTGCCATTTCGGGCGTTGTTGAAGCGATGTAAGGTAGTCTGTATGCCATCTCTTCCAAAAATTTTGCATCAAGTTTTGGACAAGTTCCCATCGTCCCAATCGATTGAGCGGAGTCTCTAGGTAGCTTGGCTCTGGTAAAGAAGAATGCGGCCTTCCTATAAGAAAATGGGAAGGAGTTAGAGGATTTAAATCAGTATCCGAAATAGAACAAAGAGGCCTAGAGTTCAACAATGCTTCAATTTGGGACAAGAGGGTGGACATTTCCTCAAAGGTTAAAACACAATTCCCTACAACGCGTCGGAGGTGTTGCTTTACACATTTCACTCCCGCTTCCCAAAGCCCGCCGAAATGTGGACTCTGGGGTGGAATAAACTGCCATTTGATGTCATCTGCCGCCAACGCTGAAAGAACTCTCTCATTATGCTCCCTAGAACGCATGAGCTGGAACCATTCCGATAAAATCCTTGATGCCCCTTGAAAGTTACTGCCATTATCTGAATAGATACAGCTACATTTTCCTCGTCGAGCTATGAACCTCTGAAGAGCAGCCAAGAACGCATCCGTGGACAAGTCGCTGACGACTTCCAAATGTATCGCTTTCGTGACCATACATACGAAGATAGCGAAGTAGCCTTTAACCAGCTTTGGGCTTCTTCCTTTAGATACACGAAGTGCGATTGGGCCAGCGTAATCGCAACCGGTATGATCGAAGGCGAATGAAGGTGAAAGTCTGGATAACGGTAGATTTCCCATTAGTTGTGATGAGGTTTCCTGCCGCAAACGAAAGCATTTAACACATTGGAAAACCGTTTTCCTTATGAGGTTTCTGCTCCCAATTATCCAAAATTCTTGTCTTATTAAAGAGAACAAGGCTGAAACACCAGCATGAAGAAACTTCAGATGAGCTGCTGAAATAATGAACTGGGTAATAGAGTGATTTTTTGGTAAAATTATTGGGTGCTTAATCCCAAACGGAACGTTAACAGCATTGGCGATTCGTCCTCCAACTCGAAGTAATCCGAACTCATCAACAAACGGTGATAAAGGTGACAGATTGGAACGACTCGAAACGAAGTTTTTGGTTTTTAGATCGCTTATTTCATCCTGAAACTCCCTTTGAGCAAAGGCGATACAAAAATGTTTGGAACGAAGAAGTTCAGCAGAGGAAATATACGATTTCTTGCGGTCATTAGAAGACAGATTGCAATTTTCCGCGAAACGCCTTACATAAGCTACGACTCGAACCAGCTTAGTCCACGAAGATACTTGGGTGACTAGATCATCCATAAAATGTGTGACGGTTGTGGTCACGTGTATAACTGCAGGTAATTTTTTCTCCTCTGGAATCTCTACTAGGTCCTTTGTGACGCTATTCGGCCAATGGCGTACGTCCTCTGAGGCCCAAGGAGGACCTTTCCACCAAATCTTCAGCTGCAACAACTCACTGGGTATTACTCCCCTCGAAGCACAATCCGCAGGATTTTCATCAGACCGAACATAATGCCAAACTGATCGAGGAAGAACATCAAGTATTTCGGACGTACGGTTGGCCACAAAAGTACTCCATCTACGAGGCGGTGAAGCAAGCCATGCTAAAACAATTTGAGAGTCACAGAAAGCAAAGATGTTGTTAGGTTTCGAATCTAACGACGAATTGACTAATCGAATAAGACGACTTAGAAGTAGAGCCCCACATAGTTCCAACCGGGGTATAGACAGCTGCTTCACCGGAGCGACACGAGTTTTAGCAGCGACAATTCGAATTTCGACTTCACCCTTTCCTGAAATGCTGCGCGCATACACCACGGCAGAATATGCCTTTTCTGAGGCATCCGAAAATCCAATTAGCTCGAAACATCGTGAATCCATAGTGCACCTTCTCGGGATCGCGCCATTCTCGAACGTAGGTAAATCCTGTCGATAGAGAGTCCATTGGTCAGCTACCTCCTTGGGTAAAGGGTCATCCCATTCTATCTTAGATTTATGAAGCCATAACTCCTGGAAAAGGATTTTCAGCAAGATGGTGGAGGGGGACAAAAACCCCAACGGATCAAAAATCTTTGCCACCTCGGACAACAGCTTCCTTTTAGTAAAGGGTATAGTGTCCTTTCCCAGCGAGATTCTGAATGTGAATACATCATGGTACGGATTCCATACCAACCCGAGAATTTTGGTGAAGCTATTTTCGCCATTCAAGTCCAGAGAAACTATATCATGAACGTCAATTTTATTTAAAATCGGCCAACAATTCGAGCTCCATTTGCTCAATTCAAAACCCCCACAGGACAGCAGTTCCAACAGTTGATCCTTTAACTTAACGACTTCAGACACCGAATCCGCACCTGTCAGAAGATCATCAACATAACAGTCTTGTAGGATTGCACCTGAGGCCAAAGGAAATTGATTCTTGTAGTCGATCGCTATCTGTTTAAGAACTTTCATGGATAGAAAGGGTGCAGGCGAGGTTCCATAAGTAACAGTGCAAAGCCTATAATGTTCAATGGGTTTATCGGGACTTGTCCTCCAAACAATACGTTGAAAATCTCTGTGATTTTCATTCACCCATATTTGACGGAACATCTTTACGATGTCTGCACAAAAAACGTATTTATGTAGTCGAAACCGGACGCAAACATTAATTAAGTTTCGTTGCAAGGGCGGTGCAGCATATCATTTAAACTGTTTCCGAACGAATCTTTATGTGAGCCATCGAATACGACCCTTATTTTGTTGGTAATCACCGCGTGGTGTGGTAAATAGAACACTTGTCCCGAAGTTGGCTCAATTTTACCCTCTGGAATACGTTCCATGTGCCCAAGCTCAGCATAAGTTTCCATGAATTTGGAGTAATCAGCTTGAAGGGTTTTGTTGCGCGCGAAACGACGTTCCATTGCGAACAAGCGTGACAATGCACCCGAAAGAGTGTTTCCAAATTGGACCACCCTGTGCCGAAACGGCAGCTCAACGACATATTTACCATCCCGCGAACGAGAGAAGGTTTTAGTGAAATGCAAATCGGCCAAATCCTCATTTTGCACCTCCGATGAATTAGAAGGAAGTTCCTCAATTTCCCAAAAGGATTTCAACTGCATGTCAAGGTCATCCCTGTCTTCAACATGCAACGAAGAAATGTCACTGTCTAGCAATTTCCCAGTGATAACCCAGCCAAATGCAGTGTTCTGAGCTATCTGATTACCACTCTCATTAACTCGACGGCCATCACGCAAAATTGTCCAAGCCTTATCCGAACCTAACAGAAGGTCTATAGGTCCTGACTTATTAAAATCAGGATCAGCCATTTCGAGACATTCCAAAAGCGATTTGTCATTTAATTCAAATGAACGAAGAGGAGTATGCGAAGTTATTTTATCTAAAATGTATGCGTCAACTTCAAGTTGATTTTCATCGAAACGTGACAATAAATTAACTGTTACTACACCGTTCGTTACCCCAGCTTCGAGTGACGAAATTCCGCTGATGGGAATGCGAGCATGGTTCCTACGAATGCCTAAACGCTTAACCAGCTTTTCGGATGCAAAAGATACTTGTGAGCCGGTATCCACTAGGACTCTACAACGATGAAGCTTTCCATTAACATCTTTGATGTTTACAAGAACCGTTGGTAAAATACCGGAGGAGCAAGTCCTGTTTTTAATGTGATTGCTCACAAACGGGGACTGCTGGGCAGTAGAAGAAGCAACCACATCTGAAGGCTCCATGTTGTTTTCGACAACCGATGACAAACCCGACGAGTCAGCCGACGACGAAACCGACGAAATTGATGTGTTCCAATGAACTAATGAATGATGCCGAAACTGGCACTCAGAACAACGGGATTGCAATTTACATCTCGCTGCAGAATGATTAGCCCTTAAGCATCTATAACATAGCTTTTGATCCCTAACGAAATCGCGGCGGGAAGGGATTGCCATGGCGATAAATTGTTGACATTGAGGGAGTAAATGATTTGCTTTACATTTTGGGCAAGATGAATTGGAGGCGGTTAAGCTTTTCACCGTTGGTAACGCACTGGCACGTGATGCCGTTTTGTTTGTACGAATTTTTGGTTCACTCGCTTCTAAAGCCGAACATCTTTTTTCTAAAAAGTCAATCAAATCACTAACCGAAGCCGCTTCTGCCTGAACATTTTCAAGAGCCCATGCCTTCCGCGTCTCTATATCCACTTTGTTAAGCAACATATATATTAACCAGGGATCTCTGCCCTCTGACCGAAGTGACCTTAAACCGCGCACGACTTCATCAGCATTGTCCGTTAAATTGCGTAATTTAGAGCTCTCTATACTAGGCACCGAAGGCATTTTCAAAAAGTTTTCAATATACGCGTTAATTATATAAAGCGGTTTATTGTAACGATTGTCCAATTTATCCCACGCTAACTCATAGTTACTATCAGATATCTCAATATGGTTCAAAAGTTTTGCAGCATCATCGCGCAGAAAAGATTTTAAATACCTCAGCTTCTGAGCGGCCGGGAGATTTTTTTTACAGTCAATGCTGCCTAAAAACATGTCCCGAAAGCCTAACCACTCCCGGTAATCACCCGAAAAAGGCGTTATTTTAAAAACTGGCAACTCAATTTCTGCCCTTTGAACCGAATTGGAACGAGAGGATTGGTTCAGCATGGATTCAAACGCAGACGCCTGCTGCTTAAGCAGATTTTCCGAATCCGACTTTGTTTCTAGAACCGGGAGCCTCTTTCGAATGGCTTTCAGCATAGCACCTTTTGCGGTAACGTATTTATTTTCCGTAGCCTGAAAATCGGTTTCAGGATCACCGTAATTTTCGTTCGTATGATACGCGAAAAGTTCATTATGGTTAGAGCAGAAAGCTTTCCAAGTTTCTTCTAACCTTTCAAGGCGCACTTCTAACTGTTCGAGTTCAATTTCCTCAGTAATGTCCGAAATAAAATTAAAGGCGCGTGTAATTGTGCCCTTTAAATGCCCTCGAGATTGTTTGAGTATGTCCATATTGTAGCCACTAACAACAAAAACGCTACCTACGACCGCACGAGATAGGCAAGCTTTATATTATGAAATGTGTACCGAAAAGTCTCAATAATTAACGCACCAATCTATCTCCAAAACTATACAGCAACAACCTCGAATCAACAACAGACCAGGTACCAAAGGCAGCAACTCAACCGCAATAGACCACGGTAGCAAAACAGCAATATATTCGCCCAGTATTACATACCATACCACCAGTATCAAAATACAACCTGTGCCCGCTTATGTATTTGCCCAGCCAACGCCACCACCAAGTATCGTAATTGCGAACAAAAAATACCAAAAATCAAATTACAATATTAACTCTATATCCACGAAATCCGGCTATTAGAAGGACCAAACTTTGTAACGCAATAATTAAACAAAAAGGCAACGTACTTTTTTTATTGGTACAAATCAATATTTTATTGGTGATCTTGTCGCGACGGTGGTTGCTGGCTAAAAGAGAACGATTTGTTCAGCCATCTCATCGCGATGTCTATTTGCCTTCAACTTAACCGTTTGGCTTTTCGCCGTCTCCTTCCCGGTCACATTCGTCTATTCCAGTCGTCGGTGCATATTGGCGTACGGTTTACTCGAATGTTAGAGAATTACAGCATAAATATAACATTTGTTCGGTACCGAAAGAGCGACAAAATTATTTCATAAAAGCAAAATCGAAAAGCTAAACTAAACATAGCGTAATAGTACAAATGTTGGTAATAATATATGATAATTAGTTAATTCAAATAAGAGCGTTGATATTTTAAGTGAGCGTTAAAAGGCTAATTTTAAGTAATTCATTCAATACAAGGTAACAATACAAAAATATAGTTTGTATTCATCAACAGCCACTTTAATTTGACATAAGTTATTCTACCAGGAGCTCGAGCTTGAACCCAACCAAATTAAATTTCTCCGAAATGTCGTAGAAACTGCCCAGTATTTATGTGTTCAAGGTCAATTTCACTAAATTGAAGTTTTACCATTTATGTTTCTCACCTCCCTACTTGGTATCCCATTTTTAACAAATATTTACATAAACATCACTACAAAGAAACACTCGTACATGAGTAGACGTTTTTATACCCTATTCTAGGGGTATATTAATTTTGACGCATAGTTTGTAACATACCTTAATATTGCCCGTAGACCCCTAAAAGTTACTATATTTATGATCAGCATCGATAGTAATGTCGATCTAGCCATGTCCGTCCGTCCGTCCGTCCGTCCGTCCGTCCGTCGGCAAAAATTAGGCCTTTAAACTGGACCTAGAGAGCTGAAATTTTAACCATATACTCTCTAGGGTCCCGAAATAATCAAGTTTAAGAATTTTTGAAATCCGCCCACAGACACGCCCACAAACTCAAAAAAACAAAATTTTGGGAAAAATCGAATTTTGAGCTAGAGAGCTGAAATTTTTTATATATGATCTATGGCCCATAAAACTGATTGGGACATAAAATTTTCAAAATCCGCCCACTGACACGCCCACAATTAAATAAAACAAATTTTGGGAAAAATTGAATTTTGAGCTAGAAAGCTGAAATTTTTTATATATGATCTTTGGCCCATAAAACTGCTTGGGACATAAAATTTTCAAAATCCGCCCACTGACACGCCCACAATTAAATAAAATATTTTTTTTGAAAAACCAAAATTTGAGCTAGGGAGCTGAAATGTTTAATATATACTCTCTAGAGGCCCTTTATGCTCATGTGTAAATATTTTCAAAATCCGCCTACTGACACGCCCACAATTTTTTATTTTTTATTTTTGAAAGTCCAAAGTTTGAGCTAGGGAGCTGAAATTTATAGTATATACTCTCTAGGTGCCCTTTATGCTCATACTTAAATTTTTTTTAAATCCGCCTACTGACACGCCCACAATTAAATAAAACAATTTTATTGAAAAACCAAAGTTTGAGCTAGGGAGCGTTTTTATTTACAAAAGCTTAGTTTTTTCGATAAAATCCTTTACATTTTTGTCACGCCCACTTATGAGATATAGGAATAAGAATAGGGTATCCAACAGTTCGCCCAAGCGGACTGTAGCCCGCCCCTATGTTTTTTTATAGTTTTAAATCTCATCGAGTTAAAACCATAACCTGCCGGAACAATGCGTCCGGTCTGACCATTTTTTAGGCCAAGAAAGTTCTGCTCTTCTTAACTTTCTCGTATACTTTAGTATACTAAAGAGAACGATATTGCAATCGTGCTGAAATTTCGAACTCAAACTGAGTATATGAGTTATGATATTACGACTATGAGAAGTCTAAATAAAGTGTGCCCGAATTTCCGCCAGTCCGTCTGCCATCGGGGCTCCCGTCACAATGGGTGGACGGATGTACTTCAAACTTCGTATTTGGGGGTTTTTTAAGCCTATATCTCGCTGCCATTTTTTTTAATCATTTTAAATAATGCTACCAACCATACAAATGGGTTTTCCAACACCGATTTTCCAAGGATTTTGATCATGAAATATAAAACGATTGAGTTGAACATAAGAAAATGGAGAACTCAGTTTTTGCGAAAATAGTCGAATAGCGGTTACTCGTTCTTTCGAAGAAAATGTATACACCGACTTATACTACTATTTGAAACGAATATACAAATTTTTTATTCCCATACATTTTTATGAGTTTTTGAAAATTTCACTTTTCTCAAAAACGGCTTTAACGATATAAATGTCTGTTGGTGTTTGAAATACTTGTAGCAAAGGTAAGACAATGGCGCACTCAGTTATAGTGTTGAGTGAAATTTTTGTTTATGAAAATGAAATAGATTTTTATAATATTGATGGGTATACATCGTACTCTAAATGTAATGAATCTTATTCTGCTGGTGGTGTTGCAGTATACATTAAAAATGATGTTGTGTGTGATCACTCGGAAATTGAATTTGTTAGTGCCGATATCATCCGAATAAACTTTTTATACAAAAATTATTGGTATGCAATGCTTTGCATTTATCGCTTGCAATTTTTAAGCAAAAACAGTTTTATTGAGGAGTTTTATGATGTTTTAAATACTATAAGAGATAAAAATTTAATAGTTTTGGGTGACATAAATATTGATCTATTGAAAGAAAATGATAATGACACTAATAATTATATGCATTTGATGTCTTCATTTGGGTTAAAAAGTTTAATAAATGCTCCAACTCGTGTAACAAGCTCAAGTTCAAGTTGCATAGATCATATTTTTGTACGTTTCAGTAAGAATAATAAATTAATGTTTACAGGTGAAGTGCATAATCATAAAATAACTGATCATCATTTATGTGCTTTGAATGTGTGTGACCTTGATAATTCACTACGCAGCCAGATGGAAAGGGCAAACTTTGTTTTAGATTTAAACTTACTGCGTGAAAAACTAAGGTTTTTTAATTTTGGGAATATGTGTTTTCTATAAGCGATCCTTCTGAAGCTTATGATCAATTTACTTCAATTTTCCATAAGCATATTGAAAATTCAAAAACTTATTTGAATAACACAAGCAGAACAAAATTTTTGAAACCTTGGATGACACCAAGATTGTTAAAGCAAATAAAACTGAAAAATAGTTTTGCTGTGAAGTGTAAAAAGCATCCACAAAACTTAAATATAGCCAAATATTATTCTAAGCTTTGCAAACGTGTTAAAAATCTAACTGCTGAGTCACGCAATTCATATTACACCAACCGCTTGATACGTTTCAGTGGCAACACTAAAAATTAATGGAAAGTAGTAAATTGTATTTTAGGGAAGCAAATTAAATCTAATAATATTTCTAATATCTTTGCCAATAATGATATTACTTCTGACCCGCAATTAATAGCAAATAGTTTTAACAATTATTTTGTTAGTGTTACCGAAGCTGTAAGATCCCCCGTACCGCTTCACAATAGTTGTAACTGCACTATTGAAAATATTTAAAAAAAGAAACAACTCAAAGGAATAGTTTTCGTTTTGAAGAATTCTCGCCTGGAGAAATTTGTAAATTAATTCAAAGTTTGCAAAAGTAAAAATTCTTCTACCAGTGATGATGTATCTGCTCTTTTGTTAAAAAAAATGTCTTGGGCAATTGTGGATATTTTATGTTATATTTTTAACTTAAGTGTTAGTATGGGAAAGTTTCCCAATTCTTTGAAAAGAGCTCAAGTTATTCCACTTTTTAAAAAAGGCAACCGTAAGAACGTAGCTGATTATAGGCCTATCTCGTTGCTTTCTACGTTTTCGAAAATTTTTGAAAAATTAGTTAAAACTAGAATGCTTTCATTTCTTGAAAAAACTAACTTTTTTTCTAATGATCAATTTGGTTTTAGATCAGGTAGATCTACTGAAGATGCAATTCTAAAAGTATGTTGTGATCTATACATAGGGATTAATGATGATCAATCTACGATGGCATTGTTTATTGATATGGCATTTGACTTGGTCGATCATGAAATTCTTTTAAGCAAGGTATACAATGCTGGGTTTAGGGGTATACTTTATGAATGGCTAAAATCGTATTTGATCGGAAGGGAACAAAGTGTGTGTAATGGGATTTTTAGTAATGTATTAAGGTTGAAAAATGGTGTTCCTCAGGGCTCTGTTTTGGGTCCGACTCTATTCCGAATTTACATTAACTCAGTGTTAAACCAGCATTTTTCTGGAAATCGTAGAACCTTTGCAGATGATATAGCTTTCACTTATATCGAATCTTCATATTTCGAATGTTTTGCTAACATAAGTAAAGATTTACAATTGCTTAGAGCTTGGTTTGCGTACCACAAATTGATTATTACTGATAAAACTAAAATCATGTGTTTTAAGCTATCGGGGGATTTTCCTAGGGAGATTGAAGCATTTTTCCACTTGTATGACTGTCAAAAGTTTGATTTACCTTTGCATGTGTGTGGTAGAAATAACTTCCTAGAACAAAATCAGTGCTCACGTAATTGTTTTCAAATAGAGCTTGTTGATTACTTTAAGTATTTAGGAGTTATCATCGACTGCAACCTTAACTGGAAAGTTCATGTTCAATCACTCAAAACTTACATGAATCTGATAACTCGAAAGATGTATCTGTTAAAGCCATTCTGCTCAAAAAAAGTTTTAACAATGATCTACTACGGACTTACTCAGTCTAAATTGCAATATGGGATAGTGTGTTGGGGAGGTGCTTATATGAACATTCTTAGACCCATCTTGATTGCCCAAAAGCATATAATTCGTATCATTTGCGGAAAAAGTCGACGAACTGGAAGCTGGCCTCTCTTTTGTGAGTTAAGATTACTACCATTACGTCATCTCTATATTTTTAAAGTTTTAAAAGAATTCTGTAAACAAAGTGGTAATATTCCATCTAGAAACTCTTCAATATACAACTTACGGGTTAATAATTTGTCACTTGTTGATACTCTAGTTCCACACAAAACACATTTTATGAATTTTTATTTAATGACATCCGCAATTTCATTCAATAATCCGCCCATTTCAATTAGAACAACTTACTACTTTCATTCTTTCTTGAAAAAAATCACAAACTGGCTTTTCACTCTAAACATGACTGACATAGAATTAGTCTATAAAGTAAGAGCTTGATATACGAACAGATTATTTTGTATAAGTATCTTTATTGTTATTAATATCGCTTATGTTTTTGTATTTTTTATAAGTTATATGTTTCTTTAAACAACAATTAAAAAAAGAAAAGAAAAAAGAAAGAACAACTGAAAGTACCCCACGTCAGTTATTCTTCTAGTTTGAGCCGAAATTTCTGGCGGTCATTTAACTCTAACGATATAAGTTACTGAATGGCACTGATTTATTCTCTTACACTTATTATTTTTTGAATTATTTTTGAATTTTTTATATAAACTGTAAATAGCATTAAATGAAAGTTGAATAAAACCGAATAATCTAATCTAATCTAATAATCTAATTCGCCTAATTTTATTCAGTTGATATGCCGGCACGTTACAAAACTAAAAGTGCGACATCTATTACACTCTTAAGCATTTCAAAAAAAAAACCTGCAGAAAAATATTTTAAATGCGTCACGTTCATTAGCTAAAGATGCAACGCTCCTGTAACTGGTGAATATTGGCAATATTAACGAAACCAAAATATCTGACAAACATGATTATATTAAGGGAAAACGCGTAAAGTACATTAACTGATTAAATTAATAAATGGTGGTAGCTAGTAATTTGTACCCTAACACTTAACGCTTAACACTTTCCACCACCCAAAGAAGGGTGATGTATTTAATATTTCAAATTACATCATAAATTCCGATTTTTATTTTATATCCCTGCAGAATGGTCACATTTGCAATTGTTCGCTATGTTCGCTACATTTTTGCCTATCAACGTTCGGCGTAGAGATTTGATTCTATATTAATATATTGAAACAATCTTCAAGTATAGACATGCATGTTATATTGATCTGGAAGACAAGGTTTTTGCAAACTTAATCTTTCACTTGACTTATTTAAGTCTATGCTACATCCATTCGTATGGATATCTTATTACCAAACAGTATTCCTGTTATTGCGGTTCGGATTCATCTTTGCGTTGGGGGAAACAGCAACCAGGGGTAAAGTCGTTTATTGAGAGTCAGTATTCACCCTCAAATTTGCTGAGATTATTTACCCTTATCCTGTTTACGCGTTTGTAAACAAGTATGTTAAGACAATAATTCATAAACATTTTTATTTTCATGATTAATGATATGTCTGAATCCTGAAATGCTATATATAATTTCGCCTTTTATTTTATTTGTCCCCATCCAAAGCTTACTAACGGGCTACGGGCTCGTGAAGAGTATCTGTTGAGACACTAGAGTCTTACAAATATTGAAAAAATAAAAAAATACAATTTTTTAACTGAAGGGACCAAGTATAAACTATCTCTTACTGTTTATCGTCCAGCACTCGGCAACAGAGGACCGAACTAGAAGAATAAAGTTTCGCTATACTTAACGTTATGCTCTTCAACTAAGGAATCCATTTAAAGCTGCAGTATTCCAGGAAATTCATGGAATTGATTACTGCTGAATATAAAAATGTTCCTATACACTTTTTGATAACAATGTGGCAAAATCGCCTTAGATAACCTATGCCTACCAAAATTCCTTGCCTCTACCATCTTAGGCAAATCATAAAAGGCACTTCATTCAAAAGATTCGTCTAGCTACTGGGGTATGTGGACGATAACAACATCATCGGCCGTTCCTAGCGTGCCGCGCAGGAGCATTTACGGCGCATGAAAAACGATCAAAATTGGATGGTAATAAAATTAAAGATGACAAGACAAAGTACTGTTGATGGCAATACGTTCGAGGGAGTTAAGGGGTTCATCAACACCAACTCCACGAATGACACCGTAGTGGTGATCTAACGATGAATTATCATAGAAAACCGATCCTACTTCTGTTTCGTCAATGCAAATGGGCTCAAATCTCCTGACTCAGTGGAAAAAAATCGTATGCTCTACCGAACCTTTTTTCCTGCCAGTTCTGCGTCATGGCGCCGAATGCTGAAAATTTAAACTGATACTGGGCTCTTTTCAGGCCAAAATTCTTCGTCGGATATTTGGTGTTGTTTGCGATTGGGGCGAATGGAGGATTGATGTTTGCTCTTGCACGAAAGTTTCTGGCATAGTACGACAACGTACAGGTGGCGCACACATTCGAACTCGTTGGGTCTTTTTGTTGTGCCAATAATTCTTGTGCCTAAAATTAATCTACCACCTAGACTGGGCAATGGAACCAGGCTCGCTGTCAAAAAACAGATGACAAACGTCATCGAAACGACGATTCTGAATGGCAAGCCAACAGGATAAGATATGCTGATCCCACGTATTCCCATCATTCCCATCGACCAGTTCGCCTTACATTCTCAAAAGCCATCAACAAGGAACAAATTAATCTTGCCCCGAATGAGCAGATTAAGTCTGGAAAATTTATGTTTCATATGATCAATCAGGTATATATTGCATGCTCACGGGTGGGACAACCGAAGGGTATATCAATGTTGACTCCTAGTTTTTAAAATACCTTAATATTGCCTGTAGACCAATAAAAGTGGCTATATTCGTGATCAGCAACAATAGCTATGTCCGTCCGTCCATGCACCGTCCGCAAAAATTTGGCCTTGAAACTCGAGCTAGAAAGCTGAAATTTGAGCCATAACTCTAGAGGCCCAACATAATCAAGTTTAAAGAAAATCCGACCACGAATTTAACAAAAAACCGTTTTATCGAAAAATCAACGTTTTACCTGACAGCTGATAGTTGGAATATATACTCTCTAGGGGCGCTTAATGCTCATGTGTATATATTTTATTGAAGCAATCATTATAAATGAAAGTCCTATTCTTCGCAAAGTATGTAGATAAAATCGTTTTGAACAATTCCTTTATATAAAGTTTTTGACAAAAAAATATTTTTTTCTATAAAATGCTTTAAATGTTGCATAACGAAATATATAGATTGTTCTTAACAATTCACAAGAACTTTCATTTTTGCCGAGCCCACTTAATTAGCGATAGGAATAGGGTATCGCCCGAGCGGACCGCAGCCTTTTCCTATGTTTCAAATCTATATATTAATACGGAGTTGCATATAACGTGTTTCCCCCCTTTTTTGCTATAATACTTCACATAGATATGCCAACACTATATATATTTGGGTAGGGGACAGTACATAGAAGTGCACAAAAAAAAAATTATCCACATATATAACACACATTATGAATTACAGCAGGTGAAAAGTAGCGAATTGGATTAAATTACATTTACAACAACAACAACATTGCTGTGTGAGGCAATAATCTGCCAATCTGAACGGAAAATTTTTATATCATGTGATGAAGTTACTTGAAAATGCTTGAAGTTCGTTGAAAATGCTTGAAAATGCTTGAAGTTACTTGAAGTTACTTGAAAATCTATTTATATATTAATACGGAGTTGCCTATAACGTGTTTCCACCCATTTTTGCTATTATTCGTAACATAGATATGCCAACACTATATTACATTTTTGGATAGGGAAAAATACATAGAAGTTCACAATACAAAAATCATCCACATATATAACACACATTATGAAATACAACAGGTAAAATAAAGCGAATTGGATGAAATTACCAAAACAACAACATTGCTGTATGGGGCAATAATCTGCTCTCTACTCCAAAAACGGTCAAATAAATGCATTTTGCTAACTTTTTTATTTTTTTAAGTGAAAAATAACAAACTCACATTTGAACCGGTACATTTGGAGTTTGATTGCGTTCATATTATACAGTGGCCTAAGTTTTTTTTTTTTTTTTTTAAGTGAAAAATAACAAACTAAACAAAAAAATTGTGAAAACAAGTGTAAACAACAACAAGTGCTTTGATTTATTGTTCATTGTGAATACATTTCAGATTGTAAGTGCATAAATAAAAACAAATGTTTTTTTTTGTAAATTCAGTCATCTCAATTATCATCATTAGATTTTTAGAACCGTAACCACATTCGAACCGGTACATTTGGAGTTTGACAGCGTTCATATTATACAGTGGCCTTACTTTATTTGAGATTGAGGAGGTTTTAATTATTCATAACTTAAATTGCGAAGCATTTAATTTACCTGTGCAAAGAAATTTGTCAGTCAATGATATAGATACTGTGGACGTATTTGACGAACAGTTCATTTATGAGCAAATGTATGATGATGCAAATAACGAACAGAAACATATAATTGATCAAGTTTTGCGTGAAGTACAATACAAAGATACTGGATCAAATGTTTTTTGTCTGTCAGCGCATGCTGGATGTGGAGAGACATTTGTACAAACTGCAATCATCCATAGAATGAATGCGTTAAATTTACGTTGCATAGCTATCGCTTACAGTGGAATTGCATCAACTTTACTTACAAATTGTCGTACGTTACACAATGTTTTTAAATTGCCCATACCTATTTTAGAAAATTCTTCAGCCAATGTGCGACCAAATAGTAGTCAAGGGCGTTTTATAAGTGCAGCATCTTTGATATTGATAGATGAATATTTAATGTGTCCGAAAATTGCACTTAAAGTAATAGACAAGTTATTGAGAGATTTAGCTTCAGGTGAAGAAAAAAATAAATTATTTGGAGGCAAATCTGTCTTATTATGTGGTTATTTACTCCAAATTCTACCCGTTGTACCTCATGCATCAAGATCAGTTTTGATAGAAAATTGTATTATAAGTTGGGAGGAATTTCATAAGTTAAGTTGAATCAAAATATGCGAGCTCTTCCCGAAGAAGTGGACTTTATAAAATTTTTAAAAAAAATGGGAGATGGACATTTGACTACTTATGATTTATTTGGTGAAGATATCATTGAGATACCACAGAGTGCAATCGGAAATATGAATAATATCATTGAAGACATTTACAGTGATATAAGAGAGACAATTTTGTCGGATGAAGTGCTTAAGCGAGCAATTTTAGCACCAACGAATGAAGATTGCTTTCTCATTAATGGTGATATTTTAAACCGTATTGATGGACAAAAAAAAAACGTACAACAGTTACGATAAAATAATGGAAAACGAAGGTATAAATACAAATGATTTTCCAATAGAATTTTTAAATTTATTAACAATAAGCGGGATGCCACCACATAAGTTAACTTTGAAAGAAAATTGCGTTGTTATGTTAATACGTAATTTAAATACAGCTCAATGTTTAGTTAATGGAACAAGGTTGAGGTTAACGGGAACAGCAGTGAAAAAACGAATTTTGATACCAACAATTAATTTGACTTTTTCGGGAACTGTGTTACCCTTTCAATTTCAAAGAACACAATTCCCTGTTATACCTGCATTTGTCCTGACGTTAAACAAATCGCAAGGATAAAACTTTTAATAAAATTGGAATAATGTTGAGGTGACCAGTGTTTTCACACGGTCAGCTATATGTTGCGTGTAGTAGAGTAAGGTCTTTTAATGGTTTAACATTTTACGTTAATGGAGAAAATGGACAGGGAAAACTTTATAAAGATGACAGAGTTTTTACAAAAAACATAGTAGGTATATAGAGAAATTTTAAATGTTCATTGATCACTTTACAATTAGTAAGATCAAAAAAAATGTTTGAATTGTTATTTAGATTTTTAAAGTTAAATTAGTAGTAACGAATCGGATATCATATAGAATCACTTATTGTTAATTAAAAGTTTTATGTATGAAAAATAAAAAAACAAATACAAATTGTAAACTATTTTGGTTATTATTGCCTTATTCTCACTCAATTGTCAATTGTTAGTGTGTGAGGAAGAAAACACAAACAAACTGGATTTGAAAGGTATTAGGTAGATAGTGATCTGCCAAACAAAAAAACATAAGGACGGGCTACAGTCCGCTTGGGCGAACTGTTGGATACCCTATTCTTATTCCTATCCCTCATAAGTGGGCGTGACAAAAGTCTAAGTATGGTTGAATTATGCGGAACGCTCTACCTACATATTTTGTTACATAACATTTAAAGGATTTTATTTAAAAAAAAACAAAGCTTTTGTAAAAAAACGCTCCCTAACTCAAACTTTTATTTAATTGTTGGCGTGTCAGTAGGCGGATTTAAAAAAAATGAACACATGAGCATAAAGAGCATATATTATAAATTTCAGCTCCCTAGCTCTAACTTTGGATATTAAAAAAAAAGTTTTTTTTTTCAAATTGTGGGCGTGTCAGTAGGAGGATTTTGAAAATATTTACACATGAGCTTGAAAGGCGCTTAGAGAGTATATATTATAAATTTCACCTCCCTAGCTCAAATTTTGGTTTTTCAATAAAATTGTTTTATTTAATTCTGGGCGTGTCAGTGGGCGGATTTGGAAAATTTTATTTAGCGATCAGTTTTAGGACTCATACATCATATATAAAAAATTTCAGCTTTCTAGCTCAAAATTCGATTTTTTGGAAACATTTTTTTTTTTTTGAGTTTGTGGGAGTGTCTGTGGGCGGATTTCAAAAATTCGCAAACTTGATTATTTCTAGATCCAGTTTAAAGGCCTAATTTTTGCCGACGGACGGACGGACGGACATGGCTAGATCGACATTACTATCGATGCTGATCATAAATATAGTAACTTTAAGGGTTTACGGGCAATATTATTAAGGTATGTTACAAACTCTGTTTCAAAATTAATATACCCTTAGAATAGGATATAAAAACAAACAGGCGACTTTGTCAATAAACGTCAATAAACGCGTGAACAGGCGACTTAGCCGCGAAGGGCGTTTTCATATGTGCATGCATTTGTTGTAGTAACTCCGTTCACAGAGCAGTAACAACCACGAGCAACGACTTTGTATGCGAACAGTTTAAGTTTTGTGCTTGAGGGTATGTGGGAGAGAGAGTGCGAGAGAGAGAGAGGGAATGAACTTATAGAAAAAATTGTTGGAATTTCGACCACGGGGCGACCCCTAGTTTAATTAAATGCACAGAAAATCATTGTCTTTTATTTGTTTTGTATATGTAATGTTTGTGCTTTGTGTGCCTTTCCGATTTAAAACTCGTTCGAAAAATTAGGCATAAGCGAGTGGTTTGTCACTTTCAGAGTCCCACCTCTTGTGAAAATCTGACAAGCATCCGACAGTATCATAAAGAGTTGTGAAAAACGATCACAAATCTGCGCTAGCTGCTTAAAACTTTGGGGTTAAAGAAAAAACACTTTCCGCAAACGTATTGATGCAGAAACTAGACCCTTGGCTCAATATAGCTTGTTTCTGATATTTGTATACCCTATCCAAATGGTGTATAAAATGTTGAATCATCGTTTATAACATGTGTTAATATTGTGGGCGCAGAGGTTGTGTGTCGGACTTTACAGATAAATAAGTTATTTAGGAGGAAGTACTCGTATCACACTGATAATTATTATTTTTTTATTTTTTATCACAATGATATTCCTTGTGTCCGAATCTCCCAGACAACAGGGAACAGACGGGCAGTACTCCTTGCTGGAATAAGTCCGAAAAGTATAGCTTCTAAAGACGGTTTTTTTCTTGGTCGAGGACCCACAGGTGGATTTGCTAGGCGCTTGTTTCGAGGCCGTTGATAACATAATTCCAGACAACCAATTGGTTTCAGGGCGGGGCATGACACTATTCATGCAAGAACCAATGCACAGGTGCTTGTCTCGCGGATTTAGAGAAGGCTTTCGACACCGTATGGTAAGAGGGACTTTTCTACAAGATGACCAGGCGGGGGATGCACAAACCTTTGCTATATATGTAATTTATAATATGCTTATGGGAAAGAAGTTCGTTGTCAAATGTGACAACGTGACTTCGAGCACGCGAAATTAAAAACGGTTAATAGCAGGGGGCGGTGAATTCTCCGATCCTGTTTAACATTTACACTAGTGATCTGGTGGGTTCACTCAGACATGCTATAGCATATGCTGACGATTTGGTGGCATGCAGATCAGGTCCTAAAATCGAGGTCATTAACATTCTTTTGCAGCCTAACTTCGATCAAATTAAGGGATATTGCGATGACTGGAAGTTGAAAATCAACTTTCGGTAGACGGAAACAATCTTGTTCAGAACAACATTGGCTGGGGCCTCTAGGGATACCAGAAAAAACTGGAATTTTTTTATAATTTGCTTACGCTAAAGGTATTTTTTTCTGTTGTTACAAGTACCCTTATATACAAAGAACACAGTGTAAGCTACTTGGTATTAGAAAGAATAGAGAGATAGGAAAGAAGTGTTTGGGTGCAGTTGTAGGGTTTTTCTCCACGGGTGGTGTCTAAGTTACTTAGGGAGATTACGATTTCATGTATTCGGTATAAAGTAATGGACTTGGCCGGGATTCGAACGCACGACCTTCCATTCCGAAAGCGAATACACTACTACTGCACCATTGCCACCCGTTGGCCATTATTGGGCGAAATCGGCATCCAATGGCGGTAAGAGCCGTAGTTAAATATCTAAATATCTGGGTATCTGGCTTGACCAGTATCAATATTTCGAAAGATATATTATTGCTTGTCTTGCAGTTGACCAAGAAGGCTTATGCTCTGACAAGGAAACTGTTTCATAGCAGTCAACTTGACTCCAGAGTGAGGGTCATATGCTACTTGGCTCTTATAAGGCCGATCATCGCTTATGGTTGTCCATTGTGGTTTAATATAGCGCCTTGTTATATGAAAACGATTTTTCCCCATTAAGGTGATTCGAAGGCACGTTGTAAGGGCGATGAGCAGCGACAATAGCCTGATTTTTGTGACTTACTACCCCAATGAAATGTACATGGAGAGTGCAAATTCGCAATTCGCCGAATTTTCGCTGGCTCACTGAGGGGGAAGGGGTCAACATACCCTCTCCAGACGGTGCGTTATTCTATGTAACATCCTGTAAAGTTTATAAGTTTGACTTAGTTAGCTAGGGCATTTATGTGAAAGGCCTGGCCCGTCAACTCGTGGTGGTGCTTCCGGGAGGTGACGCTGTAAGGCTTCAGTCGGCTCAAGGTGGCGTGTGTGCACGTCGACGACTGCCAGGCCAGCCATGAATTGCAATACTGCATTTGAACTTTTTTTCCACACATACAAAGAAAAACGAAAACATGAACAGTAAACACCAAGCGGCAACATCTCTTCTCTAAAGTTGAAATATTGCCTCCCAAAAGCTCTGATAAAGCCTAAATCCTGAAAGCTACATAGCAAACACCAAAGAAAAAGCCATTCGAATTTCCATCAGCTGGGCAATGGTGACTTTGATTCAAAGTGTCAATAACAATAATCAGTGCCCTCTGTCTTCTCAGGCGGAGCGCAGATATGTCATGGTGTGATATACTAATGAAGATTACACAAACAGTTTCCATCTAACTTAGTGATTCTGTTTTTTATTCCAGTAGCAATTTATTAAGTTGAGTGCCGTGCAGTAGCAACAGTCACCAGTATTTTTAAAAAAGCTCTCCCATAAGGCATGTACTGCAAATATAAATTGGACAGAGTAAAGTTTTTACGTTGATATTTAATAACCTTGGTTTTATGTATGGGCCAGTAATGAATATATATTTTTTTAATATTGGTCGTAAGAGTTATGTCCATTCGTCCGTCACCAGTCTCCTAAATTCGAGCACTGAAAGTTGGAACATACGTTCTTTAGGTACAGAGTGTAACGATTTCGTCCACTATTTACAAAAATTATTTAATCGAAGAAGTCAATGGAAAAGAATGTCGTGTTCCTCGTAAAGCAGTTGGACAACGTCTTTTCTAACAACTCGGCAATACAAGGCCCCACTTTTTGGGGCGCTTTACCAAATTTTCAAATTCGGGTTATTTTGTTGAAATCAACAAATGTTCCAAAATGGAAAAATAGTCGCAATCCAATATTAACCCGTTTTAGGGTGATAGAAATAAGGATAGACTAAGAGTAACCAACAGTTCGTCAAAACTGAATGTAGCCTTTCGCTTTCCTCAATTTTTTTTTTCAAATAGGAAAGGAAAAACTTAACTGGTTGATTCTATCCCATTTATGTTAAGTGGTGCGAACCATACCCGTGCAAAAGGAAATTTTAAAGAAAGGACCAATAATGTTATAAATAAATAAATTTAAGGAATTACCTGCCTACGCAGGTCCTAAAACCGAGCTTCTCCACATATTTGGTTGTCCGAGGGGACTCCCACGGCAAATTTGAGAAGACTTGCTTGACAAAGGATAGTCTTGGATGTTTTTCAGACTTTCGCAAGTTGTGGGGCAGTGGAGAAATAGACTTATGGTACTTATGGAGTGATAAAACTTGAATCAGTTCGCTCTAGTGATAAAGATGCTCTTAAAACTGAGATTAGTGAGATTCGACAAATGGCTGAAATACAAGAGAACAGAGCAATTGCTGCCAACACATTGCTTCATAAAGTTCCATACTCTCCAAATGAAAACCTTAAATCAATATTCAACAACCTTTGCCTTGCAATGACTATAAAAGCTCCACCTTTAATAAATATTTACCGCAACCCCTCTAAAAACAAAACAAATGACTCTCCTCCAATAATGATCCGGTTCAACTCAGCATACGACAAAAACTTTATTCTGAAGTCCGTCGCAACATACTGCAAGATGAAAGAGTCCCAACTCTCTCTACATGATGTCGGATTAAACTCTGATGCCGCTATTTATTTACATGAATCTCTTACTAAGCAGAATCACATGATTATGAAGCATGCATTGGTGTTGAAGAAGAAGAAGATAATTGCATCAGTGTTTTCATATCGTGGAAATATATATGTGAGGCGGGAGTCAAAATCGGAAGCAGTACATGTTAATTCTCTTCTTTGCTTCGCTGACTTTACGAAGGCTTTCAATGGCGAAAGCTCAACCATGGGGACACCAAAGGCAACAACTATGTTAGCTACCTGACTGCTCGACCAACCTGCACCATACTCCAGTATAATTTCTTTAATTTTTAGTTTTTTTTTTTTTTGCTTTGAATTAAAATCTAATTAATTTTTAAAATATTATTCTATATTTTGTTTATTTTTTCTTCTTTAATACTCTTTCTTTAATTTTTTAGTTTTATCTTGTTTTGAATTAAAATCTAATAACTTTTGTAATACTATTCTACTTTTTGCTTATTTTTCTCCTTTTACAGCGGGCATTTTCACTGCTGCATTATTAGTTTGCTAGTTTTGTTTTTGACAGAATGTCTGATCAATTTTCCGCGCTTTCTGGCGTTGGAGTGAATAATTACCTAACTCGGATTATGATTAATGTTCTATCAGATAATGTTGAGGGATTACGTGTATGCTACTTAAATGCACGTAGTCTCAATGCAGAGAAGCTTGATTATTTGGGTTCTTTGTTCGTAACTTCTTGTGTTGATGTTATTTGTGTCACTGAGACGTGGTTTAAGCCAGATATTGAAGATGTTTTATATCAAATCCCCAATTACAATTTATTTAGGAATGACAGAGTAACATTGACAATTGGTGGTGGTGTTGCTATTTATTGTAGATCTAGTTTAACTTGCAAACTTGTTGAGAAATCAGTTGGATCTATGGTTGAGTACGTGATTGCGGAAATATCTGATAATTACATAAAATGCTTAGTCTCCTGTGTGTATTGTCCTGATCGTAGTACCTCTCCTGAACCATTTTTTTCTGAGCTATCTATTTTTTCAGCATTATACGAGCACATAATTGTCTGTGGGGACTTCAATGCTGATTTGTGCAGACGCGATTCTCGTGCATACCAAATCTGTGATTTTTGTGCTTCTTGTGGGCTCTCGATAGTTAATTCCAATCCAACGCGTTTCTCTCCCATTTTTGAACCTAGCCTTTTAGATCTTGTTATTGTTGCTGATAATTCATTAGTTCTACTTTTTGACCAATTATCACTTGATGGCATCTCAGATCATGATCTACTGTTTTTTACGTATGGTATTAGTTTTGCGCATAGAAGTGTACCTATCCAGTTTTCCTACAAAGATCTCAATTCAATTGATGCTCATGCTCTTGAAATAGGCATATCCTTATCACCCTGGGAGAGTTGTAGGCTTGCTGTTGACCCTGATGACAAAATTAATTTTTTTCAGTCCATAGTTTCACACTTATATGAAAACTTTGTTCCTATGAAAACTGTTGTTATCAGGGACAAGAACTGTCCATGGTTTACAACAGATGTTGTTAATGCGATAAAATGTAGAAACAGGCTCTACAGCAAGTGGAAGAGATCGCCGCATGCATATAATTGGGATAGGTATAAATCTGCGCGTAACCGCGCAACGCGTATCACACGTGCTTCTAAATGCAATTACTTCAGTTCTAAATTGAATGCAACGCTTCCATCAAAGACACTTTGGAGAAATTTGCGGGAAGTAGGTATCAAAAGTGATAACAGAGTGGTCTGTGAAATTGAACCTGATGTCTTGAATGATCACTTTCTCTCCGGTGTTGACGAAGCATGCAATTTTAATATCGCTTATAACAGCTCAAGGAGTCCATCACCAGAGTTACACTTCATTTCTGTCGCAGAATCAGAAATAATAGACATTATTGCTGCGATTAAGTCCAATGCAATCGGAGAGGATGGGATACCGCTTAAATTCTTAAAACTGATTTTACCATATATTATTGGTCATCTCACTGAAGTTATTAATTTTTGTTTAATGACCACAACATTTCCCCAAGGTTGGAAATTGGCTAGGGTTATACCTGTTGCTAAAAAGCGCAATGCAAAACTTGTTTCCGATTTTAGGCCTGTAAGTATACTACCATCCTTATCGAAGATACTTGAAAAAGTAATTGTGAAGCAAATTTCCTTTCATCTTCAACGTAATTCCCTGCTCCATCACCTTCAGACTGGGTTTAGAGCTGGCCATAGTTGTTCAACAGCAATGGTTAATATTATGGATGATATAAGAACACATATTGATGAGCGCCATGTCACCTTTCTTTGCCTCCTTGATTTTTCAAAGGCCTTTGATTCGGTCAATCATAAACTTTTGTGCTGGAAGTTAAAACATTATTTCAACTTTAGCCCTAATGGTGTAAAACTACTTGACAGTTTTTTAAGTAATAGGCAACAAAAGGTTGTTATTGGAAATAATTCTTCATCGTTTAAGCCTGTCACTCGAGGCGTTCCCCAAGGTTCAATTCTAGGTCCAATTTTGTTTTGTATGTTCATTAATGATCTGCCGTCTATCTGCAAATATGCTACTACTTACCTCTATGCCGATGATGTCCAATTGAGCTTATCTCGTCCTGTTTGCAATGCTCATGATCTTGCCAACAAATATAATGATGACTTATCTGCAATTTCAAGATGGGCTACTGCTAATGGACTTATTTTGAATCCGAACAAAACTCAGATAATAGCAATTTCAAATAAGCCAATAGATCCTAACCTCTTACCTAATATTTATCTTTCTGGTACAAAGATTAGTTATGTTGATACAGTTACTAGCTTAGGATTTAAGATTAACCGTACGCTGTCGTCTTATGATCACATAAACTTTGTTGTTGGCCGCATTTATGGCTGTCTAAGGAAACTTTGGTTGACGGCTAGCTTTACTCCGACAGAAACTCGGCGCAAACTGGTAATTGCCCTGATTTTACATATTATTACGTATGCCGAGATAGTTTACAGTGATCTAGACTCTCTTTCACAGAACAAATTGCGAGTCGCGTTTAATGACTCAGTCAGATACATATTTGGTTTGAGGAGGTATGATCGAATATCTCATCTATCTTATAATGTCCTGGGTTTTACTCTATTTAATTTCTTTAAAGTTCGAAATCTCATCTTTCTTCATAGGGTTCTTCATAGCAGAACTCCAGGGTACCTTTACAACAAACTATCTTTATCACGATCTCAAAGAACTCTTAACATTAATATTCCTTCTTTCAAGTACTTGAATTCCTCCCGTATGTTTTTTATTCACTCTGCAAGGCTCTGGAACTCTTTGCCTTTACATATTAAACAGATTCGAAATTACAAAAATTTTAAACTTAATGTTTTCAGTTATTTTTCTATGCAGCAATGAAAATGACGATAATCATGATAATTAATTATAATAACTTTCTCTGTCATAGCTTTTCCACATATTTTGAATTCTTTACTCCTATCTTTCATTATCTCTCTTTTTTATCTAGTTTTATATATTTGTTACGAATCTAATTTTAAGGACGCAAAAACGTTTGTACTATAAAAGCCTAAGTCTTATTGTACAACTCAAACTTTATATTATATATAAATAAATTGAAATTGAAATTGAAATTGAAATACTGGGCCCGGCAGGATTTGAACCTGACACCCCCAAAGCTCTTACCACTGAGCCACTGCGCGCACACCAATATATTATATTTTTTTGATAAGGCTCTCAGACTTTTTGTGATTTAACTTTTGATTTAATCTTAAGCAATAGACTGCCCTCCAATTTCGATACATTTATGTATCTTATCTATTTATCACAATTAAAAACGAGGATATGGCATCCCGTACATGTGCCGGCAATAGAAAATGTCAAAACATTATTTATCCTTGCAGTTCAGACTCAATTGAGTTTCAAATTGTCCTTCTTATCAAGATCTCCTTCATCTTGATACAACCCTGACACATTCGAAGGACAGAATATTTATTTATTTTTAATTTTGTTCTCATTGCACTACTTATAGCTGCATATCTTCGTATCATTTGCTAAGGACTCATATACACAGATATACTTTTTTTTAGCAGTTCCGCCTGAATTAATGAAGTTGAAGTTGAACGTTTTTGGGGTGAGATCAATGAGCAGAGAGTGCAAAGAACTGTGCACATTAACCAAGGATGACAGTAGATACACAAAACACAATTCGTCGCCTAAATAGTTAAAGTGGTAATAAATTATCCCATCGAGGGCGTCTTTAGGGTAATGCGTAGTTTAGCAACATCATCCCAAATAATGCTCGCACATGGGTGTTGAAAAAATATTCTATGATTGAATTGGAACATGGTTGATTGAACTTTAACGACAACACAGGCCGAGAAGAAAAACAACTACCACCAAAAATTCGGTATGGCTAGGATACAGACCAGAAACCCCAAACAAAAACAACTTTGGTTATGGTTCTGTGGAAAGTTGGAATAAATAGCAGGGGTAAGAGATAGTGCAGAATGCTTACTTTTAATGTGTTTGTATGTTTGCTGTGCTAAAAGAACTGTCCCTAAGAGAAATGACAATTTTTGTGATTGCTCACTTTGCGTTAGATTGCAAGAGCTCGCATAGAGTGGTGGGATATTGATGAGATGTGTTCATTTTGGGAGGGCTTCGCCCTTTTGACAGGTTCATAACTTTTTTTTATTTCCAGGCGGCCGCTTTTTTCTGCTAAAATATGCAATAAAAATGAGGGGTTGTATTTGTGTGTGGGTTGTAATGCTATGCATCAAATGTTCTATAGTTTGGGATAGATGAGGCTACAAATTTCTTAACGATAATATTCCCGGGTAATGTTTTGATTTTATAAAGCTGATTTTAAAGATAATCGTTGGAGTATGAATTTGAGTTATGAAACGGGACCGTCCCGGTATCTTATTTCTATTCAATGGCGTGTCCTCGAGGGTAGGAGTTTTTTTTTATGCTGTTACGATTTAAACATTCATGATTGCGGGACAATTTTGATCTACCGTCATTTTTTTTAGTGCATGTAGAATAATGGTTAATATTAATATTTTATCACCACAGCGACGACAGGCTGAGTTTTTGTGCTGGCACGAGAAAGGACGTTGAATTGAAAATTATTTGATCGTGCGATAGATCCTCAGAGCTGCCAACTGATGACATACAAATTATGCCCAATTCATTTTTGGTATTTAAAGGGTCTTTCATTAATTACTTGACAACTTCATTTTTAAATAAAATGCAAACTAGTTGAGATATCTCCATCACAGGATTTATTGGCTTTAATTACTATCAATACATTTATGTTTATATTGTTTTTGAATGAACAACCATATATCTTACAATCCTTACCACGTGAAGTGGACGGCTGGAGTTACAGCGCTGTTTCACGGTTCTTCTATGGCGCTGGTCTGTCTTTTTTTTTCTTCATTTTATCCCGAAAATCCATCACTTCCACTGGGATTCGAACCTTAGACCAGCGTCTTCTCAGGCAAGCACTCATGCACTGTGCGATTGAAGCCATGAGTTTTCAGTTCATCATCAGTACATTTATGAATGGAATTCGACTTCGTTCATGTGTCCACCACGGCAACGTATGCAGCCAATTTTCGATGACTCGGCCGCACATTTCGACCGATACCGCCGCTATTTTTGGTTCAATATTCTCTCTGAGCTCCTCTAACGTCGCCGGCTTGTTGGCATGGACCAATGATTTAATGTAGCCATATAAAAAGAAAAGTCAAGAGGCGTTTAATCACACAATCTCGGCGGTTATTATACGGGTCCGTTTTTCGAGATAACACGTTCGCCGAACTGAGACTTCAATAACTCGATTGTTGCCCCCGCTGTGTGGCTTGTGCCACCGTCTTGTTGGAACTACATATCATTGATATCCAATTCATGCAATTGTTCAAAGAAATAAAGTTCCAACATGCCTCTGTAGCGAATACCAATTACCGTAACGTGACGGTCATTTTAATCGACGAAAAAAAACGACGGCATAAAAACTGCACCAAACAGTGATTTTTTGTGGATGACGTGCTGTTTCGTGAAGCACATGAGGGTTCTCACCTGTCCAGTAACGCATATTTTGCTTATTGAAGAAGCCGTTTAACAAAAAATGCGCTGCGTCGCTTTTCCTTCTTTATATTTTCCATCATGTCCAGAGCCCAATTCGAGAACGTACGTCGTTTCATATGATCGAGTGGCTTAAGTTCCTAAGTCAGCTTGATCTTGTGAGGGTGTAAGCCAAGATCCTTACGCAAAATTCACCATAATGTGGTCTGGGAGAGGCCCAATTCTTGAGAACCCCGTGAAATTATTCACACTTCGGGCAAAACGTAGTCTCACTGGTACGGCAACATCAAGCAGCAAATGTTTTGATTAAATTTTTTTCACTAGACTATGAATTGCTGTCTACTGGGACGAGAATTAAGGCCGAAAATTGACATAAACGCTCTTAAAGTTGCAACCACCGACTCTGAGTTTCGGTAGTAAATTTTATTTATTTGTAAACGTTGCCTTGTGGTACTTCACCATGATGAAAATGTTGATTTTACTGAATATTTTAACATTAAAAGTTTGGTAATCGGTTTAAGGGTGTGTTCACACTGAAAGATTGAAGTTGTCGCTAATGAAAGACCCTTTATTAGTATTTGAATAAATAGAAAAACTCTAAACATAAACAACATCAAATCACAGATAACAATATTATTCATAGTCTTTCATCTAATTTTAAGTGAAAACGACGTAAAATCGTAGCAAATACATTATAAGCTAAAACAAAATAAACAAAATCACAGAAAAAAATTAATTTAAGAAACCTAAACGACATAATCATAGTCATCATAGTCATTAAGGTCTTTTATTGTTTGGTTAAACAAAATTAAATGGCTTTCATTAAATATTTTCGTGACAGTCTTAATTTTTAAAAAGCCTTTGTGTATGTTATATACCGCTTAAGGTTTCAACATTTCACGAATTTCTTACTTATATCTTGTTGTGATTTATTGCTGAAAAAATTCGCTCAACCGTAGCTGATCAATGTGTTGTGACATTAAATAAAAATAAAAAAAATTGCTATAAAATTGTGCCCAGTTCAGCATATTTTCAGATTAAGTTACCCAGTTGCCCACGGCTTCAAAATTATGCCCTAGTTGGCAGCTCTGGATCCAGATCACATAGACGTCTTAGAATCGTTTGAGATGAAGGACATTTTTTTGACATTTCTTCAGAGTTGCTTAAGTCTTAAGTGGATAGCTCTCTTTTTTTTATAACTCGTTATCTTGATCAAATTTTATACTTCACGCAAATTACTTGATCAAGTGTGAAACTGGCATTTTACTTATTCTTACTTACTGGCTCATAGTCAAGTGCTCTTATCATAACTATAATTGAAACTACGCGAGAAAGCATAAAAGTCGACTAGAAAGTCAAGTAAATATTACAGTCCTCCAAATCTTGGATGAAAGAAATTTACTGCGCCGTCTTCAAAGAATCAAACCTTTAGACTTAGCGCGATAAGTAACCGCGTCTAACTGCGGAGTTAGCAGGAAATTCTAATGGGAAGGTTCCTGCAATACGCTGCATTTCGTGAAACGAAAACTAGTTGATACGTCGAATTAAGTATGAAATATAAGATATGAAAGAGAAATTGCTGATTGTTCTAAAGACTAGGCGAGATGAAATTCCAAGACCGCGGTACCGCAGGGAAATCGGGAAGAAAGGAGAAGGGTAAAAATCCCACACTGTTACTGGGTACGGACTCAGTTTCGTCTTTTGAAGATTATGACCTCCCGGCGTAAAAAAAAACGATTTAAACTATTCGGTTTTCGGCCTTGAATCTACTTAACGTACTAAGTCCATTATAATGTCTTAATTCCAAAAAATATTGGACACTTGGAATGTTTATATTTTATGTTTTCTAAAAAAACATAATCCTACCTAGGTAGGTACTTTACTTAAAGATCCATTTGCTGAAACGAAACATTAATATTCATGTCAATAAAAATGTATGTTCAACATAAACGCTTATATCCTACTATTTTCTCCGCGTAAACTGTCACGTAAGTGCTAATGTCGATCCTAAATATTCATGTTTCGTTTCCGCAAACAGCCCTTAAGATAAGGACCTAAGCCCACAATAACATAATCGGGATAGTGAACTATCTGCGGATTACATTTTGGGTAGGGTAACTGTACCAGTACCCATCGACGGAACACATTTTCCTACTTTGCTCGTGGATAACTAACTCACCTGACTATATACCTACATTTAATTTTTTTGGTTTTTATGTATTAAGTGGCATCTTTTTGTACTTCTTTTAAAAAAAAGTGAATTTTCACCAGTATCCGGCAGAGTTGGACAACAGCTAGTTTAACAAATAACTAAAAAGCTACAACTTAATTAGTTGTAGTTTGACCATAATCGTAGTTGTAGTTGCAACAAATTTTGCAAAAAGGTTTGCAGGAGTAATTTCGGAGATTATTATGTCTTTTCGAAACATGGGTTAATTGTTTGGCAATAGGTTTGTCTTCGATAAGTTTCGATTAATTAAGGTTGTACCTATTAGTCTAAGAGCCCACAGCAAATTTTGGGCTTGAAAGTATAACCGAAAAGCTGATACATGAACAGAAAGGTCTCCAAAAAGTAAACTCAAATGTCGAAGTCTGGTAGCGCTTAGTTGCAGCTGAGGTTAGTAATAGTAGGTTGAAAACGTGTTTTTTTTCCAAAATCTGGATTTTTATATAACCACTTGAATATAGTATTAAATGAAAGAACAGACTGCCCTGATCACAGAAATATAGGTGCCAGACGTCTTACGCGCAGCCATACCCTTGCCAGACGTACTAATAGTATGTTAAAAATCACATTTTGAAATAATTGGTATAACCAAATAATGGTTACAGCAAAAAAATTTGTGAAAACGCCCAGATCAAAAAATGATGGTCCCAGACGTTTTACGTGCAGCCAAAACCTTGCCAGACGTCCTCAAAGTACGAGTATGCTAAAAGGGCATTCTGATAACCATATTGTGACAACAGAAACGAATTTGTCAGAGCCACTGGTCAATGATCATAAAAGATAACTGTTAAATACCTCACTTATGTCTAGTGAATGTTGCCCTAAAAGTGTAATTATCTTAAAGATAATATACAAGTATTTATACACCATTATTTGTAAATTAAGAACTTCAATGTTTATTATATGATATGTATTTATGTACATAACTGAAAAATAATATATACTTGTATATAATACGTTCTAAAAGTTATTCATTATCAGATTCATCCGATGAATCGTTTATAAAATTATCTTCATCATCGGAAACATCCACGTCATTAATTAATATATCCTCCAGTCTATCAGTGGCAACATTTCCGTCTAACCATTTGACTTTATACTTTTTTTTTTTTTTATTTATAAAAAAGGAAATCCAAATCCCAGAGCACTCAGACTCGTTAACGGTCCATTGTACTACCAGGCAGAAATCCTCTTTTTGGTGTAGAGGCATGTGATTGGGTGGCGTATGTTGTTGTTCCCCATGGGGATTGAACCTGCACCGCACGGGTCACAAGCCAACAAACTAACCTCTACACCGTCGCCACCCGACTTTATATTTGTGTTCATCTAATACTCTACCACTCTCTGATGGTGATAACAGAATTGGTTCATTTTCTACAGCATTCTTCCATACGCGACATATATAAGCCGTGTTTCTTTGCACGCGGATATAGGCATGGCATTAAAAAACGACCATCGCCGCTTAAGAATTCATCAAAAAAAAAAAAAAACTTGGCAGCACACATGCACCTATGACATGCACCGTGACACAGCTGTAAGTTGTAGTTAAGAAATTTGAATTGAAAATCCTGAAATTGAAAAATATTTGCTTCCGCCAATTGAAATTGATGCCAACCATATTCTAAAATTATGAAAAACTATTTCACATTAACAGATTTGCTAAATTCAATTACCCTTATAATGAAGTTTGAATAATAATAATAATAAAATCACGAATAAAATTTTCGGCGGGATGTGTCAGTGGTCGGCGGGATGTCAAACTTTGAATTTTCCTGAAAAATTCATCGCAACAATTCATCAGAAACGAAGAAAATGGATTTTGGAAGCACTGTTTATCCCCGCTAAAGGACTTAGCGGCGATAGCTATCCCCGCTAAAGTTAGCGTATATAGGATAAGTTGTTGTTGTATTTTACATGCAAATTTCAAATTATCCCTATATCCGCGTGCAAAGAAACACGGCTACTGTATTGTTACGCCTTGTTGTATTTTCAGGTACGATGTTTGCACTGGATATTTCATTGCTTTCAGGCACTGTGTACACAAAAGACCGAGATAATTACGTTAATGGACCTATGTGAATTATTTAATAATTAAATATAACTTACATTCATTTCTTTGCATCGAAGATAAAACCTTTTTAGAAACAGCTGTAAATAGCCGATAGCACTTCCTATGGTAACCACTTACACTGTCAACCTTCATTGGAAGATCTATATCCGAGTAGGTATTTAAAATTTCGAATTTTCCGACATGTCAAAATTTGGGTACATTTTTCCAATGTTTTGTCATCAAACAAAATTATATTTCCGCATTGTTTCGGACTATCACTTGAATGAAGAACACATGTACTATCTACTTCTTAGAAACGGTTTCTTGTTTTGCATGATCTACGTCAATCACTTGCACTTTAGTGCAACATTTGTAACCAATGGTTCATTTCTGCTATGACAATATGGTTATCAGAATTGTTAAAAAAATGCCCTTTTAGCATACTTTGAGGACGTCTGGCAAGGTTTTGGCTGCACGTAAAACGTCTGGGACCATCATTTTTGTGATCTGGGCGTTTTCACAAATTTTTTGCTGTAACCATTATTTGGTTATACCAATTATTTCAAAATTTGATTTTTAACATACTATTAGTACGTCTGGCAAGGGTATGGCTGCGCGTAAGACGTCTGGCACCTATATTTCTGTGATCAGGGCAGTCTGAGTCTGTTCTTTCATTTAATACTATATTCAAGTGGTTATATAAAAAATCCAGATTTTGGAAAAAAACACGTTTTCAACCTCAGCTGCAACTAAGCGCTGCCAGACTTCGACATTTGAGTTTACTTTTTGGAGACCTTTCTGTTCATGTATCAGCTTTTTGGGTTATGCTTTCACGCCCAAAATTTGCTGTGGGCTCTTGGTCTATATAGCTTGAAAATTGTTTTACATCAGTTGAAGGTTGAAGGAAAAATGTCTATGTGTATACCTTGGTTACCGATGGCGGATTTAAGAATGAAGCTTTAATTTGACATGAAGTTATTTTACGAAGAGGTCCTTAAAACCTCAAAAGAGTCAAACCTGAAAAAGGATGTTTTTTTCAAAATATCATTGGAAACCACAAGGTATCTCTCCATTCAATGTTATTTTACTAAAGGGTCCTTGGAACAACAAAAAAGGTCATTAAAACCTGAAAAAGGATATATTTCCACAATGTGCTAAGAAACCGCGAAGTATATATCTGTGATCATTGTTATTTTGCCAAGAGGTCCTCGAAATCGGAACCCCAAAAAGGTGATTAAAACCCAAATTTATTTTTAAAGTCTTAAGTGCATAGCTCTCTTTTTTAGGGTTCCGTAGCCAAATGGCAAAAAACGGAACCCTTATAGATTCGTCATGTCTGTCTGTTTGTCTGTCTGTCTGTCCGGGAATGTCACAGCCACTTTTCTCCGAAACTATAAGAGCTATACTGTTGAAACTTGGTAAGTAGATGTATTCTGTGAACCGCATTAAGATTTTCACACAAAAATAGAAAAAAAACAATAAATTTTGGGGGTTTCCCATACTTAGAACTAAAACTTAAATTATTTTTTATAATTCGTTATCTTGATCAAATTTTATACTACACACAAATTACTTGATCAAGTGTTAAACTGGCATTTTACTTATTCTTACTTACTGGCTCATAGTCAAGTGCTCTTATCATAACTACAATTGAAACTACGCGAGAAAGCATAAAAGTCGACTAGAAAGTCAAGTAAATATTACAGTCCTCCAAATCTTGGATGAAAGAAATTTACTGCGCCGTCTTCAAAGAACCAAACCTTTAGACTTAGCGCGATAAGTAACCGAAACCGGCAGAATTTTATAAATTATATTTTTCATCTGTCGATCCATTAATCGAGCCCACTATCTTTGACAAATCAATTTGGCTGTTAGGTTATGTTAACGTTATTTTCAGCTTTGAATGATATCGTGTTATTTCGAGACTTTCATAGCTGTTGAATGTGTGTTCTCGATGAGTCTTTTGAAAAGTTGCACAGAAAAAACGCCCCCCATCTTCCATTGATTCCATTGATACTCGTATGTGCTATACAGATATGCATGGACGTAACGCTTTTTTGAAGTCATACCTCTTTTGGCGCATTGACAGTTAAAATTTAATTGCAACGGAAACTTTGCAGCGGAATAAATCGGATATCGGAACCTTTTGCGCAATTATCGGATCTCGGAACCCAATTACTTAGTTCATCGCTATATGCCGGATTTTCAAATTTCCGCTGAGCGGAAATTGATAGAATAAAGTAAGCATTGTATTGATTAGAATTAAAATGTACATTATATGTATGTACCTACTTCGCATTCAATTTGTGGCAAATTTCATCATATTTATGCTTGAAAATTAAATTAAAAGATGGTTGAGGGTCACACAATGGCTTTAACTACGCCCTTAAACACACTACCAACGGCGACAATTCACTCACAAGGCAAGAGCAACCAAAAAGCTACCAAATGGCCCGGAAACTCAAAAAAAAAAAAAAAAAAAAAAAAATCGGGAAACTATTGGAAAATGTATTGAATAGTCGCCTGAAAAGTATTAAATCAAGTTTGAGGGGCCTTAACAAGGCTTACTACAAAACGGCCAAGACGTTTTTCAACTAACCAATAAATATTTTTAAACTATCTTTATTTGAGTTTTCTAATTGAAATTTTAAAATGCCTAATTTATTCAACAGTTATTAACACGAAACGTGGACCCCATCGTAAAAATCAGTTTATACTCAATTCAATTTCAATTCAATTTTGTCTTTATTCAAATATGTATATAGTATAGAAATTAGTTTACAAATTATTCAAACAATTTTACACGGAGGTAATAGTTAGTGGCATTTATATTTTTAGGAAAAAAACATAGAGATGATGCCACATTTGGAAATTGGTACTTTGTGCGGGGTGTACAAAGGCAGATAAAAAGAAAAGGATGGCGTGAAAGGAAGTTAGAAAACATAAAAATTACAGGAATTTAGAAAGAAAAGCAATCTATAACAAAAAGAAAAAAGAAAAAGCAAAAAAGGATAAATTCAAATATTTAATAATTACGTCTAAAATAGATAAATAGAAGTGGGCAAATCATTTTTTTTTTTTTGCATTTTGCGATGGGGTATTTCTTTTGTGGTGTATCGATGTGCCACCCAATTTTAAACCCTTACCAACGGTCACAGTGCCGCATTGACTGGCGATGCGCATAGCGGATGTTAGCTGAAGTGCCTATTATATTTGTAATTATTCAATGACACAACCAAACAACAACCTAAAAAATTCAGCGGATGTTAGCTGAAGGCAATAAAATTGGTTAATTTTACTGTCAAAAAAGTATCCAAATTCAACTTTTCTCATGAAAAAAGTATTCAAAAGTATTCCGTCGGGATAGATATTTGTGTCATTGAATAAACAAGAGTGTTAGACAGTCGACCGACATACTAGGTGAATTTTACAAAGTTTAGGGAGTTGTTTGTGTGATTTGGGTAAAAACAAACAACTGGCTAACGACTTTGAAGAAAGAAACATCCCTAAGATAGATAGGAGGGGCAATTTAAATTTGTACCGTGGAAACTGATGGCCAATTTCAGAATGTCGCTTTAATTTGACATTAAGTAATTTTACCAGGAGGTCACTGGAACCAAAAAAAATATGTTTCCGAAATGTCCTTAGAAATTGCGCAGTAATTCTGTGGTCAAGGTTAATTTCGCTAAATTGAAGGTTGATCAATTATATTTCTCATCTCGCTACTTGGTATGCGATTTTAAATACATATTTATATGTATTAACATTAGGCCAAAGAAGTATAACTTCTAACGCGCGTACATGAGTGCACACACACTTCTTTTATTTACTTTTGGGGAAAACATCATTACCCAGTTTATCACAAAAACGATCCACGCCAAGAAGTTTTTAAGGATTTTTATCTTTAAAATATCTCATAATATTTATGTATTTTTTTTATTTTCAAATATTAAATCGTATTTCGCAACGTATAACTTTATTCAACCCCACGAAACCTCAATCGATAGCGCCTGAAAAAGTTTGTTAATGTCTTGCAGCAGCAATACATTATTTCCACAAAAATAAAAATAAATGTTGCTAGGGTGCATTTCGACAAAAATTTGCCTTTTCCTGAAGAAATAAAAAATAACATCATCATTTCCTGTTCCTCGAAAACTACATTCAAAAGTTAGTCAATGTCCTAAGAAAACATGCATTAAGTATCCAGAGGAAGAAAAATAGAAGCTTACCCTGATAATAAATCATCAAATGATATTCATTGGTCCATATCAACCATGCAATGTTCCTTGCTTTAGAGTCTCCCCGAAATTCTTTTTTTCGGAAAAACTGTAACTCATACAGTTGGCAGGAAGTAATGGTTACATCCATGCATCGGAAGTAGAAATATCCTTACAAAGTGAATTGAATTAATATCAATAGATCGCCCGTCGTCATCCGCATCCGTACTAACAAAATCGAAATCAAAACCGATATGTACGAGCACTCAATTTACCCTCCACGGCTACGGGGTGAAACGTAATTTCGATAAAATTCTAAATCAGCCGCTATCCCTGATACATCTTACAACTATTGACAGTTGACTCTTTGCCGATCGACTTCATCGCTCCATTGTCCTCCATGTACATAATTTGTAAGTTCGGAATAGTAGCATGGAGGATTGCGTTAGTTCCGGTTTTTGCACGCTTCTCTCTTGTACTGGTTGGGAAGAGAAAAGATTTATTGCAAGTCAGTTCTTCCCAGGATTTCTCAAATTTTCAACTTAAGACACTTTGGCTTTGAAGTGACCATCGACCGTAATGAAGACACAGAGGACACAGGGATATAATTTATGGACTGTGTAGATGTGCGCATTCAACTACTCTGAACAGGTTTAAGCGAAATCCCACTCGACTACCATGAATTGTAAGCTAAAAATTATAATAATTGATGTTCTTTCCGGTTCAGTGTTAATTTATTGTTTTTAGTAATAAACCCTTGAGAGTAGAAATTTCGTTAAGCATAACTGCAACGCCATATCTTCCACTCGCCTAGTTAAGTCAGCCCTAGAGATTCGATTTGACAAAAAACACTTGACAATGTAATATCAGTCGCCATAAAAAGGAACATTAAATAGTGGCTCGTCACCGAAATAATCCGCATCTTGAATTTCTGGGGTTGAAACCACAATCATTTTGATGTCTTACTTTGGATTTGGACTGAGTTTTTTGTGGCATTTCTAGGATGCCACATAAATCGGCATGAAATGGTTATGAGGATGCACATGGATCTGTTGAAAAACTGAAATTATTATGCAGCGTCACTCAACATCCTCGGACCATTAACCATAAAACGGTTAAGGGTGGAACCTTAACGACATTGAGCATTCTAAGAACCGTATCGTTAATGGTCACAACATTTCAACACAACACTTGTTTTGGGATTTTTAATTGAAGACAATTTCATTATTAAACTATAAAAACGAGAGAAGATTCAAATGGTAAATGAAGAGGGTTGTAAAATGCTCCGGCGCAGCGCGCGTAACAAGAGAAGTTAATCGCCAAGGAGGGCGAAAATTCATTCTGTAAACATTTTTAAATCGCCTTTCTAGGCGTGGGGTGAGTGAGTACTTTATACAAATGGGGGTTTTGTAAATTATTATTTCTATCGACTAAGTAAGGGTCGAACGAAAGCCATATTCAAAACATGTTCTTGTTCATATATTCAAAGTATCCGTATGATGTTTAAATAAATCTTGTCTGTCTGAACAAATCGCAACAAAGTCGGCGACTAAAATTGTCTTGATAAACCGTAAAATATTAAAATGTCATCTGTTACGTTTTTTGTAGAGGCATTCGCTAAATACTTAATTGAAAATTATATGCCCTAAGATGTGTAGTACATATAACGATTTGTGGGGCTGCTGTGTGAACGTCTCAAGCCATTCTGCAATACACTAATCGGCACGTACAGGTGTGGCTTCCGGCCCGGCAGCTCGACAATAGACCAAATTTACACACTTAGGCAAATCCAGGAAAAGATCAACGAATTTCCAGTAAAGACTTGCCATCTTTTCATAGACTTTCAAGCCGCTTACGAGCATTCATCGTCAGAAGCCCTACATGGCGATGGCCGAATATGGGTAATGTACAGTGTGGAAGCAGCTCTTCCGAGTTATGGAGTGGAGATCTGACGGAGAATGACCTTAGGAAACCACCGGTACTTCGGTTTGGCAAAACAAATGGGTTAAAAAATGCCCCACTCAAATGACAAACTGCATGCTCTATCGAACCTTAGTCCTGCCAGTCCTGCTTTATGGTGCCAAGTGCTGGATGAGATATAACCGCGAACTCTATGAGCGGCACCAAGATGTGGATGTAGTCCGAAAAGCTTAATCACGTCGATTACATTGGCAAAGAGGATATCTGTGTCCCAGCCCCCTGGTTCAAGTCGACAAGGAAAAAACCAATGGACAATAATGATCAACCCATGAGGATCTTCAACTCTCAGCCCCAAGGTTGAAGAAGGCAAGGAAGACCGAACCCCTATTTTTAGGACCAACCCATCACGAAACCCAGAGCGATTGGTCTGTACAACTGGAAGTAGCTTGCCCGGGATAGTAGAGGATGGAAGACTGCAGTGTCTCAGGCAGAGCCACTCCACGGGTCATGAACCCGTTAAGTAAGTATAGACTAACAAAGGGTGTATGTGTTTGAGATACCATTTTAAATTTTGAATGAAAGACATAAATTGTGTGAAATCTGTATTTATTTTTATTGGAAATTAATGTACATTGTTTCCGGTTAATAATGAAAAAGAATGTCGTCCAAGTGACCTCCTCTGCTACCTCGGCAGACTGTCAACCTTTTACCAAAATTTTGAATCACTTTTTCGCATAATGATGGTTCAATAACAGTGATTAACAGTTTGAGAATTATCGGCATAAACTTTACTCTTCAAGAAACCCCACAAGAAAAATTCCAGTGGTGTTAAATCGCATGATCTTGGTGGCCAATTCACGTCTGTTCATCGGTAAATTATGCAATTGCTAAACTTCTCTTTCAAAAGATCGATTGAGTTCGTTGCTGTGTGGCATGTTGCATCATCCTGTTGAAACCACTTATTCTGCACATCAATATCTTCCAATTGACTCCACAAAAAGTTTCTAATCATCGCTTGATATCGGGCTCCATCAGCATTGCCATTTTCATCTTCGAAGAAAAATGGACCAATTACGCCACCACACCAAAATCCACACCATACATTAACTTTTTTTGGTTTCATTGGCCTTTCAAACAATCCTCTAGGATTTTCTTCAGCCCAAATGCGACAGTTTTGTTTATTGACATAACCGCCGATTTCAAAATGAGCCTCATCAGTGAAAAAACTTTGGTCGAAAAAGTTGTCATTTTGTTGTTGCTTTGAAATTTTCTTTCAACTTCTGCAAAACTTTCACCATATTGTTACATCCAGGCTAGGATTCGAAAAGATAAAACGTAATTCTATTTAATTAATCTTTATTAGTTCTCTATCAATATCTTTTACTTCTTGATTATTATTCTAATAATTCACTTATTTAATTCAACTATTCACTTTCACAATTAATCACTTTAAATACACAAACACTTTTGTCTTACTGGATACTTATACTTTTTCTCTATACTTTTCACTACTGTCATCTATCGTACTTCTTTATCGCGGTTCACAACTCGAATGTCTTGGGTGCTCCTGCGACATCTATTTATATCTCCTAGTGACACCTCTCGAAATTTCCAGATTCGTTGAGAAGGTTCGTTAAGTTCAGAAGGTTCGAGAACAACATACCAAGTTATACCACAGCTACTCAAACTGCTATTCCAATGCTGCCAAAATCGGTAATATGGCCACTTTCTACTAGATGGCGTAGTTGACTAATTAATGACACAGTTCAAGCAAACATGCAACAATATCCCCCTCTTAAACTTGTTCGTCCCGAACAAGCACGTCAATATTTTCGCCATGGTAGCGATGGAGACGATCCACATGGACAACTTTTAGCTTGCCTCTTCCTCGCTGGATCCGGTAGACAACATCGTTGATGCGCTTCACTATCTTATAGGGTCCTTCCCAATCCTGCTGTAGTTTAGGTGACATACCTTTTCGGCGATGAGGGTTGTATAGCCATACCAGATCTCCTTCCTGGAATCCTGTGGTGGTCGCTTTTGTATCGTACCTCGTCTTCATGCGGTCGCTGGATATCCGAATCTTATCTCTAGTTTTCCGATGAATTTTTCTGATGATTTCTCTGAGATCCGCCACATAATCATCTTCATTCGTTGCTTCATCAGTCGGAGATCCAAACATCAATTCACTAGGTAACCGGATGGTTCGACCAAAAAGGATTTCGGATGGAGTATGTCCTGTTGTGTTATGAACTGCGCTTCGATAAGCTAATAGGAACATGGGGATGTGCTTGTCCCAGTCCCGCTGGCAGTCGCCAACAACCTTAGAAAGGTGTTCGTTTAAGGTTCTATTGAAGCGTTCCACCATTCCGTCCGATTGTGGATGAAGCGGGGTTGTTCTTGTCTTCTTAATCGCTAGTAGCTGGCATACTCCTTGAAAGATCTTCGACTCGAAGTTGCGGCCTTGGTCCGAGTGCAATTCCATTGGTACGCCAAATCTGCTTACCCAGTTGTGGACAATCTGTTCTACCACGGTTTTAGCTTCTTGGTTAGGTATAGCAAAGGCTTCAGGCCATTTAGTGAAGTAGTCCATCACTACGAGGATATAGCGGTTTCCACTGTTGGTTTCTGGAAACGGTCCTGCGATGTCAACTGCAATCCTTTCAAAGGGCGCTCCAACGTTGTATTGATGCATCTTGCCTTGCATTTTTACTCTCGGGCCTTTACTGGCTGCGCAAGCGGCGCATTTTCGGCACCAGTTTTCGACATCGTCTCTTGCGTGGATCCAGTAAAAGTGTTCTCGCACTTTTTCCAGTGTCTTATTTACTCCCAAGTGACCTCCGGACACTCCATCATGTAGTTCCCTAAGTACTTCGTTGACTTTCGATCTGGGTACCACAAGTTGCATCACGGCTGATGTTCCATCCGAACTTTCCCATTTTCTTTTCAAAATGCCATCCTGGACATGAAGTGAGTCCCATTGTGTCAAGTATGCCTTCAATTCCGGACTCCTATTGGAGATCTGCTGCCAGTCCGGCTTGCCCTCATGTTCCTTCCAGGCGAGAATCGGCTCGATATCCGGATCTTCCTGTTGAGCATTCCGGATCTCCCGTGCACTCCAGCCGCTAATGGGCTCAGCTCTCAACCGTTGGACTGACACTTTATCTTTTTCCTCCTGGCGTACGCAATGTTTACAATCAGCCTTGCAGGGTCGCCGGGAGAGGGCATCTGCGTTGGAGTGAAGAGTTCCCTTTCGGTGCTGTATCTCGTAGTCATACATCTGCAGCCGCTCAATCCACCTCGCGACTTGTCCTTCAGGGTTCTTAAACTGCAGCAGCCACTTTAGAGACGCATGATCTGTACGCAGGATGAATTTCTGCCCATATAAGTACTTGTGGAAGTGCTTTGTTGCCAGGATCAAAGCCAGGAGTTCCCGCCTGGTCACGCAATAGTTCCTCTCCGGCTTGGATAGCACTTTACTGAAGTAGGAAACTACTCTCTCTTGGCCATCATGGATCTGCGAAAGAACGGCTCCGATCCCAACATTACTAGCGTCGGCATCTACAATAAATGTCTTTCCTGGAGTAGGGTACGCTAGAATTGAAGCATCACACAGTTGGTGTTTGAGACTCTTGAAACTCGCTTCGCATTCACCTGACCATTTAAATGGTTTTCCCTTTTCCGTCAGTTGATGCAAGCTCTTTGCGATCCTTGCGAAGTCCTTCACAAACCGTCTGTAGTAAGTTGCAAGTCCCAGGAAGCTTCTCAGTTGGTGTTTGTCTTTGGGAACGGGCCAATTTTTCACCGTATCGACCTTCTCTGGGTCAGTCCTTACTCCCTCGGACGAGATGATGTGCCCCAGATATTTTACCTCAGATCTAAAGAGATCACACTTTTTCGGGTTAAGCTTTAATTGTGCACTTCGTAGTCTCTGGAACACTTCCTTCAAGTTATCTCGATGTTCTTCAAACGTTTTTCCAACCACGATGACATCGTCCAAGTAGACCAAACACGTTTTCCATGTTAGCCCCAACAAAACACGCTCCATTAGTCGCTCAAAGGTTGCCGGCGCGTTACACAGTCCAAATGGCATTACTGTGAATTGCCAGAGCCCGTTTCCTGCTGTGAAAGCTGTTTTCTCACGGTCTTCCGGATGTATCTGCACTTGCCAGTAGCCACTCTTCAGATCTAGAGTGGAAAACCATCGAGCTCCGGACAGTGTATCCAGCGTATCGTCAATCCTTGGTAGAGGGTAGCTATCCTTTTTGGTGGCATTATTCAGTTGGCGATAGTCTACACAGAACCGAGTGCTGCCATCTTTCTTTTTGACTAGGACAATTGGAGATGCCCATGGGCTTTTAGAGCATTCGATTACTCCTTCCTTCTCCATCGTCGACACCATCTCTGCAACCTCCGTCTGCTTAGCCAATGGTAGTCGTCTGGGAGGCTGACGAATCGGTCTCGCATCTCCAGTGTCTATCCGGTGTTGTACAAGGTGTGTTCGGCCATACTCGCAGTCCCGCGAAGCGAATATATCAGCAAACTCGTTGATGAGGTTCCCTGCCATGGCTTGCTGCTCCCGATTCAGATCGCAGTGCTGGAATAAAGTTCGTTTGACCTCAGTCATTCCCATTAGTGAACGAGGCTTCGCAACACCTTCCTGTGATAGTTTCGTGATGGCAGTAACCGGTACACACTTTCCAACCACCTCACCTTGCTTCAATTTGACGCTTTTGTGTTCCGCATTAAGAACTCGTACGGGAACCATATTGTTCTTCGGCTCGACAAGCATTTTTCCAACCACGCAATTTCGGCAGTGGTTGTCTTCTGGCTCGACTAGAAAGAATCGGTGGGCCCCAGGATCACCTTCCAGCTTTGTCCAAATCAGTGTCTCTGAAGAAGGTGGTAGGACCTCGTCCTTACTAATGACTGTCCTCAGGGATGCGACGTTCTCGTTCCCGTACACCATCGGAATTTCTACGTTTCGATACTTGAGTACTTGCATACCAATGTCCAATACTACATCATGCGCCTTCATGAAATCGATTCCAATGATGCATTCGTCACATATATCGGCTACTAGGAAAGCGTGGGAGAATACTAATCCTGCCAAATTTATTGTTAGTATGACCTCTCCATACACTTTCGCTGTCGCTCCTGTTGCTGTTTTCAGACAGTAATTGCTGGTGTTGTGCAGCCAAGACTGACGGACGATGTCCCTCCTTATGATGGAAGCGGTGGCACCGGTGTCGATGGTTGCCACGCACTTATTTTGTCCGATATAGGCTTCCATTGTTAGACTCTGGTTTCCTCGTTTGGTTTGGGAGACTTGAATTGTGGTCCTGGGGTCGTCGATTCCGGAAACCAACTTCTGCCCCACGAAGCTGGTCCTTACACGTTTCCCGACTGCTGGTTATGCGGAGCTATATCTGCAGAATGGTTGTTATCCCTGCCAGATGCTTCTTCTTTGCCCCTCCTAGGCCCGCAATGCGGACAACTGCCTCGTCTGGGTGGAGCTCTGCACTGTCTCTGTAGGTGCCCTATTTTGTTGCAGTTCCAGCAGCGCATTTGACCTCTGTTATCTCTGCTCCGGTCTACGATGTCTGCTCTTTGACATGAACATTCAACGGCTGTCATTTCCCTTACGCGGTGGAACACATGCGATGCCTGATCAGCAGCTTGCATTGTCAAGGCAAATGCTAGGGCCTCAGCGAGAGTTCTCTTTCCAGCCATTCTTACGGCCATTTGCAGTTGTCTATCTTCAATGGCTTGGATAAACGCCTCCACAGCCATTTCATTGATGAGAACCTCACCAGCATTAGGATATGACAAATGTGCCAGACGTTCGATATCTGCTTGCAGCTGTTGAAGTGTTTCTCCCCGCTTCTGGACTCTACTGCGTAGCTGGACCCTGTACACTTGCTGCATATGCTCATCACCGAAGCGCATCTCTATAGCCTTGACCAGGGCGTCGTAGTCGTGTTGCTTCTCTTCTGAGACGGTTTGGAGTAACTCCGCAGCTGTACCTCTTAGTGCGAGCGTTAGCGCAATCGACTTTTCCTCGTTGTCCCAGCTGTTCGCCATTGCAGCTGCTTCAAACTGTTTCTTATAAATTGGCCATGATGTTTGACCGTCGAAAACAGGAGGCCGCATCTCTTTCCTTCTCGGGCAGTCCGCAGAATTTTCTCGAGCCTTCTGCTTCTTCACTTTCTCGAGCTCTCTAGCCAAGTTCTCGAAGTTTGTTTCATGCTTGCAAAACGTCTGATGGATTTCGTCGAATTTGGTTTCAACCTTCTCGAACTTGTGGTCAATTTCTTCGAGTTTTCCTTCGAGAACATTTTTAAAATCTTCCACAGCGCTCTTTTGGGCGGCAACTATAGAATTCTTTTGTTCTTCGAATTTAGAGTCCATTGACTCCAATTTCGAATCCAGAGAATTCTTCTGTTCATTGAACTGAGAGTCTATAGAATTCTTTTGTTCATCAAATTTAGAGTCCATTGATTGGAATTTGGAATCTAGAGAATTCTTCTGTTGTTCTAGAGAATTCTTTTGTTCATCAAATTTAGAGTCCATTGATTGGAATTTGGAATCTAGAGAATTCTTCTGTTGTTCTAGAGAATTCTTTTGTTCATCAAATTTAGAGTCCATTGATTGCAGTTTGGAATCTAGAGAATTTGTCTGTTGTTCTAGAGAATTCTTTTGTTCATCAAACTTGGCCAGAAGTAATTCCATCACGGCAGTCATATCAATGCCTGTACTTGCTTGTTCTTCTGCTACGTCGAACAAAACGGACTTGGAGTTTTCTCCTTCGTTTTCAACAGCTTCCTGCAGTCGAAGCACCAGATCACTTTTTCCTCCAGCTGTGGAGAGATTCCGCTTTTCTAGCTCAGCTTTTAACTGCGGTATACTGAGCTGTAGTAATTTCAATGTGCGGCCCATTTTTCTTTCTTTCTTTTTTTTACTAATTCACTTCACTTTTATTTCACACTAAATACGTTTTATCCCACTTCTGACACCAATGTTACATCCAGGCTAGGATTCGAAAAGATAAAACGTAATTCTATTTAATTAATCTTTATTAGTTCTCTATCAATATCTTTTACTTCTTGATTATTATTCTAATAATTCACTTATTTAATTCAACTATTCACTTTCACAATTAATCACTTTAAATACACAAACACTTTTGTCTTACTGGATACTTATACTTTTTCTCTATACTTTTCACTACTGTCATCTATCGTACTTCTTTATCGCGGTTCACAACTCGAATGTCTTGGGTGCTCCTGCGACATCTATTTATATCTCCTAGTGACACCTCTCGAAATTTCCAGATTCGTTGAGAAGGTTCGTTAAGTTCAGAAGGTTCGAGAACAACATACCAAGTTATACCACAGCTACTCAAACTGCTATTCCAATGCTGCCAAAATCGGTAATATGGCCACTTTCTACTAGATGGCGTAGTTGACTAATTAATGACACAGTTCAAGCAAACATGCAACAATATTTAAAATAAGTTTTAATTATAAAAACACCTTGCTCAATAGTGTACTGATCCATTTCAGCTAACGGGAATGTAGATATTTAATTCATACCTGAAAAAACTTCTAATAGCTGTAAAAAAAGAGGCGGCCAATTTAAAATGATGGATCACACGAATGCAACAACTCCAGCATTTGATTCGTCTTGGTGTCCTGTCAATATTCGCTCAGGGCGAACCGGCGACGAGTAGCAGGCGCACCAGTACAAGTTACATATTGTTGCATGTTTGCTCAAACTGTGTCATTCAGCAAGCGCCATCTAGTAGAAAGTGGCCATATTACCGATTTTGGCAGCATTTGAATAGCAGTTTGAGTAGCTGTGGATGAACTAGCACATACATAATGATGTTGTTCTCGAACCTTCTAAACGAACCTTCTCAACGAATCTGGAAATTTCGAGAGGTGTCACTAGGAGATATAAATAGATGTCGCAGGAGCACCCAAGACATTCGAGTTGTGAACCGCGATAGGTGAGGTGGTTGGAGAAGTGCGATAGATGACAGTAGTGAAAAGTATAGAGAAAAAGTATAAGTATTGAGTAAGAGAAAAGTGATTGTGTATTTAAAGTGATTAATTGTGAAAGTGCATTGTTGGATTAAATAAGGGAATTATTAGAATAATAATCAAGAATTACATTGAAAGAGAACTAATAAAGATTAATTAAATAGAATTACGTTTTATCTTTTCGAATCCTAGCCTGGATGTAACATTGGTGTCAGAAGTAGGATAAAACGTATTTAGTGTGAAATAAAAGTGAAGTGAATTAGTTAAAAAAAAAAGGAAAACAAAAATGGGCCGCACATTGAAATTATTAGAGCTCAGTATACCGCAGTTAAAAGCTGAACTGGAAAAACAGAATCTCTCCACAGCTGGAGGAAAAAGTGATCTGGTGCTTCGACTGCAGGAAGCTGTTGAAAACGAAGGAGAAAACCCCAAGTCCGTTTTGTTCGACGTAGCAGAAGAAAAAAGTAAGTACAGACATTGATATGACTGCTTTGATGGAATTACTTCGGGCCAAGTTTGATGAACAAAAGAATTCTCTAGAACAACAGACAAATTCTCTAGATTCCAAACTGCAATCAATGGACTCTAAATTTGATGAACAAAAGAATTCTCTAGAACAACAGAAGAATTCTCTAGATTCCAAATTGCAATCAATGGACTCTAAATTTGATGAACAAACGAATTCTCTAGAACAACAGAAGAATTCTCTAGATTCCAAATTGCAATCAATGGACTCTAAATTTGATGAACAAAAGAATTCTCTAGAACAATAGAAGAATTCTCTAGATTCCAAATTGCAAGCAATGGACACTAAATTCGAAGAACAAAAGAATTCCATAGTTGCCGCCCAAAAGAGCGCTGTGGAACATTTTAAAAATGTTCTCGAAGGAAAACTCGAAGAAATTGACCAAAAGTTCGAGAAGATTGAAACCAAATTCGACGAAATCCATACAAACTTCGAGAACTTGGCTAAAGAGCTCGAGAAAGTGAAGAAGCAGAAGGCTCGAGAAAATTCTGCGGACTGCCCGAGAAGGAAAGAGATGCAGCCTCCTGTTTTCGTTGGTCAAACATCATGGCCAATTTATATAAAACAGTTTGAAGCAGCTGCAATGGCGAACAGCTGGGACAACGAGGAAAAGTCGATTGCGCTAACGCTCGCACTAAGAGGTACAGCTGCGGAGTTACTGCAAACCGTCTCACAAGAGAAGCAACACAACTACGACGCCCTGATCATGGCTATAGAGATGCGCTTCGGTGATGAGCATATGCAGCAAGTGTACAGGATCCAGCTACACAGTAGAGTCCAGAAGCGGGGAGAAACACTTCAACAGCTGCAGGCAGATATCGAACGTCTGGCACATTTGTCATATCCTAATGCTGGTGAGATTCTCATCAATGAAATGGCTGTGGAGGCGTTTATCCAAGCCATTGAAGATAGACAACTGCAAATGGCCGTAAGAATGGCTGGAAAGAGAACTCTCGCTGAGGCCCTAGCATTTGCCTTGACAATGCAAGCTGCTGATCAGGCATCGCATGTGTTCCACCGCGTAAGGGAAATGACAGCCGTTGAATGCTCATGTCAAAGAGCAGACATTGTAGACTGGAGCAGAGATAACAGAGGTCAAATGCGCTGCTGGAACTGCAACAAAATAGGGCACCTACAGAGACAGTACAGAGCTCCACCCAGAAAAGGCAGTTGTCCACATTGCGGGCCTATAGGAGGCGCAACGAAGAAGCATCTGGCAGATATAGCTTCGCAGAACCAGCAGTCGGGAAACCAACTCCCAAACCAAACGAGGAAACCAGAGTTTAACAGTGGAAGCCTATATCGGTCAAAATAAGTGCGTGGCAGCCATCGACACCGGTGCCACCGCTTCCATTATAAGGAGGGACATCGTCCGTCAGTCTTGGTTGCACAATACCAGCAGTTACTGCAGCTACACGTTTCCCGAAAGCTGGTTCTGCGAAGCTATATCTGCCAGATGCTTCTTCGTTGCGCCTCCTAGGCCCGCAATTTGGACAACTGCCTTGTCTGGGTGGAGCTCTGCACTGTCTCTGCAGGTGCCCTATTTTGTTGCAGTTCCAACAGCGCATTTGACCTCTGTTATCTCTGTTCCGGTCTACGATGTCTGTTCTTTGACATGAGCATTCAACGGCTGTCATTTCCCTTACGCGGTGGAACACATGCGATGCCTGATCAGCAGCTTGCATTGTCAAGGCAAATGCTAGGGCCTCGGCGAGAGTTCTCTTTCCATTCATTCTTACGGCCATTTGCAGTTGTCTATCTTCAATGGCTTGGATAAACGCCTCCACAGCCATTTCTTTGATGAGAACCTAACCAGCATTAGGATATGACAAATGTGCCAGACCATCGATATCTGCCTGCAGCTGTTGAAGTGTTTCTCCCCGCTTCTGGACTCTACTGTGTAGCTGGATCCTGTACACTTGCTGCATATGCTCATCACCGAAGCGCATCTCTATAGCCATGATCAGGGCGTCGTAGTTGTGTTGCTTCTCTTGTGAGACGGTTTGCAGTAACTCCGCAGCTGTACCTCTTAGTGCGAGCGTTAGCGCAATCGACTTTTCCTCGTTGTCCCAGCTGTTCGCCATTGCAGCTGCTTCAAACTGTTTTATATAAATTGGCCATGATGTTTGACCAACGAAAACAGGAGGCTGCATCTCTTTCCTTCTCGGGCAGTCCGCAGAATTTTCTCGAGCCTTCTGCTTCTTCACTTTCTCGAGCTCTTTAGCCAAGTTCTCGAAGTTTGTATGGATTTCGTCGAATTTGGTTTCAATCTTCTCGAACTTTTGGTCAATTTCTTCGAGTTTTCCTTCGAGAACATTTTTAAAATGTTCCACAGCGCTCTTTTGGGCGGCAACTATGAAATTCTTTTGTTCTTCTAATTTAGAGTCCATTGATTGCAATTTGGAATCTAGAGAATTCTTCTGTTCATTAAACTGAGAGCCCATAGAATTCTTCTGTTCATCTTACTTGGCCAGAAGTAATTCCATCATAGCAGTCATATCAACGCTTGTACTTACTTGTTCTTCTGCTACGTCGAACAAAACGGACTTGGAGTTTTCTCCTTCGTTTTCAACAGCTTCCTGCAGTCGAAGCACCAGATCACTTTTTCCTCCAGCTGTGGAGAGATTCCGCTTTTCTAGTTCAGCTTTTAACTGCGGTATACTGAGCTGTAGTAGTTTCAATGTGCGGCCCATTTTGGTTTTCCTTTTTTTTTTACTAATTCACTTCACTTTAATTTCACACCGAATACGTTTTATCCCACTTCTGACACCAATGTTACATCCCGGCTAGGATTCGAAAAGATAAAACGTAATTCTATTTAACTAATCTTTATTAATTCTCTTTCAATTTAATTCTTGATTATTATTCTAATAATTTACTTATTTAATTCAACAATTCACTTTCACAATTAATCACTTTAAATAAACAATCACTTTTCTCTTATTCAATATTCTCTATACTTTTCACTACTGTCATCTATCGCCCTTCTTTATCGCGGATCACAACTCGAATGTCTTGGGTGCTCCTGCGACATCTATTTATATCTCCTAGTGACACCTCTCGAAATTTCCAGATTCGTTGAGAAGGTTCGTTTAGAAGGTTCGAGAACAACATCATTATGTATGTACTAGTTATTCCACAGCTACTCAAACTGCTATTCAAATGCTGCCAAAATCGGTAATATGGCCACTTTATATTAGATGGCGCTTGCTGAATGACACAGTTTGAGCAAACATGCAACAATATTGTTCCCGTACGAGTTCTTAATGCGGAACACAAAAGCGTCAGATTGAAGCAAGGTGAGGTGGTTGGAAAGTGTGTACCGGGTACTGAAATCCACCGAAATATTCATCCGATATCCAGCGACCGCATGAAGACGAGGTACGACACAAAAGCAACCACCACAGGATTCCAGGAAGGAGATCCGGTATGGCTATACAACCCTCATCGCCGAAAAGGCATGTCACCTAAACTACAGCAGGATTGGGAAGGACCCTATAAGATAGTGAAGCGCATAAACGATGTTGTCTACCGGATCCAACGAGGAAGAGGCAAGCTGAAAGTTGTCCATGTGGATCGTCTCCATCGCTACCATGGCGAAAATATTGACGTGCTTGTTCGGGACGAACAAGTTTAAGAGGGGGATATTGTTGCATGTTTGCTCAAACTGTGCCATTCAGCAAGCGCCATCTAGTAGAAAGTGGCCATATTACCGATTTTGGCAGCATTTGAATAGCAGTTTGAGTAGCTGTGGAAGAACTAGCACATACATAATGATGTTGTTCTCGAACCTTCTAAACGAACCTTCTCAACGAATCTGGAAATTTCGAGAGGTGTCACTAGGAGATATAAATAGATGTCGCAGGAGCACCCAAGACATTCGAGTTGTGAACCGCGATAGGTGAGGTGGTTGGAGAAGTGCGATAGATGACAGTAGTGAAAAGTATAGAGAAAAAGTATAAGTATTGAGTAAGAGAAAAGTGATTGTGTATTTAAAGTGATTAATTGTGAAAGTGCATTGTTGGATTAAATAAGGGGATTATTAGAATAATAATCAAGAATTACATTGAAAGAGAACTAATAAAGATTAATTAAATAGAATTACGTTTTATCTTTTCGAATCCTAGCCTGGATGTAACGATATCAATCGACTATAAGAGTCTCTCAATTTGCTTTCAAACTAAACAAAAAACATAGGGACGGGCTACAGTCCGCTTGGGCGAACTGTTGAATACCCTATTCTTATTCCTATCCCTCATAAATGGGGGTGACAAAAGTCTAAGTATGGTTGAGTTGTTAAGAACGGTCTACATATTTTTTTATATAACATTTAAAGGATTTTATCGAAAAAAAATAAAGCTTTTGTAAAAAAACGCTCGCACTTTGGTTTTTCAATAAAATTGTTTTATTTAATTGCGGGCGTGTCAGTAGGCGGATCTAAAAAAAATTAACACATGAGCATAAAGGGCCCTGAGAGTATATATTAAAAATTTCAGCTCCCTAACTCAAACTTTGGATTTTCAAAACAAGTTGATTTTAAATTGTGGGCGTGTCAGTATGCGGATTTTGAAAATATTTACACATGAGCTTAAAGGGCCCCTAGAGAGTATATATTATAAATTTCAGCTCCCTAGCTCAAATGTTGGTTTTTCAATAAAATTGTTTTATTTAATTGTGGGCGTGTCAGTGGGCGCATTTTAAAAATTTTATCTCCCGAGCAGTTTTAGGAGTCATAGATCATATAAAGGGTTTTCCAATGAGAGGTGTTATTAGGCGTTTTTCTTTTTTAGCCCCGAGCGGGGAACAGAGCGGGGCACGAGCGATCAGAGCTCGCTCCGAGCTGAACGTAACCTGAGCGCTCCGAGCTAATTAAGAAACAGAATTGAGCACTGAACAGTCATTAGATAATTTTTTTTTATTAATTTTCAAAATAGTCAGGTTTGCTTCTGAAATTGGTGTTTGTCAAGGATTGTTCCATTTAAATTATAATTTCTAGTAAATAAACTATGGAAAAAGCACAAATAATGAATGAAGTCAGCCGCGCTCAGCTTTTCGCTCGATGTGCTCGGTCATTTTTAATCGAGCTCATCGAGCAAGCCCTGAGCTAGCTCAGAGATAAAAAAGAAATACAAATTTTGTGCTCAGAGCGCTCCGAGCTAAAAAAGTAACACAGGCTCAGTGCCCCGCTCGGAGCTAAAAAAGAAAAACGCCTATTGTGAATGACCCGCTATTTCGGTAGCTTGAAACGCCTTGAAATTATTAAAATTCACTACAAAAATGGTGAAAATCTTGCAGTCACAGTTTGCAAAACTAAAGCATTTTTTGGTCGTCGTGAAGCACCTTATCGGACCGCAATACAGAAATTGGTGGAAAGATTCGAGCTGTTGGGACAAGTAAGTGATGTGAAGAATAAAACCCGTGCACGTCGCCCAAGAACAACTGAGAATATTGGTGCTGTAGCCCAAAGTGTTGAAGAAAACCCAGGTTTGGCCATTCCTCGTCGTTCTTTGGAATTGGGCATTCCACAAACGTCATTACACCGTATTTTGCATAAAGACTTGGGTCTTAAGGATTATAAAGTTCAGTTAACACAAGAACTCAAGCCGGCCGATCATCAACAACGTCGTGTCTTTGCTGATTGGGTCCTTGAAATGCATGAAAATGATCCGGAATTCCATCGAAAAATATCTTGACTGATGAGGCCCATTTCCACCTCGATGGCTACGTCAACAAGCAAAATTGTCGCATCTGGGGCTCGGAAAACCCAAGAGTTATTGTTGAGAAGCCTCTCCATCCTCGACGTGTGAATGTTTGGTGCGGTTTATGGTCCGGCGGGGTCATTGGACCTTACTTTTTCGAAAATGAGGTTGGATCAACAGTTACGGTAAATGGATTGCGCTATCGAGAGATGATTAATGATTTTTTATGGTCGGAGTTGGATGGTATTGATCTGGACAACATTTACTTTCAACAAGACGGCGCTACGTGCCACACAAGCAACGAAACCATTGATCTTTTACGGTAAAAGCTTCCGGACCGTGTTATCTCTCGAAGAGGTGATCACAATTGGCCACCGAGATCTTTTGATTTAACACCTTGCGACTTCTTCCTTTGGGGCCACGTAAAAGATAAGGTCTACGCCAACAGCCCAGCGTCGATTCAAGACATCAAAGATCGTGGTGTCCATTTGGCTAATGTTGTTTTTCATTATTAGCGGCATACCTTCCTCTTTTTTATGAAATAAACATCCGATCATTTATCTCAAAAAATGGCATTTTTCTTTGAATACCAAAATAACACCTCTTATTGGAAAACCCTTTATAAAAAATTTCAGCTTTCTAGCTAAAAATTCGATTTTTTCGAAAAATTTTTTTTTTTTTTTTTTTTTGCGTTTGTGGGCGTGTCTGTGGGCGGATTTCAAAAATTTCTAAACTTGATTATTTCGGGACCCTAGAGAGTAGGTACACCAAATTCGTTCCATAATTCACATTATTGTTAAAGTTTTTTTAAACAAATTTTAACAGATCATTTACCACATTGTAAACTTTCGATGTCTTAAACGACATTTTGATGTTGATTTTTCAATGTGCTTGACTCGACTTCTTACGTTAAAGGCTTAACTGCATCCCTACTGGTATGATTCGCTGATTCGACCTTTACTGATGCCAATCAAATACTAGTGTTTTTGCATTTATGTAATACAGGAGCTTTTAGATCTGCTTCTTTTTTACGATTTCGACAAGTGCATGCTCCTTGCATTGGTTGATTGTCGTTTTACGACACCAGTGACCTCGAGTCATGCCAAAGCACGGATTTGCATGCACACTTGCGGAACAGCATTATGAAAGCTCAATTTATTTTTTGATGATTTTTTTCTTTGATGAATATTTGTGTAATACTTTAACTTTTTTCAAAATACTGAAGATATCTACTTACATGTGTATGTATGTAGGTACATACTATACCAATTTGGGTCGCGAACATTTTGTATTGCTGCACGGTGTTTTGCAGAATCTTTTTTATTTCATGTCCAAATTACATTATAATCTGATTGATATTATGTACATTATGTTTTATTATTTATATGTAAAGATTTACTAAATTTTTTAATATTATTTTTATAGATAATTCATACTTCCGTGTGGCATTAATTATACTCATTCTAAGGGTATATTAATTTTGACGCATAGTTTGTAACATACCTTAATATTGCCCGTAGACCCCTAAAAGTTACTATATTTATGATCAGCATCGATAGTAATGTCGATCTAGCCATGTCCGTCCGTCCGTCCGTGCGTCTGTCGGCAAAAATTAGGCCTTATACTGGGCCTAGAGAGCTGAAATTTTAACCATATACTCTCTAGGGTACCGAAATAATCAAGTTAAAGAAATTTTGGAAAAAATCTAATTTTGAGCTAGAAAGCTGAAATTTTTTATATATGATCTATGACTCCTAAAACTGCTCGGGAAATAAAATTTTCAAAATCCGCCCACTGACACGCCCACAAATAAATAAAACAATTTTATTGAAAAACCAAAATTTGAGCTAGGGAGCTGAAATTTATAATATATACTCTCTAGGGGCCCTTTAAGCTCATGTGTAAATATTTTCAAAATCGGCCCACTGACACGCCCACAATTAAATTTTATTTTTTTTTTAAATCCAAAGTTTGAGCTAGGGAGCGTTTTTTTCGATAAAATTCTTTAAATGTTATATAACAAAATATGTAGAGCGTTCTTAAAAATTCAACCATACTTAGGCTTTTGTTACGCCCACTTATGAGGGATAGGAATAAGAATAGGGTATCCAACAGTTCGCCCAAGCGGACTGTAGCCCGTCCCTATGTTTTTTTTTTACAACATATTCATTAGAAATGCTTTCAGACAAAGAAAAAAATATGTTTCTGAATTTTAAAAAAAACAATTTAAGCCTTTTGATTGAATTCAAACGAATTTTTAACAATATTTGTGTATGATGAGCTTATCAAAATCCGTTTTGTCTTGAAAAAGATGAAACAGCTGAAAACGTTCTAGGTGAATGTTCGGCCCTCAATGAAAGATTTTGAGAAGATTTTCTTCAGAGAACAATTGGGTTCCGAAGATATAAAGGCAACATTATCCGCTTTATACGGAAAGTAGAAATACTACCAGCCTAAACAATTTCTGGCCCAGACGGTACAATAGACCTTATAGTTCGTAGTGCCTTTTTCTGGCGAGCCAGAAGCTACAAAAAAATTGTCAAAATCCCACATCAAATTTTAATTAAAACATAAGGAAGGGCTACAGTCCTTTGGGCGAACTGTTGAATAGCCTATTTCTATTCCTATCCCTCATTAAGTGGTCGTGGCAAAAGTCTAAGAATAGTTAAGACTACATATTTTGGTATACAACATTTTAAGGATTTTATTGAAAAACAAAGTTTTTGTAGAAGAAACGCCTCTTTAAAGTGGGCGTTGCAGACTACTATATATAAAGGAATTATTCAAAACGACTTTATCTACATACATTGCGAAGAATAGGACTTTCATTTACAACGATTTCTTCAACAAAGCCAGTTTATTTCAAAATAGTGGACGTGTCAGTGGGCGGATTTCAAAATTTTCGGATCCCGAGCATTTTGGGACCTAAAGACACTATATTTAACATTAAATTTGGTTATTTTAGATTGTGGGCGTGAACGGATTTCAAAAATTCTTGAACTTCATTATTTCGGTCCTTAGAGAGTAGGTATATGATTAAAATTTCAGCTTTCTAGCTCCAGTTTAAAGGGCTAATATTTCCCGACGGAAGGATAGACGGACATGGCTAAATCGGCATTATTATCGGGTCCACGCAATATTAAGGTACTTTAGTAACTATGAGTCAAAATACCTTAGACTAGGGTATGCAAAATATATAAACTTTATATAAAGTATATTTATATTGCCGAACACCTCCTCTTGTACTTTCCAGATGAGCCGCCAGATGCCAGCCACGTCGCTTCAATCGATGACATATCTCAGGGCGTATGTATTTTTTCCATCAAATGACGAGTGCGTCAAATAAGTGTTTATTTTTTTAGTTTAATTTTCAAGTTTTCCTACAAAATAAAAAGCATATATCCGTAAGTAAAAACAATTAACAGTGCTAAAAGTCAGTTTTACTCGTGAGCACCCCCAAAAACCATAATTCAAATGATTATTTTGTGTTCAAATCCATCATCTGCTCCGAATTCTACCCACACTCCGCTCCGCCATCTTGAGCGCTCCTGATATTGGAATAACTTTGAGTGCAAATTAAAGTGTATTAACGATAATTGCCTAACAAAATCGTATTCAATTTCATGTGCTAAAACTTCGGTCAACAATTGTGCAACATCTAACGAACAATTCGATGCCACTTGGGTGACATACATTCCAGTCGAACCGGAAATTTATTCCATATAAGGAACGATATTTTCTTCCTCTGTATGTGAACGAAGTATTTGTAAAGTAAACAAGAATTCTTTATCTTGTGCCACTCAATAAATATAAATATGCTGTGCAATATTTGGAATAAGTCTAATCTAAACGAGTTTGCGACAAAGAAGACAACGAACTGATACTGGTGTTCCTCCCCGCCTCGGATATGATTATGCTCTGTGCTTGAACTTAATCTCAGAGACCTAGGGTATATCTAGGGTTTTCAATTTGTGCTTATTTTTTTCCTTGGCTAAAAACTGAAAGTTAGGTCATACGAGGTGCCATATTTTGCATTGTGTGTAGTGACGAATATTACCTCATCAATTTTATTTTTAGGGAGCGGATCTATGTGTATACCACAGCGATTGGCAGCGGGTCTTGATTTTGATTGCTCCCTCGATCGAACTCGTATACAAGTAGCTAAACATAATCTGAAGTGCTCTATTTGTGTGTATTGAACATTAATATTTCTTTAAATGAATTTACAGAAGGCTCTATGCTTCGTTGAATCATTTCTTACCAAGAGTTAAGTAGTATGTTTACTTTTTACTGACTTATTGATAGCGCACAGACAACTATCGTTCATTCAAAGAATACTCTCGCTATTATGACAAGGTTACACTAGGCGACATTTTTATTGGCTCAAAGGTAGTAATTCTGTCCACATTTTTGTGTATAGTATTTAATTTAAAATGTTTGCTTTGGGGAAGCTCTTTACAGGTGCGTAAAAGTTTATTGTGGTTGAAATATCAACGGATCAGGTGGGTTTTTTTTTCTGTTTGCCAAAGTTTGAATTGATTGTAAAAAGTGGTAAACGTTGTTATTCAAAGAATAAATATCAAATGCCGGTTTTGCCGGTTTTCAGTTCCTCCATAAGGGCATCTATTTCCTTCCTGCTGGCCGGCAATTATCCAGCCATGGGTACTTTCGGCTGACAGTTTTTAGTTGTCCCACATTAGCTGAAGTCCAGAAGCATATGCAGAAAACACCTGTCTACGGTTAGTGGCTTCCTGTGTTTTTAGCTGGTGTTCATCACATGTCGTTCCTACGATATGATGCCTCCATTTCAGTTAACATTTAGGGGCATCCTGGAAGAAATTATGATCAAGCATAATGTCGCGTATGCGAATTGAATGAGCATTGTACACATGTAAAAGTCGCCGGCTGTTGTTTTCGAGGTATTTAAGCCAACGCGTCTTCCTTATCGCTGCCTACTTTAGCATTCAAGTCACGAACAAAAATCTTCGTCTGACGTTGTGTTAAATACAGCGCCTTGCTGGTCGTTGACGGTCTTCTAAATATTGAATGAGACTTCTGTTGGAGTATGTAAATCTGACCATTATTATTATTATTATTATTATGCCCCGCCTCCTTACCCCTCCCAACCGGCGCGCGGGGAGGTTCAGTCATCAGTTTTTGAAGAGTTGATGCTTCGTTTAATAACTATTAATTCTATGCTTGTGCAAAGAAGTTTTTTTGTAAACTTGCTGTGAGCGTTGAATTTTAAAACGGCACACGGTGCCCTTATTGTCAGTATTTTTTCCTGCCGAAATATTCTTGCAGAACATTCAAAACTCTTTCCTTACAAAATGATTACAAAAGTATCTTGCCATTTTCATTCAGTTGCCGTTGTTGTGCTTGTCCGTAAACTAGGTTAGTCAGGGCTGTAACACTACTGTCATAGGACACTAGGCACCATAATGGACCCATCGCGGTCTCTGGGGACCCAACTAATTAATAAATAAAATCGTCGTTTTAAACCTTTACTCAAAGCATTTTAAATCCCTAAAAAAATTAACTAATTTGTTGCAGTGAATGGACGCCTCTCCTGACTATCAACGAATTTGTTGCCCAGGCGTTCTCTTCTATGTCGAGTGATAGGATACCCATCCTATCATATCATTGCAGTATCTGCACACGTCCGTTTCTAAGAGCCCTAATCTTTTATCGTGCTTCCTCGTGGTTTCAAAATCGCATCAGTTTTCTTTTTGTTCAAGTTGGGCCACAGGTCATTTGATACCTTGTGCTAAACTTTGTGACTCCTTCTTTGACTAGCCATTCTAATGGTAAGACCTAAATCGTAAGATGTCGTTATAGTCTAAGAGCCGACAGCATATTTTGGAAGTGGAGGTATAACCAAAATTCATTTACTTGTTTGTAAAGGTGCTAGCATCGTGATATCAAATGCAGTCGTCTGGCAGGGTTTTTTTTTTCGCCGGGGCTGAGGGCGGGGGTTTGAAAACGCTGATTTTTTCGAATTTTTGTCAAGGGTATAACCATTTTAAATATACACAAATTATAGAGAACTATGCACTAATTAAGAATTTTTGGGTCCCAGACGTTTTAAGTGTCGCATTCGCCTTGCCAGACGCCCCCCAAAAGGGGCAAAAAATCACTTTTTGGTGTCAGAGGTATAACCAAAAAAAAAAATTACATCAACAAATCAGGAAAGATACCCTCATTACAAAAAAGTAACTCCCAGACGTTTAAATTGTCGCCCGACCCAGCTAGACGCCCTGAAAATAAGCAAAAAATGCACTTTTTTATTATCATCAATACGAGGGCGGGTCAATAAGTCCGTGACTTTTTGAATTTCTGACCTCTACTGAAACAGCAACACTGCTCCTGTCAACAAGCATCTGTCAGTTGACTCCTGTCAAAATTTAAACTTGCTGCGTCAGTTAGTTTGTGTTTGACAGCTATTTTTATCAGACTACTCACTAATTTGAGGAGAAAATGGAAAAAAGTGAATTTCGTGTGCTTATTAAGCATTATTTCTTGCGAAAAAAAACCATTACCGAGACCAAGGCTAAGCTTGAAAAATACTATGGGGACTCTGCACCATCGATTTCAATGGTAAAAAAGTCGTTTACTGAATTTCGTTGTGGCCGTACAAGCACTGAAGATGCCGACCGTCCTGGACGCCCAGTTGAGGTCTCTACACCCGAAACAATCGAAAAAATTCACGATATGGTGTTGGCCGACCGAAGATTGAAAGTGCGAGAGATTGTGGAAGCCGTAGGGATCTCGCATGGCTCAGTAGTTTCAATTTTGAATGATCACTTGGGCATGAGAAAGCTTTCCGCAAGATGGGTGCCGCGTTTGCTCACAGTCGACCACAAACGCAATCGTGTAACAACTTCACAGGAAGGTTTGGCATTGTTTAATCGCAATATGGAGGAGTTTTTGCACCGTTTTGTAACCGTGGACGAAACATGGATCCATCACAACACACCAGAGACCAAACAACAGTCAAAACAGTGGGTTTCTAAGGGTGAATCGGCGCCAAAGAAGGCCAAGGTGGGTTTGTCAGCCAATAAAGTTATGGCGACTGTTTTTTGGGATGCACGCGGGATAATCCACATTGACTACCTTCAAAAGGGAAGAACAATCAATGGGGAATATTATGCCAACTTATTGGAGCGATTCAATGACGATTTGAAAAAAAACCGACCTCATTTGGCCAAGAAAAAAGTTCTTTTCCACCAAGACAATGCAAGGATGCACACATGTGCAGTTGCCATGGCAAAAAACCATGAATTGGGCTATGAATTGCTCCCTCATCCACCCTATTCTCCAGATTTGGCTCCGAGCGACTACTTCTTGTTCCCAAACCTGAAGAAATGGCTTGGTGGAAAAAGATTTGAATCCAATGATGAAGTCATCTCGCAAATAAAGGCCTATTTTGAGGACCTCGACAAATCATTTTTTTTGGAAGGGATAAAAAAATTGGAGAAGCGTTGGACAAAGTGTATAGAGCTCAAGGGAGACTACGTTAAAAATAATTTTTTTTTTTATCAAAAAATGTGTTTTATTCCAAAAGTCACGGACTTATTGACCCGCCCTCGTATATGATATAACAGGAAGTACAAATTTGACTTGATCTGATCTGTGCCCATGTTCTGTAACTCATGCGATAACTCTTCGCATCGAAAACTTTGGAACACAAAATTCCACCGTTTATCGCATGTGGAAAGAAGTTGTGTTCTGTAACTCTATGCGATAAAATATACCTTGGTTACTTTTATTATCATGGGAAATTGGAAGGATTGTCAAAATACTGGAAATCGAAGGGTAGTTTGGCGAGGAAATTCAGTGTGTATTTACATGTCGTTGGGATAGGAGCGGTGTAGCGCGACTTTTTAGCGGATTATCGGAAAATTACGTGTTTCTGTTGAATTTTCAAAAATACGATGATCGCTCGTTCTGCTAGACTCAGACAAATTTTTTTGAAATTAATCTGATCCTAACGCTATGTTCTATGTTGATGAAGTTAATGAAGTTAAAATTTTGAATTTATTTTGTCTGTCTATGAAAAAAATAAATGAAATATATTTTTTCTTTTAAAACAAGAACCTTTAGTCTCTCTTGTTGGATGAAGCTGTTTATTTTTATAGCAACACAGTTCCAAGAATGTTCAAAATGGATCTTATTTAAGTGCTTGCTGAATTCTTTCGACAGAATGTACATACATAGGTACCTATACCTACATTCTTCTACACAATCAAAAATGTTCACTGTCCACTATCCGTTTAAAATTGTTCAATATCCCTTTCTCGCAAGCCAATTGAAATGTGATAAATTTTGACAGTTGAAGTGAATAATTTATCGCATTCGAAAGTTACAGAACACCGATTTATCACATATTTCCAGGAGTTTCATTTCACAATGTTCCATGTGGTATAGTTTTCGCATCGCATAGTTACAGAACACGGAAATGTGATATAATGAAATTTTGTTTCGATTCACATCGTTCACGTGATAAATATAACGATGCGACAGTTACAGAACACGGGCACTGGTAAAGGTAGGACTTAATTTCCAGGAGGGGGTGATAAATAGATAAGTGTTCGCAACAAAAGTTCATATGTATCTACAAAAGCTGCATTGTGTTTTCCTTTTTATCCTCGCGACGAATTAAAAAAGCTTTGACCACAGTTTCCTCTTACAATCATGGAATTGTTAGACCTGAAATATCAGTTGAAACTTTTGACATTACAAAAAATAACTAAGACCCCTTTGCTGAGTCGAAACTTAAAGATTTATAAGTTCAACATAAACTTTTATGTGACAGTTTACGAAGAGGGAAAAAATAGCTCATAGGCGTTTATAAGCAGATTCTACTATTGATAATTAGTTTACAAAAATTAAAAGTATAAATAATATAAATTTTGAATTATCGTGGTTGACTTGTTTTTTTTAAATTCAAAATTTTTCTTTTAAATCTAATAAGTTTTTTTTCATGTTTTATTTCATGTGGCAGTGTGTTAAATAGATGACAGCCTTTATATACAATACTTTTTTGACTTAAATTTACAAGATAGTTTGGCAATCTAAAATCATTTCTATTTCGTAGTTCGTATGGCTGAGTTTCGCCGACATATTTTAGGTATTTTCTTAGATAACTAGGCAACAGATCGTATTTAATTTTGAATAAAAAAAACCAAAACATTTAATATGATTCTTTGATTAATACTAAGCCACTTTAACGTATTTAACATTAACGATATCGACTTAAATCTATTGCTTTAAAATTGTTCTCATAGCTTTGTCTTGCAGTCTTTGTAATTTGGATAACATAAAATCACTACATAAATATACCACTGTAGAGCAGTAATCAAAGTGAGGCTTAATCATCACATTATATATATTTATTGCACATAATACTGATATTTTATTTTGTATTCTCCTAAAAACATAAATATTTCTGGTTTGATTCAACAAATGGGACTTAATAATTTTACTTTAACAATATGTATTTCGTTTTTATAATATAAAAAGGTTAGATCAGTAACTCTATGCACTGCAATTTTCGCTTCACATGAAGTGTTGGCGGTAAATTATAATTGATTGTGTTATCAACTTAATTGATTTTTTGCAGTGACTTAGTAAAGTTTCATAATCACTGGCACATTTTACAAGTAGGATCATAGTTTTGTTTACTTTTTTTCACACTTACCTAAGCCTTGCAATGGTACCATTTTGTCTACAACTAACTCAAGAATTTAGCAGATAGTCGTTGTCCAAAAATCTTCTTTGTTATTGAGCAATTAATATGTCCAACGTTTGGAAATACTCAGATTTAAATGGCTGAGCGTCCTGTTCGTCTATGTTTTCTCTCCCGGAGGAACAGGAAGGGTCCAGTAGCCATCCATCCGATTTGATTTTTTGACTTGCCTCTTTTGGGGTATGAGTCCTATTTTCAGAATCGCGGCTTGTCATAGACTTAGCCTCTTCCAAAATTTGATGATACATTTCATCTGATCTCAGTTTCGGTATTTCATTTTGGACGTACGTTAAAATTGTAATGGCGTCTTTCCATTATTATTATCGTGTCCAACTTTTGTAACCACCAAGTGCCCTGACCGACGCTGTTCGAGGAGCCGGTCATTCCTTTTCCACCATACAATAGCTGCCTTTGCCGTGATGAAAACATTTATGTAACATAATGCATACAAATAAACGAATAAAAGCCATTTTCGAGATAGTCCGGATGACTATCAAATGCAATCGATGGTTATAGCATTGGCCGTAAGGAACTTTTCGGCCCAATTTATTTTCAATTCTGGCCTAAACTTTCATACTCATTACACTTGCGCCATGCGTTCGAATCAACCTACAGAAAAACTACAGAAATTGCAACATAGCAATAATGTCTGACAGCCAAGCAGCCATAAAGGCTCTTAACGCCTACGTCATCAAGTCAAAACTCGTGTGGGAATGCCTACGCGGACTGAATAGACTAGGCAAGAATAACAGAATTACCATCTGCTGGGTACCTGGCGATTTTGGCATTACAGGCAATGAGGCAGCGGACTCTATGGTAAGAAAAGGGGCAGAGGAACCCTTCATAGGACCTGAACCGTTCTGCGGGATAGGAGAACACACTTTACGCGAAGAGTTCAGGAGACTGGAGGAAGAAACAAGGACCAAGACCTCTCTCAACCTCCAAGGTCTGAGGCACGCAAAGAAACTCTTAGGAAATTACAACCAAAAGAGATTCAAAGCTTGTATCAGCCTTAACAAAAACAACCTTAGAATCCTAACAGGCCTCCTCACGCGGCACTGCAGACTCAAGGAGATCCTGAGGAAAATGGGTATATCAGAGGACGGTCTCTGCAGATTCTGCAGTGAAACCGCCGAAACTCCAGACCACATACTGGAATCCTGTGGGGCACTGGCTCACAAAAGGATGAGATATTTGGGCAGGCACCAAATAACAGACAATGACATACAAACCATGGACCCACAGTTCATTCTTAGATTCATCAAAGAAACTGGACTGGACGCTGTGCTCTAAGGAGTGTGACCTGCCAAGGATAAATCAGAGCAATACGTCGACACGCTTTACAAAAGAAGTATCTAGAGAGGGCTCTGAAAGAGGGCATGAACCTCTCCGAGGCACAAGCAGGGGACACAATAGACCAATAGGTCGCAGTGTAATATACCCTAACTACATTATTATTATTATTATTACACTTGCGCCATCTTAGCCCTGGCGTAGCATAAGAGAGAGGTTAATGTTATTTTCAGTAAGGCTTTTCAGTAGTTGCAACTGTCAGCAACGACTCATCGACGATTCCATCTTTGACGTAACGTTTTACTATTGGAATATTTTCGCGGCTATTTTTATCTCTCGTCCCATCTTCAATTACAGTAAAACAGTTTACGTTCGATTTATTTGATTTTGAATTTCAGGTAAACGATATGTTGCTCTTCTTCCAAAGATTAATTATTCGTTATTTTTCCATTCAATGTACACTGTCTTTGGAATGTTTTCTATAAGGAATGTCTGCCAAACATCCAAGTATCAATTATCATGAGACGCTGCTCATATATGCCGTTAGGAGTCGGCTTAAGCAAACGGTTAGAGAATTTACATTTAATTTTATTTTTCGGAATAAATAATATTAGTATTTGCCTTCACTTTTTTGGCACACAATAGTTTCAATGGATCAATGGCTACTTCGCTCACTGTATAGCGTCCGTCTTTGGCTCCTCAAAAACCATCATAGTAATTGAAATTTTAATATATTCGTATCGTGACAATTTTCCATAAAACAGCACCATCATATTTATTATTTATTAATTTTGCAAAAAATAGCTTCAATTCAGGGAATAATAACAAAACGACCAAATTTTGCTTCGAACACTTCTGTGGGTCGTTCTGTCATTCTGTCCAGTTGAACACTTGTCGCTATTCGCATATCATTGCGCTCCACACACTTCAACTTGATATAATGATGATGAAAGTTTCTCATAACAAACCGTAGCAACATTATTTTTTGTTTTTGTTGTTTCATCGTCAAAGCAAATCAGGAACCTACTCACCGCTGCTGCCACCACCACATAATAATTTGCGCTCGGGTTTTTCGAAAAGTGAGAGAATTTTGTATGTTTAGTCGACCCGAAGACTTCCACCCCTCGACGTGTGTGCGTGTAAATTGTTATAACAAACATTTGATTGATTTAAATCCACATACAGGACTCTATTTAGATCGGTTGCATCGATTCAAAAAAATAAATATAATTGGTACCTTTAATTGTTTACAAAACTCAAATTCATTTCAGACAGTAAACAATATTGAAAAAAGTGAACGTAATTATACCAGATTTTCTGACGCAGGCGTGAAAATTTACAAAGAAAAATAACTCCACTCCAACCGAAGGAGGGAATAGAATCTGAAAAAAAGCCAATCCTACGTGAGAATAATCTTCAACTCTAACTGTGATAGTGCCAAGAAAATAATAATTTATCGATTTTGTTTTCCAAGCGATTTTTTTTACTTTGAAATTCCTTAATTGGTGGACTGCTATTCGGGTATGTGTGCCTGTTAAACTTCATCATTGGAGCAAAAAATAAATACTCCCCATTACTGAGACTGTGGTATGTGCATCCAACTGAGTCTATTGAATTAACATTTGCATAAATAATTGTCTGCTAAACTATTAAATTACACCGAAACGAAACAATGATTGCTTCTGAGTTACATTTGGGTTATATATCAAACATACTGTTGTTTTATAAATTTACTTTGTGAAACACAAGTGGGTGGGCCATTTTCGAAAACCAAGTTTTGTGTAGTTTTTCTTGTTTCAATATCTATTGCCGAACGTGGGCAGTGCATCCGTTGTTTAACTGGTATTTAGTTGAAGCAAATGCTGCCAGTAACCTGTCCATGTAATTCAATTCTGATTAATGCGGTGGGCCGCACAAAAATTGTAACAATCGCAGTCAAATATGGAAAACTCCATTCTCCTCCCCAGCTTGTCAGATGTACATACGTTTTGATGATTAATTGAAATTCTTCGGAATTTCTCAGTGTTCTTACAAGTTAGTCATTGCATTCTGGTTGACTCGCAAGTCAGCGTCAGGGCTTACTCTCTCTCTTTCAGAAAGTCATTGTTAAAGGGAAATACTTGGGTCTCGGTCATCTTTTCTTTAGATCGTTGTTGTGCTTCTATACATACTCGTTCAATTACGTCAGAGAAGTGTTGTGTGAAGAGCAGCTTGTCGTTTGAATTTCAATTTTTTTGCTGAATATTTATTTTATTTATCAAACACACGCCTATCCTAATCTTAACGACTTACTTATACCCCAGTGTTGTTGGCACATGTATATATCCTGGGAAGATGATCTGTTTAAGTAGATATATTTCCCCTGGATTATGCTTTTTTCTCTGGTGGAAGATAAATGTTTTTTTTTAATAGTCAAAAAATAAAAACAAGAATTAGTATCAAAACATCAAAATCTCCATATAGCCACCATACACACCGATAAAAATAGACATCCAAGGTAAACAAATAGATATAGGTACCGTACAACAACACAGTGTGTCTAAAAGCGACGACTGATTGAACGAGTGAGTGATTCATTCGTTTGGGTATAATTTGGCAGCCAATCATATCGAAATGGTAGCACGAATAATAGATTTATTATACGTAGACGAGGTAGGTATTGCTCTTTGATGTGGTACAGTTGGCGCCTTATCAAAGTAATTTCCGTGGAGCAGTTTTGAATTTGTCATTAGATTTGTTAATTAATATTTTCAACGTAGGCACCCAACTGTTTGTAATGGTACATAGATATTTGGAGGAAAGTGCAAGGTAAGTCTCACGTGCCAACAACGTATAAAAATAGCAAATTGTTATGTCTGCTTAGTCACGGTCTGAGTTGGTGATAAACTTTTGATTTTATCAATCAGTTGCGCTATTTACTCTTTGAACTTCTGTTTTCTTATTCACACAATTGATCCTTGTTTTGGTGCAGTGAGAGTAACAGAATAATCAATGAAGCTCAGGGAACTTAAGAATAAGCATAGACTATTGTGAATAAAATTGCTTACCGCCGAGTTTTAACTTCTATGAATGTTTACACAATTCAGCATCTCCAGAGACCGGTTAGCAATGTGTTGACGCGCTGACAATTTTGTTTGATCATCAAATTGATTAAACATTTATAGTAACTATGTAATCGCGTTCATGGAATTATGGTACATTGCCCATCGAACATCCGCTGTGAATAATGCGTCATCACCTACAAATGGGTGTTAGATGAAATTGTCGGTGAACTGAACATCTACATTACTATGGTATATTTTTTGGCAGGCAATTTGAGGCGAACATTCAAATATTGGCATTTGGCTTACCATGGTGATGCATTAATTGAAAAATGAAATGAATTTCGATGGACCAGAAATGGTAGTCGCTAGAATCAAATACGAAAGCCCTCAACTAATTTGAATTTTATGACTGATTTTATGGCGAATTTTATACTCTTCGCTAAGTGTTTCTTTGACCCATGAGTCATGCAAATGGAAATGCTGTAGGGTTTTTGTTTACTGCTAAGGTTTAAATTGTTACTTTATTTAATTGGTTACATATTATGTTAGATAGTGAAAAAAAAGAAAACTGAAATTGAAAACTGGTATTGCAAAGGGAAGATTGTTTATAATGCATTAACAATACCGCGAGCTCTTATTCGGTTTATTACAATCATCCGCCAAATTGTCAGCGGAATGAAATTAGGCCCCATGCAAAATGGTAAAAACAAAAAAGAGGCCTCAAAAAATGGGGCTATAGATATTTTAAAATAAAAAATGGCCCATTCCATTTGTGCAAATATTGTTGCCACGAAGTTCGATCAAAATGAAAAATTACCGAAACAAAATTAAAAATGGCCCTAAAATAATGTATGGCAAACAACAACAATTTTTTTTATTTTTTATTTTTTTTTGGGTCATTTTGCTTATTTTTGGGGCTTTTTTTCATTTTCTTGGTTTAGTATCAACGAAATTGTTACTACAAGAAACGCGAAGTATACTTTTATTACAACGGCGTCACTGGTTTCAAGTGGTAAATAACTTAGTGAGTACCGAGTTTTTCTGTACAATGCACAATACGAGGAGAAAGCCCGGCTGGCGTAGGTATGAGTCGAAGTGGGTACTGTTACCTGTTGAACTATTTCATATCTTATGAACTTTGAAACCCGCGGCGTACCGGCGTTTTGGGCACCTGCATGTGAGGCCGAATGTCGGTCGGTGTATTTGTCGAAGAGATGTCCAGAGTTTTAAACCTTTAGCCCGCGGGCCACACAGGTTTTGTTGTTTGTTGAACTATTTCATACCTTATTAAGTGATCATTTATGTAAAAACATTGTTTTAAGGCATATTTCTGTTTCGCCCAAAGAAATTCACCAAATTTTTTCACTTTTATGTTTGTTTTAAGCATTTTTTACGAAAAAATAAATATGCTTGGAATTGTAAAATCTTGCCATTTGGGGCAGTTTTTCATACTTTTGGGGTGGTATTTCATATAGTGAATTTGCTTCCTTATATATACAGTGAACTCTCTCATAAGCGGACACTGACGGTACCAAGAAATTTGTCCGCTTATTAGAGGTGTCCGGTTATGAGAAAAAATACTTCTTTGACAACCTTGAAAAAAGAAACAAGACATATGCATTTATGGTACCTATGACATTTTATTTTAAAACGGAATGCATTTTTTGTGATAAACATTAATTGTAGGTAATAAAAAGGATAATAACAAAATATAAATAAGAACAAAGCCTTTAAAAACTCATTTTTGCATTATGTACTTGAAACTATGTAGGTATTTATGCTTCAAATTATGCATATACACTTACACACAAATCTATGTACGTATTGCGCCACGAGAATTTTAGTCGGATAGTCGACAGACAGCCGCCGGCGCCGCAGCCTACTGTGTTTACATTCTTTACCATTTTTTTCAATTTATTGCTGGGTATCAAGGGTAAAGCGCAAAGAAAAGGAAAAAAAGCAAACAAAATAAAAGACAACGAAGTGTGTCAAATGCATTTTGTCCGTTTAAGAGAGAGTGAAATTCTATTGTGGCTATGAAAACTGGTGTCCGCGTCCGGTTATAAAAGAGTCCGTTTATGAGAGAATTATTTACATTAAAAATTGTGTAGATTATTCCGTTCTTTGAAATTTGTCCGGTTATGAGAGGTGTCCGCTTATGAGGGGTGTCCGTTAGGAGAGAGTACACTGTATACATATACATATATATCATTTTCAACAGAAATATATTGTTACTTTGAATTTTAATAAAATATTTATGTTTCGCCCAATTCCGATCGGAAAAAGTTGTGCGGAGCTAGACTGTGGAAAGATCTCAAAAGAAAGCTTAACGCTTAAGGTATAAATAACCATTTCTACACACATTTTAAAGTGTATTTCCAAATATAAAAAAAATTACATTTCTTTATCCTTTATTACAGATTGTACAAGAATAATCATAGTACAATTAAAAAAAATATTCGGTATGTGATGGTTGGTATCACATCGTCCCAATGCGTTTTTTGGGTTATTTGGAAATCACTCACTCGTTCACTGATGCGGTGACTCGGGCCCTGGATTATACAAATGCAATAACACCAGCGTATGATTGGCATCAGCAAACAAATGGTCCGAAACCGGGCAGCCTGCCGATGTTTACTGAAGTAAAATCGGCGAACTCCACAGGCGGACGAGTAGCAATGCCATAAAGTGGGAATATTACGATCCCTTTATTTCTGACCATAACCTCGCCGTAAAGCAAAAGAAGAATTATGTTCATTGCGATGAATGAGTTGTTTTCAATTAACTCGCGAAGCACTTTCGGACTAATTTTACTCAACTTCTTGTTGCGTTATTTCCTTTAGGGTCACCATGATCTGTGTCTTGTTTATATAACTACATATCAATGCCTTAAAAGAATCCAAAAGAAAGAAGTTTGGACGTGTTTAAATCTGGTCACTTTGCGAGTTAGTGGAAATGGTCAAAACGACAGATTAAGCGTTTGTAAGTTCATTTCAAGATAAAGTGCAAAATGCGCACACAAACATTGTGAACACGAGTTTGTTTTGTTGAGAAACGAAATACCAGCCTCAGACTCGCAATGAAAAAGTGCAGCCAAATTCAAGGAATTTCTTCTTCAGTTGTTGATATGAACCAGGCTATCCATGAACTGCGACAATCCAGCTTGAACAGGGGCAGAACCAATTTCAAAATATCCGCTCAGAAAAGGAGAAAAGATTAGAATATACGTTCGCCAAAGTTCGTTAACAACGCTCAAAGGCTGCTTCTTGTGAATGATGAAAAAATACTGAATAGGCGGCAACAGTATTATGAAGGACTTCTAAACGAACAACGAATTCCTCGGATATAATTTCCAATAGACGTTGCTAACCACGAAGAAGTACCCGGCATTACAGGGCTGGGAATGCGGTCAAAGACTAAAAAAGAAGCAGTTGGGCCGGACAAGATATCCTCTAATGTCTGGAAAAAGATGGCCAGATGGTTGATGATTCTCATCTCTAGAGGCTAGAGGCGGTACAATGCCTAACCAGTCGGTGGAGGGAAAATTATCTTCTTTTTTTTCAAAGGAAAAAGCGACACGCGAGACTATGATACTTACCGTTCTAACAAGCTGATATCACACTCCATATGAAGACCGTTGAGCGGGTATGAGAAAGCAGATTGTGGAAAATAATACGACTATCTGATGACCAGTGCGGATTTATCGCAGCTAAATCAACCAGATGCAGTCCGAAGGGTCATGATTCCTTAAAGGATTTGCATATGGTGTTGGTTGGTTTTGAAAGGACATTTGATAGGAGGACAACCAAGAAATCTGTTATCGATGGCGCTATGACAACAAGGGCTTTCAGAAACCTGCCTACATATGATCATGTACGGTGTACACCAGGGAAGCGTCTTAAGTCGCTTGATATTAATTACAGTCCTTTATTATCTGTTTGAAAAAAAGGCGGACTCTGAAACGATCACTTGATGTTTTGGAGGGGAATGGGAATCATATAATTGCGAAGAAGACAGAATACATGTTCTTTCCATTCTCTACTCTGACCCACACCGACCTGTTCCAGACATTATATGAATGGAAAACAGATTTCCAAGTGCGAAAAGCTCACAATGTTGAACAGCATAATGAAAGTATGAGGGTAAATTAACGGCAGCTGAGATGAAGATGGTTCTCATGACAGCATGAACAACAACGCTTGATCGAATAAAAAGTTTCAAGATCCGAGGAAGCTTTCACGTCAAAGAACCTATCTCAAAGAAAATGGAGCGCGAGCGACTCAGTTGGTACTATCATGTTCAAAGCAGAGAACCTACGAACCCCGTTAAAAGGCAATATCAATCAACTTTTTATACAATGGCGAAAGAGAGGAAGGCCTAAAAACTTCAGAATCAGAGAAATTCAACAACACGAGCATTTCATGTGCCTAAGTCTCTAATTGACTCGCAATCGGAAGGCCAGCCGATAGTTTGTGAGGTCAAACTGGCGAATCCCACAGGCAGACCAGAAGGGATGCAGTGAAGTGGGAGGTTTACGATTCCTTTAGTCCAGATCATAACATCGTCGTGCAAAGACGAAAAAGAACCTTTATCGTAAGCTCGCTGTCAAGGATGAAAAAGACTGCAGATGAAGTACCTAATAAAAAACCTTGAGTGCTTTGACAATATTATCAACTCGTATGTTATTCCTTGAAACTGTGTGTACAATAAAATATCAAAGAATAAAACATTTCAACCAAGCCAAGAGATTAAGGAATGTCGAACCTCCTCTCCCCTGTATTTAGGTACATTACCAATAGTATAACATTGAAAAATAGGCTTAACCCAACATCGTCCCTCCTCATTCGATTATATTGGCGCCAGACAGACGGGTTCCACCATTTTTATAGACAGAATTCACGGAAAGAATTTGTGTGCATACATATAGACAACAACTCAGTGACAAAACTCGGTTGGTTTTGATCAAAAGAAATCGGTGCCAATTCCTTTTTCATTTCGTATTACTTTACTTACTAAATACTTCGCTCCTTCGAAGCTCCTCTCAATTTGCTAAAGCACAAAAATAAAAAAAGCTTTGGTACAAATGGTTCACGTAAATGTAAGTGATACGTGCATTTGAAGTTGAAATTGAAACTCAAAATGTGTTCGAGTACTTCGCTAAGTTGCGTAAAGAATCAATTGGTTACATCAGTCAATGAATAACAATAAAAGGATACAAATTAATAAAGAAACAACGAAAGTGTATTATCGAGATGAGATAAAATTTACTTTAGGCACTACGTACGTACACTTGTTACCCTGGCATTTCTGAATAGAGGTTGTTATGAGGTTTACAATAATTGGCTTTACTTTGAAGATATCCATCTTAACGAAGGTATTGTGCTGTTTGTGGTTATTCGAATAATCACGTGACAAAGAACAGGCAGCCAACCCCTGTGCGTGTTTGAAATGTTTGCTTTTCTTGGGTAAATAAAATGACAATAATGATTTTCGTAGTTGATACCTATTGTGCGTAAAATTGCGTAGCCATGAGCTCAAAATTAAAATAGAAAATACAATAAAATTGGTAAAACACATGAACTTGGTACCTATATTGGGATTTCGATAATGAGGGAAACAAACAAAAGGATGACTGATTACTCCATAGTTGACACCATAAACTTTCGCAATCAATTTAACAAGGGACAATATTGCAGGATTACTTGCAGCAAACTGGTGTCAGTTCGAGAATTAGAGTTCATACCTATTACTCCATAGTAATTCGTTGAGAGGTTCTGCTTAGCATCATAAAGTTAAATGTTAAGATGAGTAACGGGTAGGAAGACATGAAATCATACATTTTTCATGGTTTTTGATCAGTCAAGGAAACAATTACTTAATATCGTCTGCGAGAATACACAGATAAGCAATGATTCAAGTTAGGATGAATTATTACTAAACAAGATTGAATAGTTCTTGCTGTAATCTGTTACTATTTGTTTTCAAAAATAAAATATCTTATCGGAAATAGTCACGTAATTGAACTCTTCCAGCCACAGCTTTTTATTTGGAACAGCGTATTAGACACTTGATCCATGTAAAATTAATTTTTTTTATGAACACTTTCGACTGCAAGCTGTTATCATTGGTTGGGCGAAACCTTAAATTATGCAAAATCAATTATACGTTTTATTATAATCTTAAAATTGCCAAAAGTTGTTAAGAAAGAAAATGCATTTGTAACAAGATCCTACAACTAATAGTTCAGGGTTGCGACGGTGTAGAGACTAGTGACCCGTGCGGTGCATCAACCCCCATGGGGAATAAAAAAAAAGCCACCCATTCTCCAGCCACTACACCAAAAGGAGGATTTCTGCCTGGTAGTACAATGGACCTGGTAGTCTGAGTGCTCTGGGATTTGGATTTCCTTTTATTTTAGAAAAAAAAAAAAATAGTTGAAATGGTTCATTGAGAGGAGTTTCAATTTGCAATGTGTTTTTTTTTTGGTTTTTTAAATGCATGGGTTAATATGTTGTTAGTTACTTCGGTCAAGGTAGTGACTCCATTTTAATTTGTCTCCACGAGACATAATTTCAGTCAAGGCTCAAGTAATGACATGAATATGTCTGGCGTAGACCACATTTCAATCTAACTTTAGCAGTGTTTATTTACCAAAACTAGATCCGAACAGAACTTCTTTCGTCCTGATTTAAGTGAATATTATACCGTCAGGGTTTGGCCTGATGCATCTTAATTTCAATTTGAACCAGTTTCATATCTCTTGATTTAAAATTATGCGAGTATGAATTACATACGATTGTTGCTGCTTGGGTTTAAGATACGTCAAATCTAACATCAGCAGCGTAAGGTTGGTCATTTTTAATGGTACACGTGCTCGTTCGCCCCAGGACGAATTTTGTGAAGGTCGTTCAAAATCGGTTGTTGTGCCAGACAACATCGATTCTGTGCGGCAACTGATATTGCAAGACTGTCATGTGACTTTGCTTAAAACTTAGGCATGCTTGGGCATTAGTTCCATTTGCATAAATTTAATATCACATGAACATTTCAAAAAGATTTCTTCACGTTGAATACGCATAATTGCGAGATCAACGTTTTTCGACGCCTGAAGAAGCAATTGATGCGTTCAAAACTCATTATTTGAAGATACCCCGTTTGAAGCCTAAAAAGTGCTTCAAAAATTATTTCAAACGCGTGTGAAAGTGTATTGATCTTCGTGGAAAGTATTTTGAAAAACAATAAGACCATTATCGATGATAAATATAAATAATTTATTTATCTCGAAACGGAAATAGCATTTCATTCCAAACAAATATCATCAGTTTACATCATTAGAACTTTAATTTTCAAATTTTGAGACTTTTCACTCTTCATTAAAACTAAGTGCAGACAATCTTGTGCGTAACTGATTTGAACAGCTTCATGGAAAAGAAAGTGCCAGAATGTTTAACACCTTGGGGCAAGATAATTACTCATTAAGCACCAAATCCCGGAGCTTTTCTGATCTTTGTTGTACTTTTTACTCAGGTTCATTAGGTACACCTTTTCTTTCTTGCCAACCGTGACTGAAATTTGACATTTGAGAGCTGATAATTCCATATCATTTCATTGTTTTCGTGAATAAGAATAAGTGAACCTTACGTACATTAAAAATATTTTTTTATAAAATTTATTGTAACACGTGTAAGAATAATATTTTGTTTATTCTAACTATGTAAATGCTTACGCTGTGTTCTTAGCACTATAAGGGTACTGTAACAACCCCTTTAGCGTAAGCAAATTATAAAAAAACGTAAATAAATAAATAAATATTAGGCATAGACTGCCCATACAGAGCCTCAAATGTAGCTTCTCAAACCATTTGCTTGACCTACAAATTTGAGAAGCTTCTAAGGACAATTGATACTCTTGGATGTTTGTCAGACGTTCGCAAGAGGTGGACCAGTGGAAAAAAAACTTTTAGGTGTTACTTGGCCCAGGCGGGGTTTGAATCTGAGACCTTAAGAATAGTAGTCCAACAGTTTCTTAATGTCCATCTAGACATGTCCATCTGTCGACAACTTTGAGGCCTTTAAATTCAAGAATGCTGAAATTTGTAAAGAAAGTGTAAAGAAATTTAAAATCCTCCATGCCCACTATTGAATTAAAATGAATGGAAATAGATATCTTCGCAGAGTATGTATAGATAGTCTTTATTATCAATTGGCCAATACAGTTTGTTTGTCTTTTTGTTGACGTTTTTGATAAAAACGTTGTTTTTTCAATAAATTCCTTAAAAAAGCGGCCAAGTGCGAGTCGGACTCGCCCATGAAGGGTTCCGTAGCAGCAAGTAACATCATATAAAAGTTCTTGTAGTTCGTTGTAACTTTGAACGGTTTACGCATAAGGTTTATGTTTATGAAATTTAATGTTTTTTTTATATTTGAGTTGATTGAATGAAAGGTAAATGCGGTTTACGATTTATGACGTATTAAAAAAAAACTACTTACTAGATCTCGTTCAAACCAATTTTCGGTGGAAGTTTGCATGGTAATGTACATCATATATTTTTTTTAGTTTTATCATTCTTTTATTTTAGAAGTTACATGGGGGGGGGGGCACATTTTACCAACTTGGAAGTGTCTCTCCGCAAACTATTCAGTTTAAAAAAAAATGATATTAGACACCTCAATATCATTTTGAAGACCTATCCATAGATACCCCACACGTATGGGTTTGATGAAAAAAAGTTCAAGTTCTAAGTATGGGGAACCCCCAAAATTTATTGTTTTTTTCTACTTGTGTCTGAAAATCTTAATGCGGTTCACAGAATACATCTACTTACCAAGTTTCAACAGTATAGCTCTTATAGTTTCGGGAAAAAAGTGGCTGTGACATGCCCGGACAGACAGACAGACAGACAGACATGACGAATCTATAAGGGTTCCGTTTTTTGCCATTTGGCTAAGGAACCCTAAAAATGGTAGTAAAATGTCCTTAACAACTCCCACAAAGTTTTCACTGTAAAAGCGTTTGACAAAATTCTCAAATTTTTGTTATATCTTAAGAAAACCGAAAAAATACTAAATGGACAAAGACACTCAACCCATTCCAATGGGACCCATTGCACATTCTAGGTTATGGACAGGTTATCCAAAAGTTGGCCAAACCTATTGTCTTTTTAACGGGCTCCCGATCCGTGCACAAGATAATGCAGTCATCTGTGCTTCCTCGACAGCGACGTGGATGCTGCTGCTGATATGGTCACAAACATAATTCACCTGGGTATTAAGACTTTTATCCCTAACAGGATTAAAAGTATCAAACCCAAGGTTAACGCGTGGTGTGACTCGAGCTGCAAAGAGGCTATCAGGTTAAAAGAGGTAAGTTTTCGGCTATTCAAAGCCAACCCATCTGAGGAAAGCCGTAAAAAGTTTAAACGAGCCAGAAATTACTGCAATGCCCACATTAATCGTGTCAAATTCTCCTATGACCAAAAGTTGAGGCAAAAAATACCACAAAGTCCCACTGGTAGTAAAAACTTTTGGTCATTTGTTAAAAACATCAAGAATTCGGCCTCGTCAACTATCCCGACACTCATTTACAACGTCATTCCAGCCGTCAGCTCTACAGATAAGGCCAATCTGCTTGCTGCTCACTTTGCAGTCAGCTCAACGCTCCCAGATTGTGCTTTGTCTCCCCCTGTACTCGAGCGCGTAGAATTCTCTATGGGACCAATCCACTTTCGCACTCGTACAGTGGCTAGAGTACTTCAAGATCTTGACGTTCACAAATCCGCTGGTCCAGATGGTATTTCCCCTATCGTTCTGAAGAGGTGTTCTTCTTCGCTGGCAAAACCATTGCGTAAGCTTTTCCATCTGTCATATTCTTCAGGACTCTTCCCGGGAAGATGGAAAACAGCATTTGTCCAGCCTGTACCAAAAAAGGTGAATCTTCTTCTCCCTCCTCCTACCGACCAATTGCACTTACGTCCCTTCTTTCTAAGGTCATGGAAACGCTGATAAACCGTCAGCTAATGAAATATCTTGAATCGCGAAAACTTCTTAATGACCGGCAGTATGGTTTTCGCAGCAACAGGTCCACTGGTGATTTGATGACATAACTAACCGAAAAGTGGAACCAATCTATTCACCAAAGTGGTGAAAGTAAGATCGTTGCGCTTGATATTTCAAAAGCATTTGACAGAGTTTGGCACCAAGCTCTCTTGTCGAAAATGCGTGCATTTGGAATCGATGATACTCTTCTTCAATGGATTAGAAATTACCTTTCGGACCGTTCAATTCAAGTTGTTTTGGACGGCTTCAAGTCTGCAACTCACCAAATAAATGCTGGTGTCCCCCAAGGCTCTGTTCTGTCCCCGACTCTCTTTCTCATTTTTATAAATGATCTACTGTCTGTTACTTCTAATCCAATCCATTCCTTTGCTGATGACAGTACCCTCAGCTTCTCATATTCGTTTCTTGGGTCACGCCCCTAATCTTCGGGTGTGGAACTGGAACGGCAACGTATGTTAAGCTCATTAAATTCCGATCTTAACAGCATAACTCAGTGGGGTAAAACCAATAGAGTGGAATTTAATGCTTCCAAAACTCAATGCTGTCTCCTGTCATTAAAGCAAAACCCACACACACTGCCATTATCTATGAATGGCACTTACATCGCTGAAACCGAAAGACTTTCCATTCTCGGTATGTGTGTTAATGACAACCTTCGTTGGAATGACCACATATTCGATGTCGCCAAGAACGCCGCGAAATGTCTAGGCTTCCTTAAGCGTTGTAAGAAATATTTCACCCCTTCTGATCTGACTACAATTTATAAGGCGTTTATTCGCCCGAAACTCGAGTATAACGCTCATATCTGGTCCGGTGCACCAATAACTTATTTGGAGCTACTTGACAGGATCCAAAAACGCGCGATAAAACTTATTGGCGACAGAGACATCGCGAGATCGATTGACTCTCTTAGTCATCGTCGTAATGTCTCCTGCCTGTCGTTATTTCTACCATAAGTGCTCAAACGAAATAGCCAGTTGCATTCCTCCCCTTGAACATTTCAACCGCAATACCCGCCATGCAGGGAATGCTCATCAGTTCACCCTCAAGCCTGTGTTCGGACGTACAGTGAAGTTCAAAGAATCTTTCCTCAGCCGTACATCACGAATGTGGAATGCTCTTCCCCGCTCCATTTTTCCTACACATTATAACCTACAGACATTCAAAACCAACGTGCATCGGCATCTCTCCTTTTCCTCTCACCCTAATTTCCTTAACGCCCGCGCTGTGTAGCTAATACATTATAAGGGTCCCAACAAATCCCTTTAGTGCGCGATTATTATAAAAAAAAAAGAAGATATATATAGAACACATGATCTGTGCTCTATCTAGTCCAGAAATATATTGCAGAAGTAGCATCAACGCGACAGTTCGGGATAAGGCCTTCATATTTCCAAATTGCACATTGCACCGCGTCTTTTCCAACGCAATCCTGAATTCGGTCAGTGACAGCATTTTGCAGTTTTAATTTTGATGAAAAGGTGGTGATGGTGGTCTTTTCCAGGATTAACAGCAGCATGACAATTAGTCTATTGTCTACTTGGCCAATTTATTTGCTCGAACACGGGCTAACAATATCAGCGCAAAACATTTTACAGCTTAAAACGCTCCCGCAAGTTTGTATGCTTCGGCCTCAAGGAAGAATGTGTCTTGGTCTTTGACTTGGTCTATTGTCAATCTCTCGGCCTCGGGTCGAAAGGCACATTGGTACATGTCGATTAGTGTGCGTCGTAGAATGGCTTAAGACGTTCACACAGTTCGGTGTACAGGGTCTTCTTCTACCATTCCGCCTATATGCCCCTTAATTTCTTTGTTGATTCAATTCTTTTGATGCACGTTTTTGAATTAGTGCGCTACGACTTGGAATTCTTTTGGGTGAATTCAATAGTGCGTATGAATCTGCATATTTTCAAAAATGTAGTCGAACTATGAACTGACATTCGAATAATGCGTCTAGTTGTGCTTATTTCTGTCGAAATCCAGTTGATTGAATCCGTAATAATTTTGGTAGTTGAAATGAGATGGCATTTGTCTAGTCGAGCTACGAGTACCGTTCCATGATTCCATGCCTGACTGCGATTGAGCTGTGATTCATTTATACAGAATTTTCAGCGCGTCCAAAGGATCAACTAGAAAATGGAAAATTATTAAAAACTGCTTGGCCAGAAAATATTTTTTCTCTGTGACCGTATGAATCTTTATATTGCTTTGCAGTTTCATTTAAATCTCCTTAGTTCTGAAGTTCTGATGCAGTCCGATTTCTGGTTTCAGGACTTATATCTCACCAGTTTGTCCAAGAAAAATCAAAATAAAAACTGGATGAAGTCGTGGCTTCAATGGCATAGTGCGTGAGTGCTTGCCTGAGAAGACGCTGGTCTAGGTTCTAATCCCAGTGGAAGAAATGGATTTTCGGGATAAAAATGAAGGAAAAAAGAGAGGCCAGCACCACAGAAGGAGTCTGATGATCGGTTGTGGCGAACCGTGAAACAGCGCTGTAACTCCAGCCGTCCACTAAACGTGGTAAGGAATGTAAGGTTATTCATTCAAAAACAACAAAAAGGAAATTGACGGAAAACAAAAATTAAAACCAGGAAAAATTGTGTGGTATCACATAAAAAACCATTAATCGTAAAATAGTATAACGTTTTTTTTTTGTCGGAGGTGGGAGAAAATATTTAAAAGAAAAACTTCGTGTTCGTAAATAATAGAACCAACAGCCTCTTATATAAGCTTCAGGATATGGTGCACATTTCTTCACTTCACATTTTTTGAGTGCGGTTACTTTCCACCTTCAGTGGTATATAACTGTACTTTTCTGTGGGAAATAATTTCACTTGAATTATAATGTATTGTAATTAGGGTGTAACGATACAAAATTTTGTCGATACGATACCGATTACTGTAGTAAAAAATCGGCGATACCGATACTGATACCGATATCGATAGCTTAGTAGATAGTAAATAAAATACATGCAAACAAATGTACCTCGAGCGTTTGTATATATTTATTTTGCATGAAACTTACCTATTAACAGAAAGTCAATCTTAAGCGTAAAAATAAATAAATAAATAATAACATTTTAAAGACGTCGATATTTTACTTAAAGTAATTACAAAAAAAGCGGCAAAGTGCGAGTCGGACTCGCTCATAAAGGGTTCCGCGCGAATTATAATTATTATTTACTTAGGCACCTATTACAGATTTATTATTAGAAAATAATGGTTCACGGTTTACGCATAAGGTTTATGTTTATGAAATTATATGTTTTTTTTTTATATTTGAGTTGATTTAATGACAGGTAAATTGCGGTTTACGATTTATGACGTATTAAAAAAAAACTACTTGCTGGATCTCGTTCAAACCAATTTTCGTTGGAAGTTTGCATGGTAATGTACATCATATTTTTTAGTTTTATCATTCCCTTATTTTAGAAGTTAGAGGGGTGGGGGGGGGGGGGCAACATTTTACCACTTTGGAAGTGTCTCTCGCGCATACTATTCAAAAAAAAAAAAAAATGGGGAACCCCCAAAATTTATTGTTTTTTTTTCTATTTTTATGTGAACATCTTAATGCGGTTCACATAATACATCTACTTACCAAGTTTAAACAGTATAGCTCTTATAGTTTCGGAAAAAAAGTGGCAGTGACATTTCCGGACAGACAGACAGACAGACATGACGAATCTATAAGGGTTCCATATTTTGCCATTTGGCTACGGAACCCTAAAAATGGACCACTCCTCGCACCACTGTGCGAATAAACAGAATCACGTATAGCTCACTAATAGCTCACTATCCAACCCCATTTGTTAATTAAGCACGCGCGACTTTATGTTGTCAGTCCTAGCAGTGGTTTTCGACTCAGATTGGCAAAACCAACAGGCGCATGAAGCGCAGAAGCAAAAGCAGGTTCATTTTTGTTTATGAACCGAGTGAGAGTAAGATGAAGATCTTGCGCGGCAGGGTGAAACAGGCACGAAAAAATACAATCCTCGACAAACACAACCGTGTTGCAACATCGATGTGTGCGCTTTTCAAGCTCTTTGATATCGGTTGGTAAATAATCGGCGATGCCGATATATCGCCTGCCGATTATATAGGCTGATATATCGGTATGGAATCGTTACATCCCTTATTTTATGTAATTTGCCATGGAATAAATAAATATATTCTTATTTCTGTTATTTCCTGGAGTGGAAACAATTTGTACATTTACTGCGGAAGAAAAGCGTCTACAGTCGACTCCCTCTCAGTCGAATTGTCACGGGAGTTCAAAATAAGTTCGAGCTTGACGTTTTTTTTGATAAAATTCGGTTAGAGGGAATATATTTTTTCAAACGTATTTATTAACACTTAAAAGAAGTAACACAAATCCAAAATTTAACAAATAAAAAAAGTCTTGTATCCACGCTTTTGAAATTTTGCGCATACAATTAAGCAGTGATATCTTGGAGTCCTCCTTTTCGGTTTCCAATTCCCTTAAAAGCTTGGCAAGAATACGAATAACACCCATGTCCATCGGCTGAATTATTGAGGTCATGTCAGAAGGCAAAATACACAAGTTTGATAAACTTCAGCAATTATTGCGCTTAGATTTTCCAAATTTTCTATCAAACTTCAAAATGCAACTTGTGAAAAGATCTCCCGTCATTCAAGAACGCTTATTGGACTCATAATCCACAGACAAAGATTGTATGTCGTTAAAGCAGCGAGCATTTTTAATGAGTTTCTCTGAGCCTGTTATATTATTTCCACAAGACACGCCACGCACCCACAAAATGTTTCTCCTTTTAAAGCCAAGGTTCGTGTTGGCAAGCATTAAAGAAAATTCCTACATTGTAAATATCGTTCGGTTTGAATCCTAAGACAACTTCTGGGAGTTGTTGTTTCCACTCATTTTCTTGTATTTAATAAACAGATGAAGTTTTGCCAAGAATACTGTCTGGTTTTAAATCTGCTCAGCCAACCATTGCTTGCCTTAAAATTACTATAACCGAAGCTGTTTGCAAATGATAGGGCTTGTTTCCTTAGGATTGAACCACTAACGGGTAAACTACTGCCACGCGCACTTTCAAACCATGTTCTGCCAACCGAACCCATGATCACATGTGCACGTGCATTATACTAAGATACAAATTATAAGTTTTTTTGGGTAGACGTTAACTAAAGACACAAACTAGCTTCTCCACCCATTTTGCGAAGTGGATGGGACCTACAATTTAAAGCCGAATCCGAACGGAAAATTTGGGAAGCTTCTAATGACAATTAATACTCTTGAATGTTTGTCGCAAGAGGAGGAACACAGACGTTCGCAAGAGGAGGAACACAAAAATAGTTACGAACAATTCGAGTTGATGGAAATTCGAGTTCGAAGTGTTTCGCATAGATGGAGTCGAGAATATTTGTTTTGTGAGAACTTACGTACCGTGTATGTATCTACAGTGAAACATTACAAAGAAAACATCCCTAAGGAATATGCTTGTCGCAATCAAACAGGGTCAATATATCATCAACTACCAATGCTTTCTAAAATTAGGTACTAGATCTTCCTTTGTAAAGAAAACTCATGGAATTGGTATGGTCCGGTGGACGGATAACATATCCATATTTCTATCCCTACAAAATGGTCTTCCCAATGAGATGAGAGTCTGCCGACTTTATATTTTTTTACTTCGCTTTTTTTTAAACAAAATTACCAAAAATTTAATATTTGTTTCAAAACGCCCCCAAAGAGTGGGTGTAGCAAACGATTTGTTAAGCAGGAAATCCCAGAAAAAACTTTAACACATTTTTTAAACGAAATTTCTTGTTTCGTTAAAGATTTAGATTGTTTAACTTCATTCGACGTCACATTGCAAAATATGCATACCCCCTTAAACTCATCAAACCTATTCAACTCACATTATTCAAACATATACCATACATACAATAATTTCTTGCATTTAATTAATTTATCTTAACTTGAACCCTTTAAAATGCAATCTTCTCTTCCATTACAGAATTGGATATTGAAACGAACGAAACACACATACGAACGCTGAGGTCCTCAACTGTTCCTACTCGAAGGTATTTACACGTTCCCTCACCACGCAAAGATTATAAAATTAATTTCAGCATTTTTTTTATTGTTTATTGACCGATCCTTTTTAACTCTACAACATTTTGTGCTCCGGCAAAATGATATAGTGGCTCCTTGGAAAGCTTTTCCCACCCTCCTTCTGAGAATGTACTTGTATTTGTGGCAATAACAAAATTCCATACCCAGAATCAAGTGGCGCCAGGATGTCGCGACAATTAAGACGCTATGGCGCGCCTTGATGTGTTTTTTCCAAGCATATCCTACATTCTAAAGATGAAAAGAGCTAGCAAAAAACCACTACAGCAAATGTGAAAATGGATTTTCTTTGATTTAGCATCACACAAACACTTTGGGCTTTCTCTGATATTTGCGGATAGTAGGAGTAGTTGACGGCGACATCATTTTTTCTTTTAACATACATATACACGGGACTATGTTATTCTAAGAAAAGTATTGCTTTAAATAAAAAGGGAATTTCTCTGAACTTTGTAGCCCTTTTGACTTTGAATTAAGTACATAAGTTGTCCAAAAAAATAGTATACATGTTCATATATATAGACTGCTGCTCGCAGCATGGCATTTGTTCAATCAAAGCGATCATTGTAATTGATAATAAAAAAAGAAAGACATCACAGCATGTTAGGGTGAAGCAAAACATTTCTTTCTATTCCTAAGAAGTTGCGAATAAAAAATATCTGCATGGGATATCAGCTGCTATTGCCTACTACTTCCACTAAATAATAGTCCCGCTGCTAACTTTCTACAGTATATATGCAGGAAACCGAATGCCGTGGCTGCCCTGCCAGAAGGGTGGGTGGTGATATTTACTGTCACCAAGTAGTAGCTTTTCACTAATTCCCCTTTTTTGTTTCTCTCTCGCTCAGATAAAAGGGTTTTAAATTTGCCTTGATTTTCGACCACGAAATCTGCACAGAATTTTGTCACACAACGTGCGTTTAAGCAGCGCAATTTTAGAAACAGGATTAGGTATGCGTGCAGAATAGAAAGAAATGGCTATATACTTTTTTGTTCGAATCATGGTCGAACTGTGACCGGGATGAAAATGAAATCATACAACTTCGATGTCATACATTTAGTGAATCATTCTAGGCCTAACCACAGATCAGGAAGGACATCTACTCCTGGTTCCTTCCTTGCCTAGAACACACAAAATATAGTTTTATTTTCTTTAAATTTTGTGCTATTTGTAAATAGTTTTAGTTAAGTTCCAATTTTATTTGTTTCTATATATTTTTTGGTTTTGTCAAATAAGTGCCTTAGTGAATTATTTGGAAAAAGACGATTTGTTTGAGTTTACAAGTGCCTTAGTAAAAACGACTCTTGGAACGTTTTAAAAAAACTTTTTTTTATAAAAATGGTTTAATTCACAATTGTGCCTCAGAAAGTCGTTGAGTTTTTGTTTAAAGTTGCGTTTTTATTTAAATTAACGTGTCGATGTCACCCAGTGCCTAAACAATTTTTCGTTTAAAAATATATTTAATAGTTTCTTGTTAAATGTCTATATACATATATAATATATATATACAAACTGTTAGCAAGTAGAGTTATTTTTTGTTCGTTAAAAAGTGCCTTATTTGTTATTCCTATCTGAAGATGCATTCACAATAGGAAATTGTTTTCACAAAAGTAAGTTGTAAATTTTGGTAAAATGTTTAAGTAATGTAAAATGATTTATTTTTATTCTTATTATGATGTAAACTTAGTAGTATAAGTGCGTGGGCATAGGAATGAAAGACATGTTTTGTGAAACAGGTACAAGTGAGTGCGAAAGAAAAGTGGAGATTGCACCGAAAATATACATCCAAAAATAATTCTCGGCATAGAAAAAGAAGTTGAAGAATGAAAGTGTTTGTTTCCTTCCTATTCCAGTAAGTGTGCTATGGGCTTTCATTCCCATGAACGCCGTGAAACATACGATCTAAACTTTCAATAGCAACTTGCTGAGGGTGGGATGAACAAAAATCGGTTTTAGTCTTTCATGCCCACACCGAGAACTATTTCGGATTTTCGGTGCAATCAACCCCTCTCCTTTCTACTCGCTGGACATCACTTCCATTCCTATGAACGTGTAGCTAGTTGCTATTGAAATCAAATTTGTGTGTAGCCACGATGTTCATGGAAATGACATTCGTTATCATGAACGTGTTTCATATTGCCTTGAAATGGGGTTAACTTGCCAATAAATTGCATAAGATCCTATAGATCCCGAATCCATGGTTTTCAAAACGTCTTTTGCGGTTGCAAGTTCAAACGAAGAAATTTTCGTTACGATTTCCAAATTGACCCCGCCTTCATTTCTCTTGGCTTATTTTTTTTGTTGGCGCAGTGGCTCGATGGTTAGTGTGTTAGACTACTAATCGAAGAGTCGCCGGTTCAAATCCCGTCGGAGCCATAACATCTAGGGGTTTTTTTTCCCACCGCCTTATCTCTTGCGATCGTTTGACCAACATCTAGGAGTATACATTTTAATGAGATGCTTCTCAAGCCACAAAAGGTTCACTTCATTGTCTTTTAAGCTTCGGCATATTTAACGCCGTTTATCTTGTGGCACTTTTCTTCTTTTTTAACTGCTCTTCTACTTCTGCGAGTAGAAATGGTACACAAAAGCATTTTGAGAGTTTCGGACTGGTGGTCCAATGGACAGTACATCGAGTCAAAGTGCTGCAGAATTGTATTTTATTTTATATTCAAGAAAAGAGAAGAACTCAAGACAAATGATTTGTTTTCTCAGTGTAATGGCCTTAAATCTGGGTACGATTTTGATAAACAATATTTTCATAATTATTTGTCTATTGTCGTGCGTAGGTGGCGGGTAGAACAGTTCCTGTCTTTCGCTACTGGTATTTAGATATTTAAACGTTATCTTACCTATGTGGACGAAAAATATTATTTTACCAAATGCTGTTTTTTTTTAAAAGCTTTAAAATAGAAAGACAAAGAAGGAGCTATCTGCTATCGTTCAGCTTAGGTGGGGTCTCAAACGGATATGTAGATAGTCTTCTTCTACAAAATTTTTAACTAATTTTTGAAATATTAAATCGAAAAATTGGTTCTTTATTTTTATCAGACATTCGTCATTGGCAATTATCGGTGTCTTTGGATCGCAGTTTTATTTTTTTTTAGATTTTATTTCTATTTCATTCGAGTTTGGAAGAAAATATTTCTAATGAAATTTGGTAGAAATCCGCCTTGAATTCGGTTCCGATTTGGACACAAAACATTTAAGTTATCAGTCGAAAAATCGAGCTTCACTCAGCTCTTCAATCTGTATTGCAACCCTTTTATTTGCATTAAACAATCAATGGCTTATTGCGTTGGAGTACTGACCGAGGGGTTCCATATTCAAACTGCATCCGTAACGCCTATAGATTTTCCCCTACCTCTAGTGAAAGTCCAAATATCAAAGAGTTAAAACTATTATGAGAAGTTTCTCAAAATGTGATGTTCGGAATCGGCGTAATATTGTAGGGCCCTTCCATTTGTGCAAAATATATAGTTTCACAGACAAATTATGGGGCTTGTTGATACGCCCTGCATCAGTTATAGTACATTTACATACATTTTGGTACCTAATCAACCATCGTGTCCCGATTTTCTGAATAGTTTTGGTTTTAATTTGGGTGAGTTAGTGCGTTGGACTACTGAGCGAGGGGTTCGAGGTTCGAACTCCACCCAGGAACACCTTCCATTTTCTCGATGGCTTCACCTCTTGTGAAAGTCTGGCATAAATCCATGAGTGTAAGCTGTCAGAAGAAACGTATCGAAATCTGCCTCTCGGAATCGACATTCAGTTGTAGGCCTATGTGACTCACCGGTTTGACCTCAAAAAGCCCGTTAATGCCTAATACATATTTTGTTGCTTTACTCGTACATACCTTATACCGTGCAGGGCCTATTAATAACTGCAGCGCCCCAAAAAACAGCTTGGAAAAAACGAATTCTCTCCTTAGGCAATTTCGCCCTTCATGGGAGCCTTGTGACATATTTAACATCTGAAACTGTACCGCAAGTGTGCATACAAATCCGCGGAGAGTCATGTTATCCCTTCTATTGTACTCATAGAATCGCCACCATTAAGAAACTTTTTGAATGTAATGCTCGAAATTAAAAAGCTCAAAATCTTCTCTTAAAAAATTGAAATAAGATACATAGCTGCGGAATCTGTGGATCTAGATTTTACAAACTTTTGTTTGGTTATCTGTGCTGAACGAAAATACTAAACTCGCCCACACGCATACGCTATAATAAGTAGGTACTTCGCAATCACACAAAAAGAAACTTGGTCCTTGGCCCTATCAACTTCGAGAAAAGCAAAAAATTAATTTATATTGCTCGCTAAACAAATACTCTTATTTTTTAGACCTCGCCTGGCCCACATATACTAATGTCTTTCGTCACGACGTCTAGAGCTCGCCCGCCACTAGTTTTTTTTTCCTGTTACCCCATTGAAGAGGACTATACAATGTCATTTTGTCAAACATGATTTCATGCGACTCTATAACAAGCTAGCTAATGTATGAAAACTCCATTAGCTGCACAGTGTGGTATTATGGTGTCGCTCAGTGGTTGTACACACAAAATGGCATGGTATGGGGGAATCTGTCTTATTCTTATCAGCTCTCTCCTATTAAGTCGATTAATTTCGTCTTTAATACATAAACTTCGAAATGATGATGGCTTTTATACAGTGCTGTTTTTTTTTAATGCAACAGAAAATTAGTAAAGTCATTTTAAGTTAATATACTTTGTCAGCAAGAGATGATATTAATCAATCAGCAGGAGGTTGGCATCGCCTGTTTTTACTATTATAAGGAGATTTGTTTTTAAACTAGTAATCAAATAAAAGAGTAATTTTTCAATTAATTGTGTAGTTGAGCATTGGGTAAAGCGATGCATATGGTTTGGGCGGGGTGATCAAATCGAATGAGATTAATATAGTAATAGGAAGAAGTCTGTTTAGGGTTATAGCTATTTTCAAGATGATAGGGCGTTGGCACGTTATTCAAATTCAGAACCTTTGCTCTGGCACGAATGGTATTTTTAAATAAAGTATTGGAATGGAAACAACTAGTTTTAGTCGGCTTAAAATTATTTCTTCAAAAAACTACTTACATTAGACGTCGTATTTTTTCGTTTTGCCGCCAAAAGTTCCAAAACGATTCGAATGCATCGTTATAAAAACTGAAGCAATCAACTATTTACATACCATCGCAACATGATTTCCATACAAAAAAAAACCTCTTAACAACCAAATTACCATGAAAAGTATAATCACTATACAACCCCCTTGGCTACACCCATCCCCCATTACTACCTCATCAACTTGATAAAGCCCTTTTTAGCGTGACCTATAAACAAAAAAAGCAAATGAACCATATTCCTATTTGCACAGTCAGTGGGCGGTAAAGATACAGGATGAGCAACAACTACTCATTGAATTCCAAAAGACAGAAAACCCTTGGCACCACATTGTCGGGCGCCTTGCGAACGGTAATACATAATCTTTTATGTGGCGCCAAATGACTGTCACCTCGTCTAAGCAAAATGCTGTGTGGGTGTCCTTGATATCGCATCCTTGCAACTGAACTAGTGTACGTAAAGCTTTCTTTCTTGCATTTTTTTTCACTTTTAGAACCGTACCTCAGTTATGATCGTTTTAAGTTTAAACGAAGATTTTGCCAGTCTTTTTCGAATACATATCTCCTTGCAGACTCTTTTACTTCAAAAATCTTTTAACGAAGGTTCCACAGGATTTTTTTTTAAATTCGGCGCATGCTCACTCGATTTGTCAAAACTACCCCTGATTTTATACCAATCACATCAGTCGCCCCCTTCTGGCAATTTCAGACTCATAGAGGACAACCACCCCTTGCTGAAAAGCAACCATCCGCTCTGCGCAGCATCCGGCTTGTACCTTTTCGACTGTAGATTTCAGCAACTTTGCATTCAGTTCTTCTTTGAATTTCGTTAAGCGTGGTTGACTTCTTAGAAAAAAGTAAATAAATCCTTAGTTTTTGGAATAAGTGAGTGTCTACCGTAAGGACTTGGGGCTAATAAGTAGTGTATCTGTTGTTTGAAAAATATATAATATTTTTGATATTCGATATGACCCGCACCCTAATCCATACGATATCGTATTGTATATATTGTAGTCTCCCATTGTTTGTTTACAAAAAGGTTTTTTGTTCTTCGGCTATCGTCATTGAAACTGCTTTTAAGATCTCAAATTTACTCCTGCCATATCGATTGGCTTTGGCTCTGTTTTTTTTCCTTTTTGTTGGTGTATTTGAAGATGGAAAAGCAGTAGCGAAAAAAATCAATTAGGGAGTAACATCGGCCTATTGTATGTGCATTTGTGTCTGATTTTAAGATGAGTGATACCCAAACCACTTACTGAACAACGATAGTGTGTGTACCTAACCGTCTCGTAAGGGTGGTGTTGGGTTTAAATCTTTCTTATTCTATTCAAAGAGAGCATTACAAAAATATAACAGTGAAGGGTGGGTTTCCATAAGTTATTTTTCACTGTGTGTGTATGTGTAAAGATTTATCAAACATATTTCGAATAATATAAAAAAATATATTTTCTTTTTCTATATTTGCAGTGCCTTTCAGATATATAAATAATGTCGACGCTTTCCTTACGCATAAGTCTCGAAGGTGGCCGCGTAACAAAGACCATACAATTCCAGCCAAATACGACAGTGTTTGATGCATGTAAAATAATTCGTGATAAATTTGCCGATGCTGTACAAGGACAACGTAAGTACATATATTATTTGTCAAATTCGATTTCCATTAGTTGAGTGTGAGTTATTCTTAAGTCCTTTTCTGTCAAATGCAAAAGATCCTTTTTTCGATGTCTAGTGAAAAATTGAAATGAGAAATCGCTCTCCTTGATAAAGTTCGTCTCTAACCAGTGAGCAGTAAAATAAATAAAACAATCTGTAGAACAAAGTGCTTAATTTCATTAAAAAAATAAAGAAACACCTTTATATAGGGAGAGTGCACCTTTAGGAGGTTATATTTTTCAAAAAGCCTTCGGTTTATTAACAGCGGAAATAAAAAGATATTTCGAGTAAAAACAGCACAGAAATGTCAGAGCAATTGGAAATGGTGGCAATTTAATGAAAGTAATTGATTTGCAGGCACTTGGACATGGACTTCATTTGTATATCTATATCAGTCTCTGTGCCGGCTTATTTTATTTTTTATTTATTTATATTTATTTATTATTAATTATTATTCAAAAGTAATGTTTTCAATCAGCATTTTGTTTCCAATAAGTTGAAGAGATAGGCGGTCTTAATGCTTCATGATGTCCGCTTAGATCCTCTACAGCCAGCCGGATTTTGCTGAAATCCTAAAAAGATTGGAAAGAGAAATTTTTCAGTTTATAGTTCTTAAGTAGGTTGTGTCCAATAAGTATTCCCACCAACATGGAAACAGATTTCCTGTTTTTTTAATAAGTTTGTGGGTTCTGGCTTTATCATACTCTAGCCACATTTTCTTGGATGTTTCGCAGGTAGGAAGGGTATTCTACTGTTTTTGGCGCCTTCCAGTATTTTCTGCCCGACTCGTGCTTTGAGGTCGCAAAATAACGGCTTGATTGACTGCTCCGCCTGTTCCGGGGTTGTGGTAGAGTCTCTTCTTGTTAGTTCATCAGCAATTTCATTACCATGTTTGCTCCTGTGTTGGGGACCCAGCAGAGCTTCACATTATGGTGACCTTCAGCTGTTGGCGGCACCCTTTTTTAAGCTTAGATTTTATATAGACGGGATTGGTTTAATTGCAGCTTGGCTATCAGTGAAAATTGTGATATCATCACGCGGTATCACTGCCATTAATGATGATTTGGCTATCTTTGCCACCGCCAGCCTGGAAGACTCTGCTGTGATCAGGGAATCGAATGTGCTTTTTAGCTTGAATAAAATATATTATTAACGTTGACTTAAATGTATCCTTATTATATAAGAAACAATTGGAAAGCATTTGGCACGGGTTTTATTTGCGTATTTTATTGGGCGTTTTTCTATTAAAGTTCAGAGCACGGCATGAGTTGTCAAAAAGCTGTTTTTTTTTTTAAGCTCAGATGCATCACTCAGAGCGCACTCTGTGAGGTCTCTGTGAGCTCAGAATAAATTGAATGAGCAGTTGTGCGTAGAAAACTGAACACAGACAAGGACAGGCTGAGAGGAGAGAAAATAAAAGAAAAACAGAATCCAAAACAGTGAAAATGACGATCGGAGTATGTTTTTCGGGCGTAGCTATTAACACAATATAATAAAGAAGAGTGTATTGAAAAATAAACATGATTTCTAGTCATATGATAGTTGAGCACTGTTTCATTGACAAATCAGAACGCTCGGTTCAGAGCATGCTCTACGCGCCTATTGTATACCTTAAGGTGCTACTATTGGAAAGAAGCAGAGAGATAGTGTAGTTTGGTTTGTGTATCAGCTATGTTTTTTTTCCTGTCCCCTGTGGCATCTAAATAACTTATGAAGCATTTTGATCAAGTTTTTGCATTTAAAATTGTAATTCTCAGAAACGAAAACAACAATGGTAGTTACATTTGAGCAAAATGCAACAACAGATTATTGTTTGTACAATAAATTTGTGGAACGTGTTGCTTAGATTTTTTTTTAACAGCTTTTATGGGTCTTGATTTCAAGATCTGGGTTTGGCTTCCATGTATTCCTTAACCATTCGAGCAACGGCGAAAAGAAGTCCGCTTAATTGGTGATCCAGAATTGGCAGCCCGTAAAAATCTACTGTTGTTCTACAAAGACTTGTTGCTGGCCTTCGTCTTATCTATGTTGTTCCGCTATGTTCTGAGGAATAAAACGACGTAATCACTAAAAATGCATCATTTGTTCGTCCTACAAGGCAGGCAGCTAATGCTCAACATCTGGCGGTGCACTTATCAAATGCCAGGACAGCCTGTTTCCCAAAAAACATTCTTCTATAGAAGAAGCTAGTTTTGGAAGACGCTTCTGAGACACATCTTTTCGGAATAATACAATTCACGTCCATTTAAAAATCGAAGTCACAGCTATCTGACGGCATCTCGGGACGCAAGTTTAGCGCTATATATTTGCCTTTCCCAAGAGAAGAATTTAAAATTAAACCAGCGCTACGCTTCTTTTAGGTATTGTTTTAGATAATTTGATTAATTTTGTGTTTGGTTGTTTGGTGCATTTATACAGTTTTGAAAACCTTAATTTGACGGAAGTCTAAGTTTAGTAAAGAAAATTAAAAAAGTTACCAGATAGGCCTAAAAGCTCCTGGATCACACATATCTATATACACCAGGATTTGATTGATCTCTGTTACAAAGACGAAAGCGAGAAGCCTACCGATGTTTATTGAGGTCAAACCCACAGAGGACCAGTAGGGAGGCATTGATACATTTATTTCCATACCACTGGGCCACTGTGTCTATTTATTTAATCTTCTTTTGCTTTACGGGAGAAAACGATCAGAATTAAAGGTATCGTAACCTTTATGGCATCCCTACTGGTTCCTCTGTGCGGTTCGCCCGTTCGACCTCAACAAACATCGGCAGACTTCCCTGTTTTGGATCACTTCGTTACTGAGGCCTGATTTACCTTTTTTATATATTTTATTTGCTTACCCTAAAGAGGTTTTATTTTTGTGTATATGTACAATACCCTCATAGTGTTGGAACACAGAGCATGCGTTTTTGTTGAACAGTAAGCAGCACCTAGCATTGAAGTAGGGGGTATTGTTGCATTTGTATGATCCGGTCCTATATATTTTTTACGATTGCGACGTGTGCATGGCTCGTTATTGTTTTTTGTTTGATCGTCGTTTAATGACACTGCTATATCCAGTCGTGTCAACCCACGGCCTTACCTGCAAACTTGCGGGAGAGTTTCAAGATGTCACTTGCGTTTGATTGAATATGTTGCCTTCGTCAGCTCTGTTTTTTAGGGGTAGCTGCAGTGATATTTTTAGCGCACGGGATTGTGCCCATTTGTTTAATAAACGGGTTAAGTGTTTCCAAAAACAATTTCAATAAATCAGCATACTAGAATTTTCAATATAATATTTTAATATTAAATATATTAAATTTTTTTTTTTTTTTAAGTTTTAGAAAACTTCTCAACATTTTATCTTTAAAATTGCTCCAACGATTTTGATTTATGTTGTTGTTTTGGATTCTTAGGATGAGTTTTACCCAAACGGCTCGAACAACCGTACTTTACCTAAATTTAATAGTTAAGTTCCTACTACAACCAAGAACATATTTTTTATAACCATTTGTTAAGCTTTGAAAACATCGCTAGTTAATGGCGTCTTCAGGTTTTCCCTACAGACTCGAATATTTACCGGCACTTTAGAAAAACGGCAATATTTAAAAAAAAAAACGTGATGAGGTTTTGCATATTCTACTCACATTTTTTAAAACTTTTCTTTTTTTCAAAAACGGGTCCAAGGATTTTTATCTATTTCAATACTTTTAATTCTCGTAAGAAAACTGAATATTAAGTTTTTTCCTCTAAAGACTGGAATAACGGTACTTTAGATCACGACGAAATCTCAAATACGGACGAAGCGATTTCAAAAAGAGAAAAAATATTTTAGCTGACTACTACCAGTTACTTAAAACAAGTATGCATAGATGTTGTTTTATGCGATTCGAAAACGCTTTTGTAACGTGCAATTCATTATTTGCTATTTCTTAGCATTTCAAAATAGATGCGAGAATGCTCGCACGTGTGTACAAGTCTTCTTCGATTCAATTCAAAAAATCTACTTTTTAAATCATAGAAAGAAACCTACGATACATTGGATGTAAATTGAATGCCATTGCTGTATTCATAAGACATAACCTCTTAAGCGAACACAAATAATGAAAAATCCTTTCCCACTCTTGTCCACAAATCCCATCATTACAGATATTTAAAAGACTTCAGGAAATTGGGCAAGTGTTCCTCTGGTAGGAAAATTATAAATGTACTGTGGGAGAGAAGATTATCCTCACTGATTTAATAGGTGTCTAAATTGAACTCTACACTTTCCTCTGAAGTATTTTCCGACACGTTTCAGTTTTTTTTTTCAATTCCTCCGTTGGTACAGTTGGTGCAGAGAATTGTGCCAATCTTCCTTCCCGATATGGGTGCTGAAATAAATTAGTGTCTCTACCACTCCCACCTTTCATCAGCACCTGGCGTGAATGTTCCATCTGCCCCAAGATTCGGTTAACACGTGCATGATATAAATATTTGGTTTTGTTTGTTTGTTTTGATGTTGATGTGTTGTAGAACACGGTAAGAATATTGACGTAATACATGAAATAGTGACACCGTTGACATCTTATTCCTATTTTGTTTAAAATAGAATGTAGCCTGTGGTGCTGACAACAAACATTGTATAGCCGCACTCATATTATCAGATGATGATTTTTTCTTATACAACTCTGCATATCAATCAATAAATAATAGATGCTTATCTCATCGATGTTTTGCTGACAGGTGTAGAGTGACAGTGACTTATCTTTGAATGATTTATTGCAAGGATATTCATTCACAAACGAGTAAATAAAGTCCTTTCAAATGTTTATCGATCTTATTGCCGATTTGATCAACCCTTCGCCAGACTGATATTTAAATTCTCTTTGCAGCAAGTGAATATGGATTATTCCTGTCTGACGAACAAAATCAACAGGGTGTGTGGTTGGAAGCTGGACGCACCCTAGGCTATTATATCCTACACAATCTAGATGTACTGGAATATCGCCGTAAATTGCGAACGCTTCGTGTCCGAATGTTGGACGGTGCTGTTAAGACCATTCTTGTGGACGACTCGCAACCTGTGTCACAGTTAATGGTTGTTATTTGTACGAAGATTGGTATAACCAATCACGAAGAATACGGCCTAGTGCGGGAGGAGTCGGAATCACAAAATGAAAACCTACCTGATAATAAATTCGGAACGCTGACTTTGAAGAGGAAATTCACCGAAAAGGATCGCGATGCCAAGATGGAGAGTTTGCGCAAAAAACTGAAGACCGACGATGAAAGTAAGTTGCAATCAAAGCAATTGCTACCAGAATGTTGTTGTTTATGTATCATTTAATTTCTTAGTCAATTGGGTTGATGTTGGCAAAACCCTTCGTGAACAAGGCATTGATGAATCAGAAACGGTTCTTCTGAGGCGAAAATTCTTCTTTTCCGATCAAAACATCGACTCGAGAGATCCAGTGCAATTAAATTTGTTGTATGTCCAGGCAAGAGATGCCATTTTGGATGGCACACATCCAGTTACACAAGATAAAGGTATTTTGACATTAAATGGTTTCCCGTTTTATATATTTAAAGTTGAATTTCTTTGAAGCTTGTGAATTTGCTGGAATTCAAGTTCATATCCAGTTTGGGCCGCACAATGAATCCAAGCATAAACCAGGATTTTTGGAGTGAGTACACTTTTAAGACACGCTTTCTAGGACACTAAAGAAGCTCCTCTCTCTTAGTCTAAAAGACTTCCTTCCACAGTCCTATAGCCGAGTCAAAGGTATCGAGAAGAAAGTCTTTGCCGAACATCGCAACCATGTAGAGCTGTCTGAAATCGATGCCAAAGTTCTGTACACGAAAACAGCTCGTGAACTGCCCACATATGGTGTCACATTTTTTTTGGTAAAAGAAAAGATGAATGGTAAAAACAAACTGGTGCCACGTCTGCTCGGCGTTACCAAGGATTCCGTCTTACGTTTGGATGAGAGAACAAAAGAAATTCTGGTAACCTGGCCACTGACAACGGTACGCAGGTGGGGCGCTTCCCCCAATACGTTCACCCTTGATTTCGGTGATTATGCGAATCAGTATTATTCCGTTCAAACAACTGAGGCGGAACAGATAGTCCAACTCATCGCTGGGTATATTGATATCATTCTAAAAAAGAAACAAACGAAAGATCACTTTGGTATTGAAGGCGATGAGGGGTCCACTATGGTTGAAGAATCCGTCGCACCCTCCAAGTAAGCTTATATGTGTGTGGGTGGATTTGGTCACGACTCTTTGTCTTTTCAGAGCAACATTCCTACAACACGAAACCAGTAGAGTGGGTAAAGTCAATACGGAATCATTGGCTCAACCGGGTGTTATGCGAGCTTTTGATGGTAAGTGTTCGTTTTTTTTGCTGTCAATCTTTATTGTAAATATTGTGCTTTTTGTTGTCATATTTATTTTGCTTTTATTTTATTTATATATAATTTGAATTTCTTTTTACTTTTTTTCAACTATTTATATATGTTTTGATTGAAAATAAATCTTCTTCACCGAAATACCGCAGGCGAAAAGCCATATACGCAAGGTGAAATGCAATCCATGCAATATGGTGCATTTGTTGGGCAGGTTAATCTTGCTCATCAACCACCAACGGTGAGTTCAACTATCTTATTTTTTCTATAAATAGATATATTTTGTATTTCATCTATAAGACAGTGTCGGTGGAAATAAAGTTTTTATTAAATTATATAAGCTTATACGCAGCTAGTGAATAAGGAGCGTGGTCAAACATTAACTGTGTTTAAACCGATTGTGTCCGTGTAAAAGTGTAAATATGTGCCTAGCAGAATTCTTTTTTAAATATTGAATTCGTTGTTCGTTTGAAAACGATTCATCTTTGACGCCTTACTACCAGCTTCATTTAGATTTCCTCTATCCGTATTTTTGGTTCATTCTATGTTCGCGATCCCAATAGAAATAAACTGACTACACACAAGGTTTGATTTCAGTGGTGCAAATATTTCTTTATTGGCGAACCGTTTTAGGTTTGGCCCTTGCGAAAATCTGAGAAAAATCCAAGAGTGTAAACTGTCATGAGAAGTTTCTCAAATTTGTCTATCGGAATCGGTGCGAAAATATAGCTTAGCACACATAACTGCCTGGAGAACCTAGATTTCAGGTCTTGTATGTGCTATAAATGCACATTTATTCTTCTAGAGATCCCGGGAGTAAAGTTCCAGGTTAACCAGCGTTCACTGGACGTTAATGAAAGCATCCGCCAAATACTGGGTCACACATTCCATCGCCATTTTTGCTCCTATTTAAGACATCACGATAAAATTATTTAACAATGTATTGTTCGCATTTTCGTTTAGTAGGTCAGGTCGATGGAATAATTTTTCTTCGTGATTTTAAACGTGAAATACGAATACGCACACACACAAACATCGTAACTATAAAAACCATTTCCACCGCACACCAACAACAGTTATACACAAAGTACAGCACATAATGTTTCTTACCACCTTAAAAGTAGTTATTTGCATTCTTTAGAAATTTATTTGCAATAAATACGAGCACATAGTTTCCGCACACATTTTTTTAATATAAATTAAAAAAAATCAATTCAGCAGTTAAAATAAATTGATTGTTAATTATTATCTCTTAATTCATTCACTGCTGCTGGTCTCGTTGGTGCAATAAATTTATTCTAAAGTACGTTCACATGGTATACGGTATATTTTTGTTAACCCTTTAACGACCATTTGATCTGTTAAACATTTAATATTTGATTTGCCTTGGTTAGTTAATTTTTCTTTTGTTTTTGTTTCTTGGTCTTTTGAGGGTTCCCCAACAAAATGCCAGACACGTGTTCTGATTTTTTTTTATTTTTTTTTTGAAATTTTTACAGACAAAAGAGATCCGTATCAGCTCGGTGAATCTTACAGAACCGCAACGGGCTTTACTGACTTATATAACTGCTGGGCAAGATATTCTATCACGAGCCGATGAAGACCTTAGGACGAAGGTAAAACCGCAACTAGTCCTTTTAAAACCCTTTTTAGTGGTTATATATTTGTTTGCAATTTCCAGGCTTCCATTCAGGAACTGGGTACAGATAAACGCTCAATCGAATGGCGTGAGAACACATTGGATACATCGAAACAAGCCGTAACCAGTCATATGTCAACGATGAGTGCTGCCACAGCACAAATCATCACAGCAACGCATCCGGATGAAGTTGATACGGAGGCGATATCGGCATCTGTGTCGCAGATTGCTCAGACAATTCCTGAGGTAACAAAGGAGGTTCGTTTGATTGCGGCGCTGATGGAAGATGACGGTAGTGGTGATCGCTTGTTGGAGGCAGCACGTAACTTGTGCAGTGCATTCAGCGATTTATTAAAGGCGGCTGAGCCAGAGAACAAGGAGCCGTCACAAAGTTTGATAAATGCTGCTAGTCGAGTTGGAGAAGCAACCACCCATGTGTTGAGTACAATCGAGGAGGAGCCTCCTGAAGATACTGACCTGCAGGATATGCTTTTGGCTTTAGCCAAAGCAGTGGCTAATACTACAGCGGCACTTGTGATGCGTGCGAAATCTATAGCATCCAATTGTGAGGACGAGGACACTCGTAATAAAGTCATTGGTGCTGCGAGTCAATGTGCTCTGGCTACTAGTCAGCTAGTGGCATGCACAAAGGTTATTGCACCGACCCTCCACAACGCCGATTGCAGAGAACAGCTCGAGTTGGCGGCGAGAAATGTGGCCAAGGCTGTAAATAACTTGTGTGAAGTGTGCAATGAAGCTACAGATAATCAAAAGCTAAAGGGAGATTTGCTGAATGCTGCCAGAGATGTTTCTCGAAGCTTGGCCGATTTGTTGGATCATGTAAAGTTGAGCGCTCGAGAACATGCTAATCGCTTGTCTCAGGAGATGACTCCCGTAGAGAGTGTCATTATTGGAACGGATATTCTAGTGTCTTCCACAGATCCCCAGGAGATGGTTCGTCATGCAAAGGTATTGGGTCAGGCGACTGCTCAGTTGATTCAGAGCATCAAGGGCGAAGCAGAGCAACAGCAGGATTCTGAATTGCAAAGACGTTTACTATCGGCTGCTAAGCAACTGGCTGATGCTACAGCCAAATTGGTCGAAGCTGCTCGTTTATGCGCCGGCCATCCGCATGACTCGGACAATCAAGAGAATTTGAGGAGGGCAGCAGAAGAGCTACGCGAAATAACTACAACGAAGGCTAATACGCCAGCCATGAAGCGAGGTCTAATAAATCGATTGGACTATTGTTCGAAGCAGGCGGCTACAGCTGCAACTCAGTGCATTTCAGCGGCACAAAATGCCGTGCAACACAGTGATGATCAGCAAACTAAGCAGTCATTGTTGCTGGACTGTAAGCGAGCAGCTGATACCATCCCACGATTGGTTACTTCGTTGAAGACGACTCGGACTAGTCCTGATGACGCGAATGCCCAGTTAAACTTGATAGAAGCTGCGGAGCAATTCATCGAACCAGCTATACAGTTGTCCAGCTCGGCGCGTGCTTTACAGCCGACTGTTAACGATATTCCATCAGCGCAGCAGCTTTCCAAGAGTGCCTTGCACTTGGGGCAGACAGTACACGAGCTGAATTCAGCTGCACAGAGGGCACGAGAAGCGTGTGGTGGTCAAGAACTGGAGTCGGCTCTGGAGGCAGTTAAAAATTTGAGAAGTGTCCTGGATGACACAAGAAGTGCTGCTCAAACGGGATCACTTCGTCCACTACCAGGTGAGACCGTAGAAAACACAGCACATGAACTGAGTAAGTCGGCTAAGAACGTTGGCATTGCTTTGAGTCAGCTTCTGTCGGCTGTTTCACATGGCCAGAGGATGTATGCTGGTGTTGCTGGTCGCGACACTGCCTTGGCTTTAGGCGAATTCACCAAGAGTGTCCATGGAGTTGCTGCCACCACAAACAACCCAACTGTAATCGATTCAGCAGATGATGTTGTCCTCAATTCCGTTCGTCTTATTGAAGAAGCGCAGAAAACATTGCAAAATATCGGGGAGCCAGGTGCTCTCACGCAAGCCGGACGAGATGTTACCGGAGCGCTGTCTAAAACGCTGGACTGCATTCCTGGGCAGAGGGAGGTAGACAATGCATTGAAAAATGTTAGCGAATTGAGTGAGATTTTATCGCTGAATGAGTTCCCTCCGTCAGGTCGCAATTACAATCAGCTTCAAACGGAGCTAAGGCACGTTGCTGAAAGACTTAGTTCATCGGGTGGCCAGATTGTACATTCTTACGCCAGTCCAGCCCAGTTGGCTAGCACAAGTCAGGTATTTGCCAACAACTACAAGGATCTGTTGTCGGTGGCGATGGAAATGGCTGGACAGACAAAAGATGACGCTGTTCGGTCGCAAATGATGGATTGCCTGCGACACGTGTCCACCCAATCATGTTCACTGCTTTCGACTGCCAAGACAACTGCTGGAGATCCAGGGCAACCCAACTCGAAGAACCTGTTAAATGCTGCTGCTAGAAGTGTCATGGAGAGCATAAATCAGTTGGTGGATGTCAGTACGTCATCTGCTCCAGGACAGAAGGAATGCGACAACGCTATGCGGAATATTGAATCGTTGAGGGTGCTGCTGGAGTATCCACATGAAGCTATCACCGACCAGGGATACTTTGAGTGTGTGGAAACGGCAACTGGAAAATCTAGGAACCTTGGATATGCCATTTCGGAGATGATCAACAACGCAAAGCAGTCGAATCATGTGGATTTCGGACAGTCGGTCAACAACGTCTCGGAGTCTATCCACGGTTTAATCGAGTCGTCTGCACAAGCGGCATATCTCATTGGAGTTTCGCATCCGAGTAGTGTTGCTGGACGGCCAGGAATTATCGACCAGGCTCAGTTGAACTGGGCATATCAGGGAATCGTTCAATTTTGTGACATTGTCAGCAGTCCAAAGTCGACGAAGCAACAAAAAATATCAGCGCTTACCGGAGTAGCCAAGCACACAAGCTACTTGTGTTCAATTTGCCGTCAGGCCAGCATGAATACCAACAACCCTGTTGCTAAGAACGAGTTCATTGTCGGAGCCAAGCATGTAGCAGGAGCCACATCTAATTTGGTCGAGGAAGTCAAGGGTATCGAGGACGATCACTCTGTACCGTCTCGTGAACGTTTCGTAGAACCCCTGCTGGATGCAGTGAAGGCTGTTCGTCAGTATGCTTCGAGTCCGGAGTTTGTTCCAGTACCTGCAAAGATTTCTGCCGAGGGACGCAAGGCGCAGGAACCAGTTTTGAATGCGGGACGCGGAGTTATCGATGGAGTTATCGAAATGGTGAAGGCTGCCAAATCACTAGCGTTGTCTCCAGATGATCCACCCGTATGGCAACAGCTCTCAATGCACAGCACTAAAGTTTCAGAAAGTGTTAAGCGTCTTGTGGACAATATCCGAGACAAGGCACCTGGACAGGCTCAGTGTGATCAAGTGCTACATACGCTGGGAACTTGTACACGTGAATTAGACAGTTGCGGACTGGCGGTTAATGCACAGGGACTGGCTCAGAGAAAGGACAACAATTTGCAGGGTTTCAGCAGTCAAACTCTAAATGCTGCCGCTGAACTTCGCGACAAACTGGAACCAATTCGAATGGCTGGCAAGAATAACGCCGAAAAGTTGGGTCATGCCGTAGGGGAAATTTCCCGCTACGTGGTGCCAATGGTGAATGGCTCAATCGGTGCTTGCACTCATATAGTCCACTCGAGCCAACAAATGAGTTTGATTAATCAAACCAAGTCTGTTGTGGAGAGCGCAACTCAATTGGTACAAGCGGCTAAGGAGTCCGCTGGAAACCCTCGAGCTACCCACGCTCATCCTCGTCTGGATGAATCGATTGAAAACACTCAGGAAGCTATTCAGGAACTCACTCAGACGGTTGAGAAAATTTCCGCTGAAAGCGGTGTGGTCACTGGCCTGATGGAGCAAGTCAACCGCGCCATCACTCGTCTCACAGACAAGAGACAGAGCTTGTTGAACGCTTCTTTCAGTGATTCGTTCGTCGACTACCAAACAAGAATGGTACAGAGCGCCAAGGAAATTGCTCGCCTAGCCAACGAAATGAATGCAAAGGCTGGCTTCGATCCAAGCAAATTGCCTCCACTCGGCATCGACATGGCTCAGCATTACACCCAAATAACCCAGGATTCTGTCGGTGCTTCCACTACAACAACTTCCCCTGAAGTCGCTATGCGCATTCGATCGACTGTAATCGATTTGGGTCGATCAGTCAGTCAAATTATTCAGTCCACTGCCGGCGTGCGACCCAATGACCCTTCTGGGCAAAATGATATTGCTCGCAATGCACGAGACGTCTCTGAGAAGGTAGCTCAAGTTTTAGCAGCTCTTCAGGCTGGCTCACGTGGTACACAGGCATGTATAAATGCCGCCCACACCGTATCCGGGATAATCGGAGACTTGGACACCACAATTATGTTCGCCACTGCAGGCACTCTCCAATCGGATGGAGATGGTGCATTCGCTGATCATCGTGAACACATTTTACAAACTGCCAAGGCTCTAGTTGAAGATACAAAGGTACTGGTAGCTGGAGCCGCTGGCACTCAAGATCAACTGGCTTCCGCTGCTCAAAATGCTGTTACCACTATTTGTAAGGGATATTTTTGTAGTTGTCTTAAGCTTTACTGAGTCTTAAATTCATTTGTAGTGCAACTGGCGGAAGCAGTTAAACGTGGAGCCTGCTCTTTGGGAGCAGCTCAACCCGATTCACAGGTAATGGTAATAAATGCTGTAAAAGATGTCGCCTCCGCTTTAGGTGACTTGATTAATGCAACAAAATTAGCATCGGGCAAACCGATTCATGATCCAACTATGGAGGGCCTAAAAGAAAGCGCTAAGGTAAGTGTCCCTTCTTTTTGAACTATCAAATAAGTTATAATTTAGTCAATTCATTCCATTCAATCATTGGAGTATCAGTTGAAATTGCTTCTTCTTACCAAAAATACATACATAGATGTTGTTTAACGAAGAAAGACATATAACAAAGTTTTTTAAAAATCACGTAACAAAACAGACGATGTAACTTTTTTCATTGGTATATGGTTTTATTTTTTTATTTATAAGCAGCGTAATTTACTTTTCTGTACCAAGTGTATACATCTTTAATTGGGTATATTTGCCGCAGCCTAGTAAATCACGCAATAATAAGTAAAATGGCTTCGTTAACACAATCCCTCTGAAATGAAGGAAATACTGACAATTTATTCCGTGAATATATGGGCTATTATTTTACCCTTTTTTTATTCAACACACATTTTTTAAATTATTCTATATATAACTTGTAACGGATATGGCACTTAATCATCACAAATGCGCTACTTAGACCAGCTGGAAATGGATGAATATCCACAATCCATCTCTAACGAACTATATTCCACACTAAATCTAAATCTACCCACACAAAATACTAAAAAGAAACGCACACACTGTCTAGCCCTAAGCATACCACATAAAGACAAGTAAAGACACTATTTTTTGCTCGCCTATTATTGTTGTTAATAAGATGCATCCCACGAATTTTGTTCGCTATCGATGTTGTAATTACATATAAACTTTTATTCTATCCAACTCTTCTAGAGTAGAACATGCAAACAAAAAACTAGATTTATGTATTTTGCAAAAAACTGGATAAAAAAAAACAAACAATCCCTTTAACCAACAAAATAATGAGAAGAGTTGTTTTGTATTAATAACTAAATATTGCACATTATTATTGCATCCCTGGTGTCGCTGGCTGTCTCTATTTTTCTAAATCTTACTGTATCTCTCTTATACTCTCTGTCTATTGAACCGAACTCCAAAGATATCCAGAAACTCTCTACTAAAGTAAACAAACAAAATTGTATATTGTTCTCTTGTTTTCCTTTCCAAACAGATGCTTAGGGATGTGTGCCTCTCTGGCACTAACTGTAGCAAGCGTGCATCAATGGATTAAAAGATCATTCTCTAATCATGAACAAATAATTAAAATTGGCTTATCTTTTTTAAATGCAAATTAAATAATGCTCGTGTATTCTTAGTTAATTCGTATTTAAATGATTTACATACTTAATAATAGTATTAATTTTATTAGCTTGTATCTCGTTGCGTTTGTGAGGGAAGTAGGTGATATTTGACCAGCAACAGAAACCAGGTGTGGGATTTTGTAAAAATCGAAACAAAACACTATGAAAACGTTAGAATGTTTTCCCTTTACAGAATCCCACCCAGAGTAGCATTTCCCACTTTTCGTTGTATGTATGTATATGCTTTTGAGTGCAAGTAGAAGCATTTCATATTTTTAGGTCAGCCATTGAGCATATGAAAAATCGTTTTATTAGGAGAAAAATAAACTAAGCGCTTCTAACATCTCAATAAATGTTTGATCCTGCCGAAGGCCGATGCAATAGTTTCTAACTGAGGAAAGTAATATATATACCCGTCTTTGATTAGCGACACATAGCTTTTATAACAACTCTTCGTTTTCGACTGATTATTCTACAAGCAGCAACAGACATGGAAACTCAATCTCAAGTGCACTACCCTTTGCTCCAAAAAAAGTTTTTTTTCACCTGTTTTAATTTAATCGGTCCAAATGGAAAAAATGTAAATGCATGTCGTAGCGGTGTTAATCCGCCTGGAAAAAAACAGCGCACATGTCCTTAATGGTACTACACACAAAGGGCCTTACCAACTCACCAAATTTAATGTGGAGCTAGTTTCACACTAAATTTGTTCTTGGTACCAAACATAGATAGGCCTCTTAAAAGAAGTGATAAATATGTACATATTATGCTGTTTTTAAAGGGTATTTCTTTAGTGGCACAGGAGAAGATCCACAGGAGAAGATCCGCAGATTCTAATTCCTCCCCGTTTCTACACCTTCTGCAGAAGCCCTTTCCAAAGAATCTTAGCCTTCTAGGCATGTTTCCAATGACGTTGTACCCAGTTAATACCCCAACGAGCACTCGGATTCCGTTTCTATCAAATGACATTATGCTTTTGAACTTTTATTACCATTGACGGGTCACATATTGCTGGTTATGTCACCACTAATAGTGTTGTTTCCTTGTTCCATATCCAAGCTTATCGTGACACCGTCATTGAAGCTTTTAGCTGTATTGAAGGCGAGTAACACTTGCTAGTCAGTTACTAGTGAGTCTAGATCAGAGCCGCATCTTCTGTCAAATTAATCAACTCATGTGATCGTAAACGCAAAACTTTGTCAACGCAGACTTCAGCCACATTGACGCAAATTTTTGGGTTAACGCGTTGACTATTTTCGATGATCGTGTATTCACCCTGTCAATGATGGGACGATTACATCTGATCATCATGATGACTATATCCCGACGGTAACGCGGCAGGATTTTCTGGCACGCTAAGGTCGCCTGGATTTGCAACTTTTCGCTGTGGTGTTATTGTTCACTACGTTGACGAATAACTGTATCTCCCAACAGACAGTGTATATTGCACGAAGCAGGATATGTAATTTCGTCCGTTTTCCGCTAGTCATATAATGGGCCCTAGCCTAATTCTCCGAAATCGTCCGAATCGGAGAATATTTGCTTCGAGGTAATGTTGAACATTTTTCCGACAAAATCTAACGCACACCGGCAGTATGCGTTGTAGTACGATCAAGTGCATTTTTTCATGTTTCTGACACAAGTTTTTTTCCGAATCGTCCGCCAGCATTTTGTTGCGGAATCCGATGACAACTACCTCATACACAAATTGAATCTCCGACAAAGTATGCGATGCGGAAAATGTTCCGCTCGGGCAGAATTTTTTTTTGTTGCGTGAATTGGTGCGTAGCCAAGCTAATCGTAACACCGTCAATAAAGCTCTTAGATGTATTGAAGGTCGGTAGCACCCCTCGTCAGCTTGATAGCTGATTGTTCTGAACTCAAAAAAGACATTCTGTGACGCATTTCGCGTTTATGAGATCAAAGTTGATCGTTGAAGTGTTGTGTGGCTGTGCGCGCAAATAGTTAATTCCATTGCTGGTAATTCAATCGCAAGAATGGTCTGCGTTGCCTTCTAAATCGCATAAATCTCAGGTTGGAAGAAACTTCAGTGATCTGCCAGATGATAGGACAAGTTTTATTCTCAGATTATAGCTTTTGAGAAGCCTCTTGCTCCTGTGCTGATAGAACTCCTGTCCTGCTAACAGGTATAAAGACCAAATTTCTTGTCAAAGCTGAACCTATAACTAAAACTGTTTACGCGACACGTTTATCATCTTGATAAATTGTCATAAATTGTTCCGAATATGGGAGGCCCGCCAATATTCGTTGAGGTGGAAAGGGTCTGTAGGCGGGCCAGTAGGGATTCGGTAAAGTGGGAGGGTAATAAAAAAATATAAGTGGGAGTTAAGACCTTATAATCCTGATCAAAGCGTGTTGGCGTCATTACGAAAGAAGACAGAAATAAGCTTTATTTGTTAAATTTACATTCTAAACGTCGATTGTTTTATTAAACTGTTGTTTTTTTTACTATAGATCCCCTAGTTGCGCAAAATACATATATCTAAATACTGTCTTATCACTTTTCAACTCATTAGTGTTGTCTAATTGGCAAAGTTTGGAAGTCGTTATTTTTCCAGAAGATTGCAATTAACAACAATTTAAGAGTAAAAGCAACGCCTATATTCATGTACTGATGTTTTCCTAAAAATTAAAAACAATCGCTGCTAAAGGGGAAGAAAACCGCTCATCAACCCATCACAATTGTTGTTTAAGTGATTTCTGTTTGGCTGTGATTTCAACATTCCGACTTGATCTTTAAATCACATCTGAAACTTGGTTGACGTACCAGTTGAAATATCAAAAGTCCTTTTCGTCGTCATTCGTGACTTGAGCAGGAGTGGCAATTATCAAATGATAGCAAATATTCGTTTGTCAGTATTTAGTATCACAGAAGATTAGATTCTTTTTCATTGTCTATGGAATTTACTTAGTTAACGGGCTCCCGAGCCGTGGAGAGCCTGCCTGAGACACTGCAGCTTTCCATCCCCCGAGATCCCGGGCACGCTGCGTTCAGTTGTCAAGACCCATCGCTGAGGCTTCCGCGATGGCTTGGTCTTTGTAACGGAGGTATCTGTCTGTTGCCTATAGGCGTCAACAGCGCTAAAACGATTGCGTCGATATGGGTGTCTTTGGAAAGCTGACGACGCCCAGATAATATGCGATTATAATATTGTACGAACCGCACAATTTAGATAAAAGTTATAAGCCAATTTCCCAAAATTCACAACTTTCGCGACGTATCAATGGCATTTAGAGGAGTTAGCTGGCGACTAAATATAAAGGTTCATTGATGCAAATGATGGTTGTAAATGTGTAGACAATTTTCTTTCAACGTTGTTTGATACGCCCATTTTGGGGACGTTTTTTACCCTTATATGAGAATGTCTATCATTTTCTATAAAAAGGTTGCTAAAAAAGGAACAAAGTTCACTTTGGTATGTGATATGTGAGCATCAAAACACTGGATCGAAGCCGGAACTAGAATTGTCGTTAAAAAATTAATTCCAAATATGATCGAAGCAACAGTAACTACTTGTAAAAGCTAAAAGAGAGCAAGTATTGATTCCACGTATTCCAATGATTTCCACCGTTTTTCCCTTCGAGTTCAAACAACTTCAGTTTCTTTGCCTAATGCCTTTTGCCTAACCTAACCTAACCTAACCTAAGGCTGTCTGAATGACCAAACACGCTAAAATTTTTAAAAATAACAGACGAGTTATTACATATCATACAAATTTCTTCACTGTCTGATTTTACATTGGATGCTGACGAGTTTTGTTTTACACTGACGAATAAGAATAATTAGTGTTTGATAATGGATGATTTTGAAGATAAAAGTTAAAGTACGTAAGCTTTCACTCACGAACTTATTTTGCGGTGTGGAACAAATGTGTTTTTTTATATATTGTTTTTAGGTTTGTTGTATACTTTAAAAGTCTCAATCAATTCCAATTCGTAGTTTTTGTACTATATATTGTGAATTTTATACTCATTTTTTTAACAAGAAAACCTAAACTCAGAAAAAGTTTGTTTACGACGGATGCTTTTGATATTTCTCGATTGCAGGCAGAATTTCTTGCCTAAGCTCCAAAACGCAATTTCAAAAATCGCCCTTAAATTTAAGCCATTTCAACCAATCAGCGGTCGAGCCTAAGTTAGAAAGCTAAACCTGGCCTAATTTTGGAAAATCCATGTTTTCACACGGCGCATAGTATGTTGCATGCATAAGAGTGGGAACAACAAACACTTTGTTAACTTTCTCCCCCAGATGCAAAAAACCAAAAACAATGTTTACCCTAATGCTTTGGAGTAACAGTCGTAATGAGCGTTTCTCCCGTTGCATCAGAAAAGCCAATTTTTTAGAAAGTCTTACTATCAATAAAAATGCTTAACTAAAAATTATGCATAAAGTAAATTGTATACAGCCAGCAGGTAATCTTCTTGTTTTCAATATTCAATAGTTTTTCTTGTGACGTTTATGATTCAACTTCCATTAAATCATTTTGCCTTTTAATATCTTGTTTTCCTATTTCTTATAGGTTTAAATAAAAGTACTTAGTGGACTTATGAATTAGTTAAATCAACTTGCGCAAGGCTTGTGGTTATGTGTAGGATGAGCTCATGATCAGGAATGAAGCCAAATACATATGTAATTAAAAGTACTAACCAAAAATCGACGGCGAAACGCATTTATAAACCATTTGTCTCAAACTTCATTTCCTTTCTATGACAAGTATTAGTATGGTTTGATTAGCTACCCGTGCAGGGACGGGCAAAGAATATCACTGCGGCGCCCCACGAAAAATAGCGCTTGTCGTAAACGGTGACTAATGGGTAAAAGCACATCTAGAAAATTCTAACATCCAGGTGAGCCTAGCGACACATTTAACATCTTAAAGCTGTCTCGCCAGTGTGCATGCAAATCCGTGGGCTGACACGACTGGAGATCACCGGTGTCGCAAAAAGTCGATCAAACAATAATCAATAATGTAAGCATGCACGTTTCGAAATCGTAAAAAAGAGGCAGGTCACTCGCCTGGATCACACAAAGGCAATAACACCAGCATTGATTGACCTCAGTGATCCGAAACCGGGAGGCCTGCCTATGTTTATTGAGGTCAAACCGGCGAACCCAACAGGCTGAATATTAGGGATGGAGTAAAGTGGGAGGGTTATGATCCCCGTATTTCTGAACATAGCCTCGATGTAAAGGAAGAAGTAATGTAAGATTCAAATGTAGTCAAAATTTCGTCTGTAAAGATCACGCATGGAATTGGTGAGTTAGACCCAAACTGATGGTCTAAGCGAACCGTGACATTCGCCATGGGTATTTACCAACCAACCCGTAGTTCACCTTTCAACTTTGCACACCTCTGTTGGTTAGTCTTATGCAACGTAGTTTGGGAAATGTTTTACATTGAATAATCACCACCCTCTGAGTGCACCTACTTCTCAAAGTATTAAACAAATTTACGTATTATTTTATAACAGTTACATTATCTCCACTCATTTATAAATATATATCTTCAGTATTTTAGCAGCAAGTGCCATAACCAAACTCTTTTTCATATCTAAAAACAAAACAAATATGTAATATCACTCCAAGTTCAAAGCAAATAAAATGTAAAAAAGTTCATTAGTTACGAGTATAAAAATAAATAAATCTTCATTGCCTCATTTCTAAATACCACAACATCAACGTTCATTTAAAAATTATTGCACTGTGCCCTTGAATGAATCTTAAAGTCTATTTTCCATCGTTTTACCCTCTATTTCGATGCAATCTCCTTAGGTTATGGTTTTAAATGTATCCTCACTGTTGAAAACAGTAAAAGCTGTTGAGGACGAACACACCCGAGGTACACGAGCAATGGAAGCCACAACCGAAGCGATCTCCCAGGAAATTCGGGTAAGTTTGATTAGTTGTTCGATCTGTTAGAAACTTTTTTTTATGCGTTTCTCTTCTTTGTAGGCAATGCAAGCACCACCACCACCAGGAACACCACCATGCTCCCCAGAAGATCTAATTCGTGTCACGAAAAATGTCACTCTGGCAACAGCTAAGGCAGTTGCTGCTGGAGTTTCCAATTTGCAGGCTGATATAGTAGCAGCCGCGAATTTGGGTCGACGTGCGATATCCGAAATGCTTTTGGTTTGTCGTACCGTTGCCTGGAATTGTGCTGAGACTACAGAGCTTCGTCAAAGAACATTGGAAGCTGGTGCTGCGGTGGCAGACTCCTACCGAGAACTCCTTAATGGAATTCTTCGCAATTGTTCCGCTGATGAGCGAATGCATTTGTCCAGACGAGTGGCCAAGTGTGTTACTGATCTTGTGGCAATGGCTAGGCTATTGAAGGGCTCCGATTGGATTGATCCAGAAGATCCAACTGTTATTGCGGAGAATGAACTTTTGGGTGCGGCTGCCTCCATCGACGCTGCTGCCAAGAAACTGGCCAGCTTGAGACCACGTCGACAGCCGGATGTTAAGGTAAACGATAGAACTTATCACCCCTATCACAGAATCCGTCGTATTCGGAATTCCGCTACGAAGGATCCAAAATTTCGTGGTAACAAACACATAAATGTCAAAATCTTAATTAATTAGGATTCAGTCAAACCATTTTCCAAGAATCTCAAAATTTGTAGCCAATATTTCCACTGCGATGGATTCTGTGAGAATATCTTTTTTAGTTCGTAGCAAAATTCCGAATCCGACGGATTCTGTGATAAGGGGGTAACAAAAAACCGTAGTTTAGCGAATGTTTTTAACAAATTAATCAAGTTTATGTGGTGATGGGTGCTATAACAAAAACAAAAAAAAAAAACAATTAACAGCGCTATGATGGAATGCTTTAACAAAAATAGTTCCAGTCAGATATGTTTGATATTCTTGGTTGTAATTAAATATTCACCCAGGAATCAAACATATTATTACTGTGATTATTAACCTTCTTCTGCTTTTCTAACTAAAATTGCCTGTAATATACCTTTAACACTAATTATAGTCTCCTTAACTGAGGTGCTTCTCAATGCAATAAAATCTATACGAAGAACCCCTCTAATTCGATACTGTTTACGTGTCTTGCAGCTGGAACTCGATGAGAATATGAAGTTCGATGAAATGATTCTGGAAGCTGCCAAGGGTATCATGGCAGCATCATCTGCCTTGGTAAGAGCTGCCAATGCGGCTCAGCGCGAGCTTATCGATCAGGGTAAGGTAGCGCGTACTCCATTAACCTCGTCTGACGATGGACAATGGTCAGAAGGGTTGATTTCTGCGGCGAGGTTGGTAGCTGCTGCAACTCACAGTCTAGTGGAGGCTGCTCAGAACTTGGTTCGTGGTGTGGGCACCGAAGTTATGCTAATATCAACAGCGAAACAAGTAGCGGCATCTACTGCCCAGTTGTTGATTGCCTGCAAAGTCAAATCGAATCCAAACTCAGAAGCTGGGAGGAGGTTGCAAGCCGCCGGCAATGCTGTTATTAAGTCAACTGACAATTTAGTTCGCGCAGCCCAACAAGGTCTTGATGCAGAAGAGGAGCACACGCTGAAGATCAACACAAGCATGGTCGATGGAATGGCACAGGAAATCAATGCCCGATCGGACGTTCTTCGAATGGAAAAACAACTCGAGGAAGCACGTACAAAATTGATTCGGATCCGACAGGCGAGGTCTAGGAAAAACAATCAGGGATTCACCACCGATGATAGTGACTCCGAATACCATACGGCGACATATGGTAGCTTGCAGAGTCAAAACAGTGTAAGAGTTACATTTCTATTCAAATAGACTAAACACTAATACCACTTAATTCTTTAATAAACTCTAACAGACACTTAACCGGTCAGGGTATACTGATACACCAACTTCTCCGAGCTACTACCAATCTGCCAAATCACATTATACTTTCCAACAAACTCCCCAGCACTTCCACCATCCGGAAGCGGTATCACCCACATTTAACCAAAGTGAAAACTTCCCACCCCCACCACCCCCCCTCCAATCAGCCACGACAACACCTAGCAACACATACAGACCTAACCCCAAGCTAACAGCTAATGCGACTCCACGCCCCTATCCGGGAGCGAGAATCGCCTCACCAATCAGTCCATCGCCCATTAATAGTCAATCTTTTGAAACCCTAACATCTGCATCGACATTGAAAAACGCTTACGTCGATAAAATGCCACCACCACCTTCGCCAAAGAAGACCTCGAATAACTTAGAAGCCTGTGTAAAGGACCTGCATGACAAGACTTTCGGACAGGGTGGTGTTGTACAAATAACCGGTGCATATAATCCTGGTCAAAACTACGAAGGTTACACCTCAAGGTGAGTCCCAAAATCCACTCAACATCATTCCATATGCTTACAATATGTTTTCCTCTAGGTACGAAACAAGAAAGTATGATGAGAGCAGCGATGTCAAGCCCCTGGAAGCCGGCCTTTCCCAAATTACTTTGAATTCCGATGGTGGTAAAATTTCCCTTGTCGACGAAGGATCACAGCGTCTCTCGTCAATGACACAGCGAGTCATGGAACGAAAAACCTTTACAACAACCACAGAATCACGCTCCGAAAAGAAAACCGAGCAACACAGCTTTAGGCTAGAATAGGAAAAGGTTTTGTTTTTTTACAGAGCTGTTTGAAGAAGCCGTTTTATAATTCAAATAAAAAATAATACAGAAAAAATAATATATAAATCATTAGCTTTTAGCCATAACTAATATTGAAACGAAAAGAAAAACACCAAGTGCCAGGCAACTAGCCCCTATTTTTCTCCGTTTTTAACAACATAACTACATACTACAACTTTTTTATACTACTACCGCTTTTAGAGTATTACATTTTTAGCTTAAATCTACTTCTTCTTACTTTTTCCAAAAGAATAAAACCACCACAAGTGCTTTGAATAACAAAAAAAAGATGGAAAGTTAGATGTAACAGCAAAAAAAGAGATTACCAAATTTTATTCGATTTTAACCCATTTTTTGTGTTTGTCTACCTACTAGGATGTAATTGGACGTATGAAATTGATTTGCCAACAAGTTGCCAAGCATTGAAGTATATTTTAATAATTGTTCTGTTCAAAAAAAAATAATTTGTTTACAAGGAATAATTTTACTTTTACTAGGGGGAATAACCAAACAAAAAAGCTTTTTGTGTTTTTTTTATATATATATAATTATGAGACATGAATTGCATTAAAGCAGAATTAACATATATTTTTATTTTTTAATTGTATGTACATATATAATTTATATACACATATATATTTTTATTTGAAAAATAAATATAAAGTTTATCTAACCAAAATTGAGTGCATTTTTGTCCAAAATATTAAGATCAGTTTTCTAAATCGAGTTATTGACTTTTGTTCACGTTGTTTTTAACGCCATCTGATGTATCCATTTGTGTACAATTGACATTTACTGATGATAAGGACACTGTTCCCTTTATTTAATTAATTCGTATTCACATTGCTGGCAAGGGAAACAAATTGCCTCAGAATTTATTCACGATATCCCAGAATGGGAATCGTCACTGCAGAAAAACAATCACAAGGTAAGAGATCGGTCGCAGGTATCGTTTTACCACATAATTTTAGCTGTGGTAGTGTCAGTGGTATTGATGTGAATGAAGACAAGACCAAGTACATGCTATCAATAAACAAATAAATATCTGTTCATCTATCTTGGAGTAAACATCAACTCCACGAAAGGCACCTTACGGAGAATTTCCTTAGGAAACCGCTGCTACTTCGGTTTGGCGAAACAAATGGGTTCAAAACTCCTAATTCTAAAGACAAAATACATGTTCTATTGAACCTTAATCCTGCCAGTTCTGATTTATGCTGCCGATGCTGCACGATAAGTAGAAAAGGGGAGCTAATATTGGGTTCTTTTGAAAAAAAATACTCCTTCGGATATTTGGTCATGTGGAGGAGAAGATACAACCGCGCACTCTAGGAGCTGTACCAAGATGTGAATGTAGTCCAAAAAGCTAAATCACGTCACGTGGCTCGGAATGAATTGGATGGAATTGACCGAATGGACAATAATGCTCCAGCATGGAGGATCTTCGACTCCCAGCCCCAGGTTCGACAAGCCAAGAAAGACTAAGCAATCGCTAATGCCAAAGCGCTTGGTCTGGATAACTGGAAGCAGCGTGCCCGGGATCGCATAGGATGGAAGGCTGCAGTGTCTCAGGCAGAGACTCATCACGGGTCAGGAGCCCAATAAGTAAATAAGAAGTGTCTATATAAGAGGCAAGTGACGAAGAAGAATTTAATGCTATGGATCACTTTTAGTTCGAACAGTCAGCCCTATCGAGGAAGAAATTCCGAAACGAAATTCAAATCCAATCGGAACAAAGATTGCGCTCTAGGTATCCGTTTCGGAACTATATAAATAAAGCCTGCAAACGCGTTCATTTGACATATATTTAATATGATTTCAAAGTATAATGGATAGTGCAACTCGTATTGACCACTTGTCGTTATTTACTTTCTAAAACTCCAAATAACTGAACTAAACAAATTTATATTTTTTATTTGATAATTTTTAACACTTCGATTTTACTTAAAATAATCCGCAGTATTTTCTTGTGGGAAAGATTCGGAAGAGGATAAAGAATCGAAACGGATTCCTCGAATGAAAATTTTTCGATTTCGTACAAATCGGAAAAAATTTCTTTCCGACTGGTAACTTTTTATGCCCATTATTTTTTATTATAATTTCTCCTCAGTGCAATATCAATAAACATTTTTTTTGATATTTTTAAATTCAAACAACTGAATATGTGTTTCCCCTTTATTTTAACAAATTGAGCCTTATTGCGAAGATCAATCGACAGTTGATAATTGCCTATTTTCAATGTGTGCTATTGTGAACGAACGATTCTAAAGGATTTTGTCAATCGCAGTCAATTAAAAAAATGCGATTGACAAAAATACCAAATGAACCGTTCGTTCACAATAGCACACATTGAAAATAGTCAATTATCAATTGTCGATTGATCTTCACAATAAGGCTGATTGTTTGTAGTTCCGCATATTTGAAAATAAAAACATATTATTGAAAATCGAAGTAAATAAAAGTATTCAATAAAATTGTTTCGACAACTGAAATGATGTGATTAGGTTAACTATACCTGCGACAGATCTCGTAGCTTGTAATTCCTTTTTGTCAGTAACGATAGTCAGGCAACGAGAATCGCTATTTGTTATCAGGGCCTAGGTCAGGGCAGGTGAACAAAGAGATGAGAGTCACGAGCGACTAACGAGTTTGCCGTACGTAACGACACCTATGACCCAACATCAGCAGCAACATACGATTGATTGGTTTGGTAATCAAGAAGATACTCCCCAATGTTTTTTTTTTTTCGAGAAAATACTTTAAATGAACAGAAATATCAAACGTGATTGACTTTCTAGCCCATTTCGTTTTCGTTTATTGTCGTTACGTGTACATTCCTCGTTTATTCGCATGTGATTTTTTGGACACGAAAGTGGTTCAATGCGTTTCTTAGGTTAGGTTAGGTTAGGTAAGGTGGCTGCGAGGGCGTGAGCCCAGGCACACTTAGGCCGTAGTTTCGGCCCGTTGTGATACCAAAAAGGGGGGGGGGGGGGTGTTCTGCCGGTCGTCGCTCGGCCTACTGAGTTCCCTGTGATTGCCTCCTGCGAGGTAGTGGTTTTGGGGGGGAGATACTCCTGAAGGGTTCAGGGTGTGCAGCCTGGCTGTATTTCGCATGGGTTGCGATGTGTTAGAGTGACTAGTGCAGAGGCGACTTTCGCCCGACATCCGAACTAAAGGTTGGGATCGAGATGAGGTGATTGATGCAATCGAACCACAGGTCGATCTCAAATTCTGCGCCGCGGAGGGAAGTTATTGCCTCCTGATCACCGGGGGAGGGAAGAGTCTTTTGAGATGACTGTTATAATCGAACCTCAAACTGCTCTTCATTCTCTTTGCAGGCAATATCGTGCCAGGGAGAGCGATACAGTCAATCCCGAGCAAGCTATTACATTTCTTGGAGGGGGGGGGGGGGGGGGGTCGGAGTGTACCGGCTGCACAGTCAAGTAGTTGGTTGCAAAACTGTGCTAGAGGCGGAGGGCGTGACTGAAGGTGGTCCAACCCTGCTGCACGCATCACGGGGGTTGCGGCTTGTGGCGACTGTTGCAGTACGAGCCTCAAGTTACACCATTCCGCGGAAAGGGAGCAGGGAGGGGCGGCCTTGATAGTCGATTTGGATTATGGATTTGGATTATGCGTTTCTTAACTTTGTAGCAAGTTTGCAGCTTTGTGAGAAACTGTTCTCCGAATTATTGAATTTGACAGGTTTCAACCACCTTCCGACTAACACTCTGAGATATATCTATTTATTCTGGTTACATATTCAATGTATTTTGGGGGAGAGATTTTTGTCTGCGAGACAGGTGATTTGTTCATTTTCTTCGAGATTCATCCATATATCCGACATCCATGTTTACAAAAACATTACAAATTAATTTGGCATCGCATCATGATTGTCATCACGATTACGGATTGGAAAGTTTCTTCCGGATTACCTGCGAATCAAAAATGTCAAAAAAGTATGTAATGTAACAAAAATGCTTCATTGACTGTCAAGCTCCTTCCATTTTTACATTACTATAGCTGAAATGGTGGAATTATACTAATGCCGTTTTCCGTTGGTATTCCGGAAGAACTCTCCGATCCGGTATGTCAATGAAACAAGCAAACACATCGTATTCGAGTTTGATGTTTATGTGGCGTTGTATTTGTGACACGTCAAACACAGATACCTCTTCCTCTGAATATTTCTCGACATTATCAAGGCGGTTCTGCACTTGTGGTTTTTTCCTAAATTCCTTAAGTGAAAGTTAAAAAACAGCCGCATCATCGTTAGATGATTGTGGCATCACTCCACAAAATACGTCCGTTGTATTCTGTATTCTGCTTCTGTTGTTTGTCACTATCCTTCTTTACACTGGATATCTACGATCACTCAACCCCACAGGCGTAGTAGTGGGTATGCAGTTAGGCGAGTTAGATCACTTTAATCCTGATCATAGCCTCATCGCCATTAAGGAAGAAGTAATTCTACAATCACTTAAGAATGTCGGTGGACACTATCAGTGGCCTGATTATGGAATTCGAAGCCAGGCGAAATCAAAAAATCGAAACGTCAAATCCCCCAAGATTTGACTCGCTCTGAATTCCATAATCATCAGTTGTACTTTTCTAATATCAAAATAAATTCGCTTTCCAGTAGTTTTTTTTTTAGTAGTAGACTAAAAATTGAAAGGTCTTCGTTTCAAATCCTTCCCAGCTTCTCCTCAATTTGCCGTTCGGATTTGGCTTAAAATTATTGATCCCTTCCACTACCTACGCATAAAGAAATGGTTAGAAGAAGCTAGCTATGAGCCTAACGTAACCATGAGCCCTTAATGCCTATTATATAATATACATACATATATTTTTATTATAAAATGTGTAATAGTAGCTCGTCTTTTTTTTCTGTTTTGATACAGTTCCCCTCTATAATAATATTTTGCAAATATTTTTGGATGATGGAAAATGCTTGCGTTAATAAACGAGTGGCATGGGTGATGCGTTCCCGAATTCACCCATAACCTTCCCACTTTACTGCATTACTATTCAAATGTTGGGTTTATTGATTCAACCTCAAAAAGTATCGAGACTGTAAAAGTTGCTGATCTGATCAGGGATTTCCTTGAGGAGGCCAAATGACTACCCCGAGGCTATCGCCGAAACTATGCGCCAAAAAGTAGGAAAAGATATTTCGATTTAATTAAACATATTAGCCAATGCAACTTCTCATGACACTAACGATGTAAAATAGCATTCCTTCGACAAGCATAATGTGGAATCTAATCTACACGTTATACACAATTCGAAAAGCTCTTTACAAAAAAAAAACAACAATAAACCGAAGCTTAAAATCAAACCTATCGAAATTAAAAATCTCACTTGCAATGCACAAGTATATTTGTTATATAATAAAATGTTTTTTCTCAACAATAGATGTAAATAAATGCACTTTTTTGTTCTACAGCGTTGTAAGATATATAAAAAAATCACAGTACGCACCCCTCCACCACCTTTAGGCATATTCCTTGTTCAATTCCCGTCCAATCAGCCAACGCCTTATTTCCGAAGTACCAGCACCTATTTCGTAGAGTTTTGCATCTCTCATGATTCGTCCCGTTGCATATTCATTGATATAACCATTACCCCCGAGTATTTGAATAGATTCCAATGCTACTTGGGTCGCCTTCTCGGCACAATAAAGAATAACACCAGCACAATCCTTAGGGCTTTTATGTCCCAAATCAGCGGCCCTCGCAACACTGTACAAATACGAACGACAGGCACTCAGTGTGGTGTACATGTCGGCCATCTTTCCCTGCATCAGTTGGAATTCCCCTATAAGTTGATTTTTCTGCTTCCTCTGATGGGCATAGTTGAATGATATATCGCATGCAGCTTGCATAAGACCAACTGGTCCCGCAGCCAAAACAAGGCGCTCGTAATCCAATCCCGACATCAGAACATATACACCTTTGTTGACTGCTCCAAGAACATTCTTAGCTGGCACTTTCAGATCTTGAAATACCAATTCACATGTACTGCTGCCACGCATACCCAATTTGTCTAATTTTTGGGCCACACTAAAGCCCTCCGAAGCGGTATCGACTATAAATGCGGTTATCGAATGTTTGTCAGCACTACCTGAAGACAAAGAAGCAGAGTTACTCATAAAATTCAAGCATTTTTGTAGTTAAACTTTTACCAGTTCCAGTTTTGGCATAAACAATCAGGACATCTGCATCGGAACCGTTTGTGATCCAGAACTTTGTACCATTCAAAATGTAATAATCGCCGTTCTTTTCGGCCCGTAACTTCATTGAGACCACATCACTCCCAGAGCCCGGTTCAGACATTGCCAGTCCCCCAATGTGCTCTCCACTGCAGAGTTTTGGCAGATATTTCTGCTTTTGGTCCTGGGTTCCATTCTTTGTAAGCTGATTAATACAAAGGTTCGAGTGTGCGCCATAAGACAGAGCAACTCCGCCAGCAGCTCTGATGACAAAATTACATTAATTTTATTTCGGTATTATTCTACTTGTTCAAGGAGTTAATCCAAAAAGCGCAGAGGCAAATGGGTGAAAGTGAAGAAGTGAAATAGAAAAATGAAAAAGGAATAATGAAGCAGACAAATTACCTGGAGATTTCTTCCATAATAATGCAATGATCAAGGTACGATCCACCAGTGCCTCCGAATTCTGGGTCAGCTGTGATGCCATGAAGGCCAAGGGCTCCCATTTTCTGCCAGAACGAACGTAGGTCTCTGAAATGCAAAAAAGACATTTTTTTACGGGACTGAATTATTCGTGTTTTTCTTACTTGAATTTGTCCTTTTTGTCAATCTCTTGAGCGAAGGGCGCCAGTTCCTTTTGGAAAAAGTTGAAAGCCACCTCCCTGAGCTGCGAATGTCAAATATTTTCAATACGAAAAATGTATAGTTTCTTTGGTGTTCTGAATCAGCGAGGTCTGATAGCTCAAGGCTAAGATTGTATTAGTATTGCAACACTACGAACGGAGAAAATGAAACTCAAATGACCTATTCAGGGATAGCGACAAATGTAGGTATATAAGGATAAGATCCTCTGAATACATTTTTTCCAGGACTTAAAAGATCTTTCTGGCAAGTCTGCAAACGACCTGCACAAATTCATAAACTACAACGAGTGACGACAAGAAATTATTGTCAAGATTCCATATAGGCAACCGCTCAATATGCAGCGAATCAAACTGTTTTCAAAACGAGCTTCTGCAGAGCATCTATGAACAGTGTTCAAAAACGACATTCACATCGAGTTTGGTGATCACAAAGTTTAAATGGAGAACAATTAATATTTTGTTAAATCGACGAACCACCTCCGGAAACGGACAAAGGCCACCCGTGCGGAGGAAACGACTGATTCCAGATCAAGATACATATATTCACACATTCGATTGAACTTACACACTATCTAGTGCAAATTCAAGTCGTCTTTCACCCTTAAATTAATTAGTATACTATGCACGAATAATTAAATAATATCACCCTTTGCTGTTCCTCGTTCAGTCCATAGACCTTATCGTTGACCGGGTAGTACGTCATGGACCTTTGCGCCAGTACACTTTGCATTCCATTTCGGGATACTACTTTTCCAATAATATTAGAACTCAACCGCACTGCCATTCTTATTTGCCTATAAATTTACGCTTAGTTTCGCCTTTAAACGAACATTTAATAACAACACCACAAATCGCAAAATCGAGATTATCTAATCACTACTCTTATCAATAAATGTCAAATGGAATTGTAATAGATTTTTATTTTTAATGCGATATTCCAGAGTTGTTAAGCGGAAGAACAGAAGACCTCCATTATCTATTAATTAAATGATTTTAAATTCCAGCAATAGAAATTGATCTTTCTAAGCACAGATTCGATTAATTTATAAAAAAAAAATTCAAGAAAAAAATCATTCCCATGGTTTATAAACTTTCACGTGACACAAAATCCTTCAGGTAGACTTTTTGAAAGAAACTAATGTCCTTTGAGGATACTCATAGGCGCATGTCTGAAAAATTATGAAAAGCACAACCTACGCACGGCATTCAATATTTCCCCTAAGCACCGTCGATTTTTAACTGTTTATATTCACTTTTAGTGACGTGGAGTATTGGTGTCATACTAGAGAGATGCATTTTATCCTTCCTTCTGCTTGTGGGAGTCAATTATTTTGTTGAACCGGAATATGGGATATATATTAGTAGGCACCTACTCCTTGTTAAATAAACTCCAACAGTAAATTAAGTGCTTTTGTAAAAAATGTTTGGTGAATTATTTTCGTATTTATCGGTGAAAATTCGTCGAGTAACAAGTAAGTTTAGAAGAGTAAACTGTTTATCAAGGCATTAAGAATAATAATATAGTCAATCAATCAGGCATTCATCATGCATATATGAACATACTTAAAGTACCCGAGTCGTAACTTCGTTAAGCTCTTAAACTGATACAGCCATCAAAATTCATTATTGAGATCTCTTATTCGTCGGTTTTTTTTATACTTCCAAAAATCAATAACATTAACAATAGGCTATACTTATCACTTGATATGACGTGACAGGAAAGGACCTGACTAAGTTCCCGTGACATACATAGTTCCTAGAATAGATATTTGTTTCTACCCTAGAAGATATAAAAAAAAGAACAATTTGTTTTGAAGAAATACAAAACAAAACGTTTCCCAGTTGCGTGTTGTTTTTAATTGACACAAAAAAATAATAAAAAATGGTTTCGTGAGTTTCTTCTGGCGGTAAGAGGATTGTTGTTGTTCTTTTTTTGCGCAAAAAATACTTAACATATTGTATGTGTTCTATAACATATTCTGCCGTTTAATTTTTTTTTTTGATGTGAATTAGCATCTATTGAATACGGTCAATATCCACACACATGTAATGCATATTTATAACGAACAACATTCGGAAAGCAAAGTACCTATTGTTCAATTGCGTTTATCTATTTTTAAAATACTCTTGACATTACAAAAATAAGTGCATACCTTTTTGATCAAAGTTTGCTAGGGGGCAACATACTGCAAAGATAGACAAATACTATCTTTTTATTGCAGTTTGCGCATTGTAAGTTTTTGCAACTGCAAGTGCTTTGCGAATATTATGTACCAATGCAATGGGGTTGTCCGAATTTAAAACAACTGATTTATGGAGTGTGTGCATTTCATATTTTCCACTCCAGCAGCGTGAGTTTCCTAGATAAACATGTACAAATTAGAGGTCAAAGAAAGGTAGATTGTGTCCAATTTGCGTAATCTGTTTTACTAGAATCATCCACCATATGACTACACCTGGAATGGAGGGTAGGGTAGTTTTTCTATTGCTCCAAATCATGCTATGAGGTTTGGAAGTGTGTCGTTGGTATAGCAACCTGTTTGACCCATGTACGTACCATACCTACATACATATAATGGTTGCTATTTACATGTTATCTATGCAAAACTTTCACAATAAGTAATTTGTTACGGGAAGAATGTACATTGGGCTGCAGTGGTTCTGGGTAAACAGTGAAATAAAGAAAATTCACAAAATTAATAAAAACCCACCCTCAAATAGTTGCGAGGAAAATATGTATTGTTTTTAACATGAAAACATGAAAATGTACACGAGTCAGCGGTAAGTCACTTAATATCAATCAATTGTCTGTGACGCATCTGAGAATTTCGAAGTACATAATTACAGAACGCACGAGCTAACAAAATATAAGTATTACCGAAGCCAATCTGTCCTCTTGTCTCCCAATAATCTTCTGTTCTACTCGTTTACACATTAATGCTATTTGGATATTGTAGTTATTCATTGATATTGTTTATGAACTAATTTGTTGTTTGTCCCAATGGAATGTGTGCGTAAATATATATGTATGTAAACAGGATTGATATACTACAACTTTGACTTTGTGCAGCTTAAATTGTGTGTTCTGTTGACGCTTTCTTTCAGGTGTAGTCTTTTCATTCTATTGTATTATGTATATTAATAACATTTTACCCACATCAGGATGGATTTTAAATGACGATGACATTAAACATTGCGTTAACGTAGGGTGGACAAAGTGGCGGGAATACTCAACCATCTTCCGTGACCCAAAAATGCCCCCTAAGCTGGAAGGAAGGCGCTACGTTAAAGTTGTGGGTCCGGCGCTCACATACGGTTCGCAATGTTGACAGCTTACAAAAAGTATGAAGTCATATTAACGACAACTGAGATGAAAATGATTCGCATAACAGCAGGAGTAGCAAAATTTGATCGAATAAAAAGTTCCAAGATGCCTTCACTTCATAGAACTCTCAAAGAAAATGGAGCTCGACAGGCTCAGTCGCGAAAGAGAGCCGGGAGGATTACCGATACTATTTGAGTGAGGCGGGAGGGTTATGATCCCTTTAGTCCAGACCATAATCTAGCCATTAAAGAAAAAAGAAAAAAAACCAAAGGATGAATTTCAAATGAACAAAGTATATATGTAATTGAATTAATTTAAGCTGAATGTAATTGTTTCCAGAATTCAATTTGAAAGTTGATATTTGACACTAATTGTTCCTACATGAACATTTTTAATTTGATCTTCCGACCTAGAGCAATCAGAAAAATAACGGGGTTCCTTGCACGCTTTCTAATAAAGTGGTTCCAATCAACGACTACTGAGTGAAATACGTACCTATAGGTACCGGACAAGTCTGAGTAATAAGTAAAGACTTCAAAGAATAATGACCCGATCCATTGCAGTGCCAGGGAGTACTCGAGGCAACAGGATGCTTCGAAATGAACCAATATGCCCGATCCTCCTCGATGAATGACAGCATTTTGTAAAAACATAAACGCGTCGGGTTATGTTCTTTTGGTTTTATGTCCAATATTTTTCGCTGTTGTCTGTGTGTGTTGGCTAGATAACAGAATTAATTAAATTTTTGTATGTAACGAAAAATTTTAGAAACGGATAGGAGTATGTCCGAAGAGTATCAACTCAGTCTACAAAACATAAGGGCACACTACAGTCTTCTTGTACAAACTGTTTGATACCCTATCCATATTTATATCGCCCAAGGTGCGCGTAACTTTGGGTGGAGATTCCGTGCTCATCATAGAACATTTTTACGTTCTCTCATACTTTAGTACACTAAAGAAGTATAATATAACGACTATAGAGAAGTCAAAAAAAGTCTAATCCGAATTTCTGTCCGTCTGTCACCGAGGCTATAGCCACAATGGGTGAACGGATTTACTTCAAACTTCGTATTCGTGGTTTCTGGGCCTATATCTCGGGTTTGTTGGCCTTTATCTTGGCTCAAACGAATTTGATAATTTTTGAAACGAAAAATAATTGAGGTGAGCCTAAGACAATGGCTTACTCAGTTTTTCCGAATATAACTGTAGTTTTCAAAAATGCGAATATCTCATAAACGGGTCAAGTTGTTTTGAAGAAAATTTACACACCGACTTATGCTACAGTTTGTAAATAACTTTTTAATTCATATAAAAGTTTTTTGAATTTGAAAATTGCACTTTTCTCAAAAATTGCTTTAACGATTTTGATCAGTTTTTATGTCTTGATTACTTGGATTGAATGCCAGAAGATAGCTTACTCAGTTTTACTCGGTTAACGGTACTTTGGGAAACCAACAATATCTCCAAAAACGAGCGACGTAGTTTCAAAGAAACTTATTGATATAAATATTAGTAGATACAAATTTTTTATAACAGTTGCTAAAAATTTTGAAAAAAGGCAGTTTTCTTAAAAACGGCTATAATGATGATGTTTGATGTTTTTTGGGCTTTCTAATACTTGGAGCAAATGTAAGAACATGGCGTACTCAGATATTCGCAGAAGACTCAAAACCGATACATTAAAAAACGGCTATATCTCAAAAACCGGTGGCCACGCTGAAAAAAAAAAAACAGAATACTGGTGCTGCCCGTTCTCTGATCCACTTTAACCTATTACAGACATTAATATGAATGGAGGAGTGATTCCCAAGTGCGAAAAAATAAAATATCTGATATTTATGATCAATTGCGAAGCAAGCTGTGATAACGAAATAAAGCATCGCGTAAGCGTTAGGTGAATGAAGTGACGGGAAAGCTCAGCAATCTTCTGTGTTGGTTCTAAGACATGCGGTGTGGTTGTGAAAACCGACGTAGGAGTGGCTATGTTGATCTTTTTCTACCATGAAACGATGATACTTTCGAATCACGATAATGCCTCAAAAAGGACAAAGTACTCGTAGTTTATTTGCTTCAAATAGACACACTGAGATCAAACGCTTTTATGACAAATCAAAAACCGTTCATAAGATCAAAATTACATGGCCAATTACCGTTATGTCTGCTTCAACCAGAAATTTGTTTTATGAATCCACCTTATTTTAGCCATTTTAAGAAAAAATCTATGCCGTCACGTTACAAAATTAAAAGTGTGGCATCTAAATATTTGAAGTCATAAGATTTGGATCAATGTCGAGCACCTATTTTTTATAAAAATATTTACGTATATATTGAACATCTGTATGGATATTGTGAATACTCATACTTCATACCCCTATAAAATGCGACAATACTTTTCTTACCCATTTTCAGTCTCCTCTGAAGTATATAAAATTAAATTCAAGAGGTTTTTTAACTTATCTACCCATTCACAAATGCAAGTAAAGAAAGTAAGTTATCTACATGTAATCGACATGTCCTGTTTTTTCAAGTATAGAAAATGGCTATTGAAAAATGTGATTCGAAACTTAATCTTATAAAAGCGAGAAACTTAACGTACTTAACGGCTCAGACGTGTATTTTATTTTTCTAACAAAACTACCAAGATTTGGTAGACAACGTTGTTTAGACGAGTTGTTAAGAAGGACATTGTCTACATATTTTGTTAGAACAGTTTTTAACGAATTAATCGAAAAAAAAATTCTATCAGAAACGCACCCAAAAAGTGGGCGTGGGAAACAAAGGTTGTATGGGCAAATTAGTCTACTTTTGCGAAGAACACGGTGTTCATTTCCATCGAATTCTTCGATAAAATGTTTTTTTTTTTTTAAATAGTGGATAGAAACTAGCTGAAATTTTAGAGCCTCAGAATTGGTGACGGACGGAAATGGCTAGATCGACATTATTTTTAATGCTTGTCATTAATTAAAAATAAATTACTATTATGCATAAACGGCCCACCATCGGCAAACATCATCGCCTCAGAATTCCTCATGAAGCCAACCTCAGATGGAAAAGGCTGACAACATGCGTCTTATATAAAAATATGTGGCCAAGCTACAACAAGGCAAAAACAATCGACTCCTTTCTAAGTAGAACCCAAAAAGGTATCGGCAGAATAACAGCGGTCCTCACGGACAATGATGCAACTGAAAAAAAAAAACACTAATTTATTGTTCATACGCCTGTCTGCAACTAGCTACGACCAGACAATGAACATTAGGAAAACCCGTCTTCCGTGTTATTAATAAACCGCCACACCTAACATGCTTTAACATGCTTAGAAACAACTTAAAAACTGTAAAGTTGTTATCAATTTAATCAATCGTTCATTTAAAAGTTGCGCCAAATCGAAAGAGATTGAAAACAAGAGTTTCCTATTAAAGAGGGAGTACTATTATTACAATCATTTGACATTATAAACGTTTTTCACTTCTCCCACGAATTAAATAAAGTGCCATCTAAAAAGAGGTGCCAATCAAAATTTCGCGCCAATGTTGAACTGTCAACATCAAACTCTTATTGCGGCTTTGATAAGTAAAAACTAAGAGGTTATTATGTATGGATCGATAGCCACTCGCACAACTTGTTGAAATGGTGAAAATTCTTTATAAAAGCAGTGAACACACATCACCGAATCGTTTCGTAAAGTTTTTTGAATTTTTACACAAAATTGTGATGAATGTGCGGGTTTTTTGGCTGGCGGTGTCATTGGGCCATATTTTTTCTCAAATACGATGCGATCCTTTCAGTCAATCCAATTGCCTTTTTTTGCTTCAAATTTAGCAGGACTGTGGCGCCACATACGACGCGACGCAGCCGGTGAAACAATGGCTCAATTGTGTGACAAATGTGCCACCATACGATTTTTTTCTTTTGTGCTATCTTAAAGATACAGTTCACGCCAATGCTCCACCAAGGTCCATGCCGCAATTGTGCGAAAACGCTATTTGTTAGTAGAATCCAGGCAGATATTGTACAGAAACAGTTGCAGTGTCTCCCAGTCGGAGGTTTAGGCTGCAGATATGCTGTTAGTTACAAAGGTGTTGAATATATGCGACCGGGGTATCACCTTTTACATTGACAGTCAGGCCGCCCTCAAGGCGCTGGAATCACGTGTCATCAGATCGGAGATAGTCTGATATTGTCGTTGGGTACCCGGCACTGCGACAAAGGGGACAATGAACGTCTGCAAAGCCCCCCCCCCCCCCCCCCCCTATGTCGCTATGTGCACCATTTTAGTTCATGAAACTAATTGCAAGGCTGTGAGCATTTCTGTTACCATGGAAGGTAACAGTCTTGCCATCATATCGCGCTACCATGAGCATCAATAGGTTTTGGGCCATAAATCGATTTATACGATTTGATAGCTATGCGACTCGAATGCATCGACTGATAGACAACAAAGCAGCCGCAATTCGAGATTTATGGGATATAATGAATGTAAGTTTCAACAAGAACTATAGACCATCAGAAAATATAACATTCGATTAGCAGCTGTTTCCCTTCAGAGGTAGAACATAATTCACACAATACATACCATCGAAGTCAGCCAAAAATTGTATGATTCGGTGTGGTGGGCTAGTAATTCAAAGATCTTCTATTCTCTAAAAGGGGAATAATACACCAGAAAACCGATTAATGACCCAGTTGAAACTTAAGTGGGGGAAAGGGTAGTCAAACGGTTGGTGCGTCATTACGAAGGATCCGGCCGCCATATTACAATGGATATCTTTCACTTTTCACTTCTCTAGATCTCGCCGATTATCTTCTCAGCAAAAATTTAACATTGGTTGTTTCGTTTAGTGCTTTTGCATCCCAAAATAAATGCTGAGAAATAGATCACGTAAAGTCCAGTCGTCTCTTTTCGGGTTTATGAGAAATAAGACCATCGTTTCCTACGTTTCTAAAAGAGATAAAACTGTTGTACTTTTATACACAATGCACCACGACAATGCCATATCGGATGATCAAAATAAGTCAGACATCATAAAATATTATAGCAGTTCAAAAGGCGGTGTGGATGTACTGGACAAAATGGTTTGTCATTTTACTATAAAACGAACTACAAACGATGGCCAGTAACCACGTTTTATAATATAATCGACGTCTGTGGATTGGCATTCTACGTTCATACCGAATTCACTTATATATCAAACATTGTGCATACCGAATTCACTTATGTATCAAACATTGCCAGCAACTTCAACACACAAAATGGTATTAAAGCTATGTTTGGCCATCACCAGCACGGATAACACCACGGGGGCTCGACGAACCGCTCAAAATTCAAGGATCATGCCATTATCTGCTCGGAGCAACTTCAACCCAGGCGAAAAACTAGACTACTGCAAGTTTTGTGAAAAGCCTATCTGTGACCAGCATAACACAATTATCAACAAGTGTCATTTTTGTTCAAAAAATTAATTAAAAATTCTGTACAGTGTATCAATGAAACATTATTTTAGCAAATTAATAGCTTCTGAAATTAGTTGAATTTACTCTTTACTATTTTTCTGTTACTTTATCTACACATGCTTCTTCTTTTTATCCCAGCACATTGAAAGTATATGGGGGTACAAGGGTACCCGTCGCGCTGACTAAAAGTGCATACATTTCGTATTAACACGAGGGATAAAAACAAAAACTGTAGCCAATCTTCATTGTACATTATGTTAAATCTTTGGGTATGTATTTCTAGTAGCAAACAGGGCAATAATACTGTAGAGTCCCACTTTTTGTTAAAAATCCCCATCCAAAAACACAATCCACACCCTTTTGTCTATCAATTGTCAGTGCAAAAAACGTCTTGGCAAACCGTGCTAAAAAATTAAAAGAAAAACAAAAACAGGAATTGCATGTGCTATCAGTCACTTTCGATTTTATGTGCACATCCGCTGTTTATTTTTGCAAAACAAAAAAAAAATGCCAACAGCTTCTCTTCCATCTGATTATGTACATGTATTGTACCAAAACAATAAACAAAAAGACAATAGCAAAAAAAAAAGACTAAATAAAGTTTAATTTAAGAAAATCTATAATTAAGTAAATAAAATTATAATAAAAATAAATAAAGAGAACCGCAAAATGTTCAACGAATCGCATCCTATTTAAAAAAAAAAAACAGAAACGTTTCGTTCCAAAAGCAAATGGGATAACCTGCAAAGTTTATTGGTCGGTCTTCAGTCTTCTTCAATCTTTAAATACTGATTATTCAGTTGACTGTGCGAAAAGATCTAATCCACCGCAGCAGTTTATCGCGTCGTTATATATTCATCCATCGGACTGTAGAGGTACTAATAAAAAGCATTTTACTCACGGCGACACACCGGCACGACACTAATACACTCTTTACGTATGCTCCATCTAAAGCTACTACTAACTTGGGCTAAAACGAAACGTACCCCAACCTCAGTGATAGAACGAATACGATTCCGACGAGTAGAGTTTTAGTGAATGGTCCTCCTCCAATGCTGCTAAAGTGGAAATTTTCATACTGTGTCCGAGAGGGAAATTAATAATTTAAAAAAGCAGCAACAAAAAATATTCAAATAAATAAGTGCGCGGAAAATGATTGTTTGTGTTTTTCAGAGAGCCAAATGCAAGTGATGCCTCTGTTTAATAATAAGTGTGACAAATTTTAAAAATATTATTTTTTTTTCTGATTCACACGAGTAATAATACGATTTTCCAATTAGTGCAACGATTTTGAACAACGATCTCCAGTAGGATTAAAAATGGATTACAAAAATCTTCAAATTGACGACGAATCAAACGAAGGTATTCATTCATTTCAATTGTTAAAATCTTTAATATACATATGTTTACTTAGTGAGGCAATCAACTTGCATTTGCGTTAGCACAAATCATATAGTTGGTTATCTCTTTATGAATACTTATCAAAATGTTAGAATCAAAATGTAATCGGAAAATGTTAGATACTTAGCAAAGCAAATATTATGAGATTAAATTATTTTCTCTGTTAAACAATCGAAAATATGGCTAGTTTTCCAATAAGGAAAATTTTAACAATATTTTGTTAACAATATTTTTGGTACAGGCTTACAACGTCACAAGACAGTTAAGTAAATAAAAAATAATAGCAAACATACTGCGAAACCTTGTGAACTTATATCATTGATCATAATGCGCGATTGTTATAATGCGCTGCACTCTTTCGAACTTTGAAAGATGATGATGCATTTTGCTTAAAGAAAAACGAACCAAGACAAATTCTATTTGTATATATTCTTTCCAGGACTTAGAGACTTCCTTTTGGTCGGTACCTCATTGACAAGATTTTTGACTTGTATGGCTCCAGTAATGGGTAATAATAATACCCTTCTTTATGGTGTTTGTCATAATTATTGGTATGGAAAATCATAGCACTCACAGTCATAGTCATCTTCATTTTATTTTTGTGTATATTTTTGTTGGTAGCTATATTCAGTCGAATTATATGTTTTAAAAAAAAAATAATTTTGAATAATCCATGAGAAAAATTTCTTTTAAGTTGGGTCTGCTGGGTGTGCCTGTGACATTTCTGTTTCTGTTCTTTTTCGCAATGAAAAGTTGTTTTATTTTCCATTTTCTGTACGAAATTAGTTCGTTGAGCGAGATACGTATATTTGTGGGTGGGTGGACTCATCTGGGAATAGAGTAATGTGTGCGTGAAATCTATCTACGAGGCCAGTTTTTGACTGCACATAAAAAAAAATATAATTTATGTATTCGATTTCATGCGGAATAAATGCCAAAGACAAAGTTTACACCAAAAAAATTAGAGTAAACGAGTAATTAGCATAATATGGACTAATGATTAGCTAGGTGATGAAATTGGATTTATGTTGTCAGCTTTTAGCAACTTGATGAAATTTGGCCCTGAGGTACGTTCTTTATACATCATGAATCATCGGAGTAAACGTTTTCATGTTAACAATGTACTTTTGCTAAAGTATTTCTGTAATATTACAAAATGTATCTGTCAGTGTTGTCAGAAATAAATTTAAAATTTATACCCTCGTTGATAGCTTCTTTTTTTTCTCACACATTATCTGGTTCCTGAACTTATTTAATTGTTTAAACTTGGATATCTTTTATTATCTCAAATATGTGGAGAATCTTAACAGATTTAACCCCCTTTCTTTAGTTTTAATATACAACAATAGTTTGTATGTACGTTTCTACAAGCGCTTTGCTTTGCTTTTGGCAGGCGCTAAAATATTGGGACACCGTGTCATTAAAACTTATTAATATTGGTTGCTGAACTTACTTAGTTGTTTACATTTGGATATTTTTTTTATCTCAAGTATTTGGAGAATCTTAAGAGATTTAACCCAGTTTCTTAAGTTTTATGTATGTTTCTACACAGGCTGTGTTCGCATTTGATAGGCGCTAATATATTGGGAGACCGTGTCATTAAAACTTAAAAATTTAAAATATTCAAGATGGCACCTGATCACTTTCAGCAGTGGATGAAATGAAACCCAAATTGACTAGCATTTGGTAGTCATGAAGCCTCGTGTTTAATATTGCAAAGTGATCCTGGGAAAGGCAATCGTACAGCAACACCGTCGCCTCTTGCAAGAGATTTTTATATAGACGGAGAAGAACAAAAATAAACAAACAAAAGTGAAAAGAGAAATGTGAAACATTTAACTCCCGAAGAAGTTGGGAAGGCGCTCAAAGACTCGAAAAAACAAGAAGCGGTTGGAAAGAACGAGGTACCCTCTGAGGTCTGGAAAAAGATCGGAGACATCGGGTCCAGACGGCTCATGATTCTCATCTCCAAGCAGATGAGAGGAGCACCAATGCCTAACCAATGGGGAAAAGTTATTTTCTTCCGTTGTACAAAGAAAAGGCGATGTATGTAATAATTTACGATCTCTCAAGCTGATGTCACACACCATGACGATTGTTGAGTTGGTGTAAGATAGCCGAATGCGGAAAATAATCCAACTATCTGATGACAAGTGCGGGTTTGTCGCAGGTAAATCAACCATCGTGATCCCTTTCATGATGTGCATAATGGTGTTGGTTGTTTTTGAAAAGGCCTTCGATAGGCCACCAAGGAATGTGTAATGGGTGGCGCTAAGACCAGGTGGAGTTCCAGAAACCAACGTACAGATGATCATGGGTGTTGGCTAATTGACTGCCCCACTTTTTGCCCCACGAAAGTCTGAAAAACATCCAAGAGTATTTTAAGTCCTTCCACTAGTGCATCAAAATATAACATCGCACACTCTAGCCAGTGTATGGGTATACGTTATATATTTTTTATGCATAATAAAGGCGTATTAAACTGAAATTTTGCAAATTTTGTTCGGATTTGACTCACTTTGCCTCTCCTAGAAAAAGCTAAACATATCGATGTAAAGTTTTTGAAGCTGTTTTTGATTTTTTGTTTGATCAGTCTTCTAAGAAACAGCCTGACATAAACGCTAGGGCAAGCACACGTGGAAGAAAATTACTAATATATCCCAGAGGTATGATGGTAGAATTGGGCGGGTATAATACAAAATAATATGATCGAAGCCACGGGTGACTGTCTTTTTGATTAAAAATTATTTCCATACGAAGAATACGTATTCAGCTAATACAAATTAATACCGATCCACTAACCGGTGAAAATAAACTTTGTGTTATTATTTTATTACAAATCTCTTTTACTTTAAATACCTGTCAACTGAGTAACAACGTACACCAATTTAATGAACAAACATTAGACAGCTTAAGCACTTTGAAAGAAGAAAGAAATGATATCAACAAATTTGTAGTGCGTAAAATCGTACTTCCTACTGATACCGAAAAAAAATTATTTTTTAAGAGTCTAAAAACGCTTTTGGAGATAGGAATTCCTTGCCAAATAAGAGCCATGTCCGTCCGTAGGCAAAAATTATTTCCCCGACCTAGAAAGCTCAAATTCGGAGAGTAGGGGCACAAAATAATAAATTGTAAGAATTGTTAAAATCCGAGCACTTATCGAAAAAATGGTGGAGCTAGAAAGCTGAAATTGGGAATATATTGTCTCTAGAGGACTGAAATTCTCGTGTGCTAAGATTTTTAAAATCCGCTCACTGTCACGCCCACAATACCACATCGAGTTAAGATCACCGTAATTATTAAACGACGTTGGGCGCGGTTAGTACGTAGATGGGGGACCGTTTGACAACAACCGCGTGTCGTTGGCCAGTCCCATCTACAGAGTTGAGGTAGATAATACATACGTGGTATCACAATGGACCTAAATTGGTCTAAGTGTGTCGGCTTCTGCCGACAGCCACCTAAACCTAATCTAACCTAACCTTTAAAAACAATTTAAAAAAACAGTTTTATTGAAAAATTTTAGTTTGAGCTAGGAAGCTAAGAATATATACTCTCTAGAGGCCTGAAATGCTCGTGTGTAAAGAGTTTTAAAATCCACTATTTAAAAAAAGGGTTTATTGGTTTATATTCTTCGCAAAGTATATAGATAAAGTCGTTTTGAACAATTCATTCATGCCAAGTTTTCTGCCATGCCCACTTGTTAAGCGCATTTTCTATAAAAACTATGTTTCAGTAAAATCGTTTAAAAAACGTTCAAAACTGATATGTTTACCAAAATATGTAGACCATATCCTTCTTAGCAATTCACCCATACTTAGATTGATGGCACGCCAACTTTATGGGGGATAGGAAAAGGAAATCCAGGAATTCGCACAAGCGGACTGTAGCCTTTCCCTATTGTTAATACTTGGAGTAAATGTAAGAGTATAGGACCGGTGAAGTAATTTCAAACAAATTTTACATTAAAGCGAATATACTATCGGGAACAAATTTGCATACTCAGATTTTAATTAGATTTTTTATAAAGTTTTAAAAGCTATTTATTATTTGTAAGAAATTTAAACAAAAGTGCCATCAAGTATATTTCGATTTAAAAAAAATTAAGATCAGTGTCAGAATCTTTCATAAAATCACAGACCAAAATAAATATAATTATGTAGATTTGCTGTGCATACTCAAACGTCATAATCCTATAAATTCGACTATACTTATATTACCTATTTCTGGCCTCTGCTGAAAGAATAACAATTAAATTGCAAGATGGTTTTAACTTACTCATTCACAATTTTTACTAATGATTTGTAGAAACATACCTACAATCTACATAATAACAATTCTTTTTTTGCTGTTTTTACGAGTACCAAAAATGACATAAAAAAATGTGATTCGTAACCAATTCCTATAAAAGCGAGACCCAGTCGTGCACTTTATTTATATAAAGTGTAGTAACATTTCCTGCGGCGAACCCCATAGGCGTTCATTTGCATTTAAGTGGACGGAGTATAATCCCTCTACAAGCTGACGGCTAAGCCATAGCTTTAAAATTCATTCTAACTTGTAACTTATGTAATAAGAAAATATTAAATAAATGAATTTCTTACTTACTTACTTACTTACTATAATCCCTCTAATCCAGTGATCATAAGCCCGTCTTTAAAGAAGAAGAAGGAGAAGAAGAAGTAGAAGAAGAAGAAGAAGAAAAAGAAGAAGAAGAAGAAGAAGAAGAAAAAGAAGAAGAAGAAGAAGAAGAATCCATAGCATCTAATATTCAAGACAAATTTTCTTTCGATTTATTCGAAATAGACGAATTAGTTTTACAACATTTCGAAGATCAGTTTTACCAAAAGCAGCTCGTAAACTATGTAAAAAAGAAAAATTGAATTGTGAGTGTGCAATGTACATATATCGTATATGCGTAGTATGTAAGAGCTGTATTATTCATGCACATAATGCGAGCTGGCACGTTACCAACGAGTGACTGTACATACATTTATGTACGTATGGGCGCCACTTTGTAATTAGTATATCTATTCATGTCTTCACATTTCAATCACAATGAATACCACTCTCGTGGCTATTCCTACGATAGGCACTAACTGACAGGTGTCAAGTTAAATAGGCGGGACTGCTTTTACCCTTGAAACGGATAAGTTTTTTAAGAAAAAAAAAATGTTTCTTTTGAAACCATTGCATTCACTAGCAGTTTACTCACTGTATGGGCTCCCGTCCCGTGAAGATTCTCTAGCTCAAACTTTAAAATAAAACTAAGTTAATATGAGGGTGGGAACATGCATGCGATACCTTCCACGACAGATAAGTTAAGTCGAGTTGTACATTGGCACACCATTTTATTGCGCCTAAACTGTTCTGTGGCAACACGTGCGAATGCATTAAGTAGTCGCCGTAGAAACTTCAGTTTTCAATCATTCCTGTGTCGTATTGCCGGTTTACGCTATTTATCACCAAAGGGTTATTCGGAAAATCTCCTCAATACTAAAACTCGCGAATCTTTATTGTATATTAACCATGAGCAACGCCAACTTTTCTGGGCAACATTGTAGGAAGCTCCACCTTACATCCATGCCCAGCAAAGTTCAAGATGGTTGGTTCCATTTTATGACTTTCATGCCGCACAATATCTGCGCTCATAGTATGCGCTTTTGGCATAAACGGCTCATACCAAAGCATCACCGAGAATTTGCATGTGGAAAGAAAGGGTTCTTTAATTTTAGGTCCATTCCGATCCGCAAATTTTTATCAGACCTGCGCCGGAAATGTGGCAATGAAAAATCTTTAATTGTATTTGAACTTCGTCAGTAGTCCAAAATACTTATCACTGAGACACTGCAGCCTTCGGACCTCTGCGAGCCTGAGCTTTTGTCCAGACCGCGACGGTTTTTTCTTTTCACGGAGTCCAGTCCGAAACTCGACACCATAAAGCGGAACTGGCAGGATCAGTGTTTTGTAAGGCATGCACTTGGCTAGCCCGAGTTAGTTTTAGACAATTTGTCGCACCATAGCGAAGTACCAACGCTTTCTAAGAATAACTTATCATCGGATCTATAGTAAGGTGTCGGTCGTGGATTTGACTTTTTCTCCAAGATTGAGAAGTTTTTGCTATCAACAGTTATGTTTTATCCTAGACAGTTTTTGTTTTATCGACAGCATGGACTTGGTTTTGTTTTCGTTGACTTTAAGAAACCAACCGATTTCATCTGTTCTTCATTTTCCGTGAGAGTCCGCTGTGATGGTGTCAATGTCGTATACGAGCCCGCCTAGTGGGATGGATGTGTTGAAGATCTGTTGCAAGCTTTAAATAGTTCGGAAGAGTTATATCGAAATTGCACCGCATGTTTTCAAGCTGCACGAGAGCTAAATCAGCCTTGCAGGAATACAGAATTCGGCAGACGCCATGTAGAGTACCTGATGATAAATGCGGCCTTACAGTTGATGAATGACAACGTGGTATTGGTTGATCTTTTTGGGCGTTTGCAAAAAAATATATATTATTGGAACATTTGGTGCATTATAGATCTGCCACCCTGGTTCCTGCCGATAAGTTTAATGTTGAATGGCTTGAGACGTTCAAACAGTACATTGGATGCCATCAATCTATATATCCTCTATTTAGTAGTTTTTGTTCGTAAAGTTTGAGATTTTCCTCAAAGCTACCGAGTTTTTGGATTTGTTCAACAGTGTTTCAAAGAAGAAATCTATGCCAGTTTCGTTATATTTAATATGGAATTGTAAGTGTGGGAGGTTCTATAACATGTCAAATATATTGCAAAAACAATATCGTTGCCCGGAATAAACATTTCTAAGCAGAGAAAATGTTCGGACCTAAACGAAATGTTATTTGAGTCACTAGTATATCAAAACAATGTCAACTTTTCTGCATAGTTTCTTTTTCCAACTGTAGCTTTCTAAGGTTGAAATGAGATAATATGTTTTTCTTAGAAATAATGATTGATATGCATTTAGGTAAAAAATTGAAACAAGACTCCTGTCTACGACTCAACATGCATATTGCAAGTGCAAATCTGTTGAAACAGCCTACTTACGTTAGAACGTTCAACCGAATATTCCCTTCACCAAAAGGAATACACTATGGTAGCGTTCCTTGACATTGAAGGCGCTTTTAACAGCGTTAACACATCTACGATCGCAAACACACAGTCAACTCTAAAGATAGATGACTGACTTGGTGAGTTAATTAATCTAAAGCTCACAAGTCGGATAATTAACTCAAAACTGGGTGTGGCATCTGAAAGAAGATCTGTCAGCAGAGGAACCCCGCAAGGCGGAGTCCTCTCCCACTTCACAGGAACTTTATGCTAACGAGCTGCTAATGTGCCTGGAAGGGGAACGCTGCAGAGTGATTGCATACGCGGATGAAGTTGCAGTTGTCCTCTCAGGAAGGAACTTTACAAAAACGCTCTCAACAAGCAAATGAAATGGGCAGATCGTTGTAGGTTGTATGTCAACACCCACAAAAATGTACTAGTTCTTTTCAACATGTACTCAAACTCAAATTTAAGATTGATGCCATCAAGAAAACTAACCCAAGGTGGAAAAGTGTATTTGTCTACTTTGGCCAAAGCTGGACCTGAAACTTTCTAATTGTTTGATATCTCAACTGGTGTCATCACCGGCCATTGTCTCATAGGCGAGCATGCAACAAGGCTTGGCATCTTCATAGGAGAAGGAGACTGTTCTCTCTCAAAGACGAAAACTTCATCTGGGAGCTTTCCTCTATAATGATTTCAATGATTTTATAAGCATTGAAATTAAAAAGTTTTATTAAAAGCTCCAGCTGGTTCAACGGGTAGGAAGAAGGTAGATCCACGTGGTGGATAGCCTCGGCCGACTGCCATTTCAAGTTCAACCTTACCTAACCTAATATTCTTATCTCAGAAAAGGTAACCCCTGCAGGAAAAACTTAGAATTAACTGCACCGCCGCCCGTACAACAGCTCTTGTCGTAAAAGATAACTATATATCACATTTAGGCAATTTTAACATTCAGGTGAGCCCAGCGACACATTTAACATCTTGTAACTGTCCTGTTAGTGTGATTGCAAATCCGTGGTTGAACACGTCTGGATCGGTAACCGGATCATACACATGTCAAAATCGTTAAAAAAGAGGCAGGCCCGAAAACTTCTTGAACACAAAAATGTAATAACCCCAGTATTTGATTAGCCTCGGTGAGGAACTGACCCGAAACCGATACGCCTGCCGGTGTTTATTGAAAACGCGAACCCCACAAGTGGACCAGTAGGGTGCAGTAAAGTGGGAGGATTCGATCTTGATCATAACCTCGCCATTAAAGGAGAAAGAAAGATCTCAGAAAAGGCAAACCTATACCGCTTAGCTAGCGCCCCGAGATTCTTACCGTATTCTTACTTTACCTTAGCCTTAAACTGTGGTTAACTTTGGTTTGATAGCTTGCGCGATTGCACTGTTCACATTGCAATTATTGTTAATTTGTGTAGGAACAATAATAAACTCTTTTCATATTTTTTTATAATTTGAACCCGTGAATTCGTTTTCCCATCTCAAATTTATTTGAGGTCAATAAGTATTTATCGTAATTCAAGTACAATAATGCTAAGATAAACACCCAATAATATCTCTTCCCAAGCGAAATAGCTTAACAGCAAAAATAATCCCTCTTCGTCACACAAATAAGAAAACAGAAAAAGAAAACAAGAAACTAGTAAGCGATAATTCGTGATGATAAAAGCTAATTATAATAAATCTCGTGTGTTGTTTATTTTTTTATTTTTTCCCCTGCAAACGTGAACACAATAGTGACGAGAGTACGCCGCAGAATACCGCATTTGCCCAAAGATCATTGTTTCGCAGATGCGGTGTGATATCTCAAATCTATATGCTCAGTATTCATTTGCCGTGAACTACCGTAGGTCCGCCATCGAACCCAGTTCCGCCGACGAATGAATGTACTCGTAGCTACTAAATGTTTTCATATGTAATTAGCGCAATTATATTTTACCGGTCAGTGTCTAAATATACCAACAAAACGAATAAAAACCAATCAGTGATTGGCTTAATGGCACACATTATTGCATCAGACCAAGGGAAACATTCTAATCTCAAGAAACGTTTACAAAAAAAAAAACAAATTAAATTGAAATAAGAACAAGTTTGGGATATACGAATCTGAATACAATTATTTGTATCTAGGTTGCAGAATTCAAAGTGCATTAATATCCAGTTTGACTAAGTGCCCAAGACCTCTCAACTTATACCAATTTCTCGAGTGCAACAAAAGTGTAACAGCGGTGCAAGCAATACACTTAAGGTGCTTTCGGGTAACAGCTTAATTGTAAGTTTGATCGTATTTTTGTTCAGAATGAATGCGCGTATATCATGTGATAAAGTTGTTATATAAGAAACAAATCAAAATCAATTGAAGCTCTTTGACCCGCATCAACCACCGCGATATCAAAGATTGCAGACTAAGAGATGCTTGCGGTGGTGAGTGTAGGTTGTTTTCCTAGGTTTTCGGCAAAAATATTGTCTTATATTTATACTGCAATGACATCATTAAAGATGAACACGCTTTATGGAAGCTTTCACCGTTAAATTTTGTTTGATGAATTTGTGTTCGTCGTATTCCATAATGAACTTAATCATGGCGGGACGTAAAGTTTTTATATATATTTTTTCGCATATATCACAAAACTGAAATCAAGCATGTCGACCAGCACCTTCGCTTGAGTGGTAAAGAGTGCCTGTTTAGCAAATATGAGTCTTTATGAGAGCGGCGTCTATTGGCCGCACAGTAGTCAAGTCGCGATTACTCGGTAAACATGCGAAAAGTACTACATAGTACCCGAGTAGATAGTTTTTATTTAGTTAAATAAAATTTTTGTTTTTGTTCCTCTGACCTTCAAAAAACGAAATTAAATTAATTATTTGTGATGTGTACCTGAAACGGCCTAAATTTAATTTTTAAAATGATCTATTTATTTATGAGTATTGTGGCAAACTATGGTAAGTGAAACGGTGTATATTTTGTTTTACATAAGTCCACGTTATCAATTGCTCAACAGATACACATATTTGTTTGGAAGTTAAGTCGTAACACGTACTTGTTGTCCAGCATGGAATCACAGTCGATTTTTTATTAAGCGATGACATTGTTTTTATTTTTATTTACCTTAAAGAGATACTATTGCTACAATTTCAGTGAATTACTGATTTGATTGTTTGACCTGTTGAAAAGTGAACGCACATTAAATAATCACTACAGAGAAGAAAATGTTACGTATACGTCAGAGTGATTTTTTTTTATTTTTTTTTTAGAGAAAACTTAAAATTAGCTTAATTTTTTACGTTTATAATATTGAACTTGGTATAACTGAGCACATTTACTTGAATTAAGATATTACTGTGATCAATGATCTCGAAAAAAAGATTTCCAGTCACAGTTGGCTGAGTATTCACGACTGTGTTAAGCAGCTTTCGAACGGTTATAGTATTTTTTAGTACACCAGCTGAGTGCCGAAAAAAATAAACTAAGTTAGAGATTAAAGGTATTGTATATTCCTTGTATTTCATTCGGCATTGGACGTTCCTATGTATAAGATTAATATTCTATATTGCCATAAAAAAAGTGATACAGTTTATTAAATTTCAAAATGATTCCAGTGCTGGCATGCAAATCTTTTGTAGTTCTTAAATATTTCCAACATTAATTTTGCACATCACTCCGCTAGATGTGCTTATGTAGATATGCATTATTCTCTCAGATCACATCATTGGTGCATTTACTAGTCGTTGATATAAAAGTGTTACTTTTTCTTCAATTATTAGCAAAAATTTAAATATCGAAACCTTTTTAGCAACGCGGGATACAAATTCAGTTGAGCAACAATACTAGTGCTATGTTTGTAAATGCATACAGACACTAGAAATGTAGCTGAAACCATTGAATACACATGTTTAATTTTGTCTGCTCTAGTTTGTGCAGAATGTGCCGGCTACCTGATTCGTATGTGTATCTCCTCCAAATAAAGTTCATGGTTACCCACTCTTTATATGAATTCGAGCGTACTATATGCAGACACGCAAACCAGTGCATGTAACTTAATGCTCGCAAATTGATGTCCAAACCATTTTTTTTTTTTTAATAATGGAAAATTTGACTAGTGAATCGTAACGGGAACATTCGCATTTATGGAAATTCGACCAAAGCGTTTTTATATCGTATCCTTTGGTGTATTAATTTTGACTTATAATTTGTAACACGCCGTTGGTTGTACAATCGAAAAGTATCTCAATCTAGCCATGTCCACCCGTCCGTCCGTATGTCACCAATTTTGCGGCTTTAAAATTCAAAAAAGCTGAAAACTCTCTTCGTTCATAAATATTTAAGTGCAAAGATTATTTAAATCCCTTCACTGACACGCCCACTATTTAAAAACAAAACCATTGTATTGAAAAAAAATATGAAAGCGAAGGTCGTGTTCTTCGCGAAGTATGTGGACCTGAACAACTTTATGAACACTTCGTTTATATAAAGCTTTTTTCCAATTTTTGGATGAGTTTTTGAAATAAACGTTGTTTTATCGATAAATTCGTCAAAATGGAAAAAAAAAACACTCAACGCCGACTTTTTTGTAAAATGAAAAAAACGTTGTTTTTTCAATTAATTAATCAAAATATGCTGAAAATATCCTTCTTAATAACTCGCAAAAACAACATTTCTTGCCATGTCTACTTTTGGGGCATTATCACCCAATTCATAATTGTTGGTCATTTTATTAACCCGCATTTTTTTTCGAACGAAGCGAGATTTGGGGGAATATTCCTTTGATTTCCTATGATATCGCAACGAGATAATTGAAGAAGGAAATGTTGAAATTGATAAAAACAGAAAAGCTGGAAACTAATTGTCTTGCTATATCCATAGAATTGGACAACGAAGGAGAAGATCCGTGGTGATAATAGGGGGTACATAAATTCTCTTCCCATTTAAAAAATTTAATTTTGGAACGGTGTTGAGTCGCAAAGGCCCTTCCGGTTTACGTTGTGACATCTACCACGCAAAAAAATGAAGTTATCCTGCCTCGGATATGAAAAGCCCTCATTAAAGATCAACAAAGAACCGGTTCCGCCTCCAATCATTGAAGAGATTAGCAGAGCTGTTTACCAGCGGAGCTCTTCATATACGGAGGTGATGTTTTGGTTGCATGCATCATTGGATGAAAGCAGGCCCGATTACTAGACTCGGCTCCATATGGCCTTCCAAGAAAGGCGATCCTATGTCTTGAAAGTCTCTCGAGGCTTATCTCTAGTAGGTGTCGTATATTTCTATTCTATATAACGTACTGTATGAACGTCTGAAGCCATTCTGCAATACACTAACAGGCACGTATCAGTGCCACCAACTACGTAGTGATGGCCGAAATCGGGATTCCGGCAAAACTGTTCCAGTTGTGTCGCGAGATGCTTTAAAACACGCGGTGCAATGTGCATTACGGCAACAGCTCCCCAAACTATGTCAAAACTGCACTGATTACTGTGACTACTTAATCTTGTTCAGATAGTGCACAGCGCAGCTGTCAACACGGAAGGACATATCTTCAACAAATCCATTCAACTACTGGGATACGCGGACGATACCGGATTAACGTCAACTCCAAAAATGATACCTAAGTGGAGATTCGACGAAGTAGCCTAAGAAACCGTTGCCACTTCGGTTTGGCAAACAAATGGAATCCAAACTACGAACCGGGAACATACATACAGCTTGACATTGTTTTCACTTTAAGCGAAAATGTAGCTATAGCAAACACAAAAATTGAATAAGCAAATTATAACCCCAAGACAATTACAATGAACAAAAAAACACCATTCAATTTTTAAAGTCTGAAGATATACATAAGACAGACAGAGATAAAAACAAACAAAATATACGACCCAACAACTTTACAAAAACTTCTAACAGGGATTTTATCAATTTCATCCCGAAAAGCAAAAATCCCGAAAAATTATATACATAAATTGAAAAATTTGCATATAACCAACCTCGCACCTACTCCAAATCCAAGAGTGACCCCAAATCAGGGGAGGATTACTGCGTTTATACGAACCTTCGGGATTTTGGATTTTAGGGATTTCGGTTTTCACCCAAACCATTAAATAAAATCAAGGAATTTTTTTCTTTAAATAATAATAGTCAGCTTAAAATGATTCAAAAATTCGCGTATTGGCGTATGTCACGTGCAAGTTAGCAGTTCAAATACGGACAAAAATACCCATCAACCTGGCTAGAAAAAAATATGTAAATATTCAACATTCTCTAATGTAGGTAAGCCGTATTTTATTATGACTTGGGATCTGTATAGATTTGCCGACAATAATAAAACAGTATGGATAAACAAATACTTACACAGCTGAATTTCCAATTTAAAATCTACCCTGGCGTTACGATACAATTAAAAATTTACATAAAATTTAAATGTTGCGCTTCCGGACTTTAATAGTTTTCGAGCAGATGCTTCGCTTGGGAGAACTGTTAGATACCCTATTCGTATTCCTATTATTTATGGGGGATAAAGTGGGCGTGACATGAATCTAAGTATGCGTGAATTGTTAAGAACATATTTTGTTATACAGGACTTAAAGCGTTTTATCGTGAAAAAATAAGTTTTCTTAAAAGGGGGCATATCAGAAAACTTTATATAAAGGAATTGGTCAAAACGACTTTATCTTCATACATTGCAAAGAATCGGACTTTCAATAAAACAGTTTTTTTTATATAGTAGGCGTTTTTTAAAAATATATACACATGAGCCTCTAGAGAGTATATATTATAAATTTCAGCTTCATAGCTAAAACTTTGACTTTTCGATAAAACTGTGTTGTTTGTTTTTTTTTATTTGAGGGCGTGTCAGTTTGCGGATATTAAAAATTTTAATTTCCTTCTTCCTGCTTCTAAAGACAATGTCTTTTAAATTTCAGCTTTCTATCTCAAAATTTAATTTTTTTGGATGTTGTTTTTTTAGAGATTGTGGGTGTGTCAGGGGGCGGATTTTAAAATTTCTTGAACTCGATTATATCGGGCCCTTAGAGAGAATATGGTTCCAATTTCATCTTTCTAAGTCGATTTTTAAGGCCTAATTTTTGCCGACGGACGGCGGGACGGACATGGCTAGAGGGGCATTACTATCGATGCTGATCACGAATTTTGTAACTTTTTAAGGTATGTTACAAACTATGAGTCAAAATTAATATACCCTTAGAATAGGGTATACAAATGACCTTATATTGTAGTGACAATAAATTCCTGATCATAAATTGTGATCTAGATGATGATTATCATTTGTATTTATTGCAAGCATATAAACTGATGATCGGTATAGATCATTTGGTGATAATAAAAAATGAATAAAATAGAGGATTAGATACTAGGGCTGAAATAGGCTACTGATCATGACCGAAAGCAGCGGGATTTAAATTAACGTTTTAAGAGATAACAAAAAAACGGTATAGCGGCGAACTTATAATGATAAACTTTGTGTCAATTTCGATCAATATCGCGAAAAATTGTAGAATTGATTAATTCATGACATAATAAAAAAATGTTGTATCACAGCGGATATACAAATCAGAAGTTCATTGACTTCAGAAACAGTTGGAATAAATACTGTCGTACATTCATTGTATGCATTCATACCTAGCTCCCTTTGTATAGACGTCATTCACTTTATCACTATATGTTTTGTGGAATGTATTCCATTCAGTGATGCTTGCGTTATGTATAACTATTGCTTTCCGCGCGATCAATTGAAGAAGCAGATATGCGCTTCTATTTTTGACTTTTTATTTTGGAGTATAAACGAATATGTCTGTCCTAATCAAGTAAAACAGCACAAAATTTGACCAATAATTCCAACCAACATGAGTAAGCTTTTTCTTACAGATACCATACAAAAGCTGACCCAGACTGTATAGTTTCATAATTGGTCTTGAACTTAAATGTTAACCAACTGAACTTCATCGAATGTTATAGGCAACGGTAATGATCTAATTTTGTCGCTCTTACATGATGAATTAATGTTTTAAAATTCTGCTGATGAATTTAGATATTAAATATTAGCTCGAAATGTTGTATTGCTGGTATGTGTGATATTTAACAGATACACAACAACCTTATCCAACCAATCCTTACATTCCAAACATAGATTTTTAAATGAGAAATATGCATCTGAACATTGGTGGCTGATTGACCTATCTTTATTGATTAAAAGAAGTGCATACTCTACAAAATGGGTATTTCTCCAATGATCGATATTAAGAGTTCGAGCGTATATGGTTCTCGGTAGACATAAAAATGTTATTCTTCCAAAAACTAGGATCAAGATTTTTGTTTGAAAGAAGAATGTATAATTCCATACAGAAAAGATTTATTTTTGTAAGAAAATGGAATCGTATCAAAATAGTTGGCCATAAGCAATGCATTGAAAAAGTAAACCAAACACTTGAGCTACAGAACACCATTTATCTCAATATACTCGTAGGTTTTTCTTTAAGTATTGAGTACATGTTTGTCTTATGTATATTTTTATATTTCACTTGACGTCAATGTTTCGTGGTTATCATAAGCGATGTTCTGAATGTTAATGAAGTGTAGTATAACTTTCTCGCTTTTATAAGAATTAAGTCACTTTACCCATTGTTGAGATATTGCCGTGATTCGAAAGTATTGTTGTTTTAGTCTTTTGGCAAAAACTGAGTATGCCATTTCTGCCTTTGCTCCAAGTATTTAAAACACCAACAGAGATCTATATCGCTTAAGACTTTTTTTAAGTAAAGTGAAATTTAATTTTTTTGGAAAGAGCTACATAATGTAAATTTGTTCCAAATATAGAAAAAGCTTGCTCGTCAAATTTTTTTTGAAATAATGTACCGTTATTAGTCATTTGCGAGTATGCGATCTGATTACTCAATGTTCTTACATTTACACCAAGTATTAAAAACTCCAAAAATCATCAAAGCCATTACAGCCGTTTTTAAGAAAAATTATGTTTTTCATAATTTTAGTAACTTTTTTAAAAATATAATTTTTAAAAAGTTGTAAAAAATATTTCTAAAATCTGAGTATGGACATTTCTTCAACATTTTTGTATTTACTAATATATCAAAACTCTTTGAAATAACGTCACCCGTTTTTGAGATATTTTTGGCTTCCCAATAATCGAGTAAAACTGAGTAAGCCTTCTTTTGACACTCAACCCAAGTCATTAGGATTAATCAAAATTTTGAGACGTTTTTCAGGTTTCAAAAATTTAAAAAAAAAACTTTTATATGTATAAATAAAAATATTTCAAAATTTTTTATTATTCCTGCCGAATAGTATTTTAAGTCGGCGTGTTTATGTTCTACCAAATAACTTGATCCGTTTTTGGGATATTAGCATTTTTACAAAGTACCGTTATTCGACTATATTCGCAATAACTGAGCGAGCCATTTTCGTCATACTTTCTTTAAGTGAAAAAGATTACGCTTTAAATTGATACATAAATGAAGGATTCGATATTACTCGTATGTAGCTGTTGAAGAAATAAATCATTTTTAAAAAGCGTAAGTTGATGTCCATTATAGTGGCCCCTCTGCAGTCAGAGTTTCAGTGACGTATGCTCGGCTTAAACAATGCGAAATCCTATGGCAAACGATCTAGTTCTTTCTAATATATAGTCCGGCCGATACCAAACTTAAATCTGATCTGCTGTAATGTTTTTTTTTTTGAATCGTAGTCTATCGTTAAACATTAATGTAATATTTTGATACTGGCTGGGCTCTTTGGCCATGAAGGTATTGAGTGTAATAATAGGGGAAATGTTTTGTCTTTCTGAGAAAGGTGAGTAGGCGCTTCAATGATAAAGAGCTTAGATTTTCAGCAGTCACCACATCAGAGACAAATATCTGCCAACTTATACGAACAAATGCAGGACAATCACAGAGGAAGTGTTCCGCAGTTTCGTCGCTCCATCCACAGCCTTCGCAGTTGGTAGAATCGCTTAAGCATACCCCCTTAAGATGTTTGACAAATGCGTAGTGGCCCGATAAGAATCCCAGTAATTTGTTTGCAGTCTTTTCTGCTGAGAGACAGCGAGAATGTCTCCGAGTTTTTTCAGACGTCGGGAAGTATTCGTTTAGTCTGCGGCTATATTCACAATAAATCCGTCAATGGAAGGCCTGACCGGGGATAGTTAAGCTCCTGATAAGTCTTCCTCTGAACCCTGTCTAGCAAATTAATCAGAGATCCCATTTCCCGTGATCCCGTTGACCCGAGACCCAGACAAGACTTTGTGAATTCAGCCTTTCGACCAAATTCAGAGAGATCCTGCATTCATGAACTATTTTGGAATTGTTGGCGAAAACTCCATATTTTAGTCAAACGTTTGTGCATTAGTCATCGTAGCGAAAATCCTCATGGCAACGCACTATGTTATCAAGAACATGTGCAGGGCGCAGACTATTTCTGTGTGCTGTTTTACTTAACTTTATTTGACACGGCCTCAACTAACATGCATTTCAGACAGTTCGTCTTTCAGATCACACTGCTTGATTTCCATGCTCGTCAAGGTTCGAAGAAAGTATTCTCCGGATCTGAACTTATATTAGGGTTGTTCGTATTCATTCTAAGGGCTTTCATTAATGAATGGGTTTCCTGTTTACATCTTAAAATTACTGTTATACCGATTTCAGATATTTTTGAGGAGTGCTTGACTTTCAACTTTGCCTGTGTTTCACGCTCTATGGATGGTCGTTAAAATGAAACACTTCAAAACATTCGGTTTTCAGACTATTTCTTTAAGAAACTGCTTAATTTACTAATTCCGTACATACCTGCAAGTGTTGTGCTTCGAAACCATTTATTGCTATCATAAAACTGATAATCAATCTAAACAATTTTCATTGCCTAAGAAGTAATAAGGTACATGGAACATGAAAAACCAAACAAAAATATACATTCTGCTATGTATCTAAAATTCTTTATCTCACCAGATATTCCATTAAGATCAATATAAACGTTTAAAAAATATTCGCCCCATGTGGCAAAACATAAGCCATTTGAAAACCCATAATTATCTAATATTTTCGACAGAAACATGTAAATATTTTAGCTTTAAATAGGAGCATGACAGCATGGAAACTCTCTCTCCAACTACGTGTCGGTTATCACTTTAAGTCTCATTTGCTTTTTACTACATTCAGCCATGACTTATATTGATTTATTTTTGTATGTACTCGTATCTCTCTCCCCGAAAAGTTATACCTCCAATTTTAAACTAAAAGAAAACAACCTGTTACATAGCATTAATTTTTGCAAAAGCTTCTGAATTTACTGACCTATCCCTTGGTCCTATTTTAATACTATTTTCTTATTTAAAAAAATAATAATAACCTTTACGTGTGCCCTGTCCGAAAACAGCGGAAAAACGAAAGTAATATTTTTTTTATAACAGTACACATTTTACGTTTTTCGTAAGAACCACAGCCGTTCTAGAAAAATATCATATACAACTTTAAGACCTAAAAATAACTCAGAGAGAGAGGCAGAGAGAGAGGTCGCGACACAAAAAAGGATAAAGAAAGAGGGAATGCAAGCAAAAGCCAACCAATAAATATACAAATAAACTTACGCAAGTTGCGCAGACGGTTTACAATTGTTTTTAGTTTTCCAAAAGCATCTCTCTAGGAAAATGTAAGAATGGCAAATTTATTTTCTTTATTTTCTTCGTTAATGGGAAAAGCTCTAGTACACTGTATTTTGTATGTAGAGATTTCAAGATGAGATGTTTCCTCAGTTTGCCCAGACGGTATTCCACGGTTGAACTGCAACGAGTTTCCAAAAAAAAAAATTGTTTTCCCTCGAAGAACCAAAAAAAAAAAAATTAGTCCAGCAAACTCAGTTTAAATGAATTGTTGTTTATGTGTTTTAACGTGAGCGGCGATACTCCAAAGCAGGTGATAATTGACGTGAACAATTTAATCATCCATCTGGGTGTTCATATTAACTGTATTTTTTATATGTATCATGTGTCTAGGGCCATTTGCTGTAAGCTTTTTGTCTGTCCTCATTTATTCTTTCATTTGGTGAATTTTCTCTGCATCTACATCTAGTGACGCTCAGCAAGAAAAATATTTCAAAACATTTTTGGCTAATTTGATCAACAAATTGTTTTATGTCGTCTCATATGAACACTTTTACTTTCCGAATCTGCAGCCACTCTTATGTAACTCCCGACGTATATTCCGAAAGTCCTAAGTAAAATTTTGAAACTAATTTTATGTTTTTTTTCTTCGTTTTCTTTTTTTCGAAAATGTTCTAGTGTCTTTGCCGGGAGTCGGAGATAACGAGCAACCAACTATTCTCGAAGTACTTAACAGGAACATTGTGAATACAGAAGACGAACAGGAAAACAGAAAAGAAACCGAGCCGACAAAGGAAGATCGAAGCAGTTGTGATATTCTAAATACGACAAATGTCACTTCCACATTGGAAGCGGAACTGAAAACCCCCAAAAACGATAAAGCAAGTGATGTTCTAGTCAGTAGTAGTTCGAGTAGTAGAGAACAGGCTGAAAGGAATGAACAACAACGAAGTCAATTAATTCAAGATGCCGAGAATGTTTTGGATTTTGAATCTCATCTTATCGAAACTGTAAATAACTTCATAGTCAGTGAGGACAGTGAACAGTGTGGTGTAGATATTAAGGAACTTCCTCCAGTTGAGGGAGAATCTTTGAATAGAACTTCAAAGATCGATGCTGATCCATTGGGGGCGGTATTTGAAGTTGAGCCGGCAACTCCTAAGATCTTGAAGTCGGTTGAAACGAATATCCAAGAGCCGCAAAGGCAGTGTGGACAAGCACAAACTGAACGTAAATCGGATGATAAAAGTTCAAATGCAAGTGATCCTTTGAAAACGAAAAGTAGCATTAAGCAAAAAGCTGCTAAAACAAAAGATAAGCTGAAATCTAAACTTGATGATATAGTCGATGGTTGTAGCCCTATTTGGACGACTGTAAAAGAACCGCAAAGTGAAATTGAAATTAAAAGCGTGTCACAGCCTGAAGCTCAGCTAGCAGATAGTATAGAGAATGTGGATATCAAGTTTGAAAGCGAAAACGATGACTCAAAGAAAGCACAAATAGAACCTAAAGTCCCAGAGCTTCCGATTGAAGCAGCACAAAGTGAGGAATCTAAGATTGAAGACAAACCTGAGACTGTTAATACAAATTCAAAAAAAACACCACCGCTGAATGTTCAACATATAAACAGTGTAGATCGTTTGGAATCTTTTCCATCTGATCCTTTTGAACAATTCAAAGAATCAACCCATGACAGCAGACTTGAAACAAATTCTACAACAAAACATGAGGACACCGCCGAACAAGTCATAATCCTACAATCTAACGACAACTCAGTTGAAAAGACTGAACAAACGCCGACAAGTGAAGAAGTTGATAGGGAAGCAATTCATGACTCTAAAATTGACAATATCTCTAAAATAGAAATAGAAGAGCCCGAATCAGAAAGGATCACAGCGCAACTGAACGTTAATATCAAACCTGTTGAGAAGACGCCAGAAGACAGCGTAACGCACACTCAGGCAAAAGCAACGGTTCAAGTAGCCGGCAAATCTAATGACGACAAAAAGACTGATTTCTTATCAAAGGAACTCAAACATACCACTGCTGGTGCAGAAGATATTGCTTCACTAACACAAGAAATTGACCAGCAACTCTCTGAGCTTACCACTCATCTGCCCACCAACTCGAAAGTTGATTTAAATGGGAATGTGCCCAAGCAGTTAGAAACTGAAGAAACTGAATTTGACATTAATGGTCTACCTTTACCTAAGACAGCTCTCGAAGAAGAACAGCGGCAACAGTTCTTCGATTCCTTACCGCAAATAGCGCCGGAAACAGATTCAAATAAGGCTGCGGCCTTAGCCAAGCGGGAGTATTATCAATCATTGAGGCAGTACTTGCTTTCGCATAATGACAAGCCACCAGTACCGCCAGAGACATATCGTTGGGAAGATCTAAAACGGGCAAAACATAGGGTAAGACATTTGTTTATCCGAATTCATCCATATTTTATTAAAATCAATGTATTTATTTTTTAGGGAGGTTATCCGTGGACACATCTCTACAAACGACCTCTTGGAACGGACGAGGAGCCAGAAATAGTCCTTCTTCTCCGCAAGTCGCAGGAGCTCCGATTTGCATCTGAATCACCAAAGTCCTTCAAGAAAGTCCGCATAGACGATCAAGTTTCTATCAAAGAAACTGAACGTTATATTCAAGAATTATCCGACAACGAGGATAATCCCACAACTGACGACGAAGAAGAACAAGAGGAGGAGCAGGAAGACGCAAGAAGTGAGTGCATTTCATGTGTATCTGATTCAGTGCTCACTGTCGAAAAGAGAACTTCGAAGTTAGGAAAACTCCGAGGTATCCTTAAGAAACGCAGTCCAAAAAAGGAGGTTGACTCTAAATCACTGCCAGATACCGGAGCAAGTACATCAACGTTGTCTTTAAATCACAAATCTGAAGACGACATTAGGCACGATCACATTCGTCCTTTAAAGCAACCACACCATAAAGCCAAGTGTTTCCCCATCATGAAAAAACTAAGGAGCATGGCCGATCGGCAGAAGAAAAACTTTCAAAAAATTAAGAAGATTTCTCTAAAAAAAGATGAAAAGATATCATTGGAGGAAGAACAAAAGATCATCAAGTTGAAGACCTCGCCTAAGGCAGAGCGCAGTGAAATTCCCCACTTCATCGAGAAGCAGGACAGCGATGATGTACTGGAGATCGTCGAACTTGATGAATCACCAAGTCGAAAGCGAAAAGACCACTTAGAGCTGCAAGAGCAAGCAGCCTCCACTGAATCTGAGTCAACTGTACTTGTACCCGATGAAATCATAGAGATTCCTATACCTACAGATGAAAACAAATCGGTTAGGGAGGAGCTTCCCGAGCCTAGGGTATCTGAAATTCTCGAAGAAGAGCATATGAAGTCGGAAGCAGTATTTGAGGCCGAACAACCACCAAAGAAAACAGCCCGCCTCCGAAGGGAGCATGTGTATGAAGATATCGAAGACGCTATTGATGAATCGGTTAATAATGAAATCAATAATATCCTTGAACTTGCCTCGGTGGAAGCGTTGAAGCGATCACTGTCAAAACAAGACTCCTTAGTACTGAAGGATGTTGAAGCTACGAAGACAGCGCCGCCATTGGAACCCATGGGAAGCAGCGACGAAGAGGTGGAACGATCACGTTTAGCACCATTATCTTCGATCGAGTCTGCTTCATCAGAGGACGAGAAGAAGCTACACCTGTCAGCTGTAGCAGAAGAAAGTGATACTGCTAGTAATGATGGTGCGACTTTGGAAAAAACAGACGGAGGAAAACTGGAACCTGTGCCAGAAGTTGCAACAGAAGATGTTAAGGAAACAATTAAGCACATCCCTTGGAATGATATCGAACTGAAACCCGCTTTAAAGAAGGAAGCATCGCCATCGCCTTCTGATAAAAAAGTTACATTTTCGCATGTTGAAGATGAAGCTGAGCCGCACAGAGAGGACATTGCCTTACCGGAGGGATGGAATGGAATAGGGGCCAAGCGCTGGTCCAATATAAGGTAAGATGATAAATGCACTATTTGTGATTTAATTTTGTCCACGTTCATGTTTATATCCTTTCTCAGCAAGTGCAAGTGAAAGCAAAATATTATAGACACGTTCAGACGCTGACATTCCAATTTTCGCTCCGAATTTCACGAATCGATAGATTAAAAAATGGCAAAAAAATGTCCATTAACATCCTCTCGAACCTAGTTTTGTCCCCTTTCTTTTCCAAGAAGCTTCCCCTATACTTAAACCTTTGACAACGAGAACCTGTATAAACTTTAACTGGAATAAGAAAAAAGTAACAATCAATAAAGACACATTTCTTGTTATTTGCTCTGAATCTGACAAAGATTTGAAAATTTAACAAGTGTGGTAAGTGCGACCCAGGAGATCCATACGATGAACTTTCCGAGTGTGATATTAACGTGTAATCAATAATAAAAATTAGGAGTGAGGGGATGAAAACGTGTAAAATAGAAAATATGCATGCATTTTTTCCATCGGGTCTGCTAGAAATTTATAAATAAAATAAAACTAAAGGAGAGTAAGCAAAAACTCAACTAGACTTAATTCCGTGTTATTTATGTCAGGTCATATGTAGGCCATTTCACTTCGAATGGGACCTGTACGAAATCGATTCCAATTTTAATACGCGAGAAAACGTGAACGAAAAATTGTAGGTACACCTGTACGCACACGTACACACATACACACGCACATACATCTTCCTAACAACATTTGAAAATCATATTGTGTGCCTTTAAATTTTAAAATACGAGTATGTATGCTGTAAATCGCGATTCTCATTTTCGCACCAATTATAATGTTACCCGGTACTACTGGGAAGTTAAAAAAAAATATTTTTCAGCGCGGGAAAACTTTTTCTGTCTCCTTGACTTAGGTCCATTTTCTTCACTATCGCAAGTTGAAACAAAACGGCTGGTTAAGATCAACTGCCGGCTGAGGATAGCTTACTAACTATCACTTGCAATTTGGCAAAATCCTTTTACCTTTTGTTATTTTTGGAAGTTAAAAAAAACGTCTAATAACTTTTGTTATTTCGGATCTATGTTCAGGTAACGGCAAGTTACAACCGGCAGAATGTCAACTTCCCAAAACCGAAAGTTTACTACTCAACGACGACTGAAGAAAACTATAATTATTTGAATTGTAAAATTGAAAAAAATTATTATGAAATACTCGTAATATAGATTTTGTGCTTTTCCGAACCAAAGACTCCAATTCGTAAAAAAAATTAATATTGGAGAAAATATTACCTACTTAACTTTTCGGGTGCTTGAGCCGTGAAATGTTGGTGTTTGTATCAAGGAAGCCATCTCCTGTGGTACCGCACGAAATACTAAAAATTGTTCAGACCAAGCGCTCTGGCGTTCGTGATGGATTGGGTTAAAGAAAAGACTTTCATTATTTGTAACCCGCACAAAATTAAAGTGACGTAATTCGTTTATTTTCTTCACATTAAAGGAAAAATCCTCGCAATTTGACAACGGGATATAGAAAAATGATTTATTGAAGTAACAGATGACACTTTTTGAATTATTTAATTAAATTATTTTTCGCACTTGTTCAATTTACTCTAAAAATATTTCTTCGTAAAAAGAGTGATTCGAAAAAAACCAAAGGAAAACTAATGAAGAAATTGTTTCTGTTGCATATGCAAAAAAGTTAGCATCGATATCGTATATATCAACCTACAACACCTGTCATAATTTTTTCTTTAAAATTATTTCGTAAGGGTGCTAAAATTTAAAGCCAGCATTAAGAAGCTGTGAAAAATGCATTCATTTTAGAATTTGACTCGTATAATTTTCCTGAATAGTTTTCGATGGTAACTTACAAGTATAAATTGTCAGTAAAGTCATTTAATTCAAGACTACGAATTTGCATTCATTCAAGTTTGTTTCCATCATGGTTTAAAAATGATTGATTACCAATTGTTCCACTTCTTATTCACACAAATTCTAATTCTGTTTGCTTCTCAATTGTTTAAACCGAATTGACATTCGACGCTATTTGGAAAATCTATGTCACTTTCCGATAGGGTCACCAGTTCGCTTATTCAAAAAGTGAAAATTTACTAGAGGATATCCTGTTTATTTTGTTGGATGTGAGAGCCGTAAAAGGAATCTTAACTAAAAAATGAATATTATATGATTATACTTTGAATGGTTGAATGAACAACAATAACTTATGATTTCTACCATGTTGTGCGGGGTTTGGAGTGCCAGCGCGGTTTTACGGCTTGCCACAGTCGATCATAAGACTTCTTCTTTGTGGTGCTGGTCTATTTTTACATTCATTATTCTCGAAAAATACTTTCCTTCAATAGGACTCCAACGTAGATCAGCGTCTTCTCATGCAAGCACACTATGTGACGATTCGACATAATGTGATGATTCGACATAATAATTTTTCATGAATAATAATTATAATTTAAGAGGTTTTTTGTGTGATAACCCTTTGCTTTGCTACTGAATACAAAAGCCTGCAAAGAATGGAATTGAATGCAAAATAATGCCATTGAATGCAAGAATGCATAAGACTTCACAGACAGTTCAATGACTTAAATGTCAGCCATTCCCATTCATCTATATACAATGAATGGGAATGGCTGACATTTAAGTCATCAATGGCAAAATACTTGAAATTAATGAAAAAGACTTCAAATAAATGCATGAAATTTGAAACTATTTTAAAAGACTGAAAACGAAAACAAATTTACACTCTTTAATTCAAAGTCTTCTCCCAACTTTTTTTTATAAAGAGTTTTTCAATAACAGCGCTACAAAAGTTTTTTTTAAATAAAACCAAAACGGTTTTGGATATCAATGAAATTCTTTATTCCTGTGAAAGTACGTTCGATGCCATTATGTATGGAACTCGATTTCTTTTGCATGGCCACCACGGGCACGCTTGCAGAAGTCCAGACGCTGAACCCAATTTTCGACGGTTTTCAAGCATAAATCGGCCGATACTGCTGCAATTTCACGTTCGAGGCGGCCAAGCGACTGGACCATTTCGTGAGATAACACGGTTTCCACGTGAGATAACACGTTGAGGCCACTGACTCCGAATTTCGGTAGTAAATTTTAATAATTTCGACCCGTTGTTGGCTCGTATATCTTTCCATCATGAAATGGCAAACCTTACTGAAGAGAAATGTCAAAAGAGCGGCAAGAAATTCGGCGTCGTTTGCTGTCCCTGTCGCTCTACTTTTGTAGCGTCCCTGTTGAAAAACCCTTTATATATAGTCAGCCTAAACCTGCAATATTTTAAAATCATTTCAAGATACCACTAATGTTATGTTGACCTTTTACCAATTGGCGTTTATCGTAGATGTGGTGGTGGAGGAGTGACAGTCTATTAACCACAACAACATCCAATCCATACGCAATTTTGTTCTGGTTACGTCAAAGTCTTTTGATTTGTTTTGTTTTTTTTAATGTTAAATATTACCGCTTCATCAATTTCCCTAAAATGAAAGGTGATTTAAATCTACTTGTTAGTAACAATTCAATATTCGTTCAGCATAAATACAATTGGGTACATTCAATAAATTCTTTCAGAAATAATTGCATTCTTTAGAGCTCTGCTACATAACACAACGGTTTTCATGTTGATATAATATTTAAAAAAATAAAATGAACGGTACTTTACCAGTATGTAATATTTTTTACAATATTATTGTAACTACCTCAAATGAAGATTTATTAAAAAAATAATTAAAAACAGAAAGAGCAGTAAATTTTATTATTTTAATGATAACATTAATTTCAAGTTTATTTTTGTTAATTTTCACTGCTGAAATGATTTCTGCAAAAAATACAAAAATAGATTCTCATATTTTGCCTAACAAAATAAGATTTCTTCAATTCTTTAAAAAAATAAAAAAATCTCATCTCATACGATTTGTTAAAACTTCTTTCAATACTTGAAAATATGTTCCAATTCTTAAATGTTACGAAACTAAAAAAAAACAACAAATAAGAAAAAGTTGGTGAATTGTATTAAAATTTACATTTTCTAGCCAAGAAACCTACTTCATAGAATTCGCTTCGCTGAATACGGAAGAGTGCCCTCATTCACTAAATTTTTTTTCTGTCCTCTTATTCCGCATCATAAATGTTACATATAAAAAACTGTCACTTCACGAGACAACCCACTTAAAACAGATCAACAAGAAAGTACTTTATATTGAATTGTAGAAATCTCCCAAACCAATATAATCGGAAACGGTTGATCTTAAAATAACTTATTTCCTCTTTCTGATTCGCCACATAAATCGCTCTTTTCTCTTTGTAAAAGATCACATACAATATAATTTTTGTTCTTAAATCAAATTAAAAATTAAGAAAAAGAAAAAACTAACATGAAATAAATTTAAAAATAAAAACCTTACTCTCTGTCACTCTTCTTCATCTCTATCTCATCTCTATCTCTATTTAGAAATACATATCTACGTGTATACCTTTTGCTTACAGAGTGTTGCTAAAATTGAACGCCCCGAACAGGATAATTTTTTTAGTTTTCAACAAAACTGCCAACGATGCAGACATGAATGTGTAAAAATGAAACGGACTCGGTTTTTATAACGAAACATTTTTTTTCGTTTAACTTTAATTTAGTTCCTTCTTTAATTAAATAATAGTTGTTGTCTTTATGCCTAAGTGACATCGGTTTTTAAGTGTGAATAAGAAAAAATCCTCCATCGTCGGGGGAGGGAGGGGGTGGCTAATACTATAAAAAAATATATTTTTAAAAATACATCGCACGATCACCTCGAAATAAAATTTCGTTAGCGAAAAAAAAACAAATATTAAAAAAACGAAATCAATCGTTTTGTGTAGTGCGTGCGTGTGTTTGTGTGGAGAGACGCGAAAAATTCAAAATGAATAACCGTCGTTCAGCATCAGTGGGCGCATTGCCCGTCGAGAAAAAGCACTTTGTCTCGCGCAATGTGAGTACTAGTGGTGCAGTGTTAGATGTACGCTGCGCATGTCAGTATTTCCAATGCGAGTCCTTGCTGCCAGACAAGTTAAATCCGGTTGAGTCGCAACCCGGTTCAAAGCAAGGATTCCTGCCGGGTATGGGACATGGAGATCACAATCATTTTGACAATACCTCCACAAGGAGCTTTAACGTTATGGGAGGGCATACCGAATTCGACAGAATATCCACGGGCAGCTTTGGAGGTCGATTGCACGCTATGGATGGACGAGGGTTGATTGTAAAAAGCATTTTAGATGCAAACGACCCTGATATTGTCGACGGAATGATGGTGGGGTTTCGTGGCCGGCAAATGTCAATAGACGGAATGTCCAGTGCCAGCTTTGGTGGACGTGATACTGATGCAGTGTCAATTCGGAGTGGCATTTCTTTGCGCCGAGTATCCAAATCACCGTCACAAGCGGATTTATTTGTTGCGGATCTAAATATTCCCCTAGCACATATGCCAGGGCAATATAGACGAGGGTCGCGCGGGCAGATACCAAAGTTTAATATAATCGCACCAACTCCATCACCGCGTATTGGTAATATGTCCCCTCCAGACTTCAGCATCTACGATCGAAAGAGTAGATCTCGTTTTTCACAGAGGAATAAGGAGAACCTATCAAGACACCGCCAACAAGTCATGCCGCAAAATAAACCCATCGATGTTTCGCGGTATATGGACGGAAGTGCAACTGACAGATCTGTCAACGAGCCAATGGATGTTGACATAGAAATAATAGAGGCCGTAGTGGATATCAAAGACACTATCCAAATAGATAGGATGTCACCTCCATTGGAACAGAATGTTCCGGATCTATCACCAGTGGTAGAAGGTGAAACAAGAATTGAAATTAGGGACTTAGCGCCCCAACCTGATTTACGACCGATTGACGATATATTGGCTGACGAGAAGCCGCATGAGAATCCATCTTTATTCGGTCAACTGAAGAGACAGCACGCTAAAGAAAGAGGAATGTCACCAGATTACTCTAAGAAGCAGTTCATGCAAAGCGGAGCCCAATCTGGTACACAATCTTTTCAGAGAGCTTCTTCTCCTCCGCTGAGAGAAATGCCGCATATGGAAATGGGACATATGAATCAAAGAGCATCCTCTGTTTCTCCAAATGGAAGGCAATTTGGGCTATCTTCAAGTGGAATGCAATCTTCCTTGCCATCACCAAATGAACGGCAGTTTGGATCTTCTCCATCTGGCATGCAATCTTTTCAAGCAGCATCCTCTCCGACATCCACTGGAAGTCATTTTGGATCACCTCTGAGTCATTTGCAATCTTTCGGAAGATCGTCCTCGCCATCACCAAATGGAAGGCAGTTTGGATCTTCTCCATCTGGCATGCAAACTTTTCAAAGAGCATCCTCTCCGAAACCGACTGCAGGTCCATATGACAATTCTCTAAGTGGCAATAAATCCTTTGAAATGGCATCCTCACCAGCACCAAATGGCGCGCAACATACTGATGCCAGGCAATTAATGCAGTATGGGCCAACTTCCACTGTCACTCAATCGTTCCAAAGAGTGGCTTCTCCCACTCCAACAAACCCTCATGGATCACAATCATTTCAGAGAGCGCCATCTCCAGCTCCTACAGCTATGCAGCTCATGGAAACAAGGCAACTCATGCAAAGAGGATCCCCGCCTTCGACAACTGATAAGCAATACTTCCAAAGGGCGTCCTCCCCAGCACCAATTGAAATGCATCGAAGAGCGTCTTCTCCTGCACCTCCAGCAGTACGCATGGACACAAATCATCCGTTCCAGAAAGCCCCCTCTTCACATACAGCAAATACGAGACAGTTTATGCAACGAGGATCCCCTTCAGCAGCAACACAAACCTTACAAAAAGCCTCCTGTCCCGTATCGTCAAACAGTCAACACGTCGATAAGCCTCACGGAGACAAACAATCCTATTCCTCTCGATTTATGTCGATGTTCCATACTAAAACACCCGATTCGACGGCAATTCGTCCAGAGAAACAAAAACTGACACTCAGTCAGCATTTCCATATTGGCCGCGAGAGATCACCATCACCAGCAAAACTAATGAAACCCGAACCCTCCCCGACGCCTTCAAGACTCCTGTCAGTTTTCAAGCACGAGAAACATGAGCAGAGTCCTCAACATGCAACTGCAATGACAGTTGTTGAAGGATCAAATATTGGAAATGTAATACCAAAAAAGGGTCAAGAAGAGAAGCACCACACCATTAAGGTAACCGAAACATTCTCACTCAAAGTCGATGAAATGGACCAATATTCCAGCCACCCACCGAAGTCGCCCTCGCCTGTTAGACAAAGCCACCTGCATGCCAGTAGCGAGCACATAATTCTCGCCCAAGATAGACTGTCAGAATCAGCAGACTTCTATGGAGATCGCCACGTACCTTTTGCGCCCATAATCGTCCCCAGCGCCCATTCAAGCCAAGTTCAATTACAAGCTGGTGATCGCAACCAGTACAAATCGGCTAGTCAAGCTGATCTACGGAGCTCACGGCGATTTGACTCCCATGAACACATATCTCCAACACCTCATGCCACCACATTAAGCACCACCAAAAAGCTCATCTCGGTTCCCATCGCTGTGCCTGCTGACTTTTACGACTATGAAATGACCAGTTCCGAATTTATCCAAGAGGAACCCGAAGATTGGCCAAACTATTCCCCATCGCCCCGAACAAACCTAATCAAAGCTCCATCCGAGCAACGTCTTACGCAATCAAAACTCCTTCAACGGAAAGCCCACGCATCTGAACGCACCCAGTCGCAAGATCGTGCCGCCGCGTTAGATCTTGCCTCAGAGCTTGATACTCACAGTATTAGCACTCGTTCGATGACAAAAACTGTCAGTTTTAACTTTGGTGAGCGTGACTCACGTTTAAATCAACACGAGAAAATGGTCTCGTCCAACAATCAATTAGAAAAAGGCCATTGGCTCGAAAGGACATATTTCTCTCGGTAAGATTCCAACAACACACCCAGCCGAATCATCCCCGTTCACACAAAATAAAAATGCAAAACCATACACATAAAAAAATTGACCGTAAGTAAATATTCGCTTTGAGCAACAAAAAAAAAAAACAGAAAATTTTAAACAACAAATAGAAAATTTTAAAAACGAAAAGTACAAGACTCGCCCAAGCAAATGGGATGATTTTTATTTTTATCTTAGGTTCGTTTTTCTCTTGCAGATGCAATGCGCATAAAATGCGGTATGCACTTGTGAATGAGGCGTATATAACTTTTGTGGGTTCGAGAGTTTTTTTTAATGAGAAAAAGAAACATTCACCAAACCTGAACTTCTAAATATAAACAAGTAGCCAAATTACTAAGTAAATGAAAAATGCCCGTGGCTAGGATACATGTCTTATTTTGCAGCATAGTGATGTAATATTGTATTCAATTTATTTGCCAGTAGTAATTATAGAATTTTTGCGTTAGATAAATTGAGCAACGTTAAGTGCATATTACCTTTAAAATCTGTTTTCAAATAGCTTTTAAAAGAGGCCCCTTGTGTTATGTTCTTGTTTTTTTTAATGGTCAATTCGAAGTAACAAACTTGCTTTCAAAATTTTCAACATACATAGTTACAACTTTGATTAATCGGCATTTCAAAAAAAAAACATATACAGAAGTACATAGTTTTGAAATTTTCAATCTTCATAAATTTTTAATTACAAAAATAAACCTTCTTCAATAAGGCTTCTCCAAATTTCTTTGTTAGTAACCACGGCTGATGGTCATGTCATGATGTCAATTACTGAAAAAATTGAAAATGAAAATCTCACTTTATAGCAATATAGTATTCCTATTCTCTGTTGCCACATAAATTGTTATTTTTCACAACTTTCGTTCCATTAAAAGAATTTTCTCTGGCCAATGAAGTTCATCTTCAATAAAAAACCTGCGTTTTTCTACTACACGTTTTTATGGGTATGTACTTATTTAACGAGCTACCGATTTGTGGAGAGTTTCTTCCTAAGTCACGTAACCTGCGAACCCGGACACGCAGCCTCCTTATCGTCTCGAATTTACGGGGACTGGGAGTCGAGTAGCGTTATTGTTCATTCGCTCGATATGGCCGAGGCAATGTCGGCCGATAGTCGGCGTAGTGTAGCTTTTTGGACTACATCCGCTTCTTGGTATAGTTCATAATATTTGCCCTTGAGGACTTAATATCAATAAAATTTGTCTTTCGATGGTGGTAGGTAAATCTCCGTTCCTGCTTATCGTGCGTTATAAAGCAGAACTGGCAGGATCAGTGCTTTGCAGACCATTAAGCATTTTCACTGGATTTGCCTCTGTTTAAAATTTTAGTATATTGTCGATCTGCCACGCAGGTAAGTTCCGATTACTGCATTGCAGAACGGCTTGAGACGTTCATACAGTACGTTGTATATGATATGATATGCGACATTTAGCTGGGATATGCCTCAATAGGTCTTGCAATACATAGGAACACCTTTCTTATAGATGGCGCATATGGAGGTAATAGTCCAGTCATCGGGCATGCTTTCTATCACCCATACTTGGCTGATGAGTTGGTGGATCCGCCCTACCCAAACATCGCCTTCGATATAGATACTCTTCCCTTGCTGCCCTAGTTTTGCGTTATAGATGATGCGCACTTTCTGTCACAATTTGTTGGTGAATGCACTCGTCATCACACCACGAGTTTTTTTTCTGGGGTGGCTTCTGGCTGGTAATCTTCTGTGCTCTCGGCTACCTCGTGAGGTGAGTATAATGCGGAAAATCTCTCGCTCAGGCGCTCTATGTTCCTTAGGCTACTTTAGTCGGGCCTCGTGTGTGGTTCGCAGCTTCTTCTCGCAGGACAAGCTCTGAATTTAGGTGCAACAAGGTATTGATCATATTTTTCCCGATACAGTCCCCGAGCACTTCTTAAAATCTTACTCCGGACAAGCTTCGTGGGCTCTATTCAGGAGGTCATAGAACTTCTACTTGATAGGGTCTTCTCCTGAGTCAGTGGGGGCGCGTGCACATATTAATCGGATGTTGCAAAATGTTCCTTAGATGCGAGTGATATCACTTTTTGGCCTAAAATCAGTTATCTTTGAGTGTAGCCGATTTCCCATGACGAGTCCGATCACAAGATGTGCTTCTTTTTGTGAAACCTGTAATAATTGTTGCAATGTTGCCAATTTTACATACCTGATATCGGCTTTATTCCGCGTGTGGACAGAGTCAAGTTTTTGAGCTGCGCCCGAAATGTACGGTGCACGTACGTACAATGAGGTAGGTCCATATCCGAGGCTGGTGTCTTTCTCATAAATAAATTCGTTTTTAAGCAACAGCGATGGAACAACCCCTTAGCTGGAGGAAAACATGTTACACCAAAAAATTGGTTGTAATTTTCTCCTACTTAAAACCTTATTAAATGTAAAAGAAAGAAATATGTGAAATCATGGCAGAAAAGTGAAGAGCTAGAAAATATTGGCAACAGATTAGGGCACGATGCGGCAAAACTCGACTCAATAATATTAATAACAAGCTCAGAAAATTGATTAGATAATAATTAATAAAACTTTAAAAACACACCTTAGCTTATAAATGATAATACCGCCTACTCCCTGTGGAAGGCAGCAAAGAAGGCCAATCGTGCACAATACGCCAGAGAATACGAAGTTGACCTTCGTCAAAGAACATGACAAAGAAAAAAAAGGTTTTAATATAAGATAAACACCACGGTTGAATATGATGGTTTGTACTAAGCATGAGGAAAGTCTATACGCTTAAGCTGATACCAAAACCTGGAAAGCCACCTAGTGAAATAACCTCATATCGCCCAATAGCGATACCACAAAGGTTAATACAGCTAAAAGCTGTTCCAAATGATATTTGGTAAAATGCTTACAAAAATAATACGAGCATTCTAATCCACACCATCAATTTGTGTGCCCACCATATAAGCTCTGCACCAAATTTCTTAATACAGCATGAGCTTCATAAAGTGTAGTACACAGACCTGATCCAAAAATAACAAAAGTATCTGCCAAAGCAGTATTCAGAATTTTTAAAGTGTTATATTCTACATCGTGTTTTTTGAACTAAGACACGAAACTAGTTTTCAACATTACAAGAAAATCCTACTACCAGAATGAGAAGAAGTGAGTAAAGTTTCTTCTTCAGATTATTCTGCTGTAGGTACATACTTGCTGTTCTGGCAACTGTCGAAAAATTCAGATCTTTATTAATAACTCTTACACAATAAGATCAATATTTCATTTAGTATTGCAACTTTCAGTGTACAATTTAAACGTATGAAACAAACAAAAAAGCTATAAAAAACAGTTACCATAATAATCAAGTTTGTGCTGAGCCAGTGTGACCATTAGCTTCTCTCAAAAAAATTCCACTTACCCTGAAAAGTAGAATTTCAATATTCCAATTGGTAATACACATTAAGTTTAGTTAAAAGCAAGATTATAAAAACACAAATGAATTTTTATTTCAAGCAAAACGTAAAACCAGTTTATAACAAAAAATATTACTCCTAACAAAATAAAAAAAAATAAAACAAAATATTACTATTGAAATATTAGTATTGAAGATCAAAGTACATTTGTTATACATCATCTTCATGTTTATTCTCGAAATGAGCATATGGATAGCCGAACTATGTAACTTACTTGTTGGTAATAAAACTCAATGAAATGACAACACGTCACCTCACAATTTGAAAATATGTAAATGCATACACAAACTAAAAAAAAAAAACACCCAGCACAGCTATTGCAAAACGAACACCTGGGTTTTAAAATGAATACTTCCGTTATGCTAGGTTTCTACTTGTCGTTTTGAAATTGACAAATGACGTTATTAAAAAACTGACAAGTGGAAATAGCGAAAAACTGCCTATCAATGAATTGAGTAACAGCGGTTGTCAATGACTGACAGCGAATTTTCAAGACAAATGAAAATAACTGAGTTGTCAAACAATATCTCGTTTTGTCTTTAATTGACAGTGAAAATTGATTAACTAAATCTTTTCGCAAACCGGGAAAATTAAATAAATAATGGGGATGACCCCAAAATACCTAAATCTAAAATCCCAAAAACCCAAAGTCCCGAAAAATGATTTTTTTTATGGTTCAACCGAAAATAAATCAATTTTATTTGCGGTTCATTCTTTTTTAAACACAAAATACCTCGGTTTCCACTCCCTAAATACAAGCTACAGAAATTTAACTTACACAATGTCAGACAGTGGATAAGGTTCATTGCCAATGAGATAACATTTCCAAATTGGCAGCGCACGTGTAAATGGCTTTAAGTGAACTGACTAAAGCATTAGTCAAAATTGCATTGTCAAAAAATTGACAAACGAGTTTTTGTTATTAATTGACATAAGTGGAAATGAATTAGCAACGGTGTCGCTCAATGACGAAAACAAGAGCTGTCAAACTTTGTCAATTAAATGACATATGGAAACTCAGCATAATGCTTTACTTTAGACTACTTTAGATTACATAAACATAAAAAATGTTACCAGTTATCGAAGCTTTGTGAGTTTTGCGATTTAGAATTTTAAAAAATCAACTTCAGTGAAGAATTTAATTCTAATTTATGAAAAATATATTTTTATCTAAATATTTGGAGAAAAAATATTCTACTTTTATAAGCGATTATTTTTCAGAAAAATAAATCCTCTGCAGCTCTTAAATATTCCCCAAATGGAATATTATACTCCAATATGGTTATACTGGTGCTGACTTACCAACTTAATCAATCAGCAATGTACAGCCCAAACCGTAAATTGTAGTCATGACAGTATGAGGGTATATTCCTCCAGCTTTGTATTCCTCTATCTATATACCGTTGGTGCCGTTATTTCTTAATTTGAAAAAAAAAACTTGATAACTATTGAACCTTTAGTCGTATTTATTTTAAACTTTGCATGTTAATAGAAAAGTAAAAATTATTTGACAAGTGTTTCGACATTTTGTAAACTTGTCCTCCTGGATCCTTTCGAGCGGTAAATTTTGAAAAACATGTACTTAGTTCAAACGCCACACCTTTGAAACTGCTTACCGTAAATATACCTATTAGGTTAGGCAAAATGTAGTTGTGTTTGGCAATAACCTCAAAATGCGAAGTGTGTATCGTAAGTTCATCTTGTTTGTAAAGATTTGTGTTTTTCCTTTACTGTAGATGTGCATTAAAAATACATTTTTGTTCATGATACCGCTTGCCCCTTTCACAAGGCGCTGAACAAGTCAATTTAAAATATAAGAATCATTTTTGATAGCGAATACTAAATTAATGCTTGAACAAAAAAAAAAAATACACTAAGAGAAAATAACCCATATAAGAGAATAAGGGTAAAAAAAGCAAGGGCGAACACACAGATCACTCATTATTCTCAAAAGTATGACGGTTGAATTCGGAGGGTAACAACAAATAAACAAATAATGTGAGCGAACTAACAAGTGAGTGTTTTTAATACATACAAATATCAAAATATTAGTCCATTTTGATTTAATGGGGCTATAACTTGAAACGGAGTCAGAAAAGACCCCTCCACCCACCCCTGGCATAAAATTGTTTGTTCGGCGGAACTTCCGGAATATCTCCTTAAAGGATTATATCGCCTAACGACACTCTGTATATCCCGTTTACATACGAGAGATTCAATCTGGATTCATATAAATGCAGATTGATCCATCACAAAATTGTCTATGGTTGGACTAAAAATCAGCACATAAACACTGATTGAAAGATCGAGATAGACAAGTGAAAGAGTGTCTGTGCGCCATTTTCATTTTCCTTTGTTGTGTTCATTCGACTGGGATTTTTGTCTCCACTAACACAAAACTATATAAAAGTATATACGTATTCAAAGTAGGAACTGTAAAACTTAATTCTATTTCGATTCGATCGCTCAATTCGGTAAGAGCGAAAACCGGCCTCGAATTTCAATTTAGTTTCAGTTCGATGTTTCGATTCCGTCATATTATACTAACCTGACGCTAACCAGTTCTTACTTTTCACGACCGACGTCTCCGCGAGACGGAGAAATGTCCGTCTTTTTAGGCAGGATGGTGATTATGTTATGATATTTCAATCCTAAACATTTTGTCAACAGCAAAATGAGTAAAAGCGATTCTTGCTTTGAAAGCGTTAAAAGAAATAGAAAACATCGAAAATAAAAGAAGGCACTGATTGTGGGTGATGAATCTGATTTTCAAAAGCTGGCTCGATAACAAGCGTCAAATTTCAGTCAGGCTTCTTGTCCACAGAGATGTCAGGAAATAAAGTCTGACTGAAGTGTCCAGACTTACGTTAAGTACACAAAAGTGCGATCTACACGAGGCATATTTATACCAGGACTTGAGTCTTGACTGAAATTATGTCTCGTACAACGATCCTTTAAGAAATTTCGGACAAACACATAGAAGTGATAGTTCGGAGAGTACAAATTAAGGAAACAATACCCAACATTCATTAACCATCAACAAGGAACAAAATCGATCTACCTACCCAATTACACAAACAGCACTAAAATGGTTATATGTACATGTTTTTTGCAAAGGTATGATCAGGACGACACAGAAGAAAAAAGAGATTTATGTTCTTATGATTATCAAACTGCACGTTAAATATTTAAAATGCGGTTTCAGGGACTTTAAATACATAACGAGGTTATAACGATAAAGTGGGCTTTATGTCGACTATAAATATTGACAAATAAATTTTGAATTTGTCGTGTCCTGATATCATTTTTAAATGAATATTATATAACTTACGTTTTTCATTTCGATTTTTGTTTTTTTGTTCGTTCATTTCGCGTTTAATTCTTTTGCAAAATAACAACTCACATTTTTTTTTATTCCCATTTTCATGTTTTCGCTAATTTTAATTTTGTTTTTTAATTATTTCATCTTAAGCTCATTCCTTTTTTTATTGTTTCAATACTTTGAATTTCGTTTTGTAATTATTTCGCCTTTGGTTCATTTTGTTTTTGGTTGTTCCGCTAGGATCATTTAATTTTTGTGTTGATAATAATGTGATAATTGTATGATTATTTCATTCATTTTGCTATCATTGCGCTTTGAAAAAAAATACTGTTGTTAAAACATATCCAACGGCATATAGTCGACGGTCCTTATGTTCAAACCAAACATTTGGACGACATGTAAAAGAAAGTGAAAACGAAAGTAAATAAAAAAAAGAGAAATATATCCATAGTTGAACTGATAACATTGTTGGTGGGCCGCTTTGCGGTTTGAAAAGGTTTCAAACTATGGAAATCTACTCGATTCATATACCGGACGGCCTTCGGTATCACATGCAGCTGCTCAGGGTGCCGATACGCCACTTGTTCAAAACATAAATAGATATGAAATAGTTTAAAAAATAACAGTGCTTCGCATATTTCAAACTATGGAACTTCCTTTCCTTTTCGAACTCACAGCGCCAATAATAGTTATATTCATTTATTTGCACTTATTTTACCAAACTCATAAGAATATGTATCAGTACTAAGTTTATTTTTGCCCCTTATTGATTTAAATAAACAACAAGCACAATTATTTTATCTTTTAAATTCTGTATGTACTTAGGTTAGGTTAGGTTAGGTTTATGTGGCTGTCGGCAGAAGCCGACACACTTAGACCAATTTAGGTCCATTGTGATACCACGTATGTATTATCTACCTCAACTCTGTAGATGGGACTGGCCAACGACACGCGGTTGTTCTCAAACGGTCCCCCATCTACGTACTAACCGCGCCCAACGTCGTTTAATTACGGTGATCTGACGAGAACCGATTAACTCGACGTGGTATGGTCGTTGTATGTACTTAAAATCACTATAAAAATACTTTCTTCTTAACGCTAACGAACAATCAATCATCCTAAAGCTGATGATAAAACGAAAGCTGGCCAAACAATAGGTCTAAAAAGAAAGAGAACGCGAAATGACGTTTGGTTATTCTAATTTAACCACATCAAAAAACCAAATTAAATCTAATAAATCGTAAAAGTCCGGAAAGGCTAAGAGAGAATTGGATTGATAACGAAAATGCCAACAAATAAGTTTAAGCAAAAGAAGAAATGCGATGTAATCGTGTAACGACATAATCACAAAACAAGGTCAAAAACGCATAGCTGTTGAGAAGACACTGGTCTAGGTTTGAGTTCTAATGGAAAGAGGGTTTTTCGACATCAATGGGTTTAAAATAGACCAGCAGCATAGAAAAAGAATTCTGATGATCGGTTGTGCCGAACCGTGAAACAGCGCTGTAACTCCAGCCCCCACTTCACATAGTAGCAATCCCAAGATACGGCTATTCATTAAAGCATTTAAAAAGCAAAGTAAACTTTTGACAAACAACAAAATGACAGTTTGCGAAATGAAAAAGCCGAAATAACAATAATATTTTAGAATATACTTTATTCGGCTATAAGCTTTCGCCACATACTTAAACCTTGTCAATTTGGAAATGGAAGAGCTAGGAATAAACAAAACACTTTGGTGTAGATAAATATCCTATTTCTTAAAAAAGAAAATATTTCAATTTATGTACATCTTTCAAAAAATACGAGTATATTAATTTGACCCATAGTTTGTAACATACCTTAATATTGCCTGTAGGCCCACAGAAGCTACTATATTCGTGACCAGCATCGATAGTAATGTCGATCAAGCCATTTCAGTTCGTCCGTCGGCAAAAATAGGCCCTAAAACTCGAACCCGAAATTTGGAATTTGAAATGTATGTTCTCTAGGGGCGCGAAATGATCAAGTGGAAGAATTTTTAAAATCCGCCCACTGACACGCTCACAAATTAAAAAAAACTTATCGAATAAATCAAAATTTGAGGTAGAAAGCTGAAATTTATAAGTAAGTATTATTATTGTCTTGAGGGGCCCAAAATGGGAATGAAAGTCCTATACTTCGCAAAGTATGTAGATGAAGCCGTTTTGAATAATTCCTTTATATAAATTTTTCTGTTATGCCCACTTTTAAGGGGCGTTTTTTTAAAAAAAACTTTGTTTTTTCGGTAACATTTAAATGTTGTAAAACAAAATATGTAGATCCTTCTTAACAATTCACCAAATTTTAGTCTTTCCCTATGTTTAAGCTTTTTTTTGTTCCTAATGTTATCCGTCGAACAATATTCAGTCTTTTATCGATTGTCAGTCAATTAAAATATATTTGACTACTTTTTTCAAAACCTCGCAATTTGTCAACAAAATTAATTCGAGCTTTGTTTTTGTTAATGTAGGTCTAAGGCTAAATTGATTTATCTTGAAAATCTTTAGATCGAAGTCTTTAATTCATATCCACGCCACTTCGTCTTCAAATTGATTATACAAGGTGGCGCAAAAGTTGTCAGGTGGCGCAAAAGTTGTCACCCGATGTTCTTTCGCTGTAATTTTTTTTATGAATGAAAAACTTTGGTTCTGCTTTTGGATTATGTTAATTGGTGTCTTAAGTTTTTTCTGTATAGTTAACTTCACAAATGTCAAAGCAGAATTTACATTTACCGCCATTTGCAAAAATTATAGCTTCTTCCGATAGGATGATGACTTTTGCGCCACCTTGTATAAACTTTACCTAGAATTTAAAAAAAATATTTATGTTTTTTGTCGGGCGCAGTGGCTCAATGGTTAGTGTGTCTGCCTACTAATCGAAAGGTCCCCGGTTCAATTCAGGGGCCAAATAACATCTTGAGTTTTTTTCCACTGCCCCACCTCTTGCGAACGTCTGACAAACATCCAAGAGTATCAATTATTGTCATGAGAAGCTTCTCAAATTTGCAGTTCGGATTCGGCTTAAAATTGCACTTCGCAAAGAAAGTGGTTGGAGAAACTAGACCCTCTATGGGCCGGGGCGTTAATGCCCAATATTCATTTATTTATTTTATGGTTTTTTCCAAGAATAAAATCGTTACATTTGTATATTCCCGTCCAATATCACACTATTCATCGTTTATTAATACCCTTTAAGATTTGCGTTTGCCTCCAAACTTACATTTTTTATTTTCTATTTCAGCGACCATGAATACGAACCTATTGGAGAGCCGGCAGCTAAAACTCCAAAACATTCTACCACTGAACAACCACTTGTATCTGCACTTAAAAAAGAATCGTCACCAGCCCCACTTACACAAGAAATGCCCAAATTCGAAATATCACAACCCCCGATCGAATCTCCCGCTGAAGAAGCGTCGTCTTCATCGCTAGTCAAATCGGATGAGCTCAAGGAAACCGAAGAATTGCAACGAGACATCGAAAGTCGTTATTTCAGCTACTCTCAAGAGGAATCTCAAAACGATTATGATATTTCCACAAGTCAGGTAGACTCAAGTGCCTTAGAGGAGCAGTCATTGAAGCAAGACACTCGCAAGAAAAGCTTCATGGCCAGTGCCCAAGATAAAACTCGCAAAATGCAAGCAGGACTTAAGAATCAAGCCGGAAAGATCAAAACGAAATTTCGTAGTCCAAAGAAGGTGCCATCGGGTAGTCCAAAAGCCAAGGATCGAAAACGCTTCAAAGCTCCGGAGTTTTCTAAAATGAAAATGCCCGAGATGAAGAGGCCGGACTTGTCCGGCTTCAAGCGTCCAGAGTTCACCAAGTTCAGTAAGCCTGACATGTCTAAATTTAAGCTTCCTGATAAGTTTTCGTCACTGAAGCTCGCCCGCAGTAAATCATTTAAGGAATCAACTGACATCGAGGAAACAACCGTTTCAGGTACAACACCCGAATCAACCAATACTGCCGCACCGCCCAAGAAGCCCAAGTTTGACTTTAGCTTCGGCACATATCCTCGAGCATTTAGGAGAAAGAGTAAGCCCCAGGAGGTGGAGAGTACTTTGGACGAACCCAGCGTGGTGCTAAGTACAGAAACCCAACCATCGGCGGAGTCTTCAAGTACGCCACAAGGTGATCGAGGACCAGGGCCGGTACGCTCACGTTGGGCTGACAAATTCTCGGATGTCAGCTACAATGACAGCGAGGGCTCGCGGTGTCGTCGCTATGGGAGCGAGCAGGAAAGTTCGTTCGATCGTGAATCGTCAATGGAGCGCCGCATGAAAGAGGTGCTCGATGAGACGGCCAAAGAAGAAGCTGAACTAGTCATGCTGAACGTAGTGGAGCAGAAGGAATTCGCCGAATATGATGAGGAAAACAGAGTCATCCATGAAATATCGAAGACGCGCGAGAAGGAATTCAAACGTCGTCCGATGATTCACCAGGACTCTGATTTGGTATCCGACGAGGGCAGGGATATTGGCTGGACTGAAAGAGAGGCGGAGAAGAACCAGATTCTTCGCAAGGCTGAACTTGAAGCAGAGGCACATCTCAAGTATCTGACTGAGAGGCCATCCAATCCGGAAACCCAGTCAACAGGGAGCTCTAAGAAGTTTGTCTTTGAGGATAACAATGATGATGAGTTTCTTCTTAGGAAGAAGCGGCTCTCCCAGGAATTCAGTATCGGAAATCAGCGATACCTCGATCCACATATAGAGGCAGCCTTTGACAACTCACCCAATACGTTGCAATTTATCGGCTCTCAGTCCGGCAGTCCCAACGGCAGTAGTGTTGACCGAATGGATTATGGGTACGATGTTCCGCCACCAAAGCCACGGCGTTTGAGTCAACAGCAGCGCCAGCATCACTATGACTCTGAGAATGCTTCTCAAATCGTGGAGTATGCTGATGAAATTTCGCTGTCACAGGCTGGAAGTGATTATTTTAGGCATGCGCCACCTTCACGTCCCTTACGTAAGGGACGCTTCAAGAACAGTCAGGAGATCTCCATTGGAGGAACACCATCCATTCAATTTGATGAAGAGGAGTATGCCGATCGTAGAGTTCTTAACCACGAAGATGACGAGGAGAAGGAGAATATCTTTCAGAGTCGCCGCAATGAATCACAAATGCTACCACCACAAGCCCCAAGGCGCCGTCGAAAGCAAAGAGATTCTTCGGACAGGGATTCATATGTCAATGGATTCGGTGGCAGATCCGTGTCTAGTAGCTACTTAAAGGAAGACAACAAAACAGAGGAAGTAGGTTTTCGGTGCCCGATATGTAGTGGCTCATCTCAATGATGTTTTGGTTTTTTTTTTCAAGGTGATCGTCTATCGTACACAGCACGAATACAAAATGCCTCTAGCCACTCCTGAGAACTACACGGATCCCTCAACTAATCCCCGAAAGTCCAGATCTCTCTCCCGTCTAGGTGCCGATGAAGAAGACGGCACATCTCTGGCCATGGAACTAGCAATGCGAGATGGCAACGCTAACGCCGATTTAGGCGAGGAGTTGCTGCATGAAAAGTACATTATTGAAATGTCGGAAAACGATGGGTAATATGAGATCACATTGATTTAGATCTATTTTAATGGATGTCATCTCTATTTCAGGTATGCCGTTGTCCGAAAGGATAACCTACCCAAACCGACACCACCTGCCAGACGTAAAAAGTTCTCCCGTTCGCCGGGTGAACGTTTTGCCACCATGCCGCACGTGCGCAAAGGCTCTTCCCCTCCAGCAGGGCATACATCTTTATCAAGGAACTATAACACAGTTGGAAGACCGACACCTCCAAGGCGTAGATCTGCTCTGAGCTTGGGAGCAGATTCTCAAAAGTAAGAACACACAAACTTGTAGCGAAACAAGATACAAACAAAAAATACACACACTTCCATAATTAGATTGCCCTGGAAGTCAAAAGTACTAAAATATCTGTTTTTTTTTAATTTATTCATTTAATTCTAATTTATATATGTTTGGTTTGCTTTTTTGTGGAAGCCTTTGGAACGATAGTTGTAGATGGCTTTCGTGGCCGCTGTAGTTGTTTACCCATTTATTCATTTTTTTTGCAATTGGCATAGAGTTCAAATCCCTCGAAACTAATTGTAATTTGAATTTTTTCTTTCGTTTTAAGAATATTTTTTTTTAAGTTTAGTTGTGCTTAGCTAATAACGCTAGTGTATCTTTTAGTTGTTACTAATGTTCATCAATGTAAGAGAAAGCTTAATATTTAAATTTTAGTTTAATAAAGGTTGTATTTCTTTTATTTAATACGGTTATTGTTTTGTTATTTTTTATTTTGCATCTCCCATTTATTTTTTGTTTTTTTTTTTACTTTTTGTTGTTTAACTATGGTTGGTCTGGTATCACAGCTTTCATTGTAATAATGCTCTTAATTTTATGGGTTAGGTCAAATGTTAAGGCAAATAGTAGTAAATGCATACAATACAGGTTATCATAAGATGGATGTTCACACATATATGTGTATCGAACTTGTTCTGAACCAATGTTGTGTCACCCCAGAGTTTTCAGTGAGCTGTTATTTTATAATTCATACTCATTGAACGACGGCGTTATAGAGCGAGGAATCAACTTGTGAATGTGCATATACTGATTTGTTCAATCGCGGGGTCATATGCAATCAACATGCGAATAACTTAATCTGTAAACAATTTAGACCCGCCTCATTTGCGGTTGATTGAAAAAATTGATATTGACAGACAAGTATCAGCAGGCCTCCCGATTTCGAATCACTTCATTAATGAGGTCAATGAAATGCTGGTGTTGTTCTTTCGCGATTGTATAAGAACATTGATTGATATTGCAATTTTGACAGGTTTCATCCAGCCAACACCTAAGTTGCCATTCTTAATTCAAATAAGGCATAATTTTTGCTTCATTTGAGCCGCATCCAACATCACTGTAAATTTGTTTTAAAATACAATTACACAACGAATTTTCTTAAACTGTGAAGAAGAATTTGATAATCGTTTTTATAGAAGGCAAATTAGACATTGGTACGTCTGTTCCGATAAGCAATGCAAACGCCGTACACTAGTATATAATAACATAAACAGTGCAATATCAATAAACGGTTTGTTTTTGATATTTTTAGACTCAAACAACTGAATGTGTTTTCTTTTCATTTTAACCACAAAATGAACGAAGAATTTTACTTGAAAATACTCTAAAGTCAGAACTTATCTAGTTTCGACAATGTCCACACAAAGCCGGACGCGAGTATCTTATAGAGAGTATCATTAGTTTTTCTTTATGTGGCCTTCCTGATGAGCAGGGCAGGCAAAGCGGCTGGTGGCTGTTTATCTTTGTTGGGGTCGTTGAGTTGGTAGATTGAATAACTTTGAGCCTTAATACTCGCATTCATTTATGTATGTACTTACTTACTTAACGAGCTTTCAATCCGAAGGAGGATGGATTCCATCTAGACTAACTTCACTGGTATCTGCGATGGCTTAGTTTTTCGAGAAGTGTTCCGGTGTTCCTTGCAGTCTCAAATCTGGAGCTTGGATTCCTTATGCAGGATTATTTTCCATTGGCTTAATGTGGCCGAGCTAGGCGTTGTATTTTCTCCTCTGTTCCCTTTTCTCGCACACAGGATCAAAGATCTGATTTCATCTTATGGCCCATTACTCGGCGGTCGGCGCCATATAGCAGAACTTACAGGACCTATGTTTTGTGGGCTAGAAATTTGTCTCCCGGGTTATACATTTTCAACTCATTCTGTTTTGTCAAACCAACGAAGCGGCGGTTTCCTATAATAATTCTTCGTCGGATCACTATAATGCTTCTAATGATGAAGCCGATGAAAAGGAGATACATAGTTTGATCTCAGTGCGAAAGTTCTGTTATTCGAAAATCTGCCCAGAAGCCAAACTGAAACGTGCTTAGTGTGCTTAAGAATTGTTCACAGGCAGAATTCCGTTACTCCCTCCAAATGTTAGTTGGCGTTTTTGGCCTTTTAATACCCTCATCCTTCGAATGAATAGTCAATTCGTTCGAATATCTCTATTCTTTCGAATAAAACCGGTTCTCCTCAAATTGACTTCCTATTCGATCGAATCTCAAAATACAGATTCTTCAAATTCGACATTCAACAAACTTTCGATCGAAATCGAATGTCAAAATAAGAATGCCATTTTTTTTTTCTGAAAAAATTGCCTGGTGTGGCAAATTGGCTAGAAACATCGCATCAAAGCCCAAAGCCTTTGGTGGAACTGAAGTTATAGACAGCGAACGTTCTACATCATGTCGTTGAAAAGCGATTCCTTATTTAAACAAAGCCTTGAAGTAAATAAACAGGTGGTAGGTATCAAATTGGGGACTTGGGTTTTCTCTAGTATTTGATAAAAAAAGGCCTTAAAAAAATTTGTACTTAATTTCCGATCAGTTCGTTTTTGATTTCATGCGATTCAAAAGTACATTGGATAGTCCTTCTAGGCGAATGTAGTTGGGTTATCTCTTGCAGTTTTGAACAGCTTTGTGCCTTGTTCATCTCGTCCTACAGCTTGTTGGATTTAAGTAGTAAAGCAACCTTGATTTCAAGAAGTATAGTATATTCTTGTCATAACTCAGACAAGGCTGCTTGACAAGGAGACTTCGTCTTTCGTCACAGTTCAAAGTCCGTAAAATTAGTTGCCGTCTGAATATTGGTATACTGGAATTTTGTGCTTTTGGATTTCTCGGAGAGCATGATAATATTTGCGATTTTTCCTATTTGTGTTTTTCCGATATAGTTGAACTCAACAATCAAGCAATCTATGTATTAAGGGGCACATTGCGTTGGATTCCTCTCATATATACATATATATATTGGTCAATCCTTGTTGAAGCTTGCTCTGATGCGTCTCGGTTAAGAGTTCTTGGGATGGTTTAACTATCGGCAAGACGGCCTGCGCCAGATTGCATAAATAAACCGAACACACTTTAACACGGCCACTCGCTAAAGATACATGTACGACCTCAAAATTTCAATGAAAGAAAAAAAGTTGTTGATGAGGGCTCAAAATGGTATTTGCGCACCGTGAAGAATTAGTTAGGTGGGGATTTGGGATTTGTTTCCCACAAAACATTCACAATAAAAAATGTACCCTTCGCCATCCAATAATAAATAGCATACTTCATTCCCAGTTCATTGCACAATATTCATTTGTTTTGCTTATATCACTTTTGACCCCGCATTTTCCAATTGGCAATGGTATGACAGTACGCAACAGTTACAATCACCTTGCACATATAATTCCACTCTTAACGTATATATCAATACTTATCTAGCTCTCCCCATTGTTAGGGATTTTGGAAGTCAAGACTCCAACGAATATGAAGTACCCGAGATCGATGATCGTACAGAGTCTCCAAGGAATCTGCAATCAGGTGACATTATTAACAAAATGAAGTACCGACCATTGCCGCCGCCACCTCGTCCCCCTCGTGAGAAAAGGCACCTCCAAAGGGACAGGCATGGCGATGACGATGACGAATTCGATAGTCGAGATGATCGAGATGACCGCGATGGTGGCGGTGAAAGGATTGTTTACGACGATTTTCACGAGCTAAGCAGTGACGACTATAATTTTCAAGAAAACATAGACAAATCCGTTGAAGTGGAAGTATCGACGCAGACAGATCCGCTGCCGGATGACTTTGTTTGTGAGGAGTTCGAGATTACGGAAGATATGAAAGTTATTGAGCCAAGGCGTACCAAGACGTTGGATGAGATTCTTCAGGAGGAAGAGCAAGCCGACTTGGAACGAGCTAGGCAAATCGATGAAGAGGTTTTGCAAAGGGGAATTCAGCGCTTTAGAGAGGCAAATCAAAGAAGTGCTTCAGAGAAATCGAGAGCCTCATCACAAGCGAAATCCCTAAGTAGACCACAAACGCCATCTGCCATTCTAATAGAGAAACGTGTGCCCACGCCGGTGCCCAACTCAAATGGTCAGACGATATTGCAAGCTTCTCTGACGGTGCAGCCTATCGACGACTTGGATTTGGAAGAGGAGCTGCTTCGAAGGGAGGGATTGTGCGATGGATCACATAGCAAATCGGATGCCGATAGTCGTTGTCCTGATGACCACGAAGCTGCACACGGATCGGATGAAGAAAATGTGAATGTTGGTGAGGAGGAGCGTTCCTATACTCGCAGTACCGATGCCGAAAGTCAGCAGCATGAAGAAGACGATCTTGTGAGATTGGAAGAAGAGCGTTTACTGGTGCAGAGGTTGTTGGAAGAAGATGAGGAGGAGCAAAAGTTGCTGGAAAAGATCCGAAAAGAACAAGAATTGGAAGAAGAACAGCTTTTAGAGACGGAAAAACAACGCATATTGCCAGAAGAAAAAGAAGAAGCCCAACGATTACTGGAAGAAGAGGAGGAACAAGAACGGATTTTGCAAGAAAAAGAGGAACTTAAACAGAGACTACAAGATTACTTGGATAAAGATCAGAGATTGCATCTAGATCCAAGATTGGATGACCATGAAAGCAATGACGATGAGCAAATAGGCAGACTCAAAGTACAAGATTCATACGAGCTTAAATCCGACGTGAGTGAGGAAAAAGAAAACACTGCTCCTCATTCGTCATCTGTTTCCCCCCTACCTCGTTCAAAAGAAGAAATGGTTTCAGTTCAACAAGAGCAAACATTGCTTTCAGAATCAAAACCAGCAAATGGACATAAGCGACCGGAAGAACACAGGCCACAGGATAATGAAGATAGCTCAAGTCCACCACCAACGGCTCCACGAAGAAAACGTTCCGCCGGAGCTGTGCTTTTAGAGGATCAAGCCGAATTACTCCCTGTAACCGAACAATCGCCTGCAACAGTTCCATTCAGTGGTGTAATGCCGAGCCATCTCACCTCAGCCGACTTGGAAGTTGAACGCTTACGAGTGCATGCATTGCAGGCAGGTCAAGTAATGGTGTCTAACTTGCATGGAGGACGCATTCAGGCCGATGAGCTAGAGTGCCGATCAGGGAACTTGGTTGTAAATAATATCGAATTTCCGCCCGGGTTCATCGAAAATATTGTAGAGCGTGTGCGCAGCACTGAGCGTGAGCACTCTCAGGCCGCCACACAAACAATTGCGGAAGCAAAAACCCAAACCGACGACGATTCCATCCCATCACCGTTGATTCCAACAAGGCAGGTCGACTTACCACCAGTTCGACCACCTCCGCCGCAGAGAGAAAACTTGATTTACCCCTCGGAATACATGCAGGGCACACAATCAGCTGCATTCCTACAACTCCGTGAGCCAGATGAATCTCCAATTCTGACAAGAGGCGTCCTTCCACCCGACTACATGCAATCAGTTCCATTGGCCCCCATTGGCTTTTACAACCATCGAATTCCCGATGAAGATGGCGAACCCACACAACCCGTATACAGACGACGACGCCATCATCGAAGACATGATTCCTCATCGGAAGAGGACCATCACCATCGTCGCAGCCGAAGTGCCCGTCCAGAGCCACAAACCGTAACTCAAGCCGGCCGACAATTCATTTCCGCTTGCAGTCTACCCTTGATAAATGTCATTAATCAGCTCACAAACTCCGTGCGTCCAAATAACGATAACAAACAGGATCAGATGCCACCAAGGAACATATCGACAGTTGTTGTGCTCTTTATTGTCATGACACTATCTCTTTTGCTTTACGTACTGTCTGGCAAAAATATACACCACCATCATTGGGACTACTTCAATCCACCGGGAAATGATGGACGACAGTCGTAGGCAGACTCACACGGACTCGAATACGCTCGGCCTTACTGCATTTGTTTTACTTTGGTAAATTTCGCATTAAATGCGGGTCAATACAGGACATCCTTCTTCCATTGAAGAATTTCCGTATTGTTCTGTTTTCGTTACGAACTGCATACAGTACTACATAAATATAAATCAATAAAGAGGATACAACAAAAACAAAAACTATTTATTTATAAATTTTGTCTTTCGTAAGAACGTCAAACACATAATTTTATTATCAAGAGGGCAATTGTTATGTTGTTTTTAACTTGGATGGATAAAAAATAAACAAAATGGATTTAATTTATAAAAATAAAATTCGTTTTTAAGATATCGTTTGCATTTTATTTTAATTAAGTCTGGTCGCAACGGTGTGTGTTGTTAACCCTGAGAACACATTTTACTGAAAAATATCTTCGTTGTATTCAACCATCTCTCGGCGATCTTTGTGGCTTCCTTTTTGGGACTTGCTGGCAGCTGCGAAGTAAATTTAATAAGATTCAATTGTGTTATCGGCCTAAAAATGCATTAGCAATAAAAATAAATATTTAGTGCAAGCATTAAAATCAACCGTGAGTGCAAAGCTATATTTTTGGGTCGAACAAAGGGACCAAGAATTAGGCTGTCTCTAAGAGATACCCATACAAACGATAAGCGGCAGAAAAGCGTCACTCAGCAACCAAAATAGGCAATTGTGAGTCGCCGGTTAGAAATTCAACAAAATAGAGAGGACCCGCTCAGAAATCAACAAAAATTTTCAGAAATACATTTTTGCTTGGATTTATTGTCAAGTTCTAGAAATAGATTATTTAATGGAATCTATTCTTGTTAATTGAATGAACCACGTACTACTGAGTTAACGAGCATCCGACCTGTGAAGATTATCTGCCTGAGACACTGCAGCATTCCATCCTCTACTGGCATCCGCGTTTCTTGGTCTTTTAAACGGAGGTTCGGTCTTACTTGCCTTCTCGAATCTGGGGGCTGAAAGTTAAAGATCCTCTTCGATTCTGAATGTGGCCGAGCCAATGTAGTCGACGTGATTTAGTTTTTTGAATTACATCCACATCTTGGTATAGCTCATAGAGTTCGCGGTTGTATCTTCTCGTCCAGTCGGCCTCCTCGCACACAGGGCCAAATATTCGACGGGGTATTTTTCTTTCAAAAGAATCAATATAAGCGCTCCGATTAAGGCTCGATGAAGCATGTATTTCGTGTCCTTCGAGTGAGTAGCTTTGAACCCATTTGTTTTGCCAAACCGAAGAAGCAGCAGTTTCCTAAGGTGATTCTCGTCGGATGTCCACTAAAGTGTCGTTCGTGGAGTTGATATATTCCTTAACTACCTCGAAGTTATTGCTTCCAAACAGTGATGTTTTGTCCTATCCTAGGTTGTTTATTGATAGCATTTACTTGGTGTTGTCCTAATTAATCTGAAGTCCAATCGATTTCTCATGTTTTCCAATCGCCGTAAAAGCCTCTAGCACGGAACGCTGTGAACGGTCGATTATGTCGATATCGCCCGCATACCCCAGTAGCTGGGCAGATCAATTGAAGATAGTGCCTTCCGTGTTTACAATTGTCCTGCGGTCTATTTTCTCTAACACGAGATTAAAGAAGTCACATGATAGCGCATCTCCTTGCCGAAATACGGTGCAAGTTTTCAATAATTCGGAAGAGCTGCTACTAAACTGCAAAATACACCGCGTGTTTTCAAGACTTACGCGACACATCTGGATCAGTTTTGCTGTGGTCCTCTATTCGGCCATGGCCATATAGAGCAGGACGGCTTGAGACGTGGAACCACTTAACACCTTCTAAATTGTAAATATACGTATGCACTTTTAAATAAAACACTAGCTTGAGGCGAACGTGTCATTTGCATTTTGAGAATTAATAAAAACAAAAACCTCCGCTAAGACTATGACTGTAGCCTTACAAACGCATATGCGCATACAGAAACTTTAGTTAAATAACTACAAAAAGTATGTAGGATTGCCTTGTAGACTTCTTGAAGTATGGCACGGCGACCCTTGGGTTTTCTACCCATATTCACACCTGATTTGTAAGTTTGGAATTGTTTACGACTATGCGTCTTCGACTAACTTGAATGACTGGTAACTCACTTTTTGGGATAGTTGGGGTTTTTCGAAAAAAAATTGGGTATTTGGTCCCGTGTTAGAGGATGGCGACTGGAGAAAAACATATCACTCGAACTCTATGAACGGCACCAAGATGTAGATACAGTCCGAAAAGCTTAAACACGACGACTACATTGGCTTGGTCACATCAAGTTAATCGACAATAATGCTCTAGCAAAGAAGATCTGCGACTCATAGCCCCAAGGATCGAAACGGCCAGTAAGACCGAAACCGTGTTTAAAAGGCAAACCTACCGTCGATGCCGGAGCGCTTGGTCTGGACAACTGGAAGCAGCAGAACGGGATCACGTAGAACGGAAGGTTGTAGTGCATGAGACGGGTTGAGAGCCCGTTTAGGAAAGACAAACGCTAGGCCAGCGCCCCAGATGCCTTCAGATTAATGTCGTTTCTTCTCTTAAATTATTGTAAATCTGTACGTCTGCTTGTTTTTTATGAAAAAGTTTTTTTTTTGAAATACAGTCCTGGCAGTTAAAAATTTGACCGTCAGGTAGTGAGCACAGCCGCTTACTTATTAGGACAGACAAATGACGCGTTTCAAGTACTCCTTTCCTTTAATTTCTCAGAACATCTCCAGAAAAGGAAGATCATAAACAAGTCTTCGTTGAGCCAGTGGTTGGAGATTGAATCTCAATTCTGGAACATCATTAGGCGGACTGCCCGCCTTTTAATACTGTCTCACGCGATCATCGCTTGGTGATAGAGGTTTAAATAGTAGGGAACTCGCAGTTGACCTGCAAATTTAACGCAAACTCCAGATGTGAGAGCAAAACTCAATCCCTTGACTTACTTGTGCTTTATAAAGGGAATTTGCTTCTGGGGAAAGTACCTTCTAACTATGAAAAGGTTACTTAGTTTGATAGCTTCTCCAACCATTTGCTTGTGCGAAGTGGTAGCCGAATCGGAACGGCATATTTGCGGTACTCCTGCATTTATAGCAAAGTAGTCCAAGGAAACTCCATCGATCACATCTTGGATTGATCGTCCATGAAAAAAATTCTGCATCCAATCACAGAGTTTATCGGGTATTCCGAATGATTTGTCATGTTCTCCATATCAGAGGTACAAAGCTGAGTAGGTCACCCGTTGAGCGACGGCTTCGAAAGTCATACTGCCGATCAGTTATTATTCGACATTTATTATCTTTTCCATTTCTTTAGACAACGCCTATGTTGTCTGCATAGTTGTTGCAAAACTTTTGGAGAATTATTTTGTGGCTGGAAGTTTTTCCCTTTTTGTGGTGTTGCTGAATTGCCTGCCTCTCTTTCGCGTTTGTATGAGAACGTTGATTGATATTGCCTTTTCGACAGGGTTCGTAGGATCTCCGTTTGAACATGCCAGTACCAACTGAGCCGGTCGCGCTCCATTTTCTTCGAGATAGGTTGTTTGACGTGAAGGCTTCCTCGGATCTTGGAACTTCCTATTCGATCAATCTTTGATACTCCTGCTGTCATTTATGCGAAGCATCTTCAACTCAGCTGCCGTTAATTTGCCTCGTACTGTTTGTACGATTCCCAACAGTGTGAACCGTATGCCTTCCTTTCAGCGTAGAGGACATTTTTCGGTAACAGAAGGTGGCAGAGTTTTCTCGCTATTGATCATACATTCCACATATTTTACCTTTTTGCACCACACCTTTTTGAATCACTCTTCCAGTCATACAAATGTGTGGAATAGGTCGGAATGGATCAGAGAACGGGCTGCAAAAGTATTCTGTTTTTTCGGACTAATGTAATTTTGGAGGAGAATGGTATAGTCTCCACCAAAATTACCACCCGTACATCAAGTGCTCGTTGTAGGGAAGTTTGATCCTCGTTAACGATCGCTCCATCGTCAGCAAAGAATGACTGGTGCGCTTTGAAGTCCGTCAATTTTCCTTCAAGCTGATATTTAAGGATTGTAACATCTATCAAGGGACTTAAAACACTTCCCTGGTGTACACCGACCGATGCCAACGTCTTACTCTTGTCTTTACTCCCTCATACATATCCATGATCATATAGGTTTCTGGAACTCCTCGCTGTCTTAGCGCCACCCATAACAGATCCCTTGGTTGTCTATCATATCAAATGCCTTTTCAAAATCAATCAACACCATATGCAAATCCTTTAAGGAATCACTATGTTGTCTATCATGATCCTTATACTTTGGATTGCATCTATGTTTGATTACCGGCGACAAACCCGCACTGATAGCCGTATTATTTTAAGCATTGGGCTATCTAACACCCGCTGAAAGATCTGGTGTGTGGCAAAAGTTTGATTGATCGGTAATGGTCATAGTCTGGCGTATCGCCTTTTCCTTTGTTCAAAGGAAGAAGAAAATTTTCCCAGTTGTCATCAGTGCCGAGGAAAATTGTTTAAGTCCGAGGAAATTGTCCATTTAGAAGTCCTTCACAATACTGTTGCATCCTGTAGTAGTATTTTTTCCTCATCCTTCGTTAATGATGTGATGGATATAATTTTGCATATTTGTAATAAATGCTTCGCTTTTCTTTTTGTCCAGATTGTACCATTTGATTTTCACAAACTTTTGTTTGCTTAGTTTTGTCTATCCCCACCGCCATTAAATTTTCTGTCAGGAGGAGGCGGTGTTGCTGGGCGATTGCGTCTCCTACGATCACTTTACAATCTTAAGGCCGAAGCTCATGAAACGTGCTACCAAATGGTATTCAATCTGGGTTTTATTTCCGCCACTGCTGTTAGTGACTAGGAGATGGCGTTTTTTGACGCACATGGTATTTAGAACGATAAGACCGTATGACTTGTACATGCTTAGGATATCTTCACCCAGAGAGTTCCTAGTGCCGTATCCCACTCCTCTATGGCAGTCTTCATAATCTTCGTTTCGCGTCCCGACATGTCCGTTCGATGTTCTTGATGAGGTTGTGAAAATCTAGCCAGAATGCATCTTTTTCTCTCTGCTCGCATCCAATTTGGGGACAATATTCCACACATCATCACACATCATTGATTAATTTGGTAGCTATCAAATTTGCAGTCAATCACAAATTCGTCGTTGACAAATAAATTTTGAGAATTTGAGAATTGTTTTTTGGGGAAAGTAAAAGACTAAATTTTTTATTGCGTATGTACTACATTTGCTGGCGATTTAGGTGGCAACGCTGGTCATCAGACAAATGATTGTCATTCTATTCGTTCCAGTTCTGTTTCTTTGTTCTTCCATACTGGATCCGGAATGGATACAAAATTAAAAAACTCTGTATTTTCTACTCCTTACCGGGTAAAAATAAAGAAACACACTCAATGATGACGGCTATTGAGGGGTTGTATGTGTGGCGGTTGAGAGTGCTGCCCGCGAGCTCTACGGGCAAAAAAGAAGGGAGGAACACCGACTTCTCAGAAGGAAAAAGAAGGAGCACGAGAAGTGAGCGATCGAATCAATTGAGGGACGCTACTGCAGAGGCAATGTTCGAAAGTTCTACCAAAGAGTAAAACGATCCACCCAAGGATAGAAGGCCCGAACAGAAGCCTGCAGAGATGAGCATGGGGATACAGTAGTAGATTAACAGTTGGTGCTGAGGATTTGGAAAGAACACTTCTGCAGACTGTTAAACGGAAGAGACAGCCAACAACCCGCTGTCAGGCAGAATGATCTGTTCAGCTTGGACGATGATAGCCAAAACTTTCGTCCACCCGACCTACACGAAGTGAGAAAAGCAATCTCCAAACTTAAGACCAACAAAGCTGCTGGAGCGGATGGCCTTCCGGCCGAGCTTTTCAAAGCAGCGGAAGATGGCATCGTGTGCCCCATCCACAAGAAAGGAGATACTCTGAACTGCGCCAACTACAGAGGAATAACTCGCCTGGATGTCGCGTATAAGATCTTGTGGGCTGTATTGTGTGAACGCCTAAACCCTTTCGCCAACAACCTGATCGGCCCATTGTATTGTATTGTATTGTATGTGCAGTGAGGTCATCAGTAGATGACAAGCACTTAGACCTATTGGTCCATTGTACTTCAGCATATCTGCCCGCTCGCTGGTTATTGGCGATTAGTAAGATACAGTGAGGGAGAACCTGCCAGTAGCCTTGGCAAAGCGATGAATATTAGCAAGTTCAATGTCCCCCATCTCATCTTCGTTGACGAACTGTTTGCCTATAGTGGTGAGCCTGGTTCTGGCGAAAGCCGGACATTCACAGATGAAGTGAGATACCGTTTCATCCGCCTCCAGGCAGCACTCACATAGGCCCGAGCTCCTAATGTGGATGGTTTTGAGGTGCTCGTTAAGAGGACTAAAACCGGTGACGAGACCAATCAAGGGTCTCAAGTCTTTCCTGTTTAGTCCAAGCAAAAACTTAGCTCTGCTGATTTTCGGACCGTCCACTAGCTTCTTCGAATACCTGCATGAGACCAGGTCATGCCAGTATTCGGAATGTTGTTGGCGTAGAGCCGAATCCATTTCACGTTTGTGGACGGATGAGCAGCATCCTATAGATGGTTGTGGGCCAATGAAGGCTGTTGAAGAGCCCTTCCTGGCCAGAGCATCCGCTCTTTCATTACCATCGATACCTGTGTGCCCAGGAACCAAGGCAAGTGATACCGAGTTACATCTACCCAGACGGTTAAGCTTAACCATAGTTTCCTCAACTATTTTTGAGTTGAGAGAACCAGCCGAACAGGCTTTGATAGCGGCTTGGCTATCTGAGCAGATGTATAAGGTTTTACCCTTAATCCTTCTGATTAACAGGATATTGGCGGCAGTGGCAATCGCAAAGATTTCTGCCCATATCAGTGTGCTTTTAGGCCAGGAAAGTCAACCATCGACCAAATTTTCACACTCCGACAGATCTTGGAAAAACCCAGGAATTTCAGATCAATACACACCATTTATTTTTCGACTTTTAAGTCGCCTATGATAGCGTATATAGGGACGAATTATACAAAGCCGTGTTAAGTTTTGGCATCCCCGCCAAACTCATCCGTTTGTGCAGGATGACGATGGAGCCATCTCACTGCTAAGTCAAAGTCGGCAAGAACACCACCGAGCCATTTGATGTCCAAAAAGGTTTGAGACAAGGCGACGCGCTATCATGCATTTTCTTTAACATCGTTCTTCAAGCAATTGCACGGAACTCACAAGCCAACACAAGAGGTACAATTTTTCAAAAGTCCGTTCAACTACTTGCCTATGCTGATGATATTGACATTATTGGGAGAACGCGGCGAGCTGTCAGTGGCGCATTTGCAAGCATCGAAACGGAGGCGGCGAAGATGGGTCTGGCTGTTAATGAGAACAAAACGAAGTATATGCTGTCAACAAGAAAGGACTCTCAACATCGGCGACTCGGACAAAACGACACGATGGACAGATACAACTTCGAAGTAGTTAACGACTTTGTCTACCTGGGCTCCCCTATCACTTCGCAAAATGACATCGGCGCAGAGATCAAGCGAAGAATCACTCTTGCCAATCACTGTTTCTTCGGGCTTAGAAGGCACCTAAGAAGTAACGCCCTCTCTCATAGAACCAAGGAGATATTGTACAAGATTTAATGAGCTTCCAAATACAATAAAAAATGAAAGAGTTTTCCGAACATTTAAAATGTTGTTGATTCAACACATTAGATATCAGATTTCATAAATTTTGTATATAATTGTTATTGAATAGTGTAAGTTCTATAATTACTATTGTAAATTAATAGTTTATATTAACTAAATAAACATATACATACATACATACATACAAGACCTTAATCATCCCGGTCCTGCTGTTTGGTGCAGAAGCATGGACCCTGTCAAAAGCGGATGAAAACCTTCTGGGATGCTTTGAGAGAAAGATTCTTCGAGTGATATTCGGTCCAGTTTGTGACGATGGAGTGTGGAGAAGAAGATTCAACGACGAACTATGCGGGCTATACAGCGACGCTGGCCTGGTCAAAAAGCTAAAAATACATTGGCTGAGATGGCTGGGACACGTGGAGCGTATGGACAACAACGCACCAGCCCGAAGAGTCTTCGAATCCACCCCTGAGGGTCAACGCAGCAGAGGAAGACCCCACCTTAGGTGGCGCACACAAGTGGAGAACTAGATAACAACCTCAACCAACTTGGTGTGCGCAACTGGAGGCAGCTAGCGAGGGACCGAGCTGGTTGGAGGGACTTGTTGGTTGAGGCCGTGGTCCACCCCGGACTGTAAGCGCCACCAAAAGTAAAAAAGTAAAATAATGTGTGGCGGCAGCAGACGGATAGCGGAACGCATCGACAAATTGCGATAACGGAAATTCGAAAATCAGAAAAATAGTGAATGACGGCTATTGAGGTTGTGTGTGTGGCGGAAGCAGTCGGATATTGGAACCCACTTTACAATTTATCCGATTTCGAAACACGACACTGCAATAGCAGGAGCAATTGGGTTCCGATATACATACAAAGAATCCTTCTTTAGCCGTACAACACGAATGTGGAATGCTCTTCCCCGTTGTTTGTCCTACCCATTTTAAATTACAAACATTTAAAACCAACGTGCATCGGTTTCTTCTCTTGTCATTCTTACGCTCGTTTCCTTAATGCCCACACTGTGTAACAAACGCATCTACATTATAAGGGTAATAAAAATCCCTTTAAAGCGCGTAAAAATACGACACATTTTGTGGACATAGTAATGGCGGTTAGCGAGCGGTTGTGTGCGTGGCGGCAGAAGTAGCCTACTTACATCTCAAAAATAAGAAATAATCGAGTAACCTGGTTCTTCAATTCAGGTGACGATATGAAAGGGCAATAAATCGGAGGCTTGATTATTACATTAATACAATTTCCAAAACACTTACCAATTGTTGACCAAACTGCTGAAGAAGATGCATCATTAATCGGTTCAATTTGAGGTTGGCGTCTTGCAAGCTGCACCTGCAAGTTAATTCCCGCAATATTTTTGCTGTGCATTTCAGCAATGGCTCGATCAGCAGACTCTGGTTTTGAAAAAGTAACAAAACCACGGCTGCACATGAAATAATTAGAATGATTCATTTCTTAAACTTCATCTTACCCCTTTTCGATTTCCATTGAGACATTAACAATGGTTCCAAAGTCATTGAAATTCTTCTTCAAGAATTCCTCAGTAACTTTGTTTCCAGAAACGAAAATTGTGTGCCCAGCACGTGGTTTATCGGCTTGTGTTGTATCTAGTCCTTTTTCATTAAGTCCACGCTCTTCGCGGTCACGTTCGGTTGCAAATTTTTGATACAAATCGTGCATACGCGGTTCTTCTTTTATTATCTCGCTAATGTTCTCTTGAGCAACATCGTTTTGGGTCGATGAAAACGGCTGGTAGGAGGAAACGCTTGCTTCGGGAATAACGCGTTTTCGCTCCTGACCTAAAAAAACAATACATAATAAAGAATTCACTTTTTTAAGAGAATGTTATCTCACCTTTGGGTCGTTTGAAAGAAGTTTGATCCTGTTTGGTTTGTTGTTTCTGGATTGCAGGAATTGCACCGCTTTTGATAAGTTTTCGAGCCACTTCCCGTGCATCTCTGGCATCGGTTGGGCGCTTCAAAGTTAATGGTTTTTCTGGTTCTTGCTTCGGTGCCTTTAGAGCTTGCAAGGCTTTTTTCTGTGAAAGTCAAGCCGCGATTAGTTTATGTGGCGTTGCGAAGGCATAAGAGGACTTACTTTTTTTTTTAGTTTTTGATATTTGGCTTGGAGCATATGCTCCTCTTCGGTTAAATGAGAAGGAAAATGAATGTAAACCATTGGTTTTGTTTTTTTATCCAGAGTAACAAATTTACAAAAATTGTTTGTTTATTTCAAATTGAATGACAAATGACATTCGGACCGGAGAGAACGGAAAGTCAGAAACTATAATGAAAGCATTCAGAAATCATTGCATAAACTAGAATTATGTAAATAAAAGCATTCAGCAATGCAATAAGATCCCAAAATATTCAGAGTAATACAGTTGCTGTTTATTTACCAACTTCAATATACCAGTTCCACATATGAAGCCCTCCGTGACCACGGAGGTTCACAGCATGAGAGCTTCTTTGGCTTGATATGGCAGAAAGAGACAATATGTGAAGGTACAAACAAACTGACAATGGCCAGTTAAGTGTACATTAATAAAATAAAAACAAAAACTAGCGAATGTACTGTATTACATTCTAAATTGTGAATTCAGGAGAAAATATGGAGACAAATTAGTAAATCAGGCTAATGAAATTAACTGGTTTGTATCTACATTAATTCACTGATTTGGTCAACCTATTCCAGGCATAAATATGAATGGAGGAGTGATTCCCAAGTGCGATAAGTTAAATAGCGAATATACCCGTGATGACGAGCTTAAGTATGGTTGGGTAAAAGTGGCGGGAAAACTCTGCCTTCTGTACTTGACGAAATGCCCCTAAGCAAAAAGAAAAGTTCTTCACCGCGCTCGGCACTCACATACAATTTCCATTGGGCTTTTTAGATTTTGTTCTCAGATTATTTTTTTTTTGAAGTAGATCTAGCGTGACACTTGACAGCCCACATTTTGTTGACAAACAAATTACTGGAAAATCTGTTATATCCGAAGTCATTGTTGTTAAATTATTTCAAACAATTAAATAAATTAAAAATTAACAAGCAATATTAAATATTTATTATCGCTCATTTATTTTACTTTTCTTGGGAAGCAAACAAAATTATATTATTATTCAAGAAATTTATTTTTCGCTGAAGCAAGCTTAAACAAGAATATTGTTATTTTCCGGTGGAAGCAAAATAATACGTTTATTGTTGTTCACTTATTTTATTTTTCAGAGAACAATATAAAATACAGGTATTAACTGTTGCAAATTTAATTTTTCACAGAAGGAAGCAAAAACACCAAATAAATTATTGTTCGAGAAATTTATTTTATGCTGCAGCACGCAGAAGCAGAAATGAACTATTGTTTTTTTTTCATTCTGACGGAAGCAAAATTACATTTTAAATTATTGTTAACTAATTTTATTTCTAATAGAACAGTATAAAACACAGGTATTTATAGTTGAAATGATGTTTTCTCCACAAAAACATGAACGCGTCGAAATGTTTATTGACAAACTTCAAAGTGACAAATGCGTAATACTTTACTGTTAGTGCAAGTAGGCGTAAATCTTGCTTTGTAATCGAGATTTGCAAATACGTAGTGATCTAGATAAAAATATATAGATTTTTTGGGCCCAATGGAAAATGAAAACTGATCTCAGAACCGATCTAAATTTCGCCCAATGGAAAACGACATACGGCATCATAGGTCTTTCAGCAATATTCAAGGGAGACACTTTGACTGCAGTTCGAGGAAACTTTCCTCCGAATTTCGTGCGACTCTGCACTTATTGTCGCTTCCGAGATGTATCTCTGTAATGCCCCCTAGGAACTTATCGATATATTGTTATTGGGAATGGAAGGTTTTGGGACCGCGATATACGGTTCTCCTTTTATAAAATGGGAGGGACTAAGAGCAATTTTATCAGCACCTGAAATCTGATTTTGAAATCTCGGTTTTGAAGCAAGGTTTTGAGGCAAAATAATCTTACAATTGAGTCCCGATGCAGACAGCCCGGCAGAATCATTTTTGCTAATTACTGAAAATCTGAACAACACATAAAAGTTCTAACGATTTGATTCCAATTAACTATTTTCAGCATTTTTTTTAAATCATTTTTTTCGCATGGCGCTGCTGCGAAAGCAGAATTTGTTGGTCCTCTCGTTCGGCCTTTACCTTAGTCTTTTTCTTTGCTGTAGAATTCCGCAACTGCGATATGAATCTTTATGTGTTTTTGCTTATGTGGGGAAGGAAATAATATTATGCATAAATTTATTAGCTGCTCTAATAATTTGCTTGGCAACAATAAGGGGACCTTCAATTTTCACCCTAATACTATTTTCATTGCATATAAAAACGACGTTAGGTTAGGCCAATGACATACTGAATGCGGTCATAGGCTCATTCACAATTTTCTGCAAAGACGCATGGTGCGATAGAACGAAACGTCATTTTAAAGCAAATACAAATTTTTGAAATTGAAAATGGGAAGAAATTTCAACAAATTTAAACGCGGTGGCAATAATAACAGAGGTTATTTTTCCAAGGATTTTAGAGGCAAGGGACCGAGAAATAACGTTGGTTGGAAGAAAAACAGTGCCCCCAAAAATTTCAATCGTAACGAAAAGTACCATTATAAATTCTACTTTTTGCCGGTATTTCTAAATGACTCCTAGGTTTCAGCAGTTTCAAAAAGTTACGTTGAAGGAAGATCAAGTTGGAATTACCGAATTCGTTGGCAGTGCCCAAGGATTCACAGGCGTAGTGAAGGCAAGATTTTCAGATTTTCATGTGAACGAAATCGATTTGGATGGAACCACATTGCATTTAAATGATATGTCTGTTCCAAAAATAAAGGATCCAGACTACAGTACAGCACATCTAAAAGTTTTGAATTCACTTCTTAACTGGCTTTTGTATTAAGGTATAACTCCAGAGGAGCTGCAGGCTGCTAAAGACGATATCAAGGATGTTTTTACCGAAGAAATGTGGAAAGAAATTGAAGAAATTGCCAAGGGCGACCGCACTAAACCTTTCGAAATGGATGCAACAAATTTGGACAAAGACAAAAGAACAACCATTCATAAGGTGATCAAGAAATTGTACGAGACGGAGTGCAATAGCACAACATTGGAAAAGGATGGCAAAAAGACAATTCGTGTCTTACGAGCTGACAGAAGTAAGTTTTGGATTTTTTAGGTTTTGAGACAATGTGTTTACTTTTTCATGTATATTTGCAGAAATGAAAAAACGTAGCCAGTGGCTCTACCCTGGGGAATATGTTCATTTTCTGGTTTACAAGGAGAACATGGATACTTCGGAGGTTGCTGTGATAATAGCTAACTCTGTAAAGTATGTTATTTGATTGGGGCTATGGAAGTCCAATCGCAAAAGAAATGCTTATTGATTTCATCTCTGGCCGCTTAATACTTTATAATTTTTGTGGACAAAATAATTTCTTTTTTTTAGAACCAAACCATCACAAATTAACTATTGTGGTACAAAGGATAAACGTGGTAAAACAACGCAAAAGTTCTGCGTTAGAAAAAGGCATCCAGAACAAATCGTCCGAGCTGTCCAACGCATACAATCTGTTAAAGTTGGCAACTTTACCTTCCACGACAGTGTCCTTAAGTTAGGAGATCTTAAGGGAAACAGGTAAAAGAAATGTTGTCTTTATTTTATTTTATTTATTTATTTTCAAAAAATTACAATGTTAATAAATTGTATTATAATATTATATAGGCTACCAAGGCTTTCGGCTAATCAAAGTCTTAATAGAAGGACATACAGTAGACGTCCAGTATAACCAATAATATAATATTTTAGGTCATTCGCTAAAACGAAAGAGTACGTTATGTTGAAAGATTTTTTGTAAAATATTCATAATATTAATTGAAAAATTAGTGTGTATTTAACATCTGCACATGCTCTTTTTATTTAGAATTAAATTTAACACATGAGAAAAAAATCGCTGATTTAGCCTTCCTTGTTTTTCCTGAAGCCGCCTTCTTCTTGTTAGAACATGGGCTAAGGAACTTCAGCTTCAAAAATCATCATGCTGCTCATTTTCACTAATGTACGCTGCATTGACGAAATCTCCTTATTTTGTCGCAATAATGAAAGTGGAATTGCATCCTCTTGATCGAAGTCTCCAGATATTCGTAACAAAATGTTTCTTCTACATTTACACGGCATTCGACTCGCTAGTTTATTCCGCGCTTGATTCGGAAGAGTTGGAAATCCTTCAGTTCAGCAGTGATTCATTTTAGATTTGAAACGCATAATGCAATCTAGCAAGCTATTGGGTTATAAGAGTTTTATAAGACGGATGGCGTTCTGGTCCATTGGTTTTTACGGCCCTATTAACGGTGTAACGTTGGTTGGCATAAACATTGCCCAAATTCATTAAAAAAAGAGCTTGAACTTTTTTTTTGTAAATTGTAAGCAGTTAAATACCTTTCTACCCAAACAAATATTTTAAAATTGTTCAGGATTTCATGAAATAGGGAAAATATATTCATAGCTGTGGCACAAAGTTGTCCACGGACCATTTTTTAAAAATGCTGTCAGTCATCCAAGCTGACTTAGAAAAGGAGTAGCCTACGAGTACGTATTTTTGTTAAGAAAAGAACACGGCTTTCTCGATTTTTCAATAACTAAAGGTATAAGTTTCAACAGTTTAAATGCATTTGCACAAGCTGTTAACATTGTGTTTCATAATTTTAGCCGACCTGCGGCTGCTTCTTCACCACCATGAACATTAGAAGGTATAATCTGCTACAAACTTCCAGAAAAGCCCACTCTCATCGACAATAAAAATCATATCCATTGTGAGTCTATTGCGTGATGGCTTCCTTTCTGAACGGCCCAACTTAATCAACGTTCGATGATAATATTTCTCCGGACTCGCTGAAAATTCGAGTCCCGAACAGTTTCTCAAACTTTGTAAGCCACCCATCACTCCGTTTGGCCAAACACTTACTTACTTGCTTAGGTGGCGCTACAGTCCGGGGTGAACCTGGGCCTCAACCAATACGCCTCTCCAGTTAGCACGATCTTTGGCTAACTGTCTCCAGTTGCGCAGTCCAAGTTGGTTGAGATCCCCTTCCACTTGCGCGCGCCACCTAAGGCGAGGTCTTCCTCTACTGCGTTGTCCCTCCGGGTTGGAATCGAAGACTGTTCGGGGCGGAGCGTTGGTGTCCATTCGCTCTACATGTCCTAGCCATCTTAGTCGACTGATTCGCACTTTTTTGATCAGGTCGATGTCGCTGTACAGCTCGTAGAGTTCGGTGTTAAATCTCCTCCTCCGAAGCCCGTCAACGCAAATGGGACCGAAAATCACTCTAAGAATTTCGCGTTCGAAACGACGAAGAAGATCTTCATCCGCTTTTGTTAATGTCCACGCTTCTGCGCCGTAGAGCAGGACTGGGATGCTGAGTGTCTTATATAGAGTCTCCTTAGTTTTTCTTGACAAGGCCTTAGTAATCAATTGCCGTCTTAGGCCAAAGAAACAGCGGTTGGCAAAGGTAATTCTTCGTTTGATTTCCGCTGTGGTGTCATTATCAGAATTAATAGCGGAGCCGAGGTAGACAAAGTCCCTAACTACCTCAAAATTATAGCTGTATATCGTGACGTTCTGTCCGATTCGTCGATGTTGTGTCCCTTCTTGTTGGCAGCATATATTTTGTTTTGCCCTCATTCACCACTAAACCCATTTTTACCGCTTCTGTGCTAAGACTATCAAATGCACCAGTGACAGCTCGCTGTGTTCTGCCACTTATGTCAATGTCGTCAGCATATGCAAGTAGTTGCCCAGACTTTTGAAAAATTGTGCTTCTAGTGCTGGCTTGCGAGTTTCGCACAATTTTCTCAAGTATGATGTTGAAGAAGTCACATGACAACGCATTACCTTGTCTAAATCCTTTTTTGACATCAAAGGTCTCAGTGAGATTGTTTCCGACCTTTGTGGAGCAGCGGGCGTTCTCCATCGTTCTGCACAATCTGACAAGTTTGGCAGGGATGTCAAAACTAGACATGGCTCTGTATAGCTCGTCGCTATAGATGCTGTCATATGCGGCCTTAAAATCGATAAAAAGATGGTGGGACTTCTTGGGTTTTCTCCAGGATCTGCCGCAGTGTGAATATCTGATCGGTCGTGGACTTACCGGACCTAAAACCGCACTGGTAGGGATCAATCAGGTCGTTGACGAATGATTTCATGCGTTCACACAGTATAGCAGACATGATCTTATAGGCAGTATTCAGGAGAATGATGCCTCTATAATTGCGCAGTTTAGAGGGTCTCTTTTCTTGTGGATCGGGCAAACGATGCTGAGGTTCCATTCACCAGGCATACTTTCTTCTGACCAAATCTTGGAAACGAGCTGGTGTATACTCTCCACCAGGTCATCTCCCACTGCCTTAAAAAGCTCGGCATTTAAGCCGTCTGGTCCAGCAGCTTTGTTGGATTTAAGTTTGGATATCGCTATCCTCACTTCGTTTTGGTCATGTGGACGGAAGTCTTGGCTTTCATCGTCCAGGCTGAATGGTTCGTTCTGCCTGGCAGCGTAATTTGTGTCGTCTTCGCCGTTTAACAGTCTGCAGAAATAGTTTTTCCATGTCCTCAGTACCGACTGTGACTCTACTACAAGATTTCCTTCTTCGTCGCTACAGATCTCTGCTCGGGTCTTGTTTCCATGACACGTCCTTTTTACCTTTTGGTAAAACTTCCGAACATTGTTCCTGGAGGAGTAGTTGGATCAAACATCTCACATAAAAAAAATACTGGGAATAACAACACATATTGCATGAAACAGCAATGGACGTGAACAAAATGTGGTTTTAAACATTTTCGTTAAATCGGAAAGCAAGTTTGTGCGAACGTTCACTATTTAAAAATGCCAATGCAAATTTTAACAAGCGTTTGTTATATCGGCATTCGTTATACTAGACGTCCATTGTATTCTAAATTAATATGAGTTAATCTAATTTAATGGTGTTTTGTATTTTAATTGTTAGCTCGATATTTTCTCATTAGGATACATGAGTAATTTTGCAAGGGTTTTGTTACTGCAAAGGTTGTGTATGTGTATATTGTTAGAGCTCGTTCCCACTAAGACGAACCGTCTGTTTAAACGAAATTATCCCAGTGCTGTGGTGATATTTAAGAAGTTTGAACGGCTGTTAGCAGTAAAAAAAACGTCCGTTAAAAAGCCCTGATCCGTTCTTTTTCTCGGATCCGTCTAAATGCGAACATATTATGGTATATCCGTCTATTTAGACGGACTGAGAAAACAGATAGTCCGTTTTAGTGGCAACGTGGCCTTACGGTTTTTTAAAAAAAATGTGGTTGCTCATGGGAAATATGGGAGGGTTGGTTTTGGATATTATAGAGCCGTGTGTGAAGTTGTTATGGCCCAATGTTAGGAGCCTAAAGCACAGCTGGGTGGATAGATTCCTCTTTATCCTTCTGGTTGAGGGCCGAGTACTGACGGGTGTACTGTTTTCAAGAATCTTGGTTGAACCATGGGTGTTAAAGTTTTTTCAGCGTATCTGTAATGTCTCTGTAACTTTTCTAAAGCTTTTAATCTTTTAGATTTCGCATAGCATTGCGTCATATCGATGGAGATCGGGCGGAAATCGAAAAATCCCTAAAAAGTGTCAAGGAATACGGCTTCATAAATTACTATGGTCTTCAGAGATTCGGGAATAATGCTGCCATTCCCACATATCAAGTGGGAATAGCTCTTTTGAAGAGTGACTACAAGACGGTACTATTTGCTTTAACAAAATCTTTGTATCATTTAATAACGTATATATAAATTTTGCCCTGCAGGCGTGTGAGCTAATTTTAAAACCACGAGACAATGACATACCCTTCATGGTTAGCATTCGCGAAACATGGTGGAAGGATCGAGACTCAAAAGCAGCAGCAGCAATGTTTCACAATGATAGGTTCATTGAAAAGAAGCTCTTAGACGGGCTGGCTCAATATGGAGAAAAGGATTACGCAAATGCGTTACGCAAGGTAAGACTAAAAATATGTTTTCGGCACTTTCTAAAGATTACAACATTTCTAGATTCCTCGAAACATGCTGCTCCTGTACACTCACGCATATCAGAGCTTAATTTATAACCGCGTAGCATCGAAGAGGATCAAAGAGCATGGATTAAGGCTGATTGTTGGCGATTTAGTCTATCGAAATCAAAATGAACTTGATGAGATAACAATCGATAGTGAGGACGCACTAAGCACCGTGGATGAAGCTTCAGACACAAACGTAGCAACCGACGATGTCGCAGCAAAGGAAGACGATATGGCAGCAAAGCAAGACGATGTCGGAGCAAAGCAAGACGATGTCGGAGCAAAGCAAGACGAATCTGTATTTAAACAAAAAGTAAAATCATTGACGGAGAAAGACATATCAAGTGGAAAGTACACAATATTCGATATTGTTCTACCACAGCCTGGACATGATATAACTTATCCAGCAAATGAGGTGGCTCAGTGGTACGAAGATATACTGGCCGAGGAGGATCTTAGTTCAGAGAAGCTCAAGCACGGTGTAAAGACATTCTCTTTAGGTGGTGCTTACAGAAAACTTCTGATTCAGCCACAGAATATGTCTTGGTACTTTAAGAAGTACAATACACCTGAGGAGGATGTGATATCATCGCACTTTGAGAAGCACACTGATAAGATAGAACAGCCAAATGAAGGCGAGGGGAAATTTACAGCACTGGTATTGGACTTTTGTTTACCTGCTTCGGTATATGCGACAATGTTTCTGAGAGAAATTTTAAAGTCTGATACATCAGCGACTCATCAGGCTCAAATAGAACGAGACGAAATGAAAAAGCATGAGGAGAAGAATCTCGATGAATTGAAAAAGAAGAATGAAGAGAATGTAAGCGAAATGACTGTTTCCTTGGAAGTGGACGAAAAAGTTGACGACGATATTAAAACTGCTGAAACACAATCAGTTGAAGATGATTATGAACCAGAGGTCAAAAGGGCGAAAAGTAATACTGAACAGATTTAAAATTTGTATTGAAACTTGGATAGTGGGCTAAATACAATATTTTTTTTCAAAATTATTTTTTATCTTTTTGCTCTCGTTGATGTGTAAATATCTTTTTTCTCGGTAGGGGCTAGTTGGAAATATTGAGCGTCACCGTCATCGTTAGATTTTCAGCGTCATCGTCAGATTTTCATACCACGTGAGTTAATCGGTGCTCACCAGATCACCGCAATTAAACGACGTTGGGCGCAGTTAGTACGTAGATGGGTTACCGTTTGAGAATAACCGCGTGTCGTTGTTTTTTTTTTATTTTATTTATTTCGTTATACATTTTCCAGTTTTAATTATGTTCAATTTTAGAGATTATTATGTCCTTACGAAACACCGGGAAGTTGTGTGGAAGTAGATTTGTTTTGAATAATTGAGGTTGTATAGCTTGAAGTTGTACATCAGTTGAAGGTAAGAGGAAAAATATCGATTTGTACTTCGGTAACCGGTGGCTGATTTAAGAATGTCACTTTTAGTTGTAATAAGGTTATTTACCGAGTGGTCCTTGGAGAACCACTTAAGGTCCTTAAGCCTGAAAGAAACATTTTTTCAAAAACTCCTAAAAAACCGCGCATTATATTGTGTTCAATGTTATTTGACTAACAGATCCTTGGAACAACATAAAGGTCCTTAAAAGTAGAAAAAAGGATATTTTTCCAAAATGCCATTAGAATCCACACGGTATATCTGTGTTCAATGTTATTTGACTAAGAGGTCCTTGCACCAACAAAAAAGGTGCTTAAAAGTCGAATAAAGGATATTTTTCCCAAATGCCGTTAGAATCCACACGGCATATCTGTGTTGTTATTTGACTAAGAGGTCCTTGCAACAACAGAAAAGGTCCTTAAAAGTCGAAGAAAGGATATTTTTCCAAAATGCCGTTAGAATCCACACGGTATATCTGTGTTCAATGTTATTTGACTAAGAGGTCCTTGCAACAACAAAAAAGGTCCTTAATAGTCGAAAACAGAATATTTTTCCAAAATGTCATTAGAATCCGCACGGTATATCTCTGCTCAATGTTATTTGACTAAGAGGTCCTTGAAAACAACAAAAAGGTCCTCAATAGTCGAAAACAGGATATTTTTCCAAAATGTCATTAGAATCCGCACGGTATATCTGCGTTCAATGTTATTTGCCTAAGAGGTCTTTGGAAACACAAAAAGGTCCATAAAAGTCGAAAAATGGATATTTTACCAAAATGTTTGTTGTTCCTAGCACCCCTCAGTCAAATAACATTGAACTCATATATACCGTGCCGTTTCTAAAGACATTTTGGGAAAATATCCTTTTTCGGGTTTAATTATTGTGGCTCCAAGGAAGAAATTGTAAAATAACCTGATGTAAAATAGAAGGGATATTCAATCAATTTTTATTTTTAACGAAATATGCATAATAAATCCCAATAAATTATCACCATTATAGCAAAATAAAAAATTTTGATTTATCTATTACATAGTTATTACTTTGCAGCTAACAAGCTACAGCTAAAAAGTAACCAACTTTTGTTGTCATCCGCAACTAACTTTGGCAACCTAACGAGCTTAGTTACACAACCTGCAACCAATAGCTAATAGCAAAAATTAGTTGTCATTATGATAGCTAACCACCAAATCGATTGCATTTTTAGCGCAGCTAACTTAACTACGTTAGTAACTTAGTTATGGCGTTAGCTAGATAACAAATTAGGTAGCTAACGCGCAACTGTGCCTACATGTTTACACATCAACTATACCGTGAGTGTAGCGTGGCTCACACCTTTTTTTATTTACTGTGGAAGTAGAACATTATTGCATCCAAATTTATTTAAGTATTATTGGCCACGGTTCGGAAATTTGGTCGGCGAAAGTGAGTGAAAATTGAATGTGATGAGGGTTTTTGTTTTTTAACATCGATTCGACGACCGTAAGAAAACCATGACATGCTTAACATTTTTCTCGTGAATTAAACAAACAATCTCTCAGTTGAACTATTGAAATCCTATGAAAATAATTTCCAATCATCAAGCGGTTCTATAGTTTCAGTTAAAGAGATTTCATGAACAACTCAACAAAATATTACTCCCTCTCAAGATGACAACTAATAGGAAATGCAAAGGGAAACGTCATAAAACCGATGGTTTTTGTGTAAATTTACTCCCTACTTAAGGGGTTTCTCTGCGATCCGGGGAACGCTGCTTCCAGTTGTCCATACCAAGCCGCCAGATCACTTGGTCTTCAAAACGGAGGTGCGGTCTTCCTTGTCTGGGAGCTCGGATTCGAAGATCCTTTTTAGCTGGAGCATTATTAACCTCCTCCATTCGCGCTCCTCGCTCACAGGACCGAATATCCAAAGGAGTATTTTTCTTTAGATAGAATTTAATAATAGCTCTCCTATACTGCTTATCGTCCAGCACTCGTCGCCATAAAGCAGAATGATTTGTAGAACTACACTTGGTCTTTCGGGTTTCCGCAATTGACGTTTTGAATCCATTTGTTTTGCCAAACCGAAGTAGCCGAAGTAACAAAAAAATAAATAAACAAATATTAGGCATTAACGGCCCATACAGGGCCTAAAACCTAGCTTCTAGAACCACTTTTTTGTGCGAAATGGAAGGGACCTACAATTTTAAGCTGAATCCGAACGGCATATTTGAGAAGCTTCTCATGACAATTAATACTCTTGGATGTTTGTCAGACGTTCGCTGAAGTAGGTACGGTCCCCTTAAAAGTTTTCTAGTAGGGCATTTCTTCATCGAATCTCCACTAAAGTGTCATTCGTGAAGTTGATGTTTTTTGAGGTAGGCGAAAACGCTTACTGCTTCAAAGATGCCGCTTTTTTGCTAGTCGGTGGAGAAATGTTTTGTCCTCACTGACTTAAAAGCCGAACAATTTCGCTTGTTCTACAATCGCCATGACCTCAACCACGGCACGCTGAGATCGGCCGATGATGTCGATAACACCTGCCCTGCGGACTATCTGCTCCATTACAAGACTGAAGAAATCACATGACAGCCCATCTCTTTGCCGGAATCCACGGTTCAGGTTTGAAATATATCAATAGAGCAATTTTCATACTGCATATTGTAAAGCGTGTTTAAATTTATTATTATTATTTGTTGTGAAAATTTAAAGGAATAAGTTCAAAAAAGTCTCAAAAAGTAGGTAACTAGGGAACTTCTACGACTAAAAAGTTTCTTTTTTTTTATTCTTACAGAAAGTGACGACACACAGCGAAGTGGTACTACTAAAATAAAAACAATACCAATAAAATTGTTAAAAAGAAAACCTACTTTTAAACGCGTTTATATATTTTCAAGAATTTCACTTGGGAGTAGGAATGCATATGTACCTATTTGATTGATTATTTCTTCACAACAATAACGGTTCTAACGGTTCGAAATGGTCAAGTGAAAAGTTTTTAAAAATTCGCCTACAGAAACGTCCACTATTTGAATTTTTTTTATCGATGTATGTAATTAAAAAGCAAAACTGAAATAAATACTCAATGGGCCCGAAATGCTCAATTGTAAATATACAACAATATAACCGTCAATATACGAGTATAAGTCCTTCTGCAAAGTATATAGATAAAGTCGCTCTTATCAAATCCTTTATACAAAGTCTTTTGCCACACCATCTTTTAAATGGGGGTTTTTTAAATCAAAAACTTTGTTTTTTTTTCTAAAAAGCCCTACTTATAACGAAAAAAAAGTTGTGCATACCTATAACAAAATATTTAGACAATATCCTTAACAATTCACACAAACATAGATCTTAACCACGTGTGCTTTTTTGGGGATAGGTTTGCTGTTTATTAAGCGTAATGTAATTTATTTAATAAAACATAGACATGACTTCAGGTGTCGTCACATCATGCGCGGAAAGTGCTTGCAGAAAGCGACTTTTTAGTTGCTTGAAAGCAAACTTGCTGCAAGCACTTTTCAGGTTTTGCAAAAAAGCAAACAAAGATTAAAAACCTCCTCAAAAACTGGAAGAAGAGAACAAATTTTTGGACAAAATACAGCCACACATTCAAAAACTTAAGCCCCAACCAATTGGGGTATATTGGGTTAAACCAATATACCCCAACAATGTCTCACAAAAAAGGATATACATCAGACTTCAAATACTAATACACCACGCAAAAAGTTTTATTCAACAAGGAATCACCTGCTTTATGCCATCTTTGTGAAGAAAAGAGAGTAAAAAACCGTTATAAGAAATATTTTAAGGAAAGTTCATGTGAAGAATGAAACTCTTTCACTGTTTTATTAATAATAACTAGCTGTACCCGCCCGGCTTTGGCCGTGCTCAAAAATTGTATTGCCCAATGTGTTCGTGTAGACAACATAATTATTGTCTATCGAGAGTACATCGTGCAACCTATCCCGCATATGCGAGAGGCAGATGCTCTATCATTAAATCCAACTGAAATCCAATCATTAAAAACGTAGGGATCTAATGTCAAAAAGTGAAATTTTTCATACACAGGGTACTCACTGCGGATTTGATATTTCCCCTCGGCGCGCGGATTTAATGATTGATAACATGATGAATGATGATCCGCAGATTACGGTGTACACAAAAATATTCACTGGAGGACCAACTTGGGTCAAGTCCATTCATTCGGAACAACAATCGTGCGAATAACAAATATGTAAACGTAATATTTTACAAGCTATACGTTAATGGAGGACCGCACGTTAAGAAAACGATTTATCTCTCAATTTTAAAACCATTTACACATGAGCATTAAGGGCCACTAAGGAGTATTGTGGGCGTGTCAGTAGACGGATTTTTAAAATCTTAACACACGAGACAATAATATCCATTTTTTCGATAAACTGGTTTGTTTGAGTTTGTAGGCGTATCAGCAGGCGGATATTACCAATTCTTACACGCAGTAGGTATCTGTTTTAAATGTCTACTTTCTAGCTCGAGTTTTAGATCCTAATTTCTGTTGACGGACGGAGATGGCTAGATCTACAATACTATCGATGCTGATCACGAATATAATAACTTTAAGGGGTCTACTGGCAATAGTAAGGTATGTTACAAACTATGAGTACAAATTAATTATATGTAGGTACTCTAAAAATAGGATATAAAAAGCAGTCAGCAGGAGTTGACTGTATGTAATTATAATAAAAACGGCATTTGTTGCTTTGCATGCTTCTGCAGTTAGTTCGTACTTTTTTTTAATGCAATTCATTTATTTTTAATTAGTCTCAAACCGTAAGCAACAGTTTTTTTATTTAGTGCCAGCTTCAGTATTTGTTATGATACTTTAATAGATAATAAGGCGTATTTGTTACTAACAAAAAAGGAGAAAAAACAGCAGTACATAATGTTAAAAGGAAAAAGAGAAGAAGAAAAGAAAATTTAACTAAAATTAACCTTAATTAAAATGAAAATGAAAAAATTAATAAATAAATAAATTCAGTATTGATTTAAATAAATGAATTTAAGTTGTTCGTTACTACTCGTAGTATTTCATTACTACATTCTAGTGCAAAATAGCAAATAAAAAAAATCGAAACTAATCATCATCATTAAAAGCGCCTCCAGATATAGCTTAACTCTCATCATAAACTGGGATTGGGATGTACATGTACAACTCATCAATCTAACAGCTTGGGGTAGGGAGTTCCATAGTCGAGTAGCATTTATTTAAAAATTGACGCCCAGACACAAGGAATGAATAGCGTAATGGAAAAAGGCCACAACCTCTGTTAGAACGCGAAAAACGTATCTTGTTATAATGATAAGGGGGTTATGTGTTTTAATAATTGTGAAGCATCGTTTTTAATCTAAATAAAAATAGGTTCTCCGGAGTGAGGCCATGTGTTGATTTAGCAAAATACGCCATCAATAAAATATACCGTACGATACTATTGTAGCTGTAGGCTACATTAGGTCTCCGTCTGTTTTCGTAGTCACAATCGCAAATAATTGGAATAAGTAATATTTGAGCCAGCATCAACCTTGTCCTTACAGGGGTTATCCGTTAAGTTGTCCAAAGCACATGAGCTTTACCTACGGTCAATCTAATTGCGTTATTCCAGGTGAGTGTTTTTTTAAGCAGTTCAAGATTCCTCGCAGTGTCAACGAACTCAATGGGTTTATTATTGAGGCGACGACGTATAAATAAGATTCCTGTAGAAGACAAGGCATTTTGATCTCGTCGAATATAGGCAGATACCGTTAGCACGTGCCCAGTCGAATATTGTGTTTATATCTCTGTTAATTTCACATATTCCAGTTTCAATGGACAAATGAGAATTGAACATCATCAGTATAAATGCGAATCGAAGGAAAGAGATAAAAGTAAAGAAAGTTCATTTAAGTTTAATAAAAAATGAAGCGGTCGCAATATTGTCCACTGAGGAACAACTCGACTTAAAGGAAAAAGTTTGTTGTAACTATGCTCATCGTCGTGAGATATTAGAACCTATAAGCTTATTCATTCCAACTGACGCTTTGAATGGTTGTCTCAGAAAAACAAAGCTTGATCTACATCATCGTTGGGCGTTCACATGTTAGCCAATTTAAACGAAAAATTTGTGTTAAAAGGCTTCACTTCGCACGTATTTTTTGTATTGCCAAGTTGCCCAGCATTAAAGATCTCTAGCTTTAATGTGCATTACCAAATGCGTACACAAAAATTCAAAATAGACCTGAATCAGGATAACGCGATTAGCAATCAAAATCGATTGTCTTCTATAGCAGACATAATTATTTCATAAAATCAATTCAAAACCAAAAGCTACATTTTGTATCCCTTTTCTATCTGAAGACTACTACTAGTACCATCCATCCACCCTATGTTAATCGTTTCATTTTTATGTGTAACCACAGAACAAATAAAATAAAAAAAAATCGATATCCGCCCTCGCGCATTCATACGGATCGATAAGTGAGAGAGACATCCTGAGAGACCAATATGTACCGAAACCCAACAAACTGATGCTGGGTGCCTTCATCCACCATTCCATAATAAATGGCTACCGCTGTGTTGCGAACCCACCACCCCACACCGACGATGTGAGTTCGATTTCAATTCACACTACGTCTACGACTAGTCGGAGCAAGCGATGCAACTTTATTGCACGAATGGCTTGGAAGTCGGACGGAAGTTCTATTCATAGGTTGTTCCTATAAATTTGAGCTAATATTATTATTTAGCGTTCCGGTGTGTCACTTCATAGCAAAGAAGAAATTTACCCCTTGTAGTTGTCGGTGGCTAGTCGTCAAACAAAGCGTCCATCAATAAATTGCACCTAAGGGTGTGTACGGTTACTGTGTGTGTCGAAAAGGCGCGAATGCATTTCGCCTTTTGTTAACGTAGTTCGAATCTGAATTGTTTTTTATTTGATTGAAAAGTGCAAATAAAACGCTATCGCCATCGTGAATATTGATTATATCATCGACCGCGTTGGAAATAGGCTTAAGAACACGACAGAACTGTATGTTCGCGATATAAACAGAATTTTTTTCGAAACATATGTGCGGGAAAAACAACACCTCGGTTGAGTTATTCACAAAAAGGTAAATAACAACAATTGTAGAATGCGGGAGAGTGTATCCTTGCTTCACATGGCAATGCATTTACTTATTGTGGTAAAGATTTGGTTAACCTATCTGTCCAGCCTCAAAGCTGATGGCTGTTCTTTATTTTTGTTGCAATATGTATTTCTTTCGCGCGCAATCTTAGAATGTTTACTTTAAAGTTAGTTTAATATGGTATTTGATTTTTCTTTACATTCTTCCAACCACATTTGGTGTTTTCTAAAGCCCATCCCGGGGAATTCATCCCCTTATAAAGTTAACTCCCACTGAGATGTAACTCATTGTTTAACAGACCGATGTGGATCGATTTATCGATTCGATGTTGGTCCTTGATATGTTGGATTAGATATGGATTTATAATTAATACATTCCTCAATTTTTGGGTGTTTTTTTTTTATTTAAGTGCGTTGTAGGTATTGTATGCACCGATTAGTCACATACGAGTATATTTAGGCTGCCTTAACGCAGTAATTTATTTCAAGTCGACGAAATTTGATAATGGTGAGGCAAATAAATAAAAAAAAACAAAGTCAAAGAAGCTTGCGTTTGCATCCATATGGGAAATTCGTTGCTTCGTAATATCCTAAAGTCTCAGACAAGACTCAAGCCTTCAAAATACAGGACAGGTTCTAATTATACAAGATTGAATAAGTGTGTTAGCAATGGTGAGGCTCAACTGTGTCGCAACTGTGAATAAGGTAGGCTTATTTTACTTTCAATTGGGAGTTGTCGTTGTCTCCACAGACTCGACTTTAAAAAAGAGCAACTTTGTAAATATGACAGCGTTATAATTCGCTTTATGGAGTTGACAACGGCGGTTTCACCATAGTTATTGGGTTTTTCGATATATGTATTCGGAGCTAAGTACGATTTTAGGTTTTCAGGCGAAAGAAATTTTAGTCGATCATTAACTGCAGGCACTGGTGTAAGCAGTCCGATTTCACGCCTTTATATACATTCAAACCTAAACACACGATTTCCGCGCCGTCTGAACTGACTCTTAAGCCAATAAATGATCACTAGTGTTCGGCTGCTCAGGCGACAAGAAAAAATAACGGTTTTTTGTAGAACAGTTATTTACAAGCATTTTTTACTATGGGAGGGGCGGGGTCTATCTCGCCCCATTTGGCGGGAGCGGCGATTTTCTAAAACAAAACACTTCAAATGGAAAAAAAATATTTGAAAATAACGGTAATAATTACAATTAAGTATTGCACATTTTTGTAAAGCTTAAAGTCGGTTCTATCCTGTTTTTAAATCAAGTGATTTTCGTTAATAGTTTTTGAAAAAACTTATTTCAAACTCAAAATTTCGGGAAAAATGAAAAAAAAACATTTTTTTACTATTTTTTTGCTGTTATTAGTTTTTAATCGAATACTGAAAACTAGATGGTTTTAAGTCTACTAGTTTTTGAGAAAATTGAAAATTACCAAACCTACTTTTTATTAAATTATTATTTATGGACTTTTTTTTTCCTTGACGTCAATGAATAAATAATGATATCCTTCTAATAAGTAGAGAACAGTAAGTAATTTGGCGTTACCTAGAATGCAAGCATTACGGTACAGCGTATAAACAGTGAGGTTATGTATGATGGGCATCCTACTCTCCCCCACATTAAACAAATAAGCCAATAAATGACCACAAGTGTTTGGCTGTAAAATGCTTCCATGGCACGTTAAAAAAATAAGCACCCTAGGTTTGAAGCTTTATCATATCAACGCAGCTTGTCCGCTGTATGATGTAAAAACCATACTACGGAATTTCTACGTCAAAATCGTTAACTGACAACTACCTCAATCATTAGATCCGCCAACCCGCCAACCCGCCAACTCGCCGATCAATGAATCTTGAACGTTTTTTTAAGCAGCGAATTCCACCGAAAGAATGCAACAGCTGCCCTCCAATACTTTAAAAGGTAAATGGACGTGTGCGCCAGAAAATCCTTTATCGCAACATTGGGGCATCAAGAGGAAACCCCATGCAGGGTCGGCCCAAGCACATCACTGCAGCGTCCCCCGTTAAAGAGCGATTTTCGTTAAATACGACTCAGGGGAGAAATCAATCTAAGGCAAATATAACATTCAGGTAGGCCTAGCGACACAATGAATACCTTAAAGCTATTCCACAAAGTATGCATGCGGATTCCTAGACATGACTGGATATCACCGCTGCCGAAAAAGGAAGATACAACATTTGAATCATAGGAGCACATGCCACATGTCGAAAACGTGTTTACGGCAACGAACGCTTACATAAACAGGCACTACTATTGCTACACATGGTATTAGTCATGGGAAGGGCAGAAATGCTCTGGTCAGAGCTATTCGGATCCCGGGGGATAGCAAAATAATTGCATAAGCTTAGGCGAAACATAAGGGTCGCGAGTTGAATCTCTGGATCTACATGTCGTGAGCGCAGCTCAAGCGGACTAGATGATGGTAACAATTCGAGTGGACATCTAGTGTGGACACTAGATCGTACACGCCACGAAGTAAGGACAATAGCTTACAGTGGTTTTTTTTACGGAATGGAAGAAAATACGAACGAAACAGGTATCATCTTTGCGGCAGAGCTATTTGGCAACGTCCTTATGATTGTAAAGTCCGCCGACGGTTTGATACTGGGTAGATGCAAGGTGAGGCGTGAAATGTTATTGTGTTACTATGCGATCTTCTTGTGGACAATGAAAATATACTACGCGAGTTGCTTAAGTATTGTGAAGGACTTTTAAACGAACATTGTGCCACACGCTCATGGGAGTTAAAAAAAACTTTCTCATGAACATCGTGGCTACACAAACATTCTGATTTCCATAGCACACGTGCTGAGGATGAGAAAGAAACCGCTTTTAGAAGTATTTCATGGTTACACCGAACATTATTTCTGAAAGTGTATTTTCGGTGGATTTTCGATGCAATTAACCCCTTTCTTTTCCATTCACTTAAAGTGTACCTGTCTGGGTGGACATGACTTTCATTTCCATGAATGTGTGGCAAGGCACTAAGTTTTTTTCCTCCTATCCTCAACATGGGATTATAAATAAATGGGCTTATAAATAAAAAACTAGTTTTATGCGCTCGTATGTGTTGCAATAATGTTCATCGATTGTTCACACAAATCTGATCTTCTCGTTTCTCATAGTCAATGAGCTCTCAAATTTGGGATCCCGACACACACCCATTATTGTTTCATGATGTTTTCACATCGCGGTGCAATTTGAAGTAATTGAGTAAACAGTTAGTTTTTATATCTGGGGACTGAATCTAATGAATAATACAACAGGACTAATGTAAAAATGGCCTTCGCTTTGATACAAGTTATGAGCAAAAGAAAATTGTAAAAAATATTTGTTAGTTTCTCCACAGACTTTCTCTGAGAAAAACCCCGCCATGACTGTCGAAAACTATCATCTGAAGTGGGACGCCCACTTATCCCACCTCAATACGTCCATCGCAACATTGTACAGGTAGGCCACTGGAATATCATTACATATTAAGCCACTTTATTTTATATCCACTTTTTAGAAATGATAAATTTGCGGATGTCATGTTATACAGTAGCAGCCCAGAATGCGGTTTTCCAAGGATAGGCATCTTAGCGCACAAATTCATACTAAGCTCTTCTAGTCAGGTAAACAGTAAACTTAACGAATTAAAACCGAATTCAACTTGATCTTTCAGTTTTTCGCTTCAATTTTTGAAAGCACTTTGCCTGCAACAACGTCTTCTGGAGTATTTCACATTGTTCTTCCCCCAGACTTAACTCAACGTACGATCCAGATTCTAGTGCAGTACATGTACAGCGGAGAAGCGACAGTGCCTAATGACATCCTTGGGACAGTTCTGAGAGGTGGGGAGTTGCTGAGAATACGCGGCCTTTGCCGTGCTTCACCAAACAGCGTTGAGATGAGCAATGAAAGTCAAAACACGTATCCAAATTCAACACCTGTCGAAAGCAATATTCGCTTTGCGAATGAGCTGCGAGGTTTGGGCGCCTCAGTGCTTCCAGAGGAAAGTCCAGTGATGGTCAAATCACCAAAACCACCACAGTCAGGACTACTTAGAATCTCGAACTGCAACACTTTGGGCGGCGGAATCACTGTAAACAAGGAGGTTGCCATCGATCCTGATCCAGATGAAGGCAAATATTCCTATCAAGAGAGTAGTCCACTTCGACAACCAACCAGGCGTCCATCCTGCAGAGAAAGTGGTTGTACAGGTTGTTCAGATTCTGGTGACAGACAGTGCCTTCCCGAAATGGTTCAAGCACCATCACACAAACGATCGATGAGAGCGGATCTCCATCATAGTAGTCAGTCCATTGAGGAAAGGCCAACAGTCGAACATAACGTCAGCTATAGGAGGATTAGTTTACCCATTGATCCGCCAACATCTGAGAAGCCCTTAACACAGCTATCACCCGATGGAGAAATCAATTGCTTCCAAATAAAAGAAGAGCCTTCCGATTGCTGGCATGTTGATCAATCGCCTCCCATTGATGTATCAACAAGTGTTGGCGTCCCAAAAATAGTCCTCAAACTGAAAGGACAGCGATCTTCGCCCCCGGTTCCACCACCTATAAAAATCGAGATACCCACTAGTGGCGATGATGAATGCAGTCAAACACCATTAGACAATGTTGATCGGCTACCCTTGCCCTACACTAGGTTAGTATGCGACATTTGCAAGAAATCCTTTGACGAACCAAAGGCTTGGGTACGACACATCGAGAGTCATATGGACAAACCCGAATCGGAAAAGGATTTCGATACTTCTGCTTCTAGCGGCTTCACTCAATCATCTTCCAGGCTGACATATGTGCCAAAAAAACGAAGACGCGACTCGGTAGGTTAATGTTTTATTGAGTTTAATATAAACAGAATCTTCTGTTTAATTTGTTTTTTCCATCAGCCACATGCGAAACCTGGTACCCATGTAACGTTAATCTGTGATCTTTGTACAATGTAAGATGATGTCGCCTGAATAGTGTTTATAACTCTTGAAGGATATTTTAGGTCGTTCTCTACACCAGCTGAATGGGTGCGTCACACAAACAACCAGCACACAGAGTCAGAGTTAGCCATGTTCAACAGCCAAAGTAATACTATTCAACAGAAGCCAGAAACAGAGTTAGTGAGGTATAGCAGAAGGCACCATTCTGGCGGACTATTTAAAGCGTGAGTTCTAGCGATTGACTGCAGAAGCAGACACTACTAAAGATTTTGTTTATCTTTGCAGTCAAAGTTTTTCATCGTAATCAAACGTACAAACAATTCGAAGGCCAATAGTGATGGTTGCCCTAAGATGTTTATGAAATGTCAGAAAGGAACAGTGATATTGGAAGACGCACAAGAAAAAATGATATATACGACGATTTATGAATGGGAGCTATACAATCAAATGATCAACGAACCGTTTGCAAGAGACGAGTATATTCGATCGACCTGTATATATACAGGGTGTTATGTACTTATTTGTGAACATATTTGAAGGGTTGATTCTGGGGTTAATCTTCTAAGAAAAATCATTCTACTTGTAGGGTGTATTTTCAATATTCACCAAGATCCAGCGGATTTTAGGAGATCTTTACTTTGACCTTAAATATACATATTAAAAAAATGTATTTCTGTACAGAAATCTATTAGGAATAAACAAAAACCGGAAAACAAATCGAAAAGGGTTTTCTTTTCTGTAACCTGATCCTGGTGATCCTTACAGTAATTACTCGCAGAGCTATAAAGTCTATTGTGGTTCAGGGTAGGTCAAAGTAAAGCACACCTCAAACCTCTGTATCTTGATGGGTGCAGTTGCTCAGTGATAAGCGTATTGGATCACTGACCGAGAGGCTCAGGTTAAATTCACGCCGGAGCCCAGTAACGCATAAAGTTTTTTTTTACTGCTCTATCTCTTGCAAAAGTCTGACCGACATCCAAGAGTATGAGTTGTCACGACATGCTCCTCTAGTTTGTATATCCCTTTTTTCCTGCCAAGAAATAACTTCACACACACAAAGGGTTGGAGTAGCTAGGTCTTAGGCCCTTTATGGATCTTAAATGTCTAATTTTTTTCAAAAAGTACATAACACCCTCTATAAACGACGCAATATATCTGTAAATATTTACACAATGAATTGCATTTTTTCAAATTCCAATTTAAAAATACAATTTTTTCTTAATTAAATGCTTTTAACTTGTAACGACATTCAATGGAAAATTTAACCTTGTTTCATGTGTGGACTTCAAAGATCTTCCTTACGGATAAATACTGTGGAAAGACTTCTAGATCTTAACACAAGGGCAATGACAAAATACGCAAGGCATAAAATCTAGGTTCGTGGAAGCTGCCTTGCATGAAATAGTAGGCAAAATAGAGGCAAGCCTTGATCATGTTGCATACGTTTTCGCTGCCTTCCTTGATGTAGACACCTTTAATAATGTGCATAACAACTAAGTATTTAGTACTAGGAAATACTAGTACAATAAGAAGGGTGTCAGATTTCAAGTATTTACTTGATTTGATATGAATAAAATAAAGTTGTGCTTCCAAATACGAACAGTAAATACTGGATTCATTCAACTAAATACCGCAAACGGTTAGGGATGTGAGTGGCAGATGCGAAATTGGAAAATATTTTAGTTTTAATGTTCCAGATGGAATCAGACCTACGACGGGAGTTTGGAACGGGTCTTATAAACTTATTTCTGAATTTAGGATGAGCGTTGAGAATATTCTTGTTGGTATGTCTATCCGTTTGCAGATATGCATCTTTGCCATGTTGAAATAACTACCGACAGGATTTATAAATAACATTTAATATTTATCAGGGAGACCAAATTTAAAAACAACGACTACTTTTATGGTGAGATGGCAGAAATATTTTCCAATTGCTGATACCATAATCTCTGTCACAAGAAATTTGTTATCCATGAAATGTCAGCTTTTTAGGGGCGCCTTTGTCCGGTGTTGAGGATGATATCTCAGGATTGGCTAAATATAGGACCAAATGAAGGACGTATTTGAAAAGAGAACGTGCGAAACATAGGGCTGCAAACTGGCGTATACGTTAAATCGATATTCGAGCAACGAAATGTGTTTAAAGCTAATGTAGCTCACCATAGCGCGACCGAGCAACGATCGATAGTCGCTGCAACGGACGATCAAAATATCAAACTGCAATAATCGCATTGCTTGTCCTTATTAAAACACAAAGCCGGTTGAACGACGAGGTAGCACGGTCGCACATCGTTTCGAGATCGCTCAAGCTATTAGGACAAGGAATTTGGTAGCGCTACTAAACAAGCGACGCGACCGACCAAAGCTCATCCTTCGGTCGCGCAATGGCTGCCAATTAGGGCGTAAACTTATAAATGGTGGAAAACTATTTATTTAAAAAAAAAAAATTTTTCTTTATTACCGTAAGTCTTGCTACATAACGCACAGTTCTGCAAGCAGTACTTGATGTATGCCTACGCCTTCGCCAATGTCAACTTGAAATCCTGGATCTCTTCTTTTGTTTCAGTTTTATTACCAAAGTTTATAGGCAAATACAAATATTAAGGTACCAAAAATGCCTTTATTCCAGTAAAAAGGTGCAGGCTTAAATTCGGTGTTTGCCCACCAACCCAAATCAGAGCTACGATAAAGCGTTTTATCGAGCGGCTACAATTTCATCCAATGTCAATAAATACTTATAACAAAACAAAATAATATAAATAAATACTTAGAACATTGGCATATCCAAATTAAAGACGTTCCGAAATACCCATTTATAGGTCCGTTCGCGAACTAATATGCAAACGTAAATTTATATAAACTTTCGTGCAAAACTACCCAAACGCGTTCGCGTACTGAGAAAATGGTGAAAAGATGAACGAAAGAAAAATGTACTTTCGTTCATTTTTCTTCACACAGAATTTCAGCTGGTAAGAAAATGAAACAGCAAAAAAAACAGCTGTTGCTTCTTTTCAAGCCAAACTAAGAAGTTTTTACACAAAAGCGTTCGCGTACTTTTTTTAGAAATGAGAGGATTCTCTCTCGATTTTGGAGATTTGACACTTTTCATTTTCCTACACATAAAGTACGCGAACGGACCTTATATATAGGTATACAAGAATTGTTCGTTTAAAGCAATAAGATAATACTATCGTTTATGTATATCACCTAATGTCGAAGGGCCGAAGAGGTACTCCCTAGGGGAGAGTCATATGCCCTCTACTGTTGGTCCTGATTCTCGACGATATTCTAAAAAAATATTTAGGTCAAGGGGTACCTATAGACGTTACAGTCTATGTAGATTGTCATCATCATCCAGGCAAATTCCTCAATACAATGAGTACAATTAGAGAAGCTGCTTTAAGAACTCTCAGCGATGATTGAACAACGGTGAATCGGAACGTAATTGCAAAAAGTCTGTAGATTAGATAGAGCGCTGTCGAAGAAACAATTTTTATTTTGCGTGATCTAGTCCAATCTCTTGTGAAAGTCTGCCAAACATCCAAGAGTACCAATTGTCATGAGAAACTTTTCAAATTTGACGTTCGGAGTCGGCTTAAAATTGTAGGTGTGGAAGGGGCCTACATTTCGCGCAAGCGAATGGTTGGAGAAACTAGGTTTTAGGCCCTGTAAGGGTTGTTGATGCCAAAATTTTTTTTGATCTGGCCAATTTCCGATGATCTACTGTTCACGATTCGATTTGTTAGCATCTAGCCATTCAGATCCTACACACGATGTATAAAATTGGATATTGGAAACATGTAAATGATGTGAGTAGGATTTACTTGCTGTTGATATTTTAGAGTTTAATTCCCAAGTGCGGTACGAGCCAGTTGAATTGAGGTAAGTTCAACTGCATTGCACCCCGTCGTTCTAGGCCCATCGGCATATCCATGCCTCTACTTGTAGTTGCCCCCAGTATCTTTGATATTTCTATGATTAGGGTGCGAAATGAGCCTATCGAGTTTACCGTTCTTAAGAAATTCCGAGAAAAAGTCAAATTCAACCGGAAATCAGATTGCGTTTGAAGCATCCGTTTCGGAGCAAGATCAATAAAGCATACAAACGCGTTCATTTAACAGAGATTCAGCTGTTACAGTTTGAAAGGCTTTATTATAAATTTCAAAGTAATGGAGGGTGCGTGTTGATCACTTGTCGTTATTTTCTTTCTAAAATATCACATAACTGAACTTAACAACAAATTATCTTTTTAATGTGTAAACATTTTTGCTCTCGTTGATGTGAAATATCTAGCGTCACCATCATCGTCAAATTTCGTCATCGTCAGATTTTCCCGTTAATTTTCATTACCACGTGAGTTAATCGCTGCTCGACAGATCACCGCAATTAAACGACGTTTGGCGCGGTTAGTACGTAGATGGTTGACCGTTTGAGAACAACCGCGTGTCGTTGTTTTTTTTTATTATTAAATATGTATGTTCAATTATCACCGCAATTAAACAACGTTTGGCGCGGTTAGTACGTAGATGGGTGACCGTTTGAGAACAACCGCGTGTCGTTGTATTTTTTTTTATTAATTATGTATGTTCAATTTTAGAGATTATTATGTCCTTACGAAACACCGGAAAGTTGTGTGGAAGTAGATTTGTTTTGAATAATTGAAGTTGTATAGCTTGTAGTTTGTTGTCCATCAGTTTAAGGTAAGAGGAAAAATATCGATTTGTACTTCGGTAACCGATGGCGATTTAAGAATGTCACTTAAACGACAATCGATGCTATATTTTCTCGGTACATCGACACACTTGATACGACGGTGTACGTCTCCTACTTCAGCTTAAACCAATTACTTGTTCGGTCAAACATTAAATAAATTTTGTCGTTGACATTAAATATATATCAAGGTTTTTTTTCAATACAATACCCAAATCTCTTGTTTATCAAAACCACAACCTCTGTGATATTTCCACATGCAACACTGACGAGCCTACATGTTTACAAATCAACTATACCGTGAGTGCAGCGTGGCTCGAACCTTTTTTATTTTATAACTTTCAATTTTCAACACTTACATTTTACTTCAAATAATCCGCAGCATTTTCTTGTCGGAGAGCTTGGGAAGAAATTTGCAGAGTATCTGTCAAAAAGCTTAACGCGTCATTATGCTCTGCGGAAAAGTGCGTTTCATTTGATCGGAGAATAAGTCCGACAAATGAATCGGAACGGGTACGTCGAATGGAAATTTTTTTTCCGAACAAATATCTCGACAAGGGCCGGATATCTTGGTGATTTTGGGAGGATACAGGAAAGGCATATATTAAAACAACGTTTAATTCAGAAAATTTGTTATTTTTTCCATTAAGCAAACGTATATTTTTCAAAAATAGTAGGCCCAAGATATGTATGTATACAATAATAAATAAATGTAAAATATCCAAGAACACAATATAAAAAAATAAAATAAATAAATGTGCATGAAATTTGTCAAAATGGTGAATGTACCATTATTCAGATTTGAAGGTAAGCAACAGCTTCACCTGGAACACATAATCACTGCCCAGAGACTTACACATTCATTCAGTTTTCTGACGTTTCGCCGTGCTTCTGAAATATTAATTTGGTTTAAGTAAAATCAACAACTCATGGCAACACGTAAATTGAACTTGTAAAATAGGTTTTTTGTTTTCTTATGACATGTTTTATTTTTGTTCTAACATTAAAGTTGGAATAATGTATGTATAGATTGCTTACACGAGCATGTCGTAGTCCGGATTGTTGGTGCGGCGAGTTTTAATATATTTGGCATGAGTCTCGCCGTCCAAATATGATCGTTTGACAACTTTATCTTGGATCATGAGATCACGCCATTTAATCTGCAAAAAAAAGAGGTTATACCATTTGCAAATTAGATATTAGATGTCCAATGTGACCCACCAGGTGCTTGAATCTCTCCTGATCCATTTCGTACTTATCCCCAAGAAGATACTTAAGCATTTCGCAACGTTCACACCATGGCCAGATCATATAGTCTACCCAACCGGGTTTGTCACCACCAAAGTAGTTTGTCTTGCGATCGTAAAGTTCCTTTTCAAAGATATCCAATCCTTTTGAGATGTCTGTTAGAGCTCCGGGAGAATTTTCAGGTCCGTTTAATAATATCTTATAGAGCGCACCATGTACAAATGAAAAGCGTTCAACAAGAATCTTGTCGTTTGCTTTCTTTAATGGATCCTTTGGAAGCAATGGGTTTTGAGGATATTTTTCGTCTAAGTACTCAGCAATAATGAGCGATTCCACAAGTGTGGGATTTCCCTTGACATTGTTTAGCTCCAGAGCTGGTACCTTGCCCAATGGATTTTTTTCGAAAAGCCACTCAGGTTTTTCAGTCAGATTGATGAAAATCGTATGATACGGAATGTTTTTAGCGTCTAGGACCAAGTGGACACGTTGAGCGAATGGACAGAAACGCATTGAGTAGAGACGGTACTGTCCATCGTCAGAGATGGTAGGGTTTGTAGATCCTGGCAAAAAATAAAAATATTATTTGGATTAGTGAGATGGGGCTTGCAGTGAGTAGAATGTATTTGCTATCATTCTTAGTGAAAATGAGGTACATATGAGGCCGAAGGAGGCTGTCAATAAAGAGAGCGGGAATAAAATGCCGAGTTTGGAGATGGTATAAGTGGTTATTTTCCACAACCAACTTAGGTTTGCACCAAAGACGGTGTTTCTACAACAGAATCGTGAAATTCGCTATTAGCATTAAAAGTTGTATCTTCTTTAAAATGTGCAAAAAGTATTAGTTAAACGTCACAATGTTCTTAAAGTAGAAAACATAATAGACTTTGGCGATGTTAAACGCTCCCTCTATTTTGTTCTGTACCAGGTAGTACGAAGGGCAAGTGCCAACACACAAGGCACTACCTTCAACAGATCCGCCAACTTGATGCGGTCTTGGAGCTTACGAGGATAAGGTCAAGCACCTGCCACCAACAAATAAACAAACATCAGTCAACCGCCTAGCACAAAACATCACTGTTGATAGCAATCACTCGAGATAGTGTTAATGAGTCTAACGCTTCGGAATAAACATCAACTTAAAGAATGAAACCCTAGTCGAGATCAGACGGAGAATTTATAAACCGCAGCTACTTCGGTTTGTCGAAGCAGATATCTTTTAAATTTCGTTACTCGAAAAACTAAATACATGCTCTAACAAACCATAAGATAGTAAGTTCTGCTTTATGGCGCTGAGTCCCTAACACTGCGCTTCTGTGAAAGAAAAATTGTTCGTAGAAAATTAAGTCCTGTGAGCGAGGAAAAGGAATGGAGGAGAAGGTACAAATGCGAAGTCTGTGCGCTGTGCCAAGATATGGATGTTGTAAAAAAAAATACCAAAACCCGCCAACTACTTTGTCTTATCCTTATTGAGCAAATAAACAATAATGCTCCAGAAAAAAAGGATCTACTCCCAGCCTACAGGTTCCAGACGAGGGCAAGTAAAATCGAGCTGAGGTTTTAATGAACAATCATTGCGGATGCTAAAGCTCCTGGTGTGGACATCTGGAAGCACCGTTACTGGGATGGCAGAGGATGGAAGCTGCAGTGTCTTACATAATTGTACTTTAAATATAGAAGACTTGTTGTATGCTTGTCTATATGACATGGCATGGTTGACATAAATTGCAGCGCTAATATGTGGTCTATTGAGATACCAAACACTTACAGCGCTTGGAATCCAACTTTGTTCAACTTTGGTTTGTCGCTGGACATGTCTTACCATTTGCCCACTTAAATTTTGTTATGCCGATAGCATTCCAATTATCTTTCCCGTCATTAGGTTTTGACTCATCGGTGAAAAAAGTGGATCGATTTATCATCCAATCCAGAATGACCTGCGAGTTTTTATCAAACTGAAACTGAGGTATGGTGCAGTCTATGTTTTCTGGACGGATCCTGCACGTATACGGAACAGTAGCGTAGCCAGTTGCCTTACTGGTGCAATGTGATATTACGTGAGGACAATTAGATGCACTGGCAGTCGTTGGCCTTTTTAGAATGTCAATGAATACAGTGAGGTTTATCTTTTTGCAATTTCACAACTGATAGGATAACATAAGACTCGATATTAGTGTGACTTAAAAATTCTTATCAACCGCTATTTAGATGTGAAATTATTATGTATGTAAATTAGAAATTTTAGTAAAACTTAAATAGGTTGTGTGCCATGTCTGTCGGTTCCTAAGCATTTAAATGACATGCAGACCTAGTTATAAGGTCCACGTTTAATGTGGTTGATTTTAAATAAATAGATTGCTTTTATTGCTCGTCTTCAAATCGCAACTCTGCTCATAAATTCAAAATCAGATTGTTATCGGCCCATTTTTGAGATAATAACATCAGAAGACTCAGTACCTACAAAGTATGTATGTACATATAAATTGCAATAATCCAACGTTGCTTTGTGTAGTCCAACACGTAAGAGATTAAAAGACATCTCATGCAACAAAAGCAATGGATACCTCTTCGAGAAGTGTTGAACGGTCTAATAAAATGCCATGCAATTGCAATGCATAAAATGAAATTTGCTCCAAAACCCTACCTATAAAGATCGGACCTTTATGTACCTAATCTCCAGAGAATAGGTAAATTTAGATGCATGAAAGTAGCATCGTTTCTCATTCAGCACAAACACAGAGCTCAAAACAACCACAAAAGGCTTGATAACCGATTTAAAACCTACATATGACATCAATCAAGATCCAAAAATAAAAAGACACAGAGAGAGAAACGCCGACAAGAATGTTCCAGGCTACCAGTTGTGGTACTAGATGGGTGCAGATTTGAAGAAAAAAAAAGACAAGATAGCAAGACTAGGGCTGGACTGGCTGAGTCATTCGAGTAGGTTTCACTTGAATTTTAAATTATAATTGTAGCCATAGATCTTCACATTATTGATTAAAATTAACTAAGTACCTCATTGGAGTCGTTGCAATGTTTGGATTATTACCTTTAGACAAATGTTTTCCGCCGCTCATGTTTGATAGGTGATGTTAAACGTGGAATATGTAATTTTTTTTTGTATATTTTGAATAAAATTATAAATTCAACTTGAAGGCGTTGCACTTGTACCTCTGTTGCTGAACCCAAATGAAATTAATCCGGCTTTCGGTTAGATTTGATTGCATTTGGATGACACTTGTAGCTGAGAAAAAAGCTTTTCTAAAAGCATGCAAGAGTGTGTTCGAAAAATCAGAGCCAATTTACTTTCAGGCAAATTCTGTTTATATTTTGTTTTTCGTTTGGGTAGAAAACGCCTCAAAACCACGTTTTCGCAAATAGTAAAGGAAATGTGTAAAAATAAAAAAAAAAACGTTATAAAAATCTTGATTTTAATGGCATTAGGGAAGTTCCACTTACAGAGCCCTTAGAGATTTCCTCCGCTGCCTCAGCTGAAATTTTTTTAAGGGTGCCGAGGCATAGACATTCCGGAGAATTGTATGGGTGATGAAGTCATCAAATATGGAATTATACTGCTCCTTCTACCTGATAGAGGGCCTTTAGGCATTCTAATTGCTACATGCAAACTCATACTTAAGCGGAATGCCATCAAGAAAACTAACATTAAGCTAAGAGCAGGCGGTATGCGAGTGCTGACGTCACGAAATAACTCACAAATGTGCCGCGAATTCCATACGTACGGCAGTACTCGCAAACTCGCATATAGGCGTGTTCACACGATATGCAACTTTAGTCCCAAAAATTGCAAATGCATTTGCGATCAAGGTGCTCGCATATGATTTGTCCGCAAATGGGATCGCAACTGTTGAGGCCTATATGCGAGGTGTTCACACGATATGCCACAAAATTTGCACATGACATATTTTTAATCATAATGCAGGTTTGCGAACATAACATCGAACTGTCACTTTGTGCATAGGGATTCTCATGTGACTGTCAAATTTTTTTTTTTTTTTTTGTTTTTCCCCTGACAAATGTCAGAACACCAATGGAGGGTAAACAAACCAAATCATTAAGCAGTAATAGGCGGGAAAATACTAGGAATCAGCAAACAAAAGTAAGTTTTTTTATTAATAATCAATAGTTTCTCGATATATTTTCAGGAAAATGGATTCATTTAAGTATGCAAAGAAGTTGGAAGCAGTAAAGAGAAAGAACTGATCTGCAAAGTTGTCTTTATTTGCCAACTTTCAGGTGATAGCGAAGACGGAGCTGTGGTTTCGTGTGAATACAGTCTTAAAGGCAGTCTTCTTGAAGATAAATTTAATCCAAATACCAAAACAGAGAGAAAATTCTCATCGTTTTTCAAACGGCTGGCCAATGAACTCAACAAAGACCTATATATGCATCTTATAATTTATGTGTCTTAATAAATTGCCAAAGGCCTGATGTGATTACTGAACGAGTCTGAGTATGCACTCCCAGCAAACGCGCCGAACTTGGGTCCACATTGAAATGCAATGGCATATATAAAGCGAATTATACAATGAACGTTTATATCACCAGGTTGTTTCACTTGGACGGCATCAGTTTCTTGAGTAAAATACCTTCGATGTCAATCTACGAGATGATTATCGGGTCCATATAGGTCTTTGTTGAATTCATTGACCAGCCGTTTGAAAAATGATGAGAATTTTCTCTCTGTTTTGGTATTTGGATTAAATTTATCTTCAAGAAGACTGCCTTTAACACTTTATTCACACGAAACCACAGCTCCGTCTTCGCCATCACCTGAAAGTTGGCAAATAAAGACAACTTTGCAGATCAGTTCTTTCTCTTTACTGCTTCCAACTTCTTTGCATATTTTAATGAATTCATTTTCCCAAAAATATATCGAGAAACTATTGATTATTAATAAAAAAAACTTACTTTTGTTTGCTGATTCCTATTTTCCCGCCTATCGCTGATAATTATTTTGTTTGTTTACCCTCCACACTTTGTTGTTTTTCGATTTGGCATCGATTTGACATCTGTCAATAAAGTGTGGATCCCTATTGTGTTGCTGATTTTTGCGTACCTCGTCTCAAACATTTTAAAGTGCTAAATTAAATTTAAAATGTCGAAAAGAAAGTGGGCTGCTAATGCTGTTTTGACATTAGATATGCTGGAAAATGACGACAAAGAACCTAGTTCGATAAAAGTGAAACATGTGCGTCATGTGTGGACAAAGGATTGGCTGCGACTTTGCGAGATGGAAGACTTTTGCGCAAAATTGTTGCTGGAATTACGTGGCAATGAACCAGATTTATATCGCGGTTCGCGGTTTCGTTCGCATGTCGGCTGATCAATTGGCATCGCAGCATATAACTAGGCCCATCTTCCTGGTGTCGCTGTTATAAAACTTACCTAAGTTACTAAGTTACCTTTCCCACACTATTAGTGATAAACGATGGCCCCTATTGCGAGTGGCGATTACTGATCGATGAACGACATTTAGCGATTGTCAATCGTCGATTGTAGATTTTGGTATTGTGAATGGTAATTGTGATTGACATTTGTCGATTGTCAATCGCTTGTCGTCGTTTAAATTATTCTTATCGACTGTCTGTGAAAAAGAAAACAAAAATATTGGTTGCAAACATGTAAGTTGGTTAAATACAATTAAAGTGCATATTCTTATCTTCATAACACGAATACCTAGACAGTCGATCAGAAAAATTTAAACGACAACAAGCGATTGCCAATCGACAAATGTCAATCACAATTACCATTGATTCACAATACCAAAATCTACAATCGACGATTGACAATAGATAAATGTCGCTCATCTATCAGTAATCGCCACTCGCAATAGGGGCCAATAAGAATAAGAATTGTGTTTTTGTTATGTTTTTTTTAAATTAATTTATTGGAGAAAAAAGATCCTTTTATTTATTTTTACTTTGTTGAGAAACTTCATTAACATTATAATATTTTCGTTTATTTTTTTTAAACTCAAATAAAGAAAGAATTGAATATTGATTTCAATAAAAATATTTGATATCCTAATTTTTGTATTTTTCTGTGTGTCCTTTATCCAATACAAATTCCACTGGAGACAATATTTGAAACTTTGATTTTTAATGTGTCCGCAACTGTATGGACAGGTGTCCTATATCCATTTCACTACTTTTTTTTTAAACTCAATTAAATCAATGTTCATAAACCATAAAATGCAAAATGCTTTATGTATGGTTGGCCGAATACCCAATCTTTCAAAAAATATAAAAATCTCTGTGATTATGCGCAAAAAAATAAGCAAACCACCACTTTTAAGTTTAAAAACGCTCTCCTGAAAAGTTACGTTAGAGGTCTATAGGACAAATAAGAACTCACATGACGAACTGTTTGCTCGCAAATGGCAGAATATGCAATGCTCTGTTTTCGTGCGGTCGCATATAGTTGGGACGCTCGCAAATGCTCGCAAATTGTCACAAATTATATGCGAGCGTGTTCACACGATATGCGGAAAAGTCGCAAATCGATTTGCGAGCTGCGTATCGCATATCGTCCGCATATGGTTTGCGAGCATTTGCAGACTGTCCCGAAAAGGCATTCAGACGATATGCGAGCACGAATCGCATATTATGACGCAAAAATTACGTCAGACTCGCATATATATGCGAGTTTCGCATACCGTCTACTCGCAGCTTTAGATGGACAAGTGGCAACTGGTAATCCTTAACTATGGAAAGAAACGAATCGAGTAGAGACGGTACTGTCCATCGTCAGGGATGGTAGGGTTTGTAGATCCTGGCAAAAAATAAAAATATTGTTTGGATTAGTGAGATGGGGCTTGCAGTGAGTAGAATGTATTTGCTATCATTCTTAGTGAAAACGAGGTACATATGAGGCCGAAGGAGGCTGGCAAAAAAGAGGGCGGGAATAAAATGCCGTGTTTGGAGATGGTATAAGTGGTTATTTTCCAAAAAAAACTTGGGTTTGCACCAAAGACGGTGTTTCTACAACGGAATCATTAAGTTCGCTATTAGCATTAGAAGTTGTCTCTTCTGTAACATGTGCAAAATGTATTAATTAAACGTCAAAATATTCTTAAAGTAGAAAACATAATAGGCTTTGGCGATGTTAAACGCTCCCTATATTTTGTTCTGTACCAGGTAGTACAAGGTGGCGCAAAAGTCATCTTCCTATCGGAAGAAGCATAATTTTTGCAAATGGCGGCAAATGTAAATTCTACTTTGATATTTGTGAAGTTAACTGATACAGAAAAAACTTAAGACACCAATTAACATAATCCAAAAGCAGAACCAAAGTTTTTCATTCATAAAAAAAATTACAGCGAAAGAACATCGGGTGACAACTTTTGCGCCACCTGACAACTTTTGCGCCACCTTGTACAAAAAGCAGATGCCAACACACAAGGCACTACCTTCAACAGATTCGCTAACTTGGTGCGGTCTTGGAGCTTACGAGGATGAGGTCAAGTACATGCCACCAACAAATAAACAAACATCAGTCCACCGCCTAGGACAAAACATCACTGTTGATAGCAATCAGTCGAGATAGTGAAAAAAAGAAAAATTGTTCGTAGAAAATTTAGTCCTGTGTGCTAGGAAAAGGAATGGAGAAGGTAAAAATTTGTAAAAAATACCAAAACCCGTCAACTACTTTCATTGTATTACCCTCATTGAGCAAATAAACAATAATGCTTAAGAAAAAAGAGGATCTCCGACTCCCAGCCTACAGGTTCCAGACGACGGCAAGCAAAACCGAACTGAGGTTTTAAGGAACAATCATTGCGGATGCTAGAGCTCCGGGTGTGGACATCTGGAAGCACCGTGTCAGGGATGGCAAAGGATGGAAGCTGCAGTGTCTTATATAATTGTACTTTAAATATAGATCGAAAATCAAGAAGACTTAAAGTTTGTTGTCTCGATAGAATTTCAATTATAAGATTGTTACTTGACTGTCTTGGATATCCTTCGTGGATGACAAGTTATATTTAGCGAATAAATTTATTTTAGCGCCATTTTTTGTGTAATTAGAAAGTCGAAGAGACCAACGTTTAGATTATCTTTCCCGTCATTAGGTTTTGATTCGCCGGTGAAAAAAGTGGATCGATTTATCATCCAATCCAGAATGACCTGCGAGTTTTTATCAAACTGAAACTGAGGTATGGTGCAGTCTATGTTTTCTGGACGGATCCTGCACGTATACGGAACAGTAGCCAGTTGCCTTACTGGTGCAATGTGATGTTGCGTGAGGACGAATAGAAGCACTGCAGTCGTTGTTAGAATGTCAATGAATACAGTGAGGTTAATCTTTTTGCAATTTCACAGCTGATAGGATAACATAAGACCCGATATTAGTGTGACTTAAAAATTCTTATCAACCGCTTTTTAGATGTGAAATTATTATGTAAATTAGAAATTTTAGTAAAACTTAAATAGGTGGTGTGCCACGTCTGTAAGTTCCTAAGCATTTGAATGACATGCATACCTAGTTATAAGGTCCACGTTTAATTTGGTTGATTGTAAATAAAAAGATTGCTTTTATTGCTGTCTTCAAATCGCAACTCTGCTCATAAATTCAAAATCAGATTGTTATCGGGCCATTTTTGAGATAATAACATCAGAAGACTCAGTACCTACAAAGTATGTATGTACGAGTACATATAAATTGAAAAAATCCAACGTTACTTTGTGTAGTCCAACACGTAAGAGATTAAAAGACATCTCATGCAACAAAAGCAATGGATACCTATTCAAGAAGTGTTGAACGGTCTAATAAAATGCATTGTAATTGCAATGCATTAAATGAAATTTGCTCCTAAACCCCACCTATACAGATCGGACCGGAGTCGGACCGAATCCCGAAAGCCCAAAATTCCGAAAACCTAAAATCCCGAAAAGTCACAATACCGAAAATCCAAAATTCCGAAAATGAAACTAAAAATTTGATTGTAGCAAAAAAAAAATTTAGGCAAATTTATTTAACAAAATGAACAAAATAACAAACTTCAAATAAATAAAACATAGCAAAAACAGTTCGTCTTATTGATAAAAACATATCAAAAACGATCAATGACAAAACAATATCTAATACAAGTTCATATTGTACGCAATTCCTGTGAGAAAACTTATTTCAGAACGCTCTTTACGTACTTATTATATAAATTAATCATTTAATTATAAAGGCATGTGCCTTTGCGCAAATTTTTCATTTTATATAATTTTTCGGGATTCTTTCTTTTATTTTGAATGTAAAATAGACAAGTGTTTATCCCAGGGTTCGTAAAATATCGCTCGCGAACGATAAAATAAGGATCTTTATCGATCTTCTCACGAAGCATAAAAAATAAAGTTCGCGAATGATAAAATGTTCGATCTTTAAAAAAATTATAGTTCTCTCACGAACGAACTGTATCCTTTTTTTCTTAATCTCTCGTTTGTGAGATCGGAAAAAAGAAATTCAGGTAGAATATGGTTCGCTTTTTTTTCATATGAGAACCATTCGCGAACGGATCTCCAATAGTTCGCACGTGATAAATTCGCGAACGAACCATATTTTACAATTCGCAACAGATTTGATTCGATCGTGAAAACGAATTTTATTTTTAAACAAAGCTAAAAATAAGGTTAGCGATCGAATCAGATATCGAATTCCTTTGCGAACTTTTCATGAGAGAACGAATTATATTTTATCGTTCAGCGAACCTTGGTTTATCCATTCCATTTAGCGTAATGATGTTTTGCAATTTTTTGCTTTGTAATGTTTGGCAATTAGCAATGTGCATTGAGTTGTTGTGATCTCATATAGTGTGATAGCTGATCGACTAGATTGTTGTTAGCCAGTGAACATCGTAATACACGCCTTTATAAATGAATGATTAATTTATATAATAAGTACGCAACGAGCGTTCTGAAATAAGTTTTCTCAAAGGAATTGCGTACAATATGAAATTGTAGTAGATATTGTTTTGTCATGGATCGTTTTTGATATGTTTTTATTAATAAGACTTGAACAAATTTTCCATTTTATATAATTTTCCGGGATTCTTTATTTTATTTTGAATGTAAAATAGGCAAGCGTTTGTCCACTCCATTTAGCGTAATAATGTTTTGCAATTTTTTGCGTTGTAATGTTTTGCAATAAGCAATGTGCATTAAGTTCTGCTGATCTCATATAGTGTGATAGGTGACCGTCTAGATTTTTGTTAGTCAGTGAACATCGTAATACACGCCTTTATAATTAAATGATTAACTTTTAAAATAAGTACGCAACGAGTGTTCTGAAATAAGTTTTCTCACAGGAATTGCGTACAATATGAACTTGTATTAGATATTGTTTTGTCATGGATCGTTTTTGATATGTTTTTATTAATACGACTTGAACTGTTTTTGTTGTTTTATTTTTTTTTAAGTTTGTTATTTTGTTTATTTTGTTAAAAAAATTTGCATAATTTTTTTGTTGCTACAATAAAAATTTTGTTTCGCTTTCACTCACAAACACTTACAGCGCTTGGAATCCCACTATGTTCAACCTTGGTTTGTCACTGGACATGTCTTACCATTTGCCATATACAAGATTATTTTTTCTGCTGGAATAGGTAGTTTAGGTCGATATATTGACGAGTTAATCTGCCTAACATGCCCTTTTTCAACGACACCCAAAAAAAATGAATTTTGAGGTTAAAAGGCGTAGGGCTACTACATAGCTTACAGACTGATTCTGATTATATGATTGTTACTTGACTGTCTTGGATATCCTTCGTGGATGACAAGTTATATTTAGGGAATAAATTTATTTTAGCGCCATTTTTTGTGTAATTAGAAAGTCGAAGAGACCAAAGTTTAGATTATCTTTCCCGTCATTAGGTTTTGATTCGTCGGTGAAAAAAGTGGATTGATTTATCATCCAATCCAGAATGACTTGAGAGTTTTTATCAAACTGAAACTGAGGTATGGTGCAGTCTATGATTTCTGGACGGATCCTGCATGTATACGGAACAGTAGCGTAGCCAGTTGCCTTACTGATGCAATGTGATGTTGCGTGAAGACGATTAGATGCACTGGCAGTCGTTGGAATTGCTAGAATGTCAAAGAAGTAAGGTTTATCTTTTTGCAATTTCACAGCTGATGGGATAACATAAGACTGTATTAGTGTGACTTATAATAATTCTTATCAACCGCTTTTTAGATGTGAAGTTATTATGTAAATTAGAAATTTTAGTAAAACTTAAATAGGCGCTGTGTCACGTCTGTCAGTTCCTTAGCATTTGAATGACATGCAGACCTAGTTATAAGGTCCACGTTTAATTTGGTTGATTGTAAATAAAAAGATTGCTTTTATTGCTGTCTTCAAATCGCAACTCTGCTTATAAATTCAAAATCAGATTGTTATCGGCGCATCTTTGAGATAATAACATCAGAAGACTCAGTACCTACAAAGTATGTATGTACATATAAATTGCAAAAATCCAACGTTGCTTTGTGTAGTCCAATACGTAAGAGATTAAACGACATCTCATGCAACAAAAGCAATTGATACCTCTTCGAGAAGTGTTGAACGGTCTAATAAAATGTAATGCATTAATGAAATTTGCTCCAAAACCCTACCTATAAAACTCGGACTTTTATGTATTCTCCGTAGAATAAATAAATTTAGATGCATGCAAGTAGCATCGTTTCGCATTCAGCACAAATACAGAGCTCAAAACAACCACAAAAGAATTGATAACCGAGTTAAAACCTACATATGACATCAATCAAGATCCAAAAATAAAAAGACAGTGAGAGAAACCCCCGACAATAATGTTCCAGCAGTTGTGGTACTAGATGGGTGCAGATTTGAAAAAAAAAACAAGATAGCAAGACTAGAGCTGGACTGGCTCAGTCATTCGAGTAGGTTCCACTTGAATTTTAAATTATAATTGTAGCCATAGATCTTCACATTATTGATTAAAATTAACTAAGTATCTCATTGGAGTCGTTGCAATGTTTGGATTATTACCTTTAGACAAATGTTTTCCGCCGCTCATGTTTGATGGGTGATGTTAAACGTGGAATATGTAATTTTTGTTTGTATATTTTGAATAAAATTATAAATTGAACTTGAAGGCGTTGCACTTGTACGTTGTACCTCTGTTGCTGAAGCCAAATGAAATTAATCCGCTTCTGCACAATGGTATATATATAGGTAGTCTGTGCTCTTTGGGTGATCTGACTTCTGACAGCCAAACCACAAATACGCAGCGGTTAGATTTGATTGCATTTGGATGACACTTGTAGCTGAGAAAAAAAGCTTTTCTGAAAGCATGCAAGAGTGTGTTCGAAAAATCAGAGCCAATTTACTTTGAGGCAAATTCTGTTTCTATTTTGTTTTTCGTTTGGGTAGAAATACGCCTCAAAACACCGTTTTCGCAAATAGTAAAGGAAATGTGTAAAAAAAAAAAAAAAAACGTTATAAAAATCTTGATTTTCATGTCATTAGGCCAGTTCCACTTACACTTACAGAGCCCTTAGAGATTTTCCTCCGCTGCCTCAGCTGAAATTTTTTTATGAAGTGGAACAACAATCTCTTGGGTGCGAGGCCAGTTCCACTTACAGAGCCCTTAGAGATTTTCCTCCGCTGCCTCAGCTGAAATTTTTTTATGAAGTGGAACAACAATCTCTTGGGTGCGAGGCATAGACATACCAGAGAATTGTATGGGCGATGAAGTCATCAAATATGGAACTATATTGTTCCTTCTAACTGATAGAGGGCCTTTAGGCATTCTAATTGCTACATGCAAACTCATACTTAAGCGGAATGCCATCAAGAAAACTAACATTAGATGGACAAGTGGTAATCATTGACCATTGACAACAGATTTGGCCTAAACTGGATCTGAAGCGTTCCAAGTGTTTGGTCTCTTTGAACAGACTGCACATTGGTCATCCCCGAACACTGTCTTATTGGCAAGCATGCATCAAGTCCTGGCGTCTATACCTTCTGACTTCTGCAGAAGCTGTTTGGAAAACGAGGAGGAGGACACTATTCTCCACCTTCTCTGCAGTTGCTCTGCTCTCTTTCAAAGATGTGAAGTCCATCTGGAAGCTTTCTCCTGTAATGATCTAATTAACAGTGAAAATTAAACTCTTTCAAGCTATATGAAAAGGCCCAACTGCAACTGGTTCATCGAGGAAGAAAAAAGATAAGAAAACACAGTTTCCTCACATTTGAGCATCAAAAGTGGCTGAAAAAAACGATTGAAGAGGCGTATCCTAAAATGTTTTATCTGTGAGGAATCGTGTTCCACTCACAAGCTGCCCTCGCTTACGATAAATTCAAATCAGAAAACAAAATAAAAAAGTATGTATAAGCACCTGTCAAATTTCGTTTGCTGGGCATTTTATAGCATACTTTTTGGTGTGATAGCGATGTCATACCCCTACCTCCTTTCCCGTTGGTTAGTGGTAGTTGTACAGCGTGTCCACCATGTGGAAGGGATGGGGCAGTGGATCTGAGGTTTGTTATTTTCTTTAGTCCGATAGGCACGTTTAACAAATGTAACCCCAGTCAGAGCTCGTAGCATGCCGTGCATGCCGTGCCTTGCAACGAGTTGCTGTTCACTGTCCCTTAGGAATTGGCTGAGCCCTGCCCGCCAGAAAGCGGCAGCTCGACTGAAATCTGGAGGTAGAATCTGGAGCTACGTGGCTTAAAAGGGAACAGGAAGAGTTGAGGAGGTAAGTTTCTGGTGAAGCTCAGCCGGGGCTCTACATAGCAACAGTGGTGTGCAAAAGTACTGGCTTATTTACTTTGCAGGTGGAGCACAACGGTGTGGGGTACAATAGTCGTCCGATTCTTTTTATTGTTTTGCTTTTTCTTCGCCAGGATCATCGTAACCCTTACCCTTGTAACAAACTCCCCCTTCCCCTCTTATTACTGGCCTCTCGTAGTAGCAATAGTAGAAGCTCGAAGTTCGACTATGGGTACCGCCAAACAGGCCCACCACCACGGGCGCCACCTGTAACGTAACGCTACCCTCTTGGGTGCTGAATACACCTCGCCTCACTTCTACGAGATCCCTTGTGCGTTCCTCCGATGTTCGGGTATGTACCAGGATATCCGGACAGTCGCATACCTCGGGGCTGTCCGCTAGAATCGGCTGGCCCCCCCGCTTACAGGCGCTTAGGGAACAGCTGACCTCCTGGGAACACTCCAAAAGGGTGTCCGACCACTGGCTGCTAGGCACGACAACATTCCCACGCTAGCTCAACGGCGGGTGTGGATTCTTGCTGCCAGCTCGGACTGGTGTCACATTATTAACGTGCCATGTACATATCTGTCATTGCGGAAGGTTGACAGGTGTCAGTGTCATCCTTCCCTCCTCTTTCCAGCGTACGGTTGGTCTGTCGCTGCTAAGCCTCCATACAGGAGGTTGATCGCGGTGTGAACGACCGCCTTCTCCATCCGGACCTAAGAAGAGTACACCCCGGTACAAGCAGTACGATCCTGCAGCAACTCCCTGCTCCAGCTCAGCTGGAGGAGACGACGTCGGTAACCTCGAAGGGTTGGGGAGAAGAAAGATGAAATAGTTTCTCCCCCGTGCTGGCCCACCCCGCCACGCCTGTGCGCGGACACCATGGCCGTCGCGCCGCACTATTGACGACGGCCCCTACTCCGAAAAGGGAGTAAGGTTCCCTTCACTACAGGAAAACTTTACCCCCGCATTATTGCTACTCCCTCACTCACCTTGACCCTTCATCGACCCTTACCTGAAAGATACTTTAAACCTCCATCTTAGTCTCTCTGACTAGGATTCAAAACTAAGTACAACTGTAACATTCATTTCCCGGTTCGTTGGGATTATTTATTTCCAAAAGAAGAAAATACTTAAGAAGAAATTGAAATATTAAGTACTATATTCTAATCTAAAGAGAGCTTAACTTATGAACAAAAGAATGTCCGATCTAGGCCTTCGATGGCTTACGTCCTTAAAATTACCTTGCACAATAGGATACTATTCTTATCTTATAAATTTAATTTAGTTCAGGCCTGCTCAGAAGGAGCTGTTCCAAAAATGAAACAAAACCGAACGTCTGCCCGAGAGGGGCTACAATGCAATAGCGGATGCATATTCTTAAATTAAAAAAAAACAAATACACAAACTCAATATCACGCTTCAGGTCCGGAAGGGACTTAAAATTCGCTTAGGCGGAATGGACAGACTAGACAACGGTCAATACAGGTAAAAGTATTTCGGTTATACCGTAACTAAACCTAACGTATACGACAAAAACGCAAATACACGACACGGATATTATTTGGACTACGAGTGGTGTTAATTCGACGGATAATTCTGTAACGCGGAACTCATTTACTAGAGGTAACCTCTATTCCTTTTCTAAACCTCTTCATATATATATATCTATCTATATATAGGTATTTACATATATTTCATCCGAACCGTTGAACGAAAACGTACTGAGTCAGCTCCTCGGGGCTCTGACCAATACTCGCTGGTGTTAAGCGATCGGGCTCTTCTAGCTTGGGGAGATTATAAATCTTCCTCGTCAGACAATTTCAAGGCAGGTGCGACGTTATATAATGGTTATTAAATGGTAAATGTAGTCAATTTAGCAACAATATAATGTAGTTATGCAATCGTACTTACATGGTAACTCCTCCTCGATGTGCGCACAGCGATGAAAGTACCTGTTTTAAATCTGTCAATAGTAGAGAAATGCTAAATTTACCACTTAAAAATTATGGTCTTGCCGACGCAAAATCTTAATTAACTCTCTCGATACGAGCATGAAGCAAAATGATCCTCAATCCCTAATGCTGAGACGTAATAAACATCTCATAAGTGAGAGTGTGTGTGAGTGAGCTGGCACAAGACCCACGAACAAATGATCCGAGTGCTCTTGACTCGAGTCGACGGGTGACGACACTAACTCAACAGTTGGACGTACCGTCCTATGTCTAATCCGTTCAGGAGTCGCGATGTAGTGGTTGGAAAAGCCACCACTACTACGAACGATGATTCCTCCGAGGAATCGAATTCACAATAAAGGAAAAGTTATGCCGAGCGGGGATATAAGTTTCTATAACCTCGCACTCGCGGACGTGCGGTGAGAATATTGGCCCGAAGGTCGTTGACCTTTACCGAGTGACATGAAATTCGCCCGAGCGAATGAATTAAAAGAAATGCAATTAAAAGAACATTCTCCGTGCGAATGTGTTTGGAGAAAGAATAATGAAAAGTCACCTATATGGTGCCCACTCTACCCCACTGCTTAATGAAAACTACCCCACTATCACTGCATGCACTATAAAACTAATTTTATATAAAAAAATCACTGTAGCTGGATCGCCTAGCGCTGCTTGCTGCTGCTGGTGGTGCTGGGGCCGCTTGTGGCCGAATTAAGGGTGGGATCCCGTTGGGATCTACTAAAGCTGTGGTCTATACGACCAGAAGAATCGAGTTGGGGTGCTGTGGCCGCTTGTGGCCTAAATATAGGTGAGGTCGCTTGTGACCGAAATATCGTTGGGGTCGCGTAGACCAAAGTAGAGATGATGAGGTCGCTGTGGACCGAGTGAAATGATGAGGTCACTGTGGACCGAGAGAAATGATGAGGTCACTGTGGACCGAGAGAACCTGTGTGGAAAATTAGAAGCGCATTAGTATGCGAAGTTGCACCTCGTTCTCGAGTGGACTCGATGCTTACCTTCGACGTTGTACGTCTGGTGTCTTGAAAAATGAAAGGGATGCTGCTGATGATGCTTCGTCTACTCGCAATTTGGAGTAGTTGCGGTGGCTTCCTGCTTTTGTGGAGGTGAAAATCGTTTTCCAACTGTTCGCGTGGGGTTAAGACGGGGATACGCGTCCCACGTGACTGCTGCTACTCCCGAAATCTGCCTAATGTCGTGTGAAAAATAACGCTTCCTAGCGTGTGTACGGCTGCTCCTTCCTCTGGACTATTGGCCAGTCGCTTTCCCGGGTGATTCGTCGGGATTCTGCGCCGCCTATCCACGGAGAAGTCGGAATAATTCCCAAAGAAAATGTGGGTTTTGGTTTCCGCGCTTTTTAGAGAAGACTGCTGGGAGCAATTTCCTCCAATCCTCGTATGTTGTCTGGACGCTTCGTGTGGCTGCTGCCGAGATGGCTTCGGATTAGTATTGTGTATTACCTTTAATGGATGTGCCTCCTCCAAAAGAAGAAGGGGTCCGTCCGTCCGAGTGGCTAATTGTGAAATGCCAATGGCTTCCTAGCCGTCACTGCATTTCCTCTTACTAGTTAGGTAACTGCGAGTGAGTGCATCCCATGCCTCTTAGGTGGATTTATGCGGTGTTTGCATGCGGAATTCGGTTCTCTTGCTGACGATGTTGCTGTCAGTAGGAATTCTGATGTAATCGTATTCCATTGGGGAGAATGTTGCATGCGAATGTCGTTTTCCTTTGGTAAAGGTGACATGGTTTGTTACACACCTTTAGGCTTTCCGAGACTTGCGATGGAAACCGTGAAGGAACACATAACCTGCACCTCAAACTCTATCGTGCCGAAAGTTCGAGTCTCGTGCACGGGCTGAGCTGGTCGGGCCACGTCGTGTCCTGTTCTACTCGTTTAGCCTTCCGTGTCTGTCTCTCTCGTCTTCTTTACAATTTTTTTTTTTTTTTTTTTTTTTTTTTTTTTTTTTTTTTTTATTTTTATTTCTTTTTTTATAATTTTTTTTTTGTATTTTTTTTTTTCCTTTTTTTTTTCTGTTCCTATTTCAAACCATAGGTGGTCGCTCTTGTACTGGGTTAGGTTTTGGTTTCTTATGGGGACGTTGGGATGAAATTTATGTTTACTCCGGGGATAGGATGGGATAAGGGTTCTGCGATCGGTGCTTAGCCGAATCGTCGTTGGAGAAGGCTAAAGCCGTCATCTCCGTATGTCCTTCGAATGCACCATTCCCAGGTCATTCCCTTGGTCATCTACCAATTGGTACAAGTTTCCAACTACCTTGGTTACTCTCGCTTTGATGAATTTGCGATTAAACTTTGCATTAATGCCTTGTGCGAAGTTACTCAGCGTATGGTTCCGCTTGTATACTTCGTCTCCTATTTTGTATCGGACCGGCTTGCTTCGAAGGTTGTACTGCTGCTCGTACTTGGCGTGCGCTTTGGCCAGCGATTCTTTGACATGCGCGTGAAGGATGTTCATCCGAGTAGACTTGGGTAAGAGTTCGATTTCGGAGTTGTTGAGTCCGTTGAGCTGTCGAAGCAACTGATAGTCGCTGCCGTGCTCCATCATGCGTTGTCCAAAGACAGCCTCATATGGCGACATGCAAGTAGCGGCGTGGATTGAGGTTCTCAACGCCCTCCCTATGGGCTGGAGTTGAGCGTCCCAAGTCGAGTGATCGTTGCCGATATAGGCTCGAATCGCGCTTAAGATCGAGCGGTTTACTCGCTCGCTCGCATTCGCCTGAGGTGCATACGCTGCTGTCCTCAGATGCTTGATGCCATAGGCATCCGTAAATTTCTCAAATTCTTTACTCACGAATTGCTTCCCGTTATCTGATAGCATCGTTTCAGGTACACCGAAGATGGAAAAGACTTCGTCTCTCAGAAACTGTACCGCCGCCTCGGTCGTCGCTCGACGTATCGCACGAATCAAAACGAATTTGGAAAACTGATCCAGGGCGATGATAATGTGGGTATTCCCACGCTTCGATCGAGGGTATGGTCCTAAAAAGTCAGTGTAAATGTGCTGAAACGGACGGTCTACTTCAAATCCTTTGCCCATTTCCGCGCGTAAAGTGCGGTTGGACGCCTTGGTGGACTTGCAGATTTCACACTTGCTAATAAATTCTTTCACGTGCGCTGCCATGTTGGGCCAATAAAATTGCGCTCTCAACCGATACAAGGTCTTCACTATACCTCCATGCGAGGCTTCCGGCGGACAATGAGCTGGGCGGATCAGTTGGCTGGTCAGCGCGGCTGGAACCCAGAGCTTCCAAGGATGCTCTTCTTGTAAAGGGTTATTTGTGCTAGGTTGGATCTTCTTGTTCGCAAAATTGTTTGTGACCCGAAGATCCGGTAGCTGGTGTTTATTTTCGCCGACGCTGTCGATGATCTGACGGTATTGATCCGAATCGAAACTCGGGTCCGTCAGGTCTACATGCAGCACGTCGGTGAGCTCGCTCAACATAGAGTCGCCGGTTCGAAGAGCCTCCACTTCGTGTACGCGTGAAAGCGCGTCTGGTACGACGTGTAAGCTTCCCTTGCGGTGCTCGATATCGAACGTATAACCCTGGAGTTCGAGACTCCATCGCGCTAATCTTCCTTTAAGCTCTCGCCGACTCATGAGCCATTGCAAACTCGCGTGATCGGTGATAACTTTGAATCTATATCCTTCTATGTACGGTCGAAATTTTGCGATCCCCATGATCGCTGCTAGACATTCTCTCTCTGTCACGGTATAATTTCGCTGGGCGGAGTTCAACTTGTGCGAGTAATAGAAAACTGGTCGTTCGTTTCCTTCGTCGTCTAGTTGACTCAGCACTGCTCCGATGCCTGTGGAACTTGCGTCACACGAAATTATGAATTGACGTTTGAAGTCTGGGTTTGCCAGGACGGGTGCGCTCACTAACATTTCCTTGATGGCTTGGAAGGATGCGATTGCTTTCTCGCCGAATTGGAATTTAATACCCTTCTTCAACGTATCCGAAAGATCTCCTGACAGTGTGGAAAAGTCTCGGACGAATCTACGATACCATCCGGCCATTCCCAGAAATCTGCGAACTTGTCGTGCAGTCTGAGGGATCGGAAATTCTCGGATGGCTTGGACCTTACTGGGGTCTACTTTCAGTACTCCGCTTCCTACGATAAAGCCTAAATACTTCAATTCACGATAACAAAATTTGGATTTCTCCAAGTTGATGGTAAGGCCTGCTTCGCCTAATTTCTGTGCTACTCCGGACAATAGCTCGAGATGCTCCTCGAAGGAACTAGAAATGATGAGCAAATCGTCCAGATAAACGAATACTTTATGTCGCCATTCCACGGGGATGACTTGGTCCATCAGGCGGCATAAGCGCTGGGGCGCGTTGCACAACCCGAAGGGCATAACTTTGAACTGGTAAAGCGGTCTCCCTGGAACGGTAAATGCTGTCTTTTCCCTGCTTTTCTCTTCCAGCGGAATCTGCCAAAATGCGTCTTTTAGGTCTACGCTAGACATGAAATAAGTGTCTGGCAGACGGGCGAGAAGACCTTCTATGTTTTGCAGCGGATACGCATCCTTTTTAGTGACGCGATTGAGCTCGCGCACGTCCAAGCACATGCGGTGCTTATCTCCTCTCCGTACTAAGACTACGGGAGAGCTCCACGCGCTTGGGCTGATCTCAATCACGTCCATAGAAAGCATGCGGTCCAGCTGCGCATAGAGAAGTTCCTCTACTGCTGGCGAAACTGGATAATGACGCCGTTTAATGGGGGCGGCGTCTCCGGTCTCAATCTCATGGGACATGAGGTGAGTTCGTCCTAAGCCTAGAGTGGCATAGGACGGAAATTTCTTCAGGGTATCCTCGAGGAGCTGATTCTCCTCGGGAGAAAGAGTGTGAGCGTGAGACAAGATCTCCGATTTGGGGATTGAGTCTCCGGTCATATCGATGCCGACTTTGATGCTGCTAACATCGAAAGAGTTGGACGGCGAACTCGGTATGATGCTCGGGGCTAGGTTGAACTTCTTCCAGAAGTCGACTCCTAGAATCAACCTTTGCGCTATGGAAGGGACCACGTATAGTGTGAGGTCTTCCTCCCGGTCGATATAGGATATCTTGGTGTGCAAGATCCCAACAATATTCTGCGCTCGGCCATCGGCAGTGGTAACTACCGAAGAAAAATCTTTCCACGGAATGTGGTTGGCCTTTACATAGTCTACTCCCGCTCCTCCTAACACGCTAATGCAGGCGCCTGTATCTAGGAGACCTGACCAGGATCGGTCGAAAAGTGTCACGGCCGCGTACGGTCGCGGATCTCCGTCTGTACGTGGCGAAACCTGCAGAGTTGTAGCTGCTATTGCGGCGATAGACTGTCTTCTTCGTTGGTAGCGCTTCCGAACTCGGCGTATGCGGCCTGAAGTCTTGGACTTGCCGAAAATGCGAGTTCTAGCGGCTTGGTAATCGGACCATCGTTGGTCGAAGGTCTTATAATGATGACTGGGTTCCCCTGAGACGTTGGTGCTAACGACGAGAGTCTTCGCTGAAGCTGTCTCGGGTTCCGGTGGACGTTCCGAAATTGTTTGTGACGAATCCCCGGTTGGATCGTCTGGTCTTTTACGGATGGTAATGTTGGTCGATAAGTCTGGTTGACTTACTGTTCTATAGCCGGTTTCGTGTTCTTCGAACTGCCCTCCCCGGTACGAGAGTAGTTCGTCCTTGGGTTTTCCCGACATCTCGGACAATTAGCGGTAAATACGTTCTCTAATCCGCATCGGAAACAGAAGGGTTTTTGCGGTAGCTTTAGGCAGTCGAACCTAGAATGTCCGGGCTCCCTACAAATCCAACAGATTAAAGCGCTGCGATCGCGCTGTCTGTAAGCTACTGCGTCCACTCTTACTTCGTCGGAATTAGAGTCGTTAAGATCGTCATCCCTGACTTCACACACGTTCCTCCGTACTGGAGCTCCCGAGGTGAATCTGGGTTTGCTTAAAGAGTCGCCTCTTGATTCTGCTAAAAAGCGTTCGATGCTTCTGCACACGTAGACAAGCTCTGCCATGTCTGAGGTGTTAAAGGTGAGCAGATACTGTCCTATTAGGCGCTTGACGTTGCGCTTGACAATTTCAATTAACTCTCGATTTGCCTTAGGGAACTTCAACTTAGCGTTGAGCCTTAGCAGCGTTCCGTAATAGGCGTCGAAAGTTTCTTGATCGCCCTGGAGGCGTGCTGACATTTGTCGAAAGATCTCGAAGTCAGACTCCAGACTGCGATACTGCTCTAGAAGAGCCAAACGTAGTGCTTCCCAAGTTGCCTGAGGATTCTTCTTGATCCACCCCCAGAACCAGAGCTTGGGTTGACCCTTCACCAAATGGTGAAAATTCAACACCACGTCTGCCCATGAAGCGTTACAAGCTTCGCGCTGTCTGCCTACTTGCAGCAGAAAATCATCTATTGACAATTCTTCGTTGTCGAAGTGAATATCCCACTTCGGGATATTATGGTACCTAGGATAAGAACTCGCCTGCGACGGCCCTTGAGAGGGTGCTTGCCTCTCGACGTTGGGTCGTGGCGACGATGAGTCTAAATTCATGTTGCTTAATTGCGCCAGGAAATTATCTACGTTGGCGCTCCTTGCCATGTGTACGGGGTACACAAGGGGTTCGTTAGCCTGAGGTTCTCCGGGTGGAGGACTCGAGCTAAGAATAAATTCTGGCCGGCGGGTGTTCTGCGCGGCTGCTGTCACATTCGGTTGGGTATATGGCTGGGTTACGGTGCCAGGAGGATCCATGCCTCTTCTCGCTTGCGCGATGCCAAGCCCTGAAGGACCTGGGTTGTATTGGGGCAAAGGCCTCAACACGGCTTCCCGCAAAATACTAGCCATGTCTTGCCGCATCACTGCTCGACTGCGGTCAAGTTCTTCTCTGATATGTCTGAGTTCTTCGGCGCGCCTTAACCCCACGGTAGCCGTAACGACTTGCTGAATATATTGCTCGAACTGAGCGCTATCGTTGGCTTCACCTGCGCCTGAACCGTTAGGTTCTGGAGCGCTCGACGGTCCGGGATGTCCTAAGACTTCCTGAATCGGTGCTGCTACGGCAGATGCTTGGCCCAAAGGCTGAATATCGTTAGACCCGTGTGGTGGCTCGTCAATGGGAAAAGGTCCTAGTCTCTCATACTGAGGTACTACTTCCACCTCCCTGGCTTGCCGAAATTCTGGATATGTCTGGTGACCCGAGGCATCCGAGGATACTCCCGGGTTGTCTGGATTGTCCTGTCGAGGGTTCCCCGGCTCGCTGGGCAGTCCCGATTGTTTTGGGATTGCTCCGCGGCTGGATGGAGTTCCTTCCCTTCCTAGACCTCTAGTGGAACGGCGGGTTGCTTTCCAAACGCCTTCCGGTCGGCCTGCGTTGGATGGGTTCGACATATTGACACTTCAAACTAAGCGGTCTGTATGCTCGCGTCGGACGGACTCAAACACGTGCCGTTGCGAGCCAAAAAGGGAAAAATCTTAAACTAATTTCACTTAACTAATGAATTCTTAAAGGGGGTTTCTTCCCTGTAATAGGAGCTGAGGTCTTTATTCAAGGTGACCCAGTTCCTAATACGGAATGAGATTATTGTCGAATTCCGTTCGAGTTCGACAAAAAAAAACTTCAAAAATAAATGTGTTGGTGATTAAATATATGGCTGTAGATATATGAAAACATACAAAAGAAATTCCCATATACTACAGTAAACTATTAAATGAATGTTGATGTTAGAAAAATAATTACTAAGTCCTATAAGCTTATACTATTTACAAAACTTAAACTGCTTAAATATCAAAAAAACTACTATTATCTTACATTGGTTGAGGTAAGGTCGAATACAAGGTTTCTCCGGGAGTTTAGAAAACTTCCGGTCCGTGAGTGAGAGAACTGTCTCTCTATCTCTTCGAGCTGCTGCAGATGAATTAATTCCGACATATAGGTTTTAGACTTGGTTAGGAAGCTGTGAGGAATGCAGAACTTCTTTTGCGTACGGCAACAGATGCGCGCGCGGGGAATAATATCAACCCACACGCCGAGCTCGCACGCGCCAAAGCTCCGCTACCTCCATCTGTGTGGATCCCTAAAACGCCGAGGCTCTACCTCGCCCGCTTGGGATCGAGTGGCGTCTTCGCACACGAGCTCTAGGCGAATTTACCATGCCCAAAGCTGGACTAAAGATCTCCCACTCCTCTTTAAGGATTGCACGAGGATGTTCTTGCTACCGCAGTACTCGCAACTAACGAACGCGGCGAACTGCTTCGGCCACGTTTAGGACTAAGCTGGGGTAACATGAAAAGATGGGTTCGCTCCGCACTGAGGAACGAATCTCGCGCCAATGGCTCCACTGCCAAAGTTCATCTTAAAGGAAGATGTTGTTACATCCTATAAACCGCAAAAGTAAACTTTTGAAAAACCCCATGCCGAAACAAAAGTTCCGAGGGAAAAATGAAAACGTCTGAAAAAAATTCATCTCATCGGGTGCTACTGACACAAGTGTCGTAGACTGCTCTTCATCAGGCCCCACACTTCATCGGGCCCCGGTAATTCGGGCCCCACGTTGGGCGCCACCTGTAACAAACTCCCCCTTCCCCTCTTATTACTGGCCTCTCGTAGTAGCAATAGTAGAAGCTCGAAGTTCGACTATGGGTACCGCCAAACAGGCCCACCACCACGGGCGCCACCTGTAACGTAACGCTACCCTCTTGGGTGCTGAATACACCTCGCCTCACTTCTACGAGATCCCTTGTGCGTTCCTCCGATGTTCGGGTATGTACCAGGATATCCGGACAGTCGCATACCTCGGGGCTGTCCGCTAGAATCGGCTGGTCCCCCCCGCTTACAGGCGCTTAGGGAACAGCTGACCTCCTGGGAACACTCCAAAAGGGTGTCCGACCACTGGCTGCTAGGCACGACAACATTCCCACGCTAGCTCAACGGCGGGTGTGGATTCTTGCTGCCAGCTCGGACTGGTGTCACATTATTAACGTGCCATGTACATATCTGTCATTGCGGAAGGTTGACAGGTGTCAGTGTCATCCTTCCCTCCTCTTTCCAGCGTACGGTTGGTCTGTCGCTGCTAAGCCTCCATACAGGAGGTTGATCGCGGTGTGAACGACCGCCTTCTCCATCCGGACCTAAGAAGAGTACACCCCGGTACAAGCAGTACGATCCTGCAGCAACTCCCTGCTCCAGCTCAGCTGGAGGAGACGACGTCGGTAACCTCGAAGGGTTGGGGAGAAGAAAGATGAAATAGTTTCTCCCCCGTGCTGGCCCACCCCGCCACGCCTGTGCGCGGACACCATGGCCGTCGCGCCGCACTATTGACGACGGCCCCTACTCCGAAAAGGGAGTAAGGTTCCCTTCACTACAGGAAAACTTTACCCCCGCATTATTGCTACTCCCTCACTCACCTTGACCCTTCATCGACCCTTACCTGAAAGATACTTTAAACCTCCATCTTAGTCTCTCTGACTAGGATTCAAAACTAAGTACAACTGTAACATTCATTTCCCGGTTCGTTGGGATTATTTATTTCCAAAAGAAGAAAATACTTAAGAAGAAATTGAAATATTAAGTACTATATTCTAATCTAAAGAGAGCTTAACTTATGAACAAAAGAATGTCCGATCTAGGCCTTCGATGGCTTACGTCCTTAAAATTACCTTGCACAATAGGATACTATTCTTATCTTATAAATTTAATTTAGTTCAGGCCTGCTCAGAAGGAGCTGTTCCAAAAATGAAACAAAACCGAACGTCTGCCCGAGAGGGGCTACAATGCAATAGCGGATGCATATTCTTAAATTAAAAAAAAACAAATACACAAACTCAATATCACGCTTCAGGTCCGGAAGGGACTTAAAATTCGCTTAGGCGGAATGGACAGACTAGACAACGGTCAATACAGGTAAAAGTATTTCGGTTATACCGTAACTAAACCTAACGTATACGACAAAAACGCAAATACACGACACGGATATTATTTGGACTACGAGTGGTGTTAATTCGACGGATAATTCTGTAACGCGGAACTCATTTACTAGAGGTAACCTCTATTCCTTTTCTAAACCTCTTCATATATATATATCTATCTATATATAGGTATTTACATATATTTCATCCGAACCGTTGAACGAAAACGTACTGAGTCAGCTCCTCGGGGCTCTGACCAATACTCGCTGGTGTTAAGCGATCGGGCTCTTCTAGCTTGGGGAGATTATAAATCTTCCTCGTCAGACAATTTCAAGGCAGGTGCGACGTTATATAATGGTTATTAAATGGTAAATGTAGTCAATTTAGCAACAATATAATGTAGTTATGCAATCGTACTTACATGGTAACTCCTCCTCGATGTGCGCACAGCGATGAAAGTACCTGTTTTAAATCTGTCAATAGTAGAGAAATGCTAAATTTACCACTTAAAAATTATGGTCTTGCCGACGCAAAATCTTAATTAACTCTCTCGATACGAGCATGAAGCAAAATGATCCTCAATCCCTAATGCTGAGACGTAATAAACATCTCATAAGTGAGAGTGTGTGTGAGTGAGCTGGCACAAGACCCACGAACAAATGATCCGAGTGCTCTTGACTCGAGTCGACGGGTGACGACACTAACTCAACAGTTGGACGTACCGTCCTATGTCTAATCCGTTCAGGAGTCGCGATGTAGTGGTTGGAAAAGCCACCACTACTACGAACGATGATTCCTCCGAGGAATCGAATTCACAATAAAGGAAAAGTTATGCCGAGCGGGGATATAAGTTTCTATAACCTCGCACTCGCGGACGTGCGGTGAGAATATTGGCCCGAAGGTCGTTGACCTTTACCGAGTGACATGAAATTCGCCCGAGCGAATGAATTAAAAGAAATGCAATTAAAAGAACATTCTCCGTGCGAATGTGTTTGGAGAAAGAATAATGAAAAGTCACCTATATGGTGCCCACTCTACCCCACTGCTTAATGAAAACTACCCCACTATCACTGCATGCACTATAAAACTAATTTTATATAAAAAAATCACTGTAGCTGGATCGCCTAGCGCTGCTTGCTGCTGCTGGTGGTGCTGGGGCCGCTTGTGGCCGAATTAAGGGTGGGATCCCGTTGGGATCTACTAAAGCTGTGGTCTATACGACCAGAAGAATCGAGTTGGGGTGCTGTGGCCGCTTGTGGCCTAAATATAGGTGAGGTCGCTTGTGACCGAAATATCGTTGGGGTCGCGTAGACCAAAGTAGAGATGATGAGGTCGCTGTGGACCGAGTGAAATGATGAGGTCACTGTGGACCGAGAGAAATGATGAGGTCACTGTGGACCGAGAGAACCTGTGTGGAAAATTAGAAGCGCATTAGTATGCGAAGTTGCACCTCGTTCTCGAGTGGACTCGATGCTTACCTTCGACGTTGTACGTCTGGTGTCTTGAAAAATGAAAGGGATGCTGCTGATGATGCTTCGTCTACTCGCAATTTGGAGTAGTTGCGGTGGCTTCCTGCTTTTGTGGAGGTGAAAATCGTTTTCCAACTGTTCGCGTGGGGTTAAGACGGGGATACGCGTCCCACGTGACTGCTGCTACTCCCGAAATCTGCCTAATGTCGTGTGAAAAATAACGCTTCCTAGCGTGTGTACGGCTGCTCCTTCCTCTGGACTATTGGCCAGTCGCTTTCCCGGGTGATTCGTCGGGATTCTGCGCCGCCTGTCCACGGAGAAGTCGGAATAATTCCCAAAGAAAATGTGGGTTTTGGTTTCCGCGCTTTTTAGAGAAGACTGCTGGGAGCAATTTCCTCCAATCCTCGTATGTTGTCTGGACGCTTCGTGTGGCTGCTGCCGAGATGGCTTCGGATTAGTATTGTGTATTACCTTTAATGGATGTGCCTCCTCCAAAAGAAGAAGGGGTCCGTCCGTCCGAGTGGCTAATTGTGAAATGCCAATGGCTTCCTAGCCGTCACTGCATTTCCTCTTACTAGTTAGGTAACTGCGAGTGAGTGCATCCCATGCCTCTTAGGTGGATTTATGCGGTGTTTGCATGCGGAATTCGGTTCTCTTGCTGACGATGTTGCTGTCAGTAGGAATTCTGATGTAATCGTATTCCATTGGGGAGAATGTTGCATGCGAATGTCGTTTTCCTTTGGTAAAGGTGACATGGTTTGTTACACCCTGTGCTAGTTACATCTCTTGCCGGCGGTAATTCACGTTACAAACGTAAACATTTCGACATAATCTTTGTCTTAAAATGTTGTGAATGAATTATTTAACTAATATGGCACAAATACATGAGAAATTGAACATAAAATTGGCTACAAAATGAATTCATTCATTTTTCCGTACAAAAAACCTTTTCTGTTCGATGACAAATCATTCCAATTATCGTTTCTATGATGTATTCGTTTTAATGTGTTTGCTTTTCCACTATTTACGTATTGCTATAACTATAATATATAAATGGCTTCCGGACTCTTCTCAAAGGCACTCTGAATGACGGATATTTCGGCCTATTCAGCGCAATCTTTTATTCTGTTACGAATTTCCATACAAACATTCGAAATGTAAATAAAATGTGGTGCCAAAGTTTGTTATGAAATATGTGATAATTCACGAAAGAATAAAAGACGAATTTCTGTGTCTTTTATCATAAAAGATTTGAAAGTGAAGAAGAAAAGGTATCTCCGAGGTACTCTTTTTTATGAAAACAGTATTAAACAATGTTCCGGGATTTGGGGATTCCGGAATTTTTGTTTTTGGGGATTTTTTTTTGGGATATAAAAGGTGTCGCAGGAGCACCCAAGACATTGTACTTTTTAACAGCGATGAAGTTGTGCGATTTCAAGCAATGACAGTAGTGAAAAGTATAGTGAAAAGAATAAGAGATTTTATTGTTGATTAATTATTGTGAAAAAGTATAAAGTGAATTGTTGTATGCAATAAGTGAATTCTGGATAATAGAGAATAAAGATATTGAAAGAGAACTAATAAAGACTAATTAAATAGAATACGGTGTTATATTTTCGAATCCTAGCCTGAATGTAACAATCTCTATTTAAAAATCGTAAACGAAATGCAAAATGTTTTTGTTGAAGACGAAGACACTGATCACTTTAGCTGGAGTTAAGATTGATTAAGTACTGCTATGTTTCCACCAAAAAATAAAACGAGATTAAGTCCAAAAAATAAAAATAATGTATCTTCAAGTGTCTCTACCAAAAAATAAAAAATAGATTAATTTGACGTTTGGCACTCTGTCCCTCATTTCGACTCTGAAATTGAGAGCCTGCATGACATTTCAATCATTGTATAACTACAAAGGTAAACTCACCCTATTATTCTTCTTGCACAGCATAAAACACAACTTCGTTAAAGCCTCGGTAACCAATTTGCAATATTATCCTCATCGTTTTCATAAGATCATTTTTACACAAATTTCGGGCATCTGCTCAATTTCGGGATACTCAATGCAAATGTCACACGCTGAAAAAACGAAACGCTAGTGTCCTGTAGTAATACACATATTTCATTTGCATCTACCTTATCCTCATCAGTACCTACTTACCAAGATTCTAGTCATCACAATCCTGATCGTAATCACTGTTTGGCACGAACTCGCACATTAAATCAATCGACAGCTCAACGAAATGGCAAATACAAGGAATTTCTGAATCACTGCCGTTTGCATTTCCTTGTTTGGTGATGTTTTTTTTTTTTATAATTTGCTTACGCTAAATGGGTTTTCCGTAAATGTTACAGTACCCTTATTGTGCTATGAACACGGCGCAAGCATTTATGAACAGCAACCAGCACCTAACAATGGCATATTTCATTGCATGCTTTTCGATGCTACTTTGGCCAGGATTTCAACGCACGACCTTCCAATCACTAAGCGAATACAATTTACTTTTACTTTTAAATTTATTTTTTATTCAATATTAGATATTAACTTACATACTAGACAAAAATGATTAAATCTTACTTAGAATTAACAGGATACTTATTCTTAATTAATTGTCCATATGCAGACGTTCTAAACTTAACTATAACCTTATAATTATTGTCTTTCGGCCTAAAAACTATTTCACGAACTAATTTAACATATTATTTTTTATCGAGAACATTTTTTCAAAAACTCGGCATCACTATTTAAATTTTATATTTAATATAAAAACAAATTACAAACTTCCTACTCTACTTACTTAAACTACTTAATGTATTCTAACTATAATTGGGAATCTGAGCACTCGTTGCCTTACGCAACAAGTGGTCAAAATCTCCATAAAACGCCCTAACTAACTTAATCTAACTTAAGAACTAAGAGGATGTTACCTAGAGTAACGCACCGTCCTGGGAGTGCATGTTGACCACTCCCCCCTCAATAAGTCACCAAAATTCGGAGAATTGCTTTTCCGTATCGAATGTATCCCTCTCCGCTACTGCGGTACTAACATTGGCGAGGCCCCGCCGCGGATTAGCCACTTATATCTCTTGCTGCGGTAGCGGTGGTATAATACCGGGATACCATCCCTCGTCTGTACCAGCCCTTTCGCATCAAAATGGATAGATGGCTGAGGCGGGATAAAGACAGACCGGAGCGTACTCTCTATGTACATTTCATTGGGGTAGTAAGCCCCAAAGATCAGGCTATTGTCGCTGGCCATCGCCCTTGCAACGTGCCTTCGAGTCACGTTAATGAGAAAATTGTCAATCCTATTCGTATAGGACCTTGTTGTGATAGTATTTTATATAGTTGGATTGAGGCGTTCGTAACAACCGGAGATATGCCCTTAGACATTTTCTCTCCAAAACCCGAATCTTTTTCATGTAACTAGGCGTTATATTAAACCACAATGGACAACTCGTAGCAATCGACCTTGACTCTGGAGTCAAGTTGACTGCTATGAAACAGTCTCCTTGTCAGAGCATAAGCCTTCTTGGCCCCAGCAAGACAAGCAACTATATGTCCATCGAAATACAAATACTGTTCAAGCCAGATACCGCCAATGGCTGCCCATTTTGTCCACTAATGGCCAATTACTTCCAGTTTTTTCTGGTATCCGTAGAGGCCCCAGCCAATCTTGTTTTGAACAAGATTGTTTCCGATTTCTGAAAGTTGATTTTTAACTTCCAGTCGTCGCAATATCCCTTAATTTGATCGAAGTTACGCTGCAAAAGGATGTTAATGACCTCGATTTTAGGACCTGATCTGTATGCCACTAAATCGTCGGCATACGCTACAGCATGGCTGAGTGAACCTACCAGATCACTCTTGTAAATGTTAAACAGGATCGGAGAATTAACCGCCCTCTTCTGTAAACCGTTTTTAATGTCAAAGATTCTGCTCGAAGTCACGGTGCCACATTTGACAACGAACTTCTTTCAAGCATTCAAGTTTGTGCATCCCCCGCCTGGTCAACTTGTAGAAAAGTCCCTCTAACCATACGGTGTCGAAAGCCTTCTCAAAATCAACCAGACAAGCACCCGTGTACTGGTTCTTGCATTTATTCCACTGAATGTCGGAAACCAGTTTCGAGGCGGCATGAATAGTGTCTTGCCCCGTCCTGAAACCATACTGGTTATCCGGAATAACGTTATTGTCCTCGATCCACTTTAACAGGGCTCTATTGACAACTTTTTCAAAGACCTTCCTGATATTAGGAAGCAAACTAATCGACCGGAGATTGGCAGGGTTCGTCCTATCTTTACCCTTTTACGGGACAGGGTGTACCACAGCTACCTTCCAATGCGCCGGATAATAAGCATTATTCAGCACATTGTTTAACAGCGTGGTCTCACAAGATCTACAGCCTCCAGAGGCAGGTGTTTCCCCGCCGACTTTTTATTCTTTAGTGACTCGAAGATGTACTGAAGATTATCCTTCGACACGAACATGCATTAGCATGGTTTTCATAATTGAATACGGTGAATCCGTTATTCTCAGAGTTCGGTGCGCAGATAAAAGTGACTCACCAGACCCCTATTCTCAATGTCGTGGTTACGGCGAACAGGATCGTTCACCGTATACACGGCCTCGAAACAAGCGCACAGCAATTCCACTTTCTCCTGTAGGTCCTCGACCACGAAAAAACGGAGTTATTCCAGCAGTCAGTACTTTGTGTCGGTTCTCTGCTGTCTGAGAGATTCGGACACAAGGAATATCTTTGTGATCCTTCCTCCTGAACAACTTATTTATCTGTAAAGCGAATACACTACTACTGCACCGTGTACAAGTCCATGTGCAAGTGCAAGTCCTATCGCAGTGACGTTTTATCTTTGTAAGGAGATACTTTTGCCGAGTTTATTAAAGATTGGAATTGACTGAAGGAATTCGATTGAAGGAATTGTGCTGTTTGTTTTGACAACTCGTAACAGATTTTTTATTTTCAAAGTAACAGGGTGTTATAAAAGTTCGAAACCACGAATAAGAATTATAAAAGATCTTTATAATCGAGGTCTTTTATGCCTCGTAGGGAAAAATTCATAGCAGAATAACAGATTTGGCAGAATAGGCCTAATTCTCCTGAAAAGAAGGGAAATTGCTTCGGATTTTATTGCAGAATTCAGAAAACCATAAGCACTCACACATTCAAGCGCTATAAACGCCAAAATCGAAATTTTTTTCCACATTCACATTCACATTAATTCAGTCCTCTGACATTTCGCCGTACTTCTGAAATATTATTTTGGTTTCGGTGAAATCAGCACCTCATGGCAACAGTTGAACGGAAAATTTTTTTTTTTTCTTATTACATGTTTTATTTTTGCTATAACAGAAAAATTGAAACTGTGTTTCTAGATAGTTTACACGAGCATGTCGTAGTCCGGATGTTTGGCTAGGTGACTTTTAATAAAATTTTCATGCGTCTCGCCGTCCAAATAGGATCCTTTGACAGCTCGATCTTGGATCATGAGTTCACGCCAGTTAGTCTGCAAAAAAAGGTTATTAGTTATTACATTTGCAAATAGATATTAGTTTTCCATTGTGACCCACCAGGTGATTGAATCTCTCCTGATCTATCTCGCATTTATCCGCAAGAAAATATTTAAGCATTACGGGACGTTCAAACCATGGCCAGATCATAAAGTCTACCCAACCAGGTTTGTCACCACCAAAGTAGCTTGTCTTGCGATCGGAAAGTTCCTTTTCAAAGATATCTAATCCTTGGGCAATGTCTGTTAGAGCTCCGGGAGAATTTTCAGGTCCGTTTAATAATACCTTATAGAGCGCACCAGTTACAGATGAAAACCGTTCAACTAGAATCTTGTCGTTTGCTTTCTTTAATGGATCCTTTGGAAGCAATGGATTTTGAGGATACTTTTCGTCTAAGTACTCAGCAATTATGAGGGATTCCACAAGAGTGGGATTTCCCTTGACGTTAGTCAGCTCGAGAGCTGGTACCTTACCCAATGGATTTTTTTCGAAAAGCCATTCAGGTTTTTCAATCAGATTAATGAAAATCGTATGATATGGAATGTTTTTAGCGTCCAGGACTAAGTGGACACGTTGAGCATAGGGACAAAAACGCATCGAGTAGAGACGATACTGGCCATCGTCAGGGTAGGTAGGGATTTTAGATCCTGCCGAAAATATAAAAATAGCGTTTGGATTAGCGGGATGGTGGCTTGCAGTGATTAGAATGTACATATGTATTTGCTACCATTCTTAGTGAAAAATGAAAAGCATATGAGGTACATATATGAGAGCGGAAATAAAATGCCGAGCATGGTGATGTATATGAGTAAACTCAGGTTTGCCACCAAATAAGGTGATTCATCAACCGAATCACACACAGCTCTTGGCCTAGACAATTGGAAACATCGTGTCCGCGATGGCAGAGAATGGAAATCTACAGTGTCTTATATAATTGTACTTTAGTTTTAGATTCTGGTCTGCCGGCATCTTTTTTAATGCTTACTGTGACTTATCGATTTGTCAACAAACTTTAAGTGGCTTTCAGCAAAAACCGCGCAGTTAGGCCAGTCTAAGGTCTATTGTAATAGCAAGTGAATCTTGGAACAAATTTGTTCCTACTTATTACAACAATTTAAGCTTCTGACGAAGCGTAGTTGACTTTTAATGTCTTTATTAGTGAAGTCATAATCGTTATGGTTAAAAAATTACAGATGGTCTTTAATTGTTATGGAGGGCATGTACCTACAGGAGAAGCTTTGCTCCTCTCTCTTATGAAAATACGTTTTTATTAAAAAAGTCTTTTTTGTTGGGTATTTAGTACTAAGGCACATTACCCGGGTGGGACGCTTCGCGGGATGAAGGGATTTTATCTCCCTCTGCGCAGTCAGTCTTACTCGCCAAACATTTTATAAAAGGACAGATTTCTGGCTTTAAAAAGTTATAATTTTTCGTTGTAAGTGTTGCCGTTATTCTTTAATATATTTATACCCTATTCTAAGGGTATATTAATTTTGACGCATAGTTTGTAACATACCTTAATATTGCCCGTAGACCCCTTAAAGTTACTATATTTATGATCAGCATCGATAGTCATGTCCGTCCGTCCGTCTGTCGGCAAAAGTTAGGCCTTTAAACTGGGCCTAGAGCGCTGAAATTGTAACCATATACTCTCTAGGGTCCCGAAATAATCAAGTTTACGAATTTTTAAAATCCGCCTACTGACACGCCCACAATTAAATAAAACAATTTTATTGAAAAACCAAAGTTTGAGCTAGGGAGCGTTTTTTTACAAAAGCTTTTTTTTTGATAAAATCCTTTAAATGTTATATAACAAAATATGCAGAGCGTTCTTAACAATTCAACCATACTAAGACTTTTGTCACACGCACTTATGAGGGATAGGAATAAGAATAGGGTATCCAAGTTCGCCCAAGCGGACTGTAGCCCGTCCCTATGTCTTTTTTATTTTTTATTTTTTTTGGAAATCGCCCCTCCCGCGGATGGCAAACATTGGCAGTATATTGTGCACACTTATCCGGTGGTACACAAAAAGCAGTGTGGAATATCTGCATGAAATTTCACAGCTGATAGGCTAACACATAAGGCTCAAAGCTGTGCTATTCTTTTCTGACTTGATCTGACAGTTTTCTCTTACTTGTGCTGTGTTGTTCTGATCTAGTTTATTAGTAATTACGGCACTTCTTGAATTAAACGGTCATGAGATGGGATGAAACAGACCAAGATATTAGTGTGTCTTTTAAGAATTCTTCGATTTTTGTAGATGCGTTTGCAGAAATTTGAGTAAACTTTAAAATAGTTGGAGGGATCCCGGTCTGTCATTATCTATGCAATTAAATGACATGCAGATTTAGTGATAAGGGTCACGTTTAACTTGGGTGATTGTAAATACAAAGATTTCTTTTATCGCGTGTATGTCGTGCTTTGATAACTTAAATCTTTAAATCGAAAATATGCTCAGCAATTCAAAATAAGACCTTTATCGGCCTATCTTTGAGATAATATGTATTGTCGGAAGACCATTTTTTTATTCGAGGTTATTTGGTTAGTGCATTATTATTTTTGAATTACTCACTAATTTTGTTCATTACTATTTCACAAGTAGGCACATAGGTAGTTAAGTTTAATAAGTGGTTTTAAGTTGATATATAAAAAAAGTGTATGTATTTCAGACCTACAGCTCTTTTTATTGTTAAAAAAGCAATATTGCGTTTTATTTCATAGAACAACTCGATAATAAAAACTAAATAAATAAATTCAATTCATACATTAAATTGGTAAGAGTACGATAACTTAAGGGCCGCAAAAAAAAATTATGGCTTTTTTTTGTAGAGGGACAAAATACATTTTTAACAAAGCATCGATAAAAACGGTGGATTGGTGGTTCTTGTCACTAAACCACCTCCTCACGAACAAAAAAATTATCGTGCCTGTAAAATAAAAAGGAAGAAGATAGGAAGAGAACTGGTTCTTCAACCGGACGGCAAAAAAAGAAAGGAGATAGAAGAGAAGAGAAAGATAGGAAAATCTCAATGACCTTTGCCCAACCAAGAAGAGAGTACAGGAAGTCAGATGCAATCCATCCAATCTAATCTAACTATGCTAAACTAATATTATCATAACCTAACCAGTGATCTAAACCTTATCATCTATTCCTAATCTACTTATATCTAACTAACCTAATTCTAGCCTCCTTTGCATCTACTGCTTCCTGATTTCGCTCCCTGGTATCTAAGGTTCGTCGGCATAATTCCTGCCCACAAAAGGAAAAGATATAAAAAACTTACGGCGTATTATTTGTCGTCCCTCGTCGTCCTGCCGGCAGCACTTTGATCGATGATCTGCATATTCGAATTTATTTGCGCTTTACTGCCTCTTTCTCGCGTAGTCACTATAAGAACACTATATCCTTACACAACTGCTTAAGTTCTACCTAACAAAAAAATTCAATGAAAAAAAATAAACTACTTTACTAATGCTATTTTCCAGGTTGTTCACTAATTCACTTTTTGTCTGAAAATTCACTCAGTAAGATTTGCAATGGTTTTACCCAACTTGAGCGGTGTGAATGCTGGCAAGCGGAGGGCCTTCTGGTCGCCTTGACCTTTTGAAGGGCAAAGTTGCTGTTTTTTTTTTTTGTCCCGTCCTTGGTGTTGCGTCCGTGGCTTGCTGTTGCACTTCCACGTCGTTCTTGTGTTGTTTGCACTCAAGCTCAGCTAAGTCAACTTCTAAAGGGGTGTCTGTGGCGACAATAGCGGATTTAAAGATTCCAGGACGATAAAAAAAATCTCAGTAGAGGTGAGGGCCGTCTTTCGACTTAATGCCCCAACCCAATACCTGCTAAGAACAAGGAAGTTTTAGGAGGCTCACAAATATCACTTCATAGAGTTACCTACCTCTGCTATCTTTTTATTGCTAATTGCAATCTTGTGCCTTCCGTCTTTTTGCGATAAATCCGTATGTAGGTATCCAGGACTATGTAAAAAGCTGACTATGTAAAAAGCTTAGTGTCTCTGTATAATTATTACTAAATAAGCTAAATACATTGTCATATATATTTCTCTCTATCCGCTGGTATAGGCTCCTTATCAACCATATCTCTTCCAACATGTTGACCACTCCTTCCTACCTTACATAAGCATAACACAAATAGCTACTTATTCTTATCACTAAAATACATCATACATAACAAACTTATTACTGCATTAATTAGTTTTATCTGACAGTTGGAATTTTCAAAAGTTTATAACTGTTGAACGCGGGGGAGAAGAAAAATATGCTTGTATCTTATCTCAAAAAGATTCCATTACTTTTTGCGGCGCCAAAGTTATCGCACTCTCTTATAAATTATTAAATAAAATATACCATAATAGTTTAAAGCAACTATGACATCTTTTCTTCAAATCTGTCAAGAATTATAATTTGAAAAAAATGGTAAGAAATTGTATTCGAAAAACAAATTTTAATTTGCCGACTTAAAACAAAAGGAAACAAAAAAACTAGAAGACAGCCAAATAGGGCTGGACTGGCTGAATCATTCGAACCGGTTTCACTTTTAAATATAATCGTAGCCCTAGATGTTATCTTTATCGACTAAAATTGGAGTCGTTACACTGTTTACATTATTACCTCTAGACAAATGTTTTCCGCCGCTCATGTTTGATGGATGATGTTAAACGTGGAATCTGTAATCAATTTTTTGTATAGTTTAAGTAAAATTATAATTAAGACGTTGCACTTGTACGTTCGACCTCTGTGCTCTGTAGCTGAAGCCGAATTAAATGATTGCGGCTTTCCTTTCCTCTGCGGGTGCGGGTGAGCTGACAGCCAAACGACAAATACAGGGGTTTGCTTGAGTGTATTTGTATGGAACTTGTAGCTGGGAAAAGCTTTTCTAAAAGCTTGCTAGACTGTTTTGAAAAGTCAGGGCCACTATACTGTAATGGTAGAAACTAGAAACAGATCAACTCTTCAACTTCGAATTCACCTACGCCGCACGTTTTATAACCAATTCTTTTTTGCGACTTCAACGTTAGACCTAAATCCTAAAGTTTTCCCAACATGCAAATGCTTATATTTTGAGCGAATTTTCTCTCTTGCTCGTATTTTGACATAATTTTCTCTTTTGTTTACAGCCATTTTTTGTTTCGCTCTTGAAGTTTCATTTTCCAATGTGTTTGAGTCGACTTTAAACTCAAAAATTGGCTTTCACAAAAAATGATCATTGGAGCAAAGGCGAGCAGCACACAAGCCTATGCCCTCCGTACATCGCATCTAATACGGGTCGATGACGACAAGTGTTGTATCAAGTTGGTTTGCAAACCAGTTCAATCGGAGTCGAACCGGTTTAGATAACTCGAAGCCGAGTTAGCTTGGACCGAAAGACAAGTCGATTCTTTCCGGGTTTGTTTTTCCCAAACAGAGTTGGCTGGACTCGAAAGATAATTCTGGTCGGTTCGGTTTGTGGCAAAAGCTGTGGTTTCATTTTGGCAGCGATGCGCTGTAAAAGTTGTGCCGAGCAGATTTCTTACAAACCGAGAGATAATAATGAACAATTCTATTTGCCTTTAGAACTCGGTAAGGCATAAGTGAGAATGAGAAGTAAATATATTAATATTTATTTTGTCTCTTTCAATAAATTGTTTCATTTTAAATATGAAGGCATACATAATGTATGTATGTATAGGTAAGTTTGTAGGTACATACTTATTTTAGAGGTAATTGAGAAAAGTGTTTTTTGATCCTAACTTCCTTTCTCTAGAGAACATAAACTGAAAAAGATTCTTCTCGACTTCAATAAAACACCAACTTTTCAAACTACGTTATAATATTTTTATTGGTTAGCTGAGCTAATTCGCTCCGAACGCTTTTGTGGTTTGACTACGAATGTCTTTTTCGATGGTTTTGGTTTTAAAGGAAAGGTTGAAAGTGGGTGTGTGGTGAGTATGAATGGGGTGGGGAAGGTTGACAATGAATTAGGACAGTGGACATCTTTTATTTGTGTGACGATTCAAATCTTAGGCGCCAACATTCCGGCCACGTTGATGCGTTGTAAACCGTCAATCTTCAGTTGGTAATGGTGCAATCTTCGTGATGGGCCGCCGAAAGCTTCCGGAACTGGTCCTCAATTGAACGACACGAACTTTGCCGTCGTCTCCCTTGATAATTTTGGTCACCCTTGCTAATGCCCATTTGTAGGGGGGCACATTGTCTTCATGTACGATTACCAGACTTCCCTCTTTGATGTTAGGCTGCGCCCGAAACCACTTGGCTCGAACCTGAAGACTGTCAACGAACTCCTTCATCCATCTCTTCCAAAAATGCTGCTTGATTGCAGATATGCGTTGCCATCTGTTGAGATAAGAAATTTTATCGTTAAGTAAATTTGGTTCCTGGAATGAATTTATTGCAGATCCAATGAGGAAATGCCCGGGGTCAGAGCACTGAAGTCGCCTGGATCCGATGACAATGGAGTTATAGGCCTCGAATTTAGTATTCCTTCAATTTCAGCGAGTGCCGTGGCTAGTTCCTCGAATGTCAACAATGCGCTGCCCAAAGTTCTATGCAACAGTGTTTTTGCTGCTTTCACTGCAGCTTCCCAGAGTCCTCCGAAGTGTGGCGCCCGAGGGGGTATGAACTTGAAATCGATCATTTTCTCTGAAGCGAAATTAAAAATGGTGTTTAGAATTACGGATTTAAAAAATTTATTTCGGAATTCCACTAATTTTGTCCTAGCGCCTACAAAGTTGGTTGCGTTGTCGCAATAAATTTTAGACGGACAACCTCTTCGCCCTATCAACCGCTTAAGCGCTGCTATAAATGCATCGGAAGTTAGGTCGGAAACGACCTCCAAATGCACTGCCTTCGACGAGAAACAGACAAAGACAGCAATATACGTTTTGTAGGGTTGTTTTCCACGAATCTTCCATGAAGTGAGAATTGGTCCACAAAAATCGACTCCGCAAATGGAGAAGGGTCGATTTGGCGTGAGCCTGTCAATGGGTAAGTTGCCCATGATTTGCTCCATCAGCTTCGGCTTATATCTCCTACAATGGAGACAGCTGTTGACAATCTGCCTTACCAATTTCCTTCCGTTGATTATCCAATATCGATCTCGTAAAAAGTTGAGCAGAGCCTGTGAACCTGCATGATAGTTTGTGATATGCACGTGTCGAACATACTTTTTTACGAACGCGTCGTTGTTCGGTAGCAGAATCGGAAATTTCCTGTCGATCTCTATGTCGGCATTACATATCCGGCCACCTACTCTAAGGATCCTCCAACCAGAGATCTCATCCACGAACGGACACAAATGTCGGAGCTTCGAATTTGTCGTAGTTCCGCCAGCTCTAATCTCTGCTATTTCCCTTTGGAAATATGTGTGTTGTATGCACCGCACACTGGCCAACATCGCCTGATTTAAATTTTCAGCTGACAGCTCCACAGATGTCTGCCGTTTTTTAAACAAGTCTATGGACTTCAAGACGTATGCTACTATTCGCATTGTTTTTGCATATGAACTATATTTATAGAATACGCCCAAAAACGTCTCTTCTACCCTTTCGCATACGAAAATGCTTCTTCTTTTCTTTCGTTCCAATAACGGTTCTTCAACGTTGAGTTCAGTAGGATCTGCATTACACCGCCAGTTGCTGTATCTTTCTCTCAGGAAATCAGGCCCCGCAAACCAAGATGAGTTATGTAAGTCCTTCACATTGCATCCTCTCGAAATCAGATCTGCCGGATTGTGCTCAGATCTTACGTGCCTCCAACAGACACCTGAGCTAAGCGATTGTATGTCGCTTACTCGGTTTGCGACGAAAGTCTCCCAAGAGCTCGGAGAGGCATCTAACCAGCATAAGACGATGGTGGAATCTACCCAAAAATAAAGTTGATCGAATTCAACGTCGAACGTTCTTTTCACCTTGTTCCAGAGTTTTGACAGCATCTGGGCTCCACATAGCTCTAACCTGGGGAGTGACTGAGTTTGTGCAGGTGCTATCTTGGATTTTCCGGTAATTAAGTTTACCGAAACATTACCGAACTCATCTTCGCACCTAGTATATAGGCAGCATCCGTAGGCCTTGGTCGACGCGTCAGAAAATCCATGAATTTGGAGACTCCTACAACCTGACTGAAATATGAACCTGGGAACGGCTATACACTTCAGATTCTGTAGATCCGCAGTGTAGTCTTTCCAGCAAGCTTCCAAGTGATGAGGCAAGGGCTCGTCCCAGTCTAACTTCTCTATCCACAACGATTTCAGAAACATTTTTGCCTTGACAACAACAGGGCAAATTAGCCCCAGGGGATCGAACAATCTACTCGCAGAAGACAAAATGGTGCGCTTTGTGAGCTTTGTAGGTGAAAACGATTCATTGTAAGAATATTGAAAGATATCCTCCTTTGGATTCCACGAAATCCCAAGCGTTTTTGTGGATTCCTGGTTTTCGATGTTTATCTCCACATTGGTTGTTTCCATCGAAGAGCACATTGGTGCATTGGAATGCCATTTGTGGAGTTCGAAATGTGCTGATTTTAGGATTGTAGTGACTTCCTGTTGGATTCGGTATAATTCATCGACTGAGCTAGCTCCTGTTAAAAGATCATCAACATAAAAGTCTCTTAAAACAATCTTTGATCCTAGGGGAAACTCCTTTTTGTTTCTGAGACCAATCTCCTGAAGGCAACGAGTTGCGAGAAATGGTGCTGATGAAGTACCGTACGTGACGGTGTTCAGACAGAATGTTTGGATGATTTTCTTTGGATCATCCCTCCAAAGAACCAACTGAAACTTGCGATCCTCCCTATCGAGTTCGATTTGACGATACATCTTTTGAATGTCCGCTGTCAAGACGTATCTATGACATCTGAAGCGAAGAACGATAGTGTAAATTTCCTCCTGAATTGTAGGTCCTACCATCAAAATGTTGTTCAGCGACAGATTCGAAGTAGTGTGACAGGAAGCATCAAAGACTACTCTAAGCTTCGTGGACGAACTATCAGGTCGAAGAACGCACTGGTGCGGCAGAAAGTAATGTGGCTGACTAAAATCGAGTTTTGTCACCAAAGACATATGTCCCAAATCTAAATATTCCTGAATGAATTTGGCATATTCACGCTTTAATTCGGGATTTCTATTAAGCCTTCGTTCGAGAGACAAAAACCTTTTCCTGGCGATTTCTAAAGAGCTCCCAAGTTGAACTGGATTATCCCTAAAGGGAAGCTTCACACTAAATTTTCCACTAGAAAGCCACTTTACATTTTCTACAAAATGCTGTTCACAAATAAGTTGTTCGGGCGTGCGAATAGTTTTGGTTTCGATTTCCTCCATTTTCCAAAATCTCTCAACCACCCTCTCTAAACTAGCAGAATTGTATTGTGACGACGTCTCCAGGAAGTTGCAAGTCGACTTACGTACCCCATGTGCACAATAAGCTCCCGAAACAATCCATCCCAAAAGGGTGTTTTGGAGACTAGGTAGATTTGTGCCTAGTTTGATGCGACCTTTCTGCATAAGATCGAAGAATAAATCTGCTCCCAACAACATGTCGATCGTTTGAGGTTTGTAGAATAGGGGGTCAGCTAAATTGATATCGTGGGGAATATTCCAATCCTTCGTTTGCAAACGATGTTGCGGTTGAAACTCCGTGATGGAGCCCGCAATCCAGAACTCAATGATTTTTTCGAAGTCCTCAAACCTTGACTGCACTGTTGTCCTAGTTTTGGAACGAACCTTTGCGTTGATATCTCCAATTCCACATATATCAATCGGACTAATAGTCGAATTGAGACCCAGACTGTTTGCTAAGGATTCCGTCATTAAATTAATCTGCGAACCGGAATCCAGTAAAGCCCTAGCCGAAACGAAATCTCCTACCTGATTCCTGACCTTGACAACTACCGTTGCCAAAATTACTTGGGACTCAATATTGTTTTCCACCCCATTGTGTAATGCCGTTCTGGGATTGCCTCCTTGTTGCGATGTCGACGGTTCATCCGGATTCCTATTCGAATTGTACCTGTGCAACAATATATGATGAGGGTCAGAGCAGACGTCACACCTCTTCGACGAACAGTGGCTCACTTCGTGTCCCTTCGTTAAGCAATTAATGCACAATGCCAATCGTTTTGCATTTTTAAACCGATCGTACACATTTAAATTTTTAAATTTATTGCAATCGGCTATTGCATGATGCGGAGATTTGCACATATAGCACGACGAGTTCGTAACAGGCAAGGACGTATGCGACGGTCTTCGATAAATCTGCTTCGACCTCTGTTCTAATCTCCCACTATCGGCGAAAAGACATTTTGACTCCCTGCTTTCCAAGAATTGACAACGCCTTCCAAGAACTGCAGCACAACTAGACCATTTTGGTAATTTGGTATACTCCAGCGATTCATCCCACTTGATTTGAGTTTCAGGGTCCACCTTTGACATCACTAAATAAATTAAAATCGCATTGGAGATGCCTTCGTGGCTGCCTAAGGACGTTAGCGAATCGAAAAGGGCCGAAACATTATCCACAAGACCTCTAAGATGCGTTGGTGAAGCAGTTTTCATCTTTGGAAGATCAAAGAGCATTGAAATGTACTCCAGAAAAATAAGGCATTTGTTGTCGTATCGCTCTTCAAGTCTTTGAAGCGTTTTCGGATAATTTTCTTCCGAAATTTGAAACGCCTTTACTGTTCCGAGTGCTTGCTCACTCAAACACGACACTAAATGATTGAACTTCTCAATGGCGGTTAGGGAAGAGTCGTTATGAACCAGCGTTTTAAATGTTCCAATGAAGTTCTTGTAGTCGCAATATTTTCCTGAAAATCTAGGCAAACGAAGCTGTGGCAACCGCGAAATCGGCTGCTGAGGAAAACCGAACGAAGTTTCTGGGACGCTAGCTCTCCTGTGCTTTCCCATTAGCGAAACGATCTTCGATTTAGTGGCACAGTACAACTCCTCTAATTCACCGCGACAATTATCAGTCGGTATGGACTCTTCAATTCGAGTCTGATAGTTAAGAGCCTGCTTGAAATAGGACTCAATAATGCCTAGACGACATTCTAGATCAGCATATTCCATTGTAGATCCCTTAGCCTCTATAATATTTTTTATGCGGGAAATGTTTCCCTTTGATGACGCCCTGCTCATTTTTAAAGCATCCAACGTTTTTTCCGCTTCCATGTTACCTAGCTGCTTTGTTTACCTTTTCTTTTCCTTAATAACAAAAGCCAACGGATTAGTTGTCTGCCTACGGACGGACCAGCTGATTTCTAAATTCAAACGATGTTCCCTTCCTCACTATATATATATGTATGTATATAGTGTAGCCGAATTTGTTTGCAATATGTAATTGCAAATCAGCAGCAACAACTCTTTCAAGCAGCAAATGTCTTCTACCTTCTATTTAGCTTCTAACAGTTGAGAAGAATATGGAGGAAAGAACGACGAAAATAAAGCATACGAACGGAGTAAATGCGAATGAATATGTATGTGCGTTTCACAAACTACCAACAGCACGACGATGACTGTGCTGATGCGGTAGCGGGCTTTTTTTGCAAGTGCAGAGGAGGCCAATCAAGCAGTAAATTTGCAAGCGACGAAGAAAGTTCAATAACCCTTGAAATGTTGGTAAATATCCAATTCTTCTAGGCGACGAAATTGAACAAAACGAAAGCGAAAGCGAAAGCTCTTGTTGGGGAACTAGTGCGAATTGCGGCGAGTTGTAATCAAAGGTAGGTAACGAGCGCAAATTTTCCTTTGAAAGTTTCAACTGACGAGACGAATGATTAATTACTTCAGTTAATTTGGTGTACGATGCAATCGATGGGATAATATTCACCTTATTAGAAGAATCGTAGCAATCAAACAAACAATTGCGTTTGGGTAATCAATTTCAACGAATTTATGAAATGATTTGAATTGGATAACTATATGTAGGTATGAGGCGAATAACGACAAAGTGGTGGAATTCCTTCAATAAATTGGTTCGATCTCAACGAAAACGATCGGTGCGATTAAATTTAAAATTCAAATTTTGATTTGGGCATGTAGGTATGTAGAATATGTTTTATGAACGATACAGACTCACCAATATTCAGTTTTGCTGATCCTGTTGCAGCATGCGTCGATGCAGTTTTTTTGACCGTTCGCGAGCGCGGAACCGTATTCGAACACAACTTATTTAATAATTTAAATTCTGCGAACTTTGTTCATTTGTTCACTTAACCGAAAAAGTCACTGTCTTTGAAGAATACTTCTATAGTTTTTCCACTTTGTCACTCAATGTTTAAGTTAATGTTAAACGATTAGTCCTGTCACGGTCGCCATGAAAAAGATTCTTCTCGACTTCAATAAAACACCAACTTTTCAAACTACGTTATAATATTTTTATTGGTTAGCTGAGCTAATTCGCTCCGAACGCTTTTGTGGTTTGACTACGAATGTCTTTTTCGATGGTTTTGGTTTTAAAGGAAAGGTTGAAAGTGGGTGTGTGGTGAGTATGAATGGGGTGGGGAAGGTTGACAATGAATTAGGACAGTGGACATCTTTTATTTGTGTGACGATTCAAATCTTAGGCGCCAACATAAACTTTATTTTAAAGTTGATTGCCAGCGAAACAGATCAGCCCTTAATACTTTTTTAATTGGCAGCACAGCTTGCCCGAGTTATGGGTTACAGAAAACCCGTAGTTTCAGAAAGAAAACAACGCCTTAAATTTTATTTTCTTAACTTTTATTTATAATCTTATGCTTAACTACGTTGCTAGTTGATCGCCAACGAAGGACTGACTCAAAAATAAATGCTAAGCAGCATTTGCTTCTTACGTATTTTTGTAACAAAAAAAGAGTGTCTCGTTAATTTGTATATTAATATAGTACTTATTTTAGGTTAAGCTGTACTAGTTGCTAAGCTGGACTCAGTTTTGGCTTTATATATTTAAATTGCTTGTGTAAGAGATTATTTGAGAACAAGAATAACTAACTTATATGTTTACGTGTACGTCTGCTTGTAGGTGCATAAGTTTAAGTAAATGTAATATTCATTTTGTGATTTGTTGTGTTTGTTTATGTTTAGATACATGTTTATAAGCAACATTTAACACTTAGATTTAGTTTGCTAGTTCATTAGGTATAAATATTGTTTTTAGTTTTATATTTATATTATTTATTAGCATATCCAATCACTATATAAATTATATTGTCTAGCTTAAATGGTACGTATGCATATTCGCACTTAACTCCCGCTAGGAGCGAAACCACAAGCCCTTATTTTGGTATGGGATTCTGGTTACGAATATTTTTTAATCATAACTCTTAGGATTTTTTCTATAAACAAACATGCTATACGGCGTTATAAAAGTGATTGCCAGGGCTACAAGCCTTGACTATATGCCTTTTGGACAGGACTGACCACTTGGCCGCTACAAGCAAAAAAGCAATTGAACAAGCAAACTTTCTTCTTCGAAGCTCCACACAAAGTTGGTAAATTATTACTCCTGCATTTGCGCAAGTGTTGCTTCGAAGAAGAAAATTTGGTTGTTAAATAGCTTCTTCACCCGAACCGTTACGTTGAGAAAAAAATCAAAGATTTTGCTTCCTACATTGCTTAAATCAGTTTACAAACCGGTTTGCTTAAATGTTTGCATAATGAGTCCAATGTTTTTGGCATCTGTACTTTACTAATGCACCAGCGAGCAATACCTACGTCACTGAATTATGTGAGTTTGGCATTACGGCTTTAGACATCGAGCATGCTTTCGAGTATCGAGTTCGAAAGTTTAGAATTTCCTTGTCAGTGATAATGGTTTTGGTCATCCGTTAGCAAAGAACCAATCGTAAAAAATAAAGCAAAAACCATACGAAAAAACTCTCCGCACATTCCGTACCCATTTCTTCTAATCCTAATTTCCGTAACGCCCGCACTGTGAGGCCAAAACAATCCCTTTAGTGTGTGTACATTATAAAAAAAAGCTAAATTTTTCGATTGATTTTCTTTAAAAAACAAAAGTAAAAATAACGAAACTTAGTATCTAGCTAGGTGGTCCTCCTTTATCTTTATGACTTCTTGCAGACGGTTTTTCATCGAATAAACTAGTTCAGAAGTCGTATCCGGGAAATCTTATTGCATTTCTCAAGTAATATAGATTTCAGGTTAGCTTTCCTTTGGCGTAATTTCGCAACGCCTATCGACACATTTAACATCCTAAAAATGTCTGGCAAGTGTGCATGCAAATTCGTGTTTTGACACGACTGGAGATCACCGGTGTCTTATCGTATCGTAAAAAAACAAGCAGGTCTAAAAAGTCCTGGATCACAAAAATGTAACACCACCACCATTTGCCTGGTCTCCTTTATGTAGTGATCCGAATCCGGGAGGCCTGCTTTAATTCGTTGAGGTCGAACCGGCGAAGCCCAAGCGGACTAATAGGGATGCAGTGAAGTGGATGGAGTAAAGATTCCTCTAGTCCAGATCATTACCTCTTCGGTAAAGAAGAATAAGAAGTCTTCGTGCTGTCCCCTCTGTGAGTTGCAGGTTTTTGCTACCAATCGTCAATTCGGTTTCGGTAGGTATTATAATCGTTTTTATTAAAAATATCGTAATGCATTTTTTATCCATACCTATGTAATACTACTGTCTCTTTTTTATGACTATATCGTCTTGGTACAGTTTTGATGCACACATAAAATGTATCGCTTTGAATGCAACATAAACTAACAAGCCGACCGAAAGTACCAAGCCCGTCCATAGAGTTAGGACCACATCTAATGAATTCGATTGGAAAATATTAAGCTTCGCTGCAGGCGATTTCAGATGATATGGATTTGGGTTTCGCAAGAGGTATTCCACCCACCAAACTGCTCTATCCAAAGGTTTCATGGGTTGATCTCGCAATTGTTCGGAACGTATTCGCGCATTCTTAGCCATCTTTGGATCTTCTGCTACCTTTTTGATGGTATCACGTAAGTCGTCGGCAGTCATATTTATAAAGGTAATTTTCTCCGCAACACCCGCCAACATGGACTGACGTAAATTCTATAAAATAATAGAACTTATTAAATAAACACCAAGAGTATATATATATATATATTAGGCATTAAGGGCCTTAAACCTAGCTTCTCCAACCATTTGCTTGTGCGAAGTGGAAGGGTCCTACAATTTTAAACCGAATTCAAACGGAAAATTTGAGTCTCATGACAACTGATACTATTAGATGTATGTCAGAAGTTCGCAAGAGGTGGGGCAGTGGACAAAACTCTAGATGTTACTTGGCCCCGGCGGGATTTGAACCGGAGATCTTTAGAATAGTAGTGTAACACACTAACCACTGCGCCCACAAAAAAAGCAAGAGTAGACTAACAGAAATTTGCATTTTGTATAGATACCTACCCTGTGTTGGTCTAAGAACAGTGGTATACCTATCATTGGAATACCATGCCATGTCGCCTCCTGAGAACTCAATCCTCCACAATGTGTTACGAATGCTTTTACCTTTGGATGAGCTAAACAAGAACAAATTAAACCACACGTTAAGAGTGACGAAAACAAAAAAAAAAATTACACACATATTCCACTCAAAACTAAAAGATGATTTTACTTACCAAGAATATCCCTCTGCGGAAAGAACGATTTCACGAGCACATTTTTAGGCAGTTCTTCTTTTAGATATTTCACGTCAAATTTCCACATAAAATCATACTCCGGCAACTGTCTTATGGCGCCCGAAATCGCGTTAATTTTTTCCTCACTAAAGTATTTACTTTTCATGTTAGTTCCAAAAGAAATAAAAACCACTCCTTTTTGGCTTTTATTCATAAACTCTTCCAGTTCCTTTGCCAATGGCTTCGGATCCAAAATTTGCATTCCCCCAACTTCAATCACATTCGGGGGTAGTGGCTCAGCATAATCAATCGAAGAATGTGAATTTACTAGAGATATGGCAGTGTGTTCTTGTAATTCGCCAAGATATGGCATATCTTTGGCGAAATACGGTCTCATAATAGCATCAATCTTCGGAAGGTAGACGACGCGGCGATATCTAAGAAAATCGATCAATTTCTGATTGCAAATAATACAGCTGCAGTAACTTACATGGTATCTGTTATAAAAAGTAGAGTATTTTGAATTCGCTGCCAGAAATCCATTTCAGTGCTGAACGTTGTCATATGATATGGCACGTAAGCGGGGAAGTAATGATTGAACATCAAATCGATGGTATTTGGTGGATTGTGGAATGCGGACAAGCCTACCAATGGCGGATAGTTGAATTTGTGCAGAAATCCCAAAAGATATGGACCTAGAGTATAGTCATACAGCATCACATCGACCTTAAAGTCGTTCGGGTATTGAAGGAGCGTTTGTAATCCCTTAGACGCGACAATGCCCTTACAAGTTCCGACTCCGAAGTCATAAAAGGGCTTGATTGATTCAAATGGATTAAGATTAATGTATGAGGTGATATCGATCTTATCGCCGGCTATTTCAGTGTCATACATGGAGTAGGCCCGTTCCAAATGAATGTAGTGCACATTGGGGTGAAGCTTCTCACTTGGATTTGGTATGTCCACCGATAGAATGGTGACATTGTGACCTAATTCTGCCAGTTTATGTAGAAGCACAGTGTTCCTGCAAATTAAGCTAACGTTAGCATATTATGTGATTTATGTTTGATTTTTCTTTATTCGACCATATTTGAATGCTTGGAGAAGTCATCCCTAGTAGGCCTAAAATACTCGCGCCGTTGACTGGGAAATAGCAGTTTTTTATTATGAGAAAAACACTTGCAAAAATGCAAAACACTCTCAGTAACATGTTGCGATAAGCAAGTTAATAAATTTAATTTTGAGATGCAACCAATGTTCGGGATAATGTCTGCCACAACCGACCAATTGCAATTAACTGAATTCAATAAACAACTATGGACCGACCTAGCGAGCGGGTATTCAAACAATACAGTGTAAATATAGAAATCTAAGACATGATTGATTGCTATGAATAAGTATGTATAAGAGATCTATACACACTGAGAATGATAATGCATTTATTTAACTGCAGCTATGCAATAAGGTTGACGTGATGTGATAACATTGACAATGGCAAGATATATATGTATTTGCTACAATTGCAATAATAAGCTGATTGAGCCAGCCATTATTTTTGTCTTGCACTTTGATATTGGTATAATTTCAATATGCATTTATGTAGGTACATATAATATGAACCTACATATAACTTGAGGTATAGATAAGATACATAATATAAAATATTAGGAGTAGTACCCCTGTTTTGTTGGAAAAGCTATCCGGAGTAAAGTAGGATTTTACACGTATTGCAAATACAAGATCCCACTGTGGACCACTGCGGATAAAAGCAGACGTGAACTCCTGCTGCGTATAGGTTGAATGAACATTGAATGAACTTGAATGAACTTTTGGTTGGTTCGTCTCTCTTTGGCTTGGATATGTATCCACATCTTCCTCTTTTTGGTTTTGAGTCCGATGTTTAACTGTGCTCGTCGCGCAAAAAAAGTTGCAAGATCAATCCATGCGGACATCTTTATTTCCGCCAGTGCACTTATCAGGATGACAAATCTCAGCAAGTCGTTCAGGTCGTTGGTTAAGCCAAAGCACTTGAAGTTGAGCTTAAGACCAACTTTAAACTTCACAATCGCCACGGAGCGCGCCACTAGGGTCATAGGGGCCCAGTAGGCGTCTGTACCGCAGAGCTTGCGGCCTTATCACCAGAATGATTGTATCTATGATGTTAAGACCTATTATCGCGGTCATCGTGTGGTGGCCGAAAGTACTTGAACGGACAACGGCAAATAATTTTCAGAGGCTATAGCGTATTTGCCTATCTCTAAAGCTTAAAATTACCCCAGGTATTTTTTATGCTTTCTATGTTAAATATCGCTCCCTTTAGGCCAACTTCTTGCCTAACTTGTACATATCATAGAAAGCAAGCGCTTGTCATCTCGTTTGCTTTTGCAGACCTTCTTTCAGGGGTTACCGGCAAGTTGTAATAGCCGGCCTTCTTATACCCCTTCCAGGGGTATAGGAATAGAAAGGCAAGTGTATTGCAATGGTAAAACAAAAATTAACAGCACACACACCACTTTTTGTGAAGCTTCTTAGAATGAGATAATGAAGAATCTTTTAATGGTACCGGACTGATTTCAACCCGGGATCCCTCGTTTAATAGTCCAACGAACTATTTTTTAACTTTTAAATTCATTTTTATTATGCGCTACCTATCCACTTTCGTTCTAAACAAAAATGATTACATAAATCTAACTTAAAAACATTGGGACGGGCTACAGTCCGCTTGGGCGAACTGTTGGATACCCTATTCTTATTCCTATCCCTCATAAGTGGGCGTGATAAAAGTCTAAGTATAGTTGAATTCTTAAGAACGCTTTGTTATATAACATTTAAAGGATTTTACGATACGGATTTACGATACGAAGCTTTTGTAAAAAAAACGCTCCCTAGCTCAAACTTTGGTTTTTCAATACAATTGTTTTATTTAATTGTGGGCGTGTCAGTAGGCGGATTTTGAAAATATTTACACATGAGCATAAAGGGCCCTCTAGAGAGTATATATTATAAATTGCAGCTCCCTAGCTCAAACTTTGGATTTTCAAAAAAAGTTTTTTTTTTTTAAATTGTTGTTTTAAATTGAACAGTAGGCGGATTTTGTAAATATTTACACATGGGCTTGAAAGGCGCCTAGAGAGTATATATTATAAATTTCATCTCCCTACCTCAAATTTTGGTTTTTCAAAAAAATTGTTTTATTTAATTGTGGGCGTGTCAGTGGGCGGGTTTTGAAAATTTTATCTCCCGAGCAGTTTTAGGAGTCATAGATTATGTATAAAAAATGTCAGCTTTCTAGCTCAAAATTCGTTTTTTTTTTCAAAATTTTGTTTGTTTTTTTGAGTTTGTGGGCGTGTTTGTGGGCGGATTTCAAAGATTCGTAAACTTGATTATTTCGGGACCCTAGAGAGTATATGGTTAAAATTTCAGCTCTCTAGGCCCAGTTTAAAGGCCTATTTTTTGCCGACAGACGGACGGACGGACAAGGACATGGCTAGATCGACAGTACTATCGATGCTGATCATAAATATAGTAACTTTTAGGGATTTACGGGCAATATTAAGGTATGTTACAAACTATGCGTAAAAATTAATATGCCCTTAGAATAGGGTATAAAAAACTAACAGGATATTTATTCCAAATTATTGGTCCTCATGCGGACGCTCTAAACTTAACTGCAACCTTATAATTATTGCCCTTAGAACTAAAAACTATTTAATGAACTAATCATACATAAATGTATTTATTTTGAAAATTTCGAAAACTCGGCATCTATATTAAATTTTTATATTTTTATATTTTTATATAAAACAGACAACAAACTACCTACACTCAACTTACTTAAGCTACGTAACTTTTTATATATATAGGATTCTGGGCACGTTTTGCCTTACGCAACAAGTGGTCAAAATCCCAATTACTTTCCGAGCGCCTGGCAGTCGTCAACGTGCGCCGCCATGAGCGCGAGAGCATTATAGCGTCAGACACCTACCGCAACCACCACAACAAGTTGGCGAGCCCAGCCTCTCCCAGAAACGGCCTAGCTAACTTAATCTAACTTATAAATTAAGAGGATGTTACGTAGAGTAACGCACCGTCTTGCGAGGGTATGTTGACCCCTCCCACTCAACAAGCCACACAAATTCGACGAATTGCTTCGAATAGTACAACGAATAGTACAACGCCACTACCAAGCACTGAGCAAGCACATGTATGTTTGTATCCCATAAAAATATAACAACTTTAGGACAAGCAAGCGCTTGCTATCTCGCTTCCGTATGTAGGCCTACTTTCAGGGGTTACCAAGAAGTTGTATATTAAGGCATTACGACCCGCCTAACAGTATAGCGAAGTGGTAATGCGATTATGATTTATGATCTGTATAGATATGTCGACGGCAATAAAACAGTATACAAGTTAGCACATAATATGTTGCATTCCTTAATGTAAGGCAATGCCTCCACACCCACCATAAGCATTGCACATGCACATGCCGCACAGGCATTCACCCGAACAGCATGCACCTGACACCGCCACCAAACCAGACGCCGACGCTGCACTTATCCATCCAACTACACCAAGCCGCCAACGCTGCAAGTATCCGCACATCCACAACACCAAGCCGCTGACGCTGCAGTAGGATAGTATAAGTACAAGTGTAACATATTTTTAAGTTGAGTTTTGTTTCATCGTTATTCCAATAAAGAGCTTTGCTCCTAGCAAATAAAAAATCTTTTTTTTAAATCTTTCGACATATCGAAACGTAACTGGCGCCCGAGCAATGTAAGAACCTGTTTTCGCTCTTGCACATAAATAGCAAAGTAGCCACAGTGCTCACAAGTGAAATCGCGTGTTAAACAGTGTTAAAAATAAAAAAATAAAAAGCCTTTAAAAGAAAAGGCATAGTGATATAAGAAAATAAATAGTGAACTAAGAAAAAATAGTAAAGATAACAGTCTTTACTCCAAATAAAAAGCAACGCGTATAAAAGAAAAAGCATAGTGATCTAAGAAAATAAATAGTGAATTAAGAAAAAATAGTAAAGATAACAGTCTTTACTCCAAATGAAAAGCAACGCGTGTGACGGTGAAACAACTCCCCTGGAGAAACTAAGGCCCCTTAGTAGCTGCCCCAGAAAGCAGAGGAAAAGGAGACAGCCGAAGCTACCAGCTGCTCCAGTGCCCCAGTGTAATAATACAATGACAAACGTACCGAAGTATCTTATGTAAGTTTTTTAAAGAAATTAAAGAAAAAAATAAATAAAAGAGATTAAGAATTTAAGACTGTAGGTGTGGTTGTTCCCCCAATGAAAGAGGTGTGGGTTAACTTGTAATATTTTTATTACTAAATAAAGAAAACTTAGATTTTGTTCGTTATATAAAAAAAATTTACAGGACTTCCAATCAACTTAGAACACTTAATTACCGACTACGGTAAGAAGCTCTGGAATTGGCCAAAGCTAGCTTGCCAGTGCCGCACAAACCCTTCTAGGTAGTCCCCTTAAAGTGGCTTGCTCGAGTGTTCAGAGTTGAATCGCCTAAGCTGCATTTCGGCGGGACTTATATACTGCCGAAGTGAAGCTTTTTACAGAAAATATATGCAAGCTTTTGATTCAGATCGTGTTTTTTAAAAAGTTCAACTTAACGAAAGCTTTTATTTCATTGTATTTATAGGGTGATGCACCCGAGTTCGGCAAATTATTTTATATTTTAAAATTTATTAATTCAGAAAATTTGATAAAAATAAGAAAATAACATTATCGTTAAAGAACTAAAGAAAAATAATATAAAAGAAGTAAAAATAATATAAAAAAAGTTATGCTGCTTCAAGACAAGATAAAAAGGAATTTGAGTAATAAATAAAATATATTGAAAAAAAGAAACTATATGTAAGTTTCGAAAGAAAATAAAGAAAAATAAATAGAAAAGATTAAGAATTTAAGACAAGATAAGAAGGAATTCGAGTAATAAATAAAATATATTGAAAAAAAACCAACAAACTGATTTTGAAAGTAGAATTTTTTTTTTTGTTTTCCAAAACAATATAATTCTGAAATAATCAACCATAGGATTGAAGAGAAGCACCTAAATATAAGAGATCTAAAATTTTTTTTTTGTTGTGTTCTCACCCTTTCCAAAATAAAATAATTTTAAGATAATTTTGTGAAACTCTATATTTATAAAATTAAGTAAAAAACAGTTAAATTTTAAACTTGTCTGTACTAAATACACACAATGTCAAACCCCAACATCATCCGCCCTCCCGTTCTGAACGTTAACCCGCCATTAAATCAACCCCCACCACAGAGACCTCCAACACAGGAGAATCCCTCTAATCTACAGACTCAGCCGCCTGTAATACCGTCCCCGGAACTCATTAATATAATCTCCGGTATCATCAGCTCTATGATGAACACGAATACCGGAAACCACGTCCTTCAAGACCAAGAGATAAACCCCGAGTTCAACAATTTCGAAGAACTCGATAAGATACCAGATGTGGTCCGATCATTACGCGACTTCTCAGGCAAGCCAGGCGAATTCAGCTCGTGGCGGAAGAGCGTAGAACGCGTCCTAGCCAAATACGAATCGCTTCAAGGAACACCACGGTACTACGGTATCCTTAGCGTAATACGAAACAAGATTATCGGCAATGCGGACGCAGTGCTGGAGTCATATAATACCCCAATGAACTGGAGAGCAATCTCCAAGTGCCTGACGCTGCATTATGCAGATCAGAGGGACATCGGTACACTAGAGTACCAGATGACATCTCTGATTCAAGGCAAGGCTTCAGTACAAGACTTTTACCAGTCAGTCTACAAACATTTATCCTTGATCCTCAACAAGATACAAGGTATGGAGATAGGTAATGAAGCGCTTTCGCTTCTTACTAACACATACAGGGACAAGGCACTACATACGTTTGTGCGAGGCCTCAACGGCGACTTACCGAAACTCCTAGGAATTCGAGAACCAACATATCTACCATAAGCTCTTAATCTATGTCTCAAATTAGAGAACCAGAAATTTAGGTCAAACTACGCCAACAATACGAATTGGCTCGCGAATAATCATACCCAGTCGCTCCCACCTCCACCTCCACCTCAACGCACTAGATACACCCAACAATTTGGCAACAGCAACCAACCTTTCTTTCCCCAAATAGCCCATATTCCACAAGGCTACACACAAAAACCTTTTTACCAACAACGCCAACCACAATATGGTAATCCATATAACACCTTTCATCCACCTCCACCTAGGCCAACGGCACCTAAACCACAACCAGAGCCAGAACCAATGGACACCTCTACTATAAGGACCACAAATTACATAAACAGACCACCGCCTTTCAGGTACGCTGGTAAACGTCACCCAAGTGCTTCAATGCAAGCGCCCATCCCCAATAAGTATCAAAGGAACTTCCATATCACTGTCGACCCCGCTCCGCCAGATACCAACACGCAAGCAACTGGATACATCTCTCCTAACGATGTTTACGCTTTCTACCAGCAAACAGCAGTCGAAGAGGCAGAGCATGACCCTGACCTCCGAAACTACATGGCCGACCAAGCCGAACAACTCCAACAGCAGGATGACTCAAATCAATACGAGCAGGAATACGAAGAATTTAGCGACATAAATTTTTTAGGCTAACCGACTCTTCGCTGCCCTATTTCCAGTGCAGAACGAAGAGTGGCCAAATACTAAATTTCCTCATAGATACGGGTTCGAGCAAAAATTTCATTCAACCCGGCCTAATAGAACGACCTCTCCCAAACAAACAACATTTTTTCGCAAAATCTATCGCTGGCGATATTCAGATAACAGAACATACCTACCTTAACCTCTTCGGTCAAGACGACGTTAAACTCAAATTTTTTTTACTCCCAAACGATAGTCTCAAGCAACTTTCTGCCGTTATTCACACGAAGGATGACTTCATGTCAATCCTTGGAAAAGTCAAAATAAAAATTAAACAACTCAAATCACAATCAGTCAATTCATTAACCATTAAATTAGAAAACATATCCGAATTACAAAGATAAGCTATCCATACCCTCGTACAGAAATTCCGACCCCTGTTTTCAGAACCAAACGAAAAACTCACATACACCACAAAGGTTGTAGGCGAAATACGTACACAAACCGATTCCCCAGTCTACTCCAAATATTACCCATACCCTGCGTCACTTAGAGATGAAGTTAACAAGCAAATCCAAAAACTCCTAGAAGACAACATCATAAAACCATCTAGCTCCCCATACAACTCGCCCGTATGGATGGTCCCTAAGAAGGCCGATTCAAACGGAAATAAGCAATTCATACTAGTAATCGATTATAGGAAGTTAAACTCTGCAACTATTTCAGACCGCTATCCAATACCGGACATCAGCGAGGTTCTGTCACAACTGGGACAGAGCAAATATTTTACCGTCCTAGACTTAAAAAGCGGATTCCATTAGATTCCTCTTAAGAAATCCGACATGGAAAAAATCGCGTTTTCAATCAACAACGGAAAGTACGCCACGTTCACACGACTTCCGTTCGGCTTGAAGAACGCACCCTCCATCTTCCAGCGTGCGCTCGACGATATTCTCCGAGCTTACATCGGCAAAATCTGCTACGTCTATATTGACGATATAATTATCTTCAGTAAAGACGAAAGCGATCATGTAAGACACATGGAAGCAATATTTAAAACGCTATGTGAAGCCAATATGAAGATACAATTAGACAAATGCAACTTCTTCAAAAAAGAAGTTGAATTTTTGGGCTTCATTGTATCATCCGAAGGACTTTCAACAAATCCCGCAAAAGTTCAGGAAATAGTAAATTTTCCTATTCCGAAAACCTTAAAAGAGTTAAGATCATTTTTGGGTCTATCAGGCTACTATCGCAGATTTGTAAAGGACTATGCGAAATTGGCCAAACCATTAACAACTTTGTTAAGAGGCGAAGAAGGTAGAATATCAAAAAATCAGTCAGGAAAAATTCCAGTTACACTCACAATAGATGCCATCTCGGCCTTCAAAAAACTCAAAAATTCACTAATTTCCAGAGACCTGATTCTCTCCTATCTAGATTACAAAAAGAGTTTCGAGCTAACTACCGATGCTTCAAACTTCGCTATCGGTGCCGTACTCTCCCAAAACGACAGACCCATAATGTTCATCTCAAGATCATTAACCAAAACGGAGGAAAGCTATGCAACAAATGGAAAAGAGATGCTAGCTATTATTTGGGCCCTTAACTCCCTAAGGAAATACCTGTATGGCACTGCCCATGTCAACATTTTTACAGATCACCAACCTCTCACATACGCCCTGAGTAACAAAAATAACAACTCCAAGATGAAGCGCTGGAAAGCAATTCTCGAAGAGTATAACTACAAGCTCCATTACAAGCCAGGGAAAAGTAATGTTGTCGCAGACGCATTATCTCGATTACCAGGAAATTCCGAAATAAACACGTTAACCATGACCCAGCACAGTGACGAAAGCTCGTCACATGACTTGATCCCCTCTGTAGAAAACCCAATTAATGTTTTTAAAAACCAGGTAATGATTCTTATTGGTAGCAATCCCAGCTACGAGTTCAAAATTCCTTTTCCAACTTACCACAGACACACAATTGTACAAGAAAACTATACCGACGAAAGCCTAATCCTAATCCTGAAACGATACCTCAACTCAAGCGTAATCAACGGCATCTTCACAACCGAACCTATCATGGGTAGAATTCAAGAAATTTATCCTCTCCACTTCATATCCCACCAAGTAACAGAACAACCTCATTAATCGCCTAAAACCAAATCTAAGAAACCGCAGGTCACTCAATTTTCTTGGAAGTGCTTGGAAATGGATCGCCGGTAGCCCGGACCATGACGACTTCCAACTCATAAAAGCAAAAATGCATAATGTTCTAGAAAATAACAATAAGCAGATAATTATTAATAAATTTTCTATAGACAGAGTAAACGAAATCACTAATGTAACCAACCATATAATGAAACTCCTCAAATCTGATGAAAAAATCCAAAATAATTATATCTTAGATATCAAATACAAATAAGATATTATAAAGGAGGAAACAAAAAACATAGAATACGCTTTACTCTGGGCAAAAGCCAAAATTATTAATTCATTTATATTGTCAATATCAGAAATAAAGATAATCCAGGAAATTTTTGAAAAAGATAACCTTCCATATATTAATTTCGAAGAAGCGCTTGAGTTCGCTGACATAAAAATTGCCTCAAACACATCTACAATCCTTTATATAATAAGTATACCTACAACCGAAGTAGAAACACGTAACAATCTTTTTATTAAAGCTATTAAAAAATCAAACACAATAATAAAAATTCCTTTCGAGAACATCCTAGATTATAAAAACAATATTTACGGCATAAGCCAAATCTGTCAAAATTACAACAAACTAACAATATGTAAGAGAAATTGCTTAAAAAACTTAAAGGAAGATACAAACAATGACACCAGAATCCAGCTAAAATGTACCGGTACTCTATATGGTCATGAGTGAGGACACTCGAACTTAAAGGGGGAGGAGTTAGCACATAATATGCTGCATTCCTTAATGTAAGGCAATGCTCCACACCCACCATAAGCATTGCACATGTACATGCCGCACAGGCATTCACCCGAACAGCATGCACCTGACACCGCCATCAAACCAGACGCCGACGCTGCACTTATCCATCCAACTACACCAAGCCACCAACGCTGCAAGTATCCGCACATCCACAACACCAAGCCGCTGACGCTGCAGTAGGATAGTATAAGTACAAGTGTAACATATTTTTAAGTTGAGTTTTGTTTCATCGTTATTCCAATAAAGAGCTTTGCTCCTAGCAAATAAAAAATCTTTTTTTTAAACCTTTCGACATATCGAAACGTAACTTACATCATCGAATAGTTGCACAGCTGAATTCCCAATTTAAAATCCAGCCCGGAGTTAGCATACAATCAAAATTTTCAACAAAATTAAAATTTTAGGCTTTTGGTCTTTAAAATTATTTTGAGCAGATGGAGCACATTGATTGTATTTGACTGTCAAACCGTTTTTTTTATTTTATTTGATAATCAGCAGAAGTGAACTTATCCAAAGTTATTTTGTACGCAGATGATACAATCCTATATAAATAGTGCCCATGAAAGACCATTTGGCGCTTTAAGGCATTTACAAGACCACATACAGTCAGTCACGATCTTTTTGGACAAATGGGGCATTACCCTAAACTGCAACAAATGTGAGCTTATATGCTTTAGAAATGCATCAATTAGAGGTCACCATTTAGCAGTAAGAGAAAGTAAGCAGTTATCTCTGAGTATCAGGGGCAGTAGGTTACCAAAGAAGAACTCGGTGAATTACCCCGGAATCAAGCTGCACGAAAGACTTAAAATGAACCCACATGCAAGGACTGCCCGCAACAAAGCTAAAGCGGCAGCTGTGCTTCTAAAACAAATCTTAAATTCCACACATGTGTTTCCCAATACTAAATTATTGATGTATAAAACTCTTATCAGACCAATAATATCCTATAATTTCTATGTCCGGTTCACAATATCGCCAACGGTGGCAAAATAAATTCAGGCATTTGAGAGAACAATTTTAAGACTGTGCATCTCTAAGTTTAGGCGTCCTATTGGAAAATGGTACAGTAACGGCTCGCTATATGATGATACAAAGGTGGTACCTTTTATACCATATGTGGTCGATCGTGCGGAACTACATCTCAAAAAACTGGAATCGCACGACAATCCTATTCTGAAAGAAATATTCTCAAACAATATGAACACGGAGATTCAGGGAAACTACTATTATGTGTCCTATTACTATTAGTATACTAAACATAAGTTCCGGCATGATGACGACGCCACCACTATTTCTACCACCATATAGAGTGATCTAAGCAATCACAGAGATTAAAATATGCTCACAACAAATTGTATGCAGCAACATAATAAGTCCTTTCTTTTTAACAAAAACAACAAATTTATCTATAGGTATATATTTCCTTAATTACCTTTTATACTTATATGTCAACAAAAAGTACAAATATAAAAATTTGAGTTGTAAGATCATAACATGTCATCCCTCAAATATAAGTAAAACTAATATCAACAAATAAAAAAAAGAAGACAAAAAAAACAACAGCTATTTAAATTATATTCTAATATCAGATATCCCTCCAAAGGGAAATTAAAAAAGAATATCAAAAAAAAAAATACTTGAAATAACCGACATAAATTGTAATAATCACGTTCTTTATTTGGTAACTAAAAAAAATGGCGGATCCCTTCACAAAAAGCGTGTTTCTCCTTCTTTTTCCTTTTCAACAGTGAAGTCAGCCACGGCTACTTCGTTTTTCATCTCAAAAAAACATCCAGGTGGCGCAACCCGAGTTACAAAAAGGGTGCGTCCACCAAGTGTATGATAATCGTTACTTTACATTCTTACAGTTCGGCCAATCTACATAACAATCGACCTCGATACATATACACACATTTCTGCTTAAGACTAAGTTATCATATACCCAGTGTTGCTTTCAAAAACTGCTTTAAATCTCATCATCGTTTTTACTTTCAACCCATTTCCGCATTCGAGCGGCTTCAATGACGTTATTATATGGTCGCTGAGTCATTTGACAGTTCTCGACATCGCGAACAACGTATCGATCATTTCCCAACACTTTACAGACTACATACGGACCGCGATATTTAGGGATTAACTTTTTATTTGTCCCGGGGGTAACATCCACATTCCGAATAACAACAAAATCGTTCACCGCGTACTTCTTTGCCGGCGAACCCTTCTTAGCCGAATATGCCTCGTTATAGGCTTGTGATCTTTGGATATCATGGTTTGCATCTGCACGCATAGTTTTCAAATCGCGAGCAACTGCGGGGCCAAACTCCGCCTGAAGATATTCGGAAAATTCATCAACAACCTTTCCACGCTGTGCCACCCCAAAAAGCAACTCACTCGGTAAATGTTTGGTCGAGCTATGCCTCGAGTTGTTCAAAGCAAATTCTATCGGTGGAAGCATCTGGACCCAATCGGCATGACTAACTGGCTCGCACATTTTCCCCAACATGGCCTTTAGAGTCCTATTCACGCGTTCCACCTGACCGTTGGCCTGCGGGGACCCGACCGCGACCTTGACATGCTCGATGTTGTTCCTCTTGAGGAAATCAGCGAACTCTAAACTAGTAAAACAGGTGCCTTGGTCCGAAATAATGCGACGGGGTCTACTGTAGTATGAAAAATACTTTTCAAGACAAATCAGAACCTCCCGGGTACTAGTGGAGTTAACGGCGTAAAGCCTAGTGAATTTCGTGAAGGCATCAGTGACTAACAGAATATGTTTTCGCTTCGAATTTATGGATGGGAGTGGACCAAAATGATCTAGATGAAGTGTGTCAAATGGCTCTGGCTTCTTTTCAATACTATATAGTGTCCGCTCAGACGACCGAACAGGGGCGGCGTACAATATGCAGCGAATGCAGTTCTTAATAAAATTGCAAACTTTATCCCTCATATTCGGAAACCAGTAATGCCTACGGAGGCCATCAACCGTCTTATCAACCCCCAAATGACCTAATTTCTCGTGCATCAGCCTTATGACATTTTCCTCCATCTCACTCGCTACGTATAACAAAAGTCCGCCCCCCTCGTCTACCTTGAAGACGAGACCATCCTTCATCTCAAACCCATCCATCGGGCCATCCTCTAGCTCTTCTCGCACCTTCACGATGCGTTCATCACGGCCCTGGGTGAGCTGTACCCGGAAACAGACTTCGTTACCATCAATCGCATGGATGGTACGACAAAACATATTTGGGGACGCCTCGTCACCCCGGACGCACGAATCATTAACGGCTAACACATCATTAGAATCGTCAAGCGGACTCACGGGCCTCAAAGTTTCCTTGGGGCTAGGATGCAAACGACTCAAAGCATCTACATGCCCCATAGCGAAACCATGCCGGTGTTGCAAAGTGTAATCGTAAGCTTGCAACTCAAGTGCCCACCTAGCGATCCGGGCGTTCATCTGCTTACGCTCCAGGGTCAGTTTAAGCGAATTACAATCAGTAACGATTGTAAACTTCAATCCCTCCAAATAAACTCGATAGCGCCTAAGGGCATATATAATAGCTAACGACTCTAATTCGAAACTATGGTATCGTTGTTCCGCTGGGGACGCTGTCTTTGAAAAAAACGAGACAGGATGAAACTTCCTATCGTCCTGCCTCTGCATCAGCACTGCTCCGAAACCTAATGAACTAGCATCGCAATGGAGCTCAGTCTCCTTGGTTGGATCATAAATCGCCAGAACTGGGCTATTTATCAGCTTGTCCTTGAGCGCATCAAACGCACTTACTCGCTCTGTAGTCATTGCAAAAGGAATGCCTTCACGGGTCAATTCAGTCAGCGGCTTGACTATCCTACTGTGTCCCTCAACAAACATCCGGAAATAGCTAAACATTCCCAAAACAGAGCGCAACTCCTTCAAGTTACGGGGAGGCTGCAATCTTTTTATTGCTTCGATATGGTCATCATTCGGGCGTATGCCGTCAGAAGTGACCGAATAACCAAGGTATTCTATCTTGTCATAGGCAAACTTACACTTGGATAAACGCAGAACTAAACCCTTCTCCGTCATTCGTCTCAAAACCTTCTTCAACAATTTGACATGCTCATCTAAGGTTACCGTAGCCAGCACTATGTCGTCTATGTAAATCGAGATCTGCCCAGAGGATATTAGGTCTGAGAAAATTTCACATATGTATCGCTGAAAAATGGCAGGGGCGTTTTTCAAACCAAACGGCATTCGGATATACTCGAACTGACCATGAGGCACCACAAATGAAGTATATTGAATCGAATCAGGCGCCATCGCCACATGGAAAAATCCATCTCTCAAGTCTAAGGTGGAAAAGTATGTCTTTCCCCCGAAATACCCCAAACAATCTTCTATCAGCGGTAGCGGGTAATTATCCCTAGCTGTGACTTTAATGAGTGCCCTGAAGTCAACACACATACGGAGCTCTCCCGATTTCTTTTTAACTAGGACCACCGCCGACGCATACGGAGATTGGCTTGGCCTAATAACCTTTTGTTCCAACAATCTGTCTAAAATTTTCTGTACCTCTATCCTCTCATAGTATGAGAGACGTCTAGGAGTTGTGTGAAATGGCGTCTGATCCGTTAACCTAATTTTCATCTCAAAGTCATGCGGCTTAATCTCTATGTCGTCAGGGCCCAAATATTGTTCATAAATAGTGCGTCTAATTGCATCTACCTCTTGCTTTGTTAGTGAATCATTAATAGCTAATAACTCCTCTGCATCAGCATTATCACTCAATTCGACTGTGTGCACCTCGGGACAAACAAAAATATCTTCTTTAACCTTCACACCATCATTACTGTCAAATAACACAGACGTACCAACTTTCGCCACCGATGGCTTTTCTAAACCTTTGCCTTCTGTTGGTGGGGGTTCACCTGGGTCAAAAATGCAAAAATGCGAACTTTCGTTAAGAATATTTTTATTGGCCATATCGCTGCTTACATGAGCGAAATTTTTGTTCAACTGACATAATTTGATGTTACATTTTTCTAGAAAGTCTCTACCCAAAATGAGTGGAATATTGGTTTGTTCGTCAGGAAGTATTATTAGTTTATGCTTAAGGTACATTTTTCTAAATTTAATGATGCAGTCGATACAGCCAAATGATGAAAGAACCTGATTCCCCAAGCCTCGAAACGAAGTCTTTTGCTTCTTAGATGAAATGGGTTTGTTGATTGTAGAGTACCGGACAAAACTAACCGGACTACCGGTATCAAACAAAGAAAGAAAATTCGTAAAGTCGCGTTCGAAAGCAGATACAGAATTGAAAACAACACTTACCCAGTTAACAGACCCCAACACCCCTATATCAGCAACAGCAGCACCATCCGGTTCAGTGGTATCCACAGCAGCAGCCAGATTTCGGGGTGTCAGAAGCTTCGATGGATTCGGACAACGTCGGTGGTCATGGCCCATTTGCCAGCATTTGAAACATGCGCCTGGCGGACGTACTTCGTATGGGCATTTACTTTGATAATGCCCCATCTTACTGCAGTTAAAGCATCGAGCTGGTTCGCCGGATCTCTGTTCCGGGCTAGCAGCAGTAGTAGTGGGAGCCGATCGCATCGATGGCCGAGGTCGGACTGTGGTCAGTCGTTTAATGTGATCCATGATGCGTTCCCGGTGTATCCCAACAGCGGCCTTCAGTTGTTCGATCGTAGTCGTACCACTCAGCAGCAAAACAGTGTCCTCAGGTGGCAGATGCATCCCATCCACGATTATACCCACTATCTCGTATTCGCGTAGTTGGCTATGCTTAGCCAAACCATTCATTATGAGAACGTAGTGATGCATTTCCTCAGCGTCCCGATTCCATTTGCGCCCACGCAGTCGCTTGATTAATTCGGTGTGACTCAAGACGTGGTCGAACTCTTGGGTTAGAACTGCTTTTAGGCCACGGAAATCTCGTTCATCACTCAGCTTGGCGCAGTCAGCAGCAGCGCCCGTCAACAGACTGCGTAGGCAGATGTATTTGAATGCATCGTCACATCTGTATGTTTGGCAAATTTGTTCCAGGTCGTTGATGAAATGCTTGACGTCATAGCCCGACTCGCGATCACCACTAAATTTTGGTACCACCCGCACGATATCTTCTACTCGAGCCCGGTTAACAGGTTCAGGACTCATTTGTTCTAATTGGCGTGTGAGTTGAATGATCTCTTGCTTCCTGCGCAGTATAGTTAACTGTTGCTCCAAAGCGGACAGCTCAAAATCGGCATCGCTTAGTGCTGGCTCTCTCTGTGTAGCAGACGCAAACGTGTTCCAGGCAGTGGCTCCACCCATAGCCCGAGAGTCGGCAGCATCTGTGGTCGTACGGACATTCTTAGCGGTAGTGGCAGCGGAGGCGGCAGTGGTGGAAGTAGCAGCGGTGGCCGCAGTGGTAGCAGTAGCAGCAGTGGCAGCAGTAGCAGCAGTGGCAGCAGTAGCAGCAGTGGCAGCAGTAGCAGCAGTGACAGCAGTAGCCTCAGTGGCAGCAGTAGCAGCAGTGGCAGCAGTAGCAGCAGTGACAGCAGTAGCCTTAGTGGCAGCAGTAGCAGCAGTATCAGTAGCGGCAGTGGCAGCAGTGGCGACCTTGGCAGCGGTGACGGCATTTGCGGACTCGACCCCAGAAGTACTCGCTGCAGCGGAATATGATGAATGGCCTATCTCCGAACAAAGCTCATCCCCAGCCTGCGCGTTATCATCTTTAGCTAACGTCGAGTCCAGCAATGCCCGTAATTGGGATACGGTGGCCGACGCAGGAAATTCGACCTCGTATTCCCGCAGTTTTTCCATTAAATCGGATTTGCTTTGTTTAGGCATCTTGAATATTCGTATTTGTGAGAATACCCCACATCTGATGTTGAAATAACCGACATAAATTGTAATAATCACGTTCTTTATTTGGTAACTAAAAAAAATGGCGGATCCCTTCACAAAAAGCGTGTTTCTCCTTCTTTTTCCTTTTCAACAGTGAAGTCAGCCACGGCTACTTCGTTTTTCATCTCAAAAAAACATCCAGGTGGCGCAACCCGAGTTACAAAAAGGGTGCGTCCACCAAGTGTATGATAATCGTTACTTTACATTCTTACATACTCCTAAATATTTTTATTTTTTAATGAAACACATTTGTATTTTCGTTCGTCATGTTAACCCCCTTTTCCTTTGTCAACTAGTACGTAAGACAAAACATCAAATGTCAATTTTTTTATTGAGCGAACTTTTTAGTTATTGTATTTCTTTCACGAAGAATTTTATTTGCTAGACACCATTCATGTATTTTAAAAATCAGTAAAGTACCCTGTCAGACCAATTCAAAGTCGACTACTGTGAATTAAAATGTTGTTAAACAACCCATGTATTAATTTATAGTAATTTTAGTCTCAATAAAGAAGTTGAAGTTGAAGTTTTATTTGATAATGGTTCATAGTCTTAAGGAGCAATGAAAAAAAGCGCGGTGTCTCATTGTGGAAAAAAAGTGGGTTCATAATGTTTGGGTTTTTGAAATGATTTCAATGTTAGTATTGCAACATAAAATCAGGAATAAAATTACAACGTATTGGCACCTAAGACACCTATTGGAAAGTAGTGGGAACTAATTTATAGATCATTAAATGTGATCCTGATGGATGACAAGATCATGTGAGTTTGTTGTAAAGCACATAAATTGATGAACTCTATAGGTCATTGGCGATAATAAAACAAGGCTTGTATTTTAGGTGCAAAGGTTACCTGCCCAACAAAAGCTTTTGAAGCCAATATTGAGCTCTCACCTTTATACATCTAGAAAGACGGCTACAGAAGCCATATAAAGCTGTAGGTTAAATGTAAGTATACATCACATAACCTTGTGACTCACCCGAAAATACTTAACTCAATCGCAAACATGGGCACAGTGTTGCCGGAGAGAAATATTATATGGTAGTACTGCAGCCAAAAATGGGGAGTTGAAAAAATTTGAAAAAAATAGTAGTACAAACAATTTTTAGTCTTCAAAAATAAGTGTGTACACAATTTTTGACAAGAGTACGATAACTCAGGCGACAAGAAAAAATAACGGTTTTGTTAGATACAAGCATTTTTTACTATGGCAGGGTGGGGTCTCTCTCGCCCCATTTGGGTGGGAGGGGCAATTTTCAAAAAAAAACACTTCAAATGGAAAAAAATATTTAAAAATGACGGTAGATAATACTTACAATTAAGTATTGCACATTTGCTAAAAGTCGGTTCTATCATTCTGTTTTTAAATCATGTGATTTCCATTAACAGTTTTTGAAAAAAACTAATTTCAAACAAAAAATTTCGGAAAAAAAATTAAAAAAACAAGTTTATATTATCTTTATTCAAAATTGTGGGACTATATACTAAATTTGTTTTACTATTTTTTTCCTGTTATTAGTTTTTAATCGAATACTGAAAGCTAGAAGGTTTTAAGTCTACTAGTTTTCGAAAAAATTGAAAATTACCAAACCTAATTTTTATTAAATTTTTATTTATGAACTTTTTCTTCCTTGACGTCAATGAATAGGTAAATAATGATATCCTTCTAATAAGTAGAGAACAGTAATTTTTTTGGCGTTATATAGAATGCAAGCATTACGCTACGGCGTATAAACAGTTGGGTGTAGGCACAGTTTCTTTTGCATTTAAGGAATCTAGATTTAAAGAAACTTTGAGTTTGAAATTAGTTTTTTTAAAAACTATTCATGAAAATTACTAACTTGATTTAAAAACTAGATGATAGAACCGACTTTTATCTTTAAAAAAATGTGCAATACTTAATTGTAAGTATTACCGTTATTTTTAAATATTTTTTCCATTTGAAGTGTTTTTTGTTTTTAGAAAATCGCAACTCCCGCCCATAGTAAAAAATGCTTGTAAATAACTGTTCTACACAAATCTGTCGTTAAAATTTGTCGCCTGAGTTATCGTACTCTCTCCCAACTTGTTTTAGCAACTTTATTTAAAAATGCTTCAGTGATCGAACTGACAGATGAAAATTGCATAAAAGATGAAGCCAACGAAACACAAAAACAAACAAGAAAGAATGAAATTCCCTTTTTGACGACAGTTTGGAAGATAAAAGTGCTGCTAAATTTGAATTAACTTTAAAGTGAATTAAATTTATTTAGGTTTATTTACTTTGCTGGAAGTGTAAGATATTTTAAGTCTTTAAAAAAAATAGGAGTACGAATGTGAAAGGAGGAGTGCGGGAGTACGGAGGTTTTGAAAGTAGTACAATACTCCTATGGGAGTACTTTCGGCAACACTGCATGGGCATAATTTGCCCATCCCATCCTTGACTCTATGGCTAGGAAATACAGTTTTCGGAAATTATTTGAGGTAAAAATATTGGACCATTCTAAATAGGCCAATGGTGTTCAGGCAGTGGACGAGAAGTCTGGTCTAGTTAACTTCCCAATGGAAGTTCTTGGTGGCCGATTTTGTGAATCACGGATTTTGACATATCTCCACGTTTCAAGGTCACCAAATTCAACGTTTTTATAGATATGTCTGTCCGTGTGTATGTACGTATGTGCGTTCGGAATTATCTTTCGCCACGATTATCTGGAGAACCAAAGATGATATTGACATGGGAACCGGTTTATTCAATTCAATTCAATTCAATTCAATTCAATTCTTTATTTATTTCAATGTACATGTAAGACCAGGTCTTTTATAGTACTAGCAATGTGTGGATACATAATCTAAGGCAAAAACTTAAAAACAAAAATAAAAATAAAAATATAAAAATGGAAAAATAAAAATATAGGAGTAGAGAAGAGTGAGTATAGGATAGCTAGGTAGAATTGGAGAGATGGATAGAGATAAAGGAAACAGAGAGAGAATTGCAAATTGCAATTTATTAAATAGATAAGTAGGTGTTTTGGTGCTTAGTACTCGTATCTTTTGCATAATTCTCTAGAAGAATATCCCTCCCACCTTTCAATACGCTCTGTCTCAACATATTCTTTGTAGTGTTGATAATTTTAAGGATCTTGGGGTTTATTTCGACCCCAAACTGGATTTTGCTAAGCATATTAATTCTATTATTAATAAATCTAATTCTATGTTGGGCTTCGTAAAACGGTGGGCCAAAGAATTTAATGACCCTTATGTTTCTATGTCATTGTACAATTGTTTTGTCCGTCCGATTCTAGAGTATGCCTCTCAAGTTTGGACACCGTTCTACAACATTCATTCAAATCGAATAGAGGCCATTCAACGTAAATTTATTCGATTTGCACTTAGAGGACTTCCATGGGATGATCCATTTAACCTTCCTCCCTACAGTCAACGTATCAAGCTTCTTCAAATGTTACCCCTTTCTCAACGAAGGCTTAATAGCGATATCATTTTTTTACAGCAGCTTATATCCGGTCAAATAGATGCACCTGACTTGCTGTCGTCTATTGGCTTTAATTTTCGTGGTGGTGCCCATAATTTACGCAGTGTTGAATTATTGTTCAGCCCCCATCATAGAACGAATTATGGAAGGCATCAGCCTATTAGTCGCATGAGTAGAATCTATAATCTAAATGATCATGTGATTGACTTGCATGTTAGTAAAATTAAGCTAAAAAATATTTTGCGTAATAATGCTTTAATGTCTTAATTGTTTGCATTATTTTGTGTCTGTGTTAGTACTCGTATTTTATAGGTACATTATTATTGTATTTTTAATTGTTTTGTCCTTACTAACACCTGCACTAAATGATGAGCCAGTGAGAGCACTTTTAGTGCCGGCAATTTCTGCTCGTGATAGTTGCTTGCTTTAAGCACTCCACGACACTGAGCTGATAGTGTATTTTAAAAATTAGGTTTCTCGCTTTTAGAAATTGATTTAATGTCTAGCCTAATGCACGTAAACTGAACTGGGAGATATGATCATATCTGCGAAGACCATATACGTACCGAACTGCATTATTTAAAGCAACCTGAAGTTTGTTTTGTGACAGCGAATCCAGTTTGCAATACACAGCTTCGGCATAACATATGAGGGGAACTATAAGCGTCTTAACTTGCTTTAATCTCGTTTCTTGCGGAGTAAATAACGTAACTCAGAACTGATTAAGCTTCCAGCAAAATGGGTCCATCCGTTTTTTGTTAGTAAATAAATAACTAAAATAATTTGCCTTTATTTGTACTATTTATTGTCATTTGTTATTAAGCAAATCATTATTAAATTGTGCTCCGTTATTTCGTATATATCGTCTATGTTCGACCAAAACTCATTAACTGACATTTTTCAAAAAAGTATTTTTTTGCATCAAAAGTATTCTTTTTAAATTGTTTTTCAAGCAAAAGTCATTAAAACCCCGAATAATCTTTGATTTTTGAAATAATTTCGTTCTAAAAGTCATTCAATTACATTTTCATACTGCACCCTACCAACCAAAACTCATTAAGGCACTTAATGAATTTTGGCTGAAAAAGTTTTTTGAAATCATAGTAGGCTAGTTGTCAAAGCCAAATGTCACTAACTGAATTCGTACCTCCAAATAATTCAAATAATTTTTGTTTGCCATTGATGCTACACGTGGTTTTTCTTTCCGTTGAAAAATATGTCTCGCCTATCCAATAAGTTAGTTCGGGAGATTCTGGAAGAATCTGGTTTAGATTTTTCAGGTACTGACAGTTTCGCAGATCCAGAGTATCATCCTGAACTCAGGGACTTCGACTCCGACTCTGATGAGGACAACGAGCCACTAAGTGTTCTAATGTCCACATTGAAAAGTGATGGCAAACAAAAAACACTCGTAGAGACTCCAATAAACCCTAGTCTTGGCAGCGGCGATGGCAAGAATAATAAAATTAAAATTTATGCGAATATTGAAACGAACTTTCATTTTCATAGTATGTTTGGAAATGTCTTCTGAACTAGAACCGTCGATTGACATAGAAGTGAAGAAGATCCAAAGCTTGCAGAATCACTTGAAATTAGTCTCCTCAGCGAACAGCGACTCAATAGCGGTTAATTTAGCAGTTGAACCAAAAATGCAAAATGGAAGAAAAGGTAAGTTCATGACCAGATGGAAAAAGCGGGATCCAGAAAATTGGCAGAAAAATATTGCAAAAAGACAACGACGTGAGTGCCTTCCCTACTTCAATGAAAATGCAAAAAAGGAAATGCCAGCGAAAACCCCAAAACCAGTTCGTTGTACAGAGAAGAACTGTACATACAAATGTCAAACTAGTTTTAGTTTTGAAGAACGCTTGGATATTTGTAAAAATTTCTGGAAATTGGATTACTTACGTCAAAAAGACTTTATACTGTCTAACGTTAAAGTTACCGAACCAAAAAGGAGACTAATGTGTGCAGGGAGGTCACGGTCTTTTTCAAGATCTTATCACCTATCCAGGAACGCAACCAAGCAACGTGTTTGCCAGCATTTTTTTGAAAAAAACGCTTTGTATAAGCAATGGACCGATAAACACTGCAGTCAAAGGAAATAAAGCAGGGCTATTTGATGTTGAAGGCCAACTATGGAAAGCCATTACTGCAGAAAAACAAAAAGACAAAAAGTTGTCAATTTTAAAAATGTACGAGTTGTACAAGTCGTACTGCACGGAAAAGCATGTACAAAATATTGTTAGCCAAAGTTGCTACAGACGCTATTTTTGTGAAAATTATAACTACTCATTCTTTAAGCCAAAAAAAGATCAGTGCGCCATTTGTAGCAAGTTTGACCAAGCTGAAGATAAGGGAAGCTTAAAGGCTATGTACGATGCCCATATTGAAAGAAAGGATGAATGCAATTCTGAAAAAGCGAAAGATAAGGCACTTGCCCAATCCGATTCGAGTTTTGTTACCGCAACTTTTGATCTTCAGAGTGTGCTTCAGATTCCGTGTTCCGACGTTTCACAGTTTTATTACTCTAGGAAAATTTGTGTTTATAATCTTACGATCTACGAGGGGGCAAGTGGAAATGCGTTCTGCTTCATGCGGAATGAAATGAATGGCAAGCGGGGAAGCTCCGAAATTGGCACAATTCTTCTAGAATGGTTAGATTCCCTACCCGATCACATTAAAACAGTATCGACTTTTTCTGATACATGTGCAGGGCAAAACCGCAACAAAAACGTTGCAGCTCTATTGCTTTATGCTGTTTGCAATTCATCTCATATAGATGTAATTGAACAAAAATTTCTTGAATTCGGGCATACTTTTATGGAGTGCGACAGTATGCATTCCGCCATAGAAAATGAGGGTAAGAGAAGGGAAATTTTTGGAATGAGCGGCTGGAGGAGTATTATGGAAAATGCCAGGTCTATGAGAGGCAAAACTATAAAGAAAGATCAATATCGTGTCAAAGAGATGCGCTACAACAACTTTTATGACCTACAGGCTCTTTCAGATGAGCTCATACAAAATAGGTTGAAAGACGAGCATGGCGAAAAAGTAAGCTGGCTTAAAATAAAATCATTGCGGTTTGAGAAAGAATACCCAGATATAATTTCTTTTCGATTTGATCATCACAGTGCTTACACTAAAATACATGTCGCAGCTAGACGTAGAAGAACAGCTGACGCAGTACAGGGGCTACGCAGACTGTACAAAGGCTTACTCCCTATAAGCAAAGAGAAGCAGAAAGATTTGTGGAAGCTGTGTCGGTTGGGAATTATTCCGGAAGAGTTCCATGGCTGGTATGATAAAGTAGAGGCTGATAAATTGACAGAGTCGTATTTTTCGGAGGACGAAGAAGAGGAAGAAGAAAATGTATAAACTTAGTTTTAAAAAGAAAATACATTTTTCAAAATGTCCCCTATTGTAACTACCTTACCTATATCTATACCTATTCTCACTTTTCGACTTGAATAAATAAAAAAAAACTCAAACAATCTCTATTTCCTATTAACTTAATGTGGGAAAATAAGAATCGAAACCCATTTATTTCAATTTTCAGATTTTTTTTTGATCAGCCAAAAATCATTAAATACTAAAACCATTCTAGCTAGCATGACTAACAATAAAATTTAGCTTTAGATAGTTTTCCACAAACTTCCTATGCTGTACTACAATAAAAACTACTTTTTTAACAAGGGTTTCAAAACCATACCACTGGAACCAAAAATGAAAAACTGTTATTTTAAAAGCCGTTTATCTCTGAAATTTTAATTTGTCGGTTAATGAGTTTTGGTCGAACATGGACGATATGTAAATTTGCAGGTCTCCGTGTTTTTTTTTTTTTTTTTTTTTTTTATAATTTGCTTACGCTAAAGGGATTTTTTTTTTCTGTTGTTACAGTACCCTTATAATGCTAAGAACACAGTGTAAGCTACTTGGTATTAGAAATAATAGAGAGATAGGAAAGAAGTGTTTGGGTGCAGTTGTAGGGTTTTTCTCCACGGGTGGTGTCTAAGTTACTTAGGGAGATTACGATTTCATGTATTCGGTATAAAGTAATGGACTTGGCAGGGATTCGAACGCACGACCTTCCATTCCGTAAGCGAATACACTACTACTGCACCATTGCCACCCGCATGTTCATAACAATTGTTACATTAATATATATCACACTTCGCTGTTATTAACATTTAATTTCCATGAACAACATTAAAGAGGACTTTTTAATATTTAATAATTCTTACCCAAATCTTATGGTTAACCGCATTTCAAAATTTCCCACTAATCGCATAAATCATATTGATCCCACTGGGAAGTTAGTCGTGTGGACCTTGCGGGTCGCACCCAGACTACTTTTACACCGACCAATGGCAGGGTCAATCGGGCTGCTGTTTTAAGGCTAATTAAAGATTGGGGGAAAACGACTTCGTATTAACCACTGGGGAAGTGTCCCTGGTTGAAGACAATCCAAACGGTTAGCTAAGACAAGGAAGCCCTTATGCAAGGAAACCCTTATGCTGAATATAAGAAAATTAAATAAATAAATAAAATAATAAACTAATTGTTTTTATTTTTTTGACTTTATTTCGGCTCCAGGAAATAACCCCTCAATGAAATAACCCCCCAAAAGAAAAATTAAATAACTCCCCAAAATTTGTATGGAGGTGGGGATTTATTTCATGCGTTTTTGAGGGCTTATTTCATACTTCAAATTGGAGGGTTATTTCATAGCGAAATAAGTCCCCAAAATCAACTACGAAATAGGTCCCCCAATTTTGCAATAAGGCCAAGTGCTAAAATAAATCCTCACACCTACTCCAAATCAAACAGTGACACCAAGCAGGCTGGTTGCAGGCATGCATGTCGCATGCCAACGCATAGGCTTTGCACTATTTATGGGATGAGTTGCGAACCCATAAACAGTGCAATGCATATGGGGGGCATGCTGCCCCGCTGCAACCCCCCTGCTTGGGGTCACTGTTTGATTTGGAGTAGGTGCGAGATTTTATTTTAGCACTTGGAATTATTTCATACTTATTTGGGGACTTATTTCATACCATTTTGGGGACTTTTTTCATCTTCGATTTGGGGAGTTATTTCATTTTTCATTTTGCGGGTTATTTCGTTGGGGGGTTATTTCCTGGAGCCGTAATTTCCTTTGACTTGACATTACCAGGCTGCCGATGTTTATTGAGGTCGAACATTAGGAATGCACTAAACCGGGAGGGTTGTGGTTGATCCCCTCAATCCTGATCATAACTTCGTCGTAAAGGAAAGAAGAAAATGTTTGTGCTCCTCTAGATCCGTTAAAAAAGAAGAACAAATTAAGAAAAAATGTAGTATCATACCGTCATTAGCAGCAAAGCTATAATAAGGAATAAAAAGACAAGAACCCTCATACCTTACTGCCTTCTTACTGATTCGCCTGTGGGATTCGCCGGTTGGACCTCAATAAACATGCGCTGTATTTTGGGGTCCGCTATATTTGTAGACCCTCCATGTACGGGATGCATATATGTAGATAACTGTATTATAATATCATATGCAGAATGTGGTTGTTTGTATGTATATTTGTATCATACATACGTTACTATTTTTTGGCATTGTAAGGTGTCTTGCATAAATTAGTATGTGAAACTGGAAAATACTCGTACCTATCACCGCTGATGCTTTTACATTTTGTTTTATATTTAATAATTTATTGTTAACAAGAGGGGACGAGAGGTAGAAAATCTCTGTGCTTTGTTGTTACAGCCTTATCAAAGCGATCGAAGATGAATGATGATTATTTTATTTGGGGACCGATTTACATACTTACATACTAAATTTCGATTACAATTCACTTGATGTATGGGTCTTTTCTTTTCATGCTTAAGGTGGGCTTAAAAAAGTGATTTCATTTAAACTATAGCTCAGAGCCCGTTTGACAGATCCAATGGTTTGCGGTTCACAAGAAGCTATATAACTTTGTTGGTGCTGCCCCATACAAATTAAATTGAGACTACTATTTGAGGCCGTATTTTAGTATGACTAACCCACTTATAGTAATAAAACTAACTTTAGGTGGATAAGTGGCACAACTTGTCTAGCGACAAAATAGATTTTGAAAAAGCTGGATCTGAAGCGCTCTGAGTGATTGATCTCTCTAAATCTAAATGAATAACATTGGTGCTAGAAATGGTGTCATCACTGGGCACTGTATTACAGGCAAGCACGCAACAAGATTTGGCATATATTCAAATGATTTCTGCAGAAGCTGCATGGACGCAGATTAGGAGCAGACTATTCTCTACTCTCTGCTTTCTCTAAACGACAAAAAAAAACTCCATTTGGGTGCATTCGTATAATTTTAACGATCTCATCAACACTGACATTAAAGGTCTCTTTATGCACATAACAAGCTCTAGCTGGTTTAACGAGTAGGGTGGAATAAGATGGACGTGGTATCACAAAGGACTTTACTCTGGTGTCTGGTCTAAGTGTGTCGGTTTTTGCCGACTGCCATTTCAACCATACCTTTCCTGAAATCCTAATATATCAAATGAAATTTTTTGGCTGTTTGTTATTGAATCACCTCGAAACGTCTGAACGGTTTTGGATGATACTGGTTGAAAATGAGCTAAACTCGTATGATGGAAATAAATTTTCTTCTCAAAATATGTAGGCTTTGTTCGCGTCGACTTTGATTAACTTGGCGATCATTAACCAGACCTGCCTCGTTGTTATTGGAATGTGTTGAAATTAAAAATTATAGTACGGAACCCGTTTATCGCGCGCTCGATTCGCTCTTGGCCTTTTTTTGTGAATAAAGTCCACGCGGACGGTGAGGCGGGAAAAAGTAGAATTAAATTAACTTGTCTGCAATGAATTAGAAATTGGGGTTGCAATTACTCTAAATGTCGTGTCGTTTAAGCTCATCCCAAGATCAAGGCCTTTGTCACACATTGCGGAGCGTTCAATTGGACTTTCGAAAAACGACCGCCGATCAATTACGTGACCAAAGAAAATTGTAGAAGACCTTCAGATGGCAGCAAATGCCAAACTTGTTTCATCTAAGTTCCGTGATCAACCGATGTCACCATTGGATACTGCAGTTTGGCGGTCGGAGTACATACTACGCAATCCGAACCCCTCCCTCCTTAAGTCACCGGCAGCAAAACTGAACATTTTCCAATCGAATTCATTAGATATAGTCTTTGTCTTAGGAACATTCCTAGCTTTATTGTTTTATCTAATTGACAAGCTTCTGTCAATGACTTGGCTAAAGTTTAACGGACCTAAAAACCCCACAAGCAGTGCATCGAAACTAAAGAATAACTAATCTTCTATTCGCGGCTGTTACGTAAATGTTTTTTTTTGTGCGATCAGCCTAGTAAATTAATTAAACAGCGACGCAATATAAAAAAACAAAATAAACAAAACATTCAATTAATTCAAAACTCACAGCTTCTAGCTTAGTTGCGATGGAAAGATGTGTTATTTTTGGCCACAACCACTCAGAGTTATTGGGAAAAAGTTCGTTGACTTTCAACCAAAAAGTTGGCATACCTTCTTATGGTGTAAAGTATGTGTAACCCTTTCAAAAATAAGATCTGACTCCTTATCGCAGCATCAATAAAATTTAATTGAAGGTTGAGTGCGAAATTCTTTACATTGTTGATAATGCCTTCGCAGTGATGAGCTAATAGATCATAAACACATTGATCTTTGGCCTGTATTGATGGGGATTTATATTTCGAACCAAAACGTCGAGTCTTCAGTGAGGAACTTGAGTGCCTTGGGTATTTGCCTTAACGTTGTGGAGGAGTACATGGAGATCAGTTTATTCACATGTACGTACTATTTAATGGTAAGGTAGGTCAGTCGATGTCATAAAATACAAAAATTTGCCATCGACATTGAGAATCGATGTGGGCGATTACCTTCTTCGTTTCTCATTTCTAATGACATCTAACTCAATCGACAAAAATATGAACATATTGGAATATTGGTACCATACATATGCCTATTGACTGACCGAATTTTGTATGTTCCACTTTTACTTTTGTAGGTGGACATGGGAAATCTAAGTATGTATTAAATCATGGGTGGCGACGGTGCAGAGGTTAGTGTGTTGGCTTGTGACCCGTGCGGTGCAGGTTCAATCCCCATGGGGAACAACAACATACGCCACCCAATCACATGCCTCTACACCAAAAGAAGGATTTCTGCCTGGTAGTACAATGGACCGTTACCGAGTCTGAGAGCTCTGGGATTTGTATTTCCTTTTTAAAAAAAAAAAAAAAAAAAAAAAAATGTATTAAATCCTAGAATACGAGACTAACCTACACTTAAGAAGTATTTCACACATGTAAAGGTAGAACTACTTGCTTTGGTCCGTTTATCTATCCATATCGAAATCATCTCCAAATTTCTCTTCTAAATTTAAACGGACTTTTTCGCCGCACTACTGCTCGTTTTGAAAGATATGCTTACGAAATTCAATTTTTGGGTGGAGAAGTTATAACAGAAATATTAGGCAATAACAGCTCATGAACTACAACCTAGCCCCTCCAACCATTATGTGTGTGCGACGCTATATTGACCCTGATTTGGGTGTAAAAAGTTGGTAAAGCTCGGTCTTAAAAGCGGTAGTTCGGTCTTTCTTATCAGCTCGAACCTGGAGGCTGGGAGTCGAAGATCGTCTTTACTAAAGCATTATTATCCATTTGCTATATATGACCGAGATAATGTACTCGACGTGTTTTAACTTTTCGGATAACATCAACATTTTGGTAGATCGGTGTCGGTTTGAAATAGTTCGGAAGAGCTCGTTAGTCTTTTACTGGATTTGCCTCAATGTGAAGAATTGGCCTATTGTCGATCTAGGCTCACTGGTATTTGCCGGTTAATGTATTGCAGAACGGCTTGTGTCGGTTAGAACGTAAGTTGAATAAGATCTTATATGGGGTATTTAGTGGGTATATGCATCCTTACTTCTTTCAAGACAGAAGATCGCGTTTTCTGAAGCTGTTAATCTTCTCATAGGGCTTGCTTTCTATCACCTACGTATTTAAACAGCTTCGTTTCTAAACCATTAAAGCCAGCGGTCTTTTTGTGTCTATCATTTGTACACTGGCCTGTGGAACCTGTTCTTCCTTGACTGGATGTAGGTTCTCTTCTTGCCCTATTGTACATTGCGTTCACTTTTTTTTTTTTTTTTGATATATGAGGAAATCCAAATCCCAGAGCACTCAGACTCGGTAACGGTCCATTGTACTACCAGGCAGAAATCCTCCTTTTTGGTGTAGAGGCATGTGAATGAGGGGCGTATGTTGTTGTTCCGTTTACTTAATAGCAGCTGGAAAAGCTTCGTTAACTAGGTTTCTTATGCTGTTTTGAGGAGCCGGCAGCCATTCGCTTTGCTTTTTTATAATAGCTTCTCATCTTGTTTCGAGATTTTTTTTCGATTTCTTTAAGCTGGGAAAGATGAGCTCTCAATTAGGCTGTAATTAGGAAATGTTCAGTCTGCACTTGTTGCATTTGGTTGGAGGTTCAATTTTCTGGAGAGCGCCAGGTTGCTGTATTGATATTTTCTGCTGCTTGGTAGGGGCGTGTTCACATTGTTAGTCTGATGTTTAAACATAGGGAAAGGCTTTGCTGTGCTTGGGCGAACTGTTGGATACCCTTTTCCTATTCCTATCCCTCATTAAGTGGGTGTGACAAAAATTTTAGTAAAGGATTTTACTGCAAAAACAAAGTTTTTGTAAAAGAGAAAAGATAGATTTATACATGAGCATTAAGGCCCTCTAGAGAGTATATAATCCACATTTTCAGCTTCCTAGCTCAAACTTTGACTTTTTTTATACCCTATTCTAAGGGTATATTAACTTTGACGCATAGTTTGTAACATACCTTAATATTGCCCGTAGACCCCTAAAAGTTACTATATTTATGATCAGCATCTATAGTAATGTCGATCTAGCCATGTCCGTCCGTCTGTCGGCAAAAATTAGGCCTTTAATCTGGGCCTAGAGAGCTGAAATTTTAACCATATACTCTCTAGGGTCCCGGAATAATTAAGTTTACGAATTTTTAAAATCCGCCCACAGACACGCTCACAAACTCAAAAAAACAAAATTTTGGAAAAAATCGAATTTTGAGCTAGGAAGCAGACATTTTTTATATATGATCTATGACCCCTAAAACTGCTCGGGAGATAAAATTTTCAAAATCCGCCCACTGACACGCCCACAATTAACTAAAATAATTTTTGTATACCCTATTCTAAGGGTATATTAATTTTTGAAAATCCAAAGTTTGAGCTAGGGAGCTGGAATTTATAATATATACTTTCTATGGGCCCTTTATGCTCATGTCTAAATATTTTTAAAATCCGCCCATTGACACAATTATTATTTTTTTTTTTTTGAAAATTCAAAGTTTGAGCTAGGGAGCTGATTTATTTATATATTCTCTAGGGGCCCTTTATTCTCATGTGTTATTTTTTTTTAAATCCGCCTACTGACACGCCCACAATTAAATAAAACAATTTTATTGAAACACCCAAGTTTGAGCTAGGGAGCGTTTTTTTTACAAAAGCTTGGTTTTTTTTTTTTGATAAAATCCTTTAAATGTTATATAACAAAATAATAATAACAACCATACTTAGACTTTTGTCACGCCCACTCATGAGGGATAGGAATAAGAATAGGGTATCCAACAGTTAGCCCAAGCGGACTGTAGCCGCTGTGGGCGGATTTTAAAAATTTGAACTCCCGAGCAATTTTGGCCACTAAAGACCATATACTCGTACAATATATTTCAGCTTTCTAGCTCTAGATTCGATTTTTTTGAGATTGTGGGCGTGTCTGTGGGCGTATCTTACAAATTCTTCAACTTGATTATTTTGGGCCCTAGAGAGTATACAGTTAATGTTTCAGCTTTCTAGCTCCAGTTTAAAGGCTATTTTTGCCGACAGATGGACATGACTGATCGAAACTACTATCGATGTTGATCCCGAATATATGTAGTACCTACCTAACTTTCTTTCTACGGTCAATATTAAGGCATGTTACGAACTATGAGTCGAAATTAATATTCCCTTAGAATAGGGTACAAAAACTTGTCTTGAACGGGGATTAGAGCCAGGCGACACAAGACCGCTGGACGAACCCGCTCTGTAAAGTGTGTATCGTTTTGCGGCAGTTGCAAACCAATTTCGAAACATTGTGATATTCTGCATTTTTGTTTCTATTCATCGTATCTCCTTTATCGTGGTAATATCTGACTTATGACGCGCGAGGAACAGCACCAGTAATGGTCAGTGCATGTACGTTTCAGTATTTCAGGTGCATACTTCCTATGCATTTGCATAGTCCTTTGATGTTCCGGTTATAATGATATTAAGTTAGAGTGATCCATGTCCCATAAATAATGTATTTTTATGTGTGTTCCAAGACTGTTCAACCCCAATTTTTAAGAACAGTTACATTACATCTTCTGGACGTAGTGCCAGTAATCCACCTCGGTTTATGAGCGCCAGCGGCGTCCCATAAAGTGCTTATCTGTCACCATCTCTCTTTTAGCACCTAGTCTTTGTCTTGAAATATGTCGAAGTAGCTTTTGTGAGGTATCTGCCAAGCTATTACTTGAATTCATTCCTATTTACTACTTCTGAGGTCGTTATATTTACATACGAGTGGTGCTTCTATTTTCTCTCAATACTCGTGCTTATAGGTCAAGTCTGGGCGACATTACCAGTTTCCATGGTAAGATAAAAAAATCACAATTGATGTGTAGTCATAGTTCAATTTTTGGGGACTGGCTGAACAAATGCAGTTTTCTATCGTCTCGAAAAGAACCCCTGAACAAATGGATAGATAGAAAAGATTACAGTGGTTTTGCCAGCGAGGAAGAATACCTCAGAAGGATAGTGGAAATACCATCTAGACCAGATTCGTGAACGTAAAGATCTTGAATTACTCTATCTACTGTACGACTGCGAAAGACGATTGGTTCCATGGAGTATTCTACGCAGTCGAATACGGGGGATGATCAGAATTGCCAATCTGGGGGCGCTGAGCTAGCTGGAAAGTGAGCAGCAAGCAGATTGGCTTTATTTATAGAGCTGACAGCTAGAATGTCATTGTAAATTCATATCCAGATAGATGAGGAGGCCGCATTCGTGATGTTTTTAAAAAGCCACTAAAAGTTTTTAATGTGTAAACATTTTTGCTCTCGTTGATGTGTAAATATCTTTTTTCTCGGTAGGGGCTAGTTGGAAATATCGAGCGTCACCGTCAGATTTTCCCGTCACCGTCAGATTTTATTACCAAGTGAGTTAATCGGTGCTCGATAGATCACCGCAATTAAACGACGTTCGGCGCGGTTAGTACGTAAATGACTGACTGTTTGAGAACAACCAAGTTTCGTTGTTTTTTTTTATTTTATTTATTTCGTTATACATTTTCCAGTTTTAATTATGTTCAATTTTAGAGATTATTATATCCTTACGAAACACCGGGAAGTTGTGTGGAAGTAGATTTGTTTTGAATAATTGAGGTTGTATAGCTTGAAGTTGTACATCAGTTGAAGGTAAGAGGAAAAATATCGATTTGTACTTCGGTAACCGATGGCCGATTAAGAATGTCACTTTTAGTTGTAATAAGGTTATTTACCAAGTGGTCCTTGGAGAACCAAATAAGGTGCTTAAGCCCGAAAAAAACATATTTTTCAAAAGCTCCTAAAAAACCGCGCATTATATTGTGTTCAATGTTATTCGACTAACAGATCCTTGGAACAACAAAAAGGTCCTTAAAAGGAGAAAAAAGGATATTTTTCCAAAATGCCATTAGAATCCACACGGTATATCTGTGTTCAATGTTATTTGACTAAGAGGTCATTGCAACAACAAAAAAGGTCCTTAAAAGTCGAAGAAAGGACATTTTTCCAAAATGCCGATGGAATCCACACGATATATCTGTGTTCAATGTTATTTGACTAAGAGGTCCTTGCAACAACAAAAAAGGTCCTTAAAAGTCGAAGAAAGGATATTTTTCCAAAATGCCAATTAGAATCCACACGGTATATCTCTCCTCAATGTTATTTGAGTAAGAGGTCCTTGCAACAACAAAAAAGGCCCTTAATAGTCGAAAACAGGATATTTTTCCAAAATGTCATTAGAATCCGCACGGTATATCTGCGTTTAATGTTATTTGAATAAGAGGTCTTTGGAACAACAAAAAGGTCGTTAAAAGTCGAAAAAAGGATATTTTACCAAAATGTTTGCTTTTCCTAGCACCCCTCATTCAAATAACATTGAACTCATATATACCGTGCCGTTTCTAAAGACATTTTGGGAAAATATCCTTTTTCGGGTTTAATAATTGTGGCTCCAAGGACCTCTTTGTAAAATAACCTGATGTAAAATAAAAGGGACATTCAGTCAATTTTTATTTTAAACGCAATATGCATAATAAATCCCAATAAATTATCACTATTATAGCAAAATAAAAAAAATTGATTTAGTTATTAGTTATTATATTACCTAGACAGCTAAAAAGCTACAGCTAAAAACTAACCAACTTATAGTTGTCATGCGCAACTAATTTTGACAACCTAACGAGCTTAGTTACACAACCTGGAACTAATAGCTAATAGCAAAAATTAGTTGTCATTATGATAGCTAACCACCAAATCGATTTTAGCGCAGCTAATTTAACTACGTTAGTTACTTAGTTACGGCGTTAGCTAGATAACAAATTAGGTAGCTATCGCGCAACTGTGCCTACATGTTCACACATCAACTATACTTATTTATTTATTTATTTATTTATTATCATCTATCAAGTACATTAAATTTCTTAGATTAAAATTTAGAGTTTAATATATATAAAATAATATGTACAAACTACTTTTCTAAAACTAACTAATCTTGAAAACAAGTTTAAAAATGCCATGAGATAAAAAAAAAAAAATTGGCTTTTAATATTTAAGAATAATATACATTTTACATGCTATTCAAAATCCTATTCTTACAAACGTTTCTACTCATATTAAAATCGATTACGTGGTCATACTTATTGTAATGAATAGAAGCCATGGTAATTGGGTCATTTAGGCCGTAATTTGTCCTATGTACGGGAATGAAAAAGAAATCGCCTCCTCTAGGCCTTAAATGTCTGACAGGAACATACAAATTAAACATAGAAAGCAATTGCGAACATTGAATATGCCCACATAAAACATCATGTGCAAAAAGAGCAGAAAAATAATCACGTCTTACGAAAAGTGGCTTGATATCTATTAAAGCACATCTAGCCTCATATGGCGGCATATAAGACCAATTAAATTTTCTTATAGCAAACTTTGAAAAACGCCTTTGGATTTTTTCGATACGCAAACGGGCATTGGCATAGTATGGGTTCCATACAACACAACAATACTCAAGAGACGAACGTATTAACGAAATATATAGCGCCTTAAGAGTATATGGATCTTGGAAATCATTTGAATTTCGGAACAAAAAACCTAACATTGAGTTAGCTTTAGATATCATATAGTCATAGTGCCAGGTGAACTTTAATTGTTCATCGAAGATTACACCCAGATCTTTCTGACAAGATACTCGTTTTAGAGTCATATTACCAATATTGTAATCGTATACAACAGGATTTAGAATCTTGGATACGGTTAACACCGAACACTTACTGATGTTAAAATACAATCCATTTCGATCACACCAATCAGTTATATTATTTAAGTCCGTTTGTAAGTCAAACGCATCGTTATAAGACTGAACTTCTTTGAATATTTTGAGGTCATCAGCATATAAAAGGCATTGCGAATGCGCGATATGTGTGGGTAAATCATTTATAAATAATAGAAATAAAAGTGGACCAAGATGGCTACCTTGCGGGACACCCGAAGAATTAATTATTTCTGACGAGATCTCGGATCCAATTTTTACAAATTGCTTCCTTCCAGTTAAATAACTACTCAACCACAACAATATTTGTGAGTGAAACCCTAGAAATTCCAGCTTTTTAATTAGAATATTATGTTGAACACTGTCAAAGGCCTTAGAAAAGTCAGTAAAAATTGAATCGGTTTGATGCCTACTTTCTAAGGCACGCAGGCAGGCATTTGCAAATAAAGGGTGATTTTTTTAAGGTTAGGATTTTCATGCATTAGTATTTGACAGATCACGCGGGATTTCAGACATCGTGTCAAAGAGAAAGATGCTCAGTATGCTTTGACATTTCATCACGAATAGACTTACTAACGAGCAACGCTTGCAAATCATAGAATTTTATTACCAAAATCAGTGTTCGGTTCGAAATGTGTTTCGCGCTTTACGTCCGATTTATGGTCTACATAATCGACCAAGTGAGCAAACAATTAATGCGATTGTGACCAAGTTTCGCACTCAGTTTACTTTATTGGACATTAAACCAACCACACGAATGCGTACAGTGCGTACAGAAGAGAATATTGCGTCTGTTTCTGAAAGTGTTGCTGAAGACCGTGAAATGTCGATTCGTCGCCGTTCGCAGCAATTGGGTTTGTGTTATTCGACCACATGGAAGATTTTACGCAAAGATCTTGGTGTAAAACCGTATAAAATACAGCTCGTGCAAGAACTGAAGCCGAACGATCCGCCACAACGTCGAATTTTCAGTGAATGGGCCCTAGAAAAGTTGGCAGAAAATCCGCTTTTTTATCGACAAATTTTGTTCAGCGATGAGGCTCATTTCTGGTTGAATGGCTACGTAAATAAGCACAATTGCCGCATTTGGAGTGAAGAGCAACCAGAAGCCGTTCAAGAACTGCCCATGCATCCCAAAAAATGCACTGTTTGGTGTGGTTTGTACGCTGGTGGAATCATTGGACCGTATTTTTTCAAAGATGCTGTTGGACGCAACGTTACGGTGAATGGCGATCGCTATCGTTCAATGCTAACAAACTTTTTGTTGCCAAAAATGGAAGAACTGAACTTGGTTGACATGTGGTTTCAACAAGATGGCGCTACATGCCACACAGCTCGCGATTCTATGGCCATTTTGAGGGAAAACTTCGGAGAACAATTCATCTCAAGGAATGGACCGGTAAGTTGGCCACCAAGATCATGCGATTTGACGCCTTTAGACTATTTTTTGTGGGGCTACGTCAAGTCTAAAGTCTACACAAATAAGCCAGCAACTATTCCAGCTTTGGAAGACAACATTTCCGAAGAAATTCGGGCTATTCCGGCCGAAATGCTCGAAAAAGTTACCCAAAATTGGACTTTCCGAATGGACCACCTAAGACGCAGCCGCGGTCAACATTTAAATGAAATTATCTTCAAAAAGTAAATGTCATGGACCAATCTAACGTTTCAAATAAAGAATCGATGAGATTTTGCAAATTTTATGCGTTTTTTTTTTTAAAAAAGTTCTCAAGCTCTTAAAAAATCACCCTTTATAACCAGGTTTGTGGTTGTGGATTTACCTCTCACAAAACCATGTTGAAAGTCAGAAATATTAATACAAACAGCACTATACAACTTATCTTTGACTATAGCTTCAAAGACTTTTGGAATAATTTGAAGCTTAGCTATTGGTCTATAATTTATTACAGCTTTTTTAGAACCTGATTTATGTATAGGTGTTATAAAGGACCACTTCCAAGTTTCGAGAAACTCCCCATGGCCTAACGATTTATTGAAAATGATATGAAGTGGCTTAAGAAGGCCGAGTTTACACATTTTTAGAAAAACTGGTGGTATATTATCAGGTGCAAGAGACGTACTCGATTCAAGGGAAGATAGTTCTTTCAATATATCATTCTCTGTTATATGTAAATGACCAATATCAGTGAAAGCTTTACAAAAAGGTACATTTGAACAACTCATGTCAAGATTTACGAAATTAGACTGAAAGAAAGTAGCAAACATATTACATATAACATTCAAATTACCACTAACGACGCCATTTAACTCCATTTCAGAAGGTAGACCTAGCGATTTTCTTTTTGTGTTAATGAATGTCCAGAACGCTTTGGAATCGTGCTTGATTTTGGACTCAAGAGACCACAGATATTGCTTATAAAGAAATTTTTTCAGGAATTCATATTCCTTTCGGAGTTGGAAAAACCTACTTTGAAGTGAAATATTAGTTCTGCTCTTTCTGTACATACTTCTCATAGCGCGTTTTAAGTTTAACAATTTTTTATTAAACCAAATTGGTTGAGTTTGCTTTTTTATAACCTTAATTGGAACAAACCTAGAAAAAGCGAATTCTATCACCTCACAGAAAACATTATACGTATGTTCAAGACTGGGTGTAGAGAGAATAGTTTCCCAGTTCACTGTACAAATAAAGTTATTTAATGACACGTAATCGGCTTTAGCAAAGTTATACACAGCAGTATTACGATTTGACATAGATAATTGATTTAAAACACTAAAATTAAAAGATATATTTAAAGCTCTGTGATGTATACTATTTATCAAAAGTGAAAAATCAGCTTCTGAAACACAACATTCAATATCTTGATGGACAAAAACTAAATCTAACATTCTTCCAATAGAATTAAGTATGCAATTTGTTTGCTGTAGATTCATAGCCGACATATTATCAGTTACAATAAATTCAACATCCTTACTGACATTACAAGGAAAAATACATTTATCGTCTTCAGAATAACTCCATTTGATATTTGGTAAATTAAAGTCACCTAGGACTACAATAAAAGAATTTGTTTCTAGAGTGTTAGCAATAAATTGTACGTTATTAATATGATTTTCATAAATTTGAGCATCTGAATTCGGTGGAATGTATGAGACAAAAAAATATACATTAATTTTATTACATTTGATGTTAGATTTGAAAAATTCAACACAAATACACAATTGTTCTATTGAACCCGAAGAAAATTTAAGTGGAATTTGTTTACTTTTCAAACTTGAACGAATGGCTAGTAAAACTCCTCCTCCTCTAACCTCTATTAAATCCAGTTTCAATTGCACAACGATCTTTTCTGTAGACTTCAAAATCAGAGTTGAATAATTCAGATGAGTTTATATTTTCACTCAGCCAAGTTTCAGTCAAAGCAACAATCGTATATGGGCAACCAGTAGCAGCAACAAAAAAATCACTTACTTTTGTTCTCATTCCCCCCGCATTATGATAAAAGAGGGTACAAGATGAGTTAGTATCAACATTATTAGCAGTAATAACAGCACCATAATCAGCAGCAACAGGAACGACAACAACAGGAACATCAGCAATTTTGAACTCGGTATCATTTACAGCATTTCCGAATGAGTTTATATCGGAAGAAGCAAGAGCAGGAGATATAGACAATTTTGAGCTTACGTTTTCTCGTGTTGAAGTCGTGTGTTCTCGTTTTTTGGAATGTATTTAAAAGCACGTAACTTTGTTCCAAGAGGCCAGATATTATCTTGGTACATCGCATCGTTGAACTCTGCAGGAACTCCAATTTTAAAGTTAATGAATTGCAAATTCTCTTCAAGTTCTCCTCGCTTAATTAATTTAAAGCAAGAAATGAATCCAGGGTTCGTGCCAAGTACGGCAGCTAAATGATTAACAATAGCTTCAGAAGCGACGGAGGGGCGAAAACTACCAAGGTGAAACCACTTAAGTTTACGCACAACAACATTTTGGAAAATACTCGTGGGACTTTGTAGTATTTTTTGCCTCATTTTTAAGCCGTAGGAAAGTTTGGCACTATTAAGGTGGGCACTGCAGTCATTTCTGGCTCGTTTGATTTTTTTTAGGTTTTCCTCAGATAGGTTGGCCTTTGCAGCTCTGGTCACACCACACGTTTACCTTAGTAAACACCTTGCCCAGGTGAACTATGTTTCTAATCATATCAGCAGCAGCATCCACGTCGCTGTCGAGGATGCACAGGGACCAGCTAAAACTCTTAAAGAAAACGTTTAGTTGTTTCCCAGTTGGCCTTCTCGTATTGACATACGGTTCTTTCAGGAGATTGTTCTTTAACTATGTGGTTGGAGTACGAATTGGCTGTTATGACATAACGGTTTGACAAACCTACCGGCGATAATACGTTTATATATTTTTACTAGCTGTACCAGCCCGGCGTTGCCCGTGCTCAAGAGTCAATACTCGGCGTTCTCTGCGCCTAACAAAAAGAAATACTTGTCTTTTTTTGATGAGAAACAAAATTGTCAAACTTGGTGGACCGATTTTGACCAAACTTCACAGAAACATATTCAAGTCAATACCAAAGCTTGCCTGATTTGAGCTCAATCGGTTCCGTGGTTAAAGGGACTGCAAATTTGTCTGCGTTTTGCTTAGCCCGGTTACGCTACTTCGTTGCTCCGCTAGGGGTAGGTGCTAGTTGCCTGGCAGGCGCCTATGTCACCTGACTTTTTTGAATCGAACAACAACACAAAAGAAAGAAACTTCGATTTTTATTTTCTTTCAATCAATTTGTTATGCGCACGGTTTAACAACATGCAGCAATTCTAATTTAATGTCAACAACGAAATCGATCAACATATACAAAACTGGGAATATAGCGCCACCTATAAGAATGCAACTTAATTATAAATATGTATCTCGAATTTTACAATATTAGCTCCTATTAGTGAACACGATATTTTGTGTGTTTCATACACACGCTGCAACTGATCATTTTGGCGATGTAAAACTATATCTCCTGCTTCCAATTTTTCAATGACAACTTCATCGATTGTTGGTGCACTGAAACGTCTCGCATGTTGTCCTACAAGAGTTTGTATTCAACCGTGCATTGTTATTGGAATGCTACTCGCCGCAATTCTACATTCACGACGTTTCTTCTTCTTCGTTGATTTTCATTTATTTGAACGCTATGCTGATGACGATTATGATGTTGTCTATCTCGGTCTCCAGTTCGGACGACTGCACGTTGTTCTTGCGATATTCTTTCCCGAAGTTCCGACACCCCCTATTTCATCCTGTCAAAGTTTTGTTTTCGAGATAAAAAGTAGCATTCGTCCTTCCTAGGGCCCAAACGAAACCGCCAAGCTCAAAATCGTTAAAAACTAACCATTCTGTCTCGAGTTATGCGCATGAAAACTGAAAACGCTCAACAACTGCTGTTGCCTGTCATCATTGTCCACGTCATCTCAATCACCCCTACATTTCAACTTACTCACACATAGGTACTAATGCAAGGATCCTGAAAATACTTGACAAACAAAAATGAAGGATTCAAACACCATCCAACAATTCAAAGTATCAACTCCGTTTCAAAAAGTTACTTTGTGTAACATAATAAACATAAACAAACTTATTAGGTATATTTAAAAAAAAATTCAAAATTGTTGACAACAACAATTTGCTTGGCAAATAATTAAAATAATTGACAACAACAATTGCTTTTAAAATTTTAAATATTTTTTTTTGCATTTGAAGTGTCACTACTCGATTTCTACCCAGTTTTTTTTCCCCCAAGTGCATTTCCCCACACAAACTTTTTGGTAGACCACCATTATCACTTAGGTTGAACACACACCGGATAAGGCAAAACGTTTTTTTTTGTTTCGTGAAACAAGGGAACATTGTTTCTTATGAGAGCGCACACACCAAAGAAAACGAAACAAAAAACCGGTTTTTGTTTCGAAGTGTTTCGGTGGTGGTTGTCGAAAATACATGCCATTGTATACGAGCAACACACACCGAATGCAACAAAACTGTTTCGACCCAGCGTCGTTGACGATAATTGCCTGCTTTCTTATGGGGCAACACACACCAAATGCAACGAAACATAAAAACAAAAGAAAAACAAGAAAACGTGCTTCGTTGCCGATAGCTGACCTGTTGTTTTCTGCAAAACATTGTGGGGTTTTTCTTACTTTTAGACGCATTGACTTGATCCTCGTTGTGTATAAGTTTTCACTACGTGCAGTGGTACCTGATTTATTTTTCAAATAGTTTATGGCTGGTTTTACTGATTATTTTTGTTAATGATTAGGTACACCAAATTATGAACCTCTACAATAACCATTCAGTCATAAATATAAGTGTCCCTACTCATTATATGAGTCAGGCAGACGGCAGTATTGCCATGTCCTTATTCTTAAGTATACCAATTTGTAAACTTTATGATGAAAAAATAAAGAATCTATCTATCTATCTATCTCATTATATGAATATACTCTGGCTTACTCTGTGCGCAAATTTTAACAAATAAGGACGTAGATGGAGAAAAGTTATTTTTTTTTAATTGAGGCAAGAAGCCCTATCTATAATTATAAAGATAAATAATCTTTCAGCCGGAATTATGCTTCTACGATAGTTCGTATCTTGTTTTCTGATAGCATTTTCGATTAATCCCAGCAAATAATCAAAAGTTTCAATTCGCATTCTGGTGAAATTATGAAATTTTTCAGGATAAGTTCTTAGGTTAGGTTAGGTTAGGTTAAGGTGGCTGTCGGCAGAAGCCGACACACTTAGACCAATTTAGGTTCATTGTGATACCACGTATGTATTTATCTACCTCAACTCTGTAGATGGGACTGGCCAACGACACGCGGTTGTTCTCAAACGGGCCCCCATCTACGTACTAACCGCGCCCAACGTCGTTTAATTGCGGTGATCTAACGAGAACCGATTAACTCGACGTGGTATGGTCGTTGGTTGATAAGTTCTTAACTCTGCTATTAAGTTTATAATCACATCCTCAGCATTTCGTTTTAGATTATATGGATGCACCCACCACTCTCTACTATTTGCGTCCTTTTCCTCAATTGCTTCAAAAATTGTATATAAGATTGGCACAACTTCATCGTCTGAGTCCGACCACATGTTGAACAACACTAAAAGCAAGTCACTAATTCAATTTTGTTTTATTTCAACACACACCAAATGAAGCAAGAAAACAAAACGTTTTGTTTTGTTACATTCTGTTTCGCTTGGTGTGTGTTGAAATAAAAAATGTTTTCTTAACTATCGAATCAAAAACGTTTTGCTTTATCCGGTGTGTTTTCAGCCTTAGTGGTATAAAAATTAGTTATGCACCTATTCTCATACCTACGGAATATACATATAAAATTTCATCAAAATCGGTCAAGCCGTTTCGGAGGAGTATAAACACTAAAACTGTGACACTGGATTTTTATATATTAGATAATGAGAGGGAAAAACTAAAGCCAGTGTGTTGGCGGCTAATGTCCGGTATTCGGGTCGGCTCATATACAAGCTGAGTCAGATTGTTTACCTAAGCAAAGATCTCGACGTACCTTGTTGATGTTGTCTTTTCAGAATTTCGAAGCCAATTCAAATTATGTATAATTGAATGCAATGACGATTTCGGTACAAGGATAAAGCGTCAATTCTTGAATGGAGTCGGACTGTACATCACAAACTCATTGTAAGTTCAATTTCTGTCCAGAATTGGGTTTCAATAAATAAAGCGAAATAGTAAGTGCATTCCAGATCCGAGAAGATCCCAAATCAAGTAACTCTCCAGAAATATTTAGAATATTAGGCTTTCACGTGGATGCTGACGAAAATGTTCAAGAAAACATTTTTTTTTTCAGAATAAAAATATGTGCGTTGTCTACTTTTCCCTCCGCTGTTCAACTTTAAATGTATACCTCGAATAATAATGAATAAATTATTATAAAGTCCGGAATATAGTTCGAGTACTTTTTCCCTCCACCATTTTGTTTGGGCAAGCCTTAAATCACAGGTTATTACTTAAATTATGGACGCACTGGGTATTTTCATAATACATACATGCAATACTTGTGAATATTTCTTTTTTCACAAACAGAGCTTTTATTTTAAATTCTGTGAAGCATTTTTCTTAAAGTCTGCAATTTTTATAGGCATTTGACGGAAATTTTCAGAAAACATAAAATTGTTATGATATCTTTGTTCATTTAAGATTTATGATTTTTGCAATTAAAAAAAACACAAAAGCAAAAGGCACAGTGTGCCGCTCTCCAATTTTGGGATTTGCCCACACCAATAATAATTCAGAAACACATTGTTATTAGAAATTTGGATACTAAACAACCATAATATATTATGTGTATTGTCGTTCTAAGTCTTAGTTTATCTGCTGTAAAACGTACAAGCGCAATGACAAACTGCGAAATTACGTCAGAATAAAAATTAATTTGGCTTTTGTTTTTGAAATATTTTAGCAGAACCACAATTGCTTTGGGAAACACATTTAAATTGCTTATTAATGTTGTTGATTTGTTGTTTTAAGAGTCATATTATTATTAATACGCATTAACTGGGCAGAAACAAGATTCTGGGTATGTGGAATATCTTTCATTCTTGATCCAGGGCACTTTCTATCAGATGCGGAATATCTTTTAATAGATTTTGCTATGGTTTTATGCTTGATGTGAACATACATCTTGTTTGTACCTTCTACTTTTTTACTTTGACGACAACGGTATGATCCGGTATAAAGGGTTCATAACCCATGATACAACTAAACTTGTTTTGTTGCAACAAGGACGTCATCAGCCCGAAGCAGTATGTCAAGAAATGGATTTTTCGAAATTGTGTAGAATTTTGTTGCGTTGTGAACTTTTTTGACTTCATCGGTACGGAGCAACATATACGCATTGCGCTATCTTGTTTAGTTGTATCACACCTATTGGTCCGTCTGTAGTACCTAGTAAACATTAAAATAGCTGTAATATCTTGCTTGCTGTTAAGGTTTTTGAAGAATTTTTTATTTTTTATTTATTTATTTATTTATTTATTTTATTGGGAGCTTATACAAAGTAAGATATAATATCTCTTAAATTATTGCTAAGCTAGGATCGAACCTAATAATGAAAGCTACATACTGATAGTAACAATTCAAAAAAAAAACTATTTTCAATAATAATAATAATACAATTTAGAATAAAATGCAAGTGATATTACAAAGTTTGTATATGGTGTTTGAGATTATCTTAATAAATATATTTTTAGTTCCCTTTTAAACTGTGCTGCGTTATCTATTCTTCTAAGTTGTCGTGATAGATTATTCCACAAACGGAGAGAGTTGACAAAAAATTGACGTTCGGAGTTTAATGTTGAGTGACGGGGGTTAATTAAATGTCCAGACCAATTTGGCCTATTTGACGACACGGTTCTTATTCGGTCATGAAGGTAGGTTTGTTTTTTGGTTAGCAGAATATCAGAGAACAGACATAAAGTCCGAAACTGAAGAAGACTATCAAATGACATATTATACAATCGAGGTGAAACGTCAGAAACTCTGTCATACCTTCGCAAACCAAAAACATAGCGAATTATACAATTAAAGACGACATTAAGCTTCCGTTTACTAGCGAAGTTACATTTTAAATATATTTCACAACCATAAGTTAAGACAGGCATAATGAGAGTTTTCGCGAGAATAATTCTGGTAGCCAACGGCGTGAGAAATTGCGTGGTCCACAATGTACGAAGAATACCATACGATTTTCCAACAACGGTATTTATGTGATTTTCCCATAATTGCTGGTCAAAAGTAACTCCAAGGTTACGAGCTGTTTAAACGTACTCCATTGGAGAGTTGTTTAATATGATAGTGGGGAATCTTGCTGGATAGTGTTCATAATGAAATATGGGTCTTTAATCATTTTCTTTACAAATCAAGTTTGTGCCAAACATTGTTTAGAAGTAATAGTCTTAACTCAGGATATGGAAAGTGCGGATTTCGTTGTACTTGAAATTAAAGAATGGGTAAGAATGCTCATATTTTTGGGAGTACTTCTTGTATGTACAGATAATACAAGAGCACACCGTATGATGTCCTAAGGCATCGAAACCAAGGATGAGTTGCATATGAAATGAAAGTTTTGTCGAGAGGTATGCAAAATTACCAAAGGTTGTCGGGAATTTTTGCCCATGACTTAAAAAACGAAGCTACTTCCGGTACGTTATTTTTTTTAGCTTTTCATAGGTATAAAGGAATAGAATAAATGAGTAACCATTCGAAAGACCACATTAAGTAGTTCTTGAAGACATTGGGTTGGCAGTTCCAATCCGCCCATGTACCCCTGACAACCCAACTTTTAACTACGCATATTTTTCGATTGACTATAGCCATAAAGGCCAATGTTGGTATGGGTATCAAATTAAAGCTGAGATCTTATCATTTACAAATATATAGGGTTGTCTTTGATAATTTGGCCACATGTATAGACAACCCATGATTTTAGCGCGTTAATTTCATGCACTTTCTGTATCAAATTTATTTCCGTATAAAGCTAAGAGACGACATGGACATGATATTTTAATTAAATTTTGTTTATTATAACAAACCGTTCATGTGCATGTTGTTGTATTTATTGCCAATGACGTGTGTAAGCAAGCAATAATTAAAATGGAGCGAGATATTTTTGGGCGCCTTTTAGCGATTGCCCTTGAAAAAAAGTTAATTTATAACTTTGCCTTTCTTATCCTATAGCTCCTGTACCACCCGCTCTCTGTCAACCCACAGGAGAGATGCATTAGACTGATAAATCTGTTCTTGCTAGAACCTTGAAATCTTGTATTGAACCCTCGAAGCCTGTATTGGTAGATGTAGAGATCATTGATGGTTTTTTACTTTTTATATCTTTTGGGACCATCCGTGCCGCAAACTTTCGGAAAAATTGCTGAAGCAATTATAATAAAAATTATCGCTACAAGTTCTTCTGAGATACATTTGAGTTTCGATAGATATATATCACCTTCATTAAAAAACTCTGAGCGCTACAGTAGACATGAGCAGGATGTTCACTATTCCATTATTGGACCGCAACAAGCCAGGCCAAACAATTTCATTAAAAGTTTGAAAAATACTACGAGGGCGGGTCAATAAGTCCGTGACTTTTGGAATAAAACACAGATTTTTTGATAAATTTTTTTTTTTTATTTTTCAACGTAGTCTCCCTTGAGCTCTATAAACTTTGTCCAACGCTTCTCCAATTTTTTTATCCCTTCCAAAAAAAATGATTTGTCGAGGTCCTCAAAATAGGCCTTTATTTGCGAGATGACTTCATCATTGGAGTCAAATCTTTTTCCACCAAGCCATTTCTTCAGGTTTGGGAACAAGAAGTAGTCGCTCTGAGCCAAATCTGGAGAATAGGGTGGATGAGGGAGCAATTCATAGCCCAATTCATGGTTTTTTGCCATTGCAACTGCACATGTGTGCACCCTTGCATTGTCTTGGTGGAAAAGAACTTTTTTCTTGGCCAAATGAGGTCGGTTTTTTTTTCAAATCGTCATTGAATCGGTCCAATAAGTTGGCATAATATTCCCCATTGATTGTTCTTCCCTTTTGAAGGTAGTCAATGTGGATTATCCCGCGTGCATCCCAAAAAACAGTCGCCATAACTTTATTGGCTGACAAACCCACCTTGGCCTTCTTTGGCGCCGATTCACCCTTAGAAACCAACTGTTTTGACTGTTGTTTGGTCTCTGGTGTGTTGTGATGGATCCATGTTTCGTCCACGGTTACAAAACGGCGCAAAAACTCCTCCATATTGCGATTAAACAACGCCAAACCTTCCTGTGAAGTTGTTACACGATTGCGTTTGTGGTCGACTGTGAGCAAACGCGGCACCCATCTTGCGGAAAGCTTTCTCATGCCCAAGTGATCATTCAAAATTGAAACCACTGAGCCATGCGAGATCCCTACGGCTTCCACAATCTCTCGCACTTTCAATCTTCGGTCGGCCAACACCATATCGTGAATTTTTTCGATTGTTTCGGGTGTAGAGACCTCAACTGGGCGTCCAGGACGTTCGGCATCTTCAGTGCTTGTACGGCCACAACGAAATTCAGTAAACCACTTTTTTACCATTGAAATCGATGGTGCAGAGTCCCCATAGTATTTTTCAAGCTTAGCCTTGGTCTCGGTAATGGTTTTTTTTCGCAAGAAATAATGCTTACTAAGCACACGAAATTCACTTTTTTCCATTTTCTCCTCAAATTAGTGAGTAGTCTGATAAAAATAGCTTCCAAACACAAACTAACTGACGCAGCAAGTTTAAATTTTGACAGGAGTCAACTGACAGATGCCTGTTGACAGGAGCAGTGTTGCTGTTTCAGTAAAGAGGTCAGAAATTCAAAAAGTCACGGACTTATTGACCCGCCCTCGTAGATTCAAAGAAGCAATTGTGAAGTTCTTGTCAGATTTTTGGGGAAACAGTTCGATGGCATGTTTACTTGGAAATAAAAAAGTATATATCACAGTTAAAGAACAATTTTATTCATACCATTCAGAAGGAAATTATGTCATTAGGCCTAGGCAAATGATTTCGAGTGTTTCCACGAGGAAGCAGATACGCGGATTATCTTTCATTTAAGGAGGTGTACTGAAAATTTAAAAATCATAGTAAAGGCTTCAGATACAGACATTTTAGTAATATTGTTAGATAACTTGTATAAATTTTCCAGTAAAGAAGTTTGGATGGTAAATGCTTCTTTAAAAATCAAAGGGCATGATTGTATTAATTGCGTTGCCTTAGCAGCAATTCTTTGCCCAAATTTATGTCGCGCGTTAGCTGCTTTTCACTCTTATACTGGTTGTGATTATACATCAAGTTTCTTTCGTAAGGGCAAAACAAAACCGTCTCTACTTCTTCAGAAAAATAAACGATTTCAGAATGTTTTTGCTTCACTGAATGATGTGAGGGATATTGATGACGATGCAAAAATGAATCTATTACAAGAGTATACCTCACTGAGTTAAAAGCTGCAATAGTGTTAATGTTGCAAGGTATGTTATATTTCAAAAACTTTATTCGAACAAATCCAGCAATGAGAAATTATTCAAAAAGAACATTTAAAGGTTTTGATTCCAGTCTCATTCCTCCATGCTGGAATTCTTTAAAACAAAACATTTTGCGTACTGTTTATGTAAACGTTATGTGTCAGAATGCTACACATTCCACATGCAGTATAATGAACGCGCAAGAATATGGATGGGTATTGAAAGAACGGCTTGAACCGCTATGGTTTTTAGGAAACCCAAAACCATTAAATGTAGATGATATTCTGCAAATAGACACATATGATAACGAGGAAATGAGACTTTAGACTTGGCGATTCAAATTCTGACTCACACTAGGGAAGAAAATGCATACATTTTTGTTAAGTGTGTTAAACTACTTTGTTAAAAATTAAGTTAGATTTAAGTATTTCCTTGTTTAAACTTGAAAGTTTACTGATTTCAGCCAATAAAAATTAACTATTCATTGAAATAATTTTGTAATATCAGTCATGTCTTGCAAATAAATTTTATTTTAATGTATGCCAAATGCATACCCTAGTGTGGCTTCTTTAAAAAACGAGAAATACACACACATAATTGCCATTAGCGGTATCAGTTATGAGGAAAATACCCATGACCTAGTACAGCACTTTATACGCAAATTTCGCTAAAATCATAGGTTGTCTATACATGTGGCCAAATTATCAAAGACAACCCTATATATTTGTAAATGATACGATCTCAACTTTAATTTGATACCCATACCAACATTGGCCTTTATGGCTATAGTCAATCGAAAAATATGCGTAGTTAAAAGTTGGGTTGTCAGGGGTACATGGGCGGATGTACATGGGCGGATTGGAACTGCCAACCCAATGTCTTCAAGAACGACTTAATGTGGTCTTTCAAATGGTTACTCATTTATTCTTTTCCTTTATCCCTATGAAAAGCTAAAAAAATAACGTACCGGAAGTTTTTTTTTTTTTTTTTTTTTTTTTATAAAAAAGGAAATCCAAATCCCACAGCACTCAGACTCGGTAACGTTCCATTGTACTACGTACGTACCGGAAGTAGCTTCGTTTTTTAAGTCATGGGCAAAAATTCCCGACAACCTTTGATAATTTTGCATACCTCTCGACTAAACTTTCATTTCATATGCAACTCATCCTTGGTTTCGATGCCTTAGGACATCATACGGTGGGCTCTTAGACTAAGACGATACACTACAGACGATTTCTGATCGTCCAGCTTATTCCTCCGCAGTACCAACAGCAAAATTAGCTGAACTGCGCTATGAACTGCTCTCTCATCTATCTTTTTTTCCAGGTTTGCCTCCCTGCGATTTTTCCTGCTCCCAGATATAGGGTTACTTGGCGTAAATTTTTATCCTGCAATTATGAAATTATCGATGCAACAAATACCTACTTTGCAGAGTTTGAGAAATTCTTATGGATTAAAGAAGTTGGAATATCGTTGATATATAGCCCTAAAAAATACTATATCCACAAGAGTGCTTGAATTTACACATTTAACAACATCAACAACACTGTATCGCCAGCAATACTGGTGATAGCTGTCGGTAACATCACCAGCAGGGCTGATTTGGATATATGCTGCAAATACATACAACAATTTCACTTGCAAACAGAAATATATGACTGCTGGCCATTGGAATCATTCTTATGTTATGAGCAACAGTGGATACGTTTATCAAAGAAACGTTTGTAATATCGAAAAAAATGGGATAAAAAACAATTCTTTCAATTTAAAGTCACATTCCAAAAGCTACCGTATATCCATTCTCGTCACTTTAACAATCTAAACTTATGGATAGTTTTTCTTTTTTGTACGCATAAAGAATAGGATAGTACTCTGAAAATCTGAAAATCGATAAAAAAAAACGAAATGTTCACACGTTGAAGTTCAATCTATTAGACAACGCATTAATGGTAGTCGGAGAAATCACTGGTCACTACTTTTTGGGCAGACAGGTGGCAATGGTGCGATGGTAGTGTATTCACTAAGTGATTGGCAGGTCGTGCGTTCGAATCCCGACCAGGGCCATGATTTTTATAAAAAAAATTGAATACACACAACAAAAACAGATCTCCCTAAAGCAATTTAGGCGCCACCTGTTGAGAAAAAAATCCCATCGCACCAAACTACTTTCCTATCCTTCTATTCCTTCATACAGTAAGTAGCACCCAAAAATAGGCAATGAATCATTTGCTGGAGCTACTTACCGCAACAAACAAAATGCCTTCGCTCTGGTTTCCACTATAAGGGTACTGTGTACTACAGAAAAAAGAAATACATTTAGCGCAGGCAAATTATAAAAAAAAAAATATATAAAAAAAAAAAAAAGACACGCCACCAGAATGACTTCTGCAGAAGCTGAAGAGACGTTGCGGGAGAGGAAACTATCAAACACCTCCTGTGTAACTGCCCAGCATTAGCCAGCTCAAGGAAACTAATTCTTTGCGACTATTTCTTCGAAGATCTTGGCGATTTCAGCGAGACAGACGTTTGCTGCATCAGCAAATTCATCACAAAACCCAAATGGTTGAGCTAATCTTGAGGACGGACACTACCCCGATACTTGACATTGTAGCTTGTGGTTATTGACCAGTCACTCTAACCTGCACTCCCTCCGCGATGCGCGAAGCATTAAGGGCTCACTTGCTTCAGTCATACCCTTAACGCCAGTTCTCAACTAATAACTCGACGGCTAACGATGTGCTCGAGGCTCGATTGTATCAGTCACTCGACTTGGAATTACCTGCAGGAGACTAGAGAGCATTTTGAAGTTCGATTGAAACAGTCATCTCAAATGGCTCTCCTTTCCGTTGATCAGGAAGCAGTAGCTCTGCTGCGCAGTGAATTGCGATCAGCCTAATGTTCAATTGCATCAGCCGCCTCAGCCTGATCGTAACCCATGGTTTCGGAAGTCGGGCTGAGCTGGACTACACCAGTCACTCTCAGCATTTTGCAGCCGCTTTAACCACAATAATACCCACCGGCGATTTGAGTGACGGGTTGGGGTTGGATTGAGCTTAGTCATCCCAACCTGTACTCCTGCCACAGAAAAGAGGTCTGACTGAGGTTAGATTGTAACAGTCACTCCGTCAGCATTCCACTCTGAGGGCTAGATAGGAAACCCGGGTGTTTGATTGATGGAGTCATCCCCGGTTTTGCAACCTTCTTGCTAAGCAGACAAAATTGGACCAGATTTGGGGTTCGATTGCAACAGTCGCCCTACACTCCTCTCCCATGGTTTTTGAGGTAGATGTGTGGCTGAACACCTGCGTTACATGCCCTCCGAATTAGTTCACCATAAGTATCACCCTTAAATCCAAACGGTTTCAACTAGATTTGAAAATGGACCCCCCAACTCAACTATGGCAGCAACCCCTCACTGCTCCCTTTCCGCGGACCAGTGTGGCTTCTGGTTCGTATTGCAACAGTCACTCCGAGCTGCACTACCTCGCCTCACAATGCGCGTAGCACTCAGTGGTTCGGCTGCCTCAGTCACTTCCTCAAGCACAGTTTTCCACCAACTACTCGACTGTGCAGCCGATTCACCCCCCCCCCCCCATGGTACATAATAACATGCTCGGAAATCGATTTCACCAGTCACCCGACTCTGAATTACTGCAAAGAGAATAAAGAGCAGTTTGAGGTTCTATTAAAACAATCATCTCAAAAGGCTCTTCTTTCCGTGGATAGGAAAGCATTAGGGGTGCTTCCGCTGCGCAGTGAAATGGGATCGGTCCAATGTTCGATTGCATCAATCATTTCACCCTGATCCTACCCTATAGTTTGGGAGTGGGGCAGGAGTCGCATTGCACTAGTCACTTTCAACATGTCGCAACCGCTATGCGTATAATAGCCGCGCTGCACTCCCCGACTCTTCATGAGTACCTCCCTCACAACTACAACCTCTCAAATTTCTCGCTAATGCTGAGCTATTCGACGAAGTAGGAACTACGAATAATATATTTTTAATTAAACTATTGACTGACAATAGTAAGCTTGCAAGGTGAATCAAAACGACTTTCATATACATAGTGTTTTTAAGAGGTCTCGTCACGTAAGGTAGCGACAATTGTCTCAATTGTCCACAAAACTACAACGAGCAAACTAGGCTTTTTTCTAAATGACATCATTTAAATGAGTCATACAATTCAAATCATCTTGATGGTACCTGCTCAGAATATTTTTGTAATAGGCTTAACCTTAAATAATGAATAACTACGACTACGACTACGAATGCGGTTGATACAGATCGTGTATTAGTAAGTCATTATAATCGCTATTAGGTTGTACTCAAAGTATTGTCTTGGGATTCCTTCAACCCCAAGGTGAAGGTCATATTGTTAATTGCAAAGATAATATTCTTCAACAAATCCGTAAAGGCAGGTTCTTAAATGCAAAGTGGATATCAATATCATCGACAATGGGTACATCGCAGTGGCTAGTGCTTAGTGCATTTGGAACTACTAACAAAGGCGAACCAAGTTCAACCACTTAGTTTTTGCACTGCCCCACCTCGTGCGAAAGCCCGAAAAACATCTAAGAGTTATTAGAAGCTTCTCAAATTTGTCGTTCCAGTTCACGATAAATTTGTACCAAATTCAAACCACCCCAGCACCACCTCACTTCTCACCTCTTGCGAAAGCCTGACAGATATCCTAGCGTATGAAATATCTTAAGAAGCTTCTCAAACTTGTTGGGTAAAATTTCATGTTCCTTCCATTGGTGCCAATCACACATACAATTGTTTGAAGAAGCGGCGTTTAAGGCCCTCTATGAACCGTATATCTAATATATAAAAATCCAGTGTCACAGTTTTAGTGTTTATACTCCTCCGAAACGGCTTGACCGATTTTGATGAAATTTTATATGTATATTCCGTAGGTATGAGAATAGGTTCATAACTAATTTTTATACCACTAAGGCTGAAAACACACCGGATAAAGCAAAACGTTTTTGATTCGATAGTCAAGAAAACATTTTTTATTTCAACACACACCAAGCGAAACAGAATGTAACAAAACAAAACGTTTTGTTTTCTTGCTTCATTTGGTGTGTGTTGAAATAAAACAAAATTGAATTAGTGACTTGCTTTTAGTGTTGTTCAACATGTGGTCGGACTCAGACGATGAAGTTGTGCCAATCTTATATACAATTTTTGAAGCAATTGAGGAAAAGGACGCAAATAGTAGAGAGTGGTGGGTGCATCCATATAATCTAAAACGAAATGCTGAGGATGTGATTATAAACTTAATAGCAGAGTTAAGAACTTATCAACCAACGACCATACCACGTCGAGTTAATCGGTTCTCGTTAGATCACCGCAATTAAACGACGTTGGGCGCGGTTAGTACGTAGATGGGGGCCCGTTTGAGAACAACCGCGTGTCGTTGGCCAGTCCCATCTACAGAGTTGAGGTAGATAAATACATACGTGGTATCACAATGAACCTAAATTGGTCTAAGTGTGTCGGCTTCTGCCGACAGCCACCTTAACCTAACCTAACCTAACCTAAGAACTTATCCTGAAAAATTTCATAATTTCACCAGAATGCGAATTGAAACTTTTGATTATTTGCTGGGATTAATCGAAAATGCTATCAGAAAACAAGATACGAACTATCGTAGAAGCATAATTCCGGCTGAAAGATTATTTATCTTTATAATTATAGATAGGGCTTCTTGCCTCAATTAAAAAAAATAACTTTTCTCCATCTACGTCCTTATTTGTTAAAATTTGCGCACAGAGTAAGCCAGAGTATATTCATATAATGAGATAGATAGATAGATAGATTCTTTATTTTTTCATCATAAAGTTTACAAATTGGTATACTTAAGAATAAGGACATGGCAATACTGCCGTCTGCCTGACTCATATAATGAGTAGGGACACTTATATTTATGACTGAATGGTTATTGTAGAGGTTCATAATTTGGTGTACCTAATCATTAACAAAAATAATCAGTAAAACCAGCCATAAACTATTTGAAAAATAAATCAGGTACCACTGCACGTAGTGAAAACTTATACACAACGAGGATCAAGTCAATGCGTCTAAAAGTAAGAAAAACCCCACAATGTTTTGCAGAAAACAACAGGTCAGCTATCGGCAACGAAGCACGTTTTCTTGTTTTTCTTTTGTTTTTATGTTTCGTTGCATTTGGTGTGTGTTGCCCCATAAGAAAGCAGGCAATTATCGTCAACGACGCTGGGTCGAAACAGTTTTGTTGCATTCGGTGTGTGTTGCTCGTATACAATGGCATGTATTTTCGACAACCACCACCGAAACACTTCGAAACAAAAACCGGTTTTTTGTTTCGTTTTCTTTGGTGTGTGCGCTCTCATAAGAAACAATGTTCCCTTGTTTCACGAAACAAAAAAAAACGTTTTGCCTTATCCGGTGTGTGTTCAACCTAAGTGATAATGGTGGTCTACCAAAAAGTTTGTGTGGGGAAATGCACTTGGGGGAAAAAAAACTGGGTAGAAATCGAGTAGTGACACTTCAAATGCAAAAAAAAATATTTAAAATTTTAAAAGCAATTGTTGTTGTCAATTATTTTAATTATTTGCCAAGCAAATTGTTGTTGTCAACAATTTTGAATTTTTTTTTAAATATACCTAATAAGTTTGTTTATGTTTATTATGTTACACAAAGTAACTTTTTGAAACGGAGTTGATACTTTGAATTGTTGGATGGTGTTTGAATCCTTCATTTTTGTTTGTCAAGTATTTTCAGGATCCTTGCATTAGTACCTATGTGTGAGTAAGTTGAAATGTAGGGGTGATTGAGATGACGTGGACAATGATGACAGGCAACAGCAGTTGTTGAACGTTTTCAGTTTTCATGCGCATAACTCGAGACAGAATGGTTAGTTTTTAACGATTTTGAGCTTGACGGTTTCGTTTGGGCCCTAGGAAGGACGAATGCTACTTTTTATCTCGAAAACAAAACTTTGACTGGATGAAATAGGGGGTGTCGGAACTTCGGGAAAGAATATCGCAAGAACAACGTGCAGTCGTCCGAACTGGAGACCGAGATAGACAACAACATAATCGTCATCAGCATAGCGTTCAAATAAATGAAAACCAACGAAGAAGAAGAAACGTCGTGAATGTAGAATTGCGGCGAGTAGCATTCCAATACCAATGCACGGTTGAATACAAACTCCTGTAGGACAACATGCGACACGTTTCAGTGCACCAACAATCGATGAGGTTGTCATTGTAATGGTTGAAGAAAATTTGGAAGCAGGAGATATAGTTTTACATCGCCAAAATGATCAGTTGCAGCGTGTGTATGAAACACACAAAATATCGTGTTCACTAATGGGAGCTAATATTGTAAAATTCGAGATACATATTTATAATTAAGTTGCATTCTTATAGGTGGCGCTATATTCCCAGTTTTGTATATGTTGGTCGATTTCGTTGTTGACATTAAATTGGAATTGCTGCATGTTGTTAAACCGTACGCATAACAAATTGATTGAAAGAAAATAAAAATCGAAGTTTCTTTCTTTTGTGTTGTTGTTCGATTCAAAAAAGTCAGGTGACATAGGCGCCTGCCAGGCAACTAGCACCTAACCCTAGCGGAGCAACGAAGTAGCGTAATCGGGCTAAGCAAAGCGCAGAAAAATGTGCAGTCCCTTTAACCACGGAACCGATTGAGCTCAAATCAGGCAAGCTTTGGTATTGACTTGAATATGTTTCTGTGAAGTTTGGTCAAAATCGGTCCACCAAGTTTGACTTGCAATTTTGTTTCTCATCAAAAAAGACAAGTATTTCTTTTTGTTAGGAGCAGAGAACACCGAGTATTTACACTCTTGAGCACGGGCAACGCCGGGCGGGTACAGCTAGTGCATAGTATATATTCATAAGCTTAGTCAACTTGAAGTGGAGGTTAATCTAAATGGCAAAAAAATCAAAAGTATGAATTGCTTACCCCACAAAAATCCTTACGTGTTTTTTAAAAATTGTTTGCAGATTATTCCATAATTCTGGACAAAATTCGGCTGGTTCTAATGAAGTAACAGGGATATGATGCCTCTAGTCCATAAGATAACCTAGTCGTTAAAGAAGAAGAAACTCTGAACAAAAGTTATAAAATAATGCTTTCTACAAGGACAATAATTGATCTTTTCAGTTCTGTTAAATGATCCCGGAAGCTATGGTCGTGGGCAAATATAAATGCCAATTACTTTATTAAATAACATTAACACTCTTCATGAAACTATTTATGCCGCTTCGAAATTGGTTTCCGACATTTAGTGGCATTAATGCATGAAACAATGCTTGTCTGGTTGATTTTGAGAAGGCTTTCGACACTGTATAGTTAGAGGGCCTTATCCACAAGTTGACCAGGCCGGGATAGAACAAACCCTTGCTATATGTAATATTTAATAAGCTTATGGCAAAGAAGTTCGTTGTCAAATGTGGCAACTTCGAGCAGAGCCTTTGAAACTAAAAACGGTTTACAGCTGTTTTTCGCATCGTGATTTTCATCAAAATAAAAGATATTGAGACGACTATAAGTTGAAGATCATCTATCAGAAGACAAAAAAATATTCATTCAGAGCTAAATTACCTGGGGCCTATAGGGATACCAGAAGAAACAGGAAAAATATCCATTATTGGACAGATGGGGTACCATTGGCGGTGAGAAGCGTTGTTAGATATGGGTATCTGACTTGTCTTGCTGGGGCCAAGAAGGCTTATGCTCTGACAAGGAGACTGATTCACAGTAGTCAACTTGACCCCAGAATGAAGGTCATACGCTACGTTGCCCTTATAAGGCTGATCATCGCTTATGGTTGTCCATTGTGGTTCATATAGCGCCTCGCATCCACAGCGGGGACGTTGCCAATGCTTATAAGCTCCTCCGTTTTAGTACCGCAATAGCTGAGAGGGAAACATAAGATACGGACAAGCAATTCGCCCAATTTTGGTGGCTTGTGGAGGGGGAGCGGTCAACATGCCCTCCCAGGGCGGTTCGTTACTCTAAGTAACTCCTCCTACTTCTTAAGTTAGGTTCAATTAAGTAAGGTGTTTCTAAGACAGGAATGGCTCACCAACTTGTGGTTGTGCTTCTGTGAGGCGACTGGTGCTGTAAGGCTTCAGTCGGCTCCTGGCGACTACCAGCCGATCGGAAAGCGATTGAGATTTTGACCACTCGAATCCTAATTACAGTTAGTATAAGTTAAGTAGATTATTTTGTTTTTATTTTTTTAAATAAAATATAAAATTTAAAAAAGATGCGGAGTTTTAAAAATATACTCGCTGAGATTAGTTTATAAAACAGATTAAGTTTATAAAACAGATTGTAGGGCGAAAGGCAATAATTATAAAATTGTAGTCAAATTTCACGGTAAGTCAACTTGGGCTGACTGTTTGATACCGTGTTCATTATGGTAACACCCGAAATCGGCATGGTATTAGGTTTGAGTCTTTGCCGTTTTTGTGCGCGCGGGGTTAAGCTTTCTATTTGTGAAATGTTAAGTCCTAATTCCATTGTATCGAATTCAAATAATGGTACCACTTATACTTGTTGGGCCTCTTAAGAGTATATACTGCGAATTTTATCGTTCTAGCTCCAATTTAAAGACTCCAAAATAACATTCGATGCTGTAATAAATACTCTTCAACGACTCCAGGACTAATATTAAGGCATGTTACAAACTGTGTACCTACATCGTGTTCGTCCTTTAATGGCGCTGAGGCTATGATCAGGATTAAAGGGATCGTAACCCTCCCACTCAACTATATCCCTACTGGTCCGCCTGTGGGGTTAGCGGGTTCGACCTCAGAAATTAATGAGAGGCCACCCGATTTTGAATCACTTACTCAATCAGGCCAATCAATTGCTGGTGTTGCTAAGTTTGTGTTTGCGTGATGCATGAACATGACAGTACCAACTGAGCAGGTCGCTGCTTCATTTTTATTCGAAATTGGTTCTTTGACGTTAAGGCTTCCTCGGGTATTGGAAATTCTTGTTCGATCAAACCTACATATTTATCAATATTAATCTAATATGTGTACGCGTAGTGTACTAAAGTTAAATCCTAGACAACGCTTCAGGAGCTAATCAATCAAAATTACTCTTCTTAAGAAGAGACTATATCGCTTGAACTCTACTTATAAAGGGTTTTTCAACAGGGACGCTACAAAAGTAGAGCGACAGCGACAGCAAACGACGCCGAATTTCTTGCCACTCTTTTGACATTTCTCTTCAGTAAGGTTTGCCATTTCATGATGGAAAGATATACGAGCCAACAATGAGTCAAAATTATTAAAATTCACTACCGAAACAAGCCACACAGCGAATGCCACAATCAATTTATTGGAAACCAAGTTTGGAAACCGTGTTATCTCACGAAATGGTCCAGTCGCTTGGCCGCCTCGGTCATGCGATTTGACGCCATTAGACTATTTCTTGTGGGGCTACGTCAAGTCTATGGTCTATGCCAACAAGCCAGCGAGGATTGATGAACTTCGTACGAATATCGAACGTGAGATTGCAGCAGTATCGGCCGATTTATGCTTGAAAACCGTCGAAAATTGGGTTCAGCGTCTGGACTTCTGCAAGCGTGCCCGTGGTGGCCATGCAAAAGAAATCAAGTTCCATACATAATGGCATCGAACGTACTTTCACAGGAATAAAGAATTTCATTGATATCCAAAACAGTTTTTGTTTTATTTAAAAAAAACTTTTGTAGCGCTCTTATTGAAAAACCCTTTATAATAAAATAAATTTAAAATTATTAAAAAAATGAAACTCGTCAGCGGTGTTGTTATTGGTCTTGTAAGTATGTGTAGTCCACGTAGGAAACGTATAGGAGTCCTGTAACATACTTACAATACATCTACTGTCACTGTGCTCCCATTTGCCTATAAATAACAGATAAGTAGATACATATTTTGCCTTTGTCTTCCACATAGTTTGAAATGCTTTTTGCGTTTTTGTTATTTTCAATAAATTTTCTTATTAGACCCGCCAGCTTATTCAATTTCCAAATGACCAGATCTTTTTATTAGTCACTGATGCGATAACGCTTTTCGCACTCCCACTGATTTAAAAGTTCCACTATCATTGCTTTTCATCGATTTATCGATAATTAAAAAACATCCTACATACAAATCACACCTATGTTGTTTTAAAAATCCGAATCCTCGAATAGAATGCTGACAAGCAATTGCCGACTGATAGGTGCTTACAAGTGCACAAGCACATACCGCCTGTCACATACAATAACGCCTTTGATCGGTATCAACATCCACCAACATGAAAACGCATAAGTCGCAATTTCTTTACTTCTAGCAAACATGACATTAATATTGTTTTTACATTTGGTCTAGAATAGATACGAGATCTATACTTCTCAGTTTTGGTGACAAATAATCAATGACTCACTGGATGGTATGACTTTTCACTTTCTATCGTCCCACTGCAACAGTGGTCTTCGCACACCATATACCGTCGCAGAATAACACTAAATATGGCCATTTCTTAAAACAAATTGAAGATAAGCGAGACAATTTATGCACTAAAGTTCATCCAGTATTTATCACTTTTCAGGGCCAACGTAAATGTAATAAAAACAAAACGTAAGACAAGTGAAAACTTTATTGGTTTCCCAACAAGAAGTTCACCAACACTCTTTGTTAGCCCACGCGCATCCATAGAGCCAATTCATTGACACATACTCGTTCACTCCGAGTCCACGCAAATGATTAATTTATTATAATTTATTATTTGTAACAACATCCGCCTGCGATTGATTTTGTACTCATAGCACAGATAGAAGGGTATACCATTTATTTGCGTGAAAAAGGACTGCATATTCCTTTTCATTCAGGAGCAGAAGCGGTATGCAAACCGAATTTGTCTATTACCAAACGACTATTCTAAATGCGGTGCCACTTCTGGTTTTGTGGCGCGGTGTAGGTGTAAGAATATCTCCAAATATGGTTACGCATTTTTAAGGTATACTGGGCATGCAGATACTATTAACTTTGGTAACTTAAGATGCTACGAGTAATGTAACCGCAAAGCAAACATTGTGAAATAAGAATTTTTGCGGTCACTACCAGTACCTGCACATAAACACACTAACAAAATTTCTAGGCACTTGCTATTCTGGGATTCTGTATCAATTTGTGGCTTTTCAAAGCCATCATCAGATATTCCAGGGTAACATTTTTGGTGTAAATGTATACCTACATGATGTGGTGTGGTGGTTATATTGCGGCAAGTGTTTACGGGAGATATGGACATTCTGAGACAACTAGGTATGTCGTTTGGGAATTGGATATATGGAACGCGATGGACAGTTTTGATCGTGAGGGGGTGTAAGTTATTGATTTAATGTACGTCGCTAGAACTACCCTCCTACAGGTGTCCGAATTGTCACTTTGGTAGCTAAAAAGCATTCGGTACAAATACTAAGAATGGCTGTTTGCAGCAATGCGTGCTCAAAAACGGACCAATCTCATATACTCGTATCATTGGGTTAATGAAATATTCATGTAGTACCTAAGTATTTATTTTTATTTCAAACAATCTAAAAAAAGAAAAACCTGGTTTTTATTTAGCCCAAAGAGAACTGAATCAGGAATTTTTTCCCAAGATTGACTCCTAAGATCTAGCATCTAAGGAAAGTTGGTACCGGAAGCAAAAGAAATGATTAGATAAGAGTGTTAGAGTCGTACAGACACCTCAGCTGAATCAAATAATGTGTTAAGCCATTATGCTAAACGGTTTTTTTTTAAATCAAGCCTAAGGCCCTAAAGATCAATCATAGTTTAAACTATCGATTATTTAATCTAAGATAAAACTTAATCGATTGTTAAAACCTCCGTCGTAAGATCAAACACAAAACATGAATAGATTAGCTAAATATTCATTTGAGTTGAACACATGGCAACACTACCTGATTAATTGTTATTGAGGAGAATTATGACAAAATGTATGTGGAACAACTAATTGATGGTGAAAAAAACATTCAATATGATGTGATTTAACTCACCCTGAATAGGTATAAAAAAAGGCAAGAAAGGTTAGGTTATGAACAAACATGAAACAGAGACGTTCATCCAATATATTAAGTAAATGTGTAACAAGGTGAATACCGCGTCGTCCGCTGTAATGCCGAGTGTGCGATGTCTAGTCCTAACTAGGGCCAGACATTCGTAGAGAAAATGGTAAGGGGTCTTTGCAACTCCGGCAGTGTGGGTTGAAGGGGATGCCCAACTTGGCAGCGTGAGTGCCGACAGGCCAATATCCAGTGCTGACTGCCACAATTCTGGCAATCTCTGGTCGGGTTCTGCTTTATAAATCGTGAGTTATTTTTGCATTGAAGCAGGGCCATATCTTCCTGGATGTGACGCAGCTATTAAGGTTGCTCCATCTGGAGTTCGCATGTGAAAGGAAGTACTGGGATGATTTATTTTTGACAGCTACTATGGGAGGAGAAAAGGAGAAAAAAGAAAGGGTGGCGACGGTGTAGAGGTTAGTGTGTTGGCTTGTGACCCGTGCGGTGCAGGTTCAATCCCCATGGGGAACAACAACATACGCCACCCAATCACATGCCTCTACACCAAAAGGTGGATTTCTGCCTGGTAGTACAATGGAACGTTACCGAGCCTGAGTGCTCTGGGATTTGGATTTCCTTTAAAAAAAAAAAAAAAAAAAAAAAAATGGGAAGAGAAACTGTTTTTGCAAGGAGCTGTCAAGGGTAGATCCGTGCCTTGCCGCATTGGGTTTTTCATTCCCTTCTATGATACTATGACCAGAAACCCAGAGGAGAGTGATGTTAAAGTGGCCACTTATACAAGTGGTTGCGTCTTTAAACTGTCTGATTAATTTGGATTATAAGGAGTGTGAGTCGAGAGCTTTTATAGCTGCTTGCCTATCAATAAAAATGAAAATATCTCTCTTGATAATGGGGAAAAGGGTGAGTATCATACAAACCTCCCTGATTGCTGGTATTTTCGCCAGGATTACACTAGAGGAATCCGGGGGTCGGAATAATTTGGATACGTTCAGTTCCTCTGAGAAGACACCCGCGCCAACTCCGCATTCTATTTTCGAACCGTCGGTAAATATCGTTATCTGGTGGTTGGTTGATAACGCTTTCTTTTTTCATTCCATTCTGGATGGGAAATAGACTTCAGCCGCTTTGTTAAGGTTGTGTTTGGGCGTTGTGTAGTCAGTGGCAGTCGCAGAAATGTCCGGGGTAGCAGGTCAGCACCTTACTGTGACCGTAGGATTTAGATGATAAATCTGATGTGAAGGTCAAGAGGGAGAAAGTTTAGAAGTACAAGAAGGGGATCGGTCAGACTCGACCGAAGAGCCCCAGTTGCATGAATCCCAGCCGATATCTGCACTCGACTGAGTTTATGTGATGTTGTTGGCTTAACTTAGGGCAGGCATCCATACTAGTGACCCGTAGGTGAGAATAGGACGTATTACGGCTGTGAACATCCACCTCACCATCCTAGGCCGGAGTCTCCACCCTTTGCCAAAAGTTCAACTACATGTATAGAAAGCGACACATGCTTTGTGTACCTTACGTTCTATGTTTTGCTTCCAGCTTAGCTGTAGATCTAGGATAATTCCTTGATATTAAGCTTCAGAAGATGAGGAGAGTATATGGTTATTTAGTTTATGGAGGTTAAAAGTCGGTATCTTCTACTTGATGGTAAACAGCATGAGTTCAGTTTTACTCGCATTCACGCTGAGGCCACAACTTATAGCCCATGCGCTTATCTTAATCAGAGCCCTCTTTAGGAACATCCTAGATTCCGACTGTCTTGATTCCATTTCTGTTCAAGTCTGTCCAAATTTTATCAATGTCCATGAGCCATGGTAGCGGCGAAATGACTCCCTCCCCCCCCCCCCCCCCCCCTCCCTTTGTGGCGTGCATTTTTCTACTATCTTGGCCATATTGGTGTTACCCATCTGGACCTGAATTATTCTGGTTTTGAGCATAGATATAACCCATCTGCCGACAGAACCCTCTCCACCTGCCGTGGTGAGAGATTATTCAATAGATTCAGTAAGGATTTGTTGAAGGCACCTTCAACGTCTAAGAAGGTAGCTAGGGTGTACTCTTTGTAGTGGATAGATCTTTCTATCATCTGCACTACTTCATGCTGGGCGGTCTACGCGGACTTGCCTCTGAGGGCATGCTGAGACATCGAAGGTGTTGTGTTTCCCAGATTGGCTGGGATATATCTGTCCCTGGTGTCTTCGAGGGTCTTCAGAGCAAAGGATGTAATGCTGATGGTCTGTAGTCTTTCGTGGATTCTTGACCGCACTAACCGACCTTCGAGATGAAGACGACTTGAACTCTTCTCCAGGTCTCAGGTATGTAATCGAGCCTAGGTGAGCTTCGTTAAATCACCGTCCACAAAGGTATAGACTTCTCCAAGTTCTTTTGGAGCCTTATCGGTGAAATCCCGACAAGCCCTGGTGACTTGTAAGGAGAGAAGCTGCTTATAGCCCATTTAATATTTACGGCTCTAAGAATTGCACATTTTCAAATGTAGCATATTTTGAAAAGAATCCTCCAGCCTTCTTCGCATAGTGTGAGTAATGTAGGCGATGGACTTGCCAAAAAGTAGCTTCATTTCCGCAATATGGACGACAGTGAATAGCAACAAAGACGGGAGATAAGTGATTAGAAGAAATAACAAAGGTGAAGCCGAGCAGTAAAGCCAAGTGAACAAACTGAAATAAATCTAACCATTGAAACTTTGTCCTATTACACTTTTGAACGCTGAAGATGAAGATATAGTTGAACTAAAAAGTATTTACAAAAGTATCTGAACACATATGCAGGTACGAGTACATACATATATCGTTGAGTGGAGTTATAATAAAAAAGAGGGATTTATTTTCTTAACTATTATTTTATTTTTAAAATTATATCAGAACTTATTTTGTTTGTTACATTAATCTACAGAATATTACTACAAGCGCCTGAAGATGAAACTAAGTTTCGAGACGCGTAGCGCAAAAATCGAAAAAAATAAGTAACAAACAAAATAGGTTGTGATATAATTTTAAAAATAAAATAATAGTTAAGACAATAAATCCCACTTTTTTATTATAACTCCACTCAACAGAAACGCAACTGGAGACAAAAAAACAACAAAAATTAATACATATATCGATGTATCTATTTGATAAAGATGCCGAGTTTTCTTAACAATTTTCTCGATGAAAACATAATTATGTAAGATTAGTTCGTAAAATAGTTTTTTGGCCGAAAGGCAATAATTATTGAATATTGTTAAATTTAGGGTATCCGCATAAGGAACAATAATATAGAATAAGTATCCTGTTAATTTTAAGTTAGATTTAATCATTTTTATCTAGTATGTAACTTGACATTTAAGAACCAATAAAAAATGAATTTAAAAGTAAAAAGTAAAAGTGTATAGAAATATTTCCGAAAGGACAAGCCTATCGTTGTCAATAAAACAAAAAATTATTAACATCTTTCTCAACGCCAATCACTATTGCTATCGTAATCGGTTATTTAAGTCAATTCATTCAAAAAATCGATTTGTAACTTAAAATACTCGTTTTACTATATAATGCGTATCATCAACCGCCATTTCATATTCGCAATTTTATTTAACCGCTCGATCTGCATTATTACGCAATGCAAGTCTCTAACATTGGCTTTTTGAAAATTGTGTCATGTCATTCAAATTCATAAATCCTTCAATTCAAAGCATATCTACAGTACCCTGCATCGGCTTACAACTTACGTAACTCTCTGCGTTATATCGATCCACATATTTGCGGATACCCAATTTTAAAGAGTACCTACTCTTGTCACTTTCATAAATGGTTGTGGAAAGCTATGATTCAGTAGCACTAGTAGCTCGACAGCAATTTCATTTTTCAAACGTGCGTGAGAGAATACTTGCACGCGCGGTTCCATTAAAAATGCTATGAATGTAACTTCCACGTTACAGTAGGCAATCGTTAGTTCAAGCAATAAGTTTTCATCGCAGTCGTCGTCGACACAATGACACATCGGGCATGGTCGGACTTAGCTGCAATTAATAATTTTATAATTGTGTAATGCCTTGATTCAGAATTCGTGATCGATCGGTATAATTAAATTTGCAACCGCAACAATAGTAGCAACTACGAGTGAGAAGCCAATGCGTGAGGACAGCCGCACGTACTAGCTGCAAGAAAGACTTGCGAAAATTGTGTCAATTATTGTTGCGGCATGGAATCACGACCAGTTATGAAATTTTGTTTTAAGAAAAATTCTTGCTCTAATATCGGCCGGAATCACGTTGAATTGGACAAGATCTAGTCGTTCTAAAAATCAGAACACTCAAAAAAATGTATCATACCTAATAAATGACAGCGTAGAGTATACATTGCGCTTCTAGTGCCACATGGTATTCGATGTTGGGTTGCGAACGGAATCCGAAATGGAGAATATAACCGGCGTTAAAATGCCCATCGTAATGGGATGGATGGCTATCGAAAAGGAATCACCTAAATCTTTCTATAAAGGTGCGATAAAACAGACACGACACATGACCGAATGCAGTCCGGTTAACATGAAGCGATAAAACGCATTCATCGCATTGTTGACAATGTAGAGCGATAATGAGGTGTTGGATATTCCATCAACGCACCCTTCTTCCATTGTGCTGTACAGTAGTCACGTTTCTCTGACTGACCACTACTTGTCGTAGAAAAAAAAGAAATGAGGTGGGAACTAAAACATTTGTCCATTATAATTCAATTTCCTTATTTTTTTATGTAAATTTCGATTTCGATTTCAAAAAATGCCCCAGTGACACAGTTTCCCTCTTTGTTGTTAAAAAGTGTAGTAGTAAATTAAAGGAAAAAGGGAGATCAGTCGTAGTGATCTTTGTTTCACTTTTATAGGCATGAGTAGGTACCCATCAATTGCAAATTGCAGTGCAATGACATGTTGGGTTAAAAACAATTTCGCAATGAATATAAAGCTGTTCAGGATAGTTCAAATCAGCTTATCCAAAATAGTCAAAGTTTGATGATAACTAATTATTGGAGGATGCATTATCTAATTATTACTTTATGTTATATTTGGACATTTATAAATTTAAACTTATTTGTTATTTGGTAAGCACCCTCCCAAAAAGCGTACACGATAGAGTCTGTGGAAAGTGGAACTATAAATATGCATTTGGTACATAAAGTAAAAATCGAACATATCAGCCATTCCCTGCCCATACAGGCCTAAAACCAAGCTTCTGTGGGAAGTTTTTTTTCGGTCCGATGAAAAAGACCTACAATTTTAAGCCAACTCCGAACAGCAAATTTGATAGCTTGATAACGATGTGTTTTGCCACGGCTTTTTTTGGGCGTTTAACCAAATGTTCAATTTTATTAGAAAACATTTTTTTTCTTCAAAATAGGGTGGGGAACATCTCTAAATGAGCCCACACTATAACACTATATGAGTCAAATACGCTTTCTAAAATTTGGTACTACTAAAAATGAAAAATTACCATAAAAATTTTGTTTTCTTTACATAATCCCAAACGGCCCCAATTCCAAAACGGAAATACCACCCCAACCTAAATACGAAAAGCCGAAATAATTAAAAATAGCCCCAAAAATGTAATATGAAAGGCTAGCAAATATATACAAGGTGGCGCAAAAATAACCTTCGGATGTTTTTTGGTCACCGACCGATTATTGCTCAAATAAATAGTCACCAATATTCCGCGTTCTGGAGCAGTGTAGCGTAACATTGTTTATTAACGTGTATTTCGCATGTGTTTACTACACAAATGTCAAAACAGAACTGACATTAGGGGCCAATCGCAAAATTTATAGCATTTTCTGATAGGAGGATTATTTTTGCGCCACCTTGTATTACATTTTTTGTGAATTGTGGTGATATGTCGTATCTTGGGGCCTCTCTTGATTTTAAATTTGAGCTGAAACGTTTTGAAAAATGGCCCAAACACGAAACCCAAACGCAAAAAGATAGCGCCCAATTTAAAAATAGAAAAATTTCGTAATAGATAATGGAAAATAGCCTAAGCAAATCCGACGAAATTTCAATCTAGCTTGATAGGATTTCATTTCAAAATGAAAAATCAAACGAAAACTCATAACTGATTTAGGAACATAAATATAGTAAATTCTTTATTGAAAACCTTTTTTGTTTAAGTTTTTTTTTGTGACAAAGGGTATTGGGTACATATTTTGCTTCACATAACTGTCTGTCGCTTTTAAAGGATTTCCTAAAAAAACAAACGTTCTTGTTAAAAAACACCCCTTGAAAGTGGGCATGACAAAAAAACTTTGTACAGTGGAATTGTTAATAACGACTTTACGAGTATCTACATACTTTTTAACTACTACTACTTTTTGAATAACATTTTTCATGTTCAATAGTGGGCGTCTCAAGGGCGGGTTTTAAAAAATCTTACATTTGATCATTTCGGGCCCCTAGAGAGTATAATATGTATGTTCCAAATTTGAACAGGATTTTTGAGGTTCAGGTTCATCCTTCATTTTTTTTGAAAATCTGACACGTTTTTGGTTTGTGTGATAAAAATTCATACAAAGTTTTTAATTTCAATTCTAAAACATTTAGTTAGGAGCGAATCAACGAAATCAATCATTGCGATAGCGTAGGGTGGCATGTGGTGGCAGAAAAACCAAGCAAACATTTAGATAAGAGCGAATCAACGACATCAATCATTGCCATAGCGTAGGGTGGATGAGGTGGCGGAAAAACCAAGCCATCTTCTGTTACCGAAACAATTCCTTTGAATTTTAAATTAAAAATTATTCAGTTTGCAACTTTACTCTTTAATTTCAGATTTCAAAATTAAGGAGCTAATTAACGTATAAAAACGTACCACCCATTCCAGTCTACATTAACAACAATGTAGTGGAATATTCAAACACAGCCAAATATCTAGGCTTGACTCTTGACGCTAAGCTGCATTGGAAAGCGCACGTAAAGAAAAAAAACATGAGTTGAACATGCGATACAGTAAAATGTATTGGCTTATTGGGAGATACTCATCCCTATCCAACTACAATAAGTTATTGCTATACACGCAAGTTCTGAAATCAGTATGGACCTACGGGCTCCAGTTGTGGGCATACACATGCCAAACAAATTTACAAAAACTTCAGGTTTTCCAAAGTAAAGTACTAAGGAACATAGTTAATGCGCTTTGGTACATACGCAATGCCGAGCTGCATAAAGATTTAAATGTTGAAATGGTTGAAGATGAAGTTAAGAAAGTTGCTCAAAGGCACAGAGGTGGGCTTCTCAACCACGTAAACCCAGCAATAACAGAACTTTTAAATAATGACAATGTAGTCAGGAGATTGAGACGGATAAAACCTCTTGATCTATAAGAGGAATTGTTTTCAAACAAAAAAAAATTTTGAAATCCGACAAACGGCGGATTTATCTCTTAAATTCATTAAATAATTCAAAAACAAATTGCCGATTAGTCGTCGACTAGGTGCAATCTCATTCGGGATGGCGAATGTCAGTCCGCCGTTAGTTTTTTTAGATGAGTTAAAGTCCATCACTATTACAGAAGCATCCCTCGCGTTCTAGCTCTGCAATGTCTTTCGATGATTTTTTGCTTCCAGCGAATTCCCAACACAAAACAAAAAAATAATTAAGGAGCTTATTAAACGATTAGTTCCTTTCAGTTATTGCAGATAGCCAAAGACTTAACTGATTGGACTCTTCTCCAATCAGTTAAGTCTCATTTCTCATTCATGTCAATATTTATTAATATGGTTATATCAAATCATCAAATGCCCGACTTTCGGTAATTAAGGAACAGTCCCTGAAATTATTTAAATACAGTACACGAGTTTTTCAACGGTCAGCACACAGACAACCGGCAGAATCCGTCTGCCCGACTGAAAATCAAACTAGTAAAACTGTCAATGGATGACACAAGTTAGTAATGAACACTGATGGCTAATCAGTCTCAAGCTTTGCCATTTGCCCTCGTCTTACTCAATTCAAAACTTTAGAAATCAGATTCATTAAGACTTAGAATTATTAACATTCCACTCTTCGTTTTTTGATTTTAGGTTCATAAGCACATATTAACAAAAAAGAGAGAAAATCTCTGAATTCACATCTATAACAGAGAATAATACGAGTTAATTGTAAAATTGCTAATTACGTGCAATCCATCCAAACAAACGATACTCATTCACTTGGAATTACTACAATCAATCAATCTGCAATCACTTGAATCACCAGGTACTTAAAATGTATCTGCGAATCCATCAAAATGCGTGAGTTAATTATGAATCGTGAAAACATGGGTTGTGCCGCCATGCCACTATGGATACCACCTTCTATTGGCACAAAAGTTGTGTCTTTGCGCTGCATGATGGAGGGCAAACATTTTTCAAAAGTTTTCTTTTCCAAGGTTATGAACCAAAGCCAGTGTTCCCCGCGCAGCCATCTTCTGACATAGGAGTTGGCAAGCGAAAAATGTCCTATATCCTATATTCGTGGTTTGCCATCAATTTGCTTCTCGTCAATTGTTACCGGTTGCACTTGCGGAGCTAGGTAGCTGGCGTCTTGAAGCTTCAATGCTTTTCCTCATTCTCATTTTCCATTTAGTTTAAATGGGAAAAGGGGGGAATTGCTGCAAAATCAAAGGCGGAGGCGAAAATCGCACACTCGTGCGCCCGCCCGATTGAAGCCTCCACTACACCATCCATATTCACCATCATGCCGTAGTGAGCAGCAAGATCCACACTCTGACGCTTTGCTTCGCTTGGCATCGCTTCATTGCCTCAGCTTTTGCATCTATACTTCGGCAGCAATCAAGTAGAAGTTCGCATTTGTTTTTGTGGTTCAATCGACAACAACGAAACATCGACGGTAACGACGGCGATGACGACGAAATGGTCTTGTAACTCTTTTCACATTGTTAAATGTTTACCGGGGATTTAGTGGCGATTTAGCCAGCTTCGAAGTTAGACGTGACTTTTTCTGCAATTACACAGCTGTGTCGATTGATCGCCATCGCAATTCGTATCGTATTCGAGGAGGTACCTACCTCTGCTACAAAAGTGTGTGCGCATAGTTTGATATAGTTTCGACTTGAGGAAAATCCGTGCTTTACTTTGCATTCCGATCGGAAACTCGGCAATCGGCATCGACACCGTACTGCGAATGAACGTTTTTTTTTTCCGTATTTTTTCTGTTGTTTATTTTTTGATTTGGGGAGCGGATTGAAAATAATTTTCCGTATATGCTCGCATTCTTGAGGCGCTTCAGAGACTGCACTTTGTTGTTGGAGTTAGTTGTTTCGTTTGGTGGTGATTTATTTTTGTAACGCTTTTCGCGAGTTTTCCCAAATAGTTTTTTTTTTCGAATAGTGTTTTGGTGCAATTAAAGTGTATGCGTGCCTGGGGAAATCGTACTAGTTGCAGTTCCTTGATTGCATTTATGAATGATTCTGTGGAATTTGAGTTTATGATGCAATGAGATAGAATTTTATTTGATTGTAGACAGTACGTTGATACGAATTGATTTTGATTTATATTTTATTTTGGAATTACTGTCAGTACCGCGCCTAACGGAAAGCAGAGAAATAGAACTTTACGGAAATGAAGCACACTCTTTGGATTGCATTTTTGGTATGGGTAAGATTATATGTACTTGAAATTTGTTTTTATGTTTTTTTTGTCGATTGAAAGAGTGCAGATTTTTGGTATTTCTTGTAGAACAATTTCCTACCTGTTTGCATATGGGTATTTCTAGTGACTTGCGATTTTTATTTTATTTTGAGTTCATTGAAACGGTGTGACTTCAGAGAAATGTGATTGAAGGGAAAGGGGTTGATGTTGGTCCGATGTTGAACTTTGAGGATTTATTTTTAATTGAAGATCATTAACCTGAATTGAATTGAATTGGGAATGAAGAACAAAACGTTGCCAATATCACAATGCAGGTAGTTGAACTTGGATTCTTTGCTTGGAAAAAAGGACTATGAGCTAAGGAATTTCTGTTGAACATGTAATACCTTAGTCGAGGCTAATTTTGCAATGAAATGAATGGCACATTTTGTGTTCCAATCATGGATCCAAAGGAAGAACAAATAAACTATCGGAACTATGGGTACATAAATTTTGGAATCTATCAGTCGTTCGGCATGCAACGAGTGGTTTTTATATTTTTTTCGAACAAGTGATACTACTTTCTTAAAAGTTTTACGTTATAACAGGCCTATTGTCGTTAGCGAATTGATCAAAAAATCTTGTGAATGTGAATACGGTTAACGAACTTTCAAAATTGATTTGCTTTAATTGAACAAAAACCTGGACAAAACCTTACTTGTAATATTGTACGATGTGTAGCGCCAATTTAATGCGTACCAGTAAGCAGCAATTAGTTATTTATGTGGGATTCAAACCATTTTTGGGCCGTATCCGCAAAGGAGCCTTAGATCATTATACATGCAAGCTCCCAAATGGAATTTTCGTCTTTGAGAGGCGGCAGGGCATGTATAGAGAAAGACGCCTCCTTATCTTAATCGTTCAGTCAGCTTGTACAGAATTCATTAAGTGTATGACAAGTATTGTCTATGCTTGCTTATGAGACAAGGCCCAGTAATGACACCACGTGTAGCAACACTATAAGCATTTCAGATCCACCTTTGGCCAAATCTATTTTGTCGCAAGACAAGTTGTAAGCCTAAGGGCTAAGGCTCGTTTTCTTGATAGCATCCAGCTTAAACATTATTTTGTTTTTCCCATTTAGCTAATAATATGGTTAAGGAAACTTGTTCACGTAAAAACGGCAATGAAGTTGCATGTTTGGCGAGTTCATCAACACTACAGTTACCTGGAATGCAAACTCAGGTAAATATTGAACTGCTTCGCCATCTTATTAAGAAATGATCGGCATTATAGGCAGGGCCAGACAAGCCATATGTATGTGCAAATATACAGGACGCTGAACCCGACGGACGCTTTTAGAAAACTATTAAAATCAAAAAAATGTATTTCTTTATTTTGCACGAAATGCTGGACTATTACGCCAAAAAAGGATCTTTAGATGTACAAAACTAGGACAAAAATATAAAAACTGTTAAGTAATAGTAGATATTTCTTCTTTTTCCTCGTCAACTGAGAAACTATAATCTATGAGAAACTATGATCAAGATTTAAGGGATCATAGCCCTCCCGCTGTATTTGTTTTTATAAATATCCCTGCCCAGATGGCTGACACTGCGACTTGAAAGATCTATTATAATTATTGTATATAAAGGGTTTATTATTTCAAGAGACGTTCCATATCCCTTGCGAAGGTCAGCACGTCCTTGGTAGCAGAGATTTCCATCTCTGCTGTCGAACATTTTATCAATGGGCTCTACGAAGTTTTTGTATTGTATTGTATTGTATGTGCAGTGGGGTCATCAGTAGATGACAAGCACTTAGACCTATTGGCCCATTGTACTTCAGCATAGCTGCCCGCTCGCTGCTTATTGGCGATTAGTAAGATTCAGTGAGGGAGAACCTGCCAGTAGCCTTGGCAAAACGAAGAATATTAGCAAGTTCAATGTCCCCCATCTCATATTCGTTGACGAATTGTTTACCTATAGTGGTGAGCCTGGTTCTGGCGAAAGCAGGACATTCACAGATGAAGTGAGATGCCGTTTCATCCGCCTCCAGGCAGCACTCACATAGGCCCGAGCTCCTAATGTGGATGGTTTTAAGGTGCTCGTTAAGAGAACTGAAACCGGTGACGAGACCAATCAAGGATCTCAAGTCTTTCCTGTTCAGTCCAAGCAAAAACTTAGCTCTGCTGATTTTTGGACCGTCCACTAGCATCTTCGAATACCTGCATGAGACCAGGTCATGCCAGTATTCGGAATGTTGTTGGCGTAGAGCCGAATCCATTTCACGTTTGTGGACGGATGAGCAGCATCCTATGGATGGTTGTGGGCCAATGAAGGCTGTTGAAGAGCTCTTCCTGGCCAGAGCATCCGCTCTTTCATTACCCTGGATACCTGTGTGCCCAGGAACCCAGGCAAGTGATACCGAGTTACATCTTCCCAGACGGTTAAGCTTAACCATGGTTTCCTCAACTATTTTTGAGTTGAGAAAGCCAGCCGAACATGCTTTGATAGCGGCTTGGCTATCTGAGCAGATGTATAAGGTTTTACCCTTAATCCTACTCCTTAACAGGATATTGGCGGCAGTGACAATCGCAAAGATTTCTGCCTGAAAAACAGTTGTTTGTCTACCCAAGGCTGCAGATAGATTTATCCGACAGTCTCTAGAGTAGACCCCGGCTCCGGAGATACCGTCAATAAGTGAGCCATCCGTATAGACAATGACATCACCCGGCCTAAAGACATTCCACCCCTCACTGTTCCATTCCTGCCGTTCAGGAGGATGACCTGAAAACGGCGCTCAAAGACTTGCTTCATGCACACAGTGTCAAGTGTTCCTCCCCGATGGCCAGGTAGGCTATCATAGAGAGCTCTGTACCTAGCACCTTTGGCCCCATCGCCGAGATTGACCTGCCCTCCAAGTAATACACACATACGGTATAGTGATTTTCTGGCCTCACTGTCAGCAAGGAACTGTAAGGGAGGTAAACAGAGCAACACTTCCATAGCATCAGTGGGAGTTTCTCTCATCGCACCTATAATGTATAAGCATGCCAAATGTTCAGAAAAGTTAAGCTTTGAGTCTAGAACAATACCCAGATACTTAACCTTGATTGATAGCTTTAGTTGAGTGCCTGGAAGTAAGGCCACCTCACTTGAGGTATTGCCCGTCTATTTGTGAACAGCATCATCTCAGTCTTCGCGTGGTAGACTGACAGAGCCTGCTCGCGGCACCAACTCCCAAAACTGTTGAGCGCTGTTTCCATCCGCTCACAAAGAGTTGGTAAACTCCTGCTGCTGACAATGATACACACATCGTCAGTGTACCCAATAACAGGGTGACCTTCCCCATCAAGTCTTCTCAACAAGGAGTCGACCAACAGGTTCCACAATGTAGTGGAGATTACACCGCCCTGCGCAAAGCCTTTAACAGCGCGCACAACGCAGCCGCCAACAGCAGCTGTAACTTCTCTGCTCCTAAGCATTTCCAGGATCCATTCCACAGTTGTAGAATCGACGCCCTTCAGTGTTAAGGCAGACTCAATTCTGCAAAAGGTGGGATTGTCAAAGGCACCCTCAATATCCATGAAGACAGCAAGAGCATAGTTCTTGCGGTCGAGCGCCCTACGCATCCTGGCCGTCAGATCCGTTAATGCCGTCTCAGTGGACTTGCCTTTTTGATAGGCGTGTTGGATATCATGAATACCCAGCGAAGCTGGAATGCTCTTAAGCCGTACGTCAATCAATTTTTCAAGGCCCTTTAACAGAAATGATGACAGGCTAATAGTCCTGAAGCTTTTGGGAAGATCATAGGCAGCATTTCCCGGTTCGGGAATGAAAACCGCCATAGCTCTTCTCCAGGCTAAAGGAATATGTCGCAGAGCCACGCTAGCTCTGTAGATTCTAGTTAGCAGTGTGAGCAAAATCTCTATACCCTTTTGCAAGAGTATGGGATAGATGCCATCAGGTCCAGGAGCTTTGAAAGGAGAAAAGGACAGGATAATAGCTCTCGCCCTCTCTCTCGTAGCAATACTCGCCGCGACCCGCCACTGCTCATTGGTAGATCTGCTTTTGTTTGGCCAGACGCAACTATCCACGGCTTTGCAGCCAGGAAAGTGGGTGTCCATTAACAGTTGAAGTGCCTCCTCATTGGAGTTGGTTGAGGTGCCATCAGGCTTCCGAAGGACGTCAAGCCTGGCTCCCGGATCAGCTGAGAGGACTCTCTGCTATCTCGAAACCGCGCTAACGTCCTTCAGTTCTCCGCAGAACCTCTGCCAAGATACCTTCTTAGCGCTCTTAATTTGCCTCTTGTACTCCTTTTGCGCATCCGCATGAGAAGACCAATCGGCTACCAGGTAAGACTTCCTGGCCCTGTTACACAGCCTCCCCACTCTTTTCCTGAGAAGGGATAACTTAGCGTTCCACCTTCGGGTTGGTTTCGCACCGCCAACCTCCTTCCCCGGGCAAGCAGTATAGAAGGCCGTAATAATACCGCTGTGTAGCGTGTCGGTCGCCTTATCCAAGTCATCGCTACTAAGGATCCTGATAGGCAGGGAACCTATCTGACCCCGCAATTCCGTGGAATAGACGTCACAGTCAGTGCGTCGCACATTCCTGATTTTGCTTCTGATCGGTCGATCTGCACTTAACTTAAAAATAACATACCGATGATCAGATGCAGTTTCCTCCCTTAAAACCCTCCAGCCCGAAACGATGCCAGATGCAGCAGCGGCTGCTACTGTCACATCAATAACTTGCCGCCTCAGCCGAGTGACAAAGGTTGGCTCATTACCAGTGTTCAGTATATCGAGCTGGCTGGCAGCAAAGAAATTTAGAAGGGATTCACCCCTGCTATTTGAGTCAGTACTACCCCAAACGCGATGATGCGCGTTCGCGTCCGTACCTACGATCAAATGCTTGTTACCTCGTCGAGCATGCTCGACAAGCCTTACCAGTTCCACCGTTGGAGGTGGGGCCAGTGAGTCGAATGGGAGGTACACTGAGGCTAAAATAATCTCAGTAACCAACCCTCCTCGCTTAACACATTGACTGCCAAGCCAATTTTCGAAAAATAGCCGAAGGTGAACAACAAAAAATGCTTAGGTGTTTATACCCTATTCTAGGGGTATATTAATTTTGACGCATAGTTTGTAACATACCTTAATATTGCCCGTAGACCCCTAAAAGTTACTATATTTATGATCAGCATCGATAGTAATGTCGATCTAGCCATGTCCGTCCGTCCGTCCGTCCGTCCGTCCGTCCGTCCGTCGGCAAAAATTAGGCCTTTAAACTGGACCTAGAGAGCTGAAATTTTAACCATATACTCTCTAGGGTCCCGAAATAATCAAGTTTAAGAATTTTTGAAATCCGCCCACAGACACGCCCACAAACTCAAAAAAAACAAAATTTTGGAAAAAATCGAATTTTGAGCTAGAGAGCTGAAATTTTTTATATATGATCTATGGCCCATAAAACTGATTGGGACATAAAATTTTCAAAATCCGCCCACTGACACGCCCACAATAAAATAAAACTTATTTTGGGAAAAATTGAATTTTGAGCTAGAAAGCTGAAATTTTTTATATACGATCTTTGGCCCATAAAACTGCTTGGGACATAAAATTTTCAAAATCCGCCCACTGACACGCCCACAATTAAATAAAATATTTTTTTTGAAAAACCAAAATTTGAGCTAGGGAGCTGAAATTTTTAATATATACTCTCTAGGGGCCCTTTATGCTCATGTGTAAATATTTTCAAAATCCGCCTACTGACACGCCCACAATTTTTTTTTTTTTATTTTTGAAAGTCCAAAGTTTGAGCTAGGGAGCTGAAATTTATAGTATATACTCTCTAGGTGCCCTTTATGCTCATACTTAATTTTTTTTTAAATCCGCCTACTGACACGCCCACAATTAAATAAAACAATTTTATTGAAAAACCAAAGTTTGAGCTAGGGAGCGTTTTTATTTACAAAAGCTTAGTTTTTTCGATAAAATCCTTTAAATTTTTGTCACGCCCACTTATGAGATATAGGAATAAGAATAGGGTATCCAACAGTTCGCCCAAGCGGACTGTAGCCCGCCCCTATGTTTTTATTTAGTTTGCAAAGGAATGATACATATTTTCATTACATGCCACGTCATTCAAATATGAATGACACACAATTTTCCGTGGGGGTCCACGTCATTCATATGTGTAGGACGGCTATATGCCACTAAAAGGCCATGGCATTCAAAAATGAATGACACTAGGAACAAACTGAATAGAAATGTAAAAGCCTGGCCTCTGGTGATCATTGTAGTACATTTAGTTCGGGCAAATCTGCAAAAATGTGGTTTTTATCGAAGATTGAAATTGACGATGAAAAAATTTACGAACTATAAGAAAAGTTTTATTTCAGTACAAAAAACTTAAATCAGAATCCAGTGTTTATAATAAAAAAAGTTAGAAAATACATTTTATTTACATAAAATAAATTAAATTCACAAAACAAACTATGGGTGCCCAGGACATTCATTGCAGAAAGAATATACCATTTTCGAATGTTATTTGGCTTCTTCACGTCCTTGTTCTTTCGATACTTTTGCATAGCAAATGGAACATTTTCTGCGCAATTTTTTGCCATCCGGGTCGGTTCTATGGGAAAGGTGGTGTGTGTTTCCTAATGACCTGGGCCTTATCCGCTGCTGATGAACTGGTATACCCAATATATCTGCTACTAAGCACTCCCTGAATGCGCGTATTTGAATTTTCTTTTTTGTTATATGCTTGTATACAACCCATGCGTTTACAACTGCAATTCCTAAAAGAAGTTCTACGCCAAGCTTCCTATACCACTTTACACCTTTCCGGAGAGTCGTCGCATATGAGGCCATTTGATCAGACAGATCAATGCCAGCTTTGCCTGCATTGTATGAAAGTACTGTAAGATATCAAAAATTCTCCTTCTGAGAATTTCAAATAATAAAATGCAACCGAATTATGGTAAATAAGATGAAAAATAAAGAAAATTGTTAAGTATGTTCACAACTAAAACCTGTGTTTATGTTTTTTTTTATCGAACCGCAAGACGCTTCGATAACTTACATGAATGAATGGTATTACCTACATATAACGTAAAATTATATCAGAAATTTCATGCAGGGCCACGTCATTCATATATGAATGACAGTCGTATACACGTCCTACCGCTTCAAATTCATCAACATAACGACCAATCTTTACTACAAATATATTTTTATTAGTAAAACAATTATAAAAAAAACCGAACGCATACTTTTCAGTTTAATTTGTTTTTTCAAATTGGCTTGCCGCGCAATGTGTAACTTAAGTGTCATTCATTTTTTGAATGCCATGGCCTGCAGTGGAATGTTACCCTCATACACATATGAATGACATATATGAATGACATAGGTGGCCCCTTAACCACTCTTGTGTCCGTCACCTTCACAGACTTCACTGTTTCAGTGATCGTCTCTGAGAGATTGGGAGCGGTCAGATCAGAGGCAGTAGGTACGGGGCCAGCAGGTTTGGGGTCGACATTTACTGCAACCCTACTCTCCGAGTCCACCATTCCTACTCGCTTCTTCCTTTTACCACGCCTCGGTTTCTTTCGCTTCCTACAGCCTGATTCCTTGGTGGTTTCAACTCTGGCCGATTCGCAGAGCTCATCAGTCGTGGAATCCTCCGAGGAGCAGCCAGAAGGAGCCTTTTCACATTCCTCAAGAGAGAGCTTCATCAGCTTTTTCCTGAGGGCCGCCTGCTTCCTGGAAGGGCTGCAAGGGGAGCATCGCTCGACGTGCTAGACAGGAAATCCCGTGCTCGCTTCTTCAGGTTCTCCGTCCCCGCGTCATTCACAGGAGCAGTAGCGGCGTGATCCTTGGGCAGGGAAGCTCAGAGGGACTCAAGGACACATTTGTAGCGTCCGAGCTCCTCTTAGCAGACTCCCCAGAGAGTTCGCTCTTACCAGCAGTCGCATCCTTGTGCCGGCCAGGATCGGCCAGTACGCTGGGTGCATCCGCCAGCTTGAGCTCCGAGCGTATCCTCGTTTCAGCGCTTAGCGCCGGAGTAGCAGTCGTCTCGTCCTGTCTTGTGGCCTGTTGCGTCAGTTTGTTCAGTACTTGCTACGTTGCTTGTTCCGTTTCGTTCGTGATGTCGTGTTTGCCGTGTTTGTCATGTTACTTGTGTAAACCGCTGGCGACTTATCGCCCCCAATAGCTGGAGGCGCCAAGCCCATGCCGGTAGCCGCGGTCTCACCGACATTTGAGTGGATATCCCCACTCGAATTTGTTCCTTTTTTGTTGTGTCGTTCATGTTTGTTGTTGTTGCTTTTTTAGCCTAGTTTTTCATCTAGGGATCAGGATTTTACAAGGGATAGGATAGAGTTCCCGCCGTTACCATAAACCATCCTCCTTTATCCGGGCTTAGGACCGGCATAGAAATCTATAGCGGATTTCGTGTTCCCAATTATTAATCAGTCCTAGAGCGATAGTCCAGTTGACTCTACATTAAGGTTCTAACCCTCCCACTTTACTGTATTCTTACTAGTCCCCGCCGGTTCGCCGGTTTGACTTCTATGAATATTACAGGCTTCTCGGTTTCAGGTCTTCCTGAGGACTGGGGGTATTGCATTTGTGTGATCCAGGAGTCCTGCTTATTTTTTTTACGGTTTCGGCTTGTGCATGCTCCCAGTAATGGTTTTTATTTTATCTTCATTTTACGACACCGGTGAAAGCTTCAAGATGCTAAATGAGTTGCGAGGCTTACATGGGCTGTACAATTGCCTAAGTCGCATTTTATAATAAGCGTGTTTTTGGGAAGCCCATGATAGTCTTTATATAAGTACAAAATTAAAGCTTTTAGAAATAATTGCAAAAAAAAATAAAATAAAAAAATAAATAAATATAAGGCATTAACGGCCCATACAAGGGCCTTAAACCTTCTCCAACAATTTTCTTGTGCGAAATGAAAGGGACCTAGAATTTTAAGCCGAATCTAAGCGGCAACATGACAATTAATACTCTTAGATGTTTGTCAGACGTTAGCAAGATCTGTTCCGCTCCCAAACAATAATATAACTACGAAATCGGAACGAAAAGGGTGACGCTTGGACTCCGGCCTTGAGCATAGGCCTACTTTAAAGTTTATAGAAAAGTAATTTGCAGGGATTTTCAACGCAGGCTAACTAGTCCCGAGGCTCTGGTCGGCACTGAGTATAGGGCTACTTTAATGTTTATGGAGAAGTAATTTCCAGGGGTTTTCATCGCAGGCTGACTATATAAGAAGATGCGGATGACCTAAGCGGATATAATGGCTCTCTTCAGCCACGATAAGCCTTCTTTTATGGCATTAATTTCTTTCTGAAAACACTGCAGTGATTGGAAAGACTTAATGAGAGGCCTATTTTTCTTAGAAGGATCCTGAAGGTAGTGAGTGATATTCTGTTTAACAAAACTAAAGCACAAATGGCACGAGAGGGATAACTATTCCAATAGTAGATTTGCGTATTTTTCTGACTGCGAGTGAGAGGAAATACTTCTTGATCGCTGCATCTCAAGAGCTATTTGGCATAGGAAAATTAAATTTTGCCTGGTGAATCTTTTTATAATACAGCTAGGTTATGTTAGTTTGTAATATTAAGTTAATTTTTTCTTTTCTTTTGTATTAAAAAAAACACTACCTTATAATTTGGTTTTGTTTCACCTTTCTCATATTAACGAACAAAAAATAATAAAGTAAAGAAACAGTTAACAAAAAAAGGATCACACGTCGCTGCAAAGACCACTTGAGTATGGGTGGATGCTTTGGAGGGGAATTGGAATCGTATAAGTCCGAAAAAGACAGAATACCTGTGCTGCCCGTATTCTGACCCACTCCAATTTTTTTTTAGACATTTCAATGAATGGAAAAATTGATTCTCAAGTGCGAAGAGGTCAAATATCTGTGCAATATGATTAACTTTGGGAAATATAATCAATAGCGAAGTAACCTGTGATGACGGCATCAATGATCGCGTAAGCCTAGGGTGAATGAAGGGGCGGGAAAATTTCACTTAGCTAAACGAGGCTCTATACCGCAGTCGTAAACTCACATACGGTTCTCAATATTGGACAGTGTACAAAAAGTATGAATGTAAATTAACTGTAGCTTCACATGATAGCAGTATAGCAGCAAAGCTTAAGTAGGAATTTCAAAGATCCGACAAGGCATTTACATCAAAGAACTAATCTCAGCGAAAAAAGAGCTGCTACCGGATCAGTTGGTGTTACCATGTTCAAAGGAGAGTTTCTTAGAATACCCTCCACAGATTTAATATCAGTCAAAGAGAGGCAGGCCTAAAACTGGCCTCAAAGACTGTCTGGCGGTTTAAACGCCGAATTCCACTGGCGAACAAAAATTGTAAATTTTTCTCCGTTGCAATATCAAGTCTTATGAGTTGCCAAATGGTGACGACTGAGCATTTCATAAAAATAAAAATTAATATTCTTTCATTTAAATTCCTTTTTCGAACGCTTGTGAAATTAAAATATACTTATAAGACAAACACACCAGAACGGAATCCTTAAAAATTAACGATTTTGCCCATGTACCGCACCAAGTAGTAGATAAGTATGTCCTTGTATATGAATAAACGTTCTTCTTTATTTACGGCGAGGTTATGAACAGGATTAAGATTATCATTACCCTCTCACTTTACTTTATCCCTACTGGTCCGCCGATGGGGTTCACCGGCTCGACTGAGGTCAATAAAATGCTTGTGTTGTTGCATTTGTGTGATCCAGGAGTTTTTAGGCCTGCTGCTCTTTTACGATTTCGACACGTGCATGCTGTAATTATTGATTATTGTTTGATCGAAATTGTACGGCACCCTTGATGTCTAGTCGCGTACGCTCGGATTTACATGCACATTTGCGGGACAGCTTTAAGATCTTAAATGTGGTGCGGTGTAATAGCACCCGCAGAATCAAGGCCCGTGGGTCTTATTTCCCAAAAAGAGAACAAGTTACAAGGCCCACCACAAAAAAGCATTAACACCCACAGTTGATGTAGCCATTTGAAATTGGCATTAAGACTCACGCTAGAAAAAGACTCATACCTTGCTTTCAATAAAGTTCTCATTCAAAGATCACCAAATACCACCGCGACGTCCTGAACACCTACATGCTAAGCGAGATTTTTCCTTTTTACCAATTGGGCCGATTAAGGAACACTTTACTCAATCCATACTGATCCGCCTATGGAGTTTACTGGTTCAATCGCAGTAAACTTCAGCGGGCTTCTGGTTTCGAATCACTTCATCACTGAGGCCAATCAAATGGTGGTGTTGTTGCATGTGTGATCCAAGAGTTTGTAGGCCTACCGCTTTTTAAAGATTTTAACATGTGCATGCTCCTATTATTGATTATTGGTTGATCGACCTTTTAAGACACCGGTGATCTCCAGCCGCGTCAACCCACGGATTTGCCTGCACACTTGCGGGACAGCTTTAAGATAGTGTGTCGCTAGCCTCAGGATCATAGATCCCTGATGTACTCCCGCATCAGTGAAGATGTCAGATGAAACTGCATCATACAGAAGCCAAGAAGAAAAAAAGGCACAATATTATTTCGCCTATATACTACTTTATTCGTTTGCCCATTGCCCATTTGAAATCATAGTTCAGTGTATTCTGTCTTATAATGTACCTTCGGTTATATGAACTATTCCAATATAAGAACCAAATGTTTGTCCTGGAATTCAGATATATGAACTGGTACTCCAAAAAATACGCTGCAAGTTCATATAAAGGCAATTAACTTGACAATTTATAAAATTAAAAAACAGTGAGATAATTCTCACCCTCTAGCCTGTATTCGGACGTACAGTGAAGTTAAAAGAATCTTTCCTCAGCCGTACAACACGAATGTGGAATACTCTTTCACGCATTGTTTTTCCATTACATTATAACCTACAAACATTCAAAACCAACATGCATCGGCATCTCTGCTTTTCTTTTCACCCTAATTTCCTTAACGCCTGCGCTGTGCAGCCATTACATTATAAGGGTCCCAACAAATCTCTTTAGTGCGTGCATATTATAAAAAAAAAATCGAAACACATTTCTTTTTTGTTTTTTGTGTTTGTTGGTGGTTTATAGAAATAGTAACGTCGGTTGGTGTGTGCTCTGCTTGTTGTGTAAAATGGATAATGTCGTTACAGGTCTGTAACTGTAGCTAAAGAAAATTCCGTAAATGCTCGAATATGGAGCAAAATGAAGAAAACTAAAAGATATTATTTCCAATACATGTATCGTTGGTTGATATGGTTCCAATATACGAATACACGAGTAGATAGTGACTAATCAAGATGAGAAATTCGCTCCAAAAAATTGCCAAAAATCGATCCGTATTACTGTTTATTATGTCAAAGCTGAATAAACACATTTTTAAAGTCACCTGGATAAGGAAATAAAATAAATCTTATAAGGGATTCTCTGTCTAGAAAAGCAGCTTACCAAATGGATCGTAAATAAGTTGCACAATCGAATATACAAAATAAAAAAAAAATTCAAGTTGCTCTTGAACCGTCGATTGTTTGACCATGCTTGGTGGGGTGACGTTCATCACAAATCGCACAATTATTGGCTGTGATTGTATCGCACACAACGATTGCTCATCGCCTCAGGTATTGGAATTTATTACGTGCTAGCAGAGCGAAATGTCTCTTTCATGTGCTGTGGCCGATTTGTGGCGGCTTATATCACAGACTTGTAAGGAAGCCGATGGAGGCGATTAGCCAAAGTGCAATCAATTAAGGGTTACATTAAATTGACCGGAATGTTGATAAGCTTTGAACTTGAAATCTTTTGTTTTAAAAGTCGACTTGAAGTTTAATTGAAATTATGCTACAACAATAGTTTTTCTTATATGTGAATTTCATTCTAAAATAAAATATTCTAAAATGCATTTACGGATTGCTGTTATATATATCTACTAAAAAAGTCGTCAATGACTAATAGTTGACATTTACTTGAAACCACAACCGCAAACAAAATGCACCCACTCTCAACTCCCGAAGTTACAAATTCTTAATGATTCTTACTCATTTTTTCTTTTTTTCAATTTCAAATATTGCTCAAAGCACTAAACCGAAAATGTTTAACCATATATCCACTTTTTGGTCATCATTTCAGGCTTAACCCTGAAATTGCAAAAATGAATTAGATGATGAGAAATTAGTTTTATCCGAATAAGCATGCCAATTAAAACTTTATTCAAGGGATGTCAATTTGCATAGCAAAAATCTGCCTTTTCTTTTATAATAAAAACAAAATTCCTAAAATTGCATTGAGTTTTCGCCGAATCGGAATTGGCTTATGTAAATCATTTTTTCATTAAAATTCATTATTAACAAAATACAGTCGGTTGAATTTGAGATTAGCTAATTCCAAGTTTGGACAAACATCTAGCAAGAATAATTAAATGACAGAATAAAAATTGATCATCAATTTTTCAAAATACATATTTCGATTTGGTTATTTGATGATGATTTCTAGACACTGTTGCACCTTTTCGGGAATTGTATTTCGTACCACACGATGAGGGGTAATTGGTGATAATAGTGGGTTGGTCTTTTTAGTGGGAAGTTCATGCCTTTAAACACAATTATTTGTTAACACTATATTTTATCGTCAAACAAATATCGGTGAGTAAGAATTTTGCGAGCTTCTCAATATCGGCGTGGACCTCAGTGAGAGGACAACTTAAGTCAGAGGATAATACTTAAGGACCATTCATATGAGAGCGACCAATTACCCGCGTCCGAACGATTATTGTTAAAGTTTAACGTTGCATTCACATGACAGGATTTTTTGGTCGCGTATTACAACTGGAAAATTACAAGCAAATCCTAATGATATTCGGATTCTTAGGTTAAGTTCGAAGAATTTTTTAAGTTGTGGGCAGTTGGAACGCGACGAAATTAATTTATTAAATAAATCGAATTTTGAGCTAGAAAGCTGAAATTTGCAATCTATGGTCTTTAGGGGCCCAAACTGCTCGGGAGTTAAAATTTTAATAAAACACTTTTATTGAAAAGTCAAAGTTTGAGCTAAGAAGCTGTAATTTATAATATATACTCTCTAGGAGCCCTTAATGCTCATATAATTTTTTTTTTTAAAGTCCGCCTAATCTCGAGCCCATAATTTAAAAAAAAACAGTTTTATTTTCAACAAATTAAAGTTTGAGCTAGGAAGCTGAAATTTGGATTTTATATTCTCTAGGGGATCTTAATGCTGAAGTGTACATATTTTTGAAATCCGCTTTCTGACACGCCCACTTTAAGACAAAAAAACTGTTTTATTGAAGAAATTATTCGCAAAGTATGCAGTTAAAGTCGTTTTGAACAATTCCTTTACATAAAGTTTTCTGCTATGCCCACTTTTAGGGGGCGTTTTTTTAGAAAATCTTTGGTTTTCAATGAAATCCTTAAAATGATTAATAACAAAATATAAAGATCCTTCTTAACGATTCTCCCATACTTAGCTTTTTGACATTGGAATTGGAATAGGGTACCCAAGCGGACTGTTCCCTATTTTTATACCCTATTCTAGGGGTATATTAATTTTGACGCATAGTTTGTAACATACCTTAATATTGCCCGTAGACCCCTAAAAGTTACTATATTTATGATCAGCATCGATAGTAATTTCGATCTAGCCATGTCCGTCCGTCCGTCCGTCCGTCCGTCCGTCCGTCGGCAAAAATTAGGCCTTTAAACTGGACCTAGAGAGCTGAAATTTTAACCATATACTCTCTAGGGTCCCGAAATAATCAAGTTTACGAATTTTTGAAATCCGCCCACAGACACGCCCACAAACTCAAAAAAACAAAATTTTGGAAAAAATCGAATTTTGAGCTAGGAAGCTGAAATTTTTTATATATGATCTATGACTCCTAAAACTGCTCGGAATATAAAATTTTCAAAATCCGCCCACTGCCACGCCCACAAAAAAATAAAACAATTTTATTGAAAAACCAAAATTTGAGCTAGGGAGCTGACACTGACACTGACACGCCCACAAATAAATAAAACAATTTTTTTGAAAATCCAAAGTTTGAGCTAGGGAGCTGAAATTTATAATATATACTCTCTATGGGCCCTTTATGCTTATGTGTAAATATTTTCAAAATCCGCCCACTGGCACGCCCACAATTATTATTATTTTTTTTTTTTGAAAATTCAAAGTAAGCTAGGGAGCTGAAATTTATAATACTCGTATATACTCTCTAGGGGCGCTTTATGCTCATGTGTTAATTTTTTTAAATCCGCCTACTGACACGCCCACAATTAAATAAAACAATTTTATTGAAACACCCAAGTTTGAGCTAGGGAGAGTTTTTTTTGATAAAATCCTTTAAATGTTATATAACAAAATATGTAAAGCGTTCTTAACAATTCAACCATACTTAGACTTTTGTCATGACCACTTATGAGGGATAGGAATAAGAATAGGGTATCCAACAGTTCGCCCAAGCGGACTGTAGCCCGTCCCTATGTTTTAAATATATTTTGACGACGCTGTCAAATATCCTGTTGTTACGTATCTCGCCATTGAAATAGTAATATTTGCAATTTTCTATTTATAAATGCAATAAAAGTAGTCTTCTCACCATTTTGTCTAATCGTTCGTTCGTGCAAGGCGCGCTTATGTGAAAAACCTTAAGTGTAACTCCAGAAATGAACTAAAGGGTCTTTTATTAAGGACTTGATAACTTCTTTTTTAAATAAAATGCAAACTACTTGAAATATTATAAAAGAAATGCAGTGGCTTGAATTTCTTTCAAATATTTATGAGTAGAATTCGACTTCGTTCATAGGTCCACTACGGGAACGATACGAAGAACCCAATTTTCGATGACTCGGCCGCACATTTCGACCGATACGGCCGCTATTTCTCGTTCAATACTAGCTCTGAGCTCCTCTATCGTTGCCGGGTTTTTGGCATAGACCAATGATTTAATGTAGCCCCATAAAAAAATTCTAGAGGCGTTAAATCACACGATCTCGGCGGTAAATAGACGGATCCTTTTCTCGAGATAACACATTCACCGAACTGACCGTCTTGTTTGAACCAATATCACTGATGTCCAATTCATGCAATCGGTCAAAGAAATAACTTTTCAACATGTCTCTGTAGCGAATACCATTTACCTTAACGTGACGGTAATCGACGAAAAAAACGGCCAATCCTAGAAAACACCAACAATTTTTAAGTCGAGGCTCAACCGCAAAGCCGCATATGCAGCATTCAGCTTCAGGAGCTCTACCCAGTGACTCACTTTTACGGCCATCGAAGAACAGGCGAAATCTATTGAAATTAACAGAGACAAGACAAAATCCAGCCAATCAACACACATCCGTCCATCACATGACAAAACGTTATTGGACTTAAAGTGATGACAAACGTTCTATACTATTTTCTGCCAGGGAAACTGGCTTGAACAAGTAGCTGGCAAACTTCCGCGCCGCTGAATTGCTTGCTTCCAAAACTACTCTGGAAAAACGTAAACGTGAAAAGATACAAAGCAAATACCTATAAACTTCATTAAAAAATGGAATAAATAATAGCGTGCTCCAATCCGTCAGAGGAGTAGAAATACTCACGAAATGTTTTTAAAATCCAGCTAAACCCTTGCAGTCCAAAACAAGAAGTAAAGCAAATCAACCATGGAATGGCTAGCAATGTGTGGCTGCCAGGAAAAAGTTGTTTGCCTTTCTACGTTACTCCTGAGAGCCATTATACCAAATGTTTGTAACACGCTGCAAATAAAAAGTTCGGAAGCATCTGCGAGTAAAAACAAAGGCTATACATTGAGATTCTCGTCGCATCAAGGTTGAAACAGTTGTGCGCTTGGCGCTCACATACGGTTCACAATGTTGGAAAGCGTACAAAATGTAAGAGGGCAAATTATCGGCAGCTGAGATGAATATGCTTCGCATGACAGCAGGAGTAACAAAGGTTGATCGAATAAGAAGTTCCAAGATCCGAGGAAGCCTTTACGTCAAAGAACCTATCTCAAAAAAAATGGAGCATGACTGGTTCAATTGGAACCGTCATGTTCAAAGGAGAGATCCTATGAACCCTATCAAAAAGACAATATCAATCAACGTTCCAATACAAACGCGAAAGAGACGCTGGCAGAGACGGACTACTAGGAATGAAGTTAAGTGGGAGGGTTATGATCCATTTAATCCTCCCCGCCATTAAAGGAAGAAGAAGAAGGCCTTAAAAAGCCGCTGAATCCAACTCTAAATTTAAACCAAACTTAATTCGTTTGCCTTACAAAAAGTTACTACTACTACGAGTACCTACTAGTCTGAATAACAAATACATAACACGCAAGTGAAGATTTGACGGAGAATTTCCTTAGAAAACTGGTACTTCTTCGGTTTGGCGAGGGAAATGGGTTCAAAACTAATGAATCGTAGAAAAAATGCATGCTCTACCAACCCTTACTCCTGCTAGTTCCAATATTCCAAATACTGAGCCACTGCGTCAACTATTACAGTAGTATATCGGCAAATGTCGATTATCTGTGACTCATTTAACTAACTTTTAAGGGACCTGTTTAACATATCTGTTTTGGAATTATATGGGTCAGAAAATTTAACACGAGTTCACAGGGCAAAGGAGCAACTTCCGTGTCTAGTGTAGGCATCTAGCAAACGAAGTTGAAGCTTGTAGTTCGCCAAAGCAAGATTTTGTTCTTGGTTATTTTGTTAAAGAGTTGACAGCAACACGTGTAGGTGTAGGGTACAACCACTGCACATTAGGAGTCCCCACTATCACTTCAAAGAAGATATCTTCCGATTTTTTTTTTAAGGAAAAGGAAATCCAAATCCCATAGCACTCAGACTCGGTAACGGTTCATTATACTAACAGGCAAAAATCCCATTTTTGATGTAGAGGTCGGAGAAAACAAGGTGTCATTTGTTTCTCTCCATTAATGGGTGTCGTATGTTGTTGTTCTCCATGATCGGCACCACATATATCTTCTGATTGCTAATTTATTCGTTGTAAAATTTAAAAGTAGTGCTCATGCTTGATTTAATTTTTTTACTACTGTTAAACTACAAAAAAGGATGTATCCCATTTTGCGTACCGTGTTTAGTCCCACCCAACTACTTTGTCCACAATTTGTAATCTGACTCTAATCCGAATTGATTGAAACCTCAAAATGAGTAAGAAGTAGTTATTATGTACCCACCCTATTGGCGTCTGTCCCCATATATGGTTGTGTAATTGCGTGAACACTTAACTCGCATAAATGAATGTACAATCAAATTTCAAATCTACCGGAAATAATCATAATCTCCATACAAACTTCTTGCAAGCACTTCACACACCAGCAATGAACCTAACAAGCGACAAAATGTATACTCATTCTATTTGACATCATCAATACAGCCAGGCTTGGGTAGCATTGTAAGTTAGTTCTCTCCTCACATACAATGCAGATATCTTAGAAGCTTTGTATAACCTTGGCAAAGTGTAAAAAGACCGCCGACACAGCACAAGAGCATTGCCAATCTGCTCGCGCACACATAATTTAGAACGTGGGAAGGATATGATATACGAGTACGAATTGAACACCCACAGTTGATGCTTGGGTATCTGCGATAAACATTTTAATTGAAACAATGTCTAGGCTAGGACCATAATTCTCATAACCGGTAGATTTGCAACTTGGTTGGTAAAAACAGATTGACATTTATCATCCGGAAAAAGGTAGGCGAACCAAATTGCTTGTTTGATATTCTGCCTACTGTTTGGGTAAATATTCCAAAATCCTTTCTTAACTTTCATATCAACTTTGAATGTACCCTTCTGTCAAGGTCAAAAAACTAAGCAATTATGATTTCTGTTTGTCCAAATTTGATATCGTTGTGTGCATAAATTATAATTAAGCCAAAACGTACTCGAAAAGCGAATTAAATTCCCGAAGGATTATTGAACTTTCCGGTAGCGTTGATTGTCATTTTTGGATCCGTAGACAGCTTACTGATTATGTATTCAAATTAATACAGAATTTTAGTGTTCACAACATCGCACAAAAACTAGGTTACCGTGTCTTACGTATCTTGCAGTTGTTTTCTTTTAGGTATATTAGCTGTTATTATTACCTAATGTCAATAAATTAAAAGCAAGTTACCAGCTGCTTTTTGTATCCGTATCTTTGACCAAAATTAAAATAATGAAATAAAATCGCGTAATAACTTGAGCAGCGGGCATTAATTATGACACCGAAAGGTGTTATAACTGCTGTTTTGCGATATTACATATTTCGGAGCTTGGTCAAGGTCATCCTTCACTCGGTAGGTCTTCAGAATAGATATATGAGGGCGAAAATTCATTGTTAATTAGTAGTATTAGTTTGGCTTATTTGAAGTGAGTCCAATCGTGGCGTGTCGCCTCTATTGTTTTACCGACATGGCTATAGTGATCACAGTGTGCGATGGTAAATGCAGAGGGTGAGAGATTTTATTAACGCAATACCTAACATTATATCTGCGTGGGAAAGGCGGACCTTCACTTTATGATTTAAAAATGAGTTCACTAGTTTTCCAGTGTTAAAAATGTCATTGCCTGTATTAAAGACTTAGATTTGTTTCAATGTTCAACCCATCCCTGGCTAAGAATATCACTGTCTCCACCCAATAAACAGCGCCTGTCATAAAAGGTGACTAAGTGGAGAGGTTCAATCTAGCCAATTATACCATTCATGTGAGCCGTGCGTAACATTTAACATCTTGAAATTGTCCCACAAATGTGTATGCAAATCCTTGGTTTGACACGGCTGGAGACCACCGGTGGTGTGGTAAAAAGAAGATCAAACAATAATAATCAATAATTTGAGTATGCGCTTGTTGAAAATGTCATAAAAGAGGCATAAAAACACCTTTATTCCACAAATACAAACCATCAGCATTTGATTAGCCTCAGTGATGAAGTGATCCGAAACCGGAGCCTGCGAATATTCATTAAGGTCGAACCGGTAAACGGCACAGGCGGACAATAGTAGGGATGCAGCAAAGTGGTATAGTTTTCATATTTTTAATCCTGAACATAACCTCACCGGATAAGGACATACAAGAAAAATGCACGCAATGATTTGTTTATATTTATTTTATAATTGGTAGGAGCGCAGTAAGGTTCTTCAAATGTTGTGATCGACTCACCAGTCGCTATGGTTGTAAAAATCTTCTTACGAATTTAAAATCAATTAACTTTAGAAAATACATTAATTGTTAAAATAACAGGCCCAAGGACATAAGTCTGGGAAACTTTTGGCCTGGGCCTGGAGCAGCTTACTTGATACTATAGTATATGTTGCGGTGGCGACGGTGCAGAGATAGGTTAGTTGGCTTGTGCCATGTGGGGTGCAGGTTTATACCACATGGGTGACAACAACATACGCCACCCATTAATGAAGAGAAACGAGTGGCACCTTGTGTTCTCCAACCTCTACACTAAAAAGAGGATCTCTGCCTGGTAGTACAATGGACCGTTAGCGAGCGAGTTTGAGTGCTCTTGGATCTAGAATTCCTTTTTCGTTAAAAAAATACAACAAAACATAGGGACGGGCTACAGTCCGCTTGGGCGTACTGTTGGATATCCTATTCTTATTTCTATCTCTCATAAGTGAGCCTGCCAAAAGTCTAAGTATGGCTGAATTGTTAAGAACGCTCTACATATTTTGTTATATAACATTTAAAGGATTTTATAAAAAAAAAACGAAGCTTTTGTAAAAAAAAACGCTCCCTAGCTCAAACTTTGGTTTTTCAATAAAATTATTTTATTTAATTGTGGGCGTGTCAGTAAGCGGATTTAAAAAAAAATTAACACATGAGCATAAAGGGCCGCTGGAGAGTATATATTATAAATTTCAGCTCCCTAGCTCAAACTTTGGATTTTCAAAAAAGTTTTTATTTGAAATTGTGGGCGTGTCATTAGGCGGATTTTGAAAATGTTTACACATGAGCATAAAGGGCCCCCTAGACAGTATATATTATAAATTTCAGCTCCCTAACTCAAATTTTGGTTTTTCAATAAAATTGTTTTATTTAATCAGTGAGCGGATTTTGAAAATTTTATATCCCGAGCAGTTTTAGGAGTCATAGATCATATATAAAAAATTTCACTTTTCTAGCTCAAAATTCGATTTTTTCCAAAATTTTGTTTTTTTGAGTTTGTGGGCGTGTCTGTGGGCGGATTTCAAAAATTCGTAAACTTGATTATTTCGGGACTCTAGAGAATATATGGTTAAAATTTCACCTTTCTAGGTCCAGTTGTAAGGCCTAATTTTTGGCGACGGACGGACGGACGGACGGACATGGCTAGATCGACTTTACTATCGATGCTGATCATAAATATAGTAACTTTTAGGGGTCTACGTGCAATATTAAGGTATGTTACAAACTATGCGTCAAAATTAATATACCCTTAGAATAGGGTATAAAAATGGTACCTGTTCATGATGTCAGTAATAAAAACATATTTTAAGCGTTTAAATATTGATTAGGAATGGTAATTTGTAAATAGAACAAATAAATTTGTTTGGCTTACATTGTTAAGTTTGGTTTTAAGTTCCTAAAGTCCAAAATAAATCAAAGCAAGAAAAGATCTAATATAAACTTTAAGATTTGTATTTATAGAGAATTATTAACAATAGCAATATCAGTTTCCAAAATACGAGTAAGTCAAAATATTTTTTTTTTAACTGAGCTCAATTTCGACAGCAATTGTTAATTGTTCATTTTGCACATGGCAATCACGTTAGTAAAGAAAATACATTTTCGTTGTAATGTTCTTATAAGTTTAATTTGTTGTTATCAAAATATGTTTAGTACAAAAAATAGCTCTCTATAAACTAGAAAACTTTTTGTATTTTTGGCATATCAATAAAGCGTTGCTATTTTCTTCTTGTTTAACACTCGTTTGTCAAGTCTTAGCGACATGACCAGACCACGTGATTACGACAGGGAAGTAAAATGGGAAAAATGATTGATGAGTTATACTACATTGGGCAATCACCAGTGCCCTATTTCATAAAAAGGCAGGTAACAATTCTACAAACTTGTAGCACTTGTCGGACACATTTTTCGCTTTCAATTTGCAAAGCAACTGCGAGTTCCCCTACTAATTAAAGTCACTAAATTTCTATTACTTTCCAAAGGAAAGGTAAAATAGTAGGGACTAGGAGTTACCTTGCAAATTGAACGAGCCCATTTTCTTTCATTCATAAAATATAGACAGGTGACATAATTGTCAGATAAATACAATGACAAATTTGTCATGCCTAATTTGTCACTGTCAGATTATGACAAATTTGTCGTGAGCATTTTATTAATGTCAAATTTTAACAATTTTGTTCTAACGTAAACATTATCGGCTTATTTAATTATCCTTTATGATTAATCAAGATTGGTTTGTTTTGAAATTGCAGTTTTTAGCATTTTAAGTCGTTCTTGTCACTTTACTAGTAAACTTGTCAATTACATACTGACAAAATTGTATATTTTTGTCCGCCCCATACAACATTTTCGGTGCAGGGAAATAAGTCCACGGGAACTAAGCCCACTGAGGGACTTAGTTCCCATTAAGTGGGAAATAAAACCACTTTCGCGAAGTGGACTTAGTTCCCATGTAAGGTGGGAAATAAATTCCCAAAACTCTGAATGGTTTTAGTTCCCTTTTAATGTGAAGTAAATTCTCACTGTCGACTAAGAGCAAAATAAAATTCAAGTAGGTACTTTGCAATTTTTATTAACAAAATAGAAATTAACTTCTAACTGAGACAGAGTAATATAGGTACCGTGACCTTGCACCTACTCAGTGCATTGCACTGTTTATGAGATTAGTTACGAAATCGCAATTAGATTCCATAAATAGTGTAATGCAACCCCCCTGCTTGGGGTCAATGTTTGATTTGGAGTAGGTGCGAGGTACGGTTTTGAAACTTTGGCTTTATGTCACCATGATAAGCTTAAGACTTTGCTTAAAGAGTGTGATAACTAACTGCACCTTACAGTTTTTTGTTTAATTCTAAATGTTGAATGTTAGTTCCCTCTTCTTATATTTGAATGTGGACTAAGTTCCCATAAAAAAATGGAGTTAGTTCCCACTTAACATGGGAACTAAGTCCACTTCGCGAAAGTGGTTTTATTTCCCACTAAGTGGGAACTAAGTTCCTCAGTGGACTTAGTTCCCGTGGACTTATTTCCCTGCACCAACATTTTCAGTGCAAATTTGTAAGAGAATTCATGACAGTTCTCGGAAAATTCCTGACAATTCATTGTCAGGACAATTTTTTTATGAAATGAGAACTTGACAATTGTCGGTTATTTTCTGTCACTTCCATAAATTTGTCTAACTATTAAGGACAAAGAAATTACACAGCTGTCGAGTTTAACTGACAATTCGTCAGTCACTTGTCGCAATTGTCAATTTTTATGAAACAGGGGCTAGGTTGACGAGGATTAGTGTATATGCAGCACCCAACGACCAAAACTAAGTACCTAATAGGTACTTAAAGTAAGTAAATGTAATAGCAATAAATCGTTGCAACCGTTTATTTTCACACGACCATAATACAAATTCTATTCAACTCCAGACTACAGTTTTCTTTGTTAGAAATTAAATCCGGTTTCAGCCCACTTACATATTACACCATTAATGCAAAAAAACTAATTAAATCGCTTCCATTAGCCTACTAGGATAGTTCCCTATTTGGCTACTGGTTTATTTATTGCCATCGTTGTTATATTTTGCTATTATTTTACGTAAGAGCCTATTCTCTATTGCTGTGCTAATAAAACTGCGCACTGACATTTATTTATCATGCTTTGCATAATATGATATTGTAATATTTAGATCGGAAGCAAGATTTATATATGAAGCATACTAACCCCATTTTTTGAATTTAATTTTCTATGAGGCCTTACCAATAAGAAATTAAAATAAATTGTACAATTTTTCTTCCTTTTGCACACAAGCGAAACGGGATTTAAATTTAGGCTTCGCACTAAATTTGATATTGGTACGGCCATGATGTATTTTATTTTATCCATGTATCTCCTATTTAGTTATACTTTGATGGTTTCTATTCAACAACATGAATTAAATAATGTGTCATAAATTATCCATATGTAGGGCTTATAAAGCACAACAATAACATATAAGTCACAACAACTTTCTAAAATAGTCATTACATTATTTAAGGAATCAACAAATAATGTCAAGGTTGTTCTCGCTCAATTCACATCATAACTCTATCGCTATTAAAAGAAAGTAAATACAAAAAATATAAGAGTATTTTGGTTATTTTAGTCAGAGTAAAAATATGCATCGGCGTTGGAAAATTGCAGAATACTTTTGAGCATATTTCAACTAGAAATATAGGGCGCGGCAACATAACTTCCTTTTTTGTAAATGCGCTTCATTCAAGATGTAGGAGTCGTAGCGGGCGGGAGTGGTCTCATTCGACAGGCGTGGTTCTAAAGTTTGGTTCCATTCCGGGTCTGTGATCGCATCCTGGCGCGCATCCGAAATCGCTTCAATGTAGCTCCGTTGGTGTCAATGCCAGACTAAAAATTAGTTGTTACAGAATTCACTACGTTCAGACAAACCGCGAGAGTGACAAGACGAAGAACTGGAGTACCTCGGCCGATCAGATCATCTGAGAACATTGAGGCAGTGAGAAATTCAACCTTGCAATCCCACGGTGCTCTGCGCGCTAATATGCGTCTTCCTTTGGACTTTTCGATCCTTTAAAAATTAATAAATATTAGGCATTAATGGCCCATACTAAACCTAACTTCTCCAAAAACTTTCTTATTCGAAATGAAAGGGATCTACAATTTTAAGCCGTCTCATGACAATCGATACTCCCGGATGTTTGTCAGACGTTCGCAAGAGGTGTGGCAGTCGAAAAAAATTCAAGATGTTATTTGGCCCGGCGGGAATTGAGCCGGGGACCTTTCGATTAGTAGTCCGACACACTAACAACTGAGCCCGACCTTTTCGATTCTTCAGTCAGCCGAATTCTTCACGAGACCTTCATAACAATCCGTACAAGTTGGCGATTGTAAATAAACTCTCCAAACGCGACTTCAAATCTCGGGGAAACGCATGTGAGACGCTTCTCAAAAATGTTCCAGAGGACGCAATTGCTTTTTCCAGTGACGAAGCCCATTTTCACTTGAGTGGATGCGTCAACAAACAGAGCATGCGCTATCGGGCTAACACCGATCCCCAGAAATGGCATCAAAAGCCTTTGCATTCACCTTAAGTCACAGTATAGTGTGCAATTTCCTCAGCTGACATTGTTGGTCGCTGGTTTTTTGAAGAAAATGAGGTCACAGTGACAGTGAATTCAGGCCGGTGAATTAGACTTAGGGGACAATTGGTTCCAACTTCCAACAGGACGGAGCAATAGCTCACACTTCAAGAACATTGAGGGCTGTTTTAAGGAAACACTTTCCGGAGCACCTCATCTCAATAAAAGTTGATTTGGAGTCGCCAGCCCGCTCCCCCGATTTGGCAACATGCGATTTTTTTTGTGGGGTTTTTCTAAAATCGGCCGTTTACGTCAACATTCCAAGGACCCTTCAAGACATGAAGGCCAACATCCGAGCAGAAATTGCCAACATACCCGCTATTATGCTGGTAAGGGTCAAGACAAACCCCAGACAACGGCTTATTCAGTGTATGGACATTAGGGGGGCACCTACCCGATATGATTTTCAAAACTGTGTAAAACAAAACTTAGGATATGCACCTACCTACATTATCAGGAAAAAAATCTAATTCATAATGTGGGTTTTATTGCGTTTTGGAAAAAGAAAGTTACGTTACCGCAACGTGCCTAATATTAATTTAAATTTTTGGACTTTTTTAAAGCTTTTGACAATGTGAATCACTTAAAAAAACTGCGCAAAAAAACCTCTTTTCATTGTTTGATTTTTGGTTTAAAACCTTAGAAAGCAAGCCATCTCGACATGTCGTTTTTTAACCGATGTTGTTTTTACCAATCGTGTAGTTACTCAAAAGTCGATTTGGGCACGCTTTTTTCTATATATTTGAGGGTATTTTTATTTTGACTCACATCTTGTACCATACCTAAATATTGGTCGTTGACCCTTAAAAGTTACTATATTTGTGATCAGCATCGAAAGTTATGTCGATTTAGCCATGTCTGTCAATTGTCAATTTTAAAACCCTATTATTCGAGCTGGAATGCTGAGATTTGTAACATATATTCGCTATGGGCCCAAAATAATAAAATGTACCTATTTTTAAAACCCGCCCGCCAACACCACTATATAAAAAAAAATGTTATTGAGAAAGTCAATGTAAGTAAAAGTCCTATTCCTCGTAAAGTTTTTATATAAAATAATTCTTTATAATCCCTTCATACAAATTTTGTTGCCACGCGCACTTTTTTGGGCGTTGTTTTTAACCATAAACCTGTTTTTTTGATAAAATCCGTTTAAAAGGGTAGAAAAACAGTTATGTATACAAAAATATGTTCTCAATATCTTTCTTAACAATCCAACCGTATTTATATTGTTGCCACGCCCACTTTTTGAGTATAGGAATAGGGAGTCTAATAGTTCGCGCAAGTAGACTGTAGCCTTTCCTTATGTTAACTCTTTAATTGAATTTGCTCTAACTTCACATTTAAAAAGATGGCGGCGCCCATTTAAAATTACTGTAACTGAGAATGCGCGCGTTAGCCTCTATTTTGATTTCTATGCAAATAACCAATCCACAAACAGTTACCAGTCGTTTAACAGCTTGGGGGGTACATTGAGATACTCTCTCGAAGTTGACTATCTCATTATACCTCAGGCTGTTTTTTTTTTCTGTGATTCGATAACATTTTCCGTATTCTCCCGAATTCCTCATAAAAATATTCACGAAAAATTCACAACAGGAAGGTGAATTTTCGATTGTGATTTATGACAGTGGAAAGAATATTTCATAATTTGCATGTTTTTCCTTGGGATGTCTGTCAATCGGCAATGATAGTTTTTTTTCTCATTTTTTCAACGGTTTTTTCAATGAACTCAATTTTGTAAAGCGTTAACTTCATGAATGTGTGGCAAACTACCAAACAATAATGACACTTGCGAGTTGTGAGCGGTCTTGTGATTGTGACATTCTCACAAGGAGATCACGATTTCAATTGTTTTTGCAAGCCTCACAAGTTGAGAGGGTGCTTTGCGAGGTCTCAGTGAGGTTTGAGAAAATCAGAGGGGTTACATAAATCAAATAATTTTGAATGTTTTTTTTACCATCAATTAGTTTCTCCACATATTTTTACCACATTAACCTATACTTATTTTTTAACAAAAAATAGCTTGTTCTTAAATTTCATATTAAACCTTTTATTTTCACCAAAGTTTGTATTTTGATCCTTTCCTAAATTTGTCGAAGGTTACCCTGTTGGTAGGTTAATTCAGAAAGAAATATCATCAGCGACATAATAAGCAAACAAAAACCGTCTTAAAACAACATCAATCACTAAAGAAATCTAATGATGTATGTTCAACTGGAGCTGTTGAAAACTAAAGAAATTATTTCGCTGTCATCATGCTGTTAATGCGGAATTTGGCCATTGTCCGTAGTCCGTTAGTTCCCGTTAAGCTTTAACTTTTGTATAACCAAAGATTGATATGACACAATTGCCTTTTAAGTTTAGGTTTAAACTTATAACGATTATTCATTTGAACAATTTGCTCTTGCACCTACCAACTTAATTTGTTAAATTATTCATAAAGAAAGAAGGATCATTTTTCAGCAAATATGTAAATACGTATATTTAACATTTTGAATTCATAACTAAGATACTATTTGTATATTTGAGCTTTCTTTCTCAGCTCTACACTGTAAAATTGTAAAATTAGCTTAAGACAAACTTATAAGATATTGTATCTTACTGTTTTTAAGCATTCACAAGTAAATAAAAATAAAATAAAATAAATAAATAAAATAAAAACCATCAGCTACCAAAAAAGAAATATCGTAATATTATCATTTATACGTAATTTGCGATGATAACCTGGGGCAATGCACTTTCTGCTGAAAAATTAAAGCAAGATTGGCATACAAACACCCACTTTTATATTCAAATAATTAAAACCTCTTTAAATTGCTTTTAAATTGGCTACCGATTTGGTGGACTGGTAACCAATTTATTATCATGGGATTCCAAAATTTATTCGGAGTGTTTATAGTTCACTTGACAACCATTACTTCACTTCTTGGAGAGCTAAAAGTTTGAGTAAAGGATTTGGTCCGTTGTAATAATCATCATTATTAGGGGCAAAGGGGCAAACAAAGTCTCAATACGTATGCAAAACGTCCATAAGGCAGCTCTAAACAAAAGGCTTTACTGGAACTATAAAATAGACAACAAAATAATGAAAGCTACAAAAGCTCTATGAGCCAGTCGCCGAATGTATGGTAGAACCTAGGAATCTCTCCAAAGATCACCCACTGTATCTATATACGATTATGATAAGATCTATAGTTATATGCGCTTCTATAGTATGGTGGACTAAAGTCACACAAAAAATCGCAATAGAGAAGCTCAAAAAGGTGCGACGGCTTGCATGCCTAGGTATCTCCGTATCTCCGGAGCAATGCGAACCTGCCCAATAGCTGCCATAGAGGCAATCACAAGACTTACACCTCTCCACACATTGTGTATGAGTACAAAGTATCGATGCGCAATGCAGCAAGCTTAGTTCCGCTTAATGATATAAGTCTTACCGACCACTCGGAACTTATGACCCTTCTCGCTGAACTTGTGGAACTTGCCATGAACTGCGCGGTCACAGACCTCCCTCACAAGACATTATGCGGGTGGCAATGGTGCGATGGTAGTTCTGATTGTCAGGTCATGGGCTCGAATCCCGGCCCGGGCCATGATTTTAAATTTCACATAAATACGGATCTCCCGAAGCATTTTGGGTGCCACCCGTTGAGAAAAAACCCAACAAAAGCATCAAAAATTTCTTTCCTATCATCTTATTCTTGCGAAAATTAAGTAGCACCTTAAATCATGCAATGCAATACTTCATTGCTAGGTGCTGCTTACAGAAACCAAATTATGCTTTTATAAACCGTTTTCCACGGAAATTCCCAAAAGAGAATCCTGGGTCAGTAATAACCCACTAAATAGACACAACGTCATAAATTGGTATTCGGATTCTTCTAAAATGGAATCGGGTGTAGGAGCTTGAATTTATGGACCAAATACTTGCATCATAATATCTATAGGAAAAAGTCCCATTCAAGGCTGCGCCAGCCACATTAATCATCTGGTATTTAAGGCGCCACCGTCCACATATTCACGGACAGTCAAGCAGCTATAAATGCCCTTAGCTCGCATACCATTGACTCCAAATCAGACTTGTACTGTTTTAATACTCTTTAAACACTCGGCTCAAGGAACAAGACCCAGCTTTGAAGGTAATAAAAAGGCCAAGGAACTGGGCAGAAAATGCCAGAAACTGTTTTTAAAGGTCCCGAACCCTTAATCTGCACTCCTAGATCGGCAGATATTGCAGTTATAAAAAGCTGGGAATATATAAAATGTAACACCTATTGGCAGAGCTTCACAGGTATCCAAACTCAGTAGGTTATCTTCTGGTCACATCGGTTTACAATACCACCTTAACAAAATAAAAATAGTCGACTCTCCAGAGTGCCGGCTATATCTCGAAGAAGACGAAACAGCTGAACAAATTTTCTGTGAATGTCCAGCCCTCTGTGAAACTAGAAGGAAGATATTCTTCAGGGCACGAGGACATAAAAAAGTCCTCAGCTGATATAGCGTTATCGGCTTAATATGGAAAGTAGAAATTCTAATAGCCTTTATAGTTTCTTGCCAATAGGGTATCTACAATTGATCTTATAGGTCGCTGTGCCCTTTTCTTCGCCTTGGTGAGCCAGAAACTAAATAAAAAAAGGGTAATTCTTGGGGTAATTTGTACAAAGCTGTTTGACTTTGAAGTAGCCATACCCATTGTGATACGTAGAATATTTGAACGTTTTTTAACGATCTGATAGCACCTTGTATTTGGTATGTGTTTATGTATGAACCCTTTTTATACCCTTTCCTAAAAGTTTGACTCATAGCTTGTAACATGCCGTAAAGTTGGTCGAAAACCCCTAATTTCACTGATCAGCATCGCAAGTTATGTCGATCTAGCCATGTCCGTTCGTCCGTCACCAATTTTGAGGCCCCAAAATTCGAGCTTAAATTTGGAACACATAAATATGATTAAGTGTAAAGAATTTAAAAATCCGCCCACTATTAAAAAAAAATACTAGGTATCGAAGGAGTTGATAAAAGTAAAGTTGGAATGCAAACAAAGTCAGCAGACAAAGTCTTCCTTAACAGTTCGCCGATAGAAAATTGTTTGGCCACGCCCACGTTTTTGGGTCAATTTTGACCAAAAAAGGTTTTTTTTTTAACCGTAAAAAAAACGCTAGGTAACGACAAAATTCTGCTAGGCTGGCAAAACCACTGCGCAAGCTTCTCTATCTGTCCTATTCTTTACGGCTCTTTTGGAGAGGATGGCAAAAAGCATTCGTCCAGCCTCTCCTAAAAAAGGTGAATCTTCTTCTCCCTCCTTCTACCGACTAATTGCCTTGTCTTCTTTCCAAGGTCATGGAAAACGCTGATAAACCGTCAACTTATGAAATATCTTGAATCCCGAAGACTTCTTAATGACCGGCACTACGGTTTTCGCAGTAACACGTCCACCGGTGATTTGATGACATATACAACCGAAGAGTGGAACTAATCTCTTCACCAAGGTGGTGAATGTAAGATCGTTGATATTTGAATTGCATTTAACAGAGTTTGGCATCAAGCTCTCACATCGAAAATGCGTGTATATGGAATCGATGATACTCTTCTACAATAGAGTAGAAACTTCATTTCGGACAATTCAATTCAAGTTGTTTTGGACGGATTCAAATCTGCAACTCACCAAATAACTGTTGGTCTTCCCCAAGGCTCAGTTTTTTTGCCGACCCTCTTTCTATGTTAACAAATGATCTCCTGTCTGTAACTTCTAATCCAATTCATTCCTTCGCTGATGACAGTACCCTCAGCTTTCCATATTCCTTTCCAGGTTCACGCCCCTCATCTTCGGGTGTGGAACTAGAACGGCAACGTATGTCGAGCTCATTAAATTCCGATCTTGACAGCATAGTTCAGTGGGGTTCAACCAATAAGGTAAAATTGAATGCTTCCAAAACACAATACTGTCTACTGTCATAAAAACAAAACCCACACACACTGCCATATCCATGAATGGCCATTGCATCGCTGAAACCGAAAGACTTTCCATTCTCGGTATGTGTGTTAATGACAACCTTCGTTGGAATGACCACATATTCGGTGTCGCCAAAAACGCAGCGAAATGCGATGTCAGACATTTTTCACCCCCGCTTATCTGGCTTCAATTTTAAAAGCATTTATTCGTCCTAAATTTGAGTACAACGCTCATATCTGGTCTTGTGAACCAATAACCTATTTGGAGCTACTATGCACAATGCAAAAAACCCGAGATAAAACTTATAGGCGATCGAGATATCGCAAACGAAATAGAGAGCCGCATTCCACACTTAGAACATTTCAACCGCAATACCTGTCATGCCATGAATGCACATCAGCTCACGCTCGAGCCTTTTTTCGGACAAACAGTGATTTACAAAGAATCTTTCCTTGGCCGTTCAACAGGAGTGTGGAATGCTCTTCCCCGCTCTGTTTTTCCTACGTGCATCGGTTGCTCCTCTGTCACCCTTATCCCCATTTAATTAATACCCGCACTATGTGACTTTAAACATGTCCACATTATAAGGGCACCTAAATTCCGCTTAAACAAAAAACAGTTTGTGGCATTTTCTACAAAAACGTTGTTTTTTCGATTAATAACAGTAGAAAATAATGATTTAAACAGTGTTCTTGTAACAACTCGCCTAAATAAGCCAAGTCCACTTTTCTAATTTTGGTTCTTTTGTAAGAAACAAAAAATTATCCAAAATGGACCGGGACTCCCAAAGTTACACCCACTATTGGATAGGGTATCCAATAGTTCCCCAAGTGGACTGTAGCCTTTTTTTTATTTAAAAACAAAGTATAAATGAAGAATCAAATTTAAGTTGAAATAAACAACATATTATCTGTAAAATTGGATGCAGGAAGTATGCCAAGGAATTCTTCATATTAATATTGTAAATATGGTAATAAACAAAATGTTGCCATATAATTTTTCTAAAAATGACTAATACATATTATATAATGGATAAACAATTTCCCAATCAATGCGATCATCTTCAGTACCACACGCCGGAGGAAAGCCTTGGATGATGAAAGACCTAATAAGTTAGTTGATGCATAGAAGTTCATGAGCTTTGAAAATATTGATTATTGGGTCATTGTCCGAATTTGATTGCACCAAGTTTATCTTGTGCAGATATTTTATTTATGATCTCATTTTATGATCTCGTATCGTTGCTAAATGACTATATGTAAGTACGTAATGTTCATATCATGTGAGCGCAGTGGCCCAGTGCTTTTTGATACTGGTCGAGGGGTCTCAGCTCCACATCATGTCGGGACCCAGTAACAGCAAAAGTTCTCTACACTGTGAAAGTCTAATAAAGCTAAAAGAGTATCAATTGTGATGGCAAGCTTCTTAAACCTTCCGCCGCTTAAGAATTCATCAAAAAAAAAACTTGGCAGCACACACGCACCTATGACATGCACCGTGACACAGCTGTAAGTTGTAGTTAAGAAATTTGTATTGAAAATCCTGAAATTGAAAAATATATACTTCCGTCAATTGAAATTGATGCCAACATGTTATAAAAATATAAAAAAAAAACCATTCATTACTCTTATAATAAAGTTTGAAAAATAAGAATAATAAAATCACGAATAAAATATTCGGTGGAATGTCTCAGTGGTCGGTGGGATGTCAAACGTTGATATTTCCTGAAAAATTCATCGCAACAATTCATCAGAAACGAAGAAAATGGATTTTGGAAGCACTGTTTATCCCCGCTAAAGGAGTTAGTGGCGATAGCTATCTCCGCTAAAGTTAGCGTATATAGGATAAGTTGTTGTTGTATTTTACATGAAAATTTTAAATTATCCCTATATCCGCGTGCAAAAAACACGGCCAATATAACTTCATAGACACGAATGGCCTAATGTACCGCTAACACTTAATAAAAGGTCTTTCATTAGCGACTTGACAGCTTCAAACTCTCAGTGTGAACGCACCCTTAAGCCGATTACCGAACTGCCAATGTCAAACAATCATTATTTTCATCATGGTGAAGAACACGAAGGAATATCGTTTACAAATAATTAAAATTAACTATCGAAATTCCGAGTCGGCGCGGTCGCAACTTTAAGAGCGCTAACGCCAAATTTCGGCCGTATTCCTCGTGGCAGTAGACAAGCAATTCATAAACTAGTGAACAATAATAAGACAGAATATTCAATGCATGATGTTGCGGTGCCAGTGAGACTACGTTTTGCCCGAGGTGTGGAGAATATTGCTGCCGTCGCAAACCAGTCAAATCAGTAAATTTCACGGCTAAAGAATTGGGCCTCTCCCAGACCACATTATAGCGAATTTTGCGTGCGGATCTTGGCCTATACCCTTACAAGAACAAGCTGACTCCATAACTTAAGTCACTTGATCATATGAAGCGGTGTACGTTCTCGAATTGGGCTCTGGACATGATGGAAGAAAATTAAGAATTTCATCACAAAATCATCTTCAGCGATGAAGCGCATTTTTGGTTAAACGGGTTCGTCAATAAGCAAAATATGCATTACTGGACAGGTAAGGACCCTCATTTGCTTCTTGAAATAGCACTTCACCCGCAAAAAGTCACTGTTTTGTTCGGTTTTCATGCCGGTGGCCTAATTGGGCCGTTTTTTTTTGGTCGATGAAAATGACCGTCACGTTACGGTAAATGGTATTCGCTGCAGAGACATGTTGGAACGTTATTTCTTTGAACAATTGCCTGAATTGGACATCAGTGATATGTGGTTCCAACAAGATGGTACCACAAGCCAAACTGCAGGTGCAACAATCGAGTAATTGAAGTCTCAGTTCAGTGAACGTGCTATCTCGAGAAACGGTCTCGTCTATTGGCCGCTGAGATCGTGTGATTTAACGCCACTCGATTTTTTTTAATGGGGCTACATTAAATCATTGGTCTATGCCAACAACCTGGCGACATTAAAAGAGCTCAGAGCCAATATTGAACGGGAAATAGCGGCCGTATTGGTCGAAATGTGCGGCCTAGTCATCGAAAATTGGGCTCAAAGTATCGGCCGCAGCATACGTTCCCGTGGGGGACATATGAACGAAGTCGAATTTTATTCATAAATGTTTGATAGAAATTCAATCGAATGCATTTTTTTGTGAGATATGTCAAGTAGTTTGCATTTTATTTAAAAAAGAAGTTGTCAAGTCCCTAATAAAAGACCCCTTATTTATTTATATTGGATGTACAAAGCATCAATTTTGATTACACAATTCCGATCAGATATTTACTTCGCAGTGCATTTGAAAAGGCATTTTGAAATTTAGGCGCATCATCGGAATGCAGATAATCTAGATCTAGACCTTTAGTCACATAGATTTGCCTTTAAACTTATAAATGACAGCACTTTTTCTCTATTTTACTTGATGCATCTTTTCGAGATGCGTTCCCATTTCATCTAGTTGTATAACAAACCCAAGCTTCAAATATTGGTGTTGCCATTGCTTCCTTAGTCCATAAACCTCATGAAACCTTGAGTCAATTTTCGCCTTTCCCCAAAAATCTCAAATCAAATGGCGATTTACCATCGCCTACCATCAAACATCTCAAGAGATACTTCGAACTTTGTTAACATTTAAACCTATTTCTAATAGCTTTTGTCATTAGCAGTATCACCTTCTACGATTTCATTGCATTCATGCACCGGTACTTATGCCTACTCTCATAAATTAAATGAAAACCAAACAAACTCCACTGAACTCTTTCGAATACTTCATCCGAATTTAAAAATCGTGGGCGAACAATAAAAATATTACTCACCAAACTGAAGTAAAGAAAATATTATTTTCATGGAGTAATAGGCTGCAGCTGTTGTAAAATCAAAATCGTAACAAATGACTGATTGGAACAAAGTAGGTATAATATTAATGTACACAGTGACGCCACTAAACTAATAGCCACCATCAACAGCCAAGGTCAAGGGCTTAACAATGCCACATTCGAGTGATTCAAATTCAAAAAAGTTATTTGAATTCAAACTTGACTGCGCTCAATAACGCCAGCCGCAGTCACCGCAACCGAAGCGATTCCTCCAACCAAATGCTTTTTAAATTCAGCGCGCTCGCTTGCTAATGCGATTGAATTAAATTTTGCAAATTATTTCTTTCCAAATTGCCACCATTCCATCATCATAGAGATTGACTCTCGCGCATCGTTGAGTCGATAAATTGCGTAAAATGTACATAAATTGGTGAAATATATTTTTTTCGATTTAGATATTGTTATAATAATAATTTATTTCTTCTCGAGCTGTTGTGACGTTATCTGCGAGCATCTAATCGTACAAACAAAGCCTGGGAGATACTCTAGTAAATGTATCTGACATATCTGATGATTTTTTCTTATTTTGGATCGGCATCGACATCGGCGTACCGCACTGTAGAGGGATGTGGTAAGCATTGAAGAGTATTGCATAACACGGCAAGTCTGAGAGTTGGTCGAATTACTTGATCGCCAAAGCATATTTTATAACACCTACATGGGATATGCCATGCCATGCATCGCATGGTGGGTTTAAAACCAACGTTCGGATAGATGCTGTCAGTGGAGAGATAGAGCAAGCAACCTGCATACTTCACTTGTAATTTTATTTAAATAGATACATACCTACATATTTTTATTACAATATTTTTCCTACGAAAATACAATTAAATTAAATCTAATGTGGAAGTTTTTCAAGTAGATAAGTAAATAATTATATCGTCGATGTGCGACGAATATACCACAAGGTAGTAATTGAACGTACTGACTAGCAGCAAATGTGAACCGCAAATGAAAGCCGCAGAGTATGATATAAGATTGTATTATTGGTTTTTTATATTTATTATTTATTATTTAAAAATAGCTAATGGCAGTTTTGAATTTGTTTTTACAAATAACTCATTAATATAAATTATATTATGTGTCTAAGAAAACCGCAAAAAGGTAGTTTCTGTAGCGGAGCCTATGGCGTTTGTTGTTTGGTGGTTAGATCCCTACACATAATAAAATCAATTCACAATCGATATTACGTGGCGCCGATCGCTATTGGTGCCTTAATCCGAATTTACCTTCTATATTTCCTTTATGGCAAAGTTAAAATCGGAATTAAAGGGATCGTAATACTACCACTTGGTTTTCTTCTCTGTTTCGAATTGTCAGCCAGTTAGCTTGTGTTAAAAACCGCCGGATGTTGTTCCAATCGCAACTCTCTTCGATCTGCTCGAGCTGGGAGACTGCGTAAGCCCTCTTCTTTCTACACATTATCGTCTTCTCCTCCTTCTCCTGGCTCAATACTCTTCCCTTGCTGTCCTTGATTTGCAGCGTTTGCAGATGTGCAAGTTCGTCCACCATTTTCCAGTCCATGTTTGATCCGTCTGTGAAGATGGATATCGATTTCCTTTTGTCGGTTCATTTACATTCCATTCCTCCCTGTTCGGAAGTGAATAGAGACTCGTCTTTCAAGTCTAGATACGGGGACATTTTTTTTTTTTTTTTTTTTTGTCGGGGTGTGTGAAACTTTCTGCACTGGAGCACTCAGACTCAATACTGGTCCATTGTACTAGCAGGCAGACACACCACATTTTACTGTGGGAATTTACTCGTTTTTCTAAGAAAAACGAGAAGGCGCTTCAATGATAAGGAGCTTAGGTTTACAGCACTCACCATATCCGCACCAAATACCTGCCACCTGATACGAGCAAAAGCAGGACAATCACAGAGGAAATGTTCCGCAGTGTCGTCGCTTTCTCCACAGGCTTCGCAGTTGGTGGCCTCGCACCTTAAGGTGTTTTGCAAAAGCGTAGTGTCCCGTAAGAACGCCAGTAGTCTGTCCGCAATGTTTTCTGTTGAGAGACAGCAAGAATGCCGCGGATTTCCCACAGACGTCGGGGAGCATTTGCTTAGTCTGTCTGCACCCTGGAGAGTCATGCCAACGGCGATTGTGTTTATAGGAAACCCAACCGTCAATGGAAGCCCTGACCGAGGACTGAGGCAGACAGATCGTTGGTTCAGGTCCTGAGAAGTCCCCCTCTGAGCCTTGTCTAGAAAGCTCATCGGAGATCTCATTTCCCGTGATCCCGTTATGACCCGGGTCCCAGACAAGTTTAAGTGAATTCAGCCTTCCGACCGAATTCAGAGATATCCTGCATTCACGTACTATTTTGGAGGTAGTTAAGGGTTTGAGTAAGGCCTTAAGCGCAGCCTGACTGTCGATACAGACGCAGACACTTCGCCCCCTCCACCTGTTCCTCGTAACATAGTCCATGGCCATTAGGATAGCATAAGTCTCTGTTTGGAAGGCTGACGCATATTTGCCTAACGGAAAGAAAAGGTTCAATAGTGCCTCTAGGCCGGAGCCAGGCGTGCTGGTGAAGGCCCCCGTGCAGCCGAGACATACCTGCCTTTGGAGTTTGGCAAAAGCAGCAGTGACGTATTTACGTGAAAGCTTATTCCACCAAACAACCGATGCGTATGCTATAAATGGTCTTATCATAGCCGTATAAATCCATAGGACTCTTTTCGGTGATAAGCCCCATGTCTTGCCGAAAATGCCTTTGCACTGCCAGAAAACAGACAGCGCCTTGGCAGTCTTCAGCTCAACATGTTAGGACCAAAGAAGTTTGCTATCCAGGATGACTCCCAGATACTTTGCTTCATTGGAGAGTTGGATTGTGACGCCTTTTAGCACTGGCTGAGTCAACCCGACCAGCTTCCTCTTTCTCGTTAAGAGAACAACCTCAGTTTTAAGAGGATTGACCGAGAGCCCATTCCTAGTGCACCATTCGTCGATCACGTCAAGGGCCGCCTGCGCCTTGGCGCATACAGTAGCTAGGCATGATCCAACAGAAAGCACGGCAACATCATCCGCGTACGCCTGAGCGTAAATATTAGAACTGTTGAGTGCGTTCAACAGAGAGTCGACCTGCATACACCACAGCAGTGGAGACAGGACGCCGCCTTGCGGGCAGCCCCTGTTTACCCCCGCCATAACATAGCGGCCACAATCCGCATCCGCAACCACCGTTCTATTCATTAGCATTGCTTTAATCTACAACACCAATGCTTCGTCTACTCCGTGTTGTCTGGCGGAGCTGCATATGCTATCAAAAGTCGCATTGTCAAAAGCACCCTCAATATCGATGAAAATGCCCATCGCGTATTCTTTTCTGTCAAGCGCGCCCTCAATTCTACCAACTAGATTTTGGAGCGCAGTCTCGCAGGATTTTCCGCGTTGATAGGCATGTTGCATCGGAGATAGTGGGTGCAATCGCAAAGCACCTTTGCGCATGTGAAGCTCGACCAGCCTTTCCAAGCTTTTCAGCAAGAAGAAAGTCAGACTGATTGGTCTGAAGCTCTTGGTGAGCGAGTAGTCACTTCTGCCAATTTTTGGTATAAATGACACTCTAACTGTACGCCAGGGTGTTGGAATGTATGCCAGTGCTAGGACAGCGGTGAAGATTTTCTTCATAGTCGGTAGCAACTGGTTTGTACACTGTTGCAGCATGGCTGGGTATATTCCGTCCGTACCAGGCGACTTGAAGCCGTCAAAAGACGCAAAGGCGTATTTAATGGCCTCGTCCGTCAGCACGGCCTTCGCAATATACCAGCTACGCCGAGTTGTTTGTTTTGGCTCACTCATAGTCTCGGTAATCGGGGCTGGTTGTGAACCAATTGTAATCTGGTTACCCGGAAAGTGAGACTCCAGCAGATAACTAAGAGTTTCCGCTTTCGTCTCAGTGAAGGTGCCATCAAGTTTTCTAAGTGAGTCCAGTTTGGCTGGTTTGCCCTTTTTCAGAACTTTAACCAACCTACTAGTTTCACCCAGTGTTTCAATCTTTTCGCAGAAATTCCTATAAGAAGCACTTTTCGATACCCGAATTAGCCTCTTATATTCCTTCTGCTTCGATCGGTAGAGATTCCAGTCTGTCTCTAAATCAGTCTTGAGTGACCTATTTAGAAGCTTTCTAGCTTCTCTACGAATTCTTTGCAGATCCGAGCTCCACCAGGGAACCGGCGTTCTGCCAGGGGGTTTACTTACTGGGCACGTCAGTTCGAAACAGCTAGTAATGGCACTATTCAGGTTTTGAACAGCATCCTCTACCTTTTGTCTCGTCCTGAGTTTGGTTGGAGTTTTGAGAGTTTTTCCCATTTCCTCCCTGAAGCGTATCCAGTTGGTTTTTCTTGGAATCCTCCTCTCTTGCAAAGTTATGGCTTCGCATTCGATTTGGAATTCGATACATCTATGATCTGAGAGGGATGCCTCCGAAGAGACCCTCCAGTTGCTAATCACCTTAAAGTATCTATTTGATAAAGTCAGGTCGATCACCTCCTGTCTTCTTGACGTCACAAAAGTTGGTTGCGAGCCAACATTGTTGATAGTAAGATCAGATGATAGAACGAAATCCAGGAGGTGGTTTCCTCGCATGTTGCATTTGCTACTGCCCCAAACAGTGTTTTGAGCGTTGGCATCGCAGCATATAACTAGGCCCATCTTCCTGGTGTCGCAATAGTCTATGAGTTCAGCAATTGCCTTGGTGGTGGAGACGGGGACATGTAGTCAGAGTTGACTTTGTTCCCTAGGTACATGTTTAGAATCAGTGCATGTCCTAAATGACTCGGGTTCCAGCTATTTGTAAGGCTGATCCTCAAGGCACTTTTTCCAGCCAATTCCTGCATGTATAGATCCCGGGTGGCAGATTGAGAATTGATTCCAGGCCAGCGGTTGGTGTTGTTATCATTGCACTAGTTGGTTGTCCTTAAACATGACAGTCTTTATTTATTTTTTTCATCACCTTGAGATTGGTAAGCCAGACTGAGCTGCTGTATATGAGTTTTGGTCGCAAGATTGCCGTATACAGCCACACGATTTTTTTTTTTGAGATACGATTGCATTTGCAGAATGCATTCACAGCACTTTTACTAACTCTGTCATCGACACTTGGCTTCCAACTCAGCTTTCTGTCGAGGATAATTTCTAGATAATCCGCACTCTCCGCCACAGTTAGACGTACTCCCTCAATCGCTGGTGGCTTGAATTGTGGTATGTTTCTTTTGTTAGTGAACAGCTCCAGTTCAGTCTTTTTTGGATTGATCCCAAGAGTGAATAGTTTTCCCCACGTACTTAGTGTCCGTGCAGAGTTTTCTAACAGTTCGCTTAGAGTTGTAGGAATTTTCCAGTCGCAAGCAATACTACGAGTATTTCAATAACGACGGGAATCCAAAAAGGGGTTAAATGACTCCACCTGGTGGTGTGCCTCTGGAGGCAACAACTCTTAGCTCAATATCGCCTAGTGTTTTTTTTGTTATACCTCTTTCAATGAGCAGGCTCATAATCACCTTTGTGAGAGACCGATCGACGTTGGAATTCTGAAATGCTCTTTCCACCGCACTCGTATTCACATTGTTTAATGCTTTTTCGATATCTATGCGATAAAAACTCTGCAAGTGTGTACTCCTTGTCCTTAAGAGACTTTTATGCTGACAACGTCGTGTAACGCTGTTTCTACTTCTTTGCCTTTGATTTTAACGTGTTGGGGAGCAGAGATTGCGCTATAATCCGAATAAATATGTTTAATAGTTTTTCAAAAGTTTTCAGGATGAAAGGCGTAGACTCAGTGGCGGATCTAAGAGGGGGGGGGGGGGGGGGGGGGTATCGGATCCGGACCCCCCCAAGGAAGTCCGAACCGACCTGAATCTGAAATGCTGGTATTCTGCAGCCGAAAATTTGCATATTCTATTTTACGATTCGAAAATCCAAAAAAGATTGTAATGTGCAAATAAATGATTTCTCGTATTTTGTCATGCATAATATTATTATTATTCAATTCATGTTACTACAACATATTAGCAATAGTGCGAAATCTAGAGAAAATCTCAATCGTTTTTAAAATTTCGCGGTTTTTTGAAGAATTCTTGCAGAATTTCGTCTTCCGTTAGTCCAATTTCAGGATGGATACTCAAAGAAGCGAGTCCATTCAGGCGCTCCCGTCCTATTGTACTTCTAAGATAGTTTTTTATTCTTCTTAGGCTCGAAAATTATCGTTCTGGAGCTGCTGTTGTTACGGGTAACACTGCCAATACTCGTAAGATCGTGTTCACGTTTTTGAAACATTTTTCATTGATAACCTAAGAAATAACGTAACCATTGAAAGTTAAGTATTCGATGGGTTATAGAAACTGATTCTGGAAGTAAAAATTCCGATCTGAAGTTACTCACTGATAGTGCATCGAGCGCATTTTGAATATCTTGATCAAAGATCCGTTGCCTCCACATTCTGATCGCTGAGATAAAATTCCTTTCTGAACAGTCCAATATTTCGTCATAAAACTTGTAAAGATCTGCTCATTTTTGCTCATCAAATTCCTGCTTGGAAGGAAATAGTTGTCCGAAACTGTGGAAGATCGATTTGTGTTTTTCGAACCGACTTTGGCGATCAAAAATGTAAGTATCAAGGAATGGAATGTAGAAGGCAATTCTGTAATAATCTTCGACATTTTGTGTTTCAACGCTGCAACGGTTTTTCTGTTGACTGCAACGACGAGGCAATTTCATATTAAGAACAGTTTTCAAATACATTGTCGTAAATGATACAAAAATTTGAATCAACGTTTTCCCGCTTTTCCTTGATATCATTCGTAGCATCATCAGCTAATTTTGTGGCTTCTCCTAGATCTTGATTTTTCGTCTGCAATTCCCGACTCAGAGGCAAGACGATAGAATTGATCGATTCCATTATATGACAGAAGATTTGAAATGCGATTTTCAAAATCGCGGTCAAAAGCTGAGAAGCTTTTTGTGAAGTATCTCGATCTTTCCACTTTTTTATTTCTTCAAAGCTTCTATAACGGCCCTTTGAAGTTCGAGGTGAGTTGAAAGTGCTTCATGAGACTGAGCCCATCTTGAAACAGCGAAAGAATTCAATTTTTCTTTTCTCCGGTCACTCTTTTTCGGCATTTTCAAAATGTCTTCCTTTAAAATGCTTTGCCTCTTCGGCCAGTGGAAAAATGCTTCTATTGCTCCGATAGTTCCTAACGCATTTTTTATACCCGAAACTCCGCAAGCGGCATTGATGACCAAACTGAAGCCATGCGCGGCACAATGAACGTAGATTGCAAGAGGAAAATGAGATCTGATAGGGGCTTGTACTCCTTTGACTTCGTCACTCATAACTGGTGCATATACAAGGTGGCGCAAAAGTAATCCTCCTATCAGAAAATGCTATAAATTTTGCAATTGGGGCCCTAATGTCAGTTCTGTTTTGACATTTGTGTAGTAAACACATGCGAAAAACACGTTAATAAACAATGTTACGCTACACTGCTCCAGAAAGCGGAATATTGGTGACTATTTTTTTCATTTTTTTTTTAAATTACAGCCAAAAAACATCGGAAGGTTATTTTTGCGCCACCTTGTATATATCTGTGTAACAAAAAATTATCGACACTCTGTCGCGAAGTAGATGTTCCGATTTAAAATTGTTTGTAGTGGTAACCGTGTGTCCACACAAGCGGCACTATCGTAGTTTCATGCAAAATTTATCAAAAGAATGAGAAAATGAGGTTAAGTTAGCTCATGACAGCATACATTTTATGGACCCCCCCTAGTAGAGATCCTAGATCCGCCACTGCGTAGACTTGTCAGTCTGAAGTCTTTGGCATTGATGTGACTATATTTAATTGCCTTGGGAATGAATACCATCTTGACTCCACGCCAGGATTTTGAAATGTAGCCGCATTCATAATTGTATAAAAAGCCGTTTGAGAACCGGTATGATTACGGTCTTTGTCTTCTGGAGCATAATTGCAAAAATCTCATCTCTATATAATTTATCAATTGCCCAGCTTAGCCTTTCCTCGGTTATAACTCCTTCTGGAACTGTTGATTCAGTTATTGGAGATTTATCTACCTCTATATTATTACTTTGACTTGGAGTGCACACCGGAAAGTGTGACTGTAATAAAAGCTCGAGGGTCTCGGTGCAGGACCGTGTGCAGTTCCCGTAGCTGTCGTTGAGAAAACCTGGAACAGAGGGCTGTTTGGACAGAATTTTCCTAAGCCTGGCAGATTCCGTAGTGCTTTCTATGTCACTGCAGAATGTGTGCCAAGCCGTGCGTTTAGCACTTGCTATAGAGCTCTTGAATTTCCTTTGACTGGCCTTGTACAGGTCCCAGTAATTTGCCAGTTCCAAAATTGTTAATATCTTTTTATCGGTCGAGTAAAAGTATACATAGTAGTAAAAGTAAGCGAAGTTATCGTTAATCGCAGAATTACACTTAACCTTGGACCTAATCCTAACGATCGGTCTACAAGAGTGGTCAGACGTCAGAGCTTCTGGATAAACCGCGATGTTGAAAACCAAGCATGTAATGAGAGCATGGTAGCACAATAATTGTGCCGATCAAATTCATAAAGCGTATATTTTCCTGGCAGAATTAAAAATATTGTTAATTTGTTCGGTTATTATGTTCTTAAATTATAATAAATAAAAAATATTTGTTCTAAAATATTGACGAATATGATAGAAAACCTATACTTATTATCGGCAGTGTATATCGAAATGTACAAGTACATGACAAAAGCGAGAAAACAACACAAATGATGCACTTGGTATTTAAAAACGTGGCTTAACGAAAAGGTACAAGAATATGAAAATGATTCAATATTACCCGCACAAATGTGTTATACGGTTTTGAAAAGGACGAAATGGTTTTATATTCTTCTTCTTTCTTTTCATTAACGGCGAGGTTATGATCTGGATAAAAGGGTTCAGAATTCTCTGTCCGCCTGTTTTGACTATTACACGTGCTTCATAATAAACTTAAAACTTACAACTGCAATATCATCATTAATTTATATTGGCAGGTCTTCATATCTACATGTTGGATGTGAGCTAATTTTTGTTTTTTCGTTACACATTGACTGATCCCCCACTAGGCTTTGATTTCTAATAATTTATGTGTATTTGTGACATTTGACATCCAATAGTGTCAATTGTTATTAGTAGCTTCTGAAATTCGCGGTTCGGAGCCATCGTTAAATTGTAGGTCCCTTCCACTTAGCACACGCAAATGGTTGGAAAAGCTTGGTTGTAGGCTGTAGGGGCAGTTAACGCCTTATTTTTTTCTTTTTTCTTCTTCATTAATTATGGCACGTAAAATTCAACGTCGACTTAACCATGAAGTTTTATATTGACACGAGTGAAAAGAGAGAAGCAGATTGCAATCAACCCGAGCTCCAGCATCTCGAGGTCGAATTGGAAAATAACATTCAACTGGAGCAAACAAAAATCATACGTTGCATCTCATTGCACATTTCCGACAGTGTCCTCCACACCTTTCACTTTTCAGTACCTACCAGATTCATACGCGTATGTACATCAATCTTTTCCTGAAATAGTTTTGCTTTCGTTAAAAAAACTATTTTCCTCTTTTCTGGTTTTTAAAGAGAAAACATATTAAAAATGCAACTATCCCCAGTAGCCATTGCCAAATGAATTTTATATTTCCTGCGAAACCCATAGGTACATCAATAAAAAATATATGCGATAGTTATAGATTTTTACTTGGGCATATTCCTTGAAAGCAATACTAGTTACGAGCACCTTCCAGTTATGTAGTTGCATCTGGTAATGTACTAGCCACAAGTTTCGGTCTTGTTTGACGTAACCTTGCAACGCGCCTTTCTTGCCTTAACAAGCTCGTTTGCAAATAAAACACCCAACAGTTTTTCGACTGGTTAATCCGCTCAAGGCCATCAGATTTTCTAGTCAACATTTCAACCGAATCGACTTTATTTTTCCACCGAAAATTATAATAATTTTTCCCACCCACTGCGAAGATACGAATATTGCGTTGCTGTTTATCCAAATCGGAATACCACATAAATTATTCTTCAAATCAACATGGTGTGCAAGAAATTAGCTTTTATTTAATTTCCGTCTGTTGCGTGTCTTTTCCAAATCAAAACTATGTATTTAGGTAAAAATGAAGGAAAAAATAAATGAGCAACAGAAAAACACATCAGCCAGCAGCCAGGCACTTCAGTGTTCAGTCACTTCATTCAGGGAAAAGGACAGGTTTACAGTGCATTTTATTATTTACTACTCTGCTCAATGGAAACATCCGGAGATCGGTGATCAAATCCATAACACCGCTTTAACGAACAGCAGCACAGATCAACGACCAGTTGCATCAGCTCTGGAGAGTGAAAGTTTTTCCCTCCTGCAGCAGTATTTGCCGTTACACTTCAATTTAGGTTACACCAGATTGCTAGCCGTCAAAATAAGGGCAATACCAGTTTGGCTATCCTTTCGATCAATGGTTACGCATTCGGTTTCTTGAAATGCAAGTCAGCAATCTGTTGCCACGAATGACTGCAAAATGAAAGCGTTAATTGGACAGAACCTATTAGGTAATGGCTTGTTGATTGTTGTGTGCGAAAACGCGTTTTATTTACTTTCCGTCAAAATATTTCAGCACTTTCGATTTTGCTAGCGCTTTGGTCACGCACTTGATTGTTTTGATTAAAACCACAATATGTAAGCATTCGACTATGGAAAACCATAAAAAGATTATAATATATTAATATGACTCTCAAGGCACCGCGCCGACCGTGTCGGACAAAATTAATCATACCCAAGGCAGTGTTTTTACTCGAGAATGCGTTGCAGTTTTCGTATGCATGACGCGCCAGTTTCCTTTTCTATTTTGAATGCTACATATTTTCTAAGGTGAGGTATAACGATAATTACTGTATTGAGTTAAAAATAGCCCCCTAATGTCTGGACGTCAGTTGACAGTTTGTGAATATCAATCCAGAGAATGACATTGTGCGGGTGCCAATTGTGAGCATGACTGTCTGAATTTGTGCGCCGGAAGCGATCGATTGATGTTATTTGCAGAATGCATACGACAACCCGACCTTCAGGTTCCATAAACTAACTTCGCTGAATAGTTGGAATTTATTGTAAATTCCTCCTTCAGACTCCTAATTAGGCGGCACAAAGCGTTTGCATCAATATGGTGCTGCGCTAGGCATTTGCATACCTCATGCGGACAATGAAGTTGACGCTTTTCAAAACACACACTTGTCAAAAGGGCCTGTCACTTAGTGTAACTAGACTGGCGACATTTATGCTTCTCTGGGGTTTTGTCCAGTCATCGTTGTCATTTAGTAAATAATTCTTCAAGACATGTAGCAAGTCTTGTTATTCAAATTGTGTCGTCTTGTTTCGATTTTGTAGGTTTTGCAGTTTTCAAGGAGGATTCCATGTCACAAAAAGAGTTGTCTTGTAATGTTTGAGCCTGTCACTTGGCATCAAATTGACATTTCAAAAGTATATCGGCGGATGGCAAAGTTGTATGCAATCAAGGGATTACGTAATGATCATGATTGTGATTTAAAGTTATCTGTTAGCATTGCCAGGGGCTATAAAATGCTTTTGAGATTGACCTCGGCTTGGCTCTCGATACATTTTTCAAGCGGATACCAATTATTTACTGAATGCAATATCACTGGCCAGTAAAACGAGATATTTGTGTTACTGAATGGCTGTAAAAGATACCACATTCTATTTTATGCTACACTTTTTTCGCATCGTTCTGTAGACTTTCATTCAAAAGGCTTGAAATGAGGTAATAACGACTTGATACGCATTTAATTATCTGGCGAAATTGAGAGTCCGTCATTAAAAAACAACATAACGAAGTACAGCTGGCAAGAGGTTGTGGTTTGGATTGAACGATGCTGATGCTAGAGATAAGATCCAACCAAGACTATTTATAGTGGGAATATAGGATTGCGTGAGCATGAACAAATCATTTTTTGTGGTCGTAGGAGCTATAGCATATATATACATACTTAAGTAGGAAACGGAAATATATAGTATTAAGCAATTGGTCAGTGAAGAGACATAGACAAAGCGGTAGTCTGCAATAAAAGTGTATCTAAGGGGAATCCAATTATGCTCAGATCAACTTGATTGGAATTATGTGGCTGAAACCATGATTGAACTTTTGACTTATCTTAATCAAAAGCAATGGTTGATTTTAAACTTGATTTAATTTCAAATAGCCTGAGGGGGATTTGCAATTATTTTTTATCTGTTGTTATGTTACGAGTAGCTGAAGCCTGAAGGTATGCTCGACTTCCGTAAAGTCAATCTTGAAAGACGTGCCTGTACAGGTTAAAGGGCACATACTTTTACAAAGGCCATGGTAAATTATGCCTATATAAGTAGTTTATGCAAGTGCTCTTAGGTATTATCGTGAATACACACAATCAGTATAAAATTAAAAGTTATGGGCTCAAGGAAAACAAAATGCAAATATCATCAAAACGAAACTTGCTTTTTGTATTGCAATTTCGAACTAAAAACTATCACGGTGCAGATCATATTGTTTTGATGACATAAAAATAATCTATAATGATGCAAAAAAACATTTTCCATCGACTAATACATGATATGATGATATCAGCTTGCAGAATCTGCACATACAGTCACTGGCAAAATTATTTACACATTGCATTGCTCGCACGTTAACCAACCTATAAAGCTGGAGAACTTTTGAGATAAGAACAAATTGTTTATTAACTTTTCTCATTTTTGATGTTTGCAGTTTTATTCAAAAAGTTAATAAAAAAAGTTAATCAAATTCCAACAAGTAACTGTTAAAATCATACAAAACTAAGTGGCACAATTATTTACACACTCATCGAACACAGTCAAAATTATTTACACAAACCCAGTTTTTTTCATTTTCACTACATCTGGAAGCGAAAAAGAAAATATTTTTAAGTTTGAAATTAACGGTTATTTAAAGTAAGTAGTGTTAATAGGTTGTGTTTCCTCCTTTTGCCGCAATAACTTCTGCAATGCGTCTGGGCATTGAGTCTATTAAGCCAGTGGCTCTACTGGAATGGCACTCCAAGCCGTTATAAAGTCCTTCTACGTTTAATCTGCAGTTCTGCCAATGTTTTCTGGAATTTAAGATTTTACTATGTGCCAAGGGTTTTCTATAACATTAAGGTCAGGACTTTGCGGGAGTCATTTTAAAACTTTTTGACACACTTCTGCCAAATACTTTTTAATGTTCCAGGCTGTGTGTATCGGCGCATTGTCATGTTGAAGAATAAAATCGTTCCCTATATTTCTTGAACCAGCGACCAGTGCAACATCATTTAACATTTTCAAAAATTGTTACTGTTTCATGTTATCGGAGCACCTTACAAGCGGGCCCACTCCACTATTTGATAAGCAACCCCATATCATTATCTTGCCTCCTTTGGAATGTCGTGTGGGTTGAGTTACGGGTTGTTTGGCCTTCATTTTAGGGTTGGAATAATAAAACTTACGCCCATAGGTACCGTCCAAGGAACAAGCTGTTTCATCCGTCCAAAGAATGCTTCTCCAAAACTCTGGCGTTGTGCACCCTTGCAAATTGTAGCCTAACTTGCTTGTTTTTGGGTTGTTATATGCGGCTTTTTCTGGATAACGTAGGCATTTATTCCGTTTTCTTTTAATCTTCGTCGCAATGTTCTCTCACTCATAGTATTTTTTTACACTTTCACATTCGTTAAACTTAGAATTTATATTATAAATTTTTTTCCGGCTGCAACCATATTTTTAGAGAGTTATACTGCCGAAACACCCCCCTGGAATTCTGCAATAATGGCCGCTCTTTTTTCAAGGGACAGCTCAATAGTTTTTGCCATCTCGTACAAACTTTCTCTAGAATAGACCTAGCAAAACTGACCGCAATATTTGGACACAACGCAAAATATCAATTAACTAAAGAAATTTAGAACCGTTACTTTCCCATTGCAGTTATTTGCACTTGTGTAAATAATTTTACCTGTGCTCGATGGATGTGTAAATAATTGTGCCAATTAGTTTTGTATGATTTTAACAGTTACCTGTTGGAATTTGCTAATTTTTTTTTGTTTACTGTTTGAATAAAACTGCAAACATTAAAAATGAGAAAAGTTAATAAACAATTTGTTCTTATTTCAAAAGTTCTCCAGCTTTATAGGTTGGTTAAAGTGCGAGGAATGTAATGTGTAAATAATTTTGTCAGTGACTGTATGTTCCGCCATATTTTGTTTCTGCCAAATCGTTTTGTAACTTGCTACAGCATGTTTTTTTTGCTGAAATCCAAGGGTCACCCGGTATCTACTAGTGGGTACGTTCTTTCCTGAACTGCCCACTGCAAACTGATATAAAATAAAGGGTTCTTATAAAAAGTTTTTAACTAATTTTCCTCAAGGCGTGGATCCAGTGGTCCTCAATGAGGTTACACTTATATCGAGGTAAGTCACGCAGCCCGCACCTTGAACAAATTACTCTTTCTAATGAAATTGTTAATACCAGCCGTACAGGCATTGTAAAGATCATTTAGATTGTGGAAGGGGTATTGATCCAAATAGTCCTCCTAATGTTGGCAAGTGTGGGACACGTGCACGAGAAGTGTAGAACTCTTTCCTCCTATTCCTCCTCTCTACAGCTTCTGCAGAAATCGTTGTAAGGGATGCTCAGTCCAGCTTCCTATCGCACAGTACCCAGTAATTTTGTAAGTCAGGGTGGAGAGGGTTCCTCTCTTATGTTCTAGAAGTCCGTTAGACACTCTCTGGTTCAGCTTTGAACATAGTTGTCTAGCGGTGCTGCACTGGCTAAGTGGGTTCCATCAAGAATTCATTTTTTCAACGCATCGGCGTGGATGAGGTACCTAACATACGACATTGGTACCTCAATGTTGTCTATGGCTATGCCATTTGTACCGGAGCCTCTTCTAGCTTATAAGTTAGCTTCAAAATTCGCTTAGACATCGGTATGACCTGGTGCACCGTAAAGGGGGATGTTCACCTGTCTATCTCGTTAAGAGATACGTAGCAGTCTTTCACTGGCTTGAATATTATTGTTCTGGATGTAAGGTCTTTGATAAATGCCGGATTGTCGATAGATACCCTTTTGTGGTATGGCATTTACCGTCAGCCGTCAGGAGACTCCGGTTGTGAGTTCTTTTTGGGTCTAATTTTGATTTAATTTTTAATTTTGGTGGGGGCATACACCCCCATTTATTCAGCTTAATACAAGCTTTAGGTCTTAAAAACTAATTACACTAAGACTTACAGCTAGGGCTTAAAAACTAATACTTAAAACTAATTAGGTGGATGGTGAGGGGTGGAGGAGGGTAGATTTGAGGGAGGAAGTGCAGTGATTAAAATCAAAGAGGAGGTGGTTAGAATTGACCTTCTGCAACATACGGGATATCGGCTCGTTCAAGCAGTACGACGTGCGACGGGTGGGAAGATAGAAAAGAGGAGGGGATCTTAAATTCCGAGGGTTAGTGTTAAAGGCAATGTAGTTCAAAAGATAGGAACAATCAACGGAGCAAGTGAGAAGACGATGTATAAACAGAATGTCAGCCACATCTCTTCTTTTTTCAAGGGTCTGAAGGTTTATTAAATTAAGGCGTTCGTGATATGGTGGAAGGATAAGGTGATTATTCCACGGGAGCCCACGAAGAGCAAAACGGAGAAATCGACGTTGAATGCTTTCGATTCTTGTAATGTGGACCCGGTAGTATGGTGCCCACACTTGGCTAGCGTACTCTAGGAGAGGGCGGACGTAGGTAATGTAAAGGGATTTTATCAAGTAGGGATTGGTAAATTCTTTTGACCACCGTTTGACGAAACCAAGGGCTGAGTTAGCTTTATTGATTATCTCGTCAATATGTGACCGAAAGTTAAGCTCTCTGTCACACAGAACACCTAGGTCGCGAATGGTTAGAACGGTAACAATGGGTTGGTTGTTCAAAAAGTAACATCTGGGGGGAGACTGAATCCGTTTACGTGAAAAAGTAAGAAATTCACATTTAGCAATATTCAGCTCCATAAAGTTTTTTTGACACCAGACCGAAAAACTATTGAGGTCTTGTTGAAGAAGATCAGAGTCGTGTGGAGAAGAAATGATTTTGAAGAATTTAGCGTCATCGGCATAGAGGGAGATGGAGGAGAACTTAATGACGTTGTCAATATCATTTATAGCCAGAATAAAAATCAAAGGTCCAAGGTGGCTACCTTGGGGAACACCAGAGGTGGCTTTAAAAGGCAAAGAGAGAACAGAGCAAAAACGAACATTATAAGATCGGTTCTCAAGGTAAGAAGAAAACCAATTCAATAGTGGGGGATCGAAGCCAAGGAAGGAGAGTTTGAAAAGAATCAAACGATGAGATATTTTGTCAAAGGCTTTACTGAAGTCAGTAGCGATTAAATCCGCTTCATTGCCACTTTCTAAATCAGAAAGTGTAACGGAGACAAAGTCAACCAGGTTGGGGTTGAGGATCTACCTTTAAGGAAACCATGCTGAAGGGAGGAGATAAGAGACTTGCACTGAAAGGATAATGAATCGCACATCATACTTTCGAAAACCTTGGGTAAATGCGACAGCTTGGCAATAGGTCAATAGTTAGATACGTCATTCTTTGGCCCTTTTTGTGAACAGGTGAAATGAAGGACGTTTTCCAGATTTTAGGAAATTTCCCAAGAGATAAGGAAGTTTAAAGAGATTGGCAATGAAAGGTGAAAGAATCGCAGAACACTTTTGGAGAAGAATGGCTGGAAGGCCGTCTGGGCCGGGTACAAATTCATCATTGAGATGAAGAAGTCTGTCGCACACTATGGAATGGTCAAAGGTGGGTAAAATGAATGGGCCAACGGTATAGTTTTTCAGATAACTGAAGTAAGAGTGATCCAGTTCTGGGCAGTCGTCAGTGAAGGACTGCTTGAACACGGTAGCAAAAGAGTTTGCGATTACAAATGGGCCCGTCAAGGACTCGCCTTCAAACAAGAGTGAGGAGGGATATCCATCAGATTTCCTTTTATAATTAACAAAATGAAAAAATTACCGTGGGTCCTTGATGAGGTTAGCTTGAGCATCAGAAAGATAGCGTTGATAGAGACAGTGAAAAAGGTTAGAGAACTGTAAGTACGAACCGAGATAATTCGAATAATCTGTAGTAGTTCTGGTTAGAAGATAGATTGCCCATAGTTTGTTACGTTTATTACGAAGTGAACGCAGTTTCCTATTATACCATGGAGGGGAAGATGGTGAGATTTTATGGCGCGAATAAGTAACGAATAAGGAAATGCATTTAAAGATTTCGTCATAAAAACGGGTGGCAGCTTCATCAACGGATAAGTTCGAGAAGTTGAGTTCGATTCTGCTCAGAAAGTCATTGATCTTTCGGAAGTTAGCTTTGTGGAAGTCGTAGGAGTACAGGTTAGTTGGAGGCAGGGATTGGGAAGAGGGGTGATAAAAGAAAGAAAGGAGCAGAGGAGGGTGGTAAGCGTCAATAGTAGAAAGGTGTAAAGAACTTTCAATGGTTGAGGAGTTTACAGGGTCAGTTGTGAAAACATGATCCAACTGTCGTCCCATATAATTTTTAACACCACTGACTTGACAAAGACCAGAATCGGTTACGCGGTCGACAAAAAGGCATTCCTTACTAGATATCGGGTTTATTGGGATGAAGAAAGATTGATCTTCCGATAAGCTCCACTGTAGATTAGGGAGATTAAAATCGCCAAAAATTATGATTTCATCGTTTGGCTTACAAGTATCAAGTAAATGGTCGATGGCATCCACGACGAGTTGATAGGATTCGATGGGTTGAGACGGACGTATGTAGAAGCACATTACGTAGAGAGAACGGTTAACGAGCGAGATTTTTACTGCAACAAAATCTAGAAGAGGGGAGGTTGATGTTGAGATGATGGAAGAGTTCAAGCTGTTATGAACTGCAATGAGAACGCCACGGCAGGGAAGTATGTCTAGAAGACAAGTGACGTTATCATCACGAAAGACGTTGAAAGATGCTGGAAACAACTCTTGGTTTAAGATATTCGGGGAAAGATTAGTTTCGGTAAGAACATAAACATAAAAAGGAAGAGTGTGAGTGCGACGGAAAACTGCGTGAGTTTTGGTGAAAAACCTATCCTTGAATATTGCTAGCGATACAAAAGAAAAAGGGCGCAGTGGCTCAATGGTTAGTGTAATCGAAAAGTCCCTGGTTCAATTCTCGCCGGGGCCAAGTAACATTTTAGAGTTTTTTTTCCACTGCCCCACTCTTGCGAACGTCTGACAAACATCCAAGAGTATCAATTGTCATAAGAAACTTCTCAAATTTGTCGGTCGGATTCAGCTTAAAAATTGTAGGTCCCTTCCACTTCGCAAAGAAACTGGTTGGAGAAGCTTCAGCCCTATATGGGCCGTTAATGCCTAATATTTATTTATTTTTACATTGTCCGGTATTAAGTGTCCGAGCTTAGAGTGAAGTTGATCCGTAGAATACGGAAGATACCGGTGCATCTTAAGTATGTCGGCTTGGCCAGTGTCTTGCACTCTCCAATGCTGAGGGTCTCTCAGTCGAACTGCTAAGTTGGCAGCCATTTGCTTAACTTCGATATTGATTGGAAGAAGAAATGTATTCTGCTTTGAAGTACTGCTATTGGAGATGCCCCGTGATACTGAGACTTCCCAGTCAAAGGAATGGTCATAAGAATACTTAATCACAAAACTGAAATTTTCTACTGAATCAATGATTTTGTAGTAGGAAGTTTTCAAAAAAATGATTCGTTTTCTTTTCTTCGATATCTGTTATTGTTTACAAGTTACTTACCTTCCGACAAGCACTGTTTATCGGGTTGCGCTGTAGTGATATTCATATCCCGTCCCCATATAGGGCGAAGAAGTTAATTACCATTCAGGGTTCTTTCCTTGTTGCCTATTGTTTTTATGACAGCGGATGTCATAATCATGCTTAATCTAACCTAATCTACGCAAGAGTATACAAAGTAGAACTGCAATAAGGTATTATTAATTTGACTTAAATCGTTCAGGTTAATAAACGGTTCAAGTAAATGCACTATGCGTGGCTAAGGTTGTGTTTTTGGTGTTAGGTTGTATCTTTGTGAATACAGTATTCCTCATTGGCTTAATTGAACTAAATAAAAGGGGCTTATAAACTAATTTCAACCGATGTGCAATTATGCTGATTTTCGTTAATTGCACTCCCGGATAATTGATCAGGAAAATCGTACAAAATGCTGATTGCAATTAAGCGGCAATTAAAAGTATTATTCACTCTATACAATAAATCGGTGTGTGTCTGATTGAGATTATTGATTTCACGTGCAACTTTTCTCCATAAAATATTATGGACATCTCTGTCCTATCATTAAATGGTTGAATTATTAAATGAAAAGACCAAGTAATTTTTGAGACTAATTCTTGCACGATTCGATCCTCAGGTTTGAACCATTGACATAGCTTTTGTGTGTGAACAGAGCAGTTTGTTCAAATTCACCCATTAAGACGATCATTTCAGTTTTAAGTGAGCTACCAGTCAAGTATTTAGCTAAACTGATATATAAATACAAAAATTGACGCGTTTAACTAAAACTGGAACTGAGACTGAAACTGATGAAATTCCCATACGTTTTTATTTCAATTGTCTGTTAAACTGATCTGTAAATAGGTTTCACTTCAGTTATCATTTCCAAACGCAGTTGCCGGTGACTTAAAGCCATCGAGTTCCTGTATTTTTCTTGCGTTCTTTCATTATTGGCTAAAAATCTGCAATTCGACTTCTCTTCATCCATTTTGTGATGTATGTGCTGCTCCCAAATCCCCACGTCTTGCGAAAGTACGACAAAAATAATATCAACAATATTTGATTTTTTATTATTAATGCAGTTTGATTACTTTTTGTTTATCCTTGATTTTAAAAAGCTTCTTCTATAATTCATCAACGATACGATAAAGCTGTTCCGCAGTTGATAAAAAAGATTTTTCAAAGCTATTTTACTTAATATCACGGAATTATGGACAAACTCAAACAGTGACTCTGTTGTAGGGGACAGAATGCCCCCCCCCCCCCCCACCCATTTACCAAACATAATTTCTTAGATGTACTCGAAACATGGGAAAACTACGTTGTGTTTGGGGATTTTGGTTTTAGGGATTTTGGTTTGCGGATTTTAGTTTGAGGATTTTGCTTTTGAGGATAGGTTACCCAACCCATTAAAAGGGGATTTGTATCAAAGTAGGTTGCCTAAGGTTTGACCTATACTGGATTAATAAAATAATTCACTTAACGTAGTTATTGGGTTCCCGACCCGTGAAGAGTCGCTGCTTCCAGCTGTGCAACAGTGAAGTTTTGTCCTAGTCGGTGAACAGATGTTTGTTTGTCTGTCAAAATGAAGTACTTCTGGTTTGTCGTCGTGGACTTCAAGGCCAAGCAATTTTGCCTGTTCTTCAATTGCCATGAAAGCCTATAACACGGCACGCAGTAGTTGGATGGAAGTTTAGTTGGGTATAAATTTACACGATAACGTTTTATATAAACCGTAGAGTTTCAGTTCTTACTTATTTGCAATATTTAACAGAATCTGGTGAATATTCATAAATGAGTATTTTGAAAAATTTCAAAAACAAATCAATGGGAACGGGTAACTACATAAATAAGTAAATAGAGATAATGCCGATTCGATTTGAATGAATATTGTAGAACGGTGTCCAAATTTGTAAAGCATAGGTACTCTAGATTTGGACAAACAAAACAATTGTACAATGACATAGAAATGTAAGGGTCATTTAATTCTTTAGAATATTTGGATAAGTTGCCTTTTCGCTACATCAAATCGCCGTTCCAAAAGTGCATCACGAGATGAACTGACTTCAATAAATTCGCCACCGACATGCAGGAAAATTATTTTCCAAGAAAATCGGCTATACGTACTGTGACATCGATCAGGTCAGAAATTTGCTGATGAGAAACGTAAGCTAGCTGCAACATATGAAGCGAATGAACATTGACGATATTCTAAGCCTTAGCGGTGGCATTAGAGGCTTTATTTCCGACCCGGAGTGATAATGCTGTAGAAGAGAATTTCAACTTAGAGCAGAAGTGGAATAGACCTCAGCCTAGGTGGGATACGTATAACTGAAGGTAGTTAGTCAAGGACCGCGCCAACTAGAAAGGTTTGTTCGTTGAGCCCCAGTTCCACCCCGGACTATAGCATCACCTTAGTAAAGGTTTGGTCACGTGCTTCCGAATTAAAAATTCTAGAAACAATTAAATCTCGATTCCCAACTTATTGAAAATAATAATCTGAACCTTCAAAAATATTAAACATATATATTAAGCCACTGGATAGATTCAACTTTATTCCGACAAACAAAAAATAAAAACAAAATTCGTTCAGGATGTATTAATTTGTTTCTGTGGTTATATGAACATACATGTATGAACATGAACATACACCAACGTACAACGTACGTGTTTATTTAAAATATAGTGATATATAGGCAGGGCCGGCTCCAGTCAAACTAGCGCCGTGTGCAAGATTTACAGAAAGCCCTATTTTGAGTTAGATTCTCCTTGAAGTTGCAATATTGCAAGTGATGTGAGTTAATATGCAAAAATTCAGCACAGGTGTGATGGATGTTGCTATTTTGGGCTATTCGAACAAGTTTTTTGTTTTCAATGCAAATGGCAGTATCCGCGCGAGGTAAAATTAATTTTACTTACTCCTAGCAATGCGCCCCGGGATTTGGCGCCCTGTGCGTTTGCACATCTTGCATATATGGTTGGGCCGGCTCTGTATAGGAACTGTTGCAATTGCCTTGCATACCTACAATGTATAATCTAGATATATAAATTTTTAAGTTAAATTTTTGGACGGAGGTTGATTTTGCTCATGCATATGCCGACGACTTGTATGGCCTTTGATACAATCGTGTATATACACCAAACCAATTCTCCGAACTGCATTGAATTTGATGCTTCATTGATCCGGGGATAAATTGTTTTCTATTTGCTCCCATGTCCATCCATCTGAGCCTCTGCTTTTCAATTCTTTTAATTAGCCGACGGATAGTAAAATAGATGTTTATAATTCAAGTGGTTTTAGTGTGATAACACACGTGCATTTAGGCTCTCCAGCTTTTCCGTCAATTCACATTGAGTTTCCGTTAATTTGCATTAAATATTTAAATGAAAAAAAACAACTTGTGATTGTTAGCGCATGATGTGGATGGTGGAGTTACAATGCTGTTTTACTGCTTTCCACAGACGATCATAACACTCATTTTTTGTGGTGCTGGTTTCTTTTATGCATTATTCTCGAAAAAGCGTTTTCTCCAATGGGGCTCGAACCTAGATTAGCGTCTTCTCAGCCAAGCACAACCGAAAATAAATACAGTATAAATGTAGGCGCTTAGAAAAATGGTGTTCATTAAAAATCGATCAATAATCAAACTTCATTTTAGGCAGAGCTGAACTTGTGGCTTCGATGGCTGAGTGCTGAAAGGGAGTCTGATAAAAGGTTGTGGCAAGTCGTGAGACAGCGCTACTGTCCCACTTCACGTGGTAGTAATCACAAGTTGTTGTTGTTCATTCAACAATTAGATGATTATAGTTCCATATTTGTTGTTGTTGATTATTACAATAATAATGAGCGAGAAAGCTCATGCGACAATTTGAATTTGGCGATACCAAATTCCTCAAGCTCTTATGGAATTTAATATAGCATCTATATTGATATATCCAACTTAATTGAAGAAACAAAGCTCTATGCCAACCAATAATCATTTCAGCAGACACCCAAAGTGTTACACTATTTGTTCATGGCTTAGCAGGCGTAGTAAGTATCTGCAGGTACAGTTCGTCGTGTTGTATCTTCTCCATTCACTTTCCACAGTATGAGACTGATATGATCAACAGATATAACACTTACACTCTTTTGATTAGGTTCAAGCGTTTGAGCTATTTGATGGGCTATTTAAAAACATTGTAATTATTTGAGAAAGATTTTAACTTGTCATTCATGGAAAACAAAGATTGATTAGCTAGTTTCTTGGCTACAATGCAGACCAATGCAGTTGAACCAGTTAAATTCCAAATTTGTTTATTAAATCTCATCTATGGTTGCTGCTGATTTCAATTCATGAATTAAGGAATCTGGAATTATTAAAATAATGAAACGAATCAGCAAAGTTGTGGTTGCATTTTCATTGCCTTTAACTGGATTATAGGTCATAGGCTGTTGAAATGGAAATTATGTGGATGTATGAGGGTGTATTTTCTTATCTTGAATTTTCCATATCGGGGGCTTATGAAAAAAAAATCTCTGTCCTATATCGCAAATATTGATACCAAATTGTGCAGGACGGCGATTAAAATTCTGAGGGATATTTTAGTAAATTAACTACATTTTAGTTAAATGGTTGCTGGTGACAATGCAATTTGTGAGAAAAATGTAGGTTGGATAAATGTATTGTCTTTAAGAAAAGAATTTTCAAAATTGTGGGTAGTGCTTTGTCACCAAAAGTCCTCGATATTATTTTGTAAGTAATTAATAAAAACTCGTGTAAAATGGCTACTGAATTCCTAACTGAATACGTCATTAGTCTTCAAACGTCAAACCACATTTTATGTGTTCCCATTTGACTAAATTTCCAACTAACTCGCGATTGACGATTTATATTTTTAAACAATGACAACGTTGTTATTTAATTATACTCTTAGCATTGCCCATCACGACAATGTGAGCAATATTTATATTTATACAACATCACGTTTAAGTCAAAACAATTTGATTGCTAACTCATGAAAATCGATTTCATTTTTATTGCCCGCCGGTCGCTCCCCTTTGACTGGACTGTTTAAAAGTCATTCAGATCATTCATCTGAATAAAATGTTTTCAACAAGTATCCCAACAAAAATTAATCCCTCTATATCAAGACATCGCTTAAGTCCATTTTGGGTCACTATGCGAGATATCAGCATCCTTCTTTGGTCAGGCGATATCAAATGGCTTCCTCTCCATGTTGCTAACATATTGCATAACATCAACTGAGCAACACGTTTTTAGTTTTATGGGCTAAGTTTATTTGAGACATCTAGCCATAATCTCTTATTTGTTCAATTAGTTATTATAGCCCCGCGATGTAAGCTAATTTAACATAACGCAGCTCAAGGTCTAGAGGTGTAACTATATTGCCAACAAAATAGCAACACAAGAAGTTCGATTACTCATCATCATCATCAGGGCGACTAATAAGCACGTTTTAAGAGCATTGCACCTTAAATGTGTGCACTGATCATACTTTATGGTTTATTAATCAATGGCAAGCAGCAGAGAATTTATTCAACAAATTCAACTATCAGTGTCAAGGATTATTGCTGCCTTGACAGTGATACTTGTCTTCATTTAAATAATAACAACAAATAGCAGGTCATACAACTTTCTCTGATGAAGCATAATATGTACTCTTCGTGCATAATTTTTCCTGTATTAGATACATGCAACATACTGCGCTGAGCTGACTGCGTCTGGTTAGCTTATAATTGGAATCGAATAAATGAAGAGAATAAAACCCAGCAAACGAGTCGGAGCCACTACATTTGAATGTTCATTGTTGTTGCAGCAACTGGCTGTTTATTTATTTATATAAAGAAAGAGTATTGTACAAAAAATTAAGTCAACGTATTGGCATAACCTCCAAAACGGAAAAAATCGCTATAATAACTACACTTGGTATTTAAAAAAAATGTTCAATTAGACAGATGTTTCAAAATTAATATGCAAATTGTATGAATATGCCCATTATTATGGGATCACACTACAGTGATGTGGGAACATTGAATAGCCCCCGAGCACATGGTTCTCATTTCCAAGCAATTTAATTACAATTGCAATGCGTGGGAATATGGCAATCGCCTCACTACACAATGCGACTTGTTAGACTTTAACCAAAATGCAGACGTTAAGAGAACAGAGCACAATATGTGAGCAGGCGAGGATTTAGGAGCATGACAACTAACGACTTTGCATTGTTACAATATTCAATATTTATTTTATATAATTGAATAAATATTTATTTCAGCTGTGGGCAAGAAGGCAATTCATGAGCGCACTTGTAAATCTGCGTTTTGTTTTTACTGTCACACCCCTTGCCAAAGTCATCTTTTATTTTTTTTCACTTTAAATTCATTTTTTATTATATATTTGCTTATATAAACTTATGGGTAAAATTGAATAAATCTAACTTAAAATTATGAAGCTTGTATGTCTCTATCGCGAAGAGCTACAGGTTCTTGGTGCACAGCACTACTATAGGCTGCGTTAAGGCAACACGTAAGAAGTTGAACAGTTAACATATTGAAACGAACACGTCATAGGAACGATTTGTATTATTTCTGTGAATTGACTGAGAAGTTGGGCAGAAAAAGTTTTCCGATCGGAAAAATAAACGAACTCGTTTTCTACCCAATTTTTTGTCAAATTTCTCAATTATTTGCGACATACTAGTTTAATAATTCATATGCAACGTTTTAAGACAAATATTACATAAATATGTCGATCTATTTATTTAACCTGGACCAAAAAAGCAAATCAAAATGTTTACGTTACTATTTTACGTATGGCTATAACTGGGAACTGTGCTGGGTACCCGGACACAGCGGTATGCCGGGAAACGAAAGAGCTGATGAACTGGTAAGAATGGGATCATCCCTTGAATTAAACAAGACAGACCCTTCAGTAAAGACTCCAAACTGTAATTTTAAATAAGCAATTGGGAACAATATATTGATATCAGCAAACAAAATGTTGAGTGCGATCGACTCCTGTGCTACAATTTGGAAATGTGGCCGCTTTACAGCAAGAAAAAAACTGAGAGAATCATACACTCTTTAGTCGGTCATCCCGGACACAACATGCTGAACTATCATGCAAGGAAAATGAAACTTAGCACAGAATACCTTTGCAGAGGACACTCCACACTTTTTCTGTGACTGCCCCTCATACTGCCACTTATGAAATAAAATATTCGGAAGGCATTTATTCCAGGAATTAGAGGAACTTTCGCCAAAAGTGATCAAAATTCCCTTTGCTTCCAAGGCGCCTGAACAGTCGGCCACGTGCGCGCGGTCTTGGGCCAACAATTTTTGCCATCAATCGGCTCAGAAACGTTGTGACCTTCAAGGCTCGCTTAGATGAGGACCTGTTCTGTTGCCAGAAAGTGAAATTCGTGTTAAGAGTAAGTATTTCCTTGCCTTGGATGACTTCAGGACCGATTTGGAAACCGACGATGGTCAGAATCCTCTTCTTCAATAGACGGGCTATCTCAGTTGGTATCCTTGGGCAGGCTGAGTCATTGCGCATCCATTAAGGAATTCTGTCATCTCATGACTTGGTTCAACTTCCTTTGTGCGCTATTGTGTCTTTTACCATAATCACCACGGCGGTCTGAGCACCTTTTCCAGGAGATGCCTGCAGTGTTCAGCACATACAATGGGTTGTAGGCAGATGTAGGTTCGGGGTCGCCGTTTATTTTGCTATTACCGTCTTCCGGCCCTTCTAAATTAAACGAGGAAATGATTAGCGGTTCCGCCGCGGATGGTGGGCTTTTTAAATCCGACCATAGACAGTCCGATCAAGAAGTTTTGCAGTCCCTAACCTAGACGTTTGAAGCATCGGCAAACCTTCACCCTTCGTCGGATTCAGCACTGTACAATATCGTTTCGAGGGTTCTTAAGCATCTCATTGGATGCTCAACCATTCATATGCAACATTGCAATTCTTAACGAGCTTCAATACTTCCCCGTGTTCGCAACCTAAAGACCCGATGACTTAAATTGCCAAAGTCCCTGATCCGTATGGCAATTCGTTTCTTAAAATAGCTCACAGAGATTTGCCGAAAGCCTCCTTGTCCTTCGTCTTAGATCGAAGCTCTAAGAGTAAATCTCCGGATTTCGATTTACGTACCGTTTTGACTACAGTTTTGCTAATATCCGGCTTTGCCCTCTTTCGAATCTCCATCATTATATCGGCGTACTTTTTCTCTCCGTTTGGTATAAGGATCGCTTAAAGTCGAGTTTTTTGATATATCATCTTCTTTTTCTTCTCTTTTTCTTTTCCCTCGGGGTCGATCTTCTTGTGTTAGTTGAGGCCCGAAGCTTATTGCAGAGGTTCCAGTATCGTCTTTCTCGGCCGAGCCTTAGCTCATTGTGACTCGTTTCCGGGGCCAATTGGTTTGGGGTCTGTTTTATCGTTTTTCGAAAGTTGATTTTACCAATTCCTTAATTGTGCCTTTCTGTTCCTATTTCATTCTCGCAGGAGTTCATAAGTAATTTGCGATAAATTACTCATCAGATAACATAGACGCTGACCTTATGCCAATGTTCGAAATTGTCCAAGAAGTATATAGGAATAAAAAGATTCGAATAGTCGCGAATTTATTTACTGCTGTAAACATTAGTTTTTCCAGATTTTGCATAGCATCCAGGTGCAGCTTTTCTGCAAAATACGAAATGTTCTCAGGAGTAGAGGACAAGTTAAAGTCCCTTCAATTCTTGATTCCACCTATCATCAACAAAACATAACACCCTGTACTCTTCTTTAAAATTTCAGACATGCATAGCGACGTTTTGTGATGCATCTTGGGGCACAGCAGGCTCCGGGCAATATCATATTCAAACCGATGAAGGACCGGAAAGGCACTTTCGGTTCCAAACCGACAACGGCCAATATCGAAAAGAGAAACGACTCCAAGATGGAACAGTTATAGGTACGATTTAAGCTTCGAAATACTCTTAACAAAATTAATAATCCGAATTACTAGGCACTGATGCTTGGATCGACGCAGCTGGTTACCTCCGGCAAAAGGACTACATTGCCGACGATAAAGGTTACCGAATACTGAAGTCAAAGACCGTATTTGTCGGCCAAGGACGACTTATTGAGGTGAGCAGACATATTTAAAATCAATTATTTGCTTTTGCATTCCCCTTTCATTACAGGATGCAATGCGATCGGTTAAGGGAGTACCCGCACAGTCTGGAATACTTGTCGATCCCGGCCTACGTCAAGTTTCAACAAATGTTGCACCTCTAACAACTTCCACGACAACGTCCACCCCTGCACCGAACACTCAAGGATATCTTTCCCCAGCAGAAGCTGCTCTGATACCTCCATCTCCTTACCTTGGATACGACCATTATCCGCAGCCAGAGGTGTACATTCGACCGAACTCACAACCTTATGACAATAACTTTGTACCTGAGAATAATTACATTTCGCCCAGTAGTAGAACCGAAAGTGTTTCAAAACCCTCGTTAATCTTTGAACCGCCATATCAGGATATCCGAAAAGTAAGACCAATCGGAGTGGCGTCAACTACTCCACCGCCGATAACTGACTCAGATGCCACTGACTATTCTCACTCAACGGCTGACAACTATCCTTCAGGGTACGAATACTCGAGCCCCTCACCATTCTCATTGTCTTCTTCTACTACTCAAGCGCCGGAATCATCTAGCACGTCACATGCGCCAAACGACTATGACGATACATATGGTTATAACGCATACTCTTCGTCAACAGAGAGACCCTACACTGACTACTCAACCCCATACAGGGAGCTAATGCCTCCAACCACACGTAGGCGACCATCGTATAGGAGTCGGAACGAGCCTCTGGTGCATAATAACAACCTAGGAAGTGGCTACGACGAACAGTACTCAGAGTATGACGGCGTGGCTGTCACAAGAAATGGCTTCCGCTACTACCTCCCCCGGCAGTATCACGAAGAAGAGAATGTAGCTCCCCAAAAGCAAGCCGGAAGCTTCGGCTATATTGACCCATTCGGCATTCGTCGTGTAATCTACTACAACGCTTCTCCCGAGAATGGCTTTGTTCATCGAAAGAACAATCGTTACGTGGGCTTCCAAGCAACCCCTTACGATCCAAGGCCTTTATAATTTTTAACCGAAAACCACTAGCTAAACGAGTTATAAACACATCGCCCACTATTTATTGATTCATTAAATGGACTTCTGGCCAAAGATGGCATTCTTGGTAGCATCAAGCCGAGCCAAAATGTGGATCAGAGAAAGTAAAAAAAAACTTATGAACTGTTGATATTAATTTAATCTTTAGGTTCAGCTTCACCTTACGTATATGCCTAACAATGTCTGTGTTAACAAAAATAAATACTTTAATTTGTAATTATATTATCATTATAAGTTATTCTAACTTATTATTATTATTATTTTTTGCATATTTAAATATATTTTTAATATTAATGCATGCACACGGCTAAAAGTGAATGATCGCGCCGAGTTAATTGCTTTAAACGCAAAAGGACATCATATAGATCATAGACGTAGATATCATTACTTTTAGCATTTACACTATTAATTGATATTAATCTTGCCATATTAACAGACCAGTAGATGTTAAGTTCACATTTACTTTCTTAGATTATATTTTTAAAGCAATTAAACATCGAAAAGATGTCTCCCTACTAATACACCTAACTTACTAAACAAAAAAAATACGATCATCATTTAGAATTCATGATTTCTTTGCGAATAGACGTCCATTGACGGCTTATACGGTTATTATGCCAGTTAATGGATATCCGTTGCGAAGAAACCGAAGTATAAGTTACATATTGTTTTCATTGAACTGTAAATAAACGAATTCGAAAAACAACATGACAGCGGAGTTTTTATATACACACCTCGGTTTACTTCAACAGCTGTTGGTAATACAGTTTGTTGCTTTTCTACGCTAGCAAGGAAATTAGAATATCACCTTGCCAGCACGAACCGAACATTGTTAAGTATTTTAATTTCGAAATGACTTAACATTAGGCGTATTGCAAGTGGCAATGGTGCGATGGTAGTGTATTCGCAAAGTGATTGGCAGGTCGTGTGTTCAAATTCCGACCAGAGCCATGCTTTGTAAAATTAAATACACCCAACAAATCAAATCTCCCTTAAGCAATTAAGGCGCCACCTGTGGAGATAAAAAAAACCCTATCGCACCAAAAAAAAACTCCTTTCCTATCCTCCTATTCTTTCACTAGTAAGCAGCACCCAAAAACAGGCAATGAATCTGGGTGCTGCTTGCAGCAACGAAAACTGCCTGCGCTGTGGCAACACTATAAGAGTACTGTATCAATTACAGAAAAATAAAAAAAATAAATGCATTTAGCGCACGCTAATTATAAAAAAAAAAAATCATTTTCTACACTGGCGATCACAAGGATGAGGTCATACATTTCGCAATCGATTTTCAGTCTTTAGGTATACCTGTTGGAAATTGTATACCCAAAAACGTTTACTACCTGTGAACAGGTACATATTTTCCCAACAGTAAGTCATAAAATTAAGGGTAAATAAAAAACGACCGCTGGAATTTCCCAAGACCAAACAAGGAACTACTTGAAAAGCGTATAAAAAGATGCGCACTAGGATGAGGCCCCATGCAAAATCTTCGAAAGAAAGGAAAACATGAATTAAATGTTTACATTTTATGATTTTAAAACATTTATTTATTATGTTTTTCTACATTAATAATGAGTATTCCAGCCATTTTTCGATATGACCTCTATAAGACGGCTTGGTATAGAAACATACAGTTTTTTTTTTTAAATAATAAAGAGAAATTTGGGCCCAGGCATCACGAATAGCTTCGATTAAAGTGTTCTTGTCTTCAAATTGTCTGCCGCCTTCATACACTTTGCGAGACAACCATGCCCAAACATTTTCGATTATGTTTAAGTCCGGTGAATGTGCGGCCATGGCAAAAGTTCCACGTCTTCTGATTGAATACAACTTCTAACAACCCTGGAAATGTGGAAAGGGGCATTGTCTTGTTGGAATATCCAAGACACGGGTCCGAAAATGTTCTTCACTTTTGGAAATGACCGTTCCAGCATTTGTAGTTGTTTCCGTTAATTGGACAAGAAAAGATCTAAAGAAATTCTAAAATTAAGCAGGGAACAGCTTAGAACAGTAGTTGGGATTATGTCGGGGCATTATCTGGATGTGGACAGTGGACACGTGCAGGTTCTGTGGTAATCTGCAAGCCGTGGAAGACATAACACACACACTGTGTGAATGGGCATATCACGGAATCGTAGGAGGTTCTTAGGGAAATACTTCTTCGAGGAATTAGGGGAGCTGAGCGCCACAGACCATAGGAAGCTGGTTAAATTCTGCAGGAAGAATGGGCTTTGTCTAGGAAAAGTTTTTTTCAGGTTTCTTAGATTTTTCTCCAATTGAAGTCTTGGTTTTCAATTGGTTCCCTAGGGATCGCAATGGGCCCTTCTGGTGCCTAGTGTTGTATGCAAATTGCATACCCCTTTTTAACCTACCTTCCGTTAATTGTTATTGACAAAAACTCCAACTCGATTGTGCCATAGTGGATAATAGCTCCCCACACCATTACACCTGATGTACGGCTGTGATGTCTTGCCAAAATAAGCTTCTCCTTTCTTAAATCTTGGAAATAAAAGTTGGAACCATCGGGGCCGTCGAGTTTAAACTTTTTTTCATCCGAAAAGACAACGTGTTTCCATCCACTACTCTAAAGCTACGAGCAGACGGTATGCGAAAGTCGCATATACGAGTATATGCGAGTCTGACGTAATTTTTGCGTCATAATATGCGATTCTTGTTCGCATATCATCTGAACGCCTTTTTGGGACAGTCCGAAAATGCTCGCAAACCATATGCGGACGATATGCGATACGCAGCTCGCAAATCGATTTGCGACTTTTCCGCATATCGTGTGAACACGCTCGCATATAATTTGTGACAATTTGCGAGCATTTGCGAGTGTTCCAACTATATGCGACCGCACGAAAACAGAGCATTGCATATTCTGCCATTTGCGAGCAAACAGTTCGTCATGTGAGTTCTTATTTGTCCTATAGACCTCTAACGTAACTTTTCAGCAGAGCGTTTTTAAACTTAAAAGTGGTGGTTTGCTTATTTTTTTGCTCATAATCACAGAGATTTTTATATTTTTTGAAAGATTTGATATTCGGCCAACCATACATAAAGCATTTTGCATTTTATGGTTTATGAACATTGATTTAGTTGAGTTAAAAAAAAATAGTGGATATAGGACACCTGTCCATACAGTTGCGGACACATTAAAAATCAAAGTTACAAATATTGTCTCCAGTGGAATTTGTATTGGATATAGGACACACAGAAAAATACAAAAATTAGGATATCAAATATTTTTATTGAAATCAAAATTCAATTCTTTCTTTATTTGAGTTTAAAAAAAAATAAACGAAAATATTATAATGTTTATAAAGTTTCTCAACAAAGTAAAAATAAATAAAAGGAACTTTTTTCTCCAAGCTTAATATATAAATTAATTAAAAAAAAAACATAACAAAAACACAATTCTTATTCATATTGTTTATCACTAATTGTGTGGGTAAGGTAACTTAGTAGGTTAGGTAAGTTTTAAATCAGCGACACCAGGAAGATGGGCCTAGTTACTCGTATGTATATGCTGCGATGCCAATTGATTGGCCGACATGCGAACGAAACCGCGATATAAATCTGGTTCATTGCCACGTCGCAGCCAATCCTTTGTCCACACACGACGCACATGTTTCACTTTTTTCGAACTAGCTTCTTCTTCGTCATTTTCCAGTATATCTAATGCCAAAACAGCAATAGCAGCCCACTTTCTTTTCGACATTTTAAATTTAATTTAGCACTTTAAAATGTTGAGACGAGGTACGCAAAAATCAGCAACACAATATACAAAGTGACAGATCGATGTTATGTTCGCAAACCTGCATATGATTGAAAATATGTGATGTGCAAATTCTGTCGCATATCGTGTGAACACCTCGCATATAGGCCTCAATATTTGCGATCCCATTTGCAGACATATCATATGCGAGCACCTTGATCGCAAATGAATTTGCGATTTTTGGGACAAAAGTTGCATATCGTGTGAACACACCTATAAGCGACTTTGCGAGCACTGCCGTACCTATGGAATTTGCGGCACATTTGCGAGTTATTTCGTGATGTCAGCACTCGCATACATATGCGACTTTCGCATACCGTCTGCTCTTAGCTTAAGCGACATGTTCTCTTCCAAAATTCATTCGATGCTCCTTGTGTACATATTTGCTCCAAAACAGGTTTCTTTTTAAGTTTTCTTCTCTGTATAGTACCACTTTTTCGTATTATACTTCGGACCGTGGCTATGCTGGCTGATACTCCGCTGTTGGCCCTTATTTTAGTCGCTGGTAGAGTAGAATTTGAGGCAAGCCGTAGAATAACCCGCTTTTCTCGCAATGTTGTTGCTTCTGCCGTGCGTCCTTTTTGATTTTTCCCATAGTGTTGTGGATCCGCAAGATAACTGTTTACAACAGTCTTACTTCTATTTAGCCTCCTTGAAATTTCTTGGCCTGTCAGTCGTAACTCCATGAAAGTATCTATTTTTCATCTTTCTGTCCCTGTCATAGTCTTTCCGAAACATTTTTTTTGTTTAGCAACATAAAAACAGTTCTTTTCAACGCTTTTTTAAATATTCTTAACAGAACGAAATATTCGCAATGGCCTCACCCTAGTGCGCATCTTTTTATAAGCTTTTCAAGTAGTTCACTGTTTGATCTTGGGAAATTCCAGCGGTCGTTTCTTAATTACCCTTTAGTTTTATGAGTTCCTGTTGGGAAAATATGTACCTGTTCACAGGTAGTAAAAGTTCACGGGTATAAAATGTCTAGCAGGTATAAAGACTGAAAATCAATTGCAAAATGAGGCCATACATCCTTGTGATCGTGTGTATATACAGTATACTCGCGGTAGAGTGAACATCGGTGGAGTGAACGATCCAATTGAGTGAACCCACAACATTTTGTACAGACTACTCTACGGAGTGAACAACAAAATTTCTTTAGAGTAAACTCATACTTTTAACACTAAAACACAAAAAAGCCAGCTGCTGCAAATTGAAGCAAATTTACCATTCGTTCTGCAATCTTTATACCCTATTCTAGGGGTATATTAATTTTGACGCATAGTTTGTAACATACCTTAATATTGCCCGTAGACCCCTAAAAGTTACTATATTTATGATCAGCATCGATAGTAATGTCGATCTAGCCATGTCCGTCCGTCCGTCCGTCCGTCCGTCGGCAAAAATTAGGCCTTTAAACTGGACCTATAGAGCTGAAATTTTAACCATATACTCTCTAGGGTCCCGAAATAATCAAGTTTAAGAATTTTTGAAATCCGCCCACAGACACGCCCACAAACTCAAAAAAACAAAATTTTGGAAAAAATCGAATTTTGAGCTAGAGAGCTGAAATTTTTTATATATGATCTATGGCCCATAAAACTGATTGGGACATAAAATTTTCAAAATCCGCCCACTGACACGCCCACAATTAAATAAAACAAATTTTGGGAAAAATTGAATTTTGAGCTAGAAAGCTGAAATTTTTTATATATGATCTTTGGCCCATAAAACTGCTTGGGACATAAAATTTTCAAAATCCGCCCACTGACACGCCCACAATTAAATAAAATATTTTTTTTGAAAAACCAAAATTTGAGCTAGGGAGCTGAAATTTTTAATATATACTCTCTAGGGGCCCTCTATGCTCATGTGTTAATTTTTTCAAAATCCGCCTACTGACACGCCCACAATTATTTTTATTTTATTTTTGAAAGTCCAAAGTTTGAGCTAGGGAGCTGAAATTTATAGTATATACTCTCTAGGTGCCCTTTATGCTCATACTTAAATTTTTTTTAAATCCGCCTACTGACACGCCCACAATTAAATAAAACAATTTTATTGAAAAACCAAAGTTTGAGCTAGGGAGCGTTTTTATTTACAAAAGCTTAGTTTTTTCGATAAAATCCTTTAAATTTTTGTCACGCCCACTTATGAGATATAGGAATAAGAATAGGGTATCCAACAGTTCGCCCAAGCGGACTGTAGCCCGCCCCTATGTTTGTATCTACGTTTGGCAGTCTAGTCTAATGAATTGAATTTATTGAGACTTTAAAATAACGAGTTACAATGATGTGTACATGTCGGTAGCTGATTGTATACTGCGGCTATATAGTATTGCCTGCTCTTTCGATTAGATAAAAATGTAAAATTTTATTTTTTGCCTCGTGGCTGTCTTTTGCATTTACTGATTGCTCAGGAGCGATTTATACTTTCATGTGCGACTGGCTGTCGCGTACATACTAGAACAGTATCTACAATTTTCCTTAAACTACTTAAAACTAGGGAGAAGAAGGTATTCGAGTGTATACGCAGTATACGAATTCAGAATCCTCTTCTAAGGTACAAATACTCCGGAGAGCGTTACATATATACAGAGAATATATAACATAGGTCAGATTTACATGTATGAAACATTTATGCGTTACATATGCATATATAGATTATACAAGGTGGCGCAAAAGTCATCTTCCTATCGGAAGAAGCATAATTTTTGCAAATGGCGGCAAATGTAAATTCTACTTTGATATTTGTGAAGTTAACTGATACAGAAAAAACTTAAGACACCAATTAACATAATCCAAAAGCAGAACCAAAGTTTATAAAAAAAATTACAGCGAAAGAACATCGGGTGACAACTTTTGCGCCACCTGACAACTTTTGCGCCACCTTGTACAAAGAAAATGGATAAAGTACGATAATATAATTTGAGGAGCGAGAACGCTCCATGGTAACTTTTTACATTTATGTGTATTATCGTATGATGTTAGGTGTTATTTGACGTTGATTGTTAACATATTTACGAGTGATTTGAAAAGGAATGGATATGGATACTACATGTTTTGTTAGGGGTGAGTATCGATTACTTTTATATAGTTACACGGATATACATGCAAGTCACATAGATAAACATTGTTAAAGATAGATAGACATAGAGGTGCAATCTTGATCGAGCAGTTGTTTTAATTTTATAATTTCAAAATTGATGACAATTTTTCTTTTTCCATTATGGAAGGTAAAATTAAATGAGATGAGATGCACTTGTGTACACTAGAGCTTTGGGAAGAAAGAAGAAAGAAAATTAGTAAAATATATAGGGTAAGTACTTCTATCGTTGGTACTGTGGCTGAAAATTTAAGTATTATTGTTTATTTCAGTAAAGTAATTCCCATTACAAGGCGGTGAATCGGGTGTCCCCATTGGGAGGGACTGAGATGTGATATACCGACTTTAATCATCCGCGGTTTTGCCCTTGGGTCGTTTTTTGGTAAAACAACGGGGGCAGTACATCGGGAGCTGTTTCGAGGTAGAGCTGGGGGACACCGAATGTTTTTTTTTTTTTTTTTATAATTAACTTACACTAAAGGGATTTTTTTCTGTTGTTACAGTACCCTTATAATGCTAAGAGCACAGTGTAAGCTACTTGGTATTAGAAAGAATAGAGAGATAGGAAAGAAGTGTTTGGGTACATTTGTAGGGGTTTTCTCCACGGGTGGTGTCTAAGTTACTTAGGGAGATTACGATTTCATGTATTCGGTATAAAGTAATGGACTTGGCCGGGATTCGATCGCACGACCTTCCATTCCGTAAGCGAATACACTACTACTGCACCATTGCCACCCGCAAGTTGACAGGTAAGTTGCGTCATCCCAAGAGGAGTTGGCCTGAGAGGTGTGGATTTCTCTCGTGAGATCGTTGTCGGAATGGTTTAGGTTAGCGATAGTTTTTTTTAATAAATTTAAAGTATAACGCAAAAACGGAATGGTGTTTGTTTCCCTTTATAAAACGGCATTAGAGAATCGCTTTCTACGTGACTCATAGTTTAGCCCGGCGCAGAGTTTCAGTATTTTGCGTTCCAGGATTTCAATTTCCGCGGCTACCGTAGGGGATATTGTGCACCATATTAGGAACGCATACGTCAGGATCGGTCTGATGAGCGTTTTGTAAAACACTAGTTTGGATTTCTTTTGCAGCATAGAGTGTCTAAGAAAAGGCGTCAGCATGTTTGTGACCTTTCGGGGTTTTCTCTATGGTATTCCTGGCATGTTTGTTAAACTTCAGTAAGTTATTGAACTGGACTCCGAGGTACCTCAAGTTGTTTTTCACCTGGATGGCACAACCCTCCGTCCTCAAGGTAAGGTTCTTACTTTCCCTAGGTACTCCAGGGGGGGGGGGGGGCCTTTGCCGTTGGCGTTCCGGAAACAAATTAATTCTGATTTAGGGTTATTGATTTTGATCCCCCAGGTCCTGTAGTAGTCACTGATGACTTTGACGTGTTTCTCAAGGTGGCAGATAGCAACGCTGGGATACTCCTGGCTGGAGTAGGCTATTGTGTCGTCGCGTAAGTCAGTCCGGTTGACAAAAGGTTATGCTCGCGCAAGGTGTGAGGAAAGCCATGGAGAAAGATGTTATAGAGAGGTGGACCGAGGATAGCCCCTTGAGAAACACCGCTATCACTTGGGAAGGTGTCTGATTTTGTACCCTGAATTTGAATAAAGAAACACCTGTTGCTTAAGAAGCTGTCCAAGAGGTAAACTATATGTGGTGGTAGGTTGAGCGAGGAGATCTTTGCACGCAGTCCGTCTCTCCATACGCTGTCAAACGCCTTCTCCACATCCAGAGAGAAGGCCACTGTGCACCTTTTTTCCCTGAGGTTGATTATGATGTCGTTGTAAAGATTGAGGAGAGCATGCACTGTAGAGTGTCCTTTCCGGAATCCGAAATGGAAATCTGGGATGTATTCGATTGGGTTCTCCAACGGGGAAGCATATTATCTAATATAATTCTTTCCAGAATCTTGCCAACATTGGAAAGCAATGAGATTGGTCTGAAGTTGGTAATATTAAGGTTGTTAGGGCTCTTGCTGATGGGCAACATTCTGGCAATCTTCCAGGTGTTCGGAAAATAACCATTATTGATGCAGTTGTTGAACAATATTGTCAAGAATTCAATTGTGGAGGTCGGGAGTTTTTTGAGAGCAAAGTTCGACACTCCATCTGGGCCTGCTGACTTCTTCGGTCTGAGTCGTTTGATGATGCCTGTGACTTCCTCGGCATCTGCGAAAATGTGAGGAGCCACCGTAGTCAATGCCGTATTTTCGGTGTTAAAATTAAACAAACGCTCTGGCCTTGTGCTGCCGATGCGCCGAGCCTCTGCCGAGGCCTCCTCAGAGACCCGGGGGTTAAAGTTGGGGATCTTTACCGCGTATAGGTCCCGGTAGTAGGCCCCAAAGGCCGAGACGATACTCTGTTCATTGGTGAGAGTCACGTCATTGACCACCATTTTGCCGCAGGAGAATTTGTTTTCCTTCCCCGTTAAACGAAATAGTTCTTTGTAGGCTCTGGGCCCTGGCCTGATCTTTGCAATGCTGGAACGGAGTTGGCTGTTGAGCCAGATTTTGATTTGATCTTGAATGATTTTGTTGAGAAGGGAAATTCTCGTCGATAGCTCTCTGTATTGCGTGCTTACTCTGTTAAGAGTGTAATGAAAAATGTTTTTAAAGCGTCTCTCCCACTGGTGTTTTATTTTATAGAGATACTCGATATCCCTAGGGAGATTTTTATATTTTTTATGGGACGCAGGGGTCCTGGTGGAGTGCCTTTCCAATGTTCCGTGGAGGATTTCATTGAATTGAAGTATGTGTTGGTCAATGTCCGAGTTGGAAAGTGAGAGCGTATGTGTGGGGAACTGGTCTAGGAGCGTCCGGTCCAGGTCCTCTCTGAAGACATCCCAGTTAGTATCTTTGAAGGATCTTGACTGCTTTGGTTCCTGTAGACAGATATTTGCTTCCTCCAATTGGAGCTTGAGGAGGAGTGGGAAGTGGTCTGAGAATGTTGGGAGTGTTTGAATACTGAAGTTTCTATGCAGTTGGTTCACTAGGTGGTTGGAGATCAAAAAGTGGTCCAAAAAGTAGGCACTCCTTGGAAATTTTGGAGTTTGGGAGGTGATGTTAGTCAGAGAAGGGTTGTGGCTTTGAAGCCATGTCTCTAATGCTTTGCCGTTTAGGTTATGCATGGAATCCCCCCAACTGGGGCTTCTCGCGTTAAGATCGCATCCGATCTCCATCGAATGAGTTGGCGAGCAAATCTATTTTTTTAAGCTCCTCTAGGAATGCGACCGTGGGGCTGTTTGATTGGATGTAAAATGAACCAATCAGAATTTTTTTTTATGTTGTTAACTTTAATGCTGACGCTCAAGAAGACACTGGGGAAGTGAGAGGAATACCAGTCTACCGCAGTTCATAAGGAATGTTGTTTTTGATGCAAATTGCAACCCCCTGCAGTTGGTCGTTTCTGAGGATGTTATAAGAGTCGATGTGAACTCTGTGTCTGTTATTCAGGTGGGTTTCCTGGATTAGAGCTATTGACGAGTTGCTTGTCTGAAGGGTCTTGAGTAGCTCAGCCTCCTAGAGTGGTGAATTAAGGACGAAATATTATATTGTATAATTTTTATGAACATTCTTTACCGCAGATCATTAGCTGGTTGACCAGGTCAAGGTAGGCCACTCTTTTTCGGATCATGGAATCGAATTTGTCAATATTTGACATAAAGTTCTCGATTTTAGTGAGCAAAACGTTCAGTTCCAACCCAAAGAGGTCTTTGGAGAGTCCCATGAACTGGTTTAAGGTGCCATTGTTGGACTTGGGGGGGGTGGGCCGGGTTACTATTTAGGGGGTTGGTAGTATCGCCAGTATGCGGGACTTTCTTGAAGTGACTGGCGTAGGACACTCCGGGTGCTGTATGGAGACCGTTGGCTATTGCACTGGCGAATAGTCACCCGTCGTTGCGTTTAGCAGTGGCTTTACGAATGGTGCTTTTCCGCCTCTGGTCATATTCCTTGTACTTTATGCAGCCCCTGAAATTGGCTGTGTGGTTCTCGCCACAATTTATGCACCTGGCGATACTACCCTCCTCCAGTGAGACCGGGCAACTTCCAGGCTGGTGCTTGCTTGTGCATTTAACACACTTGTAACTATTTGCGCAGTTTTTCGCAAGGTGCCCAAATTGTTGGCACCTTCTGCACTGAAGCGCGCCCTTATTGCCTCTGCGTTTCTCCCAGTAAACTCTCGTATTCAACACGTAACGCACTTTTAGGATTTCGTCTGAGCTGGTACCCGGGAGGAGCCGGACGAGAAAAAGCTTGTAGTTTATTTTATTTTGTTTGGATCGCAGGGTTTCAAATTTTGAAACCCTGTCTACGTTCTGGATTTTCATCTTTAGCTCCTCCAGAATGTCAGACTCAGGATAATCAGAGGTCAATCCCCTTAGTATAAGGTTGTTGGTTTTGTCTTCCTTCATTGTGAAAGAGTGAGCCTGCACTTCCTCGGTGCCACTCAGGACCTCCATCGGCTTGCGGTGTCCTTCCGCATTGTCCACATATAACCTACTTAAATTACCCCGATTCACTACCTTGTACGAAAATATTCCCGGGTTTCCTTTTAAATCGGAAACAAGTTTACGGATGTTTACATTTTTCATAACGATTGGAGGACAGTACTTACCCCTTACAAGCTTGTCGAGATTCTCCATGTTTCCAGTGGATGTTGGTGCGTCTGCGCCTGGTACGGAGGGAAAACCATCTCTGTTGAGTCCCTTGTTGTCACGTAAGGTGGTGATTTCGCCGCTTTCTGAGGGGTTGTCGATGACGTTGTGTTGCTCCAGGGCATTTGGCGTGTTGTTCTTCGGAGTTGCTCCTTGCTGTGTTGGGTGGATTATCAGGTTCTCCAGTACTGCGAACCTATTTTCGTCACTGTTGGTGGTCTCCATCTCGGTCGTGGGACTATGGGCGACTGCGGTGTGTCGCTTGTCTGGGATTCGCCACTCCTCCTCGATTTGAGAGGCGTCCGTAGCGTTCAGCTGTGCTGTGTTGGTGGCTAGGGTGGAATTTGCGGGCACGTGCTCCTTTACTTTCTCTTGGCTGGGGGCCAAGAGTTGTTGCGCTGCGGCCAGCTTAACTGGGCTGCATGTGATGTTGTTTGATTTTGTATCTTAAATCCTTTTTCATTTTGAAGGATGTTGTTGCTTCATCAGGTCGTATTGCCCGATGAAGAGGAACGTGTTCTTTGCCACGGTTGTCAGACGCCATCAGATCCGTTCATAACCCCAAAATGCGGCGACATCCAATAGCGGATGGATACGGGTGCGTTTATGGATGGATTCCCGCAGCCGGTCGTAATAATATTTCCAGGTGAAGGGACTAATTGAGTCAATTGGGCTTGATCCTTTCGACTGTAAATTTTTTGTTTTATTTTATTTTTTATTTTTTGTATTTTTCTTTGACACGCGATAACTTCAAATAAGATTAAACGTCGAGTGCAACAGTCTATCGCACGATAGCACGTAAACTCGAAAGCAAACCTAGAATTTTTAGCTTTTAGATTTCAGTTTGTAATTCTTCTTTAATTGCCACAAAGTTTTAGATCGCAGTCTAGTCTAAGTAAATATTCTGTTAAAATTTCATTTGGTTAATTGGTTTTGACGCTTAAGAAAGTGATTTTTTTTTATAATGACTCGTAGCTATTTAAGTTTGGTAAAAAATAAAATTTTAGATGAGTTATCTGCAGGTAAGATAAAATTATTGCAATCATGCATTAGATCATTAGATAAGAAAAAAATTAAATTAGAATTCAAGGTATTTCGGGTGCAGTATTGGCAAAAAATATGGAATCGCCAAATCGACTGTAGGTATGTGCTATTAAGAAAAATTATTATAGCAACGGTGACTAATACCTACTCTGGCCATGGAAATAGGCGGACACTGAAAACATCTGAACTACCTCAGATGGAAAAGGCACTTTCTAAATGGTTCCTAGAACAGCGGAGGAAAAATGTCCCTATTAGTGGATTAATTTTTAAACGAAAATTCGTTCCCATAAATAAAAGCTTGCACGGCAACAAGCCCAATTTCGTAGCAAGTGACGGTTGGATGCAAAAATTTAAAAAGAGGTGTGGTGTTTTGTACCTGAAAATTATCGTCACAACCAGAACTTGTGTGTCCATTTAAGAGGCATCTTAAGAAAAGAATTTCAGATCTGGATCTTAAACCAGACCAAATTTATAACGTTAATGAGTCGGCGCTATATTATAGAGTTTTACCAGGAAAAACTTATGTGGGGTCAGCTGAGAAAACTGCTCCTGGGCGAAAACCCGAAAAGCAAAGGATCACTTTTTTGGCGTGCATTAATGCTACACGTCGGCAGAAGTTGAAGCCGCTAGTAATAGGCAAAGCGAAAAACCCTCGTCCATTTAGGAATGTATCATTACTTGCTTATTACAAAAGCTCCAAATCAGCTTAGATGACTGCAGCCATTTGCAAAGAGTGGTTCAGTAACTTTTTTGTTTCCGAAGTTAAAAATTTTCTTAAAAAAGAAGGTTTACCAGTCAAAGCTCTACTGATTTTAAATAATGTCCCAAGTCACCCCCCGGAGAGCGAGCTACGAAATTCAGATAGTACTATAACAGTAATGTATATGCCTCCAAATGTAACGCCACTCATTCAGCCTATGGACCAGAATGTTATTCGCCTGACTAAAACAGCTAACTTTTCTAGAGGAAAAGCTTGCTGTTATCACTTTTTGCTGCAGAAAAAGGTCAGACTGATATCTTTCATATACTCGTAAGTTGTGTTTTCTAGGTTTCATTAAATTATTTTAGACAACTTATGTGGAGCTGTAAAATCTATAAAAATAAAGGATGCGGTATTTAACTTGATAGCTGCTTGGGATAACTTAAATGCTTCTGTTATTGAAAAGTGTTATAGTAACACTCTTGGATCCGATGAAAACTATGACGATGAAGACGATATACCCTTAAGTAGTAGTAAAATGTTTTTATTTTCAACTTAATATCAAAAAGTTTACATTTTTATTTTAAATTAGGTTTTTTCAATGCAAGTTAAAAACAAAAGACTTACGACAATGACAATAGTCGTCTGTCGGGTAGTTGGATTATAATTGTATATATAAATTAGCTTGAAATCAAAGTTTTATGATCTAGAAAGAAATTTTTGATTAAATTCTCTAACAAGTTCATTTCGATATGGTAATGCTACAGTGATATAATAAAAGAGCCTATCAAAATCTGTACTCCTTTCTCCATTGAATATAAGAATAATTTCGGCTTCTGTTAACAAAGCTCTCCCAAAACAACTCAGCCTGAATTCTCTTAACCCCGGACATCTGCCTAAGAAGTGCTGGATGTTCTCTTCTTCCCTTAAGTTGCACACAGTACATAGAGATGTTCCGTTCTCCATAAAACTATTTCCGTTCAGTTGAATTAAGCCACATCTAGCCTTAAATATACAGGTGATTTTGTTAATTTCGAACCCATCGGTCATGTAAGCTGCCCCTCTAGAGTGATCCAGAAATTTGTAGATGCGTGTACTGCTTTCCGATGCCCTTCTTGATTTTGCCTGTTGACCCTCCGATTTCAGCAGCCGCAGTAGATCTAAGCTCTTTTGTATCCAAGCGCTATGAGAAATGTCTCTTTCATCCCAATGAAGACCAAAACTACGCCCAAGATGGCTTACTTCTTTGACCCAGAACAGTTTTTTCCTTAAAAGAATTTTAGTTAGTTGGTGTGGTAGTCGTCTTTCACTTTCTGTGAAGATACCATTTCTCTCCATTTAGCAGGTGGTAATGGTGCGATGGTAGTGTATTCACTAAAGTGATTGGTAGGTCGTGCGTTCGAATCCCGACCAGGGCCATGATTTTTATAAATTGAATACACACAACAAAAACTGATCTCCCTAAAGCAATTTAGGCGCCACCTGTTGAGAAAAAAAATCCCATCGCACCAAACTTCTTTCCTATCCTTCTATTCTTTCAGTAAGTAGCACCCAAAAATAGGCAATGAATTGCTGGGAGCTACTTGCGCAACAAACTAAAAGCCTGCGCTGTGGTTTTACCATTATAAGGGTACTGTGTCACTACAGAAAAAAGAAATCCCTTTAGCGCACGCAAATTATATAAAAAAAAAAAAAAAAAAAAACCCATGCGTACAGCCTCTCGTTAAGTATTCCCGTCATAATCTTCGCAACACAGTTCATAAAAGAGATACCCCTATAGTTGCTGGGTTCATTTATATTACCTTTTTTGAATATGGGAAAAATTATTGTTTTGCTAAAAGCTTCCTCTATTTTCCAGTCATTCAGCATCCTACTAAAGGAAAGAGCTAGTTCCTCTAGGTAGTCATACGTTGCGTTTATGAAAAACTCATAGGTAATCCTGTCTTCCCCAGGTGCTTTGTTCAGTTTTACTTTTTTCAGAATGCTTTTAATTTCATCTACTGTTATTTGCTTGTCCAAATCACGATCTTTAATTAGATTTGATGCATAAAGGATCTGATTTGCACTTTGATTAGGGTTAAGAAGTGAGTTATAATATGCTCTGAACTCAGGGGCGGCAGTTTGAGGGCACACTTGTTGGTCAGTTTCCACCACTCTTTACTATCTTTCACCCTGGCAATTTTGAGGTCAAGCTGGTAGTAATACGCTGTCATATTCCTTCTGCAGATTGTCCTGTATTCCTTTTGAGCCCTTGAGTAAATATCTTTTGCCTCCTGGCTTCCATTTCTTCGGAAAATATTAAGCAATCTATAACTTTTTTTCCTGGCTGCTTCGCACTCAAAATTGTACCAATTATTTTTTGCTTTAAAGAGCTTTAAGCTACTATTCTGTTCTTTAGCTGAATTCTTGACTATATCGCATAAGTCTTTTAGCTCTAATCGGTCTTTTTGAATCTTGAGGTTTTGCAAATTGTTGTTTAGCTGACCTTGGTACTCAGCCTTTTTACTGTCCTTCCACTGCAACTTTGGCAAGAGGTTGAAAGAGTTCGTGCTCGTCGACGTACCGTATATGTTTCACCGATAATTTTATGGGCAGGTGGTCCGATCATATCGCTTCCTCTACACTGAACCTCTCCACAGACATAAGCAGCTCCTGCGATATAGCGCAGACGTCGTTCACAGAGTTTCCTATGCTATTTATAAATGTATAGTTGCCTTCCTCGTCACCTTTTGTTCTTCCATTTAAAATGATTAAACCGTTATCCTCGCAAAGCTCCAGAAAATCTCTTCCTCTCGCATTCACAATGGTATCCTTCGAGTGTCGTATTTCTAATCCCGCGTGGAAATATGATTTGTATACTCCTTCTATTTCTTGTTGCAGATCGCCTAGTCTAACATTAACGTCTCCAATAAGAATTGGGTTAATTATGCTGTTTTCTACAAGGAAGTTTTTTACAACGTTGAATTCAGTTCGCCAATTCATGCCTCTTAGATATAAAGGAAGGAGGGTTACTATTTTTTCGTTCGTGGTTATTTGTATACTCTCCACACCATCAAAGTCGTGGTATTCATGCCGAATGCCCTTATCAACCAGATTTCTTTTAACGCCATATACACACCCACCAATTGCTCTTCCAAAGTTATTACTTCTCGATCCAGGTTTCCAATATGTGTGAAAATCTCTTTGGAAATATTTGTTGAATTGCTCTATTTTTTCTGTTTTCATTATGTGCGTTTCTGTTAGGAAAAATATTTCACATGACAATACATACTTAAAAAAGTGTGTGAAAAGACTTTTATTTTCTAGACCGTGTATATTATAGGCTAATATTCTAATATTTGATTCTTCATTATTCTGTATATAATTCTTTATTCTTACATCTTAGTATTATGTTTTATAAGTTTTTTTAAATTACCTCGACAGACATTGCCTAGTTTTTTTGGTTATTAGTTTGCCCAGAATGTCGTTAAAATGACAAGATACAGAATCTAACTCATTGTTGTACAGGTCTTTGAGAACGGCTTCCCCTCTTTGTTGTCCGCATACTAACTCGTAGTTTTTATTCCATACAAACAACTTGTCGTTGATTCTCAACCTGTCATTCAGAACGCTTACTCTGTGCCGACTGCTTTTCGATAGAATACTCCATCTTAGGAACAGCATAGCTTTTTTTCGTTGCTGCCTTGACGAATTAAGATCCCTCTCTATGATGAAGGATGTGCCCGCTAAGTTTTTGGAGCGTCTGAAAATCTGTTCGACTATTTCGGCCGACTCAAATTCAGCGATGACCGACATCTTTCCATCCTTTTCGTGTATCTTTTTGGTCGAACGCACATCCACTGGCGTTGTAGTTTTGATAATACTCTCGCATATATATTTCACCGCAACAGGCATGGAGATTGTTGCATCGAGGCCTTTAAAAATAATGTTTTTGTTTTTGATTTGGTCCTCTAACCAGGTAATTGTTTGCCTATCCCTTTCCTTCTCCACCGTCAAGTTTTTAATTTTGTCTTTTAGGTCCTGATTTTCTAATGCTAAGTCGTTAAGCTGCGATGATATATTACTCATCTGCAAGGTAATTCCTTCGAAGTCCTTTTTAGTGGGTATTTGGCTTAATTTTTCGTCTAAGAGATTAGCCATGGCGTACTGCATAGTGCTCATGAGATCCATCACCGTCATGCTTCCAACTAATTTTGAAGGACTTTTTGGCCTTGGTGCTCCTGAGGGTTCTGGTGAAATTTCTTCCAACCTTCTTTTCGAACAATTATTTGGCAGTAAAGTTCCTTCAGCAGCAGCCTCTACTGTAGTTTGAAATTTCACAGGAGTTCGTTGCATATTTTTAGGCATTAGTGAATTATTTTATATAATATATAAATATATATTTATAAACCCCTTTGTATTCTTCGTAATCATCAAATCGCTAATTTTGCCGAAGATGTGATTGATTTGCGAATTATATTAATATTGAGGTAACACACACAGTCGTTGATCTTAACAACTGCAGTGAAGATCAAACACCATCAGATATTGAGGAAGCGAAAAAGGAAGAATAAGATGAAGAAGACCCTGACATGTTCACTTTCTTCAAGAGATGCTATTCATGTATTTGACAAAGTACTTGAGTGGGCAGGATACAATGAAGTAGATTACAATGATATTTCAGTTATCAAACGGTTACAGGCAAAGGCAGTCCGAATTGATTTGAATTCAAAGAATAAGCAATCCAAATTGACAAATTATTTTTCAAAATCATTGATCATTAATAAATAAAAAAATATTCATGAATCCGTTTTTTTGTATCTTTTGACAAAAAATAATAAAACTAACATACATAGATAAATAATAGAATATTCCACAGTATACTCTTATTAATAACCTGTACCTACTACAGTAGGGCCTCTGTATTTACCCACTTAACAGGCCCCCGACCGGTGGAGAGTCTCTGCCCGAGCCACTGCAGCCTTTCATCCTGCACGACCACGGGTACGCTACTTCCAGTTGTCCAGTGTGACATCCGCGATGGCTTGGTCTTTACAACGGAGGTTCGCCCTTCCTTGTGGTCTCAAACCTGGGGTCTGGATGCCGAAGGTCGTCTTCGCTGGAGCATTATTGTTCATTCATTCGATATGGACTACATCAACTTCTTAGTACAGCTCAGAAAGTTCGCGGTTGTATCTTCTCCTCCATTTGCCCTCCTCGAACACAAGACCAATTTATTTGCTTTCGAAAAAACCCAAAACAAGCTCTCCTTTCCTGATCGTGCAGCACTACAGTCTTTGGTAATAAGTTAGAGTAGGTTAAGCCAAAAATTCGGCATTTTTCAGTACGAGTAAAAGAAGATGACTCCTGCGCCGAAGACATAGTCATTATTATAAGGGCAAAGATGCAAACGAAGTCGAAACACGTATGCGAAACGCTCTTAAGACGGCCCTAGATTGGTCAATCCGAAAGAAGAAATTTAAACATAGGTCAAAGTTCAAATAAAGACACGATCGTTGAGTATTCTGAAGAAGTCAATTATCTTGGGGTAATCGAAGACAGAAGGATAAATTTGTACTCTCACATTAACAACAAAATTACAAAAGCTACCAGAGCTTAGTGGGTCTGCCGTCGCATGAATGACGGAACCTAGGGTATCACTCCATAGATCACCCACTGGATCTATGAAGTAATGATCAGCCCCATTACCACATATGCTCCCCACAAAAATGGCAATCGTAAAGCTCAAAAGGTTACAACGGCTTGCATTCTTAGGTATCTTCGGGCCCCATAGCTGCTATAGAAGCAATAATAGGGCAACACCTCTCCACATATACTTACATAAAGTGGCGAATCGCAGTGCAACAAGTTTAACACAACTTAATGAGATAAGACTTAGTGACCATTGGGAATTAATGACCTTATACAGCTGAACTTCCGGAACCTGATATGAACTGCGCGGTCACATCCATATGCTTAAAAAAACGGTTCTATATTAAATACATATTAACTTACATTTATGTCATGCCTTCAGTTCTTTAAAAAATTGAATGATTTCTGCTCAAGACATAAGCTACTTACTATTAATGCTTGGCCAAATAAACCAAGAGAAATGAGATGCAGAAACAAACTAAAAAACAATGCAAACATTTTAAGCAAATTAAAACTCGATATTCTCTTATATTAACGTTAGCTACTCTTACCACATAGTTGCTATTTTTGTTTATTGAATATCTATTGTCAGTTTCTCTTTACTTTTTTCTTAATCGATAATTTAACTTTATTTGAAATTTGTACTTTTGGTTCCGACGCTGATCCCCTTATATTTTTCAAAACAATCCACAAATTTATCAGAAAAACCAGACCAATAGCGACAGCAGTAAAAATGACATCTAACGAATTGCCTACAAAGTAGGACATATTTCTTGAGGGTGAAATGAGGTGATCAAACTGCGGATTTGCTAAAATGTTTTCAATCCACCAAACTGCTGTATCCAAGGGTTTATTTTGACGGTTACGGAATTGCCTCTGTTTTTCCAACATATTGGTCCGGTAAGTGTTATCAGTAAGAACCCCAGAGAGGCTCTGAAATAGTGACGCTTCCGTCAGGCTTTTGAAGTCAACTACTCTGCCAACACCGCTGTCACTAATGCGTTGGGCATTCTATAAAAAACAAACAATTGCACAAATTAATCACACATGTATGCGATCATTAAAGTACTTACAGAATGTTGGTCAAGGAAGAAAGGCATTGCCACAACCGGAACACCGTGATAAGAGGCCTCTTGTACGCTAAGACCCCCAGCATGGGTAAAAAAGGCCTTTATATTTTTATTAGCTTTAAGAAAAATAAATCGCTCGCAATATTTATTTAAATCCAATTTTAAAGCTGTCTGTCTTACCCAAGATATCATTTTGTGGCAGCCATTTGCGAATCAACAGGTTCTTTGGAACATTCTTTATTAATCCGTCAGTTTCGACTTTCCACAAAAAGTTGAATTTCGGAAGCCTTTTTATCACGTTAATGAAGGCTTCCAATCGACTGGCACCCAACATATCAACCCTGATATTTGATCCAAATGATACTAAAACTGCCCCCATTTCGCCTCCTTCAAGGAATTCCTTAATATTCGCCGGAAGTTCTTGAGGTTCTTTGATTTGGAGGCCACCGACTTCAATGATGTTCGGTGGCAAGGATTGAGCAAAATCTATTGCAGGATGAGTATTTACAAGAACAACTTGTATTCGCTGGTAGAGGTTGTCTAAAGACGGCTTAGGCCCGGTAAAATGTCTTCCAGCCATAGAGTCAATCACTGTTTCGGAGACGTACTTCCTGTATCTACAAAAATTAAGTAAAATGTATTGAAATTTGTATATATTGCGCACCTCTGAGGCCTTACAAGTGATCAACCGCGTAAGTCGCCGAATTTTGTAGTCTCTGCCAATAGCTCAAAGGTAAATTGAGTTGATTTACAAAGAGAGGAATATAAGCCGGGAAATTATGTCCCCCGACAATTTCAAAAATCTCAGGAACAATTTTGAAAGCACTCACTCCCACCACAGGCGTGTTCGGATAGTTCTGAATAAATCGAAGCAAACATGGACCCCCGACAATATCATACAGAATTAAGTCGAATTTTTCATCCAGTTGCAAGGCCTCTTGAAAACCTTTTGATTGGGTTATTCCTTTACACGTTACCATTTGAAAATTATATAACATTCGTGTATTCGAGAAGGGCACCGAAGAGGTCCAACTTGCCTCTTCTTTGCCAAAGTGTTGAGAGAGTACATTGTAGGTTTCTTCCAAATGAACGTACGACAAATTGTCATTAGGCGTATCTTCTATATCCGGTGATACCACTGTTAAGGTGTGACCGCGCTTCGCCAATGTGTCAAATATAACTTTATTCCTAAGCAAATGAATCTGTATTATAATATGTTAAACAAAATGCCACTCATACTCTACCATAGGTGATGACTGTAAGAAGCACATCCCATTAAACCCAAAATATTCGCCGGGCTTCCATTGTCCAACAAAGAAATAAATACTAAAACTGCTGCAATTCTCACGACACCAGCCATGAATCATTCAAAATTTCGGAATAAGTAGATAATGCGTAAACGACTGGTGTAATCAAACTCATCGGCATACAGATACAGAATCTCGAAACCGGCTCAATTTCTTATCTTAACAGTTGAGATAATATTTATATACATAGGTGTGTGATGTATTTAAAATGAATATACAGTCGTGGTTGCATAAAATAAACTCTTTAGGAAATTTGTAGTTAGATAGAACTATGCCGATGGATGCATAAAATGGGAAAACTTGTAATTGTTGTTGTAAAAATTTAAAAAGTCGGAGAATATCTAACAATAGGACAGTACATCTGTGGCGCAAGTAAATAATACAGGGCTTAGATTCTCCAATCATTATTTTGTCTCCCTACACGATTAACTGGTTTTTCTGTTTTCTAATTCAAAAATCTTAATGATTCTTTGGTATTGACACACCCTAACTAGCATGTATCGTAATCTCAATTAACACGGCTCTCCATCCGAATCTTACATTAGCCGCCTTGTCATATACTGAATTGATTAAGGCTTCTTCTATCATTTCAAGCAAGATTAAGCAAGCCCAACAATTATCAGAATCAACACGGAAGGCGCTATCTTGATCTCAAACAGATCCGCCCAACTATTGTAATACGCGGCGGAACTTAGTTAGAGTTTTTTATGGTGATTAAAAAACAGCCAACATCGGTTAGCCTCGAGGCCAAGAGGACAAAACGAACTATGTGATTTCAACAAACATCTGTCCATCGGTTTGCTGTTTCGACCTCAATTAACAACAGCAGTCTTCCCGGTTTCGGAGGGTTAATCAAACGCCGGCGCTTTTTAGATCATTTTGATCCTGTCCCACCTAGCCTGATTTCTACGCGTGTATGCTCCTGTTGTTGATTTTGGCCTGCCTATGTTTTTTTTTCAACAATTTCGACACGTGCATGCTATTTTTGGTTATTGTTTTATCTTGCGTTCATGACTCACCGGTGTTGTCTCCAATCGTGAAAACCCACGGATTTGCACTTGTGGAAGAATTTCAACATATTAAGTGCTTCTGTATGCTCACTTTATAAAATTAGGTTAGATCTGATTTGTTCCCTAAGTCGCAAGTGGATACGTTTCTCATAGAAACACGGTTAAAAACATTCACATTGGTACATCCTGCGCATGTCCAGACTAACAACAGTTCCGGAGATACATGAATTTGCAAATGTCCACCACAGCACGAGAGATAAGTCGCTTATCCACGGGGCGGAGACGTCGCCAATGCTCATGCTCCTCCGATTTAGTACGGCAATAGCGCAGATGGATAAATTCGATCCGGAAAGCAATTCACCGAATTTTGGTGAGTTGTTCAGTGGAAGGGGTCAACATGCCCTCCCAGGACGGTGCGTTACTCTAACTCTGCGGGGCGTGCGCATGTTGACGACTGCCATGCACCCGCAAAGTAATTGGGATTCTGCATTTTGCGTCGCAACAATTACAATTATAAAAAATCGTCCGACACAATCGATAGAGTAATCATTTACAATCAATAATTTTAATTTGTCTTCATTAACTATTAAAATCTTAAGCAAAAGCGCTGCAATTGACAGTCTTTTTCGACGGTTTTTTAGGTTGTTATTGGCGTATTGAGCCCTTCCTGACCCCTTTCAGTAAAGCGTCAATTAACGGAAACGTTAGTTACTGAGCTTAAAGAGAAAACGAAGCGTATCAACTCGTAGTATGTATGTGTGATTGGATTCATGGCTTGCTGTTGAAGAGAATATATACGTGATTTGGCTGCGGAGAAAACGCAACAAAAATCAATTAGAAAAAAAGATGATTATTACTTTTCTATTCAACTGCAACTTTTCCGACATATTTGTATATCGCTTCTTATTGTAAGTTTATATGTATGTTCTTGTAAATATATAACACACAAACGAATAAATGTGAAATATATAATCCATTAATTTATGGTAGCCACACAGAGAAGAAAGCGAAAATTCTCTCAAATAATAAGCCATTTTATTCTAGGATAACTGAAAACATCGTCGCAAAGTCGGTGAGATTTGCACTTCAACTTCGAATTAAGGACTTAGGTCTAAGTGCCCAGCCCATAGAATCCGTTGTTTTGTCGGATCCGTTAACTTTAACGTTGTTAACGGAAGGAACCGTCGCCAATTTTGTCAGCCGAACACACATTCCTTTTTCCTGGCTTATAATTGCCTAATTAGCCCTGAACGATCCAACTACCTAAGATGCCAGTATAATATAATTGTTCAGTTCTCAACTAACTCTCTAGTCCTAACAAAAAAAAAACATTCCCACTGACTGTGAGAAAAATTCTAGATAATTCAGATTTGTCACCATCTAATCCTAATACGAGTTTTGGGTCTAAGAAGCCTATTTCTTAAAATATTGAATAATTTTTTAAGCATCATTTTTGTTGAATTTATTTCCAAGAAATAATGTAATGCAATCAATGTAAGACAATTATTTTTACAATTACGATTTCATGTTATCAAACTAGTTCTGAAAGAAGTTTTACTGAAATAAAACATAAATAGGGATTTTTTGAAAATAAAATCTGCAAAGTAACCTACGTTCTGGATCATTTATTTATGAGCTGGAATTCACTACAAGTAGGGATTTTTTCCTACACTTACTAACACTGCTAGTCGAATGTCAAAAACATTCCTACAATTTTAAGCCATTTCAACCAATCAGCGGTCGAGCTGCAGTTTCGATGTGGCATACTGAACTGTCTGTCAATCGACAATGACAGTTTTGTCTGATTTTTCCTATGTTTTGGCTAATGTCTCTCTCTCAATTTTGTAACCTCAATTCTAGAATGCGTGAAGTGCAATTATTGTGTATGTTTGCATATGTCAACTGACAGAAAAGTAGAAAGTAAGGCTACTTGGATCCGTTGGTGATGGGCCACCTAACATAATGTAAGAATACGTGTATTCTTTATTGCTCTCCGTTGAATCAACGGTTCCGACGGATTGACGGATTGTATTGGCTGGGAGGGTTAAGAGGCCTCTACCCAAAATGTTCTACAAAAATTGGAACGTGAAGCGCCATCTCTCTTTGACTTGCAACGTAGCATCCACTTGCAATTCAATCGCAATTCACTTGCAAAAGTGCTTTAGCGGACGTACCTTTAGTGATGAATAGCATGACACACGGGTTTCGTAGATTGTCATTGTAGGTAATAGGTATCGTATGTTGATCGTGTGTGTAGGGTTGTTTTTCGTAAGATATATGTTCAATACAATTTCGTTCTTGCTATTTTGTTCGTCGTAGAAACAAGAATCAAATGAATGTTGGAGTGAGAAGAAAAAAATTAGGTAGGTAGGTATCCGTCAGCTAAGCGATGTTTGATGGTATTGTTTTGAGTTGTGAACAATGCACATTGTGCAAAACATTTATACTTCGGGATAGGTCATTTTCAGGCATGTTCCAATTGTATAATATTTTCTATATTTCTATCGCTACGGCTGGATTTTTGCCTTATAATTTTCTTTTCCTCAAATTGTAGTATGGATAAAAGAAGTTAGTGAATGCTGGGGGGAGGGGATGGAGCGCAAAATATGTTGGTTTCATTGCTTTAGGTTTCGCTCCAGACTCCTGGATTTGACATATAAAACATGAACTTGGTATTACTCAGAGATTTTGCAGATAAAATGGTATAGGTCCTTCCATCCATTCAAAAGAAAAAAACTCGCTCAAACGTATGGCTGAAAGCTTTATTTAATTTATTTTATTTAGGAACTTAATAAGAAAATAATATACATATGTAGGTATCTGCTAATGTAGTGTCTGCTACTCTGCTCCACCTAATTAGCTTAGATTATTGTCGGTCTCCTCAAGTATCCTGTGATTGTGGTTTTCGCACTTCCATTCCCCGAGTAATACGAGGATCCACTAATTCTGGTAAAAACCAGTTTTCGTAAAATGTGTTTAACTGTCCGATCATTTTTGTTTTCCAAAAATCGTGATCGACATCTATTACTTCTATATAAATGTTAAAAGCACTACCACCCCAAATTGCCAATATGCATTTTTCTCGATTACATACTCGTATATGCAATTGGCCTTGAATTTGGTAGTAATAGTTGTGTCTTTTATTAAGACCTTTTGTGATACCATCATCAGAAACCGTTATGTACTTGATTTTTTGGTTTTTGATAGCATCCGTAGGATCGCATCCAGCTATTCTTGATGGACATTTTATTTCTACCAAGTAATAGTCGTCGATAAGTCCATCTGGAGAAGCACCAAGAAAGTAATACTCCTCATCGATAAAAATTCCTGAGTTCGATATAGGTTAGGTTAGGTTAGGTTACTGGGCTGACGGGGCAAGAGAATCCTGCGCCCGTCACACTTAGGTCAATGTAGACCCTTTGTGATACCCTGGAGGTTATGCTTCCCTTATCTGGAACCAATGAAAAACCTATGAAAAACTTAGCGGGTTTACAAACCATCCCGATGCGTTGATGAACTTGCGCAAGTCATTCACAGACTTGCCGGAGAGTTCTTCTAAATCCTGGAAGAAATATCTGCCCAGGATATTGTTTCTGATATGACAGAGTGCAGGACAGTGACAGAGGAAATGCGGGGTATCCTCATTCACCTCCTCGTCCCCACATCCTCTGCAGAGTTTATCTGTGCTGAGTTTTAATTTCTTTGCATGGTAGCCCAGCATGTTGTGTCCGGTGATAACACCTGTGAGAGAGGACAAAGAATTCTTGTTCATTTGAAGGATTCTCTTGGTTTTTTGTTTGTCATATAGTGGCCACATTTTCCTTGTAATAACACAGGAATCAAGGGCACTCCATCTTTCGTTTGCTGCCATCAGTGTTTTATTTCCAATCACCTGTTTAAGGTAACAGGGTGGGGTTTTTACTGTGGTGTCAGCATCCCTTGATTCAAGGGAAGGTCCTTTTCTTGCCAGTTCATCGGCTCTTTCATTTCCTGGGACACCACTGTGTCCGGGGACCTAGCAGAGTCTTACAGTGTGCTGCGCGCCAAGAGCCCGCAGCTCTTCGCGACAGCTTCTTACAAGCCTCGATTTTATTTCTGTGGCGGAAATCGATTTTATTGTAGCTTCTAGCTTGGCTGTCAATGAAGAAGGTAATATCAGCCTGTGGTATTGCCGTCATTGCAGCCTGCTTAGCGGCTGTTGTCACCGCCAGAACCTCAGCTTGGAAGACGCTGCTGTAGTCGGGGATCCGAGCGTTTCTGAGTAGAAATCTGCACCAACGCCGGTATCCATCTTGGAGCCATCTATATAGATGGGGATCGTTGTTGCATGGATTGGTACTCGTACTTGATTATCCTACCATTCTTCCCTACAGGGAAAAGAGACAGTAAATGGTCTTATAAAATCTAGTTTGGGAGTAATGTAGATGTAGTCTGTGCATACATTTCTACCCGTAAATTTCTCTAGAATCTGTGCATGCCCTGTTGTACTGGGTTTCCAGTTTTTTGTTTGGCTTAGCCGCAAGGCACTGTTTGCTGCAGATTCTTGTACGAAAAGATCTAGGAGTTTAAGATTGAGAATTACCTCCAACCCCGCTGTAGGGGTGGTTCTCATAGCCCCAGTAGTGCCAATACAGGCAATTCTTTGGACTCTAGTCATAGTCTTAAGGTTGGTGGCCTTACACAACCCCTGCCACCAGACTAAATTAGCGTATGTGAGTATCGGTCTAACTACCGCCGTATACAACCACATGATAATTTTGGGACTAGGTCCCCAGGTTTTGCCGAAGATTCTATTGCAGGCGTATAAGGCTATCGTTGCCTTCTTTGCTCGTTCTTTTATATTTAGGCTCCAGTTCAATTTTCTATCCAGAATCACGCCAAGATACTTTGCGTATTCTGATGTTTGTAGTGGAGTACCCTCAATAGTTGGCGTAGGATAGAGGACCAGTTCTGTCTTTTGTGGGTTAACCGCAAGTCCGCAGCTTCTGGTCCAGTTACCAACCATAGATAAGGCGTTCTGTATTTGTTCACTTAGAGTGGATTGGAATTTTCCTGTCGCTAGCTGTGCTAAGTCGTCAGCATATGTTACTGCCTTGACTCTACTAAGTCTAAGTTCAATCAGAATCTCGTTTAAAACGAGTACCCAAAGAAGGGGTGGTAGGACTACGCCTTGAGGGGTTCCTCTAGATGCTGACACCTTAATTATTTCACCACCTAACTCTGAGTAGATGCATCTTCTTTTAAGCATGCAAATTATCCATTTAATAATGGTATACTCCACATTTAGGTTTACTAGGGCTCTTTCTACCGCTTCCCCTTGGACGTTGTTGAAGGCACCTTCAATGTCCAAGAAGGCGGCTAGAGTATATTCCTTGTCCCTTAGTGTCTTTTCTATGGTGCTGACGACACTGTGGAGTGCTGTCTCTATACACCTTTGCCTTTCGTATATGCATGCTGAGCTGGGGATAAGACCTCTGGACTCAGTTTGCTACGAATATAAATGTCCATCAGTCTCTCAAAAGTTTTTAAAACAAAAGAGGTTAAACTGATTGGCCTAAAGTCTTTGGCGGTAGTGTGACTAGGTTTCCCAGCTTTGGGTATGAAAACCACTTTAACTTCTCGCCAAACTTTGGGTACATATCCCCATTTTAGGCTACTTAGGAAGAGGTTCCTCAGATGTGGGGTTATATGTTCTTCATATCTTTGTAGCATCATAGGGAAAATGCCGTCAATACCCGGAGATTTATATGGAGAGAAGGAATTAATGGCCCATTTTATCCTTTCTTCCGTTATAATCTCCGCTGTTGTTATGTGCTCCGTGTAGTGCTCTTCTTCCGGATTGTTATGCTCATTAATGCATCCCGGAAAGTGAGTCTCAAGGAGGAGCTTGAGTGTTTCATTGCAGGATTCTGTCCAGTTGCCGTTGGGGTCCTTGAGAGATCCCAAGGCTACTGGTTCCTTAGCAAGTAGTTTCCTGAGCCTAGCTGATTCCGCGGTGCTTTTCATTTTACTACAAAAGGATTTCCACGAAGATCGCTTTGCTTGTTGTGTTACTGCTTTGAATTTTCTTTGACTGGATTTGTAGGTTTCCCAGTCATGGTCGGATCTTGTACGTTTTGCTACATTAAAAAGTTTTCTAGTTTCTTTCTTAATGTCGTACAGTTCTTTTGTCCACCATGGAGGAGTCGATTTTCTTTTACTCCTCGTTTGTAGGGGACATGATTTTTCGAGCGCTTTACCTAGGATTTTTCCTAGATTCTCGCCATTCGTGTCTGTACTCTCTGGTGCATACGCAGCATCTGTCTGGAGAGTTCTTAAGTTCTTTCCCACTTCAATATTGAAAAGGTCCCAGTTAGTTTTTCTATGGTTCCTATATGATATTGGGGGATCGTTTGTGTCTGGTATCAGGAATTCAATGATTTTGTGGTCAGAGAATGTTTCCTCCTTTAATACCTTCCACTGATCTATTGTGATTGTATTCGAGTTACTTAATATTGTAACATCGATTACTTCTTGCCTATTTCTAATAACAAAAGTTGGTTCTGAACCCCTATTAGCTATAAGTAAGTTATGATCTATAAGAAATTCAAAAAGTGACTCACCCCTAGTATTTGTATTTGAGCTACCCCATAGGGCATGGTGGGAGTTAGCATCACATCCCATCTCCAGGTGCCATTTTTCCCGTGTAGCACGTTGAACAAGAAGGTGGGTCAGATCTGACGGTGGTCCTTCCGTTGCATCATAGGGCATATAGCATGATGTTAGAATCAGCGGAGGGAGCCCGTTGCGCTCAAGTTTTACCGTAGGTAGATAGAAGAACCTCTTGCGGGGTCAGTCACCTTGACGTGTGTACCATCACCGCAAACAATTTCGATGGTGCCGGTGCGGAGGCTTACGACGCAAAGAGTCATCGGGCATCTGTTGAGGGACAGGCCGCCTGATGAGCGTCAACGAAGAACTGACCAGGACTTTACGTCCGCTCTCACCCTTGTATATTCCCTCATTCACCCCCCTTTATCCTCACCCCTTCCTACTCTCCGGTAATCACCGGGGATATAACCCCGCGTATTCGGGAGTTTTTCGGGAGTAAACCCAATTTTAAAAATCCCACTTTTAAGCCAAGGTGGAGGTACCCGTGCCGATGGATGCATGGTCAGTAAGTGGATAAACCAACTGATCGTTTGCGGCCCCCTCCGATGCCCAGGCAAGGTCGGTTGTATAAGTGCCTTGTCCTGGTAAGACGGCTCTGCCAGGATGGACCACCCCTTCCGGTCTTACTCGTGGGAACTCAATCTAAAAAAAATAAAAATGGATAGAAAAGAAGAAGATGCACCAAAAGACCAGCAGATGAGGGTGCCAGAGGCTGGCACCCTATCAGAGGACGAATTGCTGGCCTCCAGTCAGGAGACAATCGTCCCGTCACAAAGCGGCGAGAGTGCTAAGGCTAGCACCTCGACCGCAAACCAATTAACAACCAAACAGACCCGAAACAAACCCAAACCCGCAGGGAAAGCTAATAAGAGCAAGTACCAGATGGCCCTCCATATCTTAGGTAAGATAGCGAAAAATGAGGCTGCCAGAGAGGTCCACGAAAAGGATCAGGCGGATAGGATCAAATACCAGGCAATCGTTGACGAATACAACGAGAGCCTGAAAAATAAAAGCCGACAGGGAGCGAAGAGTGACAGGTCTCAAGAAGAGATCTCCCACCGCCCAGCCCCTAAAAAAACCAAGGTTGTTGAAGGTTCAGCAGCAACAGCCAAGCCAAGCACGTCGGCGGACGGTGCGGCCCAGAAGCGTCCCTTGACCGAGGTGGTTAGGGATCACCTTCAGGTCGCACTAGTGGATGATCTCTCGACAAACGGGAAATCCATAGCCAATGCGTGGGGAAGCATCGAGGCCAAGCTCTCCGAAATGGTGATAGACCACATCGTGAAAAACCAAGGGGAACCTCTTCCCGACTTTGATTCCGCCGAGGTGGTGAGGGGATATCGGGTAATCAAGTGCGCCGACCAATTCTCCAAGGACTTCCTTAGTGGATGCGTTGCTAAGGTTAGCGACGCCTGGGATGGTTTGAAGCTCAAGCTTATCCCAGCTAAGGACATACCGAGGAGACCTAGGGCCCGCATTTGGTTGCCCAATATGAAGATAGAAGGGGGAAGGCTCCTCCAATGTGTCAAACTCCACAACCCGACGGTTCCGATGGATAACTGGTCAGTCATCAAGGCGGAGGAACCCTATAAAAATACCATGTCCTTCCTCCTACTCATAAACAACGAGTGCCTGGGTGCTCTCGAGAAAACTGACCATAAACTTAGGTTTGGCATAAGGCATGCCAAGCTCAAAGTCTTCCTTTCCTCAGGTCCTGAGGACGATGTGGACATCGTCGATACCGACAAGTTGTTGGAGGACCTGATGATCGCCGACGAAACCCCTTCAACCACATAATGCTGAAAGTCATACAGATTAACCTGAGGCACTCAAGGTGTGCCTCCGATAATCTAATGGTTTTTCTAAGGGAGAAGAACATTGACATCGGCATTATCCAGGAGCCATGGGTGAGGGACTCATCCGTAAAGGGGCTCCAAGACACACAATACGACCTGTTTTACAAACACCAGGCCACAGGTAAGCCTAGAACATGCATACTAGCTAAGAAACATCTAAAAGGTTTTTTATGTCCCAATCTTAGCTCACATGATTTGACAGTGATTAAACTGGAGTGTGCGAACCAAGCAACATACCTGGCTTCAGCATACATGGCTCATGGGAGACCTGTACCGCCAGAGGAGGTGGAGCTGCTCATAGCCTCAACAACAGTGAAGGACAACCTACTGATGGGCTGCGACGCCAACGCCAGGCATTCTATATGGGGCAGCTCAGAAGATAATGAAAGAGGCGAGTCACTTTTTGATTTTCTGTTAACCACTAATCTATCAGTCTGTAACAAGGGTACGACCCCAACTTTTGTCTTTCCGAGTACGGAAACGTACAGGGGATGGGAAGAGGTACTAGATGTTACATTAAAAACAAACAATAATAACTTTAAGGTCGACAACTGGAGAGTTTCCAATCTGGAGTCACTCTCAGACCACAGATGGATCCTCTACGACATGAGTCTCGAGGTCGAGACCATAAAACCTTATAGAAACCCCAAAAGAGTTAATTGTACCAAGTTTGGCCAAGTCCTTCGGACAAAACTCAAAAATATACCTGAAACTAACACAGCTGCAATTAAAGAACTGGAGGTACAGGTAAAGACTTTTGAGAAGGCTATGGATGTAGCATACAAAGTCTCGTGCCCAGTTAAACGCAGTAAAAAAACGCTTCCCCCATGGTGGAACGAAGATCTCTCCAGTCTCAGACAGATGACTAGAGCGATTTTCAACATCTGCCACAAACACAATTTCTGGCGGCCTTATAAGGACTGTCTAAGTCTGTATAAGAAAGCCATAAAGGCATCCAAAAAGGAGGCCTGGATGGAGTACTGTCAGTCGATAGAAACCCTTAAAGACTCCGCTAGGCTAAGCAAAATTCTGTCCAAGGAACACTCCAACCCTTCTTTTCTGAAAAGACCAGACGGAGAATGGACAGAATCGCCAGCGGAGACCCTGGAACTCCTTATAAACACTCACTTTCCCGGATGCAGTGATATTAGTACGCAACCTGAGAGGCCTCGGCAAGTACAACCTTCTCCCAACAACAACATCACCTCAATAATTACCGAGGAAAAGATTTCCTGGGCTATTAACAGCTTCTCCCCATACAAGTCTCCGGGGCCTGACGGCATTGTGCCTGTCATGTTACAAAAAACACAAAACCTATCAATACCTTGGTTGGTGTCGATATTCCGAAGCTGTTTATCGCTAAACCACGTACCACACTCCTGCAGACGCGCCAGGGTGGTGTTTATACCGAAGGTGGGTAAACGCGGGCAAGTATCCGCAAAGGACTTCAGACCTATCAGTCTAACCTCCTTTATACTCAAAACCCTGGAGCGTGTCCTAGACATCCATATGCGAAGTTCTCTGCTAGAAACATCGCTTTCCAAATCACAGCACGCCTATCTCAAAGGCCGATCCACGGAAACGGCTCTCCATGAGGTAGTGCGAACAATCGAAAAATCCATACACTACAAAGAATACACCCTAGCCTCCTTCTTGGATATAGAGGGAGCCTTCAACAACGTACACACGGAAGCTATTCTTGAATCTCTGGTCGAACTGGGCATAGAGGAATCTATTAGGAAATGGATAGCTTCTATGCTCGGAACAAGAGTCATTCAGGCAACACTAGGCAACAGCCACTTAACCAAATTTGCCCATAGAGGAACGCCACAGGGTGGCGTCATTTCTCCGCTACTATGGCTAATGGTTATGAACAAAATTCTAGTAAAACTAGACAGGGAAAGGGTCAAAGCTGTCGCGTATGCGGATGACGTGGTGATACTAGTGTCAGGGAAGTTTCCCTCCGTGATAAGTGATATCATGGGGATTGCTCTAGACAAGGTAAGCACCTGGGCTACAAGGTGTGGCCTCGGCGTTAACCCGAGCAAAACCGAACTGATGCTGTTCACCACCAAAACCAAAATACCCGATTTTACCCTACCCCGCCTAAAAGGTCAACCACTTACACTATCCTCCAGCGCTAAGTATCTGTGCTCTTGCACCTTTTGCCTCTTGACCTACACACAAAAGACACCGCACTATGTAGTGCGGTAAGACTCAGGGAATCGGGGTGCTGGACGGCAAGGCCATACGGCCACAGCAGCATTCTGGACTCGCTACCAGAAGGCACGGTCACGTTTCCAACCGACTACATCACACCCAAACTAAACTTCACAAAAGGCTTCCAAGTAAGCTTCCCTTCCAGAGCTTGTTGGAAGAGGGACGAAGTAGTGAAAGATTTCGACACGGTCATATACACCGACGGTTCTAAGATGAACTGTGGTGTGGGGGCCGGTGTCTACTCGGAATCACTAAAAATAGCAATATCCCTTCGCCTGCCGGATTTTGCCAGCGTTTTCCAGGCGGAACTACTGGCTATCCGAGAGGCCTGCACGCAACTAGGGCGTGACACAGCGTACAAACAAAACATTGCTATCTTCATAGATAGCCAAGCCGCAATCAAAGCTATTGACTCGGCTACCATATCCTCCAAAGTGGTGCAGGAGTGCCGGAACGAGCTTGCGCGATTGGGCGAACGTTTCAGTGTTACACTACTCTGGGTTCCAGGGCATAGTAACATAACAGGAAACGAGCGTGCAGATGAGCTGGCCAGGCAGGGCTCAGCTCTGGACGGCTCACTCGCTGCAAGGGTTCACATTCCGCTAGGTGCGGTCAAGACACAAATCCACTCACAATTCCTGCAGAAAGCCAATCTTCAATGGAGAAGGTTAACTAACTGCATCATATCGAGGAATATATGGCCTATTTATGACAAAGGAAGAACAGGGGATCTTCTAAACAGAACCCGCCCCGAAGTCTCCAGAATTACGGCGATAATCACCGGGCACTGGCCAATTGGAGACCTTGCGGCCAAACTAGGTATCCCATTTAACACCCACTGCCGAAGCTGCGGGAATGTAAACGAAAGAGAAACTCTCTTCCATTTCCTCTGCGAATGTCCGGCACTAGCAAGAGCTAGACTGCGGGCACTGAACCAACCATTCTTCGACGACCTTAGCGCTATTGCGGGCAAAGGGATACAAGATCTTATCCGTTTTCTCAATTCCACAGGTTGGATATAGCCACACATCAAATGCTCTACAACCACTACAACATAGGTCACACGAGTCGTGGTAACAAAAAGGCACAATAAGTGCTAATTGGGTTCAAGACGAACCGCCACTTCTACCTACCTACCCTAGATAGAAGAAAGAGGTTAATCTGTTTCCCAGCTACTATACACGTTCTGATCTTACTATTTGGATCTGTCTGCACTGTTTTAAACAGGACAAGTCCCTTCGAGTTTAAACCCCTTATTCTGCCTCCTGCTACCCAGGATTATTCTTGAATAAGGGCTAGGTCTATTTTTCTATCCTCCATGAGGTAGATTAGGTTGGCGCTGGCCGCCTTACTGTGATGAAGGTTTATTTGTATTACCTTCATCACGGTTTTTTGGCTCCCCATCCTTTTTGGTTTTGTTGACTTTGTTCGCGATAAGCCTAAGCTTGCATCAGTTTATGCCGACGCGAACTTTAAAGTCGATCTTCTTCAACAACGGAATGGATTTGTGACTAAGCAACACTATCACTTCCGTGCCTGATTCATGGTATTCTCCCATCTCGATCACTTCCCAAGCGTGGCTCAACTGATCGGTATTTAGGGATCGTAAGTATCTCTCGATACGGTCCTTAGGGATATGAGGCCCTCGTACAACAAGTTTGGCTTTAGGTCTTGTTATCCGTACGATCTCTTTTTGTCAATCAGACGAAGGTCGGCGTTTGGCCATGGAGCTTTTGTCCTGGCAATAAACTCCTTGAGCCATGTGAGGGTGTGTTCTTCCTCACAGGTCATGAGTTTGAATCCTTGGATGGTATTGAGGGTGCCAAAAAGCGGGAGGGGTTCCTTGTTTTTTAGGATGGCCTCGTTCACCTCATCTAGGATTCGAAGTTCGATGAGTCGCCATTGGTCCTCTGTCAACTTCCGTGCAGGATTTCCGTAGTCTACTACGGCTACTTGTTGGCCAACTGCGGTTAGTAAAGAGACCTTGGCTTTTTTCCTAACGTTAGTTTGAGAGATTGGGGAAAGCGTGTCGTTTTGCCTAGCTCTTTTGGACGTGCTCGCAATCGGGTCGAGCTTGGATTGAGTATCCTCTCTCGTGCCAATTACAGGGTTCCTAAGTCTGGCTGCGATTGGGGTGGAGAGCAAAGGGCTTTCTTTCCCCTTCCCAGCCGGTCTTTTGGGAATTGTCCTAGAGCTGGGCAAACGTTTGCTATTCTCCGTTGGGTTGTCAGGTATGGTCTTCAGTCGTTCTTTAGCCTTGTCGAGGGATAGCTTTTCCTTCTCCGTTAAGGCTTCCGGAATTTTGCTACCCATCCTTCGGACGATCCTGAGCGCGTTACGCCTTTGCCTGCGCAGGATCTCATGCTCCCCTAGAGGCTTCTTTGGCTTGGGTTTGCTGGGGACTTTAGAGTCTAAGGCTCCTTGAGTGTCCCGTCCGGGATTGGAGGGCTGTGCCTCCACGACTGTTTGGCAACTGTCCATTGTCGAGTTATTTCCCGAGACGTCACGGCTGCAGTTGCCTGGTTGGTTAGGGGAACCTGCATCCAGATTGCAAGTGGAGCTGAGGCTCTGGATGTTCTCCAGCTGCAGTTTCCTCTCCCCTACCTCCCCAGTGACCATCTTCTCTCCTTCCAGGCCCGTACGAGCAAGAGGCACGATGCAACGCCTGGCCGGTGAGTCTGGTGGTCCCGGGGTCGGTTCCTGTACCCGATCAGTCTCCGTGTCCTTTTTGTTGTTAATGTTAGGAGCAGGGAGCACCTCCCCCTTCTCTAGACCCGTACGAGCAAGAGGCTCGATGCAACGTCTGATCGAAAGGTTTGGTGGCTCCTCGGTGGCATCCTTTGGCAGAGTGATTGGTGTGGTCGACCTTTCCCCTGGATGGACTTTGCCAATCTGGGAGGAAGGTGGCCCCATCAATTTACTATCGCTAGTGGTATCCCCAGGATTAGCTTCCGCCGGTGTACGAGCAGTAGGCTCATTCTCCGTTAGACGCTGTTCCTGCAGATACGCACGTGCGTTATAAAGCCGTTTGCGGTCAGTCTCTGTCAGTTCTTCCCATCTTTTCGTCCCTAGTCTCTTTACTGTTGTCCTGCAGTTTGTTAGTTTTTTCCGTCTGGAGGAGGTGGACAATAAAGAGAGGTTAGAGCTAGCGACGAAACAGCTGTCGCTGACATCAAGGTTCATGCCCTCCATAGCAGCATCTGTTCCAACGCTTTCTCCATCCCATACTCCAAGAATGGCAAATGGATTCAGAAGAAGGTTTTCTTCTTCCTCCGTCAGTTGTTGTTGTTCTGTTTGGGGATCGGTTTTTCTAGAGTCAGTGGTGCCCGATCCTTGCACCTTAGTCTCTTTTGTTTTGTTTTGTTTGTTTGTTTTGTTTGAATTGTTCATTGTAGGTCCCACGAGTAAGGGGGAAGGAAGGTCCATCTGCACTCACCCCCTGTATGCAGATAAGGGGAATTAGGGTTAAAACTGGAGGTCCCCAGGTATCCAGGGTTTGCGCTAGTGACTGAGCACTCCCTCAGCCATGCAGGTCTCGGCGCGTCGTACCTTACCTTGGATTTGATCCCTTTTAGTTTTCCACCCCCTCTTTGTCGATTAACAACAGAGAGGGGAGTACTTAAGCCCCACCACCACGACAAGGTAGGTGATCAATCGGGGGTTCGATATACTTCTGCCCAATTGCTGTTCCAGTTGCAGCCTCGCAGTGTCTTCGTTAATTTTTCCATACATGACGGAAGGTGTTAATAAGGTCGTGGGATATGCAAGTCTTTTAACTTAGCCTTCGAATTGTTTTGCATTGCATATTTGTCCGAAATAAGAGGCTGTCAGCATTTTCTTTCTGATATTCAACCATTTTTCATTCCTCGATTGTCCTACTGTTTGTTTTTCTAAAAGCTGGCGATCGTTTTGATTTTGCTTTAGTTGATCTATTAAACAGTTTTTCTCTGCAATGAATTTGCCTTCATCCATATCTGGTTAGTGGCAAGTGGTACCATACCCAATATCTTTGACAACACATGTCCGGTTTATGCGATACAGTATTTTGCTCTTACGATAAACCTTTCTCGGATTTCGTCAGTGGGTTTGTAACACGCTTTTCCGGAGTCGAAGAATTTCCATTTGTTTTGCCAGGGAATTTGATCTCTGTCCATATAGATGTTTAAGCAGTTCAGGGATCTGCCCTTTAGAGTTAAACTCTACAGCTGATGCAGTACACCTGGCTGAATATCCTTGCGCAACTAAAAACTTGATTCTTTTTCCTCCTACTAGTTTGGCTACAATAGAGTTGTAGTGCTCGGCAAGATTGTTAGTGAATCCAAGATATAGACTCTTGGCGTTCATAATATGTCTTCTGTAGGAATCATCACTGTATCATAAAGTCCATCTGATTTCATCATGGGAATTAAATTCACGTCATTCTCTTTACATTTTTCTTTTATGTAGGGTGGGCAGTCGATGTGATCTCCAAAAACATGACGAATAACATTGCTAATATCTGCTTTAATTTAAGGTATTGCTTCTTCCTCCGATTGGCTTTGCTGTCTTCTGCACTTAATGGCACTCAAAATATCCTTCCGTATTCTTTCAAGTCTTATATTTAAGGCTCCTTTTAATCTTATTTTACAACCTCTTGATATGTTCTCTAATTTATTTCTAAAATTTCGCATTAAATGGTTGCAGCATTCAATTTTGGAGATTCTTCTTCCGCCGTAGGGATCGGTTTGAATAATTTTTTGAAATGAACTGCTGTCTCCATCTGAAAGCATTGTCATATATCGTAGACCGTTTTCAGCTACACTGGATTTAAATGCTTGTAGCAGTATTTCTGACTCCATCAGCGTTGAAGGCCATTTGTGGTTAATATTGCACGCGTGGTCCTGTTGTTGTTCCGTATCACTTCTAGCGCATGTAACACAGTACTTATTTCTTATTCCTAAATAAATTACTTTACCGGTATGCAACCCCACCACAGCAGCACCTGACAGAGCAGACAAATTTTTCCTGTAAGATCATTTGCTCCAGCAAGCATCTGTCACCACAGTTATAAACGGAATTCCATCTACCGGATCAATATCACCACGCTGTCTGGCGGCCTCAGCCTCTTCGTTAGCAGCCTCCAACATATTTTTTGCTGCCACGGCTTTCCAGATATCCCCAGTTTGTTTTTCAATCTCACTATATATTTTAAATGATGGGCATGGAATATCTAATATAGATACGATTTCCTCTAACTGTGAGTATCCGCAACCTACACTGGTAATGGCCAAAACAGCAGCAGTGTTAACATCCATTGCATCTGGATTTTTTCTTATTTAGGAACACTCGACTCTCATAATGCACATTTCACATCTTAAAAAGATCGAACTTGCAAAACCCACTCGGACTTCTTTAACAATTTTTATATTGTTTAAACTGCAACCGAGTGCTGGGCAATGTTGGTCTATTGCTTTAAACTCATTAAAAAAGTATTGAAGGTCAATTATCCTTCTTCCTTGTCTCTCTTTTCATTATCAGACTTTCTAGGCTTTCCGATTCTGATATTAGGCCTTTCAACTCAAAATGTTCATTAGTTTTAAGACCACCTTCACCTTCAGAAACTTGATGCTGGCTTCCATTGACAATCTGAGTATTTTCAGGATTTTGTCTTGACTTCGTTAAACTAAATAAATAAAAAAAAGCATACAATCGAATCATAAATCAAATTCCTTTGCGAACTTTTCATAAGAGAACGAATCATGTTTTATTGTTCTGCGAACCTTGTAATGTATCTACTCGTATCTGAAAATCCTGAGTAATATCATGATTTTGTTTTTGTAGTATTGTTTATTATTTTAAATAATTTTCTGTAAACAAATTTTAAACTGAAAGTATAAGCTAGATCCACATCTTGAAAAGTGCCTTTATCAACCCCTCACTCATTTTTACTTTCAGTCAGCGAAACAAAAATGCAAAATCACTTCGAATCGCCACAGAAATAGATCTGCTTACACATACCCACATCCACACATGATTTCTTTTATTGAAATCGCACTTCAGACTTCACACCAAACCGGTTTCATTTAGAACACACCTCCGAGAGCAGTAAAACACAAGATAATCACTTTATGGTTGATTGTGTGCTGTTCTGATTGACTGTTCAGATCAGGCCACACAACTACCGCCACCTTCACGGGAAATTCGGAATTATTGCTTGCTAAAGTTGATAAACTATACGTTGTTTATATATAATTATATAAAATAATTTTTTGAAAAAATATGTAATTTAAACTCGGTATTTTGTGACAAAATATACGTAAATAAATATATAGTTTTATTGGATCTGTTAGCTGATATGATACTTTGTTGTTCTGAGTAAAAATTTAAACATACGTGCATCAATATTCACATGAAAAACGTAGTTCAATATTTCAAAATATTGTTTGTTTTTAAACACCTGTATTTTCCAAACCAGTGTAAAATTTCAAGATCTGTCTCGACGATATTGCTGTTTTGTATATTACCTTTTAGCTGAGTTAGTGATCTCAGATGTATAGTACTCTGTCTTATCATGGTTTGGAAAATAGTAAATCGATTTTACGCAAATTTTCCCAAACACCGTTGGGAATTCTTTAAATAAAATATTACTGAGATGTTTTTTAAAAAAACTATTCCGATCATTTTCAAGAGGAAATTATGTTCTTTCAAGTGCATTAAGTTTCAATTCAGTAGTTCCAGTAATAATTTATCAGTTTGAGAAACAGAATGCCATTTTTTTCCACTTTTGCTCGATTTCTGGGTAGAGGCCTCTTAACGTTAAAGTCAAATAAAAAACATTAAAAAGCATTGGTTCTACAACGTGGTTGTCAAAGTCGAAGTCGTATTGGGCGCGTTGATCCATTTCTTCCAATATATGTGTAAGTATTTGTCTTTGAATTGAGAAACATGACTTTTGAGGAGCACCACGCACCTGATTTTATTCGATTCGCTTATATGTCGGCCGCAAATACTTCTGATAATCGACGCTCTACTGTATTATAATTTTCTTTTTTGCACTTTATGACATGACACTCAGTTCATAAATCGCGAAAAGTTGCCTGCAGAAAAAGGTTTCAGATACATATTTATAATTTATCTCCTTATTGTTAGTACATATCTCATTTTATTGAGAAAATGGATGATTAATTGTCTTCTTATAATAGAATTTATTTTATTTTGTTTACCTACCAACGATTTGATGAATTTTTGAAGGAACAATCGACTGCAAGTTTACATCAATTAATCATGCTTGAACGGAAGTCAGTTTGGTAATTTTAAGAGACATTTTTTTTTAAATCCCCGGCACTTGTTAGAAAGAAAGAGAAACTTGTAAGCTACGTACATTTATCCGTTCTCTGAAGGTTGTATAAATATGTACATAGATTTAAAATTCCAATGGCTTCTCGGTCGTCCCCACATAAATATTTGGCAGCGAGCGAATTAATGTACAAAAATGGTTCTACGGATACTCAAATGAAAGTCAAAGATAGGTTCATTAGAATTCTGAAATAAAATTCTACAGCAGCTGAATTCCTGATTGAAAAGACTAATACTTACAAGCACCCATTACCTTGGAAAGGTCACCGAACGACTTAATCTATGCTGATAAAAAAGTTTCGAATTGCTTTAAAGTGTGTAGTCCAAAATAAAAAAATATAGGTATATAAATAAGTTTCTAAAATCAATTGTTTTGTTTTCAAACCAAATTGCACTAAAAAGTGTTTACATTTTTTTTAGTAAATAATTTTTCTGTTCAACGTTTGTAGAAAAAAAACCATTAGGCGTTGATAACATAATATCTACTTTATTCAATCATTTTGATTTACGTATTTAGGTTAACATGTTCGTTCAAAAAAAAAAACGCCAAAGGAGAGAATTCAAATCCAGGCAGTTTAACATTCAAGGTGAGCCTGGCGACATATTTAACTTTTTTGAGCTTTCCCGCAAGTATGCATGCAAGTCCTTTGGTTGGAGATTACCGGCGATTTATAATAACAAATAAATAACAGAATTATTCATATTTCGAAATCACAAAATGAGGCCGGCATGAAATCTGCATTTAATTGGCCTCAGTGACGATGTTTTAAAACCGGGAGACCTGCCGGTACTTTCTGAGGTCGAACCAACGAAGCCCACAGGCTGACCAGGAGCGATGGAGCTAAGTGAGAGGGTTATGATCCTCTAAGTTCAAGTTGAAGTAGAACATTGAATCACACTTATGTTCATTTTCCTGATAAGTGTTATGATTTGCCTTTTTAACAATCAGCAGCTTGAGAAGACATATTAAGTCTACTATGTAGTAACATAAGAAAAGTAAAGTTTTATGAGCGTCCGATGGTTTTCCATCTGAGACAAAATTATTTTCGACGAGTTAGCGCAATTTCTATAAAAGAAAGCCATTGTTTTTACTGGAATCTGGGCTTAGAATGACGTCACGAAGCCTATCGTATTCAACTCGTCAAACCCATTCATTTGACACCCATATCAAGAGGGTTGTGAAGAAACAGGTAAGTCGTTAGCCTGTGATGCCTGCCATATTGAATTAAAATTGACATAGCCTATCGTATAGTACCCATCAAAGATCAAACCCTTTTATTTAATACTCATGTGCAGAAGGGTTTGAAGAAAAAATGTAGCCGCCGCAATCTTGAGGTGTCCGTAATATTTGATTGGATTGATAGAACGATATTAGATATACTTTATTGTATTATTATCAGAATAAAAGCAGTGTGCCCAACATTTTTATAATAAAGGGTTCATTAATGACTTGACAATTTCTTTTTTAAATAAAATGCAAACTATTTGAGATATCCAAAAAAAGGATTGACTTGAACTACTATCAAAACATTTATGGATTGAATTCGACTTCGTTCATATGTCCACCACGGGAACGTATGCAGCGGTCGCTACGTTGAACCCAATTTTCGATGACTCGGCCGCACGGCCCGTATTTCTCGTTCAATATTTTCTCTGAGCTCCTCTAACGTCGCCGACTTGTTGGCATAACCCAATGATTTAATGTAGCCCAATAAAAAATGTCTAGAGGCGTTAAATCACACGATCTCGGCGGCTAATAGACGGGTCCGTTTCTCGATATAAAACGTTCAAGGAACTGAGACTTCAATAACTCGACTGTTGCACCCGCTGTGTGGCTTGTGCCACCGTCTTGTCGGAACCACATATCACTGATGGCCGTTCATGGAATTGCTCAAAGAAATAACGTTCCAACATGGCTCTGTAGCGAATACTATTTACCGTTACGTGACGGGCATTTTCATCGAAGAAAAAAACGGCACACTGACACCACCGGCATGACAACCGCACCAAACAGTGACTTTTTGCAGATGAGGTTATGTTTCATGAAGCACATGAAGGTTCTCACATGTCCAGTAACACATATTTTGCTTATTGACGAAGCCGTTTAACCGAAAATGCGAAAAGATGATTTTGCGATGAAATTCTTCCTTTTCTTCCATCATGTCCAGAGCCCAAATCGAGAACGTACGTCGCTTCATATGATCAAGTGGCTTTAGTTTTTGAGTCAGCTTGATATTGTAAGTGTGTAGGCCAAGATCCTTACGCAAAATTCGCCATAATGTGGTCTGGGAGAGGCCCAATTCTTGAGAACGCCGTGAAATTGACTGATTTGGGTGGTTTGCCACGGACGCCTCTACGGCTGCAATATTCTCCACACTTCGGGCAAAATGTAGTCTCACTGGCACGACAACATCAAGCAGCGAACATTCTGACAAAAACTCTAGGAGATGTACCAAGATGTGGATGTAATCCAAAAAGCTAAAACACGTCGACTTCATTGGCTCGACCATATCGAGCAAATAGAGAATAATGCCCTAAGCAAGATAATCTTCAACTCCGTCTATTCCTATGTTTTTAAGAATCAGAATCCTACAGAATTTGTAAGCAGCTCTCGATGGGTTATGATGGCTTAATAAATAGAAATACTTTTTTTTGCTAATGTTCGTGTTTTGGATACCTATGATTGTTTACCATATTTGGCGTTAAAATAATTTACCATCTGTCACTTTTTATAGAAAGAAAGAAATATAGAATACCATAAAATATACGGTGGGGATTTTATAGCTTACTATAGCACCTCATAAAAATGACAGCCCATAGAAAACTATCCATAGTATGCTATGAACTAAGCAATATATAGAATGTAATTTTTCATAGAATACTATTTGTAGTCTCCACGATAAATTTTCATAGAATGCTATATTGCATTCTATGAGGACTAGAAGTTCATTATGTTTACGTCCTCTATGTGTTGCATCGCATTGACGCTACTTCGGGAGTCCCTCAAGGCAGCCATCTTGGGCCTTTGTTGTTTCTTTTATTTGTTAATGATATTTCCAATGTCATCCTTAATTCTGAATGCTTAATGTTCGCTGATGACTTGAAAATTTTTCGATCTATTAAATCACCCCAGGACTGTTTATTGTTGCAGGATGACCTCAATAGATTATCAGATTGGTGTACACTTAACTGTTTAAATCTTAATGTTTCAAAGTGCAATAGCCTTACATTCTGCCGGAAACGGGAACAAATTCAGTTTACCTACAGCATAACAAATCTACCTTTGGACAGCATCGCATCCAAAAAAGACTTAGGCGTATTATTTGACTATAAACTCAACTTCAATAGTCACATAGACTACCTCGTCACAAAATGCAGGTCAATGATGGGATTATTTTGCGAAACTCAAGATTTTTCTGACCCGCATACCCTTAAATACCTATATTTTGCATATGTGAGGTCTTCCCTAGATTACTGCTCTGTTATCTGGAATCCATATTATATGGTTCACTCTAGAAGGATAGAGAAGATTCAAAAATGGTTTACTAGAGCTGCGATAAAAAAGCTTAATTGGAATATCGACTTGCCACCATATAATATCAGATGCCAGCTGATTGGAATTTTGCCTTTATGTATTCGGCGGAGGTATTTTTCGATCATGTTTGTGAGAGACCTAATAACTAAACATATAAATTGTCCTTACCTGCTTACACAGATCAGATATCGAAGACCCGTGATACCATTGAGAAATCAAAATATTTTTGTTGAGCCTATGCATAGAGTACAATACGGATATAATGAAACAATAACTAGATGCTTAAGAGAAGCTAATTCAATTGGGAATCTCATTGATCTTCACTCTAATATAAGTAGAAATACGTTCAAAAATCAATTGCTTATACTTTTAACAAACTTTGGTGAGGTTAATTAAGTATGTTAATAATTTGTCGAATTAAGTATGTATGTAATCCATTAGAGGACCAAGTGTACCTCAGTTGATGAAATGAAATAAATAAATAAATATTCGCCATCACTATGGAGATTGACAGCTCAAAACTTCATATATTCGTTGATTCTATACCAGGTATCGCAAAAGAATTTCACCTATCCGCAATTGCGATCAAGTTTTTGTTTTGTGTTTAAATGCTATCCGCATAAACTTATGAATACAACCGGATAATAGCAAGCATACGCTGCACTGTTCTTTGTTTTAATATTCTGCGGACTTTCGCTTGCATGAACTAGATCGGCATTTCAACGCAGAACCTTTCAAAAAGTTAATAGACAACCACTACACCAGTTGCCACACCTGTTTAGAATATTTACTTATCTTCAAAAATCAAAATAAAAAAGAACCACAAATTTAACAGTACTAGGGGTAGTCCTATTTTACATCCCTAATTTACACAAGTGTCAGCTCCGTTTCAAAGTCATGTCGCTCTATGTATCTAACACCACATTAAATTCGACGTGTGTAGGTATATCTTCCATCGCGCTATACACAATGGCACTTGTAGCCACAGTTTTTTTCTCACTGACTTAGTACTTCTGTAAAACAACGATCTCTTTCGCCCACTAGCACTGTTCACAAACGAACTACCGGCAAACTCACCTCCCCGGTAGTAGTGAGTGGCTTCTTTATATACTCAACTCGATTAGGTTTAGAAGATCGTCAATCCACATGTGGTTCTCTTAACTAGTTTAGATTTCGTTTTCATCGATTATATTATTTTTGATCGGTTTCCTTTCCAAGCAAAAGTCAATCAGGCATCTTAAGTGCGGGTGGTGTGTGCATGAAATAAAATGAAATTTAAATTGGAAACGTTCTCCGAATGAGATAAGTGTAATTGTGCAATCTAATTTACCAGGCGTTAGTACCTACGTGTTAATTAATTTGTAAAAAAAATGTTGGCATTTTGTCGACCGCATTGTCGTACACTTAAAAGAGCTGCTGCGTTGTTATGTACGCAAGCAGCATCGTCCATCGATGTGAAATCATTCGATGAGATACCTGGACCTAGGGGTCCTTTCGGTTTGGGAAACCTCTACAACTATCTACCGGTGATCGGAAGATACTCCTGGCTAAAACTACACGAATCTGGATTCGATAAGTACAATAGGTATGGATCGATAGTACGTGAGACAATGGCACCTGGTGTAAATATCGTCTGGATATACGAGCCAAATGATATCGCAGTGCTGCTTAATGATAAAGACTATCCGCATCGCCGAAGTCATTTAGCGTTGGAAAAATATCGCAAAGATCGTCCACATGTCTATAGATCAGCGGGATTAATTCCAACGTAAGTGAGGCGGTTTTCTAATGTGCTAGGTCGATAAATATAAAATGCGGATTAATTTTTTAAGCAATGGTGCTGAGTGGTGGCGTTTGAGGTCTGAACTGCAAAAGGAACTAAGTGCACCGAAAAATGTTCGCAGTTTTTTAACGGCTGTGGATGGCATAACTCATGAGTTTTTAGATGTTTTACCAATTGGTGAAGAATTTAATGTGTTGCCCGAATTAGCCAGGTTAAATTTAGAATGTAAGTATAACTCTACCCTCATGTATTGGTAAATCGTAGTAAATATTTATTTAAGAGAGATAAACATTTCACGGTCAGGGTTAATTTATCTTTGTTTACAAAGTACTTCGAGTGTAACTGTGATTGTGCATGTGCATAATGTGAGGTGGTATATGTTCGAGTTAGATACTTGTTAACCAAGAGCTACCAAATGACTATCAAACATATACCTATGTAATTGAGAATTATAAGCACTAACCTTTGTGATAAAAATATGTACCCATTTTTTTTTATTTATTTTTTTTTTCGTTGTTGATTTAATAATTTTATCAACTGAAGACCTTTTCTACCTCGTACTGACGAACACATACTACATTTATGTAAAGTACGTACTTATGGGATTTTTTTAATAACGTCCTGGGGCCTGTAATAAAAACTATAAGTGGAACAACAGTAAAATTTGAAAATAAAAGTTAAGAAAACTACAAGTAAACTGGATACCGAACAATTGTATACAGTGAACTCTCTCATAAGTGGACACTGACGGTACCAAGAAATTTGTCCGCTTATTAGAGGTGTCCGGTTATGAGAAAAAATATTTTATTGACAACCTTGAAAAAAGAAACAAGACATGCATTTATGGTATAAGATTTTATTTTAAAATGGAATGCATTTTTTGTGATAAACATTAATTGTAGGTAATAAAAAGGATAATAACAAATCATAAACAAGAACAAATCTAGGTACTTATGCTTCAAATTATGCATACACTTACATACAAACCTACGTATTGCGCCACGAGAATTTTAGTCTAATAGTCGACAGACGGCCGCCGGCGCCGCAGCCTACTATGTTTACATTCGTTACGGTTTTTTTTTTTAATTTGCTGGGTATGGGCAAAGCGCAAAGAAAAGGAAAAAAAGCAAACAAAATAAAAGACAACGAAGTGTGCCAAATGCGTTTTGTCCGTTTAAGAGAGAGTGAAATTCTATTGCGGCTATGAAAACTGATGTCCGCGTCCGGTTATAAAAGAGTTCGTTTATGAGAGAATTATTTACATTAAAAATTGTGTAGATTATTCCGTTCTTTGAAATTTGACCGGTTATAAGAGGTGTCCGCTTATGAGGGGTGTCCGTTAGGAGAGAGTACACTGTATACAGTGCAGCCTCGTTAATCCGGACCCCTAAAAACAAGTGCGGTTCCGGATCGGTCCGGTCCGGATATTAGACAATGTGAAAAAAATGCCGATTTATAAATCAAAATAAAACCCCACTTTAAAGTAACATGGTCTTTTAATAATATGTACTCATAAACTCATAAATGTAATCGACTACATACATACTACATAATTTATAAAACCAACGTAGGTAACATTTTAATGTTTGTTCTACGATTTAGATACTACATAATAGATTTCTGAGAACTGCAAGCTAATTTTCGAGAAAATGCATTAAAACGCATTCTTCGAAGAAGAACAATGTCTTGACTCTTGAGTACTCATGTTATTCTCCTCCGCCCTCTGCAAGCATGTGTCGGTATCGAAAGCCTCTGCAGCCTGTTTGTGACTTTTCTTTGTTGGTATGGTTTCCTCTTCTAGTTCTTCATTGTTGTTTTGCAATTCTAGTGAAATTATATCCTCAGCATATCTTGTGCTTTCAAGTCTTCATCTGCACCACCTTCTGCCCATTCTCGAGTCATTTCCTGACTAAGATGTTCATCTCCAGATATCCTTTGCAATAGAACTGCCAGCGAAATACTATCTTCCAATTCAAACTCTGCATTAGCATCAGCAGGTATATTGGGATCTGAGATCAGTTTAGTCCATGATTTTCGACTTTTTCGAGACACGTTTTCCCAAGCAGCAGTCAACTCAAAAACAATATCTTTCATGTTTAACTTCTTAAGTTTGTCCATGATACGAGTACCTTCAGTGTTATCATCTGCTAAGATTTGAGATAGCAATGACTTCCTGTAACGAAGTTTGATGTTTTGGATTACGTTTTGGTCCATTGGTGGTATCAACGCGGTGCAATTTGGTGGTAAAAAAGGCCCAGTTTGCAATTCCTCTTCTGATGGATGCCCAGGGGCGTTGTCCAACAAAAGAGCAGCTTGTTCTTCTAGATTGCTAACACGAAAGTGATTCCTGACACTTGGGATAAACTCTTTTTTAAACCACTCTAGAAAGATTGATCTCACGAGTCACGACCCATGCATTTTTTGACCTTCATAGGATACTGGAAGAGTAGTTGAACCAAAAGCACGTATTTTTTTGCTTTTCCAATCACCAGAAGACGAAGTTTATGTTCTCCGGAAGCATTTGCGCAAGGCATGAATGTTATACGGTCTTTTAATAATTTTTTTTCTTGGAGCTTCAGTTTCTCTGCCTGACGCTGTCTTGTCCGGCAAAACTCGCCAAAATAATCCTGATTCGTCGGCATTGTACTCGTATATTTGTTGATAAGTGAGACCTTTTTCTTGGATTATTTTTTGTAACTTCAACCTAAACGGTTAAACCGCTGCTTTGTTATTTGATAGAATCTCTTCCGTTACTTTAACTTATCCTGTGTCTTTTCTTAAATCGGTCTTGCGTTAAAATGCTTAAAATTGGTTATCCTTTCGTGAAAAAATGTGCTTTTTCAGCTAGAACTTCTCCTGAAATCGGGATGATAAGCTGTCTCTGCTAAACTTTGGGTTCTCAGGCTTTCGTAGTGTCTGCATCTTCCCTGGTCCGCGTTCAGTATGGATTGCAAACCCCAAAATTTGTTGCTGTTTTTTTTACATCACCAACAGTTGATTTTCCAATGCCAACTTTTTGTCAAATTATGTGATAACTGACACCACGTTCTAACATTTCCATCACTTCTGGTTTATTTTTTTGGTCAATGTTGTATGTTTACGCAAGGCCGCATTTTGCACATACTTTGTCTTTTCACGATAGTACAGGAGAATACGAATCGCAGTTAACTTATTTTTATATGTGTTCACGCGTTCGTATAGTGCATGTGTTCTGGCTGACATATAATTGATAACTGAAGTGAATGCAGTTGCAGTTGAAAAGTACTGGAGACGTTATGAGTGCCCGTCCGGATTACAGAGATCACCGGATTAGGCGGGGTCCGGATTAACGGGGCTCCACTGTGTAAGCAAACTTATAAATACAAAACAAAGCTACCTACAATTATTTTTGAAAAACCTAAGCAAACCATTCTTAATAAGCCGGAAAAACTTGGCGTGCGAATTGAATGAAAATTGATAGGTCGCTACAAGTCGGAGTTTATGCCCATTTTTCATTGATAAATCGAAGGAATTGCTCTCAAAATCTAGGTTCGCGCCTGGTTGAGTGCCTGCAAGTGTACATCACTGTTACCATTTTGGCATTTTTAAATACAGACAGCATATCCGCGGAGTCCGTTCGCGTACTTTATGTGTAGAAAAATAAAAACTGTAAAATCTCCAAATTCGAGAGAGAATCCTCTCCTTTCAAAGAAAAGTACGCGAACGCATTTGTGTAAAATGATAAAAAACGTCAAAGTTTGGCTTGAAAAGAAGCAACCGCTGTTTTTTTTTGCTGGCAAACTCATAGGATTTTATCGTTCGATTGTTTTCATTTTTTTTACCTGCTGAAATTTACATATAAAGATATACCTATATAAAAACGACTCGCTTTTCGTGTGTGTCCTTTACCCACTGCTGATTTTGGTGAAATTTTATGAGGATGTTTCTTATGGTGTCTGGATTAATCGTAACGAAGGTGGGTTTATTTACGAGTAACAGTGGTAATTGATAATGAAACGGAATTAAAAACTAAGAAAAAAATTAGTTTGGTACTTTTTGCCCCCCTCTCACCTAGATCTCTGACACACTGCTATACGCATGACATAAAATGCACAATTCATTTCAATTCCAAAGCGAGATACATAATTATGATCTGATTGACGCTTGGCTCCATTAAAACCTCTCCCAAATAGGAATCTTCATTTCTTTACCGTGGATTTGGCTGGGCCGTGAGCATTATGCACGAAGTAGGTACATGTTGGTAAAACAAACTAAGAAATTGCACTGCAGGAACTTTTACTTAAGATCGAAGAAGCCACGAGAGAGCTATCAAAGAAAGAAATGAAGAAAGCCAAGTTAACACAAACATTTATAAAGTTTGTTGGATACCCTACCACCCAAAAAAAGGGCGTGGCAAAAAATCTTGTTATGCGTGAATTGTTAACAAGGATGTTCTCTCCATATTTTGTTATACATAACTGTTTTTTACGTTTATTTAAAAGATTTTATCAATATACAAACCAAGGTTTTGGTAAAAACGACCCTAAAAAGTCGGCGTGGCAAAAACTTAGGTAGCAAATTAGTTAAAAAACATAGGGACGGGCTACAGTCTGCTTGGGCGAACTGTTGGATACCCTATTCTTATTCCTATCCCTCATAAGTAGGCGTGTTAAGAACGCTCTACATATTTTGTTATACATATAACATTTAAAGGAATTTATCGAAAAATACGCTCCCTAGCTCAAACTTGGGTGTTTCAATAAAATTGTTTTATTTAATTGTGGGCGTGTCAGTAGGCGGATTTAAAAAAAATTAACACATGAGCATAAAGGGCCCCTAGAGAGTATATATTATAAATTTCAGCTCCCTAGCTCAAACTTTGAATTTTCAAAAAAGTTTTTTTTTTTTTTAAATTGTGGGCGTGTCAGTGGGCGGATTTTGAAAATATTTACACATGAGCATAAAGGGCCCCCTAGAGAGTATATATTATAAATTTCAGCTATCTAGCTCAAACTTTGGATTTTCAAAAAAAGTTTTTTTTAAATTGTGGGCGTGTCAGTAGGCGGATTTTGAAAATATTTACACATGAGCTTAAAGGGATCCTAGAGAGTATATATTATAAATTTCAGATCCCTAGCTCAAATTTTGGTTTTTCAATAAAATTGTTTTATTTGTGGGCGTGTCAGTGGGCGGATTTTGAAAATTTTATATCCCGAGCAGTTTTAGGAGTCATAGATCATATATAAAAAATTTCAGCTTTCTAGCTCAAAATTCGATTTTTTCCAAAATTTTGTTTTTTTGAGTTTGTGGGCGTGTCTGTGGGCGGATTTCAAAAATTCGTAAACTTGATTATTTCGGGACCCTAGAGAGTATATGGTTAAAATTTCAGCTCTCTAGGCCCAGTTTAAAGGCCTAACTTTTGCCGACGGATGGACGGACATGACTAGATCGACATTAATATCGATGCTGATCATAAATATAGTAACTTTTAGGGGTCTACGGGCAATATTAAGGTATGTTACAAACTATGCGTCAAAATTAATATACCCTTAGAATAGGGTATAATTACTTCACCTATATACCTTAAGAAGAAAAGGACTTTTATTTTCCCTGATTTCTTCAATAAAACGTTATTTCTAAATAATTGTATTGGGCGTATCCGTGGGCGAATTTTAAAATTCTTTACACCCGATCATTGTGTACACTCATTTTGGCTCCCTAGAGAGTATATGTTTTATAGACAAAACTTTAGATGCCTATCACAAACATAGTAACTGTTAGGGGAATATTTTTATAATTAACGCGCACTAAAGCTGTTTTTAGTATGTACCCGTATGATGTAGACACTTTTATAGTTACATTAAGGCATTAGGGAAATGGGGGTAAGGATGACAGAGAAGATACCGATGCACGTTGGTTTTAAATGTATGTAAATTATAATTGGTAGGAAAAACAAAGCGGGGAAGAGCATTGTACAGTTAAGGAAGGATTCTTTCTTCTAGCTTAAGGGTTAACTGATGCGCATTCCTGGCATGGCAAGTATTGCGGTTGAAGTTTTCGGAGGGTGAGAGCCAGCTGGTTATTTCGTTTGAGCTCTTCTGGTGAAAATATTGTTAAAACACCGATAGATAGCAGACATTTCGACGAGGACTAAGTCAAACCTTTTGGCGATGTCCTGATCGCCAATAAGTTTTATCGCTGGTTTTTTTATTCTGTCGAGGAGCCCCAAATAAGTTATTGGTATACGAGCAATATTAAGGTATGTTAACTTTCCGTCCTCACACATATTTTTTCTAACGCACTCCTCACACTGGGGTATCACATACCCCACCCCAAAAGTATCAAAAAAAAATGCCATTTTATATATGTGTATATATTTTTTTTAATTCATATTTTTATATCATCAAAACAAAATTCAATACGATGAATAACATAAAATATAAAATTACTTAAAAAAAATTATTTCCCAATTAGGTTATGTACAAAAAAAAGTTAATACACTTTGCTTCAACTGAATAAGCACAAACATTTCCTAAGCTGCGTTGTCCATTTTTTCAAAACCTTGTGCCGTAATATATCATTTGATGATGCAAACTGTTTGAGTATGATATTGACAAAATAAATCGGAAAGAATATTTCAAAAAGTACCGCTATTTTTTTCCTGGTTCCCTTGCAAAGCATTCAATATGGAAAAATGCAGTTTTATTTTGCGTCAACTGAATAGACACAAAGTCATTATTTTCGCTGGTTATGAGTTTTCTGTGGAGATTGACACATTAAATCAACAGTTGAAGTACTTTTAGTGAATTTTGTTTGATTAATTGTATTTCAAAGAAAAATGGGTAGATCAAAATCTCTAAATAGTGTTGAAAGAGCTCAAATCGATTTACTAAAAGACCAAGGACCAACCGGGCTTTCTATCGCTGACAAAATTGCACGAAGTTCTAGTGTGGTTTGCATCATCAAATGATATATTACGGCACAAGGTTTTGAAAAAATGGACAACGTAGCTTAGAAAATGTTTGTGATTATTCAGTTTAAGCGGAGTGTATATAGTTGACAACTGAAATCAGTCAAATTCATAAAAAAGTTTAAAATAATAGTTTTAAAAACTGTCGCATTACGCTTTCTAATACTCTTTCTTCAATGTTTACTCCAATATAATGTTTTAACAGTGGGATAAATGTTTGCTTTTTTAAACACAAAAATTCAAATTTTTTTCAATGCATTCTATGCATTGCAGTGAGTAATCAGTGATGATCCTTGCACCTGGGAAATCGGCATGACACGTTAACAGTTTTTTTCCCGATTACAGAACTTACACAGTTTTTAATGTTGAGTTTCAAGATTCGAAGCTGGTTCATTTTTGGCTTCATCCCTTCAGTAACAAGGGATTCGTCTTGAAGAAAAGCCATTTTGCTGTAAAACTATAATTAATATTGTCATCTACTAACTTCCTTTATGGCTGAGTAAACCTCACACTTGTTTTATTAATTTTTAGTCCAAAATAACTAGAATAGAAAACATTTCACTAAAATAATGTATTCACAAATTCCAAAAAATACTAACACTGCGCACTGGGGTATATGATGCACATGCTAAAACTTCGAAGCACGACTAAACACGTTAAAAACATAGGGGCGGGCTACAGTCCGCTTGGGCGAACTGTTGGATACCCTATTCTTATTCCTATATCTCATAAGTGGGCGTGACAAAAATTTAAAGGATTTTATCGAAAAAACTAAGCTTTTGTAAATAAAAACGCTCCCTAGCTCAAACTTTGGTTTTTCAATAAAATTGTTTTATTTAATTGTGGGCGTGTCAGTAGGCGGATTTAAAAAAAATTTAAGTATGAGCATAAAGGGCACCTAGAGAGTATATACTATAAATTTCAGCTCCCTAGCTCAAACTTTGGACTTTCAAAAATAAAAAAAAAATAATTGTGGGCGTGTCAGTAGGCGGATTTTGAAAATATTTACACATGAGCATAAAGGGCCTCTAGAGAGTATATATTAAAAATTTCAGCTCCCTAGCTCAAATTTTGGTTTTTCAAAAAAAATATTTTATTTAATTGTGGGCGTGTCAGTGGGCGGATTTTGAAAATTTTATGTCCCAAGCAGTTTTATGGGCCAAAGATCATATGTAAAAAATTTCAGGTTTCTAGCTCAATATTCAATTTTTCCCAAAATTTGTTTTATTTAATTGTGGGCGTGTCAGTGGGCGGATTTTGAAAATTTTATGTCCCAATCAGTTTTATGGTGATTATTTCGGGACCCTAGAGAGTATATGGTTAAAATTTCAGCTCTCTAGGTCCAGTTTAAAGGCCTAATTTTTGCCGACGGATGGACGGACGAACGGACGGACGGACATGGCTAGATCGACATTACTATCGATGCTGATCATAAATATAGTAACTTTTAGGGGTCTACGGGCAATATTAAGGTATGTTACAAACTATGCGTCAAAATTAATATACCCCTAGAATAGGGTATAAAAATCTAAGAACTGAACACCCTCGCCTGCTACTACAGAGAGTTTAAAATTAAATATACATGGCATGCTTAGGAAAATTTTTTAACGGGACCTGCACACTTTTGAAATCTATGTGGGGTATCTTATACCCAAGTGTGTGGTTGGAAGGTTAAAAACTATGAGTCAAAATAGCTTTTAAATAGGTATGGGGTAGATAATATGATACAAATTATTTCCAACTACACTGTTTGGCTAATTGCAGTTTGGTGGAGTTGACCAAAAAACATGATTAATGAATGACGGAGCTTCATAATTTAAATTTAAAAAAATTATTATGGCCAAGGAAATTTCTAAAACAAAAGAGAAAATGACAGCAACCGATGTTACAAAAAATCTGCATATGAGCATTACGTGCACTGGTGTATGCTGTGACGCACATGTTAATCATTGAAAAAAATATTTATATAAAGGCATACAGGGCCTAGAACCTAAATTCTCCAGCCATGTGTGTGCGAAGTTATATTTTCGTCATGAATGGACAATTGATACTCATTGATGTTTAGAAGACTTTCGAAATAGGTGGTTAGTAGAAAAGACTTTGCGTGTTACTGCGAGAAGTTAGAGAGAGTACCTAGCATTGCGGTACTCCTGTATTTATAGCAAAGGCGTCCGAAGACACTCTCTCGACAACAACTTGAACTGATAGTCCTTAATTCTGCAGTCAACCGCATAGTTCATCATGTATTCTGTCAGAAGTCGTTTTAGTCAGTAAAGCTTTAAGCCAGACTCGATCGAAGGATATTCCAATCTAAAACGTGCTTAAACTACTGATGCGCAAACTGTATTCTCAATTATTTTAATAGACGTTGACTTTCCAAATATTTTGCATCTCCACATTTATTGCCATTCACATTACTTTTCATAGCATGAGCAGCAAAGCTATTCGAGGTTTATTTTTTGGTTAACATTTTTGTTTCCTACGATAGAAAACTGTTTAATTCTGCCGAAAACAATTTGTAAAAAAGGTCGTCTTAGACTTTTTTAGAAAATGATATAAAACCATATCTCTCTTACTTGTCTTCCTTAACCTTTGAATACCAATTGTTTCCGCAGCAATTTCAGCAGTAGGTAGGTACATATTGTTAAAATTGCATGTGGAGGTGGACTTACCTACCGACTTTTGTCCATTTTACAATTATGTCACAATTTTGTGGACAAAGTTTCAAATGCGCTGCAGGCACGCATAGAAGTAAGAGATGGAAATTCGTCAAATCGTTAGTTTTGCAAATATATATCTACTCTTACGAGTACAGGCAAAGCTCGATTTGCGCACTAGGTAAAATTTAGGCCATTTGCTCAAATCGAGAATGTGCGCAATTCGAATGTTTACAAAACAAACAAAAAACATAATAAAAATCATGTCTACACACTAAATGATAGTTTAAAACGCATTTATTTATAGTCAATTTGACTTATTACACCCAATACTAAAATAATCGTCCAATTTTGTCTGTTTAAATTTTGATATAACGTTCATTTTTACGGCTATTTCGCGTAAATTTTGTAAAAGGGAGATTTCTTGAAAACTTCTGCTATTTTCTTCAGCCCATCTTAGAGTGCCGTTAAACATCAGGATAGCATCTTGATGGGACACTCGCTGGAATTCTTTTTAATAGTATGAATGCTCAATGAAATCTCGCATTTACACTAAGGGCTCTATTTTCGCACAATTTTGTGCGGAAATCAAGCGGTACCTAGTGCAAATATTTTACTTTGTGCGGAATTCGAGCATTTGCGTAAATCGAACTTTGCCTGTAGTTTGACCATTCACATTTATCATAACACACTTTGTTTAATTTATTGATTTTTTTAAGGCTAGGTTATTGTCTGGCAATCCCCTGATTACAATTGATATTTTTTACTTATTTAACAGACGCTATTTGCTTACATTAATAGCAAATGATGCCTTGTATTCACGATTTATTTATATGGTCGATTGACTTCGTAAAATAAACGCGACCGCCAGAGTAGGTATATATTAATACAATAAATTTCACAAAACAAGGCATTCAGTTAAAGTTATGCAGATCTTTTTGAAAATTGTTTAATCTTTCTCAACGGCGACATTATGATCAGTTATTATAACCTCCCATTTGCCTGATGTCCCACTGGTCTGCCTGTGGGGTTCACCGGTTCAACCTTAACAAATATCAGTCGGCCTCCTGGGTTCGGATCACTTCATCACTTAGGCCAATCAAATGCAGGTGTTGCTGCTTTTTTGTGATTCGAATGTTTTGAAACCTGCCTCAGTTTGAAAATATGAACTGTGTCACTAGGCTCACCTGAATGTTGAAATTGCATATTCTATGATTTCCTCTCTGAGTCGCCGACAAGCGTTGTTATAATAACTAAATAGTTGAAAATAATTAACAAATATGAAGCTTAAAGTAAATACAATTTGTTCGCTCGACATAATCAGATACTTTTATTTTATATATTCTTCACAGTAACATGCTTGCTTACTTTCGATGAGCGACTGAATTCCTTCTCCCTCGAAGAACGTCATCCCAAATCAAGAACGTCCAAGCTAATTAAATCAACAGAAACCACCAACAGTTGTATTCTACCCACCGACCAAGGACTTCAACTATGGCGATATTTCGAAACGCCAACGTATAAAAAATTGCGCAAGGCACAAAACTATATGGAAAGTGTGGCAGTCGACCTCGTATCACAAAAGATAACATTCTTCAAGGAAGATAGCCCTCAACAGTCAGCGTCTGGAAGTCTGACAAGAAGTTCTTTGATCGAAGAGTACCTGAAGAATCCCAATCTAGATTTATCCGATGTTGTTGGAACTGCCGCAGATCTGCTTCTAGCTGGAGTGGATACCACCTCCTATAGCACATCTTTTGTAGTCTATCATTTAGCCAAGCATCCAGCGGTCCAGGAAAAGCTGTTTGAAGAGGCCAAAATTGTCATGCCCAATGTAAAAGATTCTCTTACCGAAGAAGCAATTCGAACTGGCATATCTTACACTCGAGCTGTGCTCAAAGAATCGTTTCGTCTGTATCCTATCTCTGTCGGATTTGGACGGGTTATAAAAAAAGAATTAATTCTAAGCGGTTACCGTATTCCTACTGGGGTAAGATTTGTGGGCTTATTATTTTTATAATTTTAGTTTCATTAGCTTAATGATTATGCAGACTATTGTGGTCACTCAAAATATGATTGCGTCACGTTTGGAAAAGCATTTTGAGCGCCCGAATGAATTCGATCCAGAAAGATGGCTTCAGCGTAAAAACAAAATCAATCCATATGTTGTATTACCATTTGGTCATGGAATGAGGGCATGTGTTGCTAGACGAATGGCGGAGCAGAATATACTCATTTTCCTATTGAAGGTATGTTTGCGAAAATGTATAATAATTGAGTTTGAACAAATATTGTTTTATATTCAGATTGTCCGTCGATATAAAATTCTATGGAAGGGTTGTGACGAAATGGGTGTCAGAACTTTACTTATAAACAAGCCTGAAGAACCAGTTACTATTCTACTTCAACCAAGATTATAGACAATAGTAGTTTAATTGGAATGCTAAACGTGCGTCGTAAGTGTCTAAAACTTTGAACTAGTTGCTTGATCCCTTGGAACATTAGGAACGAATTTTTATATAACTTGTGAAGATTAAATTATTAAAGTTAAGTTTTCTATATAAAGTTTATTTTGCTTTGTTTTATATAATTTATAAACTACAGACTATGAACTAAAATTGATGTGAAATACTAAATATAATAAATACAATTTTTGGTTAAAAAAATTGTTTGATTGTGTTTTCGTTACATTTTATTACAATCGAAAACATTAGAAATAAAAACAAGATAACAATATTGCCCAAAGAGCTCTAAAGTATATATTTGAGTATCAATTTCTTTTTTTTATAGAAAATAAAGCCATAAATGCGAACCTAAAATTCGTAACTTGTGTATTTCTTCGATCAGTGATTATTTACAAGGCATTTATATTTTTGGATCTAAACGAAGAGTAGTTGTTTTATATATGACAACATTATTTTTAGTAGATCATAAGAGGTCTGTTTCAGTATTAAATATTATTTTGTGTATGCTCTAAATCTATAAATAACATTACAATGATTATATTTGATCAAATTCACTTACAGAAGATAACATGACAACAACATCCTGAAACAGAAAAAAACATCAACATTCGAATAGTTCTTTTCGAACTAATCTATCTATTTTTCTTTTTTATTATTTAAATGTTAACACATTAACTTCAATATCAACTAAAGGGATGGACAGTTATGCTACAGTCAAACTACATTGATTTATTATTTTATTAATATTTTGTATAACAGCTACATATTTAATACACATGTACTGCTGTATAATGTGAGTTCTATTTTAGGCTTAGGTACCTTTTTGTGAAAGAAGAAGAGAGCAAGAATGCTAAATTAAATTGAATTTTGATTAGGCAAGAAAGTAAAAAATTCCAAATGTTTTTTAATAAATTATGTAATTCAAACCGAAAAGAATTAAGGATAGGAGGATAGGTGTAAAAATTCATTAAAAGGTCAAAGAATCGCGTATGAGAACAATTTAAAAATATGCTAACTACATACATAATATCAAAATTTTGCCTAAATTCGAAAAAAGTTAGGAGTTGTTATTATCAAGATGGTTAAAAGAAGGAAGGTAAAATGTTGCAAAAATAACTCTTACTAACGTTAACTAAAGTCAGCGTAGGAGTAAGGGATTCAAATTTCGAAAGTGAACCGGCGACGTCAAAAATCTCTCAAATTAATATAAAATGTTTAGGAAAAAACCCTCAGAGATAACCCAAATTGATACAAAAGTACCTATGCGAGTACACTTCAAGCCACTAGTAAATTATTTAAAACCTTAGATTAACTAATTAGTCATTTACTTCTTTAAGCGAATACATTTATGTGTTTATCCGAATCAAAAACGATGTTTCTATTCCACTTTAAAAAAAAAATCAAATTGGTGATGCATTTTAATTCTCTTTCTTGAGATCTTCTTGAGATCGTTCTAATGCTGTATTTGTGAGTTTCAAAACCTAAATATTTCCATAGAAATGTTGATTTGAATTTGTGGTTTCGAATCAAAGCATACGTTGAATTCCTCATAGAATAGTTTTGAATCAAAAAAAAAATATTCCTAGTTAAAAAGAAAACAACTCTATTCCAATACTAAATTCAAACATTTTCTCAAGTAAAGTGGAGGAAAATAAATAACGTTTGCCCAAACTGTGGCTGTTGATGAATTTTTATCACTTTATGAAGAACACGGCTCTGTAAGAATTTTGGGGGATGACGATAATGAATGTCCCGTTCTGGATTTAAAGGACGGAAAAACGGTTGGTATTCGAGCGCGAGGTAAGACTTGTTGTTTAGTCGAATTTAGAATTTATACTGTTATGTTAAGTTTTGTTTATCTTCGTTACGTTTTTTAAATACGTTTACTTTAATTCTGGACCGATTTTGACCAAACAAATTTGAGCTCAGTCAGTTCGTTGGTTAAAGGGTTTGCACGCTTTTCTTCGCAAGGTAAAGCCCACTCACGCAACTTCGTTGCTCCACTAAGGGTAGGTGCTAGTGCTAGTTGTCTGGCAGGCACCTATGCCAGCATACTAGTTGTAAACAAACAGTGTTTGGGTGGCCCACTCGCAGGATAAAATGATTTCACCCCTTTCATCGCAAGTCTTAGCCCATGTTTATGGTACTACGTCAAAAACTTTTGCGCAAGGGGCAACAACAACTGTACCGTCTTTCAATTCAGCCAGATAAAATATGCGCGAAGGCATACAGAAAGAAGAATTTTCAGATAAGACATGCGTACCACCTGTTGTTTGACAATGGTACAATGCCGGACACTTTTATGCAAGTGCCAACAACAGCTGTACACATTTTAATCTCAATCGGCTTGACAATGCTCGAACGCAAAGGAGACAAACACACAAACATTAGCGCGCCACCAATAGAACGTTGATGGAACTATGTCAGCCTTTCGCGTTAGTGTCAATAACAATTGTACGAAATTTTAACACAATCGAATGAGCGAAGCGAGAATGCTGATAAATTCAATATTAATTTTTTTAAATATACATAGCTATAGGTATAAGATTACATAGAGCGAAAATTATGCGGTTGTTGGATCAATTTTGACCAAACTTCTTAAAAAAAATTCTGGGGACAATACCGAAGATTGCCTAACAATTTGACTCAATCGGTTCGATGGTTTCACAGTCTACTTTCTTCGGATATACCAACATCCAATTTTATATACATAGTTTAAAAGAATTAACGTTGGTATTAAAAAAATAATAATACTGCATTATTAGATTATAATTTTATTTCCATTTATAGGTCTGTTATAGTTATTTTAATAATGAATTTCTTTTGTTTCGGAGTTTATTTATATCATTTTTATTTGTTCAGTGCCCTGATCACGTAAGAGACTGCTATTGTCGAAACGAAGCCGTTTGATCAACTTTGTTTAACGAGATCTGGCCCCTGTTCAAAGTTTAACACAAATTTATAAATAAATAAAAAAATGGTTTTGTTTTGATAAAAAATCTATTAAGAAGAGAACATTTCAAAACACATCTATCTTAGACATAGGTATACTTTCAAAAGAGGTCAATTCCAAAATGCATTTGTGAATATTTCCAAGACTTCTTGAGGTTCCACAGTTAATTGGCATTTGGTAAAGTTTAAAAATCTATATAAAGATTTAAAAACAAAATAGTTTTTATTATTTTGTAGGAAACGGCTTAAGAAACGTTCTTATTTCTGCTTATTTCGACATTTTAATTCGATCGAAAGTCTTGACATTCGACCGAATGAAAAGTTTATTTGAGGAAAACCGGTTTCATTCGAACGAAAAGAGACATTCGAATCTGAAAATAAGCATGGTTTGGTTTTTTATATCTCGAAACTAGTAAAAGTGGAATACGTTGCTTTTTGTTCTGATATACACACAATTATGTAGTCGTATCTAGAAGTGCATTTTCTTTAATATTAATTTATTCACTAAACAAAGAACTTTTGAAATAAAATTGTGTGCTAAAGCATAAGCTATTTGTATCTGATAGATTGACAGAAGTGCAGGTCCTTCCATAAACGGATAACTAGTAAAGGATTGAATCTATGGCGAGGCATGAGGAAAAGTATGAGCACGTACAACTGACAGAAATGCTGTCGATGTTTGTTTGAAAAATTAATTGCACAGATGTAACATTAAAGGCCTATGCGAGGAGACCTTAAATGTATCCACACCACATGCATCAAAACGTCAGTTGCAAATGTAAACAAATTTTAGACCTTGAAAAAATATATATTTTGTTAAAAACAGAGTCAATTTTAAAACTGAGGTTGTGGTTGAGTATGTTCTTGTTGTTTTCTTTCTCAGATACCAAATAATTGAACTTAACTAAAACTAATTCAATTTTTAACACATTTCTGTTCTACGTAACATATTCCGCAGCGATTCCTTTTCCGAAAAGTTCGAAAGTATTTCTTCATGCGGATGTCAAAAATTGTTTATTTCAGGAGTCAATTTGCACTGTGGGAATTTGTGTTACGCTTCGAAATCGGGATTCTAAAAATGTGCTTTAATTCCATCGGAAAGAAATTGGCCTACCAATAAAAAATTAATTGTTTAGTTTAAATTTGTAGTCCCTTTCACTCATATGTAAAAAGAAATCGAAATAAACGGGACAACTAATTTAAACTCCACATTAAATTCGTTATTGGTAAGGCAGATTCGCTTTTTCTGCCCAAAGACAGAAACGAAAATTCAGCTCAAGTCAAAATATAGGGAAGGGCTACAGTCCGCTTGGGCAAATTGTTTGATAACCTGCCATTTTTCCTATATCCGGAAGCTCGTAAGCTTTTTTTGTTTAGAGCTCTAACAAAATTACCAAAATTTAAAAATTTGGCCAAATGCGTTTTAAAGCACATTGTATGGGCGGTTATTACCTAATGAGTTCTTTTCGGACTCGTTTTCTTTGGTTTTTAAGAAATTTATCCCAAAAAGGCAAAAAAAGAGAACACTTTATGGACTTGCATTCGCCCATAGTTTTCTTTTTTTGTCTACATATTTTTTGAAGAAAACAACATTCATTTTTATCAGCTTTTTCGACAAAGCACCTTTTTAAATAATGGTTTTGTCAGTGGGCGATTTTAAAAAAATGTACACTCTACTATGTAGAGGGACTGTCGGCGAGTTCGTAATCTTCTGTTGTGCAATATTAGTGTTCATAAACAAAAAATAAAATCGAACTTACGAAAGCGTTATCTAGAATGGTCGTACATCGTAAATTTGCAGCAATCAGGTCAGTGTCGAGCAGATTTTCCATATAAAACCTGAAAAAATCTGCAAAAAAGTACACACATGTTTTCAATTTGCGGCACAAAACACGCTTGTGGTTGCGATTTAACTTTCGCTTTACTGCCTTTTCCCCACTATGACGTTTACGAACACAAATTATAAGAAAAGAAATATTTCTGAGTTGCAGACACAAAACATACAGATTACATACTGCGTTTACGAAAGCGAGGTAAACATACAGTTGACAGTTTATTCTCTACATAAACTCTCTACATTTGGTTGAGTGAATTTCCAAGATTTTTTTTTCTTTGAAATCACGTTTCCAAAGCTGAATCTTGTTGCAAGAATGGGCAAGTTCAAGTTTCAAGGCAAAACAAATCGCCTGCAATTTAACTTACGACTTGTTATTTGAACGCCTTGCCTAGCATCTGTTATTGCTTTCAAGTTCCCAAATTTAGTGAAAATAATTGCTTCTGCACACGGAGCGGCTCATCGGACGCATACAAGATTTGTCCAGCATCGAAGCTTCCTCACCGTCTTAAAATCCGTAACCGAATATTTACTGGAGTATTCTTGTAAAATTTGCATACATACAAGGGGCGTTCAATATATTCTCGGTATCGGGGTGAAGCTGTGGTTATATATATAAATTGACTTATTTATCAAGTAATACTATTATTTTAGTGCATTCATGTAAAATTTCATATAAATGTGATTATTAATTCGCGTTTTATCTCTAGTTAAAATGAATCATAATGGCAACTGAGACAATGATGGTGAAAATTGAGCATCGCGCTGTAATTAAATTTCTCACTAAGCAAGGAAAAAGTCAAAAAACTATTCATGAAGAGATGGTGGCTGTGTACCAGGGTTCCGCACCTTCATTATCAACTGTGCAAAAGTGGTCAAGTGAGTTCAAGAGAGGCTACTGCTTGTACGGGAGAAAGCATCAAAGAAGTCGAAAAACTTGTTCTTGAGGATGCTCGATTAAAGGTGAAAATGATGGCAGAGATCACCAAGCTTTCAATTGGTACCATTCACACCATTCTTCATGACCATCCTTTCAAAGGTCAGTGCAAGGTGGGTGCCACGAATGCTCATAGCGCCTCAGAAAAAAGTGAGAATCGCATGCTGTAGAGAGCTTTTGGAGATGTGCAGTGAGAACGCGGACGGTGTTATGGATCGAATTGTTACTGGGGACGAAACATGGGTCCACCACTATGACCCTGCAGGCAAACAAGAGTCCATGCAGTGGCATAAAAAAGGAACAGACCACCCGAAGAAGTTCAAAGTCACTCCGTCTGCCGGGAAGCTCATGGCCACAGTTTTTTTGGGACTCAAAGGGAATCTTGCTCATTGAGTACAAAAAAAAGGTGAAACCATCAACGCCACATCCTACGCTTCCACTTTGCATAATTTGCGGGAGGAAATTAAAAAGAAAAGACGGGGTAAACTCGCAGCGGGTGTGTTGCTTATTCATGACAACGCTCCTGTTCACACGGCGCGAGTTTCCAAGGCTGCTGCGCGAGATTGTGGTTTCGAAGAAATCCAACACCCACCCTATAGTCCAGACCTTGCCCCTAGTGATTATTTCCTGTTTCCGGATTTGAAAAAATGTCTTCGTGGAAAAAGATTTTCAGATGATGAAGAACTCAAGTCGGCAATAAATGGGTATTTTGCAGAGAAAGAGGAAATTTATTTTTTTGAGGGTTTAAAAAAGCTTATCTCAAGATGTAATAAATGATTGATGTTAGGGGAAATTATATTGAAAAATAAACATAATTTAAATTGAATTCGCATTTTCCTTCATATCGATACCGAGAATATATTGAACGCCCCTCGTATCTACTGATTTTTTTTAGTACAAGCGTATGCCTTCCGTACATTGCATTTACTGCGTTTCAATGACGACGAGAAGCTCGTGTACAGGAGACCTTAGAATACTACAAACACTGAAGTAAAATGAATCAAATGTTCTTGACATCTGTACAGACTGTACCTCACTCACAGACTACAACTCACTGACGAATTAAGGTTGATCTCATTCACTTGCTCGAATGGGAAACTTTTAGTGAACAACTGATATTAACATGTAATATTCGTCCAATCACAGAGGGTTAACTAGCCGGACCTCGTAGTTGCATTGTAAATTGAACGCGCGCAATGTAATTCGAGGAACATACCCTCAAGGGCACGCATAAAAAGCTAGGAGTTTATTTTGCTGCAAAGACACAAGTGTTCTAGGAAAATGCGGCTTTTTGGCTAAGCCACACAAGACGCATTCTAATGCCGCGTTTACAGCTGCGTTGTATTACACCGCGTAGGATTCAAATGTCAAAGCGCACCCAAAGCATTTGGACGAAACGAAAGCAACGCACGCGTTAAAGAAAGATTGTGGTTGGGCTCAAGTGTTTTTGGATATCGACACTCAACGTAAATTTGTATAACCTTTCATGTGAAACTACACAAACCCGAAGATGAACGAAAATAAAGTCTACGAAAATTGTGAAATGTTGAAGTATGAAAGCAAAAATAAACTGACGAAAGCGTTCGCGTACTTTTTTTGAAATAGAGCATTCTCTCTCGATTTTTGAGATTTGAAAGTTGTCCTTTACCTTCACATAAAAGCATACGAACAATTGAGTTGAAAACTAGATCAAAGGAATTGGTATCGAGTTTGTAATACATTTATTATTTGTTAACATTTCTGGTATTAATTGGCCAAATGAAAAATATATTTACGAGTATTTAAAACTGACTACTCGTATATCTACTATGTATCATTGCTACTTTAAGAAGAGAAAATCCTATGGAATGTGTAAAAAAATAGAGCAAAAGCTACCGACCCTGTTATTCTTCTCATACTTCATATAAAATGGCAACGTTTGGTCCAATAATTTAAAAATGTTTGGGAAACTCGTTAGGATTTCCTCAAAGTTTATATTATATACTTGTAATTTTGTTCTATAAGGCAAGTTAGCTACACTCTACAAAAATTATTTACTACATCTTCATGGTTTTCTGTAATATTTCTCCTGTGCAAATTTAAGTAAAGTCCAACAAAGTCTATAGAGAGAAACCAAATAAGTACGGGTGAACCTAAACGGCTTAAGACTTTAGGACGTGGGATAACCGGATACATCGTTTGACGCATTCTAGTGCATTCATATAGTGTGTGATATATACAAAGTCTTACACTAAAATGTCGTTAAAATAATAGTCTTATCGCGTCCTGCCTATAACTCCAGCAGCAGGACCTCTTCATGCTAGAGAATGTTAAGAGTCGATGAATCCATCATTCTGTCATCGTATAAGCTTAGAGTTTTCGAGGCACGTACTTTGCGCACGGACGGAGGTACATCTCCGGGTGTTTTGACTCTCTGACTTGGATTACGCAGGCGGTGATCTGTTGAACTACTCCGAGCATTGAATACTTCTCGAAACAATTCCAGGCTTCGCTGTCGCACGATTTGTTTTTCCTCTGACGGAGTTCGGATTGGTGGCGGTGCTTTAGGGATACTTTTTACCGAATTCGACGATTGGGAGAGCACCATGCGTGAGCTACTATCGTCGGTAGCACTGTGAGAAGTTAGAGGCTCAGGAGGGTATTTCGTGGAGCAGTGATACTCTTCGGAGATACTTTTAATTAAATTCGATTTGTTCTCTGGTGAGAGTCCGTTTACCCGAACGGTAATCGGCACAAGATCTAGGTTGTTCGGGCGTCTGGTGCTCGAAGAATCGATTGTGGTCAGAATACTATTCTGACAGTTGTGATGCTTTTTTTCGACTAGGTTGACGGTTGTGTTTTTGGTGGGAGAGATGATTTCTGGTGGTTTGATTAAACCACGATTGTCGACTAGGTTTGACTTTTCATCGAAACTCTGGTAAAAATCCTTGCGGAAAAGTTTCTTCTGGATGAGAGCTCGAACGCCATGCCAACCGCGGAGTTTCTTATCTGTGTTATTCTGCTTGGGAAAACCCTGACCCATGTGAATGGCGTCTGGGGCGAGGTTCTTTGAATTCGATGAGATGAGATCCTCCACGGAAACATCGTCCTCTAGACAGGAGAAGCTATTGTCTTGAGATTTGTCTTGGAAACTGTGTTTCTTACTCTTCTCGACTAGGATCGGGGTGGGCTTACAAGCCACAGGAGCGAGGTTCCTTTCCTGACACGGATTTCGGCCTTGATATGGCTGAATCTGCTGCGAGTAGTTAAGATGATTCTTTTCTGTCGTCGAGGCTGAGTGAAGGTTAACAATTGGAGTAGTTGCGTCATTGCCACAGCTTCGTACTCTTGGAATGATCTGATTGGGAGGTGTGACAATAGTTTGCTCAGTTTCTAAGTTACACGAGTTCGATGAGAAACTTCGAAGCCGTTTGGTTGGCGACAATCCCGCGAAGTTGTTTGCACTCAAGGGAGGACTGGGACCATGCCCGAGGCTGAGATGGGAACGTGGTCTTAAGTTGCACAGCTCATGCATTCGCTCTTCGGCACAGAGTGAGGTAAGTCTTGCTTCTGCATCATGGTCCCAGCAGTCCTCGCATGTGTCTCGAATCAGTTTCCCAGCAGTAGCACCTCCCCAACCAGCAGGGAAAAGCGGTCTGGCCTTATGTCGTGCGACTAGCACTTGCATTTGTTCAAAAGTTGGATGTTTACCAACCTCCGCCTCATATGGAGCCTTATAGGTAGGCACCGCCTGTCCATAGGCGTAGAAGTCGCTGCATCGTGTACACAATTCCCAAAATACTAGACCGAGCGAGTACACGTCGGTTTGCTTCAAAGCTGACTCACAGTCTCTCAAATTCACTGCTCCTTCGAGAATCTCCGGTGCCATGTATCGCAATGTTCCCACTTCATTGATGCTCTTGGTCTCGGCCAACGCAATTTCACCTCTATATTCGTACTTTGAGCCAAACACTTTCAACGCGAATCCAAAGTCCGCAATGGAACAAGTGAGATCCGCATTCACCAAAATATTCCTCGTATTAAGATCCCGATGAGCTATACAAGGCTTTAGGTCATCACCTCTTTGAAGCTCAGTATGTAGGTGCGATAAACCACGAGTGATGGTTTGGGCCATCCTACAAAATGTGCTAAACGACACGGTGTTGGCGATCAGCCAATCCTGAAGGCAACCAAACGGTGCAAGGGATAGAACTAAAAAGTATTCGATCTGATCGTCCATTGTTCTTCGTTCGTCGCAACCTTGAAATAGAGATCATATTGTCAAATAAGAAATGCTACGATATTTTGAGATGAAACTTACCAAAGTACGATAAATGCGATGGACAATCCATCAAGGGCAGGGAATATATGTTCTTTTCGTTGATAAAGCATTGCTTGTGTTGCGAAGGAAATATTTTAACCGCTACTTCTTTTTCGTTGATCATACCCTTCCAAACGGTGCCATACTTGCCCTGACCGATCATCGAACATACTTTTAAATTGTCGACGTTGTGTAAATTTGAACTATATCCTGGCCCAGAGGGAGATAACGGCGCAGCCTCAGGCCCAGCCACAGTGCTTGGTTTCTTACATCTTACAAACATAACACCGGAGATAAGAGAAACTATACCGAAACAAACGGCCACCAAAAATATGGGATTCGTCCAGAAAGCTGTTTGGCCATCATCATAAGTTACTTCAACGCCATGAGAGATCATCGGTATGGATCGCTGAAATGAAATTTTATGCAATCGGTTTACTTGTTTTTGTTTCTTTTTAGAGGAGCAGGATTCCAACAATTTGGCAGCGTGAGTGACTTAAGTAAATATATGCATCTGTCTGACGGACCTTTCAGCAAATTAACTCAAATTTTTTAACATACATACATCTAAAGGATAATTGACTGTCATATTTTGGTTGCACATGTCCCCCGAGCAGCAGCAATAGTATAAATTTGTAGCACCATTTGTACGCTTGTGGCCAATACTGAGACACTCTTTTTGAACACATGTCACATTTCTATCCCCACTTTCCTTCCAGCATCCTATTTCACATTTTTTTTTTAATTTGAAAACCAAAGTTTGTTAAAATTTTTCAATTTATTTGTGTTAATAAAATGTACCCTGTTTAACAACTTTGGTCCCGTTTGTATCCAAAAACCAAAGACCAAAGCAGAAATCGTAATCTTGGGCACATTCTACAATATTGCTCGTTCTGCCCGCTCCAGTTGCCCCATTGGAACCGACTGATGGAACAACTTCTGGTGCCGCGCTAGAAACATATTCAGAGTAATCATCGTCTTCTTGGGAAGAATCATCCTCTGGAAACTGGGCGCAAATTCTTGATTTTGGAACTAAAATTTCAAGTTTTTAAAATCATTTTAAATTACACAGTTAGATTGTTTACAACTTACGCGCTACACCGTTTCCTATAAGTACTACGAAAAGAAGCCACAAGTAGTTGAAGGTTTCCATTTTAAGAGTATAGATTCGATATTATTCAGATTTTTTGGTAATTCAGTTCAATTGTTGCAATAAATGAATGTTTGGGCATATTTACACCTTATTCATGTTGTCATGGTAAATTGTAATTTTATTCCGCATGTTTTCTAAAAGAAACAATTAAATACAAACATTTTAATAAGAGCTATTCCTTCCATTATTTATATTTTTACTCTGTCAGTAATTTATCTGAACGAGAAAAAGATTATAAGTTGAAACATTTAAGATCATATTGAATAACCACGTATACTGTTAATTTAACAATTGAAAAATATTCTTACATCAATTAGATATTACAATAATCATCTTACAGACTAGCGAAATAAACTTTATAAATAAAAATCAATTACAGTGACGGAGTCTCGCAAAAACTCGAGAGCGGCTCGACCGATTTGGATGAGTCTTTTCTTGTTTTGTACGTAACAGGTGGTTTAGGAAAAATTCGGAAAAACCCAAAGGAAAAGCGGAAAATCGAAATGTGCGTTTTCTATGGAGAATGATTAGAATGGTGGCGTTGCGAGATAAAATTATCAAAAGCTGTGACATTTGTTTGTTTAGTATTCATCGCCGATCGAACATAGGAAAGTTGTTTTTCTCACAACGAATCGGTAATTTCGATAACAATTGGTGTGAAAGTGAATGAAAAGTGATTCAATCGAAGTTTCTTTCTCTCCTGTTGCTGTTTGATTAGAAAAAGTAATGTTACAAAGGCGCCTGTCAGACAACTAGCACCTACCCTTAGCGGAGCAATGAAGTTGCGCAAGCGGGCTACGCCGTGCGGAAAAGGGTGTATTGCCCTGAGAGTGTTTCTGTCAAGTTTGGTCAAAACCTGTCCACCAAATTCGCCTTGCAATTTTGTTTGTTACTCAAAACATGTACCTCGTTTTGTTGGGCGCAGCAACTCACGCCGGATATCCGCTATAGACAATAATTATAAAGTCAACTCGCACATATTGGCCAATACAATTCTTGGGCAGGGGCAAAGCCGGGCGAGTGCAAGAAGTCATTAATATAAAAATATTTTAATCAAAAATTATATTATTTATTATTATTTTCCGATAAGAACGTACAACTTTTCGCCTCACAAAATAAAATTAAACTTCACTTGTCACACTGAAAAATTTGCTCTGAGTAAAACTTCGCCAACGTAGAACAAAGTCAATAAACGCAAAAGCAAAAAAATAACTTCTACAAACGGTAACTGTAACATATTCCAGATTCTACGAACTTAGATACATCGCATTTACAGAGAATCAGTTTAATTATGCATAATTCAACCTGTAATCATTTACGCGGAAGAGGATACGTTCCCTTAGAAGGCGAGCTTATATTCCAACCAGGATAAATTCAACCTGCTTATTAAAATTGAAATTAGGATCAAAGACATCCCGAGATCTTTTTTTTTCAAAAACTCCTCTAAAACATCACTACCAATTCTATAAGTAATTGATTTTTCGAAACCCATTCAGTCAGACTATGAAGGTCTTCTTGTAAGAAAGCAATCAGCAAAAGATTTTACACATCTAAGAGATTTAAGATCATCCGCCAACAGAAATCAAAGGGAGTTCAACAAAACATCGGGCAAGCCAATGAGAAAAATAAGAAATAATGGCGGACCTAGGTGATTTCCTTGGGGTACGCCTGATGACACAGAAATGGGACTTGAAAGAAAGTTATCAATTGTGACAAACGCGTTCTATGAGGTTAGATATCAGTCATTCCAAGACATTTGAATGAAGGCCTACTCTTTCCAGTTTAACAAAAAATGGTCTGGCCGACTATCAAAAACCTTTGCGAAGTCCGTGTGGTTAATCAACTTGATATCCTACCACGACCTTCTCAAGAATATAGTTTGATAATATAGACAGGTTGGTTGAAGTTGGTCTAGCAGATACAATCCCATGTTTGAAGGGCTAAATAGCATCTTTGTGCATAAACGTCAATTTTTCCAAACGAGCTTCTCATAAAGTTTTCGAATTGTTGATATTTTGAAAATCGGTCGATAATTAGACATTTTGTTAGTTAGACATATTTTGAGGACGACTGTCTCCATCTGGGACGGGCTGTTTATCGCTGTTCAAGTTGTACAGTCCGCTTTCAACTTCAGATTTGCTAATACTTATCTGCCCAATTATCACCAAGCTGTCAGCATCGGAATAACTAGCAGTACTCGGACTGTCACTGGTGTTCTTGTTTTTGATGAATGTCCAAAAGCATTTACATTTCATTAAAGAACATTGAATTCCGCTTTGCACTCAATATAATCGTTTATGGTTTCAGAATTAAAGATTTGCGAAGTAATTTATAAGCTTTATTCTTTTTGTAAAATTAAATGACAGAGTCTTTTGTTAAATCACGGGGGATATGAATTGTTGTTTATATACATTTCCTCTTTAAAACATTCAATGAAAACTGTGTAAGAATGTATTTAGATGGATGACAATTAAGATGCAATGAAATCCGCGTAATGTCTCGCGCTATGCGCTGCAAATTACCTTTTTTATAGTTGAATAAAAAGTTGTTACAACTTAGTTTGGAATACTCATAAAACTTCTGCATCTTTAACTTCGTTTGTGACGTGATGGATATAATATTAAATATCCTCCAACAAACAAAAGTTCTTCTTTTGGGATATTGTTGATTAGGTTGTGAAAATCTAGGTATAATGCATCTTTTTCTTTCTGGACGCATTCAACTTGGGGAGCATATTATGCACTGACAATTTTCCGCACCTCACCTTGCATCACCAGTTTGAGAGCCATCAAACGATTGAAAGTTTTTGTCTTAACGCCCAAGAAACGTGCAAAATTTGTATTGATTCGAAATGGCGAATTTTTCATTTCATTTCATTTTCACATAATTGTCAGCTCGCCTTCTAAAAATAATTTCTTCGAGCTCTTAGCTACCACGACCCATACTTCCAACATTCCAACTGGCGATCCTTAGGTTTCGCCTAAACTTAAGCATTTTTAATGATGACATGCCCACCCACCCAGGACGGTGCGTTACTCAAGGTTTATCATCTAAATTAAGTTAGTTTATAATCTAAATTAAGTTAGCTAGGGCGTTTTTTTGAGAAGCCGGGCTCGACAACTTGTGCTGGTGCTTCCGGGAGGTGATTGACGCTGTAAGTTCAGTCGGCGCGTTTGCACGTTGACGACTGCCAGGCGCCAGAAAGCAATTGCGATTTTGACCACTTGTTGCGTAATGCAACGTGTGCAATAGTTTGAATACGTTAAGTAGTAGTAAGTAGAGTAGGTAGCTTGTAATTTGTTTTTATATAAAATATAAAATTTAAATAATGATGCCAAGTTTTTTTAAAAGTTTTCTCGATGAAAATATTATGTTAAATTAGTTCGTAAAATAGTTTTTCGGCCGAAAGGCAATAATTATAAAGTTATAGTTAAGTTTAGAACGTCTGCATAAGGACAGTTAATTTCTAAGTTCGATTTAATCATTTTTGTCTAGTATGTATCAAGTTATATTGAATACAAAAAATGAATTTAAAAGTAAGTGCACTTGCCATTGCACTGAACCAGAAACAGTGAGGTGTAGTTCCCCGTTTTGGCTGGTCAATGGAGGCCTCAAATATTTTGAAAATTCAAAGGTACTTAATCTTAAGTATTATATATATGTATATTAAAAATATGTAATACATGAGTATTTTTACAATCACTCACTTCAACATCACAATATTTACACCCAATAGAGGCATATCTAATAAATATAACAGCTCGATTATAGCACGCAAATGGCGCGCTCAATCAAAAAATGGCTGAACTGTTTCCCTGCCAAGCGCCTTTAAAATAAAATATGCACAGTTCTTACAATTGGTAACCAGTTTTCTTAACCAAAGTAAGGGCTTGTGGTTCTTCGCATTTTGACAGCATAGGCTTAAATATCCCAACTCAAAAATGCAGTTAATGGGATATGGCCATTTTGGTCTTTCTGTGGCATATGTATCTACTTTCTTATTACATAATATAACCAAATGCATTGCTTATCTGTCAAAATCAGCCAGGTCATTTGTGATAATATTTATCAATTGTTCATGCGAAATATGCTCAATAGATTTTATAACACATGAGTCACATGACCATATTTGACAGATTTCTGTACCCCTCGATGGTTAAGTACGCTGTCAACGACAGCTCTGTATTGAACACCTCTTATTCCGTCGCCAAAAATGACCTGCGGTGTATACAGATTTTCTGGCCGAACTCTTAGCAAGGAACTGAAAAGGAGTTAAACATAGCAGAACATCTGTAGCAGCAGTGGAAGTTCCTATCATCGCAACCTGTAATGCATAGACACGTTAGGTGCTGTAGCTTAGTCAGGTGACGTATGACCATACGTAAGTTATGTCCTTACAATGCGATGGTGTATAGGTTAGTATGTTGGAGGTTTAATTCGCATGAGAAACAACAACAGACGCTCAATATTAATGGAGAGAAACGAAAGACCCTTTGTTTTCACCGACCTCTACACTAAAAAGAGGATTTCTGCCTGGTAGTACAATAGTAGGTACAATGGACGGTTACCAAGTCTGAATGTGGGGTGGCGATCGTGTAGAGGTTCGGTTGTTGCCTTGTGACCCGTGCGGTGCAGATTCAATCCTCATGATGAACAACAACATACGAAACACATTAATGGAGAAAAACGAATAACACCTTGTTCTCTCCAACCTCTACGCCAAAAAGAGGATTTCCGCCTGGTAGAACAATGGACCGTCTGGAGTGCTCTGGGATTTGAATTTTTCCTTTTTCCTTTTTTTCTAAAAAAAAAGTCTGAGAGCTGTGTTATTTGGATTTAATTTTTTTTTTAAAAAAAGTCCCCAGGTTCTAAACATCCTTCGGCACTGTCAGCGAATGTTAGTCGCCTAGCAAGTTAAGTTTTTAGTTTAGAACAATACCCAGATGCGAAATCTTAATATGATAATTTTAAGTGAGTGCCCTGGAAACAAGGCTACCTCACATGAGATATCCTTCATCTAGTCGTGAACAGCATCATCCCAGTGTTCTTGGGGTTGACTGACAGAGTCTGCTCTGTAGTCTGTAAGAACTAGATCAAACTTGAATCGATAATAGGAGCATGTACGCGTCGAACTTGTAAAAAAACATAGGGGCGGGCTACAGTCCGTTTGGGCGAACTGTTGGATACCCTATTCTTATTCCTATCCCTCATAAGTGGGCGTGACAAAAGTCTAAGTATGGTTGAATTGTTAAGAAATCTGTACATATTCTGTTATGTTTAAAAGATTTTATCAAACAAAAACGAAGCTTTTGTAAAAAAAACGTTCCCTAGCGCAAACTTTGGTTTTTCAATAAAATTATTTTATTTAATTGTGGGGGTGCCAGTAAGCGGACTTAAAAAAAATTAACACATGAGCATAGAGGACCCCTAGAGAGTATATATTATAAATTTCAGCTCCCCAGGTCAAACTTTGGATTTTCAAAAAAAAATTTTTTTGTAAATTGTGGGCGTGTCAGTAGGCGGATTTTGAAAATATTTACACATGAGCATAAAGGCCCCGTAGAGAGTATATGTTATAAATTTCAGCTCCCTAGCTCAAACTTTAGATTTTCAAAAAAAAAAAATTTTAAATTGTGGGCGGATTTTGAAAATATTTACACATGAGCTTAAAGGGCCCTTAGAGAGTATATATTATAACTTTCAGCTCCCTAGTTCAAATTTTGGCTTTTCAATAAAATTGTTTTATTTTTGTGGGCGGATTTTGAAAATTTTATATCCCGAGCAGTTTAGGAGTCATAGATCATATATAAAAAAATTCCTAGCTCAAAATTCGATTTTTTCCAAAATTTTGTTTTTTTGAGTTTGTGGGTGTGTCTGTGGGCGGATTTCAAAAATTCGTAAACTTGATTATTTCGGGACCCTAGAGAGTATATGGTTAAAATTTCAGCTCTGTAGGCCCAGTTTAAAGGCCTTATTTTTGCCGACGGACGGACGGACGGACGGACATGGCTAAATCGACATTACTATCGATGCTGATCATAAATATAGTAACTCTTAGGGGTCTACGGGAAATATTAAGGTATGTTACAAACTATGCGTCAAAATTAATATTCCCTTAGAATAGGGTATAAAGAGGCAGGCCTAAAAACTCCGAGATCACACAAATGCAACACCATGAGTATTTGCTTGGCTACTGTAAAAAGGTGGTCCACAAACCGGAAGGTCTTTCAAAATTCATTGAGGTGAAACAGGTGAACTAGTAGCAGTGATCCATTTAATCTTGATCATAGTGTTCATCGTAAAGGAAGAAGAAGAAGAAAGCGAAAAATAGCTACCTTGAGTTGGTATTTGCCTTCGGAAAAAACCGTCCTGGCAAAACACATTCCGGAAGAACACTGCAGATATTTTAACGCAAATAGCAACTCTATAGGGGCAGATATAAATTACAATTAAAAATAATTTTAATAAATTGGTTTACTATTGCTTAGTATAGGTATTTTCCATTAGGCATCCACAACTCAAAATCATTGTAGTGGATATAAGGGTAAAGGGCAGGGTCACAAGCTTGATTGGTACATACATTTGTGAGTGTACATATTAACATTTTTATAAACAATTCCGTCAAAAACAGACTTCCAAACTTGTGTAGGTTAGGTGCCTATCTAGCTGCTTTCCATTTATCTACCTATTCAAAATAGATATTCCCGCAGCATGATCTAAGCGTCTTAGTACAATAGATGTACTCCTAAAATCTAATCTGCACCCACTCAGACATTTAACTTAAAAAAATCTTCAAGTCATGCCAAGGTTTCCTTAAGAGTATCCTCAAGTGGAAGCGCTGGGAGCCAAAAACACCGCCAGTGCCAATTAAGTATGAGTAAAGTTATACATACTTACTACGTACACTGAACTTTATGTAGCGCAGTTGTACGAACATCTAAAACCCACAAAGCAAAACTACTATAAATGCAGCCAACAGTAGCCCAAGTAGCACTTAATAATGATATACGGCGCAGACTGCATTTTAATGCAAAAGCTGCCTTTCGCGACTTGACGTTCATAAATAAAATACACCGAAACTGAAGTCGGAGTCGTTCAAAGTCTTCCCCTCAAAAGATTACTGCACATTGCACAAATTATTTTTATTCATTTGTTGTTGTTTTTTTTCAAATACTTGCTTAGTATTCCGCAAAGATACCTAACACTAACAACTAATTGACTATTCACCCGGCTTCATACATAGGCCTCCTCCTCCCATTTACCCCACCACAACCGACTTCATGAGCAAACTCACTTATTGTATCAAATTGTCGTTTTGATAACACAAATAAAATAAAAAAAAAACAATATAATAGAAAAAAAATTATATTTCACAGTATGTATCACCGTTCTGGGCAGACAAAAAAACAAACAAACAACAACAAAAAAAGCTTTAGGAAAATATAGGTTAGAACCACAAAATCAGTTTCTATTTTGTCGATTGTCGACATCAAACAAGTTTACTCTATTTTTCGGAATATATATCCACGAATTTTACATAAAAAAACATCGTTTAATCTGCCTACGCCAATATAATCATCACAACTTCACAACACATCAAAGTTCACGTAAAGACTTCAAATCGTTTTGCATTCAAGAGATACACGAACTAAAGAAATTGATTTTTCCAGTAGTTGGTATACGCACTGATATTCTTTTTTCTTTGCTTCTTTTCAACAAATTATTCACCTTTCCTTGCGATTAATCGGATTTTAATTAGAAAATGCTTCGCAGAATCTTACTTACTATTTCTTAAACGTTCCAAAAATGTTTATGGAATGTTAAAGTATTCATAGAAATAAATATAATAAATTATTTATTAACCCGGCGCTATCATTATTTTGTGCGAACAACGAAATATATTCAACTGCCAGTGCCAGAGAATCCGGTACTGATTTGTTGTCTCCCCTTTAAAATATGTTAGATATAATTTAGCAGATACTTCTCAGTTTAACTTAGTTTAAAAGAGGCAGAGAGTAACGTCGTAATCGGTGGGTATAAGAAATTGGTTACTGTAACTTACTTTCTTATTGAAATTATATCTACGAAAGAAAGACTTTATTTCTAAGAAATAAAATATTAGACATTTGTGTGTGTGAAGCTATACTTTTGGCACGAATGGAAGGGACCTACAACTAAACGCCGATTCTGAAAGAGAAGCGTCTCATGACATTTGATACTCTTCGATGTTTGTCAGACTTTTGCAAAAGGGAGGCAGTGGGTAACAAACCTCAGGTGTTAGTGGTCCCCGGCATGGATTGAGCTCGTTACCCATCGTTCAGTGTCAGTATTCCAAAGCATAAGCATTGAGCCATTACACCATGATAATTTTCTTAATCCAACTAAAAATATTGTGCGGTGAATTATGGCTGAATATCCGACCAGCTTGGCAATCAAAATACTTTTTCGTTCCTTTTCGCCGTAAAGGTAAAAAAAGTAACAGCTTGAGTTTCTTTTAAACTGGTCCACCTCTTGCGAACGTCTGACAAACATCCAAGAGTATCAATTGTCATGAGAAGCTTCTCAAATTTGCCGTTCGGATTCGGTTTAAAATTGTAGGTCCCTTCCACTTCGCACAATAAAGTGGTTTCAGAAAATAGGTTTACGGCCCTATGTAAGCCGTAAAATTAATGATCAGAATTAAAGGAATCGAAGCCCTACCACTTTATGGCATCCTTACTGGTCCGCCTGTGGGGTTTGCCTATTCAACTTGAATATACATCGGCAGGCTTTCCGTTCTCAGATAAGAAAGTTATTACAAGTGGTATTTAAGTTTTTTTCATTATTATTAAACTTTAAATGTTCTGGTTTTCAATATTCCAGCAATAACTTCTCACAATAAACCTGATACTGTGTTAATTTAGAAAATCTACCCTTCAGTTTTTTTTATTTTCAAAACTAATATTCAACTTTACGGTGTAGGTGTTGAAACAAGTGTTCGATGGTGGTACATAAGGGGCTAATGCGCATCTGTCGTGACGCCACTTGAATTCATATAGTCGCTCTTTTCTGTTCCAGTGGATAGATGATACAAATCAATAACAACAATTATGTGGTATGTATTGTGTTGTGGCACCATTGGCGTGCGGTTCGTTCCGTATGTTTGCTATAAATGGGAGACTTGTACCTAATATGAACAACAGTTCGCATATTGGTATTTTTTGTGTATTAAGAAGATGATACATATTAAATTCTAAATCGTTTGTTAAGGCATCAAAAATATATAATACCTATAGGGGATTCGCAATTTTGTCAGAAGCATTGAAATTTATGTCACTTCTTGGGAGGCATCTGTAATGTCTTAAAAATAAATGCATACCATTCTTGGGAGGTATCTGTAATGTCTTAAACAGAAATGTAGGTATAGCATCAATGAAGTTTTCAATTGAATGTTTTTATGAGGTTGTGCAACTCACATCGACAGATCATTATGTGGCTGTTCATTTTCTACAGCCAGATACGAATAAAGCGATTCACAAAGTTTGACAATTTTCAATTGATAAAATTGCCAAACAGTTTTATTGTAAAATGCTTGTTGCCAAGCGTTGTACGTTCTACTGATTAGGTACAAACTGAAAGAGGAGCTTTCGGATTTAGCGAATCGTATATTCTCAGGCTCATATCGATTTATTTATTTATTTATTTATCTTCTTATTTATTTATAGATAGATAGATAGATAGATAGATTTATTCAAAGTAATTCATTTGTAGTACAATAGATTAAATTCATTCTTCTTTTACAAATTTGAGTAGATATACCATAAACCAATAAAAAATACTAAACAAAAGAAAACAATTATTTGAATGAGTACACCGTTATACATTAAAGAAAAATAGAAAAGAAAATCAAAATTATTAGGTATTTAATCATGAATTATTTTGAGAATAAAGCAAACACTTTGTGGCCATTAAAGGACCAGTGATAAGTGTGCAGTAAATTTACTTTTTCGAAATGACTACCAGCGAAAGACAAATAGAGCGGCGCGATTAGAAGGTTAGACCAACTAATATTAAAAATTGAACCGGGATGATAGGGGAAGGTAACAGCAATTACCAGAGAGGCAAAGAAATTATGGGACAAATAGTTTATAGAATGAAACATAATTTTTTTTTTATTTTTTTTTTACATAAAAAAGCCAAAGACAAAGAGAAAAAACGTATGAGAACAGGAGACAGTATTAAGTAATGTTTCTACTTCGGATCTGGAAAGAAGCCATTCTTTTAGTGCTTTCAAAAATCTATATGGCTGTGTATGTGTAAGCAAGGTGCATATATTAGACGGCAGTTTATTAAATATAAATGGTGCAATATTTGAGAAAAAACGTCTACAGTGCTCTTTTCTTACAAATGGGACTACAGCAGTGGTCATGTTTCTAAGTAAATATACTTCATTTATTCTAAAGTTAATATGCCCACTTCTTAGAAAAAATATTTTTAAAACTTTATAAATATATAGATATCTGAGAGGTAATATTTTTAAAGATTGAAACAACGGAAGTGATGGTTCGTACCTATTTCTTTTTAAAATCACTCTGATAATCTTTTTATGTGCGATAATTAGAGGTTTTAGACTAGTCACATATGCACTACCCCAACATGCAAGTCCATAATCAAGTCTAGATTGAACTAAGGCATAGAAAATTGTCAATAGTAAATTGCGTGTAACCAATTTGCGTAAATAATAGAGCTTAGTTATTGAAACGTAGAGCAGTTGTTTAATGCTTTTGATATGAGGTTTCCAGTTAATATTAGAATCCAATAGAACTCCTAAATATCTGAATTCTTTTACAAACTGCAGTTGAAAACAATTATTTTTTGAGCAGTTAGCCCTAATACAAGTCGAATGGTGGTAATTCAGATCAATAAAAACATTATTCTAGGTTAGTGAGAAATACATGGCTTTGGATTTTTTGCTAAGTATCATCTGATGTAAGTCAAACCACTTACTGAGCAAATTTAAATCCTGCACCATTAGTGATCTTAAAACATCTAATGAAGACGTTGCATATGACAACGCTAGGTCATCAGCATACGCAATTATCTCTCCGTGGAGTTTCATACTAAAGATGGAGTTAATGTAAAGGACAAAGAAAATCGGTCCAAGGACAGAGCCTTGAGGTACACCCACATTAGGGCACACCACATCTTCACTTAAAACTCCATTTATCTTTGTACGCTGCCTCCTATTAAGTAAAAAGGATGCGAACCAATCATTTATACTACCTCTGAAGCCAGCTGCACTAAGTTTTTCAAGGAGGATCGAGTGATTTACCAAATCGAAGGCCTTGGTTAGATCCAGAAACAAAGCTGATCTTTTCTGATTTCTATCCAAAGCATGATGGATTTTACTTAAGAGAGCTAGAATAGCATCTTCGGTACACTTCGCTTTCATGAAACCAAACTGAGATTTACATAGAAAATTAGTTTTTTCTAGAAAAATCAGCATTTTGTTTACAATAATCTTCTCAAAAATCTTTGAAAAAATAGGCAAAAGGGATATAGATCTGAAGTTATTCGGGTCACTTATATCACCTTTTTTAAAAATGGGGACTATTATGGCCGTTTTGAGACTCTCAGGAAATTTACCACAAACAAAACTGTTATTTATAATATGATTAAGAGGAGCAAGGATAAAAATAACTATCTTTTTGAGAACAGAAGCGCTAATACCATCAAAACCGCAAGAATTTGTTGACTTTAGGTTATTAATAATGGATTGCAGTTCAACATTATCTATGGGGTTGAAGAAAAACGACTCAGCATTTGATTTGTCTATCAAGAAACTTCTATTTTCCGAGTTTATTGGTATACTTGTGGGTGTCTTATACGAACTACAGATATTTTTAAAAAAATTATTGAAACCGTTGCTTATTTCTTCGCTCCCAGTTAATGTGGCTCCATTAATCTTTATTAGCCTTATGTCCTGATTCTTTAATTTGGAACCCAGCAAATTGTTAACTTCTTGCCACTGTTTTCTAGCATTTAGTCTGTTTTGTTGAAATTTATTTTTATAGTAGAAACATTTTTCCGAAGCTATAAGATTAGATAATCTACCACGTAGGAATTTATAGTGCTGTCTTACAGAAGGTTCGTTAAGTCGGCTTTTGTTATTAATATAGAAGCTATTTTTTTCTTTGATTTTAAGGTAAATTGCATTAGATATCCAAGGCTTCAGCTTCTTGAAATTTCGTTTAGGTTTTAGACGGACACTGGCTTCTATATACTGTTTTAATTTTGTTAAAAATATGTCAAAAGCAATTGACGAACACCTACAATTTAAGACTGATGTTCAGGTTTCTTGTCGCAATAAATCAAAAAGTTTATTAAAATCTATCTGTCTAGTTGGCTCACAAACAGAAGCTTTATTATTATTAGACTTTTTAGAGTGGATCTCATTAAAAACATCTTTTAGATAAAATCCAGTCATGAAATGATCAGTTAAGTCAAATTCTAAGAGAAATGGACAAATTATATTATTAAGTACTCTAGTTTTAATAAAAACGTGGTCAATGCATGACTCTTCTGTTACTCTAGTAGGCACATTTATCAGAGATTGATATCCAAAAGTGGATAGAAGTAGAACATAATCATCACTTGTTCTGGGAAAGTCTAAGATATCTATATTTAAATCCCCAACAACACATACATTCTCTTCTTTTAAAGAGCATAGTAGATTTTCAAACTCTTTTAAAAAAAATATCAATTGAGACAAACTGCAATCGGGACACACACACTAAAACAATACAGAGCTTACCTAAGTTTAGTGTTAGTACAACGCAATCAGCACTTTCCATATCCGAAATAGGAACCTGCACCACATCAAGATCATCTTTAACTAAAACCAAAGTACCGCCAGCTGTATAATTTCATTGCACTTAGGATATGGCAAATAATCCGATAAAGAAAATCTATCAACTTCACTATTAAATACCCAAATTTCAGTAAAAACTATTATTTGAGGTGTCACTGTGAAACAACTGTGTAAATATGAACAGAAATTATCATATTTTTTTCTTAAACTTCTTATGTTTTGATGAACTACTGTTAAATTGTTATTTGAGGTGTTAAGAATATTACCAATATAGATTTCATTGCTTTCATTAATTATTATTTATCTTTTAATTTATTTATTTATTTGCGTTAGTATTTATATAGAAATTGAAAACAGCACTTCCAATGCAATGTTTAGGTGATTTTTAATTATAGAAAATCTTTAGATAACAGTTAGAACAATTCGATAGATAGGTAATTAATTTATATTTAGGTAATTTAGCAAATTCAATATCAAATAGATAATTTGTATTTAGGTAATTTAGCAATGTAAGTAAAGAGGTAAGGAAATTTCTGGAGTTTACCATCCACGGCCACGGTTGATCTTCAAGAAGAAGGAGAAAAGCTGTTTTCTTCCTTTTATAGGCTTCAAAATATAAGATATTTTGACAAGTAGTGTAAAGCTTTTAGCGTAGGTGTTCGATGATACTTAGTCTACATTCCACTTTTATTTATTCGGTTGTGTTAATTTATTTGTTTATTTATTTATTTATGTAAGCAATTACTTAATCGATTATGTAAATAACATCTTTATTTGGGATAGCACGGACCCCACTTCTCTCTCCTCAGGAAAAATTTAATTTTTATTAAATGAAGGTTTTTTCATGTAGCTTTTCCTTTTAAAACAACTTTGAATCTGTGATAATATTATTGTATAAATGTTATAAGTTTTTCTGTAGTAGATAGAAAATACCATTTCTCTGTAAATTGTCCAATCTATAAATACGATTTTTTTTATAAATTCAGCTACAATAAAAGTAAAAAAAAAGTATCTTCTCAGGCAGTAAAAAAAAGAACAACAAAATACTAACACAATTTAAACATAAAATTAAATAAGTAAGTCAACATCAGTCTGGTGCAGGAACGTTTTTGGATAAGCGGCGTCACAAGATTACACAAACATTTTAACTCTAAACGTCCACAAAACTAATCTACCATACAAACACGCTTCCCAGTACCGATGTTTTGTTGTTTTCCTTTCCAGCAAATATGATTCCAAAATTAAATTTTGGACTGTTTCTCGCTCATTTGGCAAAAATTGATAAACTGAATCTTAATAGTGCGAAAATCCAAATATGTATATTTTAAAATAATTAAAAAACTAAATATATAAATAATATTTTGTAACAAATACCAAGGCAACACAATTAAATTGAACAAAAGAAACCTGTGGAAAAATTGAATAAGTTAGTCAAAGAAAATTACGATTAGGACCACAGTTGTTGCCGTTTTTTAGCAAAAAGGAATTAGAATAAGGTTGTAGTTTTATATCTAATAAAGCTTTGACTTTAATTCCAAGGTGGAAGAGTAAGTGTCAGGTGAAGTATTTCAATCGTGCGCAATACCTAGGGATTAAGGTCCCATTTCTCCTGCGTTGTAAAGTTCCAATCCTTTCCGAAGTAATTAACAAAATGTCCCTAAATAAATATTTGCACCAACTCAACAAACAGGTATCCTAGGATAATTTTGGAAGAATAATGCTGTCAAACAAAATACCTTCTTAATTGTATTCATAACGCGCTCCTTAGCTGTGAAACCGAGTGTCGCTGCTTCCAGTTCTACGTACAAGCTTCTTCTTTAAAACGGCAGTTCGGAGATCCGTTGTTATCTTATCAGCATTGCCAAATAAATTTTGAGGTTATCTAACCTGAATGACAAAAACATTGCAGGACTGGACTATCAGCTCCATATGCCCCTAAGAATGGCGATCCTATCCTTTGTCTGGCAAGAACTATCGAGGTAGTTATATACCTGCTTAACAGCGCATATAAGATCCTGTCCTCTCCAACCAGTATGGCCCACCTAGGCAGATAAACCGTAGACCAAATTTGAAATCTGCTTAGACGTAATACGTTCTCATCCCCATGCTGACAAACTTTTCTACGTATGTATAGATTATCCATATTAATATTATAAATGCGAAAGTAACACTGTCTGTCTGTCTGTCTCGATTTAACGCCAAAACTACTGAACCGATTTAAATGAAATTTCGTACACAGATAGTCTAGAGCCTGAGAATGGACATAGGCTACTTTTTACCGCGGAAAAATGCTTCATCCGATGTCCAGAAGCTGAGATCTAAGCTGATATCTAACAAAAGTTGTAACTCTCGAATGCTTTCTAACTCATAGCTTTGGAATGACTCATCCAAATGAAATAGGATTTTTTTTAATATAAAGTTCAATTATGTATACAAGGATTTTGATATAAATCATCTTTGTAGGTTATCCTGAAGTTGAACAATAAGCATTAAACTATAAATTTTATACAATTCAAAAAAGTTAAATGTTCGATTGAAGCTAGTTCGTTGGATTTTCCCAGCGTTCAGTGGAGGAAAATGTATGTGTGTGTGCGGCACAAATCTGTTTGTTTCTCTACCTGGACCTTTTGTGCAATATGCTTTTTCTTTCTTTTTTTATGCACCTTCTGCAGTTTGTGTTGTTTTTTTATGGCGCATGGCCATGGGATTGAGAAAGATAGGGTATGAAATGTAAATGAGATTGAGAGGGAGTCATACTCAGAGTATATCCATATAATGAGTAGGGACACTCTCGACGTTTTCTTTATCAGTTCTTATCAGCAAGTATTTTGTTTTAAATTTGAGAAGTGGCAGACTGGCGAAGCAAGGCGAGCACGGGACAGCTAGTAATTTATACATGCTCGATTCCAGGGTAAGACAGCTGCATAAAATGAGTAACATCTCTTGTTTTGGTAAACAAATGTTTAGTGTTGTTATTTCAATAATGTGGAATCACCGGATGATAAGTGTACAAATTGTACAATTGTGTCTCTTCCCAATCTCCCCATTTCGATGAGCGCAAAATGTTTTATTTGGGTAAACCAAAATTTGTTTTCTCTAAATACAAGAAAAACTCCAGGTCATAGACTTCAATATCATACCGATATCTCTTTTTTTTCTCAGGAACCATTCTCTCGTTTCTAGAAAAAATAATTGTTAGACAATTTAAGAACCTAGATTAGATTAGATTGCAAAAAGAGGTGGGACTTAGCACCCTTATCTTCGCGCTGCAACTAGACCTATTGTTCTATTCTCGTTTCCAGAGTTCGCTCATGAAGCCGAATTTTTAAATAAATTCAGTTATGTCTATGGGCGAGCGTACAGAAATATTATCTGTTTCAAGGTAGGGTTTGCCTAGGAAACGTAGACGTGATCTTGCTAAGCAATTACAGTGGCAAGGGATATGCTATGCTGTGTGTTTGTTACACATTCGACAAACATTGTCTGAACCCAGTCCCATGATCTGTAACCTTCAGTTTATTTCTAGTAATTAAGTGCCCTTGTTTCTTATCAATTATTGATGCAGCTTTTATCACTTGGCATCAAGCAGTCGTCTGCTTTTTCAGTGCCGTCAAATTCGCTGTGAGCTGACACCCACATTAAGTGAACTCTATTTGTACTGGCTAATGTTGTGAGCAGCTGGAAGCAGTCCCAGTATATCTTTAATGTGATTCCAAAAGCTTTAATAGCAAGCAGTGCCATTCTGCTGTCAGAGAGGATATAAATGTACTTGTTGTTAGTATTTCTGTTTAGGTTCTCTCCAGTTCAATTGCATGTATTTCAGCTTGAAATACGGAGTTGCTTTTCTCCATACTTTTGCGTAAAGAGTGGTCTTAGCGGTCACTCCGTATACTATTGTCTCAAACCACAAGAACTCAAAATAAGTCAACCGTTATATGATTAGATATTTTCTCAAAGAACGATTTTATTAAGTGGTAGTGTCTTTGCAGGAGGTCACGCATTCAAACCCAGACCAGTACATGGACTAAAAATCCACTGAAGAAAATGAATAAGAATCGTGTTAATTACTTCCATACGTTTGCTCTTGCCATGAGAAAAAAATGATTGCAAATTACAATAGGAGATAAACATCAGATCCTTAAATTGGAGCGAAAATAGCCACTGCACAAACCAAAGTCGTTCCTCTAAATAGCATTGCATGGATAGGTGCATTTAGTTCACACATTGTGTATAAAATTAATAACCGATACAAAGTTAAAATGTATACGGTGAACATCATTATTAAGGTATTTCAAATAAGTAACTTGCTTGTCTTGCCCATGGTTAGATGGTACCTCTTCCCCGTCCAAACGAGAGTAATATTAAATAGGGTGCATACAAATAATAATAAATGGATTAACTATTTAATAAGTAAAACTGTATGACGAATGACAATATTGACACAGAAGCCATAATAGAAATCATTTCATTCCGACTTTAATCAACTTATGTTTTCGTTTCTTTAAATTAATCACATCTAAATCTGCTCCTCAAAAGCAGACAGAAACAAGTTATCTTCTCACTTGTTCAGTCATTCAGCGTATCGTGTCTTGGTCTGACTTTGTGAATAGTGAGAAAGATATCCAGCAAAATTAGATAACATGCTCCCCGCTTATATTAGTTACAAGATCTGCTCCACAGAATGCCTCATTTTAGTCCGTCACTGACCGTCTGTGCGCTCGGTCTCTCCATTGTCGTAGTAGGTTTATGTGTTGTTATTCAAGTTGATAAGAAACGTAATAATAATCAAACAAATAAAATGAGTTCGTTTGTACCTATTCCCGACGAAAGTGATTTTCCAATTGAGAACTTACCTTATGGTGTATTTTCAACAGAACAAAATGTAAGTACGTACATAGAAAGCATGACAATGATTAGACATAGATACACTTAAATCCACACGTTTTAATATTTTTCTTTTTTTTTGCTGGATTCAACAATTTTATTTATCAAATATGCTAATTCTAAGTTGTTATTCAAACCAGAAATCTAGTTTAACTACTAAGACCGGTAGAATACCTTAATGAAATACATACATGAAGCTAATCTAGAGATCTGCATGTATTTTAATGAATGACTTGTTAGAACTATTTATATTTAAAGTCGGCAGAACATTTTTTCTAATGTTTCTGTTAATACAAGGAATCCAATCAGAAATTAGTGCTTTGTGGGTGATATGAATTCGAGAACCACCAAACTTTTTTGACGTATCACATGACAAATATTTCCCGTGCAGGACCAGGCTAATAATATTTTATATATATCACAGCAGCGGCCCTCCTAAAACAGCGCTTATCCTAAAAGGCCACTAAGGGCAGAAGCAATTTTACCGTTCAGGACAGCCTAGCGAGGCATTTAAAATAGGCAAACAATAAGTAATAACAGGAGCATGCAGACCTTATTACTCCTGGAAGTGACTTACTTAACGGGATCCCGACCCGTGAAGAGTCTCTGCCTGACACTCTGCAGTCTTCCATCCTCTGCGATCCCGGGCACGCTGCTTTCAGTTCTCCAGACCAAGCGTTCTGCATCGGCATCAGCAATTGTTTGGTATTTAAAACGGAGGTACGGTCTCCTTGCCTTCTCGAACCAGAGGGCTGCGAGTCGAAAATCGTCTTTCCTGCCGCATTGTTGTCCATTCGCTCAATGTGGCCTAGCTAATGTAGTCTACGTGATTTAGCTTTTTCGACTACATCCACATCTTGGTGCAGCTCATAGTGTTCGCGGCTATATCTTCTCCTCCATTCGCCCTCCTCGCACATTGCGTTCTTTCAAAGGAACGAAATATTAGCTCAAGTTTTCTACTTATCGTCCAGCACTCTAAAGCAGGACTGGCAGAATTAAGGTTCGATGAAGCATGCATTTCGTCCTTCGAGTGAAGAGTTTTGCACTCATTTGTTTCGCTAAACCGAAGTATCAGCGGATCTCCACTAAGGTGTCATTCGTGGATTTGATTTTTGCTACTAGATAGATTAACTCCTTAACTACCTTGAAGTTATTGCTATCAACAGTCACGTTTTGTCCTAGGCGGTGGACAGATGTTTGTTTGTTTGTTGATAGCATGTACTGGATCAGTCGAATGCGAAATTCCCGCGATTGATTGGTGCCAGTAAAGAGGTGATCAGGATTCGGGACGCCTGCCGATGTTTATTAAGGTCGAAGCGCTGAACCCCACAGGAGGACCAGTATGGATGCAGTAAAGTGGGAGGGAGGGAGGGAGGAGGAGGAACATAACAAATATGTTCGGAAATTTTTGACTTGTATGTTTCTGGCTCTGAGATAGAAAGAGTCGAGATTATTTTCGCAGTCATATATAGAAATACGTTGTCTCGAATCCATTTTTGCTCATATCGACAAGTTGGTAGTTTTACTGCTTTAAGTCTTCGGTCATTGAATTTAATTAATCAATTTTTATTTCGTATAGCCTAGGAAAAGGATTGGTATCGCTATTGGTGAGTATGTCCTGGATCTTCAAGCTGTCTCGGAGCTATACCCTCCAGGAGTACAGGTGTGTAATTTACAACATTATCCTCAACAATTTATTATAGAATTATTCCACAGGCTGCTCTTAAATCCGAATCTCTCAACCTACTCATGGGGCTGGGACATGAGGCATGGACCCTTGTAAGAAGTACAACCCGTGAATTGTTATTGAAATATTCCCGCCTCCATGAGAATGTAGACCTGAGCGAAAAGTTAGTGATTATGATAGTTGAAAATATTTTTATATGGAATTTCTATTTCCAGTGCTCTTATACTCCAATCGAAAGTCGAAATGCATCTGCCGGCCCAAATCGGGGACTACACAGACTTCTACTCATCTGTACACCATGCCACAAATGTCGGCATCATGTTCAGAGGAAAGGACAACGCTTTGATGCCCAATTGGAAACATTTACCAGTTGGATACCATGGTCGTTCAAGTTCGATTGTTGTCTCTGGAACACCAATCCGGCGGCCACTCGGTCAAACATTGCCTGTTGATGGACAGCCCCCGGTTTTTGGGCCTTGTAAATTGCTCGACTTTGAATTGGAAATGGCATTCTTTATTGGAGGACCAGAAAATAAGTTAGGTGATCGCATCCCGATTGAGGATGCTTGGAAGCACGTTTTTGGTTTTACTCTGATGAATGACTGGAGCGCCAGGGATATTCAAAAGTGGGAATACATACCATTGGGACCATTTACAGCTAAGAACTTGGGAACAACTATCTCACCATGGATAATTCCAATTGCAGCACTGGAACCATTTTTGATTGACAACTATCCCCAGGATGTTGAAGTTTTTCCGTATCTGAGGCAGCATCAGAAATTCAATTTCGATATCAATTTGGAAGTTGCAATTAAACGTAAGTTAAGCATAACCAAGATAAATTGCTTTAAACTGATTCGCCTTTTCCAGCTGAGAACGAGTCGGAAACAACAATTACTCGCTCGAATTATAAAACCCTCTACTGGACACCACTACAGCAAATTACCCATCATGCCGTCACTGGATGTAATCTTCGTCCGGGAGACCTGATGGCTTCTGGGACAATTAGTGGCGAAACTGAAGATTCATTTGGTTCAATGTTGGAGTTGAGTTGGAAGGGTTCGAAGAATATCAATCTACAGAGTGGTAGCACAAGGAAATTCATTCAAGATGGTGATGAAGTAATAATTCGTGGTTTTTGCCAAAAGAACGGACTTCGTATTGGATTTGGCGAATGTAAGGGAAAAGTTCTACCAGCTGTTCCTTTTCTAAACGCAGGAAAAATATTGATCGACTTGAATTGAAGTTTGTTTATTTACATCAAATAGTAAATACATTATTGTTGGAATCTTTTTTACTTATGTATTATGTTGATACATTATGTCGAACAGTCCAACTCTGTTCAGTTGAATGCATTTTATTTGACTGTGGACGGTACGTATTGAGCATTTTTTCAGAAATAGCAGAGCAAATTACGATCACAATTTGGATTTCTATTTTTTTTTTTTGCATACGTGGCGGGAACTTTTTTTGATCAGCTAGTTTTGCTTATTTTATAGAAAACTAGCTGCACCTGCCCGGCTTTGCCCGTGCCCGAGAATTCTATTGGCCAATATGTTCGAGTAGACTTCCTGATAATTGTCTATAGCGGGTATCCGGCGTATGTTGCTGCGCCTAAAAAAAGAAGACCGATTTTGACCAAAGTTCACAGAAACACTCTCAGGCCAATACCGAAGATTGCCTGATTTGAGCTCAACCGGTGAAAGGGACTGCACGTTTTTCTCCGCATGGCTTAGGCCGCTCACACAACTTCGTTGTTCCGTTTAGGGTAGGTGCTTGTTGTCTGGCAGGCGCCTATACCACCTTACTTCTGCGAATCAAACAACAAAGTGAAAATAAAAAACTTCGATTGAATCACTTTTCATTCACTTCCACTCCGATTGTTATCAATGTTGGAAAAGCAACTTTCCAATGTCCGATTCACAAAAAAATGCAAAAAATTTCAATAAGAGTTATTTGAATAAAATATTGAACACACGATATCTCAAGAATGAAAGTGCGCACAAATTCCACAATAAGCTTGAAACGTTCGTGTGGTCTCTCTCTTTCATATGCTTGCTCGGATAACAAAATAAGTGACGTCTGTACGGTCTCTGTATCTGCGTCGTAATTTACACGCATACGCACATATGCATGTGTACTCACTCAAATGCCCATATCTCACACACCGATGCAGATATAGCCAAACATAACAACCTTCGTGCAGACGTCGCCTTTCATGGAAAAAAATTTCATTGGAATCGGTTAACGCGTTTCGCCAAACACCGGCAACAAACACAAATATGGATTGAATTTTATATATAGAAAATATTACACAAAAAAACTTTTCATTATTTCACTTAAATTTGTTTTTTTTTTTCAAAGCACATGATACCTACTAATGAAACACACAGTGTATAAATACATTGTCAATTTTTTTTTCTTTTTTAAGAAACACATAATTTACACACCGATGCAGATGCAGACATCGCACATACATAACATCCTTCGTATAGACGTCACCTTTCTTTAAAAAAAAATTTCATTGGAATCGGTTAACGCGTTTGGCCAAACACCGGCAACAAACGCAAATATGGATTTATTTTTATATACATACATATATAAATAGATATAGATATATTCTCATATCAATTTTAATTCACAAAAACTCACAAAATCGCAATGAAGAAACCCGAATCCGACAGCGCCACCAAACATGAAACAAAATTGGCTTCTCCATTGATCGATAATAGATGGCGTTACGTTGCGTGTCTATCTGACAGTTCAATTGTGATACGATATGTTACATTCAAATGTGATTCTTTATTTGGTTGTTGCCAAAATAAATAAATACAAAATGAAAAAAAAAAAAAAATTTAAAAAAAATCGAAAAAAAACCTGTCGTAACACGCTGGGTGGTCAAAATAAGCCATTTTGAAATTTAGATCTAAAACCCGTGCTGAGAAAATACCTTTCCAACAAAGTATAAATCATCAAAATCGGTTCGGCCAATCTCGAGTTATGCGGTTACATCGCTTCGGACACTTTCTTTTATATATATAGATATCGCTGTGAAGATTCGAATTTTTCCAACTTTGTCCTTATTCAACTTTTTGAGTTCGGATCTTGTTTTTTAAAAACTCAATTAACAAAGATTCAAGCTGCAGCTGCTGCGCCGTCGATTGTTGTCAGGATCAGGACTATTTGTGTCGAAAAAGAATAAGTTGTAGAAAAAAAAACGTTTGTGTTTTTTTATTTAATTAAAAGTAAAAATAAAAGCGTTTGAAGATTATGAGGGATAAAAAATGTGTTTGTGTTCATGTACGCGCGTTAGAAGTTATATTTCTTTGGCGTGATGTTTATGTAAATATGTGTTAAAAAGCTAATACTTCAATTTAGTGAAATTAAGCTTGAACACTGCGCGGTTTGAAAGGACATTTCGGACAAATATCCTTTTTTTGGGTTCCAAGGAGTTCCTCGTAAAATACCCTAACATCAAATTGGAGTGACATTCTCGAATTGGTCATCAATTTCCACGGTACAAACTTAAATGTTTACTCATATCTATCTGTTCCTTTTTTCAAAGTCGTTAGCGATTTTTTACCAACATCACACAAACAAATCCAAAAACTTCTTAAAATTCACCTACGTCGACTGGCTAACACTTACCTTATAGTACATAATTCGATGACAACCAAACAACATCCCCAAAAATGCCTGGCCGCTAATTACAATATAATCGGCACGTCAGCTAATATATTCTATGCGCTTCCGCAGTCAACGCGGCGATGTAATCGCCGGTAAGGGTTTTTAAATTGGGTGCAATAGCAAATTAATATACCAAAAGAAATATCCAATCGCTAAATGATCGATGGGTAATTTATTGCAGTTTGGGGAAGTTTATTGTCAGTGTTTATACCCTATTCTTCTTTTTATACCCTATTCTAAGGGTATGTTAATTTTGACGCATAGTTTGTAACATACCTTAATATTGCCCGTAGACCCCTTAAAGTTACTATATTTATGATCAGCATCGATAGTAATGTCGATCTAGCCATGTCCGTCCGTCCGTCCGTCTGTCGGCAAAAATTAGGCCTTTAAACTGGTCCTAGAGAGCTGAAATTTTAACCATATACTCTCTAGGGTCCCGAAATAATCAAGTTTACGAATTTTGGAAAAAATCGAATTTTGAGTTAGAAAGCTGAAATTTTTTATATATGATCTATGACTCCTAAAACTGCTCGGGATAAAAAAATTTCAAAATCCGCCCACTGACACGCCCACAAATAAATAAAATAATTTTTTTATACCCTATTCTAAGGGTATATTCATTTTTGAAAATCCAAAGTTTGAGCTAGGGAGCTGAAATTTATAATATATACTCTCTAGGGGCCCTTTATTCTCATGTGTTAATTTTTTTAAAATCCGCCTACTGACACGCCCACAATTAAATAAAACAATTTTATTGAAACACAAAAGTTTGAGCTAGGGAGCGTTTTTTTTTGATAAAATCCTTTAAATGTTATATAACAAAATATGTAGAGCGTTCTTAACAATTCAACCATACTTAGACTTTGGTCACGCCCACTTATGAGGGATAGGAATAAGAATATGGTATCCAACAGTTCGCCCAAGCGGACTGTAGCCCGTCCCTATGCTTTTATAATGAACGCGCACTAAAGGGGTGATGTATTAGCTACACAGCGCGGGCGTTAAGGAAATTAGGGTGAGAAGGAAAGGAGAGATGCCGATGCACGTTGGATTTGAATGTTTGTAGGTTGTAATGTGAAGGAAAAACAACGAGTGGAAGAGTGTTCCACATTCGTATTGTACGGCTGAGGAAAGATTCTTTGAACTTCACTGTACGTCCGAACACAGGCTTGAGGGTGAACTGATGAGCATTCCTGGCATGACGGGTATTGCGGTTGAAATGTTCAAGGGGAGGAGTGCAACTGGCTATTTAGTTTGAGCACTTATGGTAGAAATAACGATAAAATAACGAAAGGCAGGAGACATTACGACGATGACTAAGAGAGTCAATCGATCTCGCGATGTCTCGGTCGCCAATGAGTTTTATCGCGCGTTGTTGGATCCTGTCAAGTAGCTCCAAATAAGTTATTGGTGCACCGGACCAGATATGGCCGTTGTACTCGAGTTTCGGGCGAATAAACGCCTTATAAATTGTAGCCAGATCAGGGGTGAAATATTTCTTACAACGCAATTGGTCAATAGGAGAGGAGAAGAAGATTCGCCTTTTTTTGGTACAGGCTGGACAAATGCTGTTTTCCATCTTCCCGTGAAGAGTCCTGAAGAATAGGACAGATGGAAAAGCTTCCGCAATGGTTTTTCCAGCGAGGAAAAACACCTCTTCAGAACTATCAAATGCAATATGAAAAAATGCTATATTATGTTTAGGTTGTAAAAAAAAATAGCTTTTAATAATTTGTACTACCTCCCGATCGCTGTATTACTTCAAGAGGCTTGCTATGTGGAGATTTGGACAGTTCTTACAAGTAATTTACTGAAATTTCTTACCAGGCTTGTTCTATGGCTTCAATTATTTTTATATATATATAATATATATTTATTGCTTCCGGGTTGAAGTATTGCTTTGCTCCTTCCTAAACCTTTTATGAAAGCCATCCCCACACGTTTTCCATGACGTTCCGGTAGGTCTGCGTTTGGACTCTGAATCCAAGTTTTGGTTATTCTGGCGGTATGTATCGGTGCATTGTTCTATTGTAAAATCCATCGTTGTCCCCCAAACAATTTGGGAAAAGTGGTCTGGTTGCGACCCGGAAGGTTCACACGACTTACTTCCCAGTGGGAAGAAATAAAAAAACAATATTTATTTTTCAATCAATTATTATTATTATTATTGTTATGATTATGATTATTATTATCAGTAATAGAAGTTCTGGTAGAATACGGCACCCCCCTGCCTCGTCGTCCTCTTCCATTTCCTCTGCTTCTTCCACCTCCTCTTCCTCCTCCTCATCCTCCTCCTCTTCCTCCTCCTCTTCCTCTGCCACTGTCTCCACCTCTACCAGTCTTTCTTACCCAGCCACCACCTCCGCCCCTAGTTATGTACATCTTTTTTTAGAGGTGGCCCTGCTTCCGGGGCCTCTTTTTTATCACTTTTAGGGGTGTGGTGGCTACCACAATTTCTTCCCCTAGCTGTAATAATAATAATCATAATGATAATAAATAGTACAAATCATCAATTTCAAAATTCAGCTGGTTTGCCTTTATTTTAGTTATTTATTTACTAAGAAAAAACGACTGGACCGATTTCGCTGGAAACAGTTCTAAGTTACGTAATTACGCTTCGAATAAACCCAATCCCATGTCAATATCATCTTTGGTTCTCGAGATAATCGTGGCGAAAGATAATTCCAAACGCACATACGAACATACGCACATATGTACATACACACACACAGACATCGTTATAAAAACGTTGGATTTGTATTCTGGTGACCCTGAAACGTGCAGATATGTCAAAATCCGCGATTCACAAAATCGGCCCCTTAAAAACAAACTGGGAAGTTAAAAATGAGGGAAAGCTCTTTCCAGCCCAGAAGCCTTGTATGGTACACCGACGTATCGAACATGGATTTCGAAGTTGGAGCTGATGTCTTTGGACCCACCACCAAAATATCGATACCTATGGGAATGCGTCGTCACAGGCACTGTCGTCTAACACAATGGACACTTTGACTATAATGAACTACTACAATGCCTTGCAAGAACTACTCAAATACAACAAGGCCAAACCCGGATTGGTGCCTGGCCACCAGGATATAGCCGGCAATGAATCTGCAAACGAACTTGCCAGAGCTGGATCCGCATCTGTGTTTCTCTGGACCAGAACCTTATGGCAGAGTGAGTTCGGCTGCTGCTTTAGGGCTAATAATTAAAGAATGGGAACAGCAGCTTCGTCTAAAACATTGGGAAAATGTCCCTGGTTTAAGACAATCCAAACGATTAATTAGGCAGTACTGGAGCACCCAACATGACTGACATAGAATTAGTTTAGAAATTAAGAACTTGAAACCCGAAACTACGTTTATACTACTTTTATTTTTATTAATATCGCTTCATGTTTTGTAATTTTTATATATTATATCTTTTTTAAATAACAATATTGTCCAAAAACAAATGCATTAGAACAACTGAAAATACCCCCATAAGTTATTCTTCTAGTTTGAATCTGATCTAATCTAATTTAATCTAGCGAGCAAAGTATTTGTAGATAAATAAATCAATATACTTTAAGCCATAGCCTCAAACAATAGGAAAGCGTTTTGCCAACACTCCATCAAAAACGCTGCTACTGACGCGCTGGGCTTAACCACCGCAGCAATTAAAAACTCTGGCTTGGTTTGAGTTTCGACTTACATACGCAGCCAAAAACGAGCCCTACAAAGCAATACTACAACACCGAAAGTAGGAGCAAATCTTCTCGATAACGGAAAAAAGAGCGGGAAAGGCGAACGACAGAATCAATAAAAAGGTTTTGCCTTCAGGCGATATTCAAAATTGTAAGAAGGGGATACAAATCTGAAGACTCAAGGATCGATAAAGGAAACATCCTAGCAGTTTCAAAGTAGGTCTTAAGGATTCGAAAAGACCATGTGTTTATGATTTTTATTACAGGAACAGAATATTTAAAAAAGGAGGTTTAAACAGGGGGAAAGCGGGAAACTTGAGCCGCTTCTTGTTGAATCATTGATAAAAATGTATCGGCATGAATTTATTTTTAATAAACACTATAAGCTTTTAATAAATGTATAACATTTTTACGCAGAGCAAATTGTTGGTATTATATTTTTAAATATATAAAAAATACTTTAAACAATTCATTAAAACCTTAAAAAATGTTTAAGGTTCAACAAATTGGGTAAAAACAAGAAAAAAAACATTTTAACAAATAAATAAATTTATTTAATCATAAAAAAATTATATATAACTCACAAGTTTACTCATTCTTGGATATCACAATAATTACCATCGTTTGACTCTCCTTCAGAAACTGTCTCAAGTCCCACTCTCGTACTTTTGAATACAAAATAATTATTAACATTTTTTAAGGATTTTGCGGAAAAAACAATATTTATGTTATTTGAAGTAAGTCAGGGCTATTGCATTATTGCCATAGAAACAATCGGCACCATAATTGTCCTTTCGCGATATCTGGGAGAATTAACTATATCGACAGTCGTCATCCTAATCCTCTTCCTCAAATCATTTGTTTTCCTTACAAAAACTCCCTAATTTGTAGCAATCAAGAACACATTTCCAGGCGTATGAAAGAATTTCTGGGAATGGACTCGCAACGTTATATGGATCACAGAATATTGACTTTTCTGTTTAATCTGAAAGACCAGATTATCTGTTCCAAAGATTACAATTTACTTCTTAACCTAGAAGCAGAATTCTGATTTTGCCTATAAATATAACACAACGAAAAAGCAATTTTTTGTGTATGCCATTCGACTGTGGAATACGCTTCCGGTTAACATTAGGGGATCATCGGGCTTCAGCGACTTCCAGAGAAAATTGAAAGAATGTTTTTGCACATAATTTCAAACTTGTTTTAGTGTTTTTGTTTTGATTTCATTTCATTCTTTTTTTTTCTTTCCTTTTTTTCCTTTTTTTCCATTTTATGTCAACTTTTAAATAAGTATGTAGTTTGAATTTTGTTTTAAATTCTTGTTTTAACTTGAAATTATGTACTTTTCAAATTAACCCTTTATAACTGTTACACAATTAATGGATTTTGTATCTACGTGTTAACATAATCGTAAATAAATAAACAAACAAACACGTTGTGCGAGTGTTTATCGATCCATATTTAATAACCTCCAAGTTTTTACTTATCGATTGTCATTGCAATGACTGCATTACATCCCCCTGCTCCAGTAAATCATTTATCAAAGTAAGGTCCACCACACGAACAAATTCCGGAAGGCGGCGGTACTGTAGTTGGAGATCAGATTTCATACAATTTGATAAAGTTCAAAATAGCAGACAAATACAGATCGTGAAAAGTGAAAGAGTTTAAAAATGAATAAAGGAAAACAAACACAAGATGCGCAAAAAAAATAATATTAAATTAATAATTGATTTAGAGAAAAACAACCTCAAATATTAATTATTATTACTGTTTATATTATAATAAATATAAATTGAATTGTTTTCAAAGTCAATATTTTGAACAAACACATATACCTAGAAACACAGAAGATTGCCATTTCATTAATATCCAACAACAGCAGCATTCATATTTTCTAAGTGTTAAACAAGACACTTAATGTTTTTAAGAAATTAAACTCATTGTACTACCTACCGGAAAGGGCAGAAGAGCGTCTACCGGGCCAGCTTGCAACAAAATAAAACACATTTTTCAGGGGGGCTAAGTTTTATAACATTTAAACATTTTAATACACACACATATTATATATATTTTTATATTTTCATATTTTGTTTTTGTATTTAAAGTATGCAAATAACTTGAGATATGAATTATAAATGTCTCCGCACAATATTGCCATTATTTTAGTTCTTCATTTATATTATTAAGTCAACAAGCTTCAAGATTTGGATAGTCAATAATGTTTTTTGTAAGTATTATTAATAATAAGTATGTTTATGTTTATAATGTATACGATATGATAAATACGTGTCACAAAATGTAAAGATTAAATATTGACATATAGATATTGTAACAATTCAGATCTGTTTTAATTGGGTGTCGTGTTTTTACGCAAATTGATTTGGAAATCAATAGCTAACAGATTAATATATTTTTATGGGAATTGTTACTTCAGAATATATTACTTTATTCCTTTATTTGTTTTAATGTGACATTTATTTTAATTATTGTCAGTCACAGCGAAGATTTTCAGATCTAGTTCATGGGCATCCTCTGAATAAAATGTTTTTTTTTTACTGTTATCGTCTTTTGTATACATCTAGAAATACTTATTTAATATTATGTCTTCCAAAAAAGCCAATGTTTTTACTAATGTCTTTCAACAGTATTAGTTCTTAACATATAAACATTAAATTGATTAATTACTATATGTATGTATAAATAATTTCTTGTATATATATATGTACTTTTATAGACATGCATATATGTTAAAGGGTTTCTTTTGTGTTTTTCTATTCAAGTTTGTGCTTATGAAGATATAAAGAAAAATATTTAAACTGAATTAATTGTTTAAAAATTGATATGCTGATTCTATCAATCAAAAACAATATAATTTTTTTCTGTTTCTATTTAATTATTTGTTTATTAAAGAGTTTGACTGCCATGGCTGTGCTCGAATTGTCAGGCGCACAGTACTCTCTGGTCGGGAATGTGTAATATCAATGGACAGTAGATTTTAGTATTATGTATATTTGTAAATCCAATTAGGGTTAATTTTTGCGGTGGGTAGAATATTAGCCCTTAGAAAAATACAGGAAACCATACTCTCAATTTGGAATTTTTAACTTGTTTGCTATTTAGTTTTGGACTGAATCTCAGTCCGATAACAATGGCGCCAGTGGAGCAAAACTAAAAAACGACCTTCTCGGGCCTCTGATACCTAATTGAGCTTCAGCACGAAAGAGAGAAACCAATTGAAGTTACAATATACACTGCAGTTGTTCAGCAGAATTTCAACTCAAGTGCCACCGAGTGCCAGCCAATCGAATTGTGTCATGACAGTCAAAGTTTTAATAGAACTTTATGACGTTTTAAAATGTATATTTCCTTTTGTTTATAAGTTATATTATTTAAGGTTTTGTGCTACGCCTTCGGCCTAGCACATGGAAGCCCTTATGTGTTTTGTTGTATTATTTTTAAATCTCATGAACCGAACAGATAAACTACCTCAAACAAAATTTATAATTTGTTACATTTTTATTTCGTTTTTATATTTATATTTTTTTGTTTATACATATATATCGTCTATACATCTTCTTTTTTTTGTAACATGCTTTTTAACAAATTAATTATAAATTAATTGATTCGCATAGGGATTTTTTAAATAACTTTTCTTTTGAATAAACTTATAACATGACTTGTCAGTAAATTGAAAATATTTGCATAACTAGTTAACAACGAACAAAACGTAATGTTGGTAACTTTTTCCACTGCGAATACCAAGTGACTCGCACTGACACCACAGGTTTTTCTATGCGTTCACAATGGAGTTTTAAAAGAAAGGTGACAAGTAACAACTGCACAATGACCCGCCATCACCGGTTTTGCAAAGGGAAACGCAGAGTTTATCCCAATCCGGCGTTGAAGATTCGTTGGTAGGAGGATCGGAGATAAAAAAGGTGATGCCTTCCTTCGTGTCCTTGGCTCTGCCTACGGTCGCTTTTTCAACTGGCTCTTTATCTGTGATCAATTCTTTTGGCGGGTTGATCACATTGCAGAGACTGCAACCAGCTAAGGTCTCCAAATTGTTGATGCAGAATGTTTGGCAGACTTGATCGCGTTTATTGGCTGAACTGGCCGTTGCCACGTTCGAACAATTGCAGACATCCCCACCTAAAAGTGAAGAAAAAGGTATTAAACAAAATATATGCAGCATTTCAATAGAAAGATTTTTGAGATTAGGTGGTAAGAGCATGTATATTCAAAGATATTACAATAAAGATGGTCTATAAGGAACAACAACAAAAGTACAGTGGAAATCAAATGGTACAATCTGGATAAAGAGAAATGCGTTCTATTTGTTGCCAATATGAAACACTATCTACATCCCACCATCGACGAAGTTGTGGATGTAGAGTGCAGAGGACAAGACATGTAGTATTCCCTAAAACGACCTTGTTTAGACAAAAACAAAATAGCGCTAGTGGCTTTAAAAGCACAATATCAACACATTAACACACAAAACCGCTAAGAGAAGACTTTAACCGGAAATGCATTCGCCAATGATAATTTACAGTGTTCTCAATGGCAGCTTGTTTGGGATGACGAAAAAATACAACAGACGTGGGAAAAGTATTGTGAAGGACTTCTAAACGAACAATTCCCGCGGATATACTTTCTAATGGCCGTTCCTGACAATGAAGAAGTATCCGGCATTTTTGTCAAAGAAGTAGAGAATACATCCAAGGACTCCAAAAATTGAAAAACGGTTGGTCCGGACAAGATAGTTTCTGAGTAAAGGGAAAGGATGGAAGACATCTGGTCCAGATGGCTCAAAAATGCTCATCTCCAAACTTATGAGATGATTTTTTTTTTTAACCCTTGCCCAAGGGCCGACACTGCGACCTAAAAGATCTTTTGTGTCACAAGGTTGACTTACACCAAAAGGCGACTGACTTCCCTAATGAAACACAGCACGTCTTTGGTGGCAGAGTTGCGAAGCTCCACCAGTGATAACAGCTCTCTGTGGAGAAGGCGTCGTCTCAACCAATGTAGAGCCGGGCATTCACAGAGTATGTGTTCTGAGGTTTCCTCGTCCTCCATGCAGAATCTACATTCTGACGTTGGACTAAGATTTATTTTGTTGAGATGATATCTCAAACCGCAGTGGCCAGTGAGAAAGCCGACCAGCCTTCTAATGGTTTCCTTATTTGGTGTAAGGATTTCCTTATAGGAGTAGGGCTTAATCAAGCGTTTGGACTGTCTCAGACCAGGGCGCTTTCCCAATATTTGAGGCGAGTCTGTTGCTCCCATTCTTTGATTAGCCCTAGAGCAGTAGTCCAGTTGACACTGCAGTACGGTTCGGGACCGACGAAAGCGGCTTCAGATCCAGCTCTGGCGAGCTCATCTGCGGATTCATTCCCTACAAAACCTCGGTGGCCAGGCACCCATCCGAGTTTAACTTTGTTGTTTTTGGCTAGCTTTTGTAAGGCGCTGCAGCAGTTTCTTACAGCCAGAGAGTCTATTGTGTTGAACGACAGTGCCTAAAGTGCTGCCTGACTGTCTGAGAAGATATGTATCTTTGCGCCCTTTATTCCTTTGTTGGAGTTTAGGATAGTGCAGATCTCAATGGCATGGATTTCCGCCTGGAACACTGTGCGGCACATCCCCATAGGTATCGAGACCCTGGTGTTGGGTCCAAAAACACCAGCACCAACTCCAGACTCCATTTTTGATCCGTCGGTGTACCATACCAGACTTTTTGGGTCCACAACTGGAACCACCGAGACCCATTTAGAACGGTCTAGTATTTTTACCTCAAATAGTTTATCGAAGCTATATTCCCTTACCATTAAGTCAGGGATGGTGTCAAACATGTCTAAATTTTGGATTGAGTTGAGTATTTTCAGGTAACCCACATGGTAATTTGAGTTATACTTGTATTCAAGCTGAAGCTTGATAGCGCATCTAGCAGCCGTCTTCTGAATGAATACTTGTAACGGTGACAGTCCAATAATGGCATCAAGTGCTACCGTAGGACATGTGCGCATGGCACCAGTTATTCCCAGACAGGCAACACGTTGTAGCTTTTGGAGCCTTTTAGCCGTAGTACGTTCAAGTACTTTTGGCCACCAAACGATGGAGGCGTACGTGATGATGGGTCTTACCATCATGGTGTACAGCCAGTGTATCATTCTGGGGTTAAGACCCTAAGTTCTGCCGTCTACAGGCCCACATAGCTCTTGTGGCACGCTCCGTGGCGGCCTTTAGGTGTGAGTTCCAATTTAGTCTCCTATCCAGGATGACTCCCAGATATTTGACCTCATTTTGGTGAAAGGTGTATTTCCAGCTCAGCAACATTTAACACGTAAACAATAACAAAAGGGATTGATGACGATTAAAAGGTGAGCAGTCGAACGGAGTGAGCATAAAGTGTTGATGAAGCGACTAGATGGCGGTAAAATAAGTTGGGAGCAAAAATGCAGAGATAGTGGATGTATTTTCTTCGATTAAACAAAAAATCCTCATTTCAAAGAAAATTATGTGAAGAAAATTAAAAAAAAAGGCAAAAACAAGCATTCGTTCTTTTCCTTGCTCTCAAACACAAAGGATTTTATGATGTTCAAAAATCTTTCAAAAAATACGTTTGGATTTGCATCCTTGCTTTAATAATAATCAAAATCGCACTCTTTTAAAGTACAAACACTGCGAACACATCCTTAAAAATGAAAAGTGAATATAGAATACGGTCTATACACTTAACAACAAAACACGGCTAAAGTCGTTGAAATTCCCGTGTCGGGAAAATAATGTTACTGCAGTTCCCTTCAAAATACAGCGATTGTCCGTAATGCCTTCTAAGGGAAGAAATCACGTCTTGGTTATTTTTGGTTATTCAGACCAGACAAGCCCAGCGACACATTCAAACCATAACCAAAATTCTCCGCACCTCATTGCATCCTTATTATTCTGCCTGTAGGACTCACCGGTTTGATCTAAGAAAGTATCGGCATGCCTCCCGGTTTTGGATAACTTCTTCATCCAGGTTATTTTAAGCCTGCCCCTTCCGCAATTGTATATAGGAATATTGACTTATTTTGCCTGGGGTTCGTAAGAAATTTTCTGTGATTCTTTGACGTGAAGACTTCCTCGGATCTTTGAACTTCTTATTCAATCAAGCTTTGTTACTTCTGTTGTCATGCGAACCATCTTCATTTCAGCTGAAGTTAATTTGTCCCCATGCTTTTATTGTGAACCGTTTATGAGCGCCGGGCCGGTCACGACTGCGGTAGGGAGTCCTCCTTTCAGCTAAAGAAGCATTTTTCGGTCAAAAGAGTTGAGTGAGTTTTCCCGCCACTTCATCCATCGTCCGCTAACACGATGATTGATTTCATCATCACAGGTCATCGCTATTGATTATAAATCCCAAATATTTAAATTTTTCGCAATCGGGTTTTAAATTTCTATTCAATTAAAATTCTAGAACAGTTCGAAGTGGAAGTCAGAGAACGGGAAGACAGGTATTCTGTAATTTTCCGACTAATACGATACACATTTCTCTCCAAAACATCAACCCACACATGAAGTGCTATTAGCAGCGATGTTTGATCTTCGTGAATAATGGCTCCATCTTCAGCAAAGAATAATTGATGCACTTTGAAGTGCAATACTTTTCCTTCAAGCAGACAATCAAGGACGGCAATTCACATTAAAAGACTTAGGGTGATTCCATGGGGCACACGGACTTTGATTGGGAAATGGTCGTTGACTTCAACGGTGCAGATCACTCTTGTATTTCCTCATTCATCATGTCCATGATCATCTAAACTCAAGTTTCTGGAACTTCTCGTTGTCTTAGCGCCACCCGTAACAGATTTCTTGGTTGTCTATCAAGAGACTTTTCAAAATCAACCAACACCATATGCAAATCCTTCAAGGATTCACGACGTGTTCCCATCAAGACCCTTATACTTTTTATTGTATCTGTGATTGATTTACTTGCGGCAAACCGGCAATGATAGCCGTATTATTTTCCGCAACAGGTCGTGTAATACCCGCTACATGGTTTGTGACATTTGCTTTATGGGACAGCAATTATTACCGTTTCCTTTGTACAAAAGATCGTTGATTTTGTCGATAAAAATTTAAAAAATGAGTTTCTTAACAAAACGTTCACAGAAAAATACGAGTATAAAATCATTTAAATCAACGGAAACTAAGCCAATGTTTGTCAATTCAAAGAACTCCATATTGAGTCGACAAGCCTTTAGTTGTGGACAATTCCATAGCCTTGACGTTAAAATTAATATATGTTTGTATTTTAAAAGAAATTTCTTTACATACCCAGTTTCAATTCGCAAAGATCATCACATATCACATTCTTATTGGGTCTGAGTAGGATTTCCGCGTTCGATTTTTGGACACTCGCTGGTACTTTAACGGATGGACAGTAGGGGGCGCATAGGTCACCCCCCAGTGCAGCTCTAAAATATATATATAAAAAATGTTACATTTCGTATGGATTTGAAAGTGAAAATAATGACAAATTATTTTACAACATTAAATATGAAGACACAAATCACATAAAATGAGAGAGTGCTGTACAAAATGTTTGCAATTAATCTTCGCATTTAAAACTAAAACTCACAAAATAAAAACCCAAATTTTGGGACAAAGTTACAACCCAGCACTCATTGGACTCGAGAGATAATATTCTTTAAATCAAGGCCGTAGCCAGATCCCTCTCGGCCTAGCTATGAATCTATCGAAACGAATTCCGACCTTCCATTCAGTAAGCGAATACACTACTACTGCACCTATGCCACCCGCATTGTAATGAAAACAAAACATAGTCTCTGTAAAAATGCGAATAACATATTTAAGAATACCGCGTTCGGAAAAAATTTCCTACTCCTCCTCATCTACCAACATTAAGCGTTTTTTTTTTAGTTTAGAGCAGAGAATGAGTTGAAAAAACACGTTCGCGTTTCTTTTATAGCTCTGACATATCAGAGCGTTCAAATTGTGTTTCTTTTTTCGTTGGGAGATTGACCAATAGTTCAGTCAAATGGTAGTTTGAAGTGGAAAGTTCTGGTGTAATTGTGTTTAGTGGCTTATTTGGTGGGCTGCTGAACACGAATCTGAACTTCTCCAACAAAATTTCGAATGGCAAATATGAGAAATCGTCAAAAAACCGCTGAAAATAAGGCTTTTTTTTATGGTTTTCGGGTTATAACTTGAAAACTAAGCTTTCTACGAAAAAAATTTCTGAGGGTAAAATAAAGAAGAAGAAATTACCTACAATTTATGTAACAAACATTTTTTGTACGCTCAATTGTTTTCATGCAAAAGAGTGTCAAACTATCGAGCAAAACAGACATTTTTCGAAAATACGTAGCAAAAAATACCTACCTACATGAATAAATTCAACCCCGCATGGTAACCGCACATCGCGCCGCGGAGTCGTAATTTTCGTTTCTGGAGTAGTTTTTTTTTCGATTCACAGACACAATAATGAAACAAGCTGAACTACGTGGAGATGATTTCGGTGCAGCAGTTATTAACAGGATCCAGCCGATAACAGATATGGTGGCTGCTGACTGTCAGTACCATGATAAATGTTTAAAAAATCTATATATCAGACGAAACAAGGTCGACGAAAAAAAAAAGTTGGTCCCCATGCTCAAGAGGTTCAAACGGCTATGAATGACATTTTTAATTTTATGGAAGATAATGACGAGGAATGCCAGTTTTCGTTAGATCAGCTAATATCTCAGATAGGGGGCAACTACATTCCTCAAAGAAAAACTGTTATACAGCATTTATTGGAGAGATATGGGGAAGATGTGATAATATCAAGGAATAAAAAGAATACAATCGTATGCCTCAAACATACTGGCCATAAGATTTTGACAGATGTTTGGTATAATCAAAAACGTTCATCGGAACGGTATGAACGTATTCGATTAGTTGAGACAGAGGCTGATGTATTTCTTGAAGATATACGATCAGTACCATATGCCATGGATGACTATCCTCCTCCAGATTCTTTTTTGGACGAAAATGAAAGCCTTGTTCCCGAGGTTCTTAGAGTTTTCCTAGAAAGACTGATACTCAAGAAGAGGCGAGGAAATACTGATAAGTGGAAAAAAAGTCTTAGCCATTTCACACAGTGTTATAAGTGCTGTCAGGCCAACTTCTTTTCTATCCCCCTTGCAAATTGGGCTATCAGCTTGCAGAAATTGAAGAAGAAGCAGATGAAGACTTGGACCTCCCTGAAATACTTGAAGGTATGTACTTCATTTCTTGACTCGCTATAGCTACTCACTTATACTGCTTTCGGATCTATTCACTAAATTATGAGGTATTCGGAATTAGGTCACTGATTATTTGTTTATCCGTTTCAGGAATACAACCGGAAGGCTGCCCTGAATAAATTATGGAACCCGTGTCTAGGACTCTTACCAGTTCTTAGAGAAAAATTTATGGTTGCACCTTTAAAAATCGTATGAAAGAAGATTTTCCTACATGGAATTAAAAATATATATATATATGAATAGACATTTTTTTTTGTTATTTTCGAAACATTTCAAAAACAAACTATGTACTCCAAAAATGAAAATTACGACTCCCCAGCGCGATGTGCCGTTAATTTGAAGGGATGGTTCAAATTAATGATGTAAGTATTTATTTTTTGCTATTTTCGAAAAATGTCTGTTTTGCTTGATAGTTTGACACTCTTTTGCGTGAAAACAATTGAGCGTACAAAAAATGTTTGTTACATAAATTGTAGGTAATTTCTTCTTCTTTATTTTACCCACAGACATTTTTTTCGTAGAAAGCTTAGTTTTCAAGTTATAAGCCGAAAGCCACAAAAAGCCTTATTTTCAGCGGTTTTTTGACGATTTCTCATATTTGCCATTCGAAGTTTTGTTGGAGAAGTTCAGATTCGTGTTCAGCAGCCCCTAATCCATAAAATAAGCCACTAAACACAATTACACCAGAACTTTCCACTTCGACCCTTTTTTTTTGCACCATTTGACTGGACTAAAAGTTATCCTCTATTGTTAAGTACAAGGTGGCGCAAAAGTCATCTTCCTATCGGAAGAAGCATAATTTTTGCAAATAGCGGCAAATGTAAATTCTACTTTGATATTTGTGAAGTTAACTGATACAGAAAAAACTTAAGACCCCAATTAACATAATCCAAAAGCAGAACCAAAGTTTTTCATTCATAAAAAAAATTACAGCGAAAGAACATCGAGTGACAACTTTTGCGCCACCTGGCAACTTTTGCGCCACCTTGTACTATAAAAGACTAAGTCTTAACTTGTACACGATGTTTAATAAATGAAATAAATGAAATGAAATGAAATTAAAGTGCGAACTATGACCTCAAAATAAATGGACTGAGCAGTCTGACTTAAAAACTGAACACAGCCAAGGCAGACTGAGAGGAGGGAAAATAAAAAAACGAAATCAAAAACAATTAAATCAACAACAATTTCTAATCAAATGAGAGCGTTCCAGAACGCTCTCTTATCACGCGCTTTCCAGTGTCCTTCTCTAAACTATGTAAAACAGCAAAACACCTATTATTCGCGTTATACCTACTGGACTGACGACGCCTTCGCAAAACTTATGGCACACATAGTAAACTTAATTTTTATTTGTCAATTATTATAGTTTTAAGGCTGTCTGTCATATCGCGGAATGCGCTAATAAATTCAAAATATTCGTAGAATTTATTTCTTCAATACAAATAGACTTTTTGGAAAAAAATAAATAAAAATGCATCCTGTTGAGATTCTTTCTGCTATAAATTGATTGGTTACGATACTAACAAATAAACTGAACAAAAAACTGAGTCCGGACGACAACAATAATTATAGTATGGGAGCAGTTAAAATTGATGACGTTTCGGAGTTTCGCAACGAGATCGATACCACATTCTGCAACACAGCACTATATTGAGTTTAATAAGCAGTCCGGCATCCAATGAAAAGATTGTTGTACAAATCTAACCATCGCTTTTTCATTTTAACCAAAAAATGGTTTATTTTAACTAAAAAAAGGAAATAATGAGTGGGCTGTGCCGCGTACTCGGCCCTTGGTAATTTTGCGGGACATCGTTTATGGTGAGATAACAAACAGACTGAGTGGGTTTTTTTGTTAAAATCAGTTCAGAAAAATATTCTGCAAGCCTGCAAAACTCGGAAACAGCTGGAGCGAAGTCTAGTGAAGTTTCGCTGCGGCATATGAAGCTTGAATTTATTTTGCGTAGGTATATACAAAATTGTTTAAGGATTCGGATTAGAAAGGTGGATGTTTGGTACTGTCATAAACCTGTTCTATTGCATGGTACCGAAGAACGCTGTTAAATAGAACGATTTTGGCGGACAATAAAAAAAGGTCACCATTTCGAGAAATAACTCAGCCAGAAAACTTTTCTCGCAGAAGGGCAATTACTACGCCACTTGTGTGGCACATATGAGTAGCGCTCTATTATTGGCCTGCCTATCACCTGCAATTAATATTTAAGTATAGCTTTGAAAACGTGTTAGAAGCAGCACTTTCAAGCGCCCGTGGTGTTCCTTTATTTTACTTTTGAGTTATGAATCGAAAGTAGTAAGTGGTGGTTTTCGCTGTTTTGAGTAATAACGATTGTCGGAATCACTTGACGTCACATTCTTAAACAACCGCTGCTGTAATAAGAAAGCATTTCTTGCGCCCATCCATGCTCAGTTTTGGCATAACTGGTAGGCTATCTCATTTCCTGGGTGAAAGATCAAAATGATTTCGAGTGGTAACTTCATGAGGTATGTGCACGTGCTCTTTACTTGAAACTCTTTAAAAAATTAATTAATTTTTGGTGAGAATCAAAAATAAATTTTAGCTGTAGCTTTTTAGCTGCCTAGGTAATAACTAATAACTAAATCAAAAAATTTTATTTTGCTATAGGTAATGGTGATAATTTATTGGGATTTATTATGCATATTGCGTTTTAAATAAAAATTGATTGAATGTCCCTTTTATTTTACATCAGGTTATCTTACAAAGAGGTCCTTGGAGCCACAATAATTAAACCCGAAAAAGGATATTTTCCCAAAATGTCTTTAGAAACGGCACGATATATAAGTTCAATGTTATTTGAATGAGGGGTGCTAGGAACATCAAACATTTTGGTAAAATATCATTTTTTTGACTTTTAAGGACATTTTTGTTGTTCCAAAGACCTCTTAGTCAAATAACATCGAACGCAGATATACCGTGCGGATTCTAATGACATTTTGGAAAAATATCCTGTTTTCGACTATTAAGGACCTTTTTTGTTGGTGCAAGGACCTCTTAGTCAAATAACATTGAACACTGATATACCGTGTGGATTCTAGCGGCATTTTGGAAAAATATCATTTTTTCAACTTTTAAGGATATTTTTTGTTGTTGCAAGGACTTCTTAGTCAAATAACATTGAACACAGATATACCGTGTGGATTCAAACGGCATTTTGGAAAAATAGCCTTTCTTCGACTTTTAAGGACCTTTTTTGTTGTTGCAAGGATCTTTTAGTCAAATAACATTGAACACAGATATACCGTGTGGATTCTAATGGCAATTTGGAAAAATATCCTTTCTTCGACTTTTAAGGAAATTTTTTGTTGTTGCAAGGACCTCTTAGTCAAATAACATTGAACACAGATATACCGTGTGGATTCTAACGGCATTTTGGAAAAATATCCTTTCTTCGACTTTTAAGGACCTTTTTTTTGTTGCAAGGACCTCTTAGTCAAATAACATTGAACACAGATATACCGTGTGGATTCTAATGGCATTTTGGAAAAATATCCTTTTTTCTACTTTTAAGGACCTTTTTGTTGTTCCAAGGATCTGTTAGTCGAATAACATTGAACACAATATAATGCGCGGTTTTTTAGGAGCTTTTGAAAAAAATGTTTTTTTCGGGCTTAAGCACCTTATTTGGTTCTCCAAGGACCACTTGGTAAATAACCTTATTACAACTAAAAGTGACATTCTTAATCGGCCATCGGTTACCGAAGTACAAATCGATATTTTTCCTCTTACCTTCAACTGATGTACAACAAACTTCAAGCTATACAATCTCAATTATTCAAAACAAATCTACTTCCACACAACTTCCCGGTGTTTCGTATGGACATAATAATCTCTAAAGTTGAACTTAATTAAAACTGGAAAATGTATAACGAAATAAATAAAATAACAAAAAACAACGACACGCGGTTGTTCTCAAACGGTCACCCATCTACGTACTAACCGCGTACTAATTCGTCGCTTAATTGCGGTGATCTGGCGAGCACCGATTAACTCACGTAGTATGAAAATCTGACGTTGACGGGAAAATCTGACGGTGACGGGAAAATCTGACGGTGACGGGAAAATCTGACGGTGACGCGAAAATCTGACGATGACGGTGACGCTCGATATTTCCAACTAGCCCCTACCGAGAAAAAAGATATTTACACATCAACGAGAGCAAAGATGTTTACACATCAAAATTAATCGCGATAATTTTCAATTCCTGATTAGGCAGGTGCAGACAACGATCAGAGACATCAGCGTAATTAGGTACCAGGCCTAATTATATCCTTCGTCCAAAGAAGTGATTTACTCCTTCTTCATATACGTGCACAAGGCAGGTGCTTGCACTTTGAACGGAATGTCTATAGAACTCCCGAACCAAGCCTCATAAATCAACCTTCTAAGAAATATTCACCGGAGCTACCCCTGTTGTGTTGCTGCCCTGAAAGACCACGCATTTGATTTCGCCTAAACTGTCTGTGGAGTCCCTCTGCGTATCCGCACCGGACACAAAATCACCAACCAGTTCTACCGCGAGATAGTTCCATATAACCTGGACGTACGTATTTTATTCTCCCACTCGGATTGTATTAATCTAAGAAGATATTCCAACAATGTCGTTGACGGGCGCGATAAACTCGTGCATTTGGCGTTAATCCTGATAATATTTTTTTTTGTAATTGACTTGTGAATTGCACTGAGGTACGAGTACATATATCGCATTTCAACACGTTATATTTATTTGGGCCTAAATTGAGCCTTATCAGGACGATCGAAAAATTTGCCTAAAGCGTATTACCATCCACCTGTCCTACATATTTTAGTATCCCATAAACGATCCAGTGTGCACACCAGGTCGGCAGTCTTTCCGGATAACCACGTAAGTTAATTTGCTTTATATAACTTTATTCTATTTGGGCATATTGTTCAATCGCACCTCTTATTATATCTTATTTTCATTATATCGTCGGCGAACAGTCAAAACCTCGTATCTGCATTTTTGTCGGTTTTAAGTTAAAGTTACCATAAATATGAGATTTATATTCTGCATCGAATGAAAATACTCTCATCTGAATCAAAATGAAAACAAAACCGTGGCAAGCAAATACAAACAACTCGTATCATATTGTGACATTTGAGAAAACGTAAAACCTCGTATCTCTTGTTGCACTACCCTCTGACATAGTATCATTCTTGTACGAGTATTAGCGTGTTTGCAGGAAGAAAATCTGTAAGTAATCGAACTGTTTTGCTTTGCTTTAGGCGACTCGTGGGGCATTACTTTTAAAATTAGCTTTGAAAAAACAGAAATATGCAGTGCAGATATCTAAAAGACAAGAACTCAGCTAGAGACTAGTTTTAATGATAACAGTTCGGCCATAGGAGATACAAGTTCTTTCATAAAGGAACCGGTTCTAGAATCTGATAATGGTGTTTCCTTCTCAAATCAAGTACCTCTAGAGAGTACAGCTTTGGTCGATTTAGACGATCCTGATTAAAATCTTGCATCAACAAGTGGTGAGCATTTCACTTCATCACTTCACAACCAAGAACATAGCTTCGACTCATTTACGAGCAGCTTAGAACATGAGCCAATTCAAGATTCTGGGTCCAGTTACTGTCCAAGCGATTTAGATGAGTTTAGTACACGTAAAAGAACTAAAAGGCTTTCTGAGCAATTTGATGTAAATATCGATGAGGTCGTGGAACCAGAAGGGGCTAATAGTGTCCAGAAAAATGCTCATACACATCAGCATAAAACAACCGGCAGTGCCATAAAATATCAGACGAACAAAGGTTATTTGAAAAGTGTTATTTGAAAAGTTTTAGTCAGAAATGAATTGGACACAGCGCAAGTCTTATGTTGCTACTTTAGTTCAAAAGAGACCAGTAACAAGAAAAACAAATAATCAAGTATCACGTCGATCCTTGTCTCTTTTTTACCATCTGAAAGTAAATGATGTTCTTATTCCGGTTTGCAAAAAATGTTTCTTTCAACACTTTCGTTGGGAGAATGGTCAGTTAATAACTGTGTGAAAAAAAGTGACAGCTTTGGAATCGTTCAGCGAAGTTGTACGTTCCCAAACAAGAAACAAGAAATAAATCAGCAAAAGAAATTGGCTATGGAATCCTTTCTGGAAAAATTGCCTAAGTTGCCGTTCCACTATTGTCGAGCATCGACAAGTAAGCTTTATCTTGAGAATTTGTTCAACTCGTACGCAAGTGTATGAATTATACAGAAAAGAGGTAAGCGCCGAACTTTTATGTAGCAAACCAGTTTTTATCAGAGCAATGAGAGCTCTTAATATCGATATTTTCCAACCGCGAAAAGATCAATGCGATCTTTGTTTCAGCTTTAAGCAAGGCAACGCTTTAAGTGAAGAATACGAGCAACATATAATCCAAAAAGATAGAGCAAGGAAGGAGAAAACAATGGATAAATCTAAAGCTGTGAGTGGGGAAATATGCGTCTACACAATGGATGTTCAAGCAGTTCAGCTTGTTCCATCCCTTCAAGCTGGTATGATATATTTTAAACAAAAACTAGCTTGCCACAATTACACCATTTATAGCCTTGCTGACAAAAAGGTTGTTTGTTATGTTTGGCATGAAGGTGAGGGAGGATTAGACGCGAATTGTTTTGCTTCTTGCATTACAGATTTTTTGGACAATGTAGTAAATGTGGAAAATAAATGTAAGGCAAAAATATTTTATAGCGATGGATGCTGCGCCCAAAATAGAAATAATTTAGTCTCTAATGCTTTACTACATTACTCTATGACTAACAATGTTAGCATTCAACAAAAGTACCTAGTAAAGGGACATTCACAAATGGAATGCGATAGCGTTCATTCAACTATAGAGATGGCCAAGAAGAGAAGAGAAATCCAAGCACCATCAAACTACGTGCAAATAATAGAAAAAGCTAGAAAAAAAAGGTGCAGGACCTTACAAAGTGAAGTATGTTGATCATACATTCTTCAATAATTTTGAAAAAATTAAGTACTATTCTTCAATAAGAGCTGGGTTGAAGAAAGGTGATCCTTGCGTGGTTCCGTGCGGGCTATAAAGTACTCCCCCAAGGGAACAGAGTACAAGCTCCATTTCGATGCACTTTGCCGAAGAGAATCAATTGGGGAACAATTGCACTTATTGAAAAGTTATACGCCAAAGCATCGCTTGCAATAAAGGGCGATAAATATGATCACCTCCAGTCTTTGAAATCGGTTGTTCAAAGAGATTTTCATGGTTTCTACGATTCCTTAAAAAAAATGTAAAAATATTCTTTCAATATTTTGCGATGTAATTGTTATTATTCTTTACCAAAACATTCCAAAAATAGATGAAAAATATAAGAACAATAACTTTTATTACTTATCTAAAAAGCTCGTAACTAAAGGAAATAGTTTCGTATTAGAAACTTAACCTCGTATCACATAACATTAATTTGTTACGTCTAGATTAACCTTTGAATCTGTTTTCTTAATTTATTTTGTAATAAAAATAATGTTTTTTTAATTTAATAAAAAAATCAGATTTTTAAAGCAAATGGTTTAGGATTTAGCAAGTTTTTTGAGTCTCCTGAAAACCTTACAAATTGTAGATACGAGGTTTTGACTGTTCGGCGACGAAATGTACCTATTTAGTTTTTTTGAATTCCGGTACATTTGTATGCACATACTTTTTTTATAATTTGCGTGCGCTAAAGGGATTTCTTTTTTCTGTAGTGACACAGTACCCTTATAATGGTAAAACCACAGCGCAGGCATTTAGTTTGTTGCGCAAGTAGCTCCCAGCAATTCATTGCCTATTTTTGGGTGCTACTTACTGAAAGAATAGAAGGATAGGAAAGTAGTTTGGTGCGATGGGATTTTTTTTTCTCAACAGGTGGCGCCTAAATTGCTTTAGGGAGATCAGTTTTTGTTGTGTGTATTCAATTTATAAAAATCATGGCCCTGGTCGGGAATCGAACGCACGACCTGCCAATCACTTAGTGAATACACTACCATCGCACCATTGCCACCTGCTTACTCTTGCATGAAGGTATACCTAACTGCTCTTTGATTTATACCTTTTTTTTTGTTGATTAAGTTTTGTTTTGAAATGCGAGTCCTCGTAATAGTCAGAAGAATACTCGTTCCTAAATTAGTATACTAAATGAACATAATACAATTTTTGTTTGAATTCAATAAATTTATAACTAAGTAGTGATGGCGTCATAATTTCGTCGTTGGCATGAAGTGACTTATATCGTACAAGGGGGTTACCGTATCATTATAGGCAAGGTATCCCAGGTGCACAATGTGCATAGTAGGGTGGGTTAGTCTACAAGAGGTGTTTTGCATCGCCTCTGGTCAACACCATCTGACCAGTCTTAGTTTGGTATTGATTTTTGAGCGTGCTTCCTACTTAGCTGGCAACATAGCGATCTACTATTGGAAATAAACATCTCCCACATTCATACCTTCAAGTTCCGCTCACAAAAACTCATTGAACTTGGTTCGATTGTGCATTCAATCCACGGTAACAGCCATACTCGCTTCATTTTCGAAGCAAGAAGGCCAAATGATACCTCCTGCTGCAAAAACCACACCAAACAGTAACACGTTTGGGATAGGAAGTTTCTCAACAATTATCATAGTAATCTCCGCACCAAATCCAGCAATTCTGCTAATAAACAAAGCTTATATAGATTTAAATGTCGCTCGTTGACTGATTTTTCGATAGAATTCTAATCATTCTTGTAGTAAGTTTTAACAATTTTAATTCCAATATATTAAAATTGTTGCGTGGTTCAAACTGGCAAGTTTTCCCAATCTAAACTCTACGACAAATATCAATGAATGAGCTTTGTTAATTTACTGTACGTATGATGTGTTATGTGTAGTTAAAGTACGAGTAATACAAAATAGTTTTAATATTTTTACAAAATTTATCTTCAAATTTCCTGGGGAACAACATTAGAGCCCAATGCTACGGACACAAGCAGGAAGAAAATTCTTTCTGGGATGTCAAAATTCAAGTAGTATTTATGTGCATCCTGTATAAAGATATCTCTAAAAGTGAATATATGAATATTCAATTTTTGGCTGCACTTAAAATGTATGTAGGTAACTAAAAAAAGAAGTAAGTATGGCCAATATGTGTCCTTCCTATCATTGATTTATTAAAAGCTGAGAGAAAAATAAAACTGCAGATACTTTCTGCGCTATCGCCCATTCCCCACATTTGTGATTTTCAAACAAAATTTTAACTGCATAATGTAGTACTTGCATGTACCTAGATTTTATCTTCGTTATACATTTATGTATGTGCATTGAAGGAAGAACATGCACAAAAAAACACATCATTTAATGGGTTTCTATGTGAACAGCAATTTTGTGGAACATGCTCTTGCGAAGTAAATATTGATTGAAATATATGTAGTTTAGTTCACTTTATTTGATTTAAATATGTATTAAAGTAAAACCATTATTACCTGTATAGAGAAATGAGTAGTCAATGCTCAATAAAACATACCGAGGCCTGAAACGTCACCTCTCGAAGGCTAGAAAATTCATGTTGGCGAGCCCGCCAAAAAAAAAACTTATAACTTAGAGGATGATATCGAAAGAAGTGTACCGTGTTGGTGAGGTTAGATTAGGTTAAGGTGGCTGATAGCTGAGAGCCAATACACTTAAACCAATGAGGTATGTATCACAACATACCTCATTGGTTTAAGTGGGAGTTTCGACCACTACTCGCTAAAACCATCTAATGAAGAGCGATAGACTTCTAATATCTGTGTTAGCTAAGTCACTATGTTCATTAAGGAAGAAGGCTCCTAAATAGAGATTTCTTTTATAGGAGAGTGCGGGACATGTACAGATGAGATGAAGTGTAGTCTTCTCCTCCTCCTCATCCCTGCAGCTTCTGCAGAAGTCTTTTGAATAGACGCCAAGCCTTGATGCGTGCTTGCCTATTAGACAGTGTCCGGTAAAGTGAGATCAAACTCAAAGAGCGTCGCAGATCCAGCTTTGGTCAGATATGCTTGGACGTTAGACACGTATCACTACCTGTCCAACTGAGGTTTGTACTCTTGACTGCGGATAGCTACCGTCTTGGAAATGCTTGATAATTATTTTCCCTTCAGAAAGTCACTTAAACGTAGTGGCCTGATTTTCACTATCAATTTATTCCCTTTCCGCAATATCGGTACTAAAATGTAGGAGCTCCTGAGTATTGAAGACTTACCCGTCGTGGCTGAGCCACTTTGCGAGGCGGTGGTAATGGTACTCACCAAAATAGTTAGACCTCAATTTGCCACCGTTCGCTGCAGTAGAGACTTTGGATCTTACAGCACCAACAAGTGAATGGTGATTTTTCGAAGAAAATCATCTTCTCCACTGAGACTGGCTATGTCAACAAACAGAATTGTCGCATTTGGGGAGCTGAGAAGGCGAGAGTGATCCATCAACGTCCCATTCACCACTAGCCACTGTTTTGGTACGTACTTTGGGCTGACTGAAATAAACAACTTCTTCGAACCTCAAATTGCTGAAATGGATCTCAATGACATGCGTTTTCAAAAAGCCGGCGCAACCTGCCACACAGCAAACAAAATAATGGAATAGTTGAACATGAAGTTTGAAAAAAAAAGTTATCTCGTCATGCGATTTGGCGCCATTGAATTTATTTCTCTGGGGTTTTTTAAAAGAAAGGTGTGTATTCCAATAGCCCAAGAAAATTTCCTCAATTGAAAGGCGAGATTCGACGCGCCATTTATGATTTTCAGCCGGCCTTATGCCAAAATGTCATCGGAAATTTACTTCGACGAAGGGACCAACGTGTGCCATCAGTCACAAAGCACCCATTTATCGGTTTTTGTATTCCATACATAACTTCAATGACAACACTTTTATATATATACTAGCTGTCCCGTGCTCGCCTTGCTTCGCCAGTCTGTCACTTCTCAAATTTAAAACAAAATACGTGCTGATAAGAACTGATAAAGAAAACGTCGAGAGTGTCCCTACTCATTATATGGATATGTGACTCCCTCTCAATCTCATTTACATTTCATACCCTATCTTTCTCAATCCCATGGCCATGCGCCATAAAAAAACACACAAACTGCAAAAGGTGCATAAAAAAAAGAAAGAAAAAGTACATTGCACAAAAGGTACAGGTAGAGAAACAGATCTGTGCCGCACACACACACAAATTTTCCTCCACTGAACGCTGGGAAAATCCAACGAATTGTATAAAATTTATAGTTTAATGCTTATTGTTCAACTTGAGGATAACCTACAAAGATGATTTTTATCTTAAAAATGTTTGTACATAATTGAACCTTATATTAAGCCTATGTAGCCTATGTACATTCTCAGGCTCTAGACTATCTGTGTACCATTGTGTGTTGGATTTCCTTTTTTATAAAAAAAAAAATAAAAAAAAATCTGTGTACCAAATTTCATTTAAATCGGTTCAGTAGTTTTGGCGTTAAAGCGAGACAGACAGACATGAAAAAGAATCAAGAAGATATGCATGAAATGTTTTTCCATTTGGGAATGCGTCCCAGGTCTAAGACAGGCCAAACGGACCATTTACACCCTCAATATCAATTTCAACTTATGTGTAAATCTAAATAGACATGATGTAAAAAACTAAGCAGGTTATATTACAGTGCAGGTCATCACGGGCAGTGTTGTCAGAAATTTTCTAAAAGAGTATGCCAAATTAAAAAAATAAATATGCTTAAATATTTTATTATAAAGATAAATTAGATTTGACAAAAAAAAATATTGACTTCTATTTGAGAAATTTTTATTGGTAGGTTTTCTGGAATTCAGTATTTGCTGTACAGTCAGTCGACTCAGCTTAACTGTAAAAACCGTTATCTAAAACCATACATGTATTACAGAGCATTTTTAAGCATTTTTTACCCAAACTTCTTTGCCTAATTGAAAACTTGGCTTAACTGAATCAAAAATGTTGCAATCAAATGAAACGTTTGTATTGCTTTAAAATTAATTCCTTTTCGAACACACCTTTTGAGTTTCACATTTGCCTAATGTTGCATATTAATTTCATTCACTTTGCCTTTTACCAAACTATAGTAGCGATTTCCATTTGTTTATTTTGTTTGCTTACTCTAAAACAATGTCGTCAGAAAAAATATTACTGACACAATACATTACATTGCGCATACTGTCGATAATAAAACATAATCTCCAATTTCAGACATCTAAACCAAGCAGGAAATGCAGGAGTTCGTCTTTCAAAAGCAAGCAACAAATTTTGGATAGAGTTGAAGCAGGTGAATCCAGAACAATATTATGCGAGGCTTTAAATTCAGTCGGTCAACTTTATCAAGAGTTATCCAGGAAAAATAACTCATTCGCAACATTGCTGCACAAAACCAAACCTTCCAAAGAAATAAATGCGAACTGGAACGCAAAAAGATGTTGAAAAGGCCCTTTTGCTGTAGTTCAAAGACATTAGAGCCAAGATTGACACACTTACCGGCCCACTTTTGACTGAAAAAGCTTAACCACGTTTTTATGCTTACAGTAGAATTTGATCGATCAAGCGGTTGTTTAGAGCGGTGGAAAAAAGGGAAAATATTCAATTTAAAAATGTCCACGGGGAAAAAATATCAGCCGATACTCATGGCGCAGAGGAATGGATAGCCAATATTTTGCTGCAACACTCTTTGGAATATGCGGCGGACGATATCTGCAATGTAGATGAATCTCCATTAATTTTTAAAGCACTGCTAATGGGAATTTTGAAAATCCGATCTGAAAAAACATCAGCTGTAAATCTCACCAAAAACAGGCTCACAATACTTTTTTATTGTTCTGTATAGGAAAATGAAAAATCATAGAGCTTTCGGAACCCTAAAGTTCTTACGAAATATTATGCCAATATAAAGGCTTGGATATTTTAAAAGAAATTGACACACAATTTAAGTAAAAAGGTAAGAAGATGCTCTTGCTTGTAGATAATGCTGCATGTCATCAAGTGAAAGATACTCTTTTGGAGAATGTAAAATTTGAGTTATTCACTTCAAACACAACATCCCTTATTTAACCCTGAGACCAGGAAATAATCAGTTCTTTTAAGTCTCAGTACTGCGACTTATTGGTCTATTGCGTCCCAAGAAATGAACTTACTTCAAGTATTAAAAATGATCAAGAGAGCCTGGTGGATGGTGAGCCCAACGACCATACAAAATTTCTTCAAAAAAAAAAGAACCGGGATTGATGCTAGCAGCGTCTCGGTCGCTAATGAAATCATCACCGATGTCACTGAAGAATCAAATTTACTGCCGAATGGTTTGACACAAGGGATTAAATCTCTCGCAGATTTGGACACTGAAATCCCTTGTTTTGGGAACATGACTGACGATGACATAGTAAATGAAGTTCTATCCGCATCTGCCTTTAAACTTGCTGAACTCAATTCTGATGATAATGTTAGCAGTATATCCACAGAAACCAACAAAACAATTTTTTCCTGGAAATTTGGAGATTTCACATATAATAGACGATTTTGAAGATAAGCTGTCATTTCATAATCTACAGTGCCGAAAACAGACGACATTGATAATTTGTTGCCTAAATGTTAGTTTTTTTCCTAATAATTCGATGGATTACAAAACGTGAGCTATGAAAGTACATAAGTCTAGATATTTTAAATTGTTTTACATATTTTTTGTTTTTTTAAATACATACAAGTACTCCTTTTGCAAAGCAAACAGAAACATTTTATTTTGTGTTTTATTGTTCAAAATTTGGTGTTTTTTCAGGTATGAAGTAAATACATTCCCATTACCTAAAATGAATCGGTACACTATTAAGTAACGTGTTTTTATTATTATAACTTATTTTAAACATTGTGAAAGTTTTGCAGAAGTTGAAAAATAATTTATTTCAAAATACGGTAGAGAAAATGCTCCGTCAAACCGTGCTATTAAACTTATCGTTCATAAATTTGAAGACACTAGTTCGGTTCAAGATCAGAGAAATAAAGCCTATCGCCGTAGTGGTCGTTCGAATGGAAATATTGCAGCTGTTAGCAGAACTATTTCTGAAGAGCCAAAGACGTCAATTCGTCGTCGTTCACAGCAATTAAACCTCAAACCAATTACTTTGTTCAACATTTTGCACAAAGATCTGCATGTAAAGGCTTACAAAATAGAGTTAACAAAAGAATTAAATCCAACTGACGGCAATTCGTTGATTCGGCCATGGAGATGCAACAATAAAATTAAAATTTTTTGAAGTAAATTATCCTGACTGATGAGGCTAATTTTGAAATTGGCGGTTATGTCACTAAATAAAACTATCGCACTTGGGCTGAAGAAAATCCTAGAGGTTTGTTCGAAAGGCCAATGAAACCAAAAAAGATCCTGTATGGTGTGGATTTTGGTGTGGTGGCGTAATTGCTCCGTTTTTCTTCGAAGATGAAGATGGCAATGAAGTTACATTTTATGGAGCTCGATATCAAGCGATGATTATAATTTTTTTGTTTAGTCAATTGGAAGATATTGATGTGCAGAATATGTGGTTTCAACATGATGGTGCAACATGCCACACAGCAACAAACTCAATCGATCTTTTGAAAGAGAAGTTTAACAATCGCATAATTTCACGAAGAACAGACATGAATTGTCCACCAAGCTCATGCGATTAAACACCACTGGTTTTTTTCTTATGGGGTTTCTTGAAGAGTAAAGTTTATGCCCATAATCCTCAAACTGTTCAGCACCTCAAAGACAACATCATAGAGCAAATATCACTTATTGCACCATCATTATGAGAAAAGGTGATTCAAAATGTTGGTAAAAGGTTGACAGTCTGCCAAGCTAACAGAGGAGGTCACTTGGACGACATTCTTTTTCATTATTAACCGGAAGTAATGTACATTGATTTCCAATAAAAATAAATTCAGATTTCAAACAATTTATGTCTTTCATTCAAATATTTAAATTAATAACTCAAATTTGAACATCCTTTATAATATGTAATTGAAAATAGTTTGATTTTGCCAGAACTCCGCTTACATGAACCAAATTTCAGTTATACGAAGTTCGCCTTGCTGGGAACTAAAACAAATTGTCTCCAATGATAATATTTCGGTTAAGCGGAGTCGACTACAACAATTATTTCTGAACTTACTCTCTGCCATCACCTGACGAAATGTTGTAAGCTTTTGCTCACTTGCGTTTCATTTTTTATGAAACTCATTAAATAAAATTGAGCAGCAATTCACAGGCAGTTGACTTCTGAATTTAAACTGACAGTTTTTTTTTTTTAGGTTTAAACATTTGATATTTCAAATGGACAAATTGTCATTGTCGTACACATTTTCAAAAATTCTAAATCGAGAAAACTTTAATGGATACGTTCGTTATTTGTATGGCGAATAACTATACACCAATATTTTCTTATGCTGGGTATACAGTTTTTGCGTTTTCATGTTCTTCCTCTCCTTTTACGGCGAGGTAATGATCAGAATTAAAGGATTATAGCCCTCCCACTTAACTACATCTGTACTTGTCTGCCTGTTGGGTTCGCCGTTTCAACCTCAATTAATACCAACAGAATTCCTGGTTTTTCGTTATTATCTGTCATATGATCCTTAAAAGATATCAAAATTGTTTCACAACGTATTCATAATTTTCAGTAATTGTCCATATGACGCTGCAATAAGATCCTGATCCGAACGTATATTCTGATCTAGCATTAGTTATATATTAGATATAATGACATCAATGCCAGTCTCTATTGGCAATATCTCAAAAGCGGGTGAAGGTATTTCCCAAAACAAAATACACCTAACTTATAACCACTTAGATACTTGAAGTAAGTGTAAGAAAGGCTCAAATAACGATAGGTATTTCCGGAGTACTTTTTTATTACAGTTTCTAATATTTTTAAAAATATCAATTTCTTAAAAGCATCTGATCTTTTCATCAGTTATGGTGTTTGAAGAACTTGCGGTGAATATAAGAAAATGCCACTAAGTTTTCCCCAAAAGGCTCGAATAATTGTATTTTCGAAGAGCGGCAAAATATATCAATAGCAGAGTGATTTTAAAGAAATTAGTATTTCAGATAAAACAACCACTTCAAACAAATGTACATACTTATATTATAATAAAATTTAACAACGAAACAAAAAAAAAACTTCTTATAAAAGCGAGAAGGTCTCGTACGACCAAATCATGCCCTTTATTATATTTATATATAGGTAATTTTCAAGCAATTGAAAAGTGATGTTTGTTCTAAGTGATAATATCAATCAGTTCTTCACATTATCGATTCTACTGTAGTTTTGGCTCGTGGGAAAATTTTGTTTGGCTAATATACTATGCTAATGTATTAGCTAGAGTTAAACAAAACTAATATTCGTTTATATTATTATTATTAAGAAAATATATATGGTCAAATATTTTATCACAGATCAAAATTATGTAGTATATCCTTCACTGTGTAGCCTCGGCATTCAATGAAGCAATTGAGAGATTGCAAGAATGTGTTCTTTTGTTAGAAAGAGAAGAAGAAAAACATGATTTAAAAAAAGGAACGGGTGTTGTACATAATTTGTTCTCTTTCATGGATAGCACCTACGAATAAAACAGGAATATTCCTAGTGCTCTTGTTTTAATAGCGAGAGCTATGATAATTATCTATTGGCTTTGTTTCATATGAGTTTTGAGTGACAGAGGAAGCAAGTTATTAATGGATATTTAATGCACATATTATAAAGTACTGAGAAAAAAGTCCTCAAAACAGGAAAAAATTAATATATTTCCAAAATGTCCTTAGAAACCGCGCAGTATTTATTTGTTAAAGATTATTTATTTTACCAAGAGGTCCTTGAAACCCAAAAAGGTCTTTGAAAAAAGGATATTTTTCCAAAATGTCCTCAGTATTTCTGTGCTTAAGGTTATTTAGCCCGAAAAAAGGTATTTTTCCAAAATGCCCTAGAAACCGCATAGTATTTCTGTGTTCAACATTATTTTTTTAATTCCGTTTGAATTTGGAGATGATTATTCACCAGTATGCTTTGCATTTAGGTGTGTTAACAGCTTAGATGTTGAATTGGCGATTCGCTCGGTTAAATCCAATGCTATTGGACCCGACCACCTATCACCTAAGTTCATTAAATTATTTCTTCCTGTTCTTCTTCCCTGTCTAGTACATATTTTCAATTTTTGTATATACAGTTGTCAGTTTCCCGAAAAATGGAAATATGCCAAAATTATTCCAATTCCGAAAAAGTCAAATCCTACAGATCCTTCGCAGTTTAGGCCCATCAGTTTACTGCCATTTCTATCAAAAGTTTTTGAAAAGTTACTCGCCCAACAGATTCAAGAAGACCTCGATAGATATAATAAACTTTCAAAGTGGCAATCGGGGTTTCGAAGGAAGCATAGCTGTGAATCTGCAGTATTAAAGGTAACCAACGACTTAAGGACAGCTATAGATCGTGACGAAATCAGTGTGATGGTAATGCTTGATTTCTCAAAGGCATTTGACTGCATAGATCATTCAATTTTATTAAAAAAACTTAAAACCAATTTTCAATTTTCCAGGTCTGCTCTTGAACTGGTTTTCAATTACTTAAGAAACCGTTTTCAAACTGTAGAAACTGAGAAAGGAATCTCCAGTCCGTTTCTTGTTAATTCAGGTGTTCCGCAAGGGTCGGTTTTGGGACCCCTTCTTTTCTGCGTCTTTGTAAATGATCTGCCTGATATAGTTATTAATAGTAATGTTCATATTTACGCAGATGATGTAATTATTTATTTGTCTAGAAGGCCTGGGTTAATCGAGGACTGTGTGGCTAGAGTTAATGAAGACCTACTACATATTCAGAATTGGTCTGATATCAACAAAATACGTCTAAACCCACTAAAATCTTCTGGTATGGTGCTCTCAAGAAGTGAAATATCTTTACTAGATTGTCCTACTCTTGATCTCAATGGTATAACTTTACCCTATGTACAAAGTGTTAAATATCTAGGTTTTATTATTAATAGGACATTGAGTTGTTGTGATGCTACTTCAGATTCCATAAGAAAAGTCTATGGTGGATTACGAAGTCTTAGGTCATCTTCGAGCTTATTGCTTCCAAATATGAAATTGCATCTTGTTAAATCCTTGTTACTACCATTTTTTTCTTATAATTGTTTAGTTTATCCCTGTCTAGATTCTGATTGTAAACGCAAAATCAATGTCGCATTTAATGACTGCTTGAGGTACATTTACAACATACCACGGCATATGAGTGTTTCTAGGTATAAAATGACACTGTTAGGAATGAGCTTGGATGATTATTTCGAATTCAGATCAATTCTTAAACTCCATTCCATAATTCATAATCATTGTCCTGAGTATTTGTATCAATATTTAACTTTTTTACCCACGCCTAGAGGTCTAAAGCTTTTGATACCACGATTTGCACATACAGTAGGAGAGCGATCTTACTTTGTAAGCGCGATTCGTCTGTGGAATAATCTTCCACATCGATTGCAAAGAACAGTTTCGTCGAGGGTATTTCGGAAGAATCTTTACAACCACATGTCACAACAATAGTTTTTCTTAGGAATGATAAATGAACATCTTATTTTTATTTAATAGTCTAATTCATTCTATCTAATACAATTATACCTACCTATTATTTTATTAAAAACTACGTAACTAAATACCATTTTCCATCTATTTACACAACAATTTGTAATTTAAATTTTGATACTTATTATAAGATTCAATATCTTGAAGTACTATGTAATAACTTTAATTCGAAATAAATGAAATGAAATGAAATGAAATATAAAATGATAATGTAATAAAACGACAAAAAATCGCAGTTCCCATAAACTTCCATTGCAAAGATCAGCGACATACTCCCAAATATTCAGTGCACCAGGTTTAAGTTATGAATATTCATAAATTAGAACTCATTCTTTGTGAGTGCACTTTTTAAGGAGTTTTTGAATAAAATAAATAATCAACTCACATGGCCACCAAACATCAGGTACTCAAGTCATTCACGTTTGTAAGCTATGATCCTAATGAGTTGAGTACACCAAATAATATTGAATGTCTCAAACCTAATTTTAAGCCATTCTTGCAGACCTCGAGTAGCAATACATAAAAAACTTTTTTTTGAAAATAAATTAAAATTTGCAAAAGTAAGTTGCCAAGTGTAGCAGCTAAATAAAATTGTGTTATTTTTTTTTTAAACTTTAAAACACAATTTTTTATTTGTTTTAGTGAATCCTTACAACAAACGAAAACAAATATAATGTTATTACAGATAATTACTGTAAACAAATAATATACAAGCAATATATGTATATAAAAATAAAAAATAAGAAAGGAAAATTATTCTAAGTAAGTTTTTAGTTTATTAAAACAAGAACACACATTATTTACATTGGATTACATTTACAATGGAAAAATAAGTAAATAAAAAACTAAGAAAAACAAATTAAATATGTATTTGAATACAAATTGCCGACTTTAAGGCAATATTATACTTCAAAACAGGAATAATGATTTGGATTTACATACGAACCAAAGTCTGAGTAAGTTCAATTCCAAGAAATATAATTAAATAAGAATTTTTGAAAACAAATTAGTCTTAAATGATATAAAAAATAAAAAATGTGTTTTGCTAAAAATAAACCTGTTGCTTTTGTCTTGCGAAATAACCAGAAAGGCCTTGTTTCGGATGACGAATAGTTTCAAGAATGTTGGGTGAAATTGTACGCAACATGAATCTTAAAAATGTTCCATCAGCATTAATTGCGGATATCCGAGAAAATATTGGAATAAGATGTATCAGCCTCTCAATATTTATTTATTTATTTTAGTTTCTCATAGTACTCGTATTTTACCGAATTCTATATGTTATATAAAAAAATTGATATCAGATTAATTGATATCAAAAATTGAAAAATTAAAAAAAAGAGGTATGTTGAAATTCTAAATTTCAATCGAAACGCCAAAATAAATCTAAATTAAATGTTTTTTCAAGGTTAGGTACCTATATAATATATAACTTTATAACATTTCTTTTCAACAGCTTACAAACATCTCTATTTCTCGCATTTAATATTCTACCAATCATTTAATATGTGTGCTCTAATAAATTCCACAAATACGAAGCTGGGGTATACAAGAGATAAGGTAACCGATATAAGGTATAGATAACTATGTGCACAAATTCATAAGGACAGATGAATTATGATTAAGATCCTTTGGATTTTCACGTGTTATTCAGATGAAGGCGCAAAATATATTTGATAGACAGTAGCATTTTACAAGTCAGAACTTTTTTATTAATTTCGGATTTTTATCAGCACTTTTAATATTTTAATTCACATTTAATCATTATTACATTATTTTGCACAACACAGTTATTTTTGAAAAATTTCACAGAAATTACGCAGCAAAATTATTTGATGAAGTTTGCAAAGATTTACACAACTCTCATTGGCATAATATTTTGTTGTATGTTTCTGGGCACTCACCCGCAGAGCTGCACGCACACCAAACTCCAATCCTGAACTACGCTGACTGGACCACGTTCAACAGCTAAAGAAGGAAAATCTCGAGTTGCTCTCATTGCCGGCGGTTCTTGTAAATCCTGCGAATGCGCATCTGCGTCAAATGTATCCAACGGTGACGTCATACCCCGCCGTAGTCCTGTGGATAAAATTCCAGCAAACGCGCAATTGCTAACACCAGCAGCCAATAGCAAAAGCGTAAGCACAACTTCCATGATATTCTGTAAATAGATATTGGGTGGTTCATGAAAGAATGTGATTTGTATAAAATGGCCTTAGATGAAGGGCGTGCTGGTGAGGAAATGTACAATTTCCTGCCGCGAATGGTGGTGGTATGTTGATCAGGGATACGAAAGGTGTGTAAGTAGGAGCCAGGCTAAAATCAATAGTTTACCGTACATCCAACATGTACACGTAAGTGAATGTAGGGAAGGAAAATAAATCGTACAAGGCTTAAATACTAAACAATAATCTGAAATGCGTCATAATCCGATCAAATCCTTTCTGATTAAATAACTCTTGACAACATGCACAGCACTGTGCTCTGAACTGAAAACAACATTTTAGTATCGCCCTCAAAACATCAACAGCAGTATCAGTTTGTTGTTTAACGTTGATCAATGATTTAATTTTCCGTACCCCAATTAATGCTTAATGAGGGCGAACAAGGATGCCTTCCATGGCCTCCTTCTCGTGGGCATACTACGTTTAACCTAATCGTTCGACGTCGCGATGCCTGCAAAATTGATATAACAAAGAGCGGAACATTGCATTGCAAAATATGTAATTTATAATTTTTAATTAATCACTGTTAATCAGTGGCGTGCAACTAACAGCGTTTATTTAAATATTAACACAGGATATATGCTCACTTGCATTCGAGTGGTCCTGTGGTATACTCGTACGATTTAAGTGATAATTTGCGCTTCCATAGAAAAGGTGGCACGACGTTGGTAGTAATGGTGGTCACACAAAAATGCGGGTATAATAAAATATAAGATCAGCAAATTTGTAAACAGACAAATGCCAGAGGTATCGGATAAATTCTAAAAATAAATATATACCCACATATATGTAGGTTCGAACGAGGAATAAATACTATGGAAATCAGGATTTAGTTGTTCAAACTGCTTACGACTCTTGACATTTAATTTAATCCCTGTGGATATCGAAATGGGCAGCAAACATAAATCAAAATGACGGGCTCTTCATCATTCTCATTTTGAACTTGTATCTTTTCATTATTTCTGTTCTTTCCCATTTGCGAAATGCTCACTAAAATAATGTTAGTTCTCATTTTAAGGACAGATATATGTACACCTAGGTTAGCTGGGAGACAATGATGGACTTTCTCCTTACAATTCCTAATTTCTTCCGAGTTCAGACTTTAAAAGATCATAAGCTGTATCTTAGGATATAGCATTGAAAGAACAAAGAGCCCTACAAATAGAAAGGATTATTTGATAAAATTTATCAACCTTGTAGTTCTTAGTTAAATAGTAGCTGCAACAGTACTTCGATTAAACTTCGAATAGAAATTATACTTTTCATTTTGTTTACGTAGTTACTCTTAGTTCCATTTGCATTCCTATTACAACAAATTATTTTCAACGTAATTTGAATAGTTTTTGTGCAAAAAAGTTTTAAGGACATAGCTTGGCTTAAGAGTGTTGTGGAATGTTAATTGCAAAACGATTTATTGAATAGATAGCGGAAATCAATCGTTGCGAGTAATATTTGTTTTTTTTTTTATTTTTCATCTGAGCCCATCAGCAATCTGTTTGTTCAAGGTTGTTAAATACTTCATTAAACCCTTGTACGTCCAACAGACTGTAGTGTGTTTTGTTCAGCATCTGATGCCTGAAAAGGATTGTTCAGAACTTTCACACCAATTTTGTCAACATTACTCATTTACATACATGCATGTTAACATCGAGCAAAGACAACGAAACCAACTTAAATATCAAACAAAGAATAAGTAATTCATGTTTTGAAAATGCCACATAAAAAGTACTTTAAGCATCATATCTTAAGCTTTCAAAGTCCTGGAGTTTGGAAACATTGAATAATGTGGCGGAACTGGGCTGCCCATCGCATATACGGCGATGTCATAAATTCTTTAAATCAAAATTCACCGATTAGATTGAATGACATTTAAAGTAAATAAGGATTAGTAACGGCACACTGCACCGTAACTGAGTAAAACGGTTTCAATGAAGGAAATAATTTTCTCAAATCTTCTTTCTTCTTCTTCCTTTACGAAGAAGTTATGATCAGTATTAAGGGGGCCATAACCCTCCCACTTTACTGCATCCCTATTGGTCCAATTGTGGGGTTGAGTGAGGCCATTCAAATGATGGTGTAACTGCATTTGTGAGATCCAGGAGTAGCCTGCCTCTTTCTTACGATTTCGACACGTGCATTATTGATAATTGTTTGATCGACCTTTCCGACACAGGTGATCTCCAGTCGTGTCAACCCACGGATTTGCATGCACACTTACGGGACAGCTTCAAGATATTTAATGCGTCGCTAGACTCTCCTGGATCTTAGAATCGCCTAGATGTGATTTTTCCTCCTTAGTCGCCTTTTACGACAAGCGCTGTTTTTTGGGGACGCTGCAGCGATATTCTTAGCCCGTCCCTGCACGTTGAAAATTTTTTTTTTTAAATACATCGTTCTTAAAATACTGCCTTGTGTTTTTACAGTCTCATCTTATCGTACAGTGAACATTTAAGCGTAGAAACTCCCTTAAGTTTATAAATGTAAACTAAACCCTGCAACAAAAATGATATCCATTTATGAACACAAACAGTCATGCATGAATGCGGCAGCAGCGTAACCAATTCAGATCAAATCGAAGTTCAATTGACGTACAAGTGTGGTAGAAGTGAAATGTGTGGAACACTGCTCTCTAAATGCGACCATTCTGTTTGTTGACATAGCCATCAAGTTATAAATGTTCTTCAGGGTTTTTTGAAATAACCCAAGAACAATTCCTGATTTGAGGGACGAGATTCGATGCGCTATTAATGACATAGATCTGGCACTACGCGAAAATATCATCTAAAATTTCGGCAAAAGGACCAACGTGTGTCATTACTCAGGAGTAGTCCATTTATTGGATATTTTTTTAGTACATTACCTCATTGTCTTCACTCTTTATTAAAATAAAAACAACACAACTTCTCAAATAAACTGGGTTTTCTTCACATTTCAAATAGGCGGTCTTAACCCTAGAAAGTTGATCCTATTTTGATGACGTAAAAGATAATCAGACGTCTCAGAGACGTATGCCAATTAATTAATGTATTTAATGAAACCCGTGAACTTTATTTATTTATTATATAGTTAATGTTTAGAGAAATAAATCAATGATTCATTAAAAAAAATATTAAATTAAATAATAAAAACAAAAAACTTAAACTCCATAAAACCTTATTATTAAATGGAACCTTAAAAATGACTTTAAGTCTTAATAGTTGCAATTTGCATTTGTTTGTACATTTTGTATATTTTGGAAAGACAATTTAGTAGCGCTTACGAGTTTTAAATACTTTTGGTACATCTGTGCAGCTACAAAAACGTACTCAAAATTATGAACATTTGTTGTTCCATTCTTTTACTTAAAAAGCATTTTTCTCAAAATTATTACTTAAATTTTTTTTATGAAATGTTTATCCTTGAAAAATGTTCTTAAAATGATGTTAAGCCACTTTTTTTACGTACGACCAACATAAGTTGTAGTAAAAGCCAATTTTTTCAGACAAAAATGGTCAAAAAGTAGTTATGTACCTACTGAATAACTCTTAAAATCCTCAAGTCGTACAACACCATCTTGCTGGCTATTCGCTGATACGTATCAACGCCTTATTGATATCAGGTTAGTTGCACCAAATAAAAGGAACGACGTTCAGACGGCAGTAGTTGCGGGTGAGATTTTGCGTGCTGTGGAAGTTCAGTCTTCAGTCAGCGTTTGCAGACTTGCTATGCAGTTGGAATTTCCCAGAACCAGGATTTACGGAACTAGATAACCAGACACACTTTTTGGTTGGGAAAGTGGGTTTACATGCAGGTGTGCAAAAAAAGTCATTTAATTTTTAAAGGTAAGTAGGTAGGTTTAATTTAGTTTTAGTGGTGTAGTGGCTCGGTGGTTAGTGTGTTGACTACTAATCGATAGATACCCGGTTCAAATCCCGCAAGGTAACATCTCGAGTTTTTTCCACTGCTCCACCTCTTGCGAACGTCTGGCAAACTTCCAAGAGCATCAATTGTCATGAGAAGCTTCTCAAATTTGCCGTTCGGATTCGGCTTACAATTGTAAGTCCCTTCCACTTCGCACAAGCAAATGGATTGAGAAGCTAGGTTTTAGGCCCTGTACGGCCATTTATGCCTTATTGCTTATTTATTTATTTTAGGTTTCATTTATAATCTTAAAATCGAAGTGGATTTAAGGCGGTATGAAGAATTTGTTATTAGTGCAAATTAAATTGAAGAAGATTTCCTTCAATTTAAGCAAAAATTGTATCGCTTTAGCGGCAGTTCATTAGCATAAACGAGTTCATAAATGTATGAACAAATTGTTTGCTCAGGTTCGTTACTATGAGCAAAAATCGTTATTTATTTAATTTTAGCAATTTAAAGTTAGTTGGTAAAAATAATATTTCAACTTTGTTTCCTGTCATTTTTATGCAATTCGGCAACAAAACAAAAACACATTCCGATTTTACAGCACTTTGACTGTCTATCGCGCTTCATTAGATGCTATAAGTGGTTTAACGAGTAGAGCGAGAAACTCCATAGATAAACGTGGTATCACAATGGACCTCTCATTGGTCTAAGTGTGTTGGCTGTGACTGACAACCACCTCAACCTAACCTAATGTGACCTAACCTTACCTACTTGCAGGTTGTCGCTCAGTCACCAACCGCAAAAAATCCCTCTAAAATTAACTGACATTAGGGTTTTTTGTTAATAGATATCAAAAAGACATTTTTGAATACGAAACTTTTCCAGATATAGGTGCAGATGTTTCTTAAAAACGTAAAAACATAAAAGAAGTCGGTGTTTATACTGACAATGTGCCTACTGACTAGTCCATTTTTCCATATTGGATTAAATCGTGCAGAAACAAGACCTAATTTTGCATGCCGTGCTTACGAGCAAATCAGATGAAGGATTTCTAATTAAAGAATGGAGTCACTTATAAGAATCAATGACTATTGATTACGAAGTAATGGAACGCATTTTTCGTCACCTTTACTATATACGAATGGCCGGCCCGGCGGGCTGAGAATTATCGATAGCAAGTTCTTTAAGACACTGGATGATTTAGACAAGAAAGGGCTGAAAATAACACCTGACAATTTGTGTATAAAGCTGGGTGATCCGGAGAAAGTGGATTCCTGGGCTAATAGCGGTTTCTTTGGCTGAGTTCCAAAAAGTGTAAACAAAGTTTCGATGCGGTAGCAATGTTTTTTTTGAAACGCATCTGCAATGCGAAATTGACGCAAAAATCGAATTAAAGCATCGAAAAAATTATCGATGCGTCAATAAAGGTTTTGGTGGCTTTGGAAACTTGCGACTTTATCATAATTTATTTGTTTATTTATTTTTTTAACTCAACCTTGCTGTTTCTTTTTTAGCTTTAATGCAAGGGTTCTATATTCGTGAACAAACTAAACCCAATGGTTGGTCTAAATGAGACGTGACAGCTGTCACAAGAGGAGTTAGCAACGATACCTATATAGAAAAAGATAGAAAAATGTTAATTACTTTTATTTTTTAAAAAGTTTAATGAAAAAAACCTGGAAGGATTAACTATACACTGTGGGTGGCGACGGTGTAGAGGTTCGTGTGTTGGCTTGTGACCCATGCGGTGCAGGTTCAATCCCCATGGGGAACAAGACCATACGCCACCCATTCTCCAGCCTCTACAGCAAAAGGTGGATTTCTGCCTGGTAGTACAATGAACCGTTACCGAGTCTGAGTGCTCTGGGAGTTGGATTTCCTTTTTGAAATAAAAAAAAAAAAAAAAACTACACACTGTGAGAAGAACACTGCCATCAATTCCGTAAAAATATTAAATAAAACGATTTTCTTAAATAGTTTGCGTATCACTGGGCAGATTTAAGAAACTTTTATACTTGATCATTTATTTCGAATTAAATGTACCATCTTCGTAAAAGTGCAAGTTTACGATGAACGTTTCATGAACACCCCTAAAAACTACTTGTGTAAATATGTATCTTATCTGGCATAAAAGGTGCAACCATTCATATTTTCACGGACAGTCAAGCAGCTATAAACGCCCTTAGCTCGTATACCATTGACTCCAAATCAGTCATGTACTGCTTCAATACCCTACAAATACTCGGAGCAAAAAACAAGACCAAATTATGGTGGGTTCCGGGTCATGTCGGGGTAGAAGGTAACGAAAAGGCCGACGAACTGGCCAGAAAAGGTTCAGAAACACCTTTCATAGGTCCCGAACCTTTCTGCTGCACTCCTAGATCAGCAGCAACGGCAGCAATTAAAAGCTGGGAACATAGAAAATGTATCTATCATTGGGATAACATCCCAGGTCTAAGACAGGCCAAACGAGCCATTCGGCCCTTCAATAATAATACCAGCAAATGTCTAAACCTAAGAAGGCATGATATCAAAAACCTAGTAGGTTACCCTACTGGTCACCACGGTTTAAGTTATCATCTACACAAAATGAGAATAGCAGATTCTCCTGAGTGCCGACTCTGTCTTGAAGAGGACGAGTCAGCTGAACACATTTTATGTGAATGCCCAGCCCTTAATGGAATTAGAAAGAAGATATTTCTCAGGGAACAATTGAGCCCCGAGGACATAAAGAATTCTTCTACTGGTAAAATTGTCCGCTTTACACGGAAAGTGGAAATTTTACTAGTTTAAAATTTGTCTGGCCCATACGGTACAAAAGATCTTTTAGGTCGAAGTACCCCCCCCTTTTATAAATCGCCTTGGCGAGCCAGAATTTAAAAAAAAAAAAAAAAAAAAAAATATGTAGTGGTAAATCAATCAGCTATTGGACACGCGCCTTTGTTCAACTGTGTAGTGTGACAGATGCAACAGCCTAACTGCAGCTTGACCGCGGATTGGTTGAAAAAGTTTTCCACTTGTATTATCTTGATTTACACACCAAAATCGTGTCGAAAGTTTAACAACTTTTTGGAAAAGATTTTCCATACAAATTTGGACAGTTTAAGTTTCACGACGGTGCATGAATTATTACCAACACACCAGCAGGAACAAACCTTTTTAGCTAATCGATATAAATTCGCTCACCTCATAAGTGATGATATTTATGAACCTACCTACCCATCGAAAATATTAGCTGAATCGGCTTACACTTATTCAGTCGAGCATACTATAATCAGTAGAGCACACAACAAAAATGGATAAGATAAGAGTAATAGAACTATTTTTCTTGAACCAATATTTTATCGTACCATGCAAACAGGCTTTTACCTAATTTGGATCCTTTTTTGATGTTTTTATTAAAATGTGAAATTCTTGTATCGTACTGTACCACAACCTGACAAAGGCACTAACATTTCTATTCCAAAAAATACCTTTGCTAGGAAACAAAATAGCTTTACAAATTGGAATTACCAATCCTCGTAGTTTTTCGGGTATCTTCGAAATCACGATAGGTAGGTATTTTCTTTTATAAAATTGTCTCATTGTGCGAGTTCCTCAGCTTGTTGTATGGCAACAAAATAGATTAATAACAAAAAGAAATAGGATATGGAGGTTCTTCTTCTTCACGGAAAACCCGAATGAAATATGTTACACAATTTATTTATTTATTTATCTTATACATTAAATATGAAAAGGTACTTTACAAAGAAACAAAATAACCATAATTTGATCAAATGGATGAAAAACTGTTATATATTCGGAAAAAAAATCTATAATCATAGAGAAATAAAGTGCACGACTGGGTCGTACAAAACTAACTCGCTTTTATTAGAATTGGCTTCGAATCACATTTTCTCAATTGCCATTTTCTATACTTGTAAAATCAGGAGAAAGGTATTGTAATATTATAGATTGTAGATTTTTTTTTCTGTAGGGAAGAATACGTTATAATGTACCACTTGTTGTGTCCGACTCTCGCAGAAGCAACTCTTCCCACGAATGGCTGTAAATACCACCCTGGAACCGCTCTTTGCATAACATCACGGTGGTTCTGTTTTTAAGTCCTTAAAAGGAACCTTCTTATAAGTCTTCTGCGGCCGAAGAAGTATATGCTTTACTGAGGTGTGTTTGGGTCTTCCTCATTTTTTATTTTCAGTACCTTTTATATGAGGAGGATACTCGGTTCCAGTTCTCGTCACACTTCTCCGTCTTTTTACACTCGCCTCGCGTTCCATCGCCCTGCTCTCTGGATTTCACATGTCTGGTCACTGCTGATTGGCTAGCTGCTTTGCCTCCATAGTTGCCACTCCCACTCAAAGTTCTGCCTTTTTGTCGTAGAGGTACTTTCTCTCTGCCACTAGGAGATCAATAGGGGTCACTCTCGCGATAAAGAGAACGGCTGGTTTCGAAACCGCTCGGTAAGAGCTTGCAATTCCTAAAGCTCCGCGCCGTGTACTGTAGCTATTCGTCTTTATTATTTCACTTGCCGCACTGCGACGGCCCATATTTAGCACGCATATGGCCGCCAACGTTTCTTATTAATATGCTCAGGGAACTTGTGACCTTCGCTGCCCGTTTCAACGCAGACCTTATCTGCTGTCAGGCAGTGAGCGCTTCTTTGCTTTAAATCCCCTCAGAGGTAATTTGAATATTGACGATAGTCGGAACCCTTTTCCAGGTCAGGAGAACTATCTCTGTTTTGTCGGAGGCCAAGATTAAATGTAGATAGGATAATTCTATTAAAAATGCAATGCACATGGTGTATATCTTTGTTGACATGCTTTCGTCGCCCCGTTTTGAGTATATCTATACACAAATATAAAGTTTACTTTTTTTTGGTCCGCATAGTGTTTTTTTCTTGTTCTACATCGATGGATACAAAACCGACGATGGGGGAGGTATGTTCTCTGACAGGTTGAACCTCAGCCTCTCTTTTTGTCTCCCTAATCACTGCAGTGTGTTCCAGGCGGGAATTATGGCGATTAAGTAAGTCCTATAGTGGGTGCAGAGTAATTTGGTATCCGCCATGAACATCCGAATCTTCTCATATGGTCAAGCCACGATTAAATCCCTAGATTCTGTTTCTACAAACTCCATCGAAGTCATAGACTGCCGATCATCTCTCGCGGAGTTGGCAGAGTAATTTAACATTCACCTGTGTTGGGTGCCGGGGCACAGAGATATTCCAGGGAATTGTAGACCTGAAGAACTCGCCAAACAAGGAACCATGTTTGCCCCTTCTACCTGATTAAAGTCCCTTAGGCATTCCAATTGCTACATGTAAGCTCAGGTTTAAGAGGGAAGCCATCGAGAGAAGTTACCTTAGGTGGACGAGTGGCAACACTTGTCTAGCGACAAAACAAATTTGGCCAAAAACTGGATCGGAAACGTTCTAAGTGTTTGATCTCTCTGAACAGACAGCATATTGATGCTACACTACACTACTCTCTGTACCTTCCATGCTCTCTCTAAAAGACGAAAACACTCACTTGGGAGCTTTCTTTTAAAACGATCTCAATGATCTTATAAACATTGACATTAAAAGTCTTTCAAGCTTTGTTTAAAGCTCCAACTGGTTCCACGAGTAGGAAGATGATAGATCGTCGTTGTATCACATGTAAATTTTGTTGGTCTAAGTATGGCGGCTTCGGACGACTGCCTTTAACCTAACCTAACCAAGAAGCTTATTATTATTTTTTTCTTGTTTGGCTTGTTTATTGCAGCAATATACACTACACCGGCAAAGTATAATGTAATTATATATTCACGAATTAACCTAAATGGCATAGATTATTTTTTTAAACTGAGCAAAACTAGGCGGGATGACATATTATAATTCAAAGATATAGCCGTTTTTTTGGTATGTTATTTTTCGAGTTCGAAAGTCTAAGTGTGCCATATACAAGGTGGCGAAAAAGTTGTCTTCTGTTTACTTCACAAATGTCAAAGTAAAATTGACATTTGCCGCTATTTGCAAAAATTATAGCATCTTCCGATGGGTTTTCAGCCCTTGGGTGTGCCTTAGGCAATTCTGTGTGCCAATGTTCTAAATGATCCACGACGTTTGACATCTATCCTATGTAGTTTTCAGTCGGATTGGTGAACGCCACTGGGTGATGACTTTTGCGCCACCTTGTATTAAAAATCCCCAAAAACGATAGAAAAAAATGTTGAATCGGTTTTTATATATTTCATATTTCATATTTATTTATTCATCAGTAACAACATTTATGATAGACTTCCAAAATCGTTCAAGTTATAAATGTGAATTTTCTAAAAAAAAACCTTTCGATTATGATACTTCATATTTTATATTAAAAAAAAAGAAAAGAAAAAAAGTATGACTAAGGTAAAATAAATATAAGCAATGTATACAAATTCAAAGAAGGAAAAAAAAAATTTAAAAGAAGTAAAAAGAAAACGAAGGAAAGTAAACAATTTCTATTAACTTAGGTAGTACTTTCTTATGAAAAGTAAAATTTAAGAAAAAAATAGTAACTGATATATTTAAAAGTTATAAAATATTCTGAAAATATGAGTGTGCAGATTTGCTCTAAATGTTAACATTATAACATCAAATTTATTTGAAAACAATTGATTCGTTTTTGAGATATTGTCGGTTTTTTAAGTACCATCACTTGTGCTTTTGGGAAAACCGAGTAAGACATTTTCTTACTCTCATTCCAAGTATTTAAAACATCGAAACTAATCAAAATCGCTAGAACCTTTTTTGAGCAAACTGATATTTTTAAAATTCTAAGAGCTAAAAATGGTAAAACATATAAGTATTAGGATACTAGCAACTTCACCCGTTTTTGAAATTAATCATGTTTGTAAAGTTCCGTTGTTGGACTTTTTTGGAACAGATGTAATAGGGCTTGGAAGAACTATTTAAAAAGTCTATCAGATCTTGAACTCTATCTCACATTATTCAATGAATTCAAATATTTATCCAGCAACTTATATATTGACTATATAAGTAAAATGGAATGCTCTTTAAAATTGGACCCCAACCTTTTCTGGGGTTTTGTCAATTCTAAGAAAAAAACCGATGGTTATCCATTGAAGCTTACTTACAATAGTTCTACATATAGATGATCAATATTTTAGTTATCTAACTAGCTGTTCCCAAAAAAGTTTTAGTAGTATATCTCATTCGATTTGGAAACAATTTTAAAATGTATTTCTTCTCTGAGGAATGACTATTCATCAGGTCCTGATGGCATTGCACCGATTGTTCTTAAAAAATTTAGTCATGCAATTGCTCCATATCTTAAGTACGAGTATCTGTTTGAATTGTCCATTAGTACTGGTAAATTCCCTAATCTATGGAAAAGTGTTTTTATCACACATATATTGAAAAAAGGCGAACGTGGTGATATCACTAATTATAGGCCTATTTCAAAGCTTTCGTGTATCCCTAAGCTTTTTGAACAATTTTTTTGTGAAAAGTCAATATTTCTTTGTCGCAATATAATTTGTAATGAACAGCATGGATTTGTAAGAAACAGATCCACTGTCACTAATCTATTAAGTTTCTTGCATGATTGTGCTAATGCCTTAGAGAATAAGGACGACATGGATTGCATATACACTGGCTTCTCTAAGGCTTTCGACCAGCTGTCCCATGAAATAATCGAATTTAAGCTCAGGACTTTTAGTTTCCAACCATGTTTCATAAAATGGGTTTATTTATACTTTAGATCAAGGGTTTATCATTTTAAATTTAGAGGATCGCTATCATCGCTATCTGTATCATATCTTTCACAGCTAAGTCTGGAGTTCCCCAAGGAAGTCACCTCTGACCAATTCTGTTTATACTAGCATTAATGATGTTAAGGCATGTACAAATCACAGTAATATCCTGATCTACTGATAATGATATGAAAAAATATAAATCTATCACTAGTCACAGAACTAGTAGACACAATTGTTCTTCAATCTCACATTAATAGCTTTGCCAATTGGTGTGATAAAAAAAGCGGGGTTGGAGTCGGACTTGCCCATGAAGGGTTCCGTAGCAGCAAGTAACATTATATAAAAGTTCTTGTAGTGCGTTGTAACTTTGATCGATGTTTTAATAATAGATAAGTGGCGGTTTACGATTTATGACGTATTAAAAAAAAACTACGTACTAGATCTCGTTCAAACCAATTTTCGGTGGAAGTTTGTATGGTAATGTACATCATATATTTTTAGTTTTATCAATCTCTTATTTTAGAAGTTGCAGGGGGGGGGGGGGGGGGGGGGGTTGGGACACACATTTTTCCACTTTGGAAGTGTCTCTCGCGCAAACTATTCAGCTTAGAAAAAAATTATATTAAAAACCTCAATATCATTTTTGAAGACCTATCCATAGATACCAGACAGGTATGGGTTTGTAAAAAAAAAAATTGAGTTTCAGTTCTAAGTATGGGGAACCCCCAAAATTGATTGTTTTTTTTCTATTTTTGTGTGAAAATCTTAATGCGGTTCACAGAATACATCTACTTAACAAGTTTCAACAGTATAATTCTTATAGTTTCGGAAAAAAGTGACTGTGACATACAGACGGACAGACAGACAGACAGACATGACGAATACATAAGGGTTTCGTTTTTTGCCAATTGGCTACGGAACCCTAAAAACGGTTTATCCCTGAACCCTACTTAATGTCAACATATGACATTCTCTAGAAAGAATATCCCTTCCACCTTTCAATACTCTCTGTCTCAACATATTCTTTGTAATGTTGATAATTTTAAGGATCTTGGGGTTTATTTCGATCCCAAACTGGTTTTTGCTAAGCATATAATGAATCTAATTCTATGCTGGGCTTCGTAAAAAGCTGGGCGAAAGTATTTAATGACCCATACGTTTCTATGTTATTGTACAATTGTTTTGTCCGTCCGATTCTAGGGTATGCCTCACAAATTGGGACACCGTTCTACAACATTCATTCAAATCAATAGAGGCCATTAACGTAAATTTATTCGATTTGCACTAAGAGGACTCCCATTGGATGATCCATTTAACCTCCCTACTTACAGTCAACATATCAAGCTTCTTCAAATGTTACCCCTTTCTCAACGAAGGCTTAATAGCGATATCATTTTTTTACAGCAGCTTATATCCGGTCAAATAGATGCACCTGACCATGATCCATTTAACCTCCCTCCTTACAGTCAACGTATCAAGCTTCTTCAAATGTTACCCCTTTCTCAACGAAGGCTTAATAGCGATATCATTTTTTTTACATCAGCTTATATCCGGTCAAATAGATGCACCGGACTTGCTGTCGTCTATTGACTTTAATTTTCGTGGTGGTGCCCATAATTTACGCAGTATTGAATTATTGTTTAGCCCCCATCGAACGAATTATGGGAGGCATGAGCCTATTAGTCGCATGAGTAGAATCTATAATCTAAATGATCATGTGATTGTTTGTAAAATTAAACTGAAAAATATTTTGCGTAATAATGCCTTAATGTCTTAAATTATTTGCATGATGGGTTAGGTACATAATTATTGTATTTTTAATTGTTTTGTCCTTACTAACACCTGCACTAAATGATGAGCCTGTCAGGCAAATTTCTACTCGTGATAGTTGCTTGTTTTAAGCACTCCATGACACAGAGCTGATAGTGTATTTAAAAGAACAAACTGAGTAGGTGCTCCATTTTCTAACGCTCACCTGAATTATTTTGTACTTTAAAACAATAAAAATCGTAAGAGCCGTTTTTGAGACAATCAGTGTAGTATAAACAAATTGTGTGGTAGGTACCGTTTCTTAAAATGATGGAATGGAAAAAAAATCGCAAATACGATGTTCGAAGAAAATTCTTCAACACCTCACAGGCGTAGGGCGGAAAAAGAAGGCACACTTTTTTAAACTTCTCTATAGTCGTCATATCATACTACATTTGAGTTCGAAATTTCAGCACGATTGCAATATCTTTCTCTTCAGCAAACGAGACAGTTTAATAATACTGTGTTTCTGCTAAAATTAATAACTCCAATTTTCCATAGAATTCGAAACGTGGCACTGCAAATCGCCAATTAAGTTTGTATAGTGAGGTGTGTAATGTCTTTTTGCTTAGCTTGCTGACATGAAAAAATTAATTCGTTTGGTATTAAATGAAAGCAAGAGATGGGTATGTTATTGGAGTGGAATACTGAGCAGTATTATGTTATCCGTTCGGAAATTAATTTTCTCCGCAACGCAAATCCAGTCCCAAGCAGAGCCAATTTACGTTCATAGTATCGGAAAACGGAATTTAACGTTTCGTGACGAATAGTTATCGGAGTCAACCGGATAGAAATTGAAATTCGTTTTCTCGAAGAAATGATCCGAACACTTACAATAAAGCGAAATTCTCCGATTAGTACAAACTCGGAAAATGTTGCTTTCGTAACGGATACTATGATAGGGCCGATCATCAAAATTGTATTCTGAGTGTTTGTTATATTTGAGTATGAGGTTGGCTGGCAAATCTAATTATTTCGGCTTTTCTGATAATAGTCCACTTAAATGTACGCGACGCTAGTTTCCATTTGATGCAACAGTCTGCTGGATTTGTTCAATACCCTACCCATATTCCTATCCCCAGAGGTGGGCGTGGTATTGATTCGGAGGTACTTATCTTTTATTTTGTTACCTACATAATTTGTTTTGGTTTGACCGAAAAAATAAAAATTTGGCTACAATGCCTCCAAAATGTGGGCGTGGCAAAAAAGTTTTATGGGTGAGTGGTTAAATAGGACATTGTCCACACATTTTGTTATTAAAGTTTTTTTCTCGTATATCAAGGAATTTATCGTAAAAAACAAGTCTTGTCAAAAACTCCTCATAAAAGTGGGTGGAGCAGAAAATTGTGTTTGTACAAATTGGACATTGTACCTACACACACATTGCGAAGAACACAACCTTAGCTTCCACCAATTTTTCGATCAAACTGTGTTTATTTTAATTATTGAGCATTTAAATGGTCGGAATTTCAAAATTGTTGGCCCCTTTGTGATCCAAATCGCAGGTTTCTGCCCCGAATGTGGAGGTCTCAACATTGATAATAGAAGGATATGGATACATACGTGGACATGGAAAGATCGATTGCTGATACAGTCACTTATAGGGACCGCGACTACTATTGAGTCATGTTACAAACTGTGCACCAAAATTAATACATCCTTAGGATGCGATATAAAAGGCAATAACTACTGATTTTTTTGTGGGTTATTTGCGTTCACTCAAAAAATAGCTGAATGTTTGCCCAGCTTACACCGTAATTTCGTGCTGTTTTATTGAAGAAGTCGATCTTAAGTACCACTGACTCCCATTGTCATGAGAAGCCTTTCACATTTGCCGTTCGGTATTAGCGTAAAATTGCATTCCCTTCGATCTCGCTAAAAATATAGATTTGCATAGGAGTAAGGGTATGTACCATTTTTGTTTGATATTTTTTGTATGCATATTTTTTATTTTTTATTATTAGTCCACTATGCAGTTGCTATCTTGTACACTTTTTGGAGGGTTACTAACCTTTTATATCAGTTATCACAAATCAAGTTCAATGAATAAATGTCAAAATAATTCTAATAGTGTCAATTCTAAATTGTAGACCAAAATTGATAAACAGGAGTTACAAATCGATTTTAAATTTGGGTATTAATTTTAACTCTTTTCAATTCAAAATGTCAGTTTTGACTAAATTAAAATTTCCAAAATTATCACCATTTAAAGAAAGCCCGACAAATTTATTTTATTCAGATAAGAACTTCAATTGTAGACTAAAATTTTACACAATTTTCTATGCGAATATATAAAAGGAAGTGTGCGCAATATGTTTCAATCACATCAACAGATATTTTCTGTTTATCGAGGGTTAAGCTATCACCTGTCAAACAACCTGTGAACATTGATAAGGATTTAGTATTTCGTTTTTATTCTCAATACTTGACTATCAGTAATACATATTATCTCTGATAATAGTTGCAAATACTTTACCTCCTAATTGGACACAACCCACCCTCATTGTGGACGATTTTGTTATTAAAAAAAAAAAATATTATGATTTGTCTGATATGAATAATTTTGGCAACTGTATACCTGGACGGTATAGGGCGTCTTGATTTTAGTCTTGACAATAATAGATGAGTTATAAACATTATGTGCAAAAGCTGTGTTTTGCAATCGTATATACGCTTAGTACAAAAAACAGCAGTACCGACATATATCTATGAGATTTATTAGTCACGTCAAAATAAATACAATTTTGAACAATGAAAAACATATAAAACTGATTTTTTTCTATATTGAGTTAAATATTCAAACGTCTTTATGTTTGAATATCTAACAAAACTAATTCAGTTTGGAAAATCTTGTTTGTGGAGAAACAGAAAAGCGTGCGTGCTATATTGTTCTCTTAACTTATATCACAACAGAATTATGTCCGTGCATTCCTCCATCTATATGCTGAGAATTTGATAGAGGTGGCAATCATTTTGGAATGTTTTCCATTCGCCCGTATATCAGACGAGTCCAGACGAATCACTGCCCGCATCAAGCACAATGCTGACGTTCCATCTCTTGTTGAAATTTAAGGTTGTTAAAGTTTAGGTTGTTGTATGGGACATGAAGTAAAACAGTGTAAGGCAAGTGTACTGAGGCAAGTCAGTTCCACTCAATTTAATGAAGATTGCGTTTTCAGAATTGGACCGACGATTTTCACTCAGACCTGCCTTAAAACCAAGGATAAGAACTTTGTTTGGTCGACAAACACAATTGGCTTTTGTTAACATCTCACGAGCTTATGATCCATACATAACATACTAAGTATCAATCAAAGTAAACCACTTTGATTAAACTATTTTTCGGAATAATCTAAGCGAATTCAAACATTTTTATTTTAAATCACTTCGTCACAGAGGCCAATAAAATGCTGGTGCTGCTGGGTGTGATACAGGAGTTTTTAGGCCTGCCTATCTTTCGCATTTGTATTCTAACGTTGATTGATATTGCCTTTTTGACAGGTTTCGTAGGATCTCTCATTTGAACATGACGGTACCAACTGAGCCGCTCGCGATACATTTTTTTTGGAAGCTCGTATTCCGCGTTTTCCGATCACAGAAGATGGCAGATTTTTCCCGCCACTTCATCCACCATACGTTCACTTGATGCTTAATGTCTTCATCGCAACTTGCTTCGCTTTTGATCATAGATCCCAGGTATTTGAACTTTTCGCACTTGGGAATCACTCCTCCATTCATATAAATGTCTGAAATAGGTCGGAGTGGATCAGGGAACCGGCAGTACAAGTATTCTGTTTTCTTCTTACCAATACGATACCCATGCGGATCCAAAACTTCCACTCATACATCAAGTGCTCGTTGCAGGGACGTTTGATCCCCGCCTATGATGGCTCCATCGTCAGCAGAGAAAAACTGGGGTCCGTCGCTTTTCCTAAGCAGGTAGTCAAGGACTGTAATAAATATAAAATGACCTAAGACGATTCCCTAGTGTACACTAACTTTGATTGCGAACTGCTTAGTTACGCCAACAAGGCATCTTACTCTTGTCTATACTCCCTCATACATATCCATGATCATCTGTACTTAGCTTTCCGGAACTCCTCGCTGTCTTAGCGCCACCCATAACAGATCCCTTTTTGTCAATCAAGGCCTTTTGAAAAGCAACCAACATCATATGCAAATCCTTTAAGGAATCACAATGTTTTTGCCATTATGATTCTTATAGTTTGGATTGCATCTATGGTTGATTTAACTGCGACAAACCCGCAATGGTCTTCAGATAGCCGTATTATTTTCTGCATTGGGCTATCTAATACCCGCCCAACGATCTTCATGGTGTGGGACATCAGCTTGGTTGAACGGTAATTACCACATTCTCGCGTATCGAATTTTCCTTTGTACAATGGAAGAAGAAAACTTTACCTCCAGTGGTTAGGCATTGGCTGACTTCTCGTCAGTTTGGGGATGAGAATCATGAGCCATTTAGACCTGATGTATTCCATCTTTTTCCAGAACTCAAAGGGTATCTCGTCCTGCCCGACTACTTTTCGCTTTTTGGAGTCTTTGACCACCTTCCTAACTTCTTCGACAGTAATGTCACGTACTTCTTCATTGTAAGGAGCATTACTCGAAAAATATATCCGAGGAAGCCCTTGAGCATTGTTGCTGAATTTCCTGGGCATTCCTCCTTCTCTTAGAGGCAATTTTGAAAATGGTTGTACCCCTGCTCAAGCTGGTTTGTCGGAGGACGTACCTGCAATAAATGCGCCTAATCGTCTTACTATATATATATTCAAGACAGGTCTAGACTTTCTTAATTTGTTCATGAAATATTAATCTTCCATATTGAGATTTACTCGTTTTGACTTTCTTCTGGGACGCCGTACAACACGTACGAGTATGTCGTATATACATTAATTTGTAGTAAGTCCTCATATTCGAACAGTAATTCCATTAAAGTTATCTTCTTTCTCTTTAACGGCGAGATTATGATTATAGGTGACCGTATTATTTTTCCCATTCAACTATCTAATAACCGCTCAACGATCATAATGGCGTGTGACATCAGTTTCAAAACCAATGATAAATTAAGTATGAAGCTTAAATTTGCAAAATTAAATTTTAATGAAGGGGACCACTAATTTAAACTCCACATTAAATTCGTTTTTGGTAAGGCTGATTCTGATTGTGCCTATCCCATCTTTTTCCAGAATGTATCTAGTCCGGGTCAACTGCTAAAATGTTAATAATCTTTTTGAAATCAATTCTCAACTGTCATTGAAATCATCCAGTTCATATATAAACAGTGAGCAAAAATGTACTTCTCATAATAATTAAAAGAAGAGTGCAGAGGACTAAAAGACATTTTTTGTTGATTTCTGAGCAGATCCTCTCAATTTTGTTGAAATTTATGAGAGGCGACTCCGAACCAGGGTGGCCGAATAGTCACTTTTTTGAAAAAAATGCTACGTATGTACCTATCTTACGTCTGCTACGTAGTTAATATAGTTACAAAATGTAAGTAATGTACCATATGAAACAAATTGTAGCAGAGTTAGTTTCAACTGTCTAATGATCTATCAGTTGTCACTTTGAAGTTTGATGTTTGAGTGTTTATTTTGTGTTTTGCTTAGTTCGTGTAAACAAAAAAAAACCTCAAATTATGGCTAGTCGAAAGCTGCGTGGTTACTTTGTTGAAGTTAGATATATTTCAGTTAAAATGTACAACGAAAGGATTGGTGCACTCTGGCGAATTGCGAAGCGTGTTCCACCCTTCTTAAAAGAACAACGATTGGTTGTACGCACACAGGATAAAATTTTATGTTTGCATTTAGCTTGCAAAATCTTAAATCATACAAACTTCCAATGGAATCTGAGTAAGAGAATATTGTATGTACTGTATGTTTACGAATTTGCTATATGTTGTGTGTGTTGTATGTGATGTATGATCTGGGTCTTGTGCCTACAACAATGTGCATGTACGGGTACGTTGCTTAGATTAACTCCTCATAAATCGCGTACCCCACTCATGGAGACGAGTGCGGGTTGTTTTTTTGTTGAACGGCTCCTAGGTAACCATCTGAGATGTATAAAAAAATTCCAATTTCTCTCCAAATTTCAACATTTGGACCGCAAAGGAAGATCAGCAGAAACAGCTCATTACGAGGTTGTGCGAAAAATAGAAAAATGCATATAGGCTACAAAGAATATGTATGGAATGTAGAGTCCCTGATGGAGTGGGAATAGGAAATCATATTTGTCATTAGATTGTCTCTATGCTCAGCACTATGCTCATTCCTTTAGTACTATAGGAAGTAACAATATAACCAAATTTGGTTGTGTGGGAACACCTCAAATCCGTGCTATCTCATCTCAATTATGGGTCATACACTTAATGGATATAATCCTCCTTCGTGTACAAAGAGAATGAATCAAGGCAGTAGCGTACGCGCACGATATGGTGACATTGATCTCTGGAATGTTCCTCTCCGTAATAAGCGAAATCATGGAAAACGCACATTGCCAAAACAAATCTTGGAGTCAACCCAGGTCACACTGAACTGATGCTTTTCACAACCAAAACCATAGCACCTGAATTCACACCACTTTCCTTATACGGCACACCCCTCTCCCTATTGACCAGTGTTAGGACTCTAGGAATTATCCTAGATCCTTGAAAACTAGACAGAACAACGGGTGAGGAAAGCATGCATAGCCTTCGATACCTGTAACAAAACGTACGCAAAAAGTGGGTCTGCAACCAAAATTGATTCTATGGAGGTACACAGCCATGACACGACCAATTGTCATACATGGAACATGGGTCAAAAGTATGTTGGCCGGCTCTAAGAAAAGCTACTATATAAACAAACTCAACAAGGTTCAAAGACATCATGTATAGGCAACACTTGCACTCTACGGTCAACACCGGCAGATTGTCAAACACTCTTACTGTACCTCTAAACTCTAGACCTTTACACAAAACAAAAACCACAGTCAGAGCACATAGCGTGATCAGACCCAGAGAGTTTGGGTGTTGACCTGTGAAACTATGGTCGAGAAACATTCTACATTCTCTAGCGAGAGAACTCCTACCGCCTTCAACGGTAGGTAGAACTATGATGCTCTGCTCTTCCAGGATATAGTAAAGTTTATGGAAACGAACTGGCCAGGCAAGGCTCAGCCATCTACTCTTCATTCGCGAATTCAGTTCATATTCTGCTAGGAGCAGCGAAGGCAAACATCATCTAAGATTACCTCACGAAAGCCAATATCAGATAGAGAAGCAAGAACAATCAACCTTCAATGTAGAACGCGGAAAAATATCGCAAAAATAACAGCGATTATCATGGGGCATGGACCTATATGCATCCCATACAATACTTACTGCCGCAGTTGCGATATTGCAATCGAAAAAGAATCTTGAATCCACTATTATGCGCCTGTTTGGCACTAGCTAGGACCAGACAATAAGCGTTAGGAATGCCCTTGAGGGAGTCTCCGATGAAAGTACTAAGAAACTTATAATTTTCTTAAACTCCATCGCCACACCTACCTGCCTTCCCACTTTCTTTAAGGCTAAGCCCATCACTATATAAGTTAAGCACCTGCAGCTGCCTTCCTTGGTACTAAGATTACTTTTTTTCGAAAATGTGTCTAACTCTCACATAAAATGAAAGTGTATTCTTCACGTACGAAAACATGTCTAAATGATATAAAAATCGCATCTCTTCTCTATTGTCACAGATGGAATCTTTTCAATAATAAACTACGATGGTCCTTCGCCATACTTAACATGTTAAGAAAGCCTTCTAAACGACAGACCTTAACGGCAGGGCAGCAAATAAAACCACAATATGCTGCTCTTTTGCATCTTACAATAAAACTGTCAAATTTTACACCTAACTAACTAAGGTATGGGAGAAAAAAAAACTCTATACCAAAAAGTAAAATTGTCAGTCAGACGGTTTGTGTTTTGTGTTTTGTGTTAAAGGAAAATTCCAAGAAAACATGACAAGGACTTAGAACTGATTAGGCTTCTTTGATAATCCATTGCCATTGCCATTCATACCCTTTCACTGGAATCTAGCCAACTACCTATATCTGCTTGACTTGGATACCTATTCATAGAATTTTCTGCTGACTAAGAACATTCCATACTCTTTCGCACGACATACTTGAAATACTTTTCTATCTAAATTCTCTCAACATTTTTAATACGTGTTTGTCTTCCTTTTTTCATGTTTGCCTACGTACTGCTTCTTGTTTTAGATTTGAGATTGCGGTTTATTTAAAAATGTTTATTAAGTCGTGTAAGTATGTTATTTCCATATGTAAACACAAGTCAGAGAGTAAAACAAAAATGCACTTAGTAGGTATCTACAACCCAAACCTTCCTAACGCTAACATCACGCGCGCAAGGCTAACTATATTTTCGCTTTTCGAAGCGTAACATTTATTTCATTAAGCTCGTTGCAAGGATTCCATTCTCTTCCCCATCCCCATCCTACCCACCCAAATAAAATCAAATTAAGCTCCGCCTTTTTCTCCACGGGTGGGTGAATATGGCTGCCTATACCTAAATGTCATCTATGACGTCATTCATCCCCCAAGAATACTGAACACCGAAAAAAGCTATTCACCCTCTTTGTATATACTGTGTATGCCTGTGTGTGTAATTTTAATAGATCTTTAAGGACACTTTTTGTGGAGGTGTCACCCGCCCCCCAAAACATCAGAGAAAATATCCTCCACTCCAAAAATACTTGGACTTACATTCCAGCAACCGTATTCCTGCATAGCTCTGCAGGTCGTCAGACAGTGAAGCTGCTTTCTATTCTGTTCTGTCCGTCCTGACAAAGAAAGGTTTGTCCCGTATTCAGACAGTGTTAAAGTTGTGAAAATTCATAAAATTTACTTCAACAAAAAAAGAGGTTTAAAGTGCTTGTAGAATCGTTAATTGGAGCAGTTAAATATAAAAAAGATTAATAAAAGTGAGATTCAAAAACCAAAACCGTTGTAGAGAAAAGTTACCGATACATTTTTCTTTCACATTTCACCACATTAAAAGGTCACGCATTCCATCAGAAAGACTTACTCACTCAACTGTGGTGGTTTTCTTTTGTACTTTTGCAGCACACATCAATTTAGTCATTTTGCTTCTGTGCTTAGTTGTAGTTTTAAAAAGAATCTTAGTGTGAAAGCGAGAAATTTAATTTTTTTATTTTATCCCATCGCTCCACACCGGGGTTGAGTAATTTTTAAACTACCCTACATTCATTTGAAAAACAGTCAAACTGATTTTCTTAAAGCAATACATCGAAGACCTCCGCAAGATTATTGGTAAGATTCTTAAAAAATAAAAACAACAACAAAAAAATTTAATTTTTCCTATCTAATTGTATGTATAGATGTCCTGCGAATTGTAAAAGAAAAAAGTCATTGCCTGCGACGCCATCTTTTACATGTTACGTAAATAAATTGGCAACGCTTCGGGTACCTATTTATTATTTGTTCTCTATGTAAAAAGAATGGTGTGAGAATGCGCACCGTGATTTTCCAAAACGAACACCCATAAAAAAGGCATGATCATAACCTTCAGGCGCCCTTGCGTCAGGAAATGGGTCATGCAATATGTACATCAAAATTATAGCAGCGCATGCATATATATTACGGATATCCTGAGAAAAGGATAATTCATAGTACTTAAAACTTGAATTGTGAGAACATACATTTTTGCACTTCGTCATAAAAGTTGTTCTAGTAAAATTACTTACTTTTTTATTTAACATTGAATGGCGATTCACATAAATATTCATGGCATTTGCTTCAAATTGAAACATCCTTTCTAATTTTATTCATTCATTAAAGTGATTTGTAAATTTGATTTGTACCAATTTTTTTTTTAATAATTGCAGAGGAGAAAATGTCGCTGAATCCAAACAACTATAAACTGTCTGATAGGACTGGGAAACTTACGGCCTACGGTAAGTAACAAGTTAATCAACATTTTTCAGCCATTTTTGTACACGTTTAATGAAATCAGTTTGAAATATTTCTATTTATCACTTCAATTTTACAGCATATACGAGTATGTATATTTATTTGAATTTTGGAGCATCAACATTTTATTCAATTTCACATAGGAAGGTATCTACTCCATAAAATTAAGATTACAATAGATCGCACACTTGTATGTGGTAACTGCGCAGGATTTTATTTAAAAATGGCGTCGATTTAGTAGGAACTTCCTTGCAGGCCTCTTGTTTATTCACCATTTTAATTTGGCTTCAATCAGATTTTCATATCATCCGTGGAAAAGTAAACAAACTTAAAAATCGTGTGTAAAAAATCCATAACTTTTCATGGCGTAATGGTCTCTTCAAGTATGTGGACATAGATTTGTATCTCAAATGCAAGCCTGTGTTGATTCAATGACGTCAGATGGAGACGCCATGTTTCTTTTCATTTTCGTGACGTAGAAACTGAATTTTGGTACCTACATGAACCAGTCGAAAGAGGAGAATAATTTTGCATATACTCCAAGTGGCAGTCTTGGGGGAAATGATGGTGGTACATGGTTCTCCTTTTGCGATGGATGTCATAACGTTGGTGCTCTATTTACTCGATGGATATTTACTAAAGTTACTACACACAGCGATGCTACACTAAATAATCGATTAAAAGAAAAGCAAGCAGTTGAGAAAAGTGAACACCGGATGGCGGGCGGCAACGCAAAGTAATGGGGGGTAATTTTTGCCACCATTTTGAAAAGGTCTTGAGATTGATAAATACTTTCACCTAACCAACGCATATAATGAAAACATATTTTTTTAAAGCCTGGGTACAAAAAATAAACTCATACTAGTAACCAAAAAGAACCTAATTCTGACAGTTTAAAGGAAAACTCTTGGTAGGTACTTAGGTATATATCTACATTTGTACAGTATAGAAATGGTGATACAAAATTGAATAATTTTGATTTATTTATGATTGAAATGAATTTTCAGTTATAACAAAAATGCAATACAAATGGATTCACTGAGCTATTTTAATTGCTTATGTAACGCTCTCCACTGTGAAGGCTGTGAGACACTGCAGCCTTATATCCTTTGCTGGCAGGTTTCTGAAAATCACTTTGTACTCCAGTTTCTGGGTGCAGATGATTTAGGTACTCAAGTGGGTCATAGTCAATTGGCTTTTCCGTCTGCATACTTGGAAATGCGATTTCTGAAATTTGAACTCTTATTAAAATTGAATTTCATTGGATTTGATACAAATATACATAGGTATACCTACAACGAATGGATGATAATTTTCCTAAGTGGCGCATCCACGGGGGTGTTTCGGGATCGGACCCCTCTACGAGAATTTTCAACCATTTTTTCAAACTTTTGATGCCTTTGTAAGAATTCTTGAAGGATTTCGTCGTCAGTCAATTTGATGGGAGTTTGAATAGATATAAAAGCAAAACCATTCAGACGCTCCTGTCCCATCGAATTTCATAGGTAATCTTAAGGACGAAAAAAATCTTTCTAGAGTCTCTGTTGTTTCGGGTACCACACGTACACAGTCGTAAAATCTTGCTTACATATTTAAATTGTTTTTCATTGAATACCAGGAATAGGTAGGTATACCGTAAGTTTAGAGTATCAATATAAACTCATTCTGAATGTAAAAATTATGATACAAAGTTACTTTCTCATGAAGCATCGATCGCATTTCAAGTTTTCATATTCAGTGTCGTAGCTAGGGTCATGAGCGCATCTGGCATGAATTGTCTTGTTCCCCAAAGACCTATTTTCTAGGAAGAGAAACAACAAAATAACTTTGAAAAATATATTCTTCTCCATTTAATGGCGGTGAGACTATTATCAGGATTGCAGGGATCATAACCCTCCCACTTAACTGCATCCCTACTGGTCCGCCGGTTCGACCTCAGAAAAACACGACAGGCCTCCCGATTTTGAATCACTTCGTCACTGAGGCCAAATTAATGCTGATGTAGCTGCATTTGTGTGATCCAGGAGTTTTTAGGACTGCCTCTCTTTCGCGTTTGTATGGAAACGTTGATTGATATTGCCGAGAGCAAGATTGAAGAAGTCACATGACAAAGCATCCTCTTCTTGGAATAATTCGAAAAAGCTGTTTCCAAACTGCACATTACACCGCGTGTTTTCAAGTGTCATGCTTTATTGACAGGGCATGGGTTTTCTTCTTGCCCTATTATTCTCTCTACATGATGCCCATTTAGCAGCTTAAACAAATCCACTATTATCTGCGCTTCGGTGACTAAGCTTCCTTCGCTGTTTCGTAGAGCCTGCGTTCCGGTTTTAAAGCCAGCAGTGAGTTGCTTCGTTTTCTTGTAAAATCTCCTGATGTTGTTTCGATCGTGAGGCTCTTCGATTTCTTTGAGCTTCCGTCTCTGCTCTTGTTTTGCGATGCACCGTTTTTAAATGCGCATTTCCTGTCACCCAATCGCGTACATTATCAAACCACGGGTTTTTTCTCTGTGGTGGCTAGTAATCTACGGTAGTTCCGGCTACGTTCTTGATGATGTTGCCATATAGGATACACATATTGTTGACGCATGTGTGCCACAGAAAAGAATCTCTCTCTTAGTCGCGATAAAATTTTATATATTATATTAAAAAAACTACAAATCACCTACTCAAATTAACTTAATTAAGCAACTTAACTAATACTAACTATAATGAGGGTTCTGAGCACTCGTTGCCTTAGCCAAAAAGTGGTCAAAAACCCAATTACTTTCCGAGCGCCTGGCAGTCGTGCCCGTGCGAACGCGTCGTCGGCCGGCGGCAATCACCTTCCGGAAGCACCACCACAAGCTGGCGAGCCGGCCTCTCCCAGGAACGCCCAACCTAAATTAAACCTAATTTAGAATCTAAGAGTTAGCTACCTGCAGTAACGCACCGTCCTGGGAGGGCAAATTTCTTCTCCGTATTGTGTTTAGTTAGAAATCCAACTCGTGTATTTCAATATTTTTCAATTTTATCCCTTTTTTTACCACCTTAATCCATCCAGAGGGGCGAAGTTTATCCAAGTCTAGTATCTTTGATATTAAAATTCTTTTATAGTCTCGTACATATATTTATACCCTATTCTAAGGGTATATTAATTCTGACGCATAGTTTATAACATACCTACCTTTATATTGCCCGTAGACCCCTAAAAGTTACTATATTTATGATCAGCATCGATAATAATGTCGATCTAGTCTGTCGGCAAAAATTAGGCCTTTAAGCTGGGCCTAGAGAGCTGAAATTTTAACCATATACTCTCTAGGATCCCGAAATAATCAAGTTTACGAATTTGAAATCCACGCACAGGCACAGGCACGCCCACAAACTCAAAAAAACAAAATTTTGGAAAAAATCGAATTTTGAGATAGGAGCTGAATTTTTTTATATATGATCTATAACTCCTAAAACTGCTCGGGAGATACAATTTTCAAAATCCGCTCTCTGACACGCCCACAATTAAATAAAACAATTTTTTGAAAAACCAAAATTTGAGCTAGGGAGCTGAAATTTATAATATATACTCTCTAGGTGCCCTTGAAGCTCATGTGTAAATATTTTCAAAATCCGCCTACTGACACGCCCACAATTAAAAAAAAAAACTTTTTTCGAAAATCTAAAGTTTGAGCTAGAGACCTGAAATTTATAATATATACTCTCTAGGGGCCCTTTATGCTCATGTGTTAATTGTTTTTAAATCCGCTTACTGACACGCCCACAATAAAATAAAATAATTTTATTGAAAAACCAAAGTTTGAGCTAGGGAGCGTTTTTTTTTTCACAAAAGCTTCGTTTTTTTGATAAAAACCTTTAAATGTTATATAACAAAATAATAATAACTACCATACTTAGACTTTTGTCACGCCCACTCATGAGGATAGGAATAAGAATAGGGTATCCAACAGTTCGCCCAAGCGGACTGTAGCCCGTCCCTATGTTTTTTGAATGGATACAGCAACAAACCAATCTTATCGTAGCGGTCTTGTACACTTATCCAAATTCACGTATACATAACAGATGATTGTTACGTTAAAAAGGCATTCGTTAAGTCGCAAATACAAATGTTAATCGACAATGTCGAGCTTTCAAATTGCTTTACTGGTTGACATGTCTGGTATTTTTAAAAGAAACACCCTTCAAATAATTTATGACAGTCTACAGCAGATTTTCAAACAAAACAAATTTTGACATATTGTTCAAAAAAGATTTTAAATAATTGGAATTGTTGAATGAACGATCTTGTGACTGTACCACTTGAGGTGTGGGACGATGGGGCTGGAGTTACAGCGCTGTTTCACGGTTCGCCACAAGCAATCATCAGACGCCTTTTTCTGTGGTGCTGGGTTATATTCCAATCATTGTTGTCGAAAAACCTGATTCTGACTGATTTTAATAACCATCTTCCCTTTCTGTTTATACAAATTTCTTATTACTAAATCATACTTATACCACGTATTAAATGTCCAAATAATAATATGTGAATTCCTCCATTGGGACTATAACTTAGACCAGCGTCTTCCCAGGCAAACACACTACTCCCTTCGCCATTAGAGTCACAAGTTTTAGCTCAGTCTGAAAAGTGGTTTGATTGTTTTTCAATTTATTAATAAACATTTAAATAATTTGTTTAAAATTTAAATTCTATTCCCAGTATATTATAGTTATATTGAAACTGCCATCTAAGTATTTAAATCATTTATTAAAGTCGAATACATTAAATCAATGGGTCCCGCCGGAAGTTCTTACCATCCACAAATATCGTGTACCCATATTTATGGGTGAATATTGATGGAGTGTAGTAAAAAGCAATTTATCTATCAGAAAAAGCGATAACTCTGTACTGGCGCCAGAAATTCTTTCAGGACAGTGTTTGCTCCGTGAAATTCATATTGCCTTGCTTTTAATTTAATCAAATTAAATTTTTCACAGTAGTTAATCTAAAATTCAAATTTCTTTTGTGGGCGGCCAGAGTCACTTCATATGAGAAGCTCGAATAAGTAATGCCTATTCTGTGATCAAGTATTTGTCAACATATTATTTTCCACAAACAATACAGAATAATTAACAAACAATGCTTTATTTTTAATATTCCCATATTCTAACATCATTTTTCTGTGTATAAGCACCCGAGCCGATGATACATTTATTCGAAATCATATAGTCATAATTACTTCTGAAAATTGTTCCAGTAACAGCAAAATAGTTTGTTAACAAAGAAACTGGCATGGCATTGTTTCGAGTGAATGACATCTCAGTTTCCTTTTGTGAATTATAGCATGAGGATATAAAATTGCTTATCTACCTACATATGTATATGCTCAATTCGCAACACCCTCTATGAAAGGCTTTTTTTTTAATATTTAAACACTTATTAAAGTGCTTATCCAGGATAGGATATATATATATATAGGGTGCTTCCTTCTATCGTACAAAAAATCGACATAGGGAAACATAGTGAACTATGAAACAATCGGAATAAATTTTGACAAAAAACAAATTCAAATGGCGTAGTCTGAAGCAATGAGTTTTCGTTATAAGTAACGCTGTACGATACGATGGTTGAATGAAATTTTAATCATCGATGAATATTGTGCTATTCCAGACGAATTCCAAAAGATAAACAGAAATTCAGGAGCAAATTAATCTTTTAACTGTGTAAAGACATTTATATGACGCCTATGTTTTTTCGTTTGGTCTTATTTCGCTTTGACAAAGTGAGATAACTCTGATTCGGTCTTGGCAGAAGTATATGTTTACTTGTCCATGTGCCGCTTCGGGGGTAAAACGGTAATCGTGATTGAAAAGAACTTTTCCTGAAAGACGTTTAATTTCGTTTTTGAGACAGATAACACTTCTTAGTAATGTAATATTTATTATTACTATTTTTTTTTTAAATTCTGGCTCGCCAAGGCGATTTATAAAGATCTTTTGTACCGTATGGGACAGAAAATTAGAAAAGTAGAATTTCCACTTTCCGTGTAAAGCGGACAATTTTACCAGTAGAAGATTTCTTTATGTCCTGGGGCTCATTTGTTCCCTGAAAAAGATCTTCTTTCTAATTAAGGGCTGGATATTCACATAAAATGTGTTTTCTTCAGGACAGAGTCGGCACTCAGGAGAGTCTGCTATTCTCATTTTGTGTAGATGATATCTTAAGCCATGGTGACCAGTAAGGTAACCTACTAAGTTTTTGATATCATGCCTGCTTAGGTTTAGGCATTTGCTGGCATTTTGATTGAAGGGCCGAATGGCTCGTTTGGCCTGTCTTAGATCTGGGATGCTTTCCCAAAGATAGATATATTTTCTATGTTCCCAGCTTTTTATTGCTGTCGTTGCTGCTGATCTAGGAGTGCAACAGAAAGGTTCGGGACCTATGAAAGGTGTTTCTGAACCTTTTCTGGCCAGTTCGTCGGCCTTTTCGTTACCTTCTACCCGGACATGACCCGGAACCCACCATAATTTGGTCTTGTTTCTTAAGGCCCTTTTAGACGATCAGTTATCAGTTCAGTTTTCAGTTCAGTTGTCAGTTCACTTAAAAAAGGCAGTGCGTTTAGACGTCAGTCCAGTGTTCAGTTGAGCTTACATTTTACTTCTGAGCAGTCGAAAGTCAAAAGAAATACATTGCGTAATGGACGATGAAATCCGATAAATTTTAATGAAATCGACCATATTATCACTCCGTTTCGACATATTGAAAAAAACATAGGGACGGGCTACAGTCCGCTTGGGCGAACTGTTGGATACCCTATTTTACCAATTTTATGGTATACCAATAAAATTGTTTTATATAATTGTGGGCGTGTCAGTAGGCGGATTTAAAAACAAAATTACGCATGAGCATAAAGGGCCCCTAGAGAGTGTATATTATAAATTTCAGCTCCCTAGCTTAAACTTTGGATTTTTAAAAAAAAGTTTTTTTTTAAATTGTAGGCGTGTCAGTGGGCGGTTTTTGAAAATATTTACACATGAGCATAAAGGGCCCATAAAAAGTATATATTATAAATTTCAGCTTCCTAGTTCAAACTTTGACTTTTCAATAAAATTGTTTTATTTAATTGTGGGCGTGTCAGTGGGCGGATTTTAAAAATGTTGTCTCCCGATCGTTGTCGGATTTCAAAAATTCGTAAACTTGATTATTTCGGGACCCTAGAAAGTATATGGTTAAAATTTCAGCTCTATAGGCCCAGATTAAAGGCCTAATTTTTGCCGACAGACGGACGGACGGACGGACTTGGCTAGATCGACATTACTATCGATGCTGATCATAAATATAGTAACTTTTAGGGGTCTACGGGCAATATTAAGGTATGTTACAAACTATGCGTCAAAATTAATATACCCTTAGAATAGGGTATAAAAACAGGAACTCTAAATAAAATAACGATTGAACTGACAACTGAACTGAAACGTATTTACACATCAGTTTAACTGATAACTGAACTGACAACTTATAGGAATTAAATCAGTTTCAGTTTCAGTTAAACGCTTCGATTTTTGAATTTAGACATCAGTTTAACTGAAAGCTTAACTGATAGCTCAACTGAAACTGAAACTGAAATGATCGTCTAAATTGGCCTTTATGCCGAGTGTTTGTAGGGTATTGAAGCAGTACATGACTGATTTGGAGTCAATGGTATACGAGCTAAGGGCGTTTATAGCTGCTTGACTCTCCGTGAGTATATGGATGGTTGCACCTTTTATGCCAGATAAATTAATGTGGCTGGCGCATTCTTGAATGGCGTGGAGCTCTGCTTGAAATACGCTGGGACTTTTCCCATGGGTATCGTGAAGCCTTTGTGTGGTCCGTATATTCCCGCTCCTACCCTCGTTTCCATTTTAGAACCATCCGTATACCACTTTATGCCGTTGTGGCTGTTTGGTGGGTTATTGCTAACCCATGCTTCTCTCTTGGGGATCTCCGTGGAGAACCGTTTGTTGAGGCATAGTGTTTTTTGAAAGCCGTCTGTGACCGCGCAGTTCATGTTAAGTTCTGGCAGTTCATCGAGAAGGGTCTTTAGTTCCGGATGATCATTAAGACTTATCTCTTTAATATTATAGTACATTCCCCTGCTGGGACGTGATGAAAATATCACCGCAGCGACTCCCAAGCAGCGCTTGTCGTTAAAGACGACTAATAAAAAAGATAACATCAAGGCAATTTTAACATCCAGGTGAGCCTAGCGACACATTTTACATCTTAGAACTATCCCGCAAATGTGCATGCAAATCCGTGGGTTGACACGACTGGAGATCGCTGGTTTCGTAAGTCGATCAGACAATAATTGCCAGGCTAGAAGAACAGAGCCAAATTAATAAACGTATGTTTGAAAAACTCGACAAGCTCGAAAATCAATTTCGAAGTACACGTGCAATAATATAAATATGACAGACTTATTTAAAATAGTGACATGGAATGCGAACGGCTTTTTACTTTTAAATTCATTTTTATTAATTATTAGCTTATATCAACTTATATACTAGACAAAAATGAGTAAATCTAACTTAAAATTAACAGGATACTTATTCTAGATTATTGATCCTTATGCGGACACCCTAAACTTAACTCTATCTTATAATTATTGCCTTTCGGCCTAAAAACTATTTTACGAACTAATCTTACATATTATGTTTTCATCGAGAAAATTTTTAAGAAAACTCGGCATCTTTATCAAATGGAATGCGAACGGCCTTCTGCATAAGATGGACGAGCTCGAGATATTCATTCATAAATATGAAATTGATATTTGTTTGATTTCGGAAATCCATCTGACGAAAGAAACCAGCACAAACATTCGAGGATACATTGCCTATCACGCATATCACCCTTCGGAAAGGGCGAGAGGCGGGGCATCCTTGTTGATCAAAAATATCATTGAACACTCAATTAGTGCAACAATTGAGCTTGACAAACTTCAATTAAGCACGGTAAGCGTAAAAATTAAACACATAAAATATGATTTTGCAGCTATCTATTGCCCCCCACGTGCAACGATGGAAAAAAGCGATTTTATAAGTATCTTTGACTCACTTGGATGAAATTTCGTCATCGGAGGTGACTTTAACGGAAAACATACCTTCTGGGGCTCGAGATACATTTCAGCAAAAGGTAGAGTTCTTTACGAAGCCGGTATGGAATTGGGGGTTGACTTTCATTCCTCAGGTAAACCGACGTACTGGCCCTCGGATACGGCAAAAACACCAGACCTCATCGATTTCTTCATCACGAAAGGGTTGTCGGGAAACTTTATTGTAGTTGAGGAATACTTCGATCTTTCTTCTGACCATTCACCGGTCATTTTGACAATTAACGGCTGTCTACGAAAAAAAGAAGGTCCGCCCAGACTACCTAACATGAAAACAAACTGGGAATCCTTTAAAAAATACTGTGAAAGTAAAATCTATCTCAAAGTGTCTCTTCGAACACCACACGAACTTAAAGACGAAGTCGATCAATTTGTTGATGTCATACAATGCTCAGCCTGGAAAAATACTCCCCATAAACGGGAAATAACCACAAATTGCGAAATAAAATATCCGTTGGAAATCACTCAATTGTTAAAGAAGAAAAGGAGAGCGCGCAAAAGATGGCAACAATCTCGCGCTCCACAAGATAAAACCATTCTTAACTACTCAAGAGAGAAATTCGAGACTATAAAAATCGTGAAATTTCTACATATCTTGGAAGCCTAACTGCCGATAAAAGTACAAATTACTCGCTCTGAAAAGCCATGAAAGGCATTAAAAAACAAAAAACGCAAGCGCCACCCATCAGGAAAGTCAATGGAGAATGGGCGAAGAGTAACAAGGAAAAAGCCGACATATTTGACGAACAACTGGAATTGAAGAAACATTTAAACCATTTGATGGTCAAGCGTTGCTCGAATTTCCTGTCCTTACCGTGGCACCTGACAATTATATAATAAAAAGTGTATCGCTACCTGAACTACGCTTCGAAATAGAGAAACTAAAATTAAGCAAAGCTCCTGGATACGACTTAATCACAGGACAGATTCTTAAAGAGTTACCTAGGAAAGCTTTAATCAAGTTTGCCTATCTTATAAATGCATCGTTCAGGTTATTGTACGTTCCACGACAATGGAAGGTAGCTGAAGTTATAATGGTTCCAAAGCCCGGTAAACCACTAAATGACAAAAAATCATATATGCCAATATCGCTCTTACCGATAATGTCGAAGGTATTCGAAAAACTTTTATTAAAGCGCCTACATCCGATTATCGAAGAACGTCGATTAATACCTGATCACCAATTCGAATTAAGCACTCTACAATCGACCAGGTTTACAGAATAACCAATGTAATTGAAAAAGCCCTAGAGGAGAAAAAAATATGTTCTAGTGTTTTTCTCGACGTCTCTCAGGCCTTTGATAAAGTATGGCATACAGGCTTGAAGCATAAGCTAAGACAAGCTTTTCCGAAACAGTTATCTGATATCCTTAGTTGGTACTTATCAGACAGACTCTTTCGTGTAAAACACGGAAATGATTACTCAGTATTAAAATAAATCGCGGCAGGAGTTCCCCAAGGAAGCGTTCTTGGACCGATTTTATTTCTAATATACACTAGTGTTATTCCGCAAGAAAAAGGCACAACAGTAGCCACGTGTGCAGACGATACAGCTATATTAGCCGTCAGTAATACCGTTGAATCAGCTACTAATAAACTCCAACGTTCTATTGACAAAATTTGTGATTGGACAAAGACTTGGCGCATTGCTCTCAACGAGGCCAAATCAACGCACGTGAATTATACTTATAGAAATGTAGACAACTTACCCATTTTCATTGATTTGGTACGAATTCCGTACGCAAACGAGGTAAAATATTTGGGAATGACACTCGATGCGAAATTAAAATGGAAACCGCACCTCAAGAAGAAACGCGAAGAGCTCGCCATTCGATGTAAACAAATGCACTGGCTGCTTGGTAGATTTTCCCAACTCAGCATGCAGAACAAGCTGCTTTTATACAAGCAAGTACTAAAACCGGTTTGGACATACGGTATACAACTTTGGGGTTGTACCAAATCCAGTAATATCAAAATTTTACAAACTTTTCAAAACAAAGTGCTAAGAAAAATAGTAAATGCACCATGGTTTATCAGAAACACTGACATCCACAGAGACCTAACTATGGCTACCGTCGCAGATGAAATAAATAAAACATTTTGCCCGCAAACAACAGAACAGACACGCCTTCACGGTCATTGCAATAACACCATGCTACAAATTCGAGACGATACTAACGTAGTGCGCCGATTACAAAGGATAAAACCATTTGAATTAACGCAATAAGATGTAACCGCGTGCTTACGGCGGTATTAGCAGGTGCCTCCACTGGGAAGCTGCCTGCCAAACGCGTATTTTACAGTTTCAATAAAACTACTAGATAGGAATAACCTAGTTGTAGTATGTAGGGTTTCGAAGGGAGGTGGTTTTTGTTTTCTTATCTTAAGTGAGAAAGAGTCGCATGTACGATTTTCCACCTACCCCTATTATTCGTCCGAGCCTAGTTCTGGTTCCAAGTCTCGTGCTTTTAACCAGGATAGGTAACTCTCAGCTTGCTGAGAGTAACGTCAATATTACTATGCCTTGGGTAAGGTTAGGTTAGGTAGACGTGGCTGTCACCTAAAGCCAACACACTTAGATCAATGATAGGTCCATTGTGGTACCACACAGATCTGGGGATTACTCTCACTGCTCGTTGAACCAGTATGAGTTTCTTATGAAGCGCGAAAGACTTCTAGCGCCAGTGTTAGCTAAGTCGCTTGTGTCATTGAACAAGAAGTCCCCTAGATGGAGATTTCTTCTATGGGAGAGCGCAGGACACGTGCAGAGAAGGTGCAGTACAGTCTCCTCCTCCTCCTCGTCCATGCAGCTTCTGCAGAAGTCGTTTGAGCACACACCGAGTCTGGATGCGTGCCTGCCTATTAAGCAGTGTCTGGTGATAACACCTATAGTGGAGCTAATATGCAGTCGGTTTAATGAGATTAGACACTTAGAGCGTCGCAGATCCAGCTTTGGCCAGATCCGCTTAGTCGCTAGACATGTATTGCTACTTGTCCACCTAAGGTTTGTTCTCTCGATTGCGGATAGCTTGAACAAGAGTTTGCAAGTAGCGATTGGTATACCTAGGGAACCTTTATCAGGTAGAAGAGGTAATGTGGTTCCTTTTTTGGCGAGATCGTCTGCCCTACAGTTACCTGGAATGTCCATATGCCCCGGAACCCAACAGAGGTGAATATTGAACTGCTCTGCCGTCTCCGAAAGAGATGAGCGGCAATCTTGGGCTATGATGGAATTTGAAGAGACTGAGTCCAGGGACTTAATCGCGGCCTGACTATCTGAGAAGATACGGATATCCTTTGAGGATATCACATTCGTATTTAGCCACGTCAGTGCTTCTTTTATCGCCAAAATTTCCGCCTGGAACACGCTACAGTAATCAGGAAGACGGAAAGAGAGGCTAAGAGTTAGCTTTTCTGAGAAAACGCCACCACCTACCCCATCGCTAGTTTTTGATCCATCGGTATAGAAGTGGATCGATTTATCCTCCGCAAATGCATCATCATCCCAGAATGATCTGGAAGGAATGGTGATTTGGAAGTTTTTTCCGAATTGCAAACGGGGTATGTTGTAGTCTATGTTTCTGGGTAGAGATTTAAAAGAGTCTAGAATAATGGAGTGGCCAATATTCTTATTGGTCCACTGCGAGGTAGCTTTTAAGCGGACAGCGGAACATGCCGCTGATGGGAGGAGGGTCAATATATGGGATTATATTTCCTGGAAAAGAGGACAAGCTCGGTTTTGTGGTAATTAGCCCATCTCGTTAGCTTGTTAAGAGCGTTTGGCAGGAGTTCCTTTAAGGTGTTGAGGTGTTTTCCAGAGACGGCAATAGCAACATCATCCACATAGGCAATCACTTTGCAGCCCTCCCCTTCCAGGTTTATCAGTAGTTTGGTCACCACCAAGTTCCAGAGAAGGGGAGCAAGAACACCGCCTTGCGGCGTCCCTCGACTGACAGACCTCCTAGCAGATGTTACGCCCAGTTTTGAATAGATAATCCGAATAGTGAGCAGTGGATTGATCAGTTCACCAAGCGAGCTATCCACATTCAGTTATGTCAGTGCATATGCGATTGCAGATGTGTTAACGTTGTTAAGGGCGCCTTCTATGTCAAGGAAAGTCACCATGGTATACTCCTTGTGATGGAGGGAGTATTCGATAGTGCGTACTAAGGAATGAAGAGCATGCGAAGATGGATATCAATCAGTCCATCTAGCGTTTTGAGGAGGAATGAAGATAGACTAATAGGTCTAAGGTCCTTTGGACTGACATGAGAATATTTGCCAGCCTTGGGTATAAAAATCACTTTTACTTCTCTCCAAGCCCGGGGGATATGAACTAGATTAAGACAGCTTTTCATGATCATCTCCAGCACAGGCAGGATGATATCCGCTGACATTTGAAGTTCGGCAGGCATTATGCCGTCTGGTCCTGCGGACTTGAAAGGTTTGAAGCTTTGTAGCGCCCAAGTCAGCTTGGCCCTCGTTATCAGACCGTGAGGGTAAGTTACCTGTTAAGGCTGTTATTGCCGGTAATTTTTTAGCTACCTGTGAAGTGAGTATCAAATAGCAGATTGAGCGATTCCTCGCTAGATGTCGTCCAAGAGCCGTCTGTCTTCTTAAGGCAGCTAGGCATAGTTGGATTTGAAGCAAGGATTTTTCTTAGCCTTGATGCCTCAGAGGATTCTTCTATTTTGACGTTCTTTTGGCTTTCCTTAATTCTTTTTTGTATAATTTGAGGGATTCCTTGTAGGAGTCCCAATGGTTTATAGCTTTTGAGTTTTTAGCAAGATTGAAGAGTCTCCTGCACTCCTTTCTAAGTGGTCCCAGCTCAGGGGTCCACCAGTGAGGCTTCTTTCCCCCCCTAGATTGTACGAGGAGACACGATGCAGACATTGCTTCGTTAAAGGCCAGAGTAAGCTCATCGACTTTATTGTCGAGCTCGTTAGAGTTACAGGGGGGACATACGAGTTCAGAGTTAATACGTTTATGTAGAGTTTCTCTGTATAAAGGCCAGTTGGTTTTCCGAGGATTACGGAAGGAAGGTTGGCATGGAGGATCAACGTTAAGGTTGAATAAAAGATATCGGTGATCGGAGAACGAGTGATCAGCCGATACTTTCCAACCCGTTATCATGTCGTTGATGGTATCGGAGACAAGAGTAATATCAAGGACTTCTTGTCGATTTTTGGTAATGAAGTTGGGTTCATTACCTAGGTTACAGACAATGAGGTTAGTACTTAAAAGATATTCAAAAAGTGACTCACCTCTGTTGTTAATATCTGAGCTGTCCCATACGGTGTGATGAGCGTTAGCATCGCAGCCGATTATGAGTTCAGCTTTCTGCCTCCTTGCTTCTTCGATCAGCCTATCTAGGTTATCACCAGGGAGAGGCCCCACGTGATCGTGGGCGAGATAGGCTGATGCCAACCAAAATGATCTACCTGCAGTCTCCAGTCTTGCCACAGTTATTTCTCGATCGCTGAAATTAGGGAGTAAATAAGCATTAATGTTACTTTTCACTAGTATGCACGATCTGGGTTTACCTTTATCAGTCACATACAGTGGGTAGCATCCGGGAGTCCTGAGTCCTCGAACCTGGTTGTGTACAATCTAGGGTTCTTGTATCAAGACGATGTCTTCTGCGCCTTTGGTTAGACGAAGAATGAGGCGGTCGAAGCCTTAACGGAGTGTTGGAGGTTAATCTGTACTAACTGCAGCATTTTCGCTACAATCAGGCAGAGATACCTCCACCACGGTGTTGTTCAGGCCTTCCAATTCCGATGATGAGCTAAGAAGCTCGTCTTCACTCAGAAGAACCTTGTCCAGAAAATCAGTCTCCATATCTGACAGGACAGGACGTCGGGAGTGGATGTTGATTTTTTGGGTAAAGAGTGTCCATCATCCTCCAGCGAAGGGAAGGAGATCGAAGCACCAGGATCAGAGATCCCAACCAAAGAGTCGGAAGGAGGAGGTGGTAGTTTCCCCGCATCCATTTCATCCTTTTTATAGACTCGCATTTTGATGTCTTCCCATGCGAATCTAATGATGGACTATGGCTTGGGAGTAATATTAAAAACTCTATAAAAAAAACTAAAAAAAAGACAATAATTAATTAAGGGAACATGCACTTGTCGAAATCGTAAAAAGAGGCAAGCCTGAAAATTCGTGGATCACACAAATACAACAACAGCAGCATGGGCTCATTGATGAAGTGATCCGAAACTAGGAGACGAACCGATGTTTATTAAGGTCGAACTGGCGAATCCCCAAGGCGGACTAGTAGTGATGGAGTTAGGTTGGAGAGTTATGATCTGTATAATCCTTATCATAACCTCGTCGTAAAGGAAGAAGAAGCACATTACGTCAAACCCGACAGGCTGGTCAGTATAGGAATGCAGTTTAGCGGAGAGTTGTGATCCCTTTAATACTGATCATAGCCTAACCGCCATTTATACACATTAACAACGAAAGTCACATTTATAGCAAGATTTGAATTAAATAGGTACGTAACTGGCAGTTTATGTATCAGCAACACAGAGACCGTTTGCCCGATCGTTTGTTAAACGATTCATAACAAATTGTCGCAACTATGTACTAATAATAATCTTATATATATAAAAATCAATCCATTTTTGTGTTTGTTGCCGGTGTTTGGACAAACGCGTTAACCGATTACAATGAATTTTTTTTCCATGAAAGGTGACGTCTGTACAAAGGATGTTTGGTATGTGCGATGTCTGTATCTGCATCGGTGTATGAATTGCACATGCATATGTGCGCATGCGTGTAAATTCCGGTGCAGATACAGAGACCGCACATATACAAAACCATCGTGCAGACGTCACGTATTTTGTTATCCGAACGCGCCTATGAAAGAGGGAGACCACACGAAAGTTTCAAGCCTATTGTGGTGTTTGTGCGCACTTTCACTTTCTTGAGATATCGTGTGTTCAATGTTTTATTCAAATAACTCTTATTGAATTTTTTTGAATTTTTTTTGTGAATCGGACATCGGCGCCTGCCAGACAACAAGCACCTACCCTAAGCGGAACAACAAAGTTGTGTGAGCGGCCCAAGCCATGCGGAGAAAAACGCGCAGTCCCTTCCACCGGTTGAGCTCAAATCAGGCAATCTTCGGTATTGGCCTGAGAGTGTTTCTGTGAAGTTTGGTCAAAATCGGTCTTCTTTTTTTAGGCGCAGCAACATAAGTACGCCGGATACCCGCTGTAGACAATAATAAGGAAGTCTACTCGAACATATTGGCCAATACAATTCTCGGGCACGCGCAAAGCCGGGCGGGTGCAGCTAGTGTATTATATAACTCCACTAAAGTAAGTATATATAGAACACCTTTTTGTTGTATTTTACATGCAAATTGGAAATTAAAAGTATATAGGCTTGCAAAGAATCACAGCTAAAGTCAATTGTTCAGTTTGAAAATCATTATTTTTGCTTTAATTATCTGCAAAATATGCAATTTGATGCGAGACGATATTTCATTAGCTATTGCGCAATTATTATCTTCGGATATCGTTGAGTTACGTCAAGAAAAATATTGAATTCTCGAGGGATATCACTTGGATGGTAGTAATTTTCAATATCAAAACCTATACCTATCGATATCGAGAAAGTGAGTGTTTTATGAATCAGGTGTGTAGTAGGTACCCACCGTTTTTTATAATACGAAATATTAAATGATAGAAACACGGACATACAGATCAACGCAGACGGATACGGGATACGAGTTTTTGAACTTCTCTAAAGTCATTATATCATGAATTATACTCAGTCTGACTTCGAAATTTCTGCCGATTGCAATTACAGAAGAAGACGCTAAGATGAACGTTCATATTTACGATATTTTGTTCTTATAAGAAATGTTCGTTATAATCATGTTCCCCGATATTGGCACATGTCGGTATCGCTGCCTCAGGAACCACCTATGTATATTAAGCAGCATCCATTCTTGGCATTTCACCAGTTTTAAGTGTTTTTCTATTCCGCGGAGTTCACCGGTCCTGCTATTTTATTAGGTTGCATTTTGTATTCGAAAAGTTATTGATTTCGCAACTCCAAATTACCTCAAGAAGGCACTGATGCGACTTATAGTTCCTACGGAACTTCACGCATATGTGTCTAACTTTACCTTTGACCGGTAGCATTTTTCCGTCACGAAAATTCCCTTCGAGCGTAAATGGTGCACAATGAACAAAAATAAAGAAACAAAAAACATTCCTCAAAATCACAGTAAAATTAAGTCCCAGTGAGTAAACAGAGTAAGAAACTGTACCAAAAACGGAGCATAATGAAAACACACAAATTAAAAGCGTTTATCTTTTCCAACCCTCGAATTTGACCCGGCCATTTTTTGGAACCATTTAGTTATAAAAATGTTGCGATCATTTTTTCGAGATTCCATCTTTTCGAATAGTCTTAACGAGGTTTTACTGTATAAGAGAAATTCATTAATCTTTTACTTTCTTGGTAAGTAGGTACTTGCCAAAGATAAATAGTCTGGTCAAAACTTGTATACCACTAATTGCTTCTGTTGCAATGCTTACTTTGTTCCATCAATCCCCATCATCAGTCAATAACACTCATACTCGTAAGTGCAGCAAAATTTGTTTAGTTTTAGGGTTTATGTCAACTCAACACAGTCCCGAGCTATTCGAATTTCAAGTTTCTTTGGCGATCAATCCATTATCTGGCAAGAGTCCAAACGTCACTTTTAAGAACCAGTATTAGTAGTAGCAGCAGCAAACTTCTCTCCAAATGTGTTTCTTTCGGGGAAGTCAGCACAAAAGTCCGTTACTTAAACTGAACGTTCAAGTGTAAGTACAAAACAAATAAAAAGACAAACATTTCGAATGTCCAACACATTTACCCTCTCTGTGATAAATTGTCTTTAGTCGACCATATGATGGAACAGATTTCAGGCAAAGGAACCCTCGGTAAGGTAGGAAGTCACCCCAAACTTCTTCAAAAGATTATGGTGTACCCTCTGTGTACTCGTCCTATGTGTGTGCACGCTCAACGAATGGTACAAATATAAACCGTTTAGTCACAGGATATTACATTCGATTACATGTCGGCGGAATTTTATATTTGCCCTGGAATGCTGTGCTGAAGAAGAAGGGTGTTGTTCCTCGTCCTTTGCTGTTTGTGGCATAATACGGGGGTGTCTTTCGTATGACGAGTACTCTTTCAGTCAAGGCACTTAGACGCTCGCGTCAGTGATGGATCAGAGCAGAGTGGATATTAAATACGTTTTTAGTGAACTGGAATTTACGTATGCCAAGAATGCCAGGGTATACTCGAAATTGAAAATGCGCCGCTGATTTATTGAAGTAATTTTTTGAAATTGAATTCAAGGACCACTGCCAACAGCAGTCTTTAAGCAAACTAATGAATTTGTTCTTTTTTTTATAAATTTGTTAACGCTCTTCGCACAATATCGCTTCCGAAAGCTTCATACAATTTGATATACTTCACAGCCGGCTGCGTTTAATTGCCAATGAATCCGAAAGGAAGTCGTGTCCTTTTTTAAATGCTCTCAATTCGACACGAATGTGCGTTGCCAGTTGTTTCTTTTTTATTTATTTATTTTAATTAAATTTAAAGTTTTCGGAAATGATAAGGATGATTTTTACGCCTCTTTGGACAATTAATGGCGGCCTTGTGAAATGAAATGAAAGAAATAAAAACACAATGTGCAGTGTTTCCTGTTCGAATGGTAACCAAACACCATGGCTTCAGTTGTTCACCATGATTTGGCTTGAATGATCATATGCACACAATAAAATACACAACTATTCAATATACCAACGCATAATCCTGCACCAGGCCATAAATTTGAATTACTACAGTTATTTTGCGTATACAGCCGGAATAGTTGCTCTTTCTGAGCCATTAAATGCGACAATTTAATCCCACTGCGGGCAATCCAAATCCTCAATTAGCAATTATTCAAGTAGCTCCATCGCCCACCACTCCACAGAGGGTGGTGGTGTATGGTATTTTCGTGGCACAGGATGAAGTGTAATAAGTGCGGTGCTTACATGACTACATTTTCAAAAGCGGCAGCTTGTAACAGCTGCAGAACATAATCCATGTCGCAGGATCTAGGGTAGACTGGATTGCAGAAACAATATTGCCTTTCTTGTTTATGGGGTAGAACAGAAAGGAGAAAAAAAATGCTCAGAATCCTTGCAAGCCGCACACGAAACAAGTGTAAAAGTTTATCGTGATTTTTAAGAGAGCCAACTCAAGCGTGATCAACAGTAAAAGTAAGGCTTTGCTAAAGGAATTGCCTTATTATAAGCACCTACTGCTGACAACAGTGTAGGTTCATTATCGTCGTTAATTGAGAAAAGTTTTGCAAATTAAAACTTACATTATCCCAGATCGTATAAAAAAATCTAAGAAGTTTCAAGCGTGTGGACGTTGAGATTTTATCGTCTTTGAAAAGTTAAACTTAATAGATTATGATTTTTTTTTAACTCCTGCTAGGATTAAGTGCAATAAAAAATAAGTATTATTTGCCATTTTAATTGCATGGTCGACTGTTAACCTCTTCTAGAAATTGGATGGTTATTTTTAGAATGGTGTCTTGATTGAGCGTGTAAAAAAAACACATCGCAAAGTCTGCTGGACACACAGTCAACCATTTTGACTGCTGGCCTTTTTGCTTCCACAGAAATAATTGAACATATTTTCGCAGTTAAAATCACTTGACCACAGAATGGTTAATTTCAATTAACATAAGCAATGTAATTGTATTTAGGGAGTCATACAACCTCGACTAAGCATATTGGTGTGCTGACTTTTAGCAATTGTGCGTAGTACCATGACTTTAAAATATATCTGCGATTTTTATAAAGCGAAGAAGATTAGAGAGATTAAACCTAGTCAGAGTATGCTCTAAAAGGGCTTAGACCCTTAAACCTGACGGCTGGGAGTCGAAGATCATTTTTACTGGAGCATTATTAACCATTCGGTAGAGCTCAAAGAATAGGCGATTGTATATTTGCCTCTATTCGCCTTCCACAGGGATTAAATATACGATGGAGTATTTTTCTGTTGAAAGAACACAATAATAATGGTGCAGGGAAATAATTTCACGGGCAATAACTTCACATGGGCAATAACTTCACTTTTTTTTGTAAAGTTACTGCCCACTGATGGTGAGCAATAACTTCACCGTAAATTTAGTGAAGTTATTTCCCACCTATAATTTGAGAATTTGTCTATTATAACTAAAGACCCTTGCACCCACTCCAAATCAAACAGTGACCCCAAGCAGGGGGGTGGCAGGGGGGTGGCATGCCCCCCATATGCATTGCACTGTTTATGGGATTAGTTGCGAAATCGCAAGTAGATTCCATAAACAGTTCAATACCTATGGGGGGCATGCTGCCCCCTGCAACCCCCCTGCTTGGGGTCACTGTTTGATTTGGAGTAGGTGCGAGGTACGGTTCTTGAATTATCATAAAATGTTAAGAAAATTTATTGTTGCAGGGAAGTAACTTCACGGGCAATAACTTCACCTTGAGTGGGCAATAATTTCACTTTTTTTTTGTGAACTTATTGCCCACCATAGGTGAGCAATATCTTAACTTTTTTGTGGGAAATAAATTCTCTTAACATTTTATGATAATTCAAGAACCGTACCTCGCACCTACTACAAATCAAACAGTGACCCCAAGCAGGAGGTTGCAGGGGGGCACCATGCCCCCCATAGGTATTGAACTTTTTATGGAATCTACTTGCGGTTTCGCAACTAATCCCACAAACAGTGCAATGCATATGGGGGGCATGCTGCCCCCCTGCAACCCCCCTGCTTGGGGTCACTGTTTGATTTGAAGTTATTCCCCGTGAAGTTATTTCCCTGCACCGAATTTATTTTCCACAAAAAAGTGTAGTTATTGCTCACCATCAGTGGGCAATAACTTCACAAAGTTATTGCCCACTCGAGGTGAAGTTATTGCCCATGTGAAGTTATTGCCGTGAAGTTATTTCCCTGCACCAATAATAGTTCCTCTTTTTTGATTGTCATCAAACACTCGGTACCATAAAGAAAAACTGCCAGGATTAGGGTTCGTTAGAGCATACATTTAGTTCTCCAAGTCAGGAGTTTTGAACCCATTTGTTTTGCTAAGACCCAAAGAGCAGCATCTCCTTGCCAGAATCCGGTGCAAGCTTGAAATAACTCGGAAGAGCTGCTTCCAAGTTGCATACTACAACGTGTGTTTTCAAGTGTCACGCGACGCAGCTGGACAAGTTTTGCCGGAATCCCGTATTTGGACATACCCAGAGCCCTGGACGATGAGTGCTGTCATTTGCAGCCCTAAAGTTGATGAAAATATGGTGAGTCTCGACTTGGAATTCGTTGGTCTTTTCCAGGATTTATCTCAGTGCCTTTTGTCGATCTGCTGGGCCAGAAGCCACACTGGTATGATAGATAGATAGATAGATAGATTCTTTATTTTTTCATCATAAAGTTTACAAATTGGTATACTTAAGAATAAGGACATGGCAATACTGCCGTCTGCCTGATGGTATGTAATGTACCGATTATTGTGTTAAAGAAGGGCTTGAGATGTTCACACAGTACATTGTACAGGATCTTATATACAACATTAGCAAGTATGGTATCGCCTTTCTTGCAGATAGGGCATATGGAGTTCAGTCATCAGTCGCAAGCTTTCTTCCATCCAAATATCACCTCCCTACTTTTGAAGAACTCCGTGGTTGAGCCTTCAGAGCCAGCGGTTTTGTTCTTCTTATTTGTAATAGTCAACCTCTTCTATACTAGGCGATCTGGTGAAATCGGTTCGTGATTGACAGAGCGTGATGCCCATCTAGCAGCTGTTTTAAATGCACCTTAAACACATCCTGGCTCGATAAAACAAGAAAATTGTCAGAGTCGAAAATTGGCCCGGAGCGTGTGCACGTCTTAAATGTTGAATCCGCGCAACGATTAGAATGTGGTCGATTTGGTTTTCGGTTCGACCATCTGGACAAGGCCAGGTTGCTGTAGAGCCCTAGTCTAGAACCTAGTTTGCACATGTAAGTACTCGTAGCTTTGATTCGGATGACATCCAGGAGGATGAAGTCTTTGACTTTTGTCCTAAACCGATTTTGCCACAATGTATCCGCACCCTTATTATGTATATGCAATTTTTATGCCAGCTATAACAAATGTGGCAATTTTTCGTGTTCATTATGCCTATACCTCATCTCATCCATCGTATCACTTTCAACACTTTTAATAATCAAAACAATTCGCAATCAGTCCAAATCTCTTAGTTATAACCGATTACAACATGTCGCACTCCCTGTAGCTACTGTGAATGCATCCCGGATGCATCCCGGATGTTTCTACGATGCCTCTTTATAGTCGATCGTTTAATTAACGAAAACTCTACTGACTTCCAGAAGATTCGAATCAGGCATTTTTTCAGTGTTCGGATATTTCCCAATGCCAGATCCTCCCAAACTGTACGGAATATTTCTTAAAATAAGCTGGTTTCCGTCAAATGGCGCTAGCGGGTTCTCCTAATAGAATATATTTATTCTTACACATTTTGTATGTCCATGAGGGGAAAACAAAGTAGGTAGGCTTAAAACAATCCACTAGAAGGGCGCTGTTCCTGGTAGAGATACGTTGAAATACTTTTTTCCAATGCTAATGTAAAGCATTAAAATATCGAACCGGCGAACCCCACAGGCGGACCACAGTGAAGTGGGAGGGTTATTATACCATTAGTTCTGATCATAGCCTCATCATCAATTATATCTTCTTTTTTTCTTATACGTTTTGTGCTTATGTTCTTCAATTCATTATTAATATTTATAAATATTTATTACCCTTACATAAATGTACAGTACAAAGGTTTGGCTTACGGCTGACGCATGTTTGAAGTATTGATTAATTTTTTGGCAATCAAACGTTGACTGTTTGATGGAGAGAATTTGGTTCGATTGACACAGATGGTATGTCGGAGGAGAGCCTTTGTTGAGCAGTTAGGGGTGTGTGCGCCTTGAGTGTCCGATTCTATGTCTTAATAAGCATTAATTCATTTGAGACGTTGTTTAGAAGGTGTTAGATAAACAGCTGCAGTTAGTGTTTAGTTCAAGGACGAGTAATGATGAATATCTTGGTTGCATTCTGCTACATATTTTTGTTAACATTGTGCCTAGTTTGCCAATTTAATAAACTTCTTGTCGGGTTGGTGGCTCGTTGTTGCGGTGTTGTGATCGATGGAGATAGATTTGGCTATTTAAATTTATTTTTCCCACCTACTGTGTGAACGTCTTACAGTCGTTCTTCACTAATCGGCACTTACCATACGATACCAAATGTTCCTAACTAAGGCAAATACTGGAAAAGGCAAATGAATTTCAAGTCAAGACCCACAGCCATCGACTTTAAAGCCACATATAAAAGCATTCATCGTAAGGAGCTCTACGTGGCTATGGCCGTATTTGGGATCCCGGCAAAACTGATCCAGTTGTGTCGCGTGTCACTTGACAACACGCGGTGCAATGTGCAGTGTGGAAGCAGCTCTTCCGAATTATTCCAAACTTGTACCGGATTTTTGCAAGGTGATGCGCTATCATGTGACTTCTTCAATCTTGATCTGACTAAAAATAGTGCAAAGGGCAGGTGTCAACACGGGAGGCGCTATCCAGCTACTGGGATATGCGTTCACGGCTATTGAAGAACAGGCGAAATTGGTTGGTATTGAAGTAAATGAGGACAAGACCAGGTACATGCTATCAACAAACAAACAAACAAACATCTGTCTAGTGTATTGGACAAAGCATCACTGTTGATAGCAATAACTAAGAGGTAGTTAAAGAGTTCATCTACCTACGAGTAAACATCAACTCCACGAATGACACCTTAGTTGAGATCCGGCATAGAAATACCTTAGGAAACGGCTGGTACTTCTGTTTAGCGAAACAAATTTGTTCAAAACTCCTCACTCGAAGGACAAAATACATGCTCCATCGAACCTTAATCCTACCAGTCCTGCTTTATGGTGCCGAGTGCTGAACGATAAGTAGAAAAGGAGAGCTTATATTGGTTTCTTTTGAAAGAAAAATACTCCGATGGATATGGAGGAGAAGATACAACCGCGAACGCATTGAGCTTTACCAGGATGTGGATTTAGTCCAAAAATCTAAATCACGTCGACTACATTAAGCGAATGGAAAATAATGCTCCAGCCAAGCGGATCTTTGACTCCCAGCCCCCTGGTTCGACAAGGCAAGGAAGACCGATCCTCTGCTTTAAAGACCAAGCCATGGCTAATGCCAGTGCGCTTGGTATGGAGAAGTGGAAGCAGAGTGTCCGGGATCGCAGAGGATAGAATGCAGCAGTGTGTCAGGTAGAGACTCTTCACGGGTTGGGGGGACCGTTGAGTAACATAGTATTTAAATTCATTTGTAAAATCTTTGACTACTCACGTTCCGTATTTGCCTGTCATGTTGATCGTATATAGATAATATCCGAAAAACAACAAATTGTATGGAAAAAGATCTCCAGCAAGAATGGCACCGCCTTCCGGAATATATTGGAGTGGTTATTCCTCACTGTTTAGGGTTGCGGAAATATCACATTTGTTCCAATGTAGATATAGAAATGTAAATATAAAAGTGTATGCAAATTTTACACTTTTATATATTTTTTTTTTTTTGACTTTAATACACTTCTAAGCATCAATAAAATATAGGTATTCGAAGAGCTGGTTAACGATTTAATTACCTCATTTTACCAAAGAAAATGTATACATAGTTTGGTTAAACGTGAGCTGATAATTACAATAATCAACGTCTGGCAGCAGTATGCTTGTGCGTATGGGCGAGGCCGAGCCCCAAAGGTGTAACAAATTGAAGAGCTGACGTCATTTTACCAAAGCTAATTTTTTTAATAAACCTAGTTTACGTTCATGTCATATTGAACAACTGGCAGACATTTTAGTAGTTTCTAAAAAGGTGCCAGACGGCCTGAAACCTGCATAAAATTGGGGGTCGTTGACGTCATAATGCCAAGGCTAATTTTTTTTAATCGTTTCTTGATACCTGTCTAAGTAATTATTAAAAATTACCAGACACAAATATCGGGTGTAACACCTTTGGCAGGCGCAAGCAAAGGTTGAATGCCGTCTATTAAAGCCATGTGTTAAAAATGTCTCTTACTGTAATTTTTCATCAAAAATATTAATGACTGTGGTACCTATAGGAAATTATTAAATTTCGAATATACAACTATATATGCAATATTTTCGTAGATCAAGCACCAAGAACCGGGGATATTTTAGAAAGTGATACCAAATCAGTTATTTTTTCTTATATACATCTCAATCACTTTTCCTCAATAATTTGGTCACAAAACTGAGTCTGTGGGAGATAATAAACAGAATTACTGCTAAATACATAGACAGGCAGGGAACAAGTGAATCTACAGAAGCTACTGTTTATATGAGAGTATTTCGTGGAAAAAAAGATAGTCTAAGAGCCCACAGTAAATTTTGTAAGTGAGAGGCACCCGTTTGAACCCAACGTAAGTATGTATGTTGTCCTGATACCCTGATGTCCCGAACTCTTATATGCCCGTCTGACATCACCAAACGGCAGCTAAGTGACGTGTGTCAAAAATTCGAATAATTTACAAAAAAAAATAATTGATGCAACAACTTGAATCTACTTGTTAATAAGAGAGTACAATCCCCTCAGCAGAAATATCTTTATACAAAACGTTTTAGTTGTAGCCAAGACCCTGCCAATTTTTCTGGAACGAAGAATATTACAATGTAAATACAAATATGAAAGTCCAAGACGTTTTTTATGTCGAATGCCTTCCCAAATGAGGTCAAAGTATTGACAAAATGCCGATTTAGAATAAAAGGTGCAACCGCATACCTTTTTGTTTAGAATTTAGAGCTCAACTCTCTGATTACAAATATATAAGTCCAAGACGTTTAACCTGCCTGCAAGCGCTTCCCAGACGCAGTCAAAGTTCGAAGTTCGCCACGATACTCGATCTATTTATAACAAAAACACAGAACTTGAATTGAAATAATTGATACAAGCAAATGAAATCTGTCTAAGACATTGAATATAAAACTATGAACAGAACAACATATATTATTACGCCAAGACTTTTTCCTTGGCTCCAAGACTTTCTCAGACGCAGCCAAAAGTCGATAATTACTCATGCTCAGCTAGTTAAGTATTAAACAATACTTTATACTTTTTTCACAACTATTCCTTCCCTCTCACTTTTTGCCTCAATTTATGGGCCACATTCATTACAAGTATAGGGTGTTTTTTATAGAGGCACACAACTTTTTTTTTAAATAAAACACAACAAATTTAGTGGTATGACCAAATTTTGGCTTTATTAGCACAAATGTCATGGCATTTAATGTTTAAAAATAATTTCTGGTATATGGCCTCCGCGACTGCGCCTTATAACCGCCATTCTGTCGGTCCAATTTTGCACCACTTTTTCGAGCACACCAGGTCTTATTTCGTCCATAGTGCATCAAAAGTTGGCTTCTAAGTGATCAATCGTTGCTGTTTCATCAGCAGCATAGACCAGAGATTTGACCTACCCACACAAAAAGTAGTTCAAAGGTGTCAAATCACACGAACGAGGTGGCCAACTCACAGGTCCATTTCTTGAGATGATTCGATCACCAAACATTTGGCTCAACAAAGTCATGTGTGGAAGAAGTGCTCTATAAGTTTGGCGAACAGAGTGCGAATTTGGGAAATAAATGTCGACGATTAGTAAACGTTCTTCCGATGTAAGTCCTTCCATGGTGATTTGCCAAAATATACTAAACAAAAAAGTCAAACACACTTTATTAGTACGACAGCTAGTTTGACAGCATCCCTATCAGAAGTTTTAAACCTCTACAAAAAAAACCCTATATAAGTATACCCCAAAGTAGTCGGTTGGATAATTTTTTCTTAACACAAAGACCATATTCCTGTCGCATATTCAAGCTGTTTAAAATCGATGAAAATATCAGGCATTTTCAACAATTTATTAATTTTGCTTACTCAGTTCCCTGAATACAAAACATCAATTTTTGATGGTAAATTTTCAAAATAAATATGTGTTTCTAATTTCCATAATAAATAAATTGAATATTCCAATATTTAACATCTTTCTCCGTTGTTAATATTTTCAGACCTGCTGCCAACAACAGTCAATGCACTTCCGGAGACACGAGAATTTCTTCTTAAGGTCATCGATGTTCTTCTCGATTATGTGAAGAGCACCAATGATCGAAATGAGAAAATTCTCGACTTCCACCATCCAGAGGATATGAAACGTCTTCTCGATTTGGAGATTCCCGATCGTGCAGTTAACCTACAGCAGCTAATCGAAGACTGCGCAACCACACTGAAGTATCAAGTCAAGACGGGTAAGTTCTCCCTTTTGTACATTTAAATATTCCAAAACTTGTCAGCAAATATCGCAAGGTAATTAGTCCTTAATTAGCATCCATTCATACGGACACTCACATACTCGAACAGAGAAAGCCTCTCGTGCTCCGTGTTCATCTAATCAATCAATCAAAATGTGCTTCACCGCAAACGATGTTTATTGAAATAATCAATTGAAACTCATTCTCACTCCTTGCGAACGCTTAATTTCCGCCACCACTTCCAGACCACCACAATATCATATATCCTCCTCGACGATAACGTCAACGTATCCTGGGTGACACTGGTAGTGGCATCCGTTTACAAAGGGGATTGCGGATTTGCCCACCCGAAAATGCTCCCAGAGGAAGCGGCGTTGATAACGCTATTGTGGTCACGTGCGATATTAGATTAAAAGTAAGAGAAGAGCCCTTAATTTCCGAGGCGCATCGTAACTCCAAAGTTTGCGGTAGAGAAACTTCGACAATATGCTTGAGTATTTTTGTTTGCCGCTATTGAATAGCAAGTTTATGAGTGGCGGGGGAGATTGTGGAACACACGCCGCACGTTTTGATTGATGGCTTGACTTTTTAGATTTTTATTTTTGTACATACCTACACAAAGTTTGTGCCTCTGGCACGCATTGATTCATCACCCCTTTTATGCGGAGGACTGTATCATAGCAAGGTCCCTTGCAAAATCAAAGCAGACAACGATGACGATGTGTAACTTTTGTCGATAGCGAATCATAAATAGGATTACCGCCTGCAAATGAAAGGTGAAAAGGATCAGATTATTTGTTATTATTCTGTATTCAATGGGCCATAAAATGGTGTCGTTAACGTAGTTATCTCCTTGGATGCACATTTTGTTCAAGGAATTTCAATTCGATCTTAACCCTAATTCCAACCACAAAGAAGATAAGCGTGTTTTAAGGACACTCTGGGTCTCCTGCTGTTGTTTTTTGAATAATGGGATTGGGGAATGCAGGCATTGTTTGTGACCTGGTAAACAATATCGGCCTGACTAAACAGAGTTGCGATAAAAATTACGTTGCTGTTGAAATAGTTGATTTTGTATGCAGAGATTTTTTCCTGCCACCCTCATCTGCATCTAAATTAGCATTTTGTTGTGAAAGCATATAAATATTGCAGATGCCAACCAGTGGGTGGCTTCCACTTGATTTCTATCACAATGGCACTACAGTAGCCAGGTGTCACATGTGCAGATAGTGTTCATTTCGCAAAAACACAAAATTTAAATCATGTACTCGTATGTTTTATCAGGTGCTTCATTTTATGCAAGCTCAGCTTCTGTTTTTGTAGCTTAATATTTATTTTCGTGTTGCGCCATAAATTGTATTGGCAACATTGCAGTGCCAGGTAAATTACGGTTTTCACCGTACCTGCATTTTGAGTTATTGGCCAACTTTTCTTTTCCGAAGGAAGATATTTACCCAATAAGCCGTATTCACAAAGAAAAGGATATGCTTATACTTGCAAAATATGAAGTAAATCCTTCTGTTTGTATTCATAATAATTTCGAGCAGAACCTTATACTTTCCGAGTAAAAACATATCCTTTTATTCACATAAAAGTAAATGGGTACCTATGCATAAACTTGACCTTTTACTTCAAATAAAAAGCAAATCCTTCAAAAAGTCTGAGTTAGATGAGTAGCAGACTCATCTCGATAGTAAACGGTGGTGTTATCCGATTTTCAGCGCCATGGCAGAGGTGGTGCATGTGAGGGATGCTAAATATTATAAGCCCCGCTTATCTACACTTGTGCGTGAAAGATTTATACCGTTTTGAAGAGAGAAATTTATAGTGGCTCGCGGACAGATTTTTAGGTACGAATGAAGAAACTCGTGGAGGTGCCTTGTCAACTGCCCATAGAATGAAGGTGTGTTTGCGATATCTCAGTGATCCTGGATATCATAAAGGCAAAGGAGGTTTAAGTTTCCGACATCTATTGGTGTAATCGATTGGAGTAGGAATACTGAAACCAAAACTCTATGGAGATGAGTACATTAATCGAAAAGGTAAAGCTACTCTGAATGTTCAAGCCACTTGTGATGCCAAAGAAATTTTTACTAGTGTTGACGTTAGTTGGCCTGGATCCGTACCTACATGACTCGACAATATGGGAAAATGCACAAGTGTGTCTGAAATTAAGAAATCAAAACAATGTTGTGCTCATTGGTGACAGCGGATATGGGATAGAACCATGCCTAGTGACTCCATATGAAAATCCTACTTCTGGTGCGGAAGAAAAATATAATAAGCTTTTGAAAAAAGAAAGAATAATTATTGAACGAAGTTTTTTACAAGTGAAACGCAGGTTTCCTATCATACAGTACGTTTGTCGTTTGAAATTGGTAAATGTACCTAAAATAATAATTGCCTGTGTCGTTCTCCATAATATCGCTAAAAATTTAAGCGATCCTAATTTCGAACCTGTTGAAGAGGCACTAGAAGAAAATCATACAGATGCAAATCATCATTTCGATAACAACAACAGTAATGAACTACGTTTTCGCCTTCAAGGACAAGAAATCCAAAGAAACTTGAGTACATATTATATTAAACAATATTAATGATATGTAGTTTACTTCAAGTGGAAATTTAAGATGTCTTTTTAAACCAAAAATACATCTAAGAAATAATAAATTTAACATTTTTTTTAAATTTAATCCAATTTTGTTTTGATTACAATTTGAAGTACGATTGTTCCCCATCGCTAACAGTTGATGGTGTAGCTTTCTTTATCATTTCCAACCTCTCTTCAGTGCTCTAGTTTCATCTGTTTCATACTTGTCTGTTGCTAATTTCTTTTTTGGTGGTAACAAATTTTGTGGTGGTTCAGAGACACCACCACATGCTTCCTCACGAGATACTTTACTGCTTCTTCGTTCATCAGGTAGTTCACTCCCTCTTTGCTGTATACGAGTAGATTCGCCTTCATGAATTGGTTGGATTACTGTCACCTTCCATAGCCTTTAGTAAACGCTTCTCCCAATCTAACAGTTTGATCGCTTTATTCCCAGTTTTTTTCAAGTCCGTTTTTTTCATCAACCTTGTCTTCATATTGTTGATTTTTTTTTAACAAACCTGTAGCATCAACAGGCCTACCAAACGTTGCTGCGTATTTATTGGTGAGTGCTCCGATTGCTTCATTATTCCTTCTTTTTATTTTTGGCACTTGAGATTTTTCCAATATAACGGGATTATCGGACACACTCTCTGCTATGAACTGAAGTTCGTTACTAGCACTTGTTTCATTTTCACTAAAGGTAAGATTAGACTGTTGGCATTTAATGACCATTTTTGGCAGTTCTCGCTGTCAAAATAGGGTTTTGCTGTGTAATCGGCATATCTCAAATGCCCTAATGACCAAATGACCACAAATGACCATGCTGATTTTGACAGATAAAAATGACAAAATTGCATGCAGTGTAATTGGACAATAAGCACGAATGCCAGTATAATGACCTAATGACCGTATGCAATTTATTGAAATTTGGTTATGGCATTGCTGTCATTTTTGCCATCTGAAAATTGTCATCTTTTCCAAGCGTGCAGTTATTTAATAATTCAATAGGTAATAACATTTTTGCATTATAATAATAATATTTTTGGATAACATTTGCCGTAAATTGATTTAATAATTACATTTTTAATATTCTTTTGTTCAGCGTTAATTAGTGGTTTTCTTGTTATTTTTATGTGCATGGTTTAGTATTTGCTGTGTAATACCTAGGTACGAGGTATTACTTTAATGTTTCCGATTATCTGTTTTATTTATTTTGTTGAAAAATTAAGTTTCGCTTTGAGATGTACAGCATTACCACAACTCACTCTGAAAATATAACAACAAATGCCTTTAATGACCAGCAGGGCAAAAATGACTAAAGTGGTCATTGTGGTCATGTAGTCTAATATACTACCCTGACAGCGCTGAACTTTTGGGCATTTGACAGATAATCTGGTCATTTGGCTGTGGTCATTTGAATGCACAATTGGCATGCAGTTTAATCTTACCTTAACTTCTTCAGAGCTAGAGTAATGCATATTTAGAGCACTAAGGTATACGTCTACTCACTAAATAAAACCTTTTGATGTGATCCGTAAGATAACAGAAGTAGTACTGACCGAAGAGAAGAAAAGGCAGCTGGCACAATAAAAAAATTAAGAGCATCTAGCATGTCATTCAGCGTTCTGACGAGTCTACCTTTTACTTGTGCTTGAAGGATATCCTCGCAAGTACAAGGTAATCATTATGAATATGCAAATAAGGAAATGCTTATACTTCAACCTTTTACTTTAAAGCATTACCTTATACTTCTACCTTATACTTGGGAGGATATCCTTCTTTTTATGAATACGGCAAAATGTGTCCCTCGAGTTTTGACGGAAGACTATTTACACAAATCGTAATTATGATGTTTGTGGGGATTTCATTTGTTTCCTGTTATTAACAGAAATAAAACTGAATTTTTGTCGACTAAGCAAACTTATTTGGCGGCAGTGAGAAGGGAGCTGGAAAAGTTGGAAATCCCATTTAGACTCGAATTAATTTTTTCTTTCGATTTGATGATTTTTTATTATTTCATCGTACTGATTGTTTATCTCTTCGTCAGTCGAGATAGCTCTAATCTCGTCCAATTCTCCTTACCGCTGGTGGGGGGAGAAATAACCAGACTGTGTTGATTCTGTGTTCGAATCCTCTGATACCGTGCAAGGCTCAAGCTTAAAATGCTTACCATTGAGTTGAATAATAGCATCGCTCTAGTTTCATCCAATGTCTTTGTCCTATCATTCCATGCTCGTTGTAGGTTAGCCACATGCTCGTTTAATGGTTCGAGCTGACTATTTGTGTGCCTTTCGTCTCTTTCGATGATATTTAGGGTTGAGTTAAGTACCGTTGTTTGACGCTTAGTTAATTCGGCTTGGTACTTCTGATTTTGTCCCAATCGTTTGATGTCTGCGTTATATTGCTCAGCTTGCTCCTGATCCACTCTTCCAAACAATTTGTTTGCCAATGTACCGACTATATCAAACGGTGATCGCCGATTTCGCTCGTGGTTTTGCCCGCGCATTACCTCATTCATTTGAAGTGCGATTTGGTATTGGTACTCCAGCTCGCTTAATGTTGTTCGGCAGTTGGTTGTATAGTATAGTGTGTGTTGGCATAGATGGCTCATATTTTGTAGCGACAAACGCAGGACTTCCAACTGTCTAAAGTAGGTGGTTGTGTTGTGATATACAACAATGTTCCATGAGTCGGTGATCAACTTTGTCTTTCCTAGACCTTCAAAATAGATTCCAGAGCTTGAGTTCAACTGCTTGACTGATATAGGTGTATTTGTCTGTGCAGAGGTTGTAGGCAGTATGCAACACAGCACTATCAACAGTGTGTTCAACAGAATCCCTCCCGTTGACGTATTTATTTGTTGTGATACTTCTGTGCGTCGTTTCATAGCCAATGGATTAGCTAACCAATTGGGGTTGATTGGCTGGATGCGCCTTCGCTTGGTAGCTCGTGTGCCCCGATTCTGGCGCCGTGTGTTAATTGAGGAAGTGCTGTCATCATCTGAAGTTCTACTACGCCTTGAGGTTGCTGTCACTGTGGTTGCCGCTGGCGTCACCATCTCGTTGATTGTTGTTGCAGTTACTGCCATTCTCTTAACAGCCTTATGTGAATTCTCCTCCGTTGTGATCGTCGATGATGCTGCTTCTTCTATCTTGGCTTCACTGTCCTTCGTTTGAGATGTTTCAATCGGCAATGGACATAGCAACTGCTCGTTTGAATATCCCACCCTTAGTCCGTACGTCAACTACCCTGACGACATTGTCTTCATCTGGGTATACCCTTATTACTCTCCCAAGTGGCCATTTAAGTGATGGCTGATTGTCGTCTGCCACTAGTACCATTGTTCCTGGGGTAATGTTTGTAGTACTGTTTCACTAAATGATGACACGTCCGTTTGGTTTTAACGCGATCATAAAACTGACGCTCTCTTTATTATTTTCTTAATATTAATTATTACAAGTGTATGACTGTATGTGTATATATAAATATAATATAATAACTTAAGTAGGTATCTTATATGTGTATGACTGTATGTGTATATATATGATCACAGCTTATGAATGTAGGTACATGAATATAAATATGGTCTGACAATGTGAGTTGCATGCAAAACTCTTACAGTAATTACTACAACTCGGCCATCCTGGCCATTAAGATCACCTGATCTTGCAAATTTACAATCAATCATTCGCTTTACTTTTGTTCAACCATGGTTTCATATTACCGACCGCCCATACTCCTTGGTAAGGTAGTCGCGACTGTTGAAAACCGTCAACATCCTTAAGTAGATATCTGTCGTTTCGTAGGACTTTTTCGATCTGGTAGGGTCCTCTAAATTTCGGTATCAGTTTTTTAGACGCCCCCGGGTGCGAGTCAAAATTTTTTATCATAGCGTAGTCTCCTACATTATATTTCGTGGGCTTGCACCGTTTTTTATCTACGTATCGTTTGTTGTATGCCTGTGACTTCTTTTGTTCTAGAGCTGCTTTGCTACGTGTCTTTGCCAGTTCGCGTACGTCTCCTGACTCTGGTTCTGTCAAATTTTCCTTAAGTTCATCCGACCATTTGCCTTTTTGATTCACTCCAAACAACATTACACTAGGATGTTCTTTTGTAGTCCTGCCCACCGTGTTATTGAGTGTATGTTCGACTACCTCTAAAACGTGGTCCCAAAATACCCCTTCTTCTGGTTTAACTAACTTTGCTATCATTGGTCCCAAGCTCCTGTTTACTCTCTCTACTTGTCCGTTTGCTTGGGGTGAACCTGTCGCAATCTTTATGTGTTGAACACCTTCTTTGGACAAAAAGTCCTTGAACTCTGCCGAGGTAAAACAACTACCCCTATCTGATATAATGTACCTCGGTCTACTATACGCTCTAAAATAGTCCGTTAACGCTCGATTTACTTCCTTTGTATTTGTAGTCTTAGTTGGGTAGAGTCTCACGAACTTTGTACAAGCATCTATTACTACCAGTATATATTTTTTAACCGTCCTTGAATTGTCTATTGGACCATAATGATCTACATGTACTACCACGAACGGTTTTTCTTCTTTAGGTATGTTGTGAATGAAACCCTCTTCACGTCCCTGGTTAGCCGAAAAAGCAATACACTTCAAACAGTTTTTTATGTGCGATCCTATCTTCTCTCTCATTTTGGGAAACCAGTAACTTTTTGACACCAACTCTAACACCTTATCTGTTCCTACATGACCTACTTCGTCATGATATTTATACAAAACGTGACTTTCCATTTCTGTTGGTACACAAAACACGACACTGCCATCATTTTTCTTTCTATATACCACTCCGTTTCTCATTTCATATAAATTATGGTTCGATCGTTTTAACAACTCTTTGATTTTTACTATATTTCCGTCTTTTCCTTGGCATACTAGCAGGTTTTCCTCGAAAGTATTTGTTTCGACCGTCAGAATATTTGTCGATCTACTTAGCGCGTCGACATGCTGCATGCGAGTACCTGCCCTGTGTGCTAGAGCGTAATCAAAATTTTGTAGCTCTAACGCCCATCTGGCTATTCTAGGGTTAAGTTCTTTCTTGTTTAGTGTTAGGGTCAACGAATTACAATCAGTTACGATCTTGAACTGTTTACCCTGTAAATATACCCTAAAACGTTTTAAAGCACTTATTATTGCCAGCGCCTCCAACTCAAAACTATGCAATTTTGCTTCGTAATCTGTCGTTCTCTTTGAAAAATAGAAAATCGGATGTAACTTTCCGTCTTGCTTTCTTTGTAGCAGAATCGCTCCAAATCCCTGTGCACTTGCGTCGCAATGAAGTTCTGTGTCGTCCTTTGGACTATACAGTGCCAAGACCGGAGCTTCTATCAACTTGTCTTTCAAGCTTTCAAAAGCCTTTAATTGTTCGTCACCGAACTTGAATTCTCTGTCTTTTTTGGTAAGGTCGTACAGTGGTTTTGCTATGGTTGAAAAATCTCTAACGAATCTACGGAAGTAAGAACACAATCCCAGAAAACTTTGTACTGCATGAGTTTTTTGTGGAATCGGAAAATTTTTTATAGCTTCGATACCCCTATCATCTGCCTGTATACCCTCCCCCGTAATCGTAAAACCTAAATATTTTATCTTCTTTTGTAAACATTTGCACTTATCTATCCTTATTTCCAATTTATTTTCTACCATCCTCTTCCAAACTTCAGAGAGTATCCTAAAATGGTCTTCGTATGTCGTCGTAGCTATCATTATATCGTCTAGGTATATTATAACTTCATCGTTCCTAATCATGTCTGCAAATATCTTGTTAATGTGTCTTTGAAACGTTGACGGCGCGTTTTTCAAACCAAACGGCATTCGCAAGAATTCGTACTGCCCTAACGGCGTAATGAACGACGTATATTTTATCGCGTCTTCATGCATGTATACGTGAAAAAACCCGTTCTTGAGGTCTAGTTTAGAAAAAATCGTCTTGTCTACCAGTTTGTCTAGCAAATCGTCGATCACCGGTATCGGATAACTATCTTTTGCAGTGGCTTTATTTAACGTACGAAAATCTATACACATTCTAAGATCCCCTGTTTTCTTTTTCACCAACACTATCGGCGACACGTATTCAGATTCGCTTTCTCTAATATACCCTTTACTGATATATTCGTCTAGTAACGAACTAAGTTCATTTTTTTCGGCATACGACAAACGACGCGGTCGACACTGAAACGGTTTTATGTCATTTAGCGTTAAATTCATTTTAGTTTTTATTACCGGTTCCGTAGGGCGATCGGCAAGCAAATAATTTGACCCATATAACATTTTAAGCTTTTCTTTATGACCATAACATACGTCTTCACCAACTTCTGAATCCAATTCTGAACTATCATTATCTTTACAGTCGATTAACAAGAGCTGTTTTTCAAAACGTTCACTATCATTTTCTATTTCATTTGAGCAAGTTGTATTATTCTCTAACTGTGAAACTAGTTTAAATTTTCCACTTTTTAGGAAATCCCTCCCCAAGATTGCCTCATAACTCGTCGATCCATCGTCTATTACCATAAAATTTACTTTAATTCCAACTTTTTTATAAAAAACGACGCACGACACCATTCCATATATTTTAAGCAAACTTTTATTTAACCCGAAATATTTTTTCCGTGTGTTACATTTATATATGGATATATTAGTCGGTATACACGATCTTCTAACCATACTTATCGGACTTCCAGAGTCTATGAGGCAGTCAAAGAGGATACTATCACTATTAACAATAAACTTAAAATACATCATTGGCCTTGTCATCTTCTGACAACTGATGTACTGCTGACTTCCTCTTTGGCTTAGAAAACCCATTTGCCATGTGTCCCACCAAGTTGCAATTATAGCACCTGATTTCAACTCTTTGTCCTTCCACTTGTCTATCTTTTGCCGTTCTATCTGCTGTCAATCCCGTCTGTTTGTTGCTAAAAGTATTAGCAGTCGATCTCGTTTGCACCTTCCGCTGAGTTGCTTTGCCGAACGCTCGAAGTAGTCCTGCCTTTGTTGTATACCCCTGGACACGGGCATATAACCTTATGTTGTCATCAGAAAATCCCTCAATCGCGTATTCAATCCATTCTTCTTCGTCCATTTTCAATCCAGTCGCCAGTTTCACTTTGTCGTCAAAATATTCACTGAAAGTTTCGCTCACTTTCCACTTTCGGTTTTCAAATCTTTTTCTCATCTCCATCTTGTTTTCTTTTGTACCAAAAACTTCTTTCAACTCCTCTGTCAGGTTGTCTACGTCGTCGTCTAAAAAATTTGCTTGTGCGTGCAGCCATTCTTGTGCCTTGCCTTTCAATTTACTTACGAAAAGTGCGTGCAAATTTTTTTTCTCCACACCGTACACTTCTTCGACATTCCTTAGCTGTGCCAGCCACACATCAACACTTGCCGTTCCGCTAAATTCCGGCAACATTTCCTTCCACAATCCAATTTGTTTCGCCACGTTAAATTCCCCTGTCGTACCGTCCGATCGTTTTTCCCCACCTTCTGCTTTAGCTTCTGCTCTATCGTTTGATTTTGCGATCCGTTGCCACAGTTCATTTTCACTCATTATGACGTTATTTTTTTTTTTTTTTTTTTCAGCTGCAGTGTCTAGCGGCTATTTCGATCTCTTCTTGTAGTCGTCCGTTACTTGGATGTTCTCCTCGCACATCTGCTGCTTGAATTCGTTTGAATTCAATACTGTTTGTTATTGCGAAGAGAATAAAAAAAAATTTCGCGGTGACTGAACAATCGGTGACAAAAAAAAAATTTCGCGGCGACACAATCAACTTTGTGGTAAATCTGTAACGCCAATTTTATTTTTCACACAATTTCACTTGTGGCAAGCTATTATTTTGTTTGTTCTGTTTTTTTTTTTTTTTTTTGTTTTTTGTGTAATCCCACTTCTGAGGAATTTGTAGTACTGTTTCACTAAATGATGACACGTCCGTTTGGTCTTAACGCGATCATAAAACTGACGCTCTCTTTATTATTTTCTTAATATTAATTATTACAAGTGTATGACTGTATGTGTATATATAAATATAATATAATAACTTAAGTAGGTATCTTATATGTGTATGACTGTATGTGTATATATATGATCACAGCTTATGAATGTAGGTACATGAATATAAATATGGTCTGACAGTGTGAGTTGCATGCAAAACTCTTACAATAATTACTACATGTTTGTCGTGCCGGTTTTCCATTTTGATCGATTCTGCAATTGTGATAGATATTCCTGGGACCATCTTTTCCAAACCTGTTGGTGAATGAACTGCAGCCGTTGGAATCGCCTGAGGTGATTTATATTATCATCGGTGACATCAGGTTCCGGGATTGCACACAGCGGCTCTCCAATCAAAAAGTGTCCTGGAGTTAATGGTTCCAAATCATTTGGATCATTTGAAAGCTGGGTAATTGGACGGGAATTAAGAATTGCTTCTATTTGGAATAAGGCTGTACTCAATTCCTCGTATGTTACTGGTGCCATTCCTGTGTATCTTATTAGGAGATGTTTTGCTGACTTTACTACGGCCTCCCAGATTCCCCCGAAATGAGGAGGCCTTGGAGGTATGAACTTCCATTCTATAGCCTTTTCCTGGCAGAGGTTATCTACGCCTTCTCGTAGTTGCTGTGATTTTAGAAGGTTCGCGAGGCGATTTAATTCTGATTTTGCGCCTACGAAGTTAGTGGCGTTGTCGCAGGAAATTGATGCACAATATCCTCGCCGTGCGATGAATCTTTTTAAGCCATTTAGGAATGCCTCGGTTGTTGGGTCGCATACTGCTTCCAAATGTACTGCCTTTGTTATAAAGCATACAAACACTGCTACGTACCCTTTATTCGGAGCTCGCCCCCGTATTCTTGAATGTATTTGGACAGGACCTGCGAAATCAACTCCAGTGTGTAAGAAAGCCCTTGACGGTGTTACGCGCTTCCTTGGTAAATTGCCCATTATTTGAATGATGTGGCTTGGGTTGCATTTAAAGCAACGTATCTGTGGCCATTTTTTTAACGTTCAGAATCCAATATTGTTGACGTGATAGGGCTACTAAAGCTGATGGTCCCACATGCATGTTCTGTTTGTGTAGTCCTTCCAATACTAGTTGCGTTAATTTGCTTTGTTTTGGAAGAAGCATTGGGTGTTTGCTGTCTACCGCCATGTTTGATTGCCTTAATCGACCGCCGACCCGCATTATGCCATTTTCATTTAAAAATGGTTGCAGCGATAATAGCTGGCTTGTTCTTTCAAGTGCCTGACCCCTTTCCAACTGCGCATACTCCATTGGAAAGGCCATGAGTTGTGTGTTCTTAATAACTGTCATGAGTCCTAGCCTTAGTTCGCCTTGATTAAGACGTTCTTCCTTTACTCTTTGTGCTGGTGCTACTCGCATGTTGTTTATAAAGCGTGAGCAATACGCAAAGATCCGTTGAACGCGTTGTATTGATCCAAGCTTATGTATGGAAGATGCTAGATCGAATATGTGCGTCCTTTCCAATGTTGCAGTAAGCACGCATTTGACGGCTCTTCTATCCGGTACATCGGTTTCCAGACATACCAGATCCATCGACCAGTGTTGCTCAGATCGTTGCAGGAAGGCTGGTCCTTTAAACCATATCGATGAGTCCAGTTGCTGCACAGCGGGAAGCCCTCTTGAAATTAGATCGGCTGGGTTGTCCTTTCCTGGAATGTGTTGCCATTGTTCGCGTTGTGATAGGGAGTGGATGCGTGCGACTCTATTCGCTATGAATGTCTCCCAAGTGTAGGATGGGGAAGAGATCCATGCGAGTACAGTGGTGCTATCAGTGTAGTAGCATATCTTGTCTATTTTTATAGTTAGTGCACCCATCATACGGTTGACCAGCTCTGTCACTAGTTCTGCTGCACATAGTTCCAATTTTGCTAGGGTAGTGGTTTTTAAAGGTGCCACTCTTGATTTAGCACATAGTAGGGACACTTGATGTTGTCCCTGATATGTGCTAAATCAAGAACGATTCAGAAGATTCCAGTAATTGTTGATCGCATCTAATATCTTCCCATAGTATGCTCTTGATCTATCAGTTGCATCTGCGTCAGTATGTTGCTGGTCCGTTTGTTGCACCAGCCGCTTCAATGCCTTCATTGAGGATCGTTGGTGTCGTACCAACTCCACCGTCCCTTTATCGGTTTCGTTCAGCATCGTGTCATCTATTTGTTGCTGATCCGGTTTGGTATACGCCTTTGAGCTGCTTGCACTGTCATCTTCTGGTGGCTTCTCGTTAAGCGCCGTCAGCATCTTCTCAGAAATATTCCTCGTCAGGAAGGCTCCCCTTATTTTTCTCCAGCTGGTGATGCCGAACTCGGAACTGGTTCCACTCCATGTGGAGACAGCTCATTCTCTGCACCAGATACGCCTTGGTCCAACGTTTTGGTCCATCCTTGGAAGAGTTGCTACAGATTGATTCAATCTGTTTTCCTACAGCATGTTGCTCATTCAACAATGTTTCCATGATGGTTCTGCCTTGAGTTTAGTGGTGTAGTTTTAACCCTCTTGAAATCCTTCAAGCTTCAGGCGCTCCTGGCAGGATCGCCAATACACTGATATTCAAAATATTTTTGACATTAGCGAATATAAAGCTCTAGGGTGTTGCAAAAACGCAGGACTGGGTCCAAGTACATGATTTCTTTTTTTAAATTAATTCTTTTAAAGCAAACCACAAAATATATATACATAGTACGTATCAATAATAAAAACAATTGGGGTATGAAAAGCCTCAAAACATTTGCCGGGATCCCGAATTCGGCCATCGTAACGTAGATATTCTGACGATGAATGCTTTCGTATGCGGCTTTAAAATTGATGAAAAGATGGTGGGTCTCAACTTGAAATTCATTTGTCTTTTTCAAGATGTGTTTACTTTTCGATCTGCCGGGCCGGAAGCAACATATGTGCAGAACGGTTCACGCTGTACGTTGGGTATGACGTCATATGCGACATGTTGCAGAGGATATGACCTGATAGTAATTTCTAGATATGGGATTGCCTTTCTTGAAGATGGGACATATGGAGCTGATAGCCCAGGCTTGGGAATGCTTTCTTCCACCTTCACTGGTTGATGGTTGTTTGCATGCGCCCTACCAAAACCTCACCTGCGTGTATGAAGAGCTCCGCTGGTAAGCCATCAGAAACGGCGGACCTATTGTTATTAAGTTTCTTACTGCTGTGCTAACCTCTTCAATGGTGGAACAGGTTCCACATTGACTGGGCGTCACACATATACTATTCCAAGTGCTGTAGTGACTATGTTTCCTTATCTGTGTCCAAGAATCTGCATTTTGGTCTTGAAGTTATTTTTAATAGATAATTTATATATTTTCGTATTGGAATTCACATGGTGGACCACCGCGCAGTTTACATACAGAGATTTGATATTTATATTATATCTTTCTACTGAACAATTAATTTTTAATCATGACTACAAAAGAATATTATACAATGAAATATTTTGAAGGAAAAATACGTTAAAAACCTTCAATACAAATGGAATTAAAAAATCGAAAGGAAACCTTAAAAAATTTAGCAGGTACATTGTAGTAACAAACAATAAATAATAAATAACAAATAATAAATAATGGATAAAAAATAATAAATAACAATATTAAATTACAGGTATAATTAATAACAAATAATGATTTTTGATACACAAGAAGCATTTAAAACAAGGAAATGATTAAACATTTAGTTGGTTGATCAGTGTATTTTCGGAGATCTCACAGTTGCGGAGAAATTTGGTGGTTAGCTTTGTAATTCCATTTTGAATCAAGTCAACATTTGCTCTGGAATGAAGAACAGCGGTTGAGTGAAGTGGGGGCAGTTTAAGCATTATTTTAAGGGTTTTGTTTTGTGAAACTTGTAGTTTTTTAAGATGGCATTTTGCTGAATTGCCCCATACTTGGCAACCATATAAAAGGATTGACTGAAAAATTACTTTAAAAATAACGATCTTGTTGGCTTTGTTCAGTAAGGATTTTCTGTTTATGAAGGGGTATAACATGTTTATTGCTATATTCACTTTTTGTGTTGTTTTAGCAGTATATTCTTTAAATGTGAGTTTTGTATCCAGATGAATGCCTAAATATCTCACGGATGGGATCCAGTGAATACTACTTGTGTTATTTACAATTAGCCGATTGCTTGGAAGAAAACAAGTCTTTCGTTTTCTGCTCAAAAAGATAGCTTGCACCTTCTCAGCATTTAGTTTGATTTTCCAGCAATTGTAATAACTTAGCAATATTTTTATCGCATTTGCAAGGCTAGTCTCCACGTTGAGACTAAACTCGTGCGAAGAAAATATTGCTTTCTCATCCGCAAAAATAGCTAATTCACAATAAGGGAGTCTTGGAATATCAGACATTCATTTGTTTAGCTTTTTTACAAAGCCTGGGGATATGGTTTCAATCGAGAAACTCTTCGATCTCCTTGATCTGGTAGACTGTGTATGTACTTTTCTCTCTACGCAGGATCTTCGTCCCCCTGTAGGGGCTAAATAATAGTAATACAAAACAAACTTCGGGAATCTCATTGTTATACTAAAGCTCGTCTAACATTTCCGATAGTCTCAACCGTTTTCCCCTTACATAAAACAATATATTATGTTTTATTTGAATGTACTCGTACATGGAAGGACACAGAGTGTCTAATGCCCTTTTTCCGCATTTGGACAAGGAATTATCTAGGGAAATTCTCAAATTGAGTAGGGAACACCTTAGAACAGTAGTTGGGATTATTTCGGGATAATGTCTCCTAAGGAAGCATGCTAGGCAGCTTGGAATAGTATATGTGGATACTTGCAGGTTCTGTGGGAATATGCATGCCGAGGAAGACATGACGCATATACTCTGTGAGTGCGAGGGTATAGCACGGAATCGTAGGAGGTTTCTAGTAGAGTACTTCTTTGAGGAATTAGGAGAGTTGAGTGGCACAGACCACAGGAATCTGGCAAGGTTCTGCAGGAAGATTGGATGTTTTGTTAGGGAAAGTTTTTCGGTTTTTCTCCTTCTCCTCCTTCTAGTACCTAGCGTTTTCGCAACGCCAGTATGTATGAGCACAACTAGCGTAAACCGGGTCTAAATGGGAAAACACATACCGCGAGCATATGCCCACCACTACCGGATCTTTTTTTTGGGCTGTTCCAATGGATGTGGTAGTCTTCGAAAGATAGCATGCACGATTCAGAAACCCGAATAATCGATTCCAGGAGTGCGCCTACGTACTAATCCACCCCCAACAGACTTCTACCACTCTCCCCGCGGGACTGCCGTTAGGTATTACTTCGCGGGGATGGTAAGCATATCATGCTATTTGTCTTGTGGAGCTATTGTTACTCCTGTTACAGCTTGATCTGTTTCTACTGCTTTTGCTGCTTTGCGAATTTTCTCAATTCTTCGCAGCTCACTTTCGTTACATATGCGCCCATCTCTTCCCAAGTCACTTCTGATGAGAGCATATGGTCGATTATAGATGATGGGTTATGTAATTCTATTTTTCCGTGTGCAAACCGCCCGCAGTGGAATATTGCGTTTCTTCTTCTGGGCATTCAGGCCAAAGTGGTGAGGTATCGTATCCAAATCTGTACAGGATCTAATGAATATCATCCGAGAGACAAAGTTTTCGACCAGTTTTATAAGCATTTGTGACCGTAATATTTCCTAACGTATCCCCAAACGAAATATTTAGGAGGCGCCAATTTACGAGATCTTGAAGGTCAATTTACAGCTACATTACGCGAAATTATGAGTTCATCGAATGTGTCCTTAAATAACTTAATTGTTTTGTTTGCTGAAGCACCATCCTGCTGCAAGCACATCTCTTTTATACTCATGTCATTCAATCGGGGAACGAAAGTCTTTAATCGTGGTTCTATAGCGAATACCGTTAACAGTAACACGCCTCACTTATGAAGAAAAAAAAGTCCTACGACTACATCAACCCACAGACCCCACCAAACTTGGCATTTTTCGGGAATTTACGGCGTTTCGATAATCTCATGTGGATTGTATTCGCTCCAAATGCGAAAATCTTCCTTATTGGCATACCCATTGACATACAAAATGAGCCTCATCACTGAAAACTATTTTTCAATAAAACAGCGGATCCAGTACCAGTTGATTTTGGGCCTATTCACCGAAATTTCGACGCAATCGATGGTGATTCGGTTTCAATTCCCACACGAGCTGGATCTTGTAAGCCGTAAAACCAAGACCTTTAAGTATAATTGTCCATCGATTAGATTAGACCAAGCTATTGTGAACGACGTCGACTCGATAAATTTGGATCTTCTTCAACATTATCTTGTCAGATGCAGTATTCGTTGTACGCACTCTTCTTATTCATCTCGGTGCCACTGCGTCTTTCAAGGGAAATGTTGTGCAAAAACGGTCAACAAAAGAGCGAAAATCGGTCTTAGATGGTAGATTATATCGGATATAACATAGTTCATAAGTTTAACGCACAGAACCATGATTTTGGAACCGAATTTCTAAAATTTGGTAGTCACGAAAAAATTGCAAAAAAAAAATTAAAATAACACCACGCAGTTTGAAATCCAACATTTGGTTTGACAGATATAACTATCTGAAGTTTGCGTTGGATAAAAAAAAAAACACCCTTTATAACAAACAATTGTTTTCGGCACATCCATCCTTCTCTTAGTTTTGCCTGAAATAATTCAAGCTCTTCAAAAGTTTCGCTATCCAAAATGCATTGTTAACTTGCTGAAGCGATTCAAATTTAATGAAATCTAGCTACGAAAATACACAAACTAAACACAACTATTTTGTATATTGTATATATAATTAAGTTTGTTTTCCATTCACTTCTACATTGTTAAATCATGTTTTGTTAATCGTTGGTACACAATTCAATATCCAACTGCTTCAATTTCTATGTAAAATTCTATTTCTAAGTCTTGCACTTTTGTATGGCATGCATTGTTGTTTGGATCTTTCATAGAGTAATGGAACTTGTTGGTCTTATGTTATAGGGTTCTTTTCAATTCAAAGACTGACTTTCCTTAATTAATATCTTGCAAAAAAATGTCTATCCCGTTTACTGTTAGTTCAAAAAAGAAGTCATTGTTTTCCAAGATAACTTTGTTTTTTGTGGGTGGATTCTAAAAGACTATTCGCTCATAAGCTGTTACCTCCCAAGCCAACGATGATTTCTCCAACTTGTGGAGGTATACAAATTAAACGACCGCTTGGGCGAACTACTTAATGCCCTGTAAACATTGCTATCCCCCAAAGTGGGCGGGCGTAGGGTTATGAGTCTTTGGCCATTTTCTTACATATTTTTTTTATGGTGTTTTTAAAACATTCCGAATTTCAGCTTTCTAGTTCTAATTTAAAAGCCTTCAAACGAACGGGTGGATATAGCTAGATCCACATAAACGTTGCTGATCAAGCTACTTTTCGCGGCCTACGACCAATGTTAAGGCATTTAACAGGCTGTGTATCAAAATTAGTATGAGTATCCTTAGATTTGGGTATAAGGCTTACTGAGGGTGGCGACGGTGCAGAGGTTAGTGTGTTGGCTTTTGACCCGTGCGGTGCAGGTTCAATCCCCATTTGGAACAACAACATACGCCTCCCATTCTCCAGCCTCTACACAAAAAGGAGGATGTCTGCCTTGTAGTACAATGGACAGTTACCGAGTCTGAATGCTCTGGGATTTGGAATCGAAAAATGGTAAAGGCATCAACAGTATCATGATTTAATGGTTCATAAAACTATCCCAATTTACTGCATTCCTACTGGCCTGCCTGTGGGGTTCGCCGGTTCCACTTTAATAAATATTGGCAAGCCTTCCTTTTTCAGATTGCTTCATAACTGAGAATCAAATGCTGATGGTGCTGCATTTATCTGTCTCTTTTTTTACGAGTTCGATACGCATGCCACATACCTAAAATAATTTGTTTGATCTTCCTTTTACCTGTGATCTCCAGACTCATGTGAATGGTTATTTCTCCTCTTAGTCACCTTTTACATCAAACGCTGTTTTTTGGGGGTGCACTGTTTTGATGGAAAGGGTTTTTAAATAGGTACATAACACTTTGGTATTTTAATACAAACAAACCTTTAAACTTTTTTATAATCTGTCAATGTCAAAACGACAGTCAAGGTTTATTTTTTTATCATGGTGAAGTTCACGTAGGAGCAACGTTTGGAAATTAGTCCAAAATACTATCGAAATTCTGAGTCGTTGATTGACCTTAAGAGTAAAAACGCATATTCCAATTTAAGGTTAAAACAATCGTCTCCCCAGACAAGCTGTACCCGCTATAAGGGATAAATTTAATACAACATATTCACATTGAATGTTTCTGTGCCCGAAAGACAACGCATTGTTCGAACTACCGAAAATATAAGAGCCGTAACTGCTTCTGCTCAAAATAAGCCAATTTGATCGATTCCATGCCACTCATAGGAAGTGGGAATCTCTCTGTCCACATTGTGGCGAATTTTGAGTACAGATTTTGGCCTTCACCCTTACAAGATCAAATTAACTCAAGAACTGATGCCTCTTGATCCGCCAAGTTTGAAGAAAATCCTGAATTTCATCAAAAAATCATCTTCAGCGATAAAGCTCATTTTGGCTTAATAGCTTTATAGTTATTGGACAGCCATAAACTCTTCAAGGGTCTCCATTGCATACATAAAAAGCGACCGTGTGGTGTGGATTTTATTCCGGGATGTGATTAGGCCGTATTCGTATTGATTGGAGTTCGCTTTCGTGTCATGTTGGAAGACTATTTTTAGCCAGAATCGGATGGACTTGAAATCTGTGATATGTGGTTTCAACAAGATAATGCCACATGCCACACAACGAACAATTGATCTATTTAAAGAGATGGCCGGTAATCGTGTAATCTCGAGATATGGTCTGGTCGAATCGCCGTTTAGCTCATGCGATTTAACGGCGTTGGATCCCATTTTTATGGGATTTCGTTAAGTCCTTGGATTTTGCCATCAAGCCAACACTGTTGGGGGAGCTCAAAAACAATATCGGAAGCGAAATTGCAAACGTTCCGGCCGATATGTGTGGAAGTGGGCAAAATTGGCTCCAAAGAATCGATCGCTGCAAACGTGCTCGCGGTGGTCATATAAACCAGAGCGAATTCCATATTTAAATTTAGCATTTATACTACAACTGGAATAGTCTGATATCTCAAACATTCTCTGTTTTATTTCAATACAATATATTAAATACAGTAATGTCTCGCTAATCTGAATCACCGTTAATCCGAATATCGCGCTAATCCGAATCAATATTTTTCCTCATTATGTACTCTACAGTCCGAATCAGCCCCAATTCTTGTACGCTGTAATCGGAATTCCTACTAAAAACATACAAACGCATTGGTTTTTACATTAATTTTAGTTTTAACAGTAATCTTGTCGTTTCGCGACCCAGTAGTTATCAATGTTTGTAGGTATTCACGCATTTTTCGTTCTTCCTTCGCTCCTTTGGTAGCAGTAGTATCTTATTTCTGTCGGTTTAGCACGTGTTTAGGAGTTTATTTAAAGTGGTAACAGAAGTTTCTAAGCTTAGTAGACTCTACCGACAAAACAGCTCCTGTACTCAACGGGCACACATCAACTGAAAATTCTAGTGATTAGCAAAGAAACCACGTTCGTGCAGCGAATTTGCCCGTGGAATACGATTTAACTGCAAGTGCCTGGATGACATCCACAGTTTTCAAAAAGTAGTTTTTCAACACGTTCGTGCCTCAGGTGAAAAGTTTTATGTGTGCAAATGGACTACCGGAAAGAGCGTTGCTGCTATTCGACAATGCGCCATCCCACCCACCAGCAAATGAGCCTAAAACTGATAACGGTATGCTAATGAAATGACACTATTTTTTACCACCAAACTGTACGTCCCTGATCCAACCCATGGATCAGAATGTAATAAGGATAACGAAGCTAAACTACAAAAAAAGTCTGCTGTCTCACGTTATGAACCAAAATGCTGAAATAACCGCTGTTTTAAAAATCATAACGTTAAGAGACGCCGTTTTCTTTTTGGCCCGTGCATGGAAGGGGCTGTCACAGGAAATGATTAAAAATTGCTGGAAAGTCTTGCCATCTTTCACTGAGTCAGATGAGTGGGATGTTGATTACGATATTCCGCTGGCTCGACTAATGGATCAACCAAACAGTATATCAAATTCTGAAATGGCAAATTTTACAGAAACTATCGGAGGTACTCGTATGTGTGGAATTTATTTGATTTCTAATGAAGTTAACGATTGGCTAAGCGAGGACAACATCCAGGATAGCACACTTGTAGAAAGCGACGAAGAAGAGGCAGTACACGGCATCAAGAGAATACAAAGCATGAAGATGCAATCCCAGCTTTAGCTTTACAAAATGGGCGTTGGAGAACGAGGCCTCCGCTTCAGACATATTGGCTCTGCAAAATCTCAAACAAAACGCTTTGATGACATTGAGAAAAAGGAAAAGAAAAAACAAACATTTATCACAGATTTTGCGATTAAAATAACATAAATAAGCGTAAATTATATGATATTAAATTGTTGTTTAAAAATTCTTACAGATGAAAAATATTTAATTTTTGAATACCTTTTAAATTTTTTCTTAAGTTATTTTTGTTTCTACAAACGTACATAATGTCTTTGAACTGAATTTTAGCTTTAAGCTGCAGTAAATAAAGATTATTTTCGTTAAATAAGCAATTTTGTCCTGTTCCCTTCTTGTACTAATTAGTCCGAATTTTTCGATAATCCGAATACCCCCTTGCAATAATTGATTCGGATTAGCGAGACATTACTGTATATTTAAATACAAAATTGTTATGTGCTTAATGAAAAAATCCAACACTTTAAAACAAAGCAAGCACGAAAACCTTGTTGCGTTTTCGCACCCTCACTTTTCCGCCCACTAAACTTCTAACAAATAATTATTGTAGTTACCGTTTTGTTGTTCACATATCTTTTGAAACAATTCTCCAGAGATCCTAGTAGGTTCTAGTTGAAGAAATTTTGTGGTACGTTTTCGCACTATTGGCATAAAACAATATCAAAAGTTATGGCTATGTCCTTATTTGAAGGTTTGGATGATGGCGAAGTTCTAGATGCTGTAATTTGATCACTAGATGAAACAGGAGGGCTGAGCGAGAGTGAAGATCACAAAGATGATGCAATGCTGGAAACATTGAGCTTTGCTCGGCGGCGAAGGTGGAAAAAGTGAAATTGCAATCTAAATCCATGTTTAAGCAACCGTTGGAAACTTTGGAACGAGATATGATATTTGAACAAAAATCACCTACATTCGAAAAAATCAGGAACAAGGCTGTAAGACTTCTGGTATTGGCCAAAAACGGGTTTCAAAGGATTATCGATTTCTGCATCTCACAAATAAAAGTTATAGTATAAAGGTGAGGCTTGAGTCCGCTTTGGCAAACTTTCATACCCTACACATACTTCTATCCCTTTAAGTGGGCGTGCTATGGGATTGAGAGTCCTTGGCCATTTTGAAGCATTTGTTGTTTCTACCAAAATAACTGTTTGAAGCGTTGTAAACTGTCTGAGAACTTTTTAAGATGAATTGTCTGGTCTAAACGCAGTAATAGAGAAAAACGAAATTTAAAAAAAAAATGAAAAAGAGTAACCAGTCTTGTTCAAGGTTTTTTTTTATACCCTATTCTAAGGGTATATTAATTTTGACGCATAGTTTGTAACATATCTTAATATTGCCCGTAGACCCCTAAAAGTTACTATATTTATGATCAGCATCGATAGTAATGTCGATCTAGCCATGTCCGTCCGTCCGTCCGTCCGTCCGTCCGTCTGTAGCCAAAAATTAGGCCTTTAAACTGGACCTAGAGAGCTGAAATTTTAACCATATACTCTCTAGGGTCCCGAAATAATCAAGTTTACGAATTTTTGAAATCCGCCCACAGACACGCCCACAAAATCAAAAAAACCAAATTTTGGAAAAAATCGAATTTTGAGCTAGAAAGCTGAAATTTTTTATATATGATCTATGACTCCTACAACTGCTCGGGATAAAAATTTTTCAAAATCCGCCCACTGACACGCCCACAAATAAATAAAATATATTTTTTATACCCTATTCTAAGGGTATATTAATTTTTGAAAATCCAAGGTTTCAGCTAGTGAGCTGAAATTTATAGTATATACTCTCTATGGGCCCTTTATGCTCATGTGTAAATATTTTCAAAATCCGCCCACTGACACGCCCACAATTAATTAATTTTCTTTTTTGAAAGTTCAAAGTTTGAGCTAGGGAGCTGAAATTTATAATATATACTCTCTAGGGGCCCTTTATTCTCATGTGTTAATTTTTTTTAAATCCGCCTACTGACACGCCCACAATTAAATAAAGCAATTTTATTGAAACACCCAAGTTTGAGCTAGGGAGCGTTTTTTTTTTTTTGATAAAATCCTTTAAATGTTATATAACAAAATATGTAGAGCGTTCTTAACAATTCAACCATACTAAGACTTTTGTCACGCCCACTTATGAGGGATAGGAATAAGAATAGGGTATCCAACAGTTCGCCCAAGCGGACTGTAGCCCGTCCCTATGTTTTTTTTATAATTTACACGCACCAAAGGGATTTTTTTAGTACCTACCCTTATCATGTATTGGCTACACAGCGCGGGCGTTAGGGAAACTAGGATTGGAAAGGAGAGTTGCCGATGCACGTTGGTTTTAAATGTTTGTAGGTTATAATGTAAAGGAAAAATAGAGCGTGGAAAGTCAAAAGGCACGTTCAATTTGCAAGGCAACTGTGAGTACCCCACTAGTTAACCCTCTATCGGTTGCCAAATGTTGGCCACGTAAGTTATTTGATCAATGAAAAAGGGTAAACTAGTAGGGATTTGTTGAAGCCTTGCAAATCGACCGCGCGCAATTTCTTCTAGAATCATATAACAATCCTTCTTTAATTTTGTCAGCAACATTCTGAGTTTTTTTTTTTGACAAGATTGTCAATTCTTTAAGTTGTATTACTTTTCAACAATAACCAACATTTTAAAATGTTGTCCAAACGCTCCAAACACAAGAAACTTTGTTTTGGCGGCTTTTAAAGAAGAACATTGTCTTCATATTTTCTTATAATTTTTTTAAGAAATCGAGAAAAAAAACAATGCTTGCGTCAAAAACTGTGTTTGGCAAAAAACTTTTTACAGGCGAATTGTTAAGAATGACTTTGTCTACATACTTCGCTAAGAACAAGACCCTCATTTCTATAGAGTTCTTCAACGTTGTTATTTATATAGTGAGCGTGTCTGTGGGCGGTTTTAAAAAATCTTTATACTTGAGCATTTCGGGCCCTTAGAGCTTAGACAACATATGATTCAAATTTCTTGAGCAAAAACTATAATATACCCTTAGGATAGGGTATTAAAACGTATTTTTAAATTCCACTAAAATCCTTTGCTGTTACATCTGTATCAAACGGTTTCTCAATTTAGCTTAACAATTCAGATCGTTTCTCTTTGCGAATTTTGAGTTCGTCAACTTGATTGTTTCCGAAAGCTTAACGCCTGACTTGCTTATCAAAGAACGAGTTATTTCAGTCAACTCTTAAGTATGTTGTTTTTCAATCGGAGAAGAAAACACTGAATCACAAAGCTAAATATTCTTCTGCAATAAACAATGTAGGTATATTTGAATAAAAATGAAAATGCCTGTGTAAGAGCATACGCCTATGTAAGAGGGCTACTGTTAACGAAAATCCTTGTTCAAAGTATCTGAAAGAATGAAACCATTTATGATCCATAATCTCTTATAAAATTCAATCCCGCTCATTGTATATGCCATCAACCCTCTTTTTTCCTTTTTTGCTCCTTTCCATGCGAAGATACTCTATAAAGGGAGCTTTAATCAAAATCCGTTGTTATTTTCTGACTCGCTGCACTGATCCCCCTTCAACATCATACATAACTGGAGAGGAAACACAGGAGCAAAAAAAAATATAAGGCAGGGAGAAGGTCGACGCGACATTCTCCATCTGTGGCAACATTTCAATTTGCAAATGTTTCTCAACGGATGATGCTTGCTGTAGCTGTAGTCTGGGAAAAAGTACATAAACACACTGGGATTCTGCTGGGCTGAGGAACCAATGTCTTCCATCAAAAAGGATTCGGAAGTGTGCATTGTAACCCCACCCCAGCACCTGCCATCACATGAGGGGGATTTTCCTCTTCAATGGGATTTTAATCACACGACTTATGGCACCCAAAATGTGAATTGACATTGCCATACCCTCTGGGAGGGCAAATCTTTTATTTGTTTGTCCATTCGATGGGGTGGATATGAATGACTGGGTGTTTTTCCTTCCTATTAGTTACAATAAATGAGCATTTGATTATCTGCTACCTTTAGTTGGTTTGGTATAGGTAATTGAAATTTGACTACTGATCAATAAAAGTTGCTGGCACACAGGAGCTGTGAACAGAATGGATGACTGACATCCCGGATGGACCATATGTGAATTGATTCACACAGGAATGCGTTTGAAAAGGGTTTTTCATTTCCATCGAGGCGTACGGCATTGTGTCCATTGTCTATTGTTTTAGTAACCGTTTTTTCGTTTTTTTTGTAAGCATTTTTTTCAACCATTCGAGCACGAGATGAACACTTAAATGCTTCATGGCGGCATCAGGATAAACCGCACCAGCAGGGAATGGCTGCAGTCATACCGATATGTTCCTACACGTAACTACTTCAGAACTTTCGCGCAACATAATCCGGTTTATATGTTCAGGGCTTAGAAGTAAAACTATTAAATTACACCACACAGCTCCATTAAAAATAATTTCCAACAGAGGACATGTCTGTCAAGCTTAGTTTTATCCAACGCCAAGGATTACTGCCAATCTCTTGTCTTTTGCTACAATAATTATCCCTCCTATACCAAAGTAGATAATGTGATGTAGACTCGAGGCATCCTTCAATTGGAGATTAGTTCATTTTCTCTCTCACAAACGGAAAATTTTCAAGGATTATTCCGGGACATTTGCTACGAACTGAACTCATGTTTGGTGCTTTCACCCTCGTCGTTCGCTAGAAAATGATTTGTCTTGGATGTTCGTCGGAGCTAATACAGCGATAAATTGTTTCCTCTTCTTGTTTCATTGATTTTTATATTTTTCTTTTTGTCTTTTCTTTGACAGGACATCCACATTTCTTCAATCAACTGTCGAATGGATTGGACCTGATCTCAATGGCTGGCGAGTGGTTGACTGCAACTGCCAATACGAATATGTTCACTTACGAGATTGCTCCGGTGTTCATCTTGATGGAAAATGTCGTCTTGACAAAGATGCGAGAGATCATCGGATGGAGTGGTGGCGATTCGATTCTTGCTCCCGGAGGATCTATCTCTAACTTGTATGCTTTTTTGGCTGCCCGTCACAAGAAGTTCCCTGGTTACAAAGAGCATGGAGCCAACGCATTGCCTGGACAGTTGGTCATGTTCACCTCAGATCAGTGTCATTATTCGGTAAAATCATGTGCTGCTGTTTGCGGTCTTGGAACAGAAAATTGTGTGATGGTGCCATCCGATGAGCATGGACGTATGATCAGCTCAGAGCTGGAGCGACTTATTGTTGAGCGGAAACAGAAGGGACACGTACCATTCTTCGTCAATGCGACGGCGGGCACTACTGTGCTAGGAGCTTTCGATCCACTCAATGAAGTAGCCGACATCTGTCAGCGCCACAATTGCTGGATGCATGTTGATGTAAGTTGCAATTTGTTGTAGGTACCTATACATATCACTCTGAATATCTTTACATATTTTCTTATTAAATATACAATTTTACTATGACCGCGCCTCAATATAACAATTCCAAAAAGCAACAGCATTTCCGTTATTAAACATATTTATCGACTAACTGAAATTAGAACAGAACTCGGGCACTTAAAACAAAACCGAATTTATAAATAAATGACTTGTTTAGGTATCTAGCACACAATTTTGTAAAGCCACAGCTGCAAATTAAATTTAAACTGGAAATTACACTTCATTCAAGGGAGGCTTTAAAAAAAACTCACCACAGTTTTTAAAAAAGGCTTAATAAGTAGAGCATGAAAGACGTTTGACCACGAAAGCTCTTGAAAACTATGGTTGTTTGTGGTGATCGGTGGGTACTTACTTTACTTAACGGGCTTCCGATCCATGATATGTCTCTGCCTGAGACACTGCAGTTTTCTGTGCTGCTTTCAGTTGTCCAGAATAAGCGCTCTGGCACCCGTGATGACTCAGTCCTTAAAACGGAAGGTTGGTGTTCCTTGTCTTTTCATCCTATTATTTATATTGAAGTACTCTACACATCCTGCTAGGTCGCGTCGGTGTGCCATAAAAAAAGGCACAATTTTTGGGCATGGCCCTTTATTTAGTCTCGCCTCCTCTCGGTGGTTTCGGATATGATGGAAAAGTATTTTTGCCCCAGGAAACACTTGAATATTGAAATCCTTTAAATATTCTAGTTAGCATACTAAGTCCATGGCCAACTTATTTTCTCTCATGGAGCGGAAGTTTTGTCTCGACGACGCGAGTCGAGCTCTGAACCTGTAATCAGTGCTGTCGTTTTCCGATTTTCAAAGGTACCACAAATATACATTTTTGGGTATCATTTTCAAACAAATAGTATCCATTTTTGAATAGGGAGAGACTGTGAAATAAGAGTCATTTAGAAAGATGAAATTTGTGTAAAGTATAATATGGAAAAACTACCGCTGCGACAGCATTTTCTAATTTTGGGAATTCACTTCCAAAATTAGAACTAATTTCGACAATGTATAGTTCAAGAGTAATGTCTCTTTATTAGTACATTTTAGAAAATAATACAAAGTTACAAACAAAACATAGCAAACCAGTTTTATTCTTAATTCAAGAACTCCTAATAAAAATTCACAAACTCACAAACCTTATTAAAAAAAAGTAATACACAGGTACATCACGCTTTATCATAGAGGGGTAAAAGCCTTGCTCTAACAAATTTAATTTAATAACATACTTATTTGCTTTACTTACAAGCAAAGATCACAAAAAGATAAATTAGGAATTATTAATTATACCCTATTCTAAGGGTATATTAATTTTGACGCATAGTTTGTAACATACCTTAATATTGCCCGTAGACCCCTAAAAGTTACTATATTTATGATCAGCATCGATAGTAATGTCTATCTAGCCATTTCCGTCCATCCGTCCATCCGTCTGTCGGCAAAAATTAGGCCTTTAAACTGGGCCTAGAGAGCTGAAATTTTAACCATATACTCTCTAGGGTCCCGACATAATCAAATTTACGATTTTTTGAAATCCGCCCACAAACTGGAAATTTTTTTTTTCGAAAAAAAAACAATTTTGAGCTAGAAAGCTGAAATTTTTTATATATGATCTATGACCCCTAAAACTGCTCGGGAGATAAAATTTTGAAAATCCGCCCACTGACACGGCCACAATTAAATACATTTTTTTTTTATTGAAAAACCAAAATTTGAGCTAGGGAGCTGAAATTTATAATATATACTCTCTAGGGGCCCTTTATGCTCATGTGTTAATTTTTTTTAAATCCGCTTACTGACACGCCCACAATTAAATAAAATAATTTTATTGAAAAACCAAAGTTTGAGCTTGGGAGCGTTTTTTTACAAAAGCTTTGTTTTTTTTTTTTAATAAAATCCTTTAAATGTCGTATAACAAAATATGTAGAGCGTTCTTAATAATTCAACCACTTAGACTTTTGTCGCGCCCACTTATGAGGGATAAGAATAAGAATAGGGTATCCAACAGTTCGCCCAAGCGGACTGTAGTCCGTCCCTATGTTTAGTATTTGTTTTGATCAGGAACTAATAACTGGCTTAAGTTGTTACATGACATATCAGACTTCATTGCCTTTAAACGTTGAACTAAATATACATCATATACATAGGTCTACATAAAAACCAAAATCACAAATTCATAAACGGTTAAGATAATCACATACTCGTAAAATATCAGACTTTATTGGTTTTTAAAGTTGAATTAAAAACAAATAATAAATAAAAATAAATAAGTTTGTAACATAACTACAATTTTGATTGCAACTTGCTTCTTATTTTTCGGCAAAGTTGCTATCCAGATGTTCTTTTGCCGTCAATATATCATTCACAGTCCCAGTGAGTAGAGAACTTCTCGTTTTATATGTTATCAAGCTAACTTCCGAAAATGTTCGTTCGGCAGTTGCACTTCTGTAAGGAAACAAACAAACTAAAAAATCATTTTCAAGTTTTGGGTATCCCAGTACCTATCCCTATCCCTGAAATAGTATCCAACAGATACTATAGTGTCCATTTTGACAGCGCTGCCTGTAATTATTTTGTCCACACTTTTGTGCAGTTTCGAAAACGACAAAATCTCATATGTTTTTTCTGGATCTCGAAGCAGACTCAGAATTTACCCTGAAGTTAAACGAAAGCCAAGGAACTTCGGAAGACGAACCCTTCAATCTTTAGATAATCAAATGTAGTTAGAATTGCATTTTGTTTTGAAAAAAATCCAAATTCATTTTAGTCAACTTCTTTTTCCTTTTCATTTTTTTACAGGCTGCTTGGGGTGGAGGTTTACTTTTGTCGCGCAAATATCGTCACCCAAGATTGACAGGAGTTGAAAGGTAAGTGATTGATATTTTATTTTTAATATGCACATATATTCTGACTCCTCGTAAACCATATAAGAAAAAGTCTTTGAACATTCCTAACACAGATGGTCAATACCCCGAAGCGAAATTGTGGCGGTTGCTGTACAATGTGTCTGTCCACAAGAATAAGTGTTCTCATAAATCACTGCAAAGTCTGCAAGTAATTGCCATCTAATCAAAAACAGTATCCAACAACGTTCAATTCATGCGAGGGGTTGTTGTAAAGTAATTTTCCCAAAAAAACATAACCCGATTGCTCTGATGCTGTTGCTGACGGATGATTTGTCATCGTCGTTGAGGTTGGTGTTGTTTTTCAAGCCAACGTTCGCCAAGTTTTGCATTTGGACCTGAAATCTGCATCGGTGCGGGACTAATGATTTTCAAAATCGATCCTGAAACAATACTGACGCTGTGAAATACACATAATGAGATTAGTGGTTTATATGCATTAGAGAGCGTACTCTCCTCTAATGGAAGGCATCAGACAGATCCTTTGTTGAAGTGATGGATATGGTAATCCATTGATGGGCGCGATTGAGCTTTCTTGAAAGGTTTCGACCCTGAACTGAGTTCACCACAATATGCCAATACATCTTTACTATGCGGTGTTTGGCTAATGCATTCGGTAACCTCCTTTAGTTGGGTGATTTACATGATGCCTGTGCTATTGTGGCCGCAAAGCAATTCAATTAAAGGATTTCGCCAGTATATTTTTTATGGGATAAGATTAAGCATAAATTGAATGCAATGGAAGTTAAAACTGGAATAAGGGTCGAAATTGGCACCACCGTTTGCCGCTAATTGCATTTTCAATTTTACTCAACGTTAAAACTACCCTTGTTATGTTGGATGCTTTACCCTTAATAGGCACTTCGGTTTTAGTATGTTTGCCATAAGGATTAAGGAATTTGAAATGAAATAAATTACCCACTTATTTGAGTTTTATAAGGGTACAAGTATGCCTGCCCTGCTGTTGTACATTAAATAATATTGACTTACTAATCCCAAGGTGTATCCTAAACACCTGAGTGTGTGAAAAATACGTTTTTTGAAGTGATTTTTTAGGGTGGCGGCATATTAAAGGGAGGGCACTTTTCCCAAAAAAAATTAGGTGAGTACATGCAAGTACTTTCGCCCATATTTACGTGCAAGTAAACTTTTACTTGCCTATACCTTAATTCAAGGCCTTAATTCAAGGCGCAACGATTAGCCATATAGGCAATGTTTTTTTGATGACTTCCTTGCAAGTAAAAGCATTTTTATGAACTATGCTCTGGTCGCTTCTAAAAAAAACTGAGAATTTAAAAATTCCAACCCCTACGAAGCAGTGAAATAAATTCCGGAGTAAAATCAAATTTTGGTCAAAACTATAATAATTTTTGTTTAATGTATATTGCACTCGAATCGTAGCAAAACTGTGACAGTGGTACAAGGAAAAGTGACAAAAAGCTATCATATCTACTTCATAGTTCATAGTTCATAGTTCATTTATTTATTGAAAGCTTACACATTAAGATAACAATGATCTTATAAAATAGTGCAAGGCTTAAATATAATTCATTAAAAACAACAAGCTACATAAAATATTAATGTTCCAAGAATAACTAAAGGTTTTCTCTTTCTGCTACTTAGACAATTATACTGCAGTCAGTTCTAAATTCATTAAAACATTTAAATATACAATATATACAATACATCTCTCTTTTCGCAAAACTACAGTAAATATAAACATTAGTATTAATTGAAACAAAACGTTGTATTAGTCGGAAATTGTCTGGAAATAAGATTGTAACCCATTACGAAACTGCGCGATGGTACTTGACCTTCTCAAATGCCGTGGTAGTGAGTTCCAAAGACGGGTAACATTGATGAAGAACTGGCGCTCGGATATAAGATAACGGTACCGGGGATGAACAATTTGTTGGGATCGATTAGATGAAGCAAAACGTAGTCTACTAAATAAATAACTGGGTTGATGTGTCTGAATTACATTGAATAACAATACGAGTGATCTAAAACGTAAAAGATGGTCGAAGGAGATGTTATAGATCTGTCGGGAGAAATTGGAGATATGATCGAAGCGCCTCAAACCATAGATATAACGTGCAGTGTTATTAAAGGCAACATTAAGCTTTCTTCTGCTGATTGCATCACACTTACAGAAAATTTCACAGCCATAAGTGAGGGTTGGAACGACGAGTGTCTTTGCAAGAAGAAATCGTGAGCTCATAGGCGTATAGTGTTGTGAGGCCCATAATAGTCGCAGTATACCATAAACTTTGCCTACAGCCGCATTAATATGTGTGTCCCAAGATAGAGTCCTATTAAAAGCATTCCAAGATTTTTTGCCGTTTCAACATATTCTACAGTCGAGCCGTTGAGATGAATTTCAGGAAAATATGATAGATCGACGGGCTTCCGGCTAATCACTAAACATTTAGACTTTTTAGGATTAAGAAACAATCCGTTCCTCTCCGCCCATACTGAGATTCTTTCCAAATCGGTGTTAACTTTACTTGCGCAGTCTTCATTCAACCCAAGAGAGCAACTATTGAATAGTTGGACATCATCAGCATACATATGTATAGAGGATGAACGGACTACGGAAGGGAGCTCATTGACATATAGTGAAAAGAGCAGTGGTCCTAGAATCGAACCCTGGGAAACCACTCTGGTTGTTGGGAGAAACTCAGATAGCATATGATCATTCGCAACAGCTTGTTAAACTAATCGAATGGCCGATGAAGAAAACTTGTAGCTGTGTGCTAGTTTGCTGCACAAATTATCGTGATCCACTGTGTCGAATGCTTTTGAGAAATCAAGAAGAACTAAAAAAGTTACGTGGCCATCATCTACAGCCTTTCTTATGTCCTCTACAACATTTATAACTGCGGTTGTACAACTGTGGTATTGGCGGAAACCGGATTGCACTGTAGATAAAAGTTTGCATGAGTGGATATGGGCATTAATTTGCTTTTGCATGATTCTTTCAAACACTTTAGAAAAATATGGTAGAATGGAAATAGGTCTATATTCATGGCTATTGGCGTTTTTTTTTGGATTGGTAGGACTTTCGCCAGCTTCCATTGGGTGGGAAAAACACTAGTTGTTAAAATGGTATTGAAAATGTGTGTAACAGAGGGTAGTACGAGTATAATTGGTAGAATAAAGGTTTTTTTTTTTAAATATATAATTTTTCTGTCAGGTTATATAAAATGACATCAAATGAAAAAAACCGAAAGAAAATCACGAAAAAAGTTAAAATTTGTTTTAATAGATTCATTGTTCTTCTGTTTTTTTTTAGACCACCATCTGCCACCCTCAATTCTTTTGGGTACGGCTCCCTGCAATGTGAGATGTGACCTTTTTCATCGGGAACTTTTATTACATACTTTGAATCTCTTCGCTGACAATAGTTATTCACTCCTTCTTTACTGGCGACTTGATTACTTGCGCTAATATGAAATTTATTTACATTACTGCATTCGAAGTACCCTGTCAGATTGCAATTTAATAATGCAGCTTCACGAGATCATTTCTTTTTAATACATCGACTATAATACGCACTCTACTGATTTAGATCTAATTAAGAACTGATTAGAATTACTTCACGAACTCTAAGTATTTTTTGTGAATTTAGTTTTCCTTTTCTTTTTATTTTTTTTCCTTTTTTTCTTCTATAAATATACTCGTAGCATCCATCCATTTATCATCTCGTTTTTATGCTTATCACTTATTTATAAGATATTGTATCTTACTGTGTAAGCAATTCATGAAATAAAATAAATAAAATAAAAATAAAGTAAAATAAACTCTTTGCATCCCTGCTAAAGATTAATTTTTGTCTTGGAGTTACCGAAATGATTCGTCTCGGTATATAACTCTCTTTCTCAATTCGACCAAACACACTAAATCTAGTTTATTGGATTCTATCAAAGTCAACCGAACAAAATGGATTTACTCAGCTCAGTCGAGTTGGAATGAGAAAATAATATTTAAAAAAATTTATGTATTAAATTTCTGTCTTTCTGTCTTTCTTTAACTCCTCTGAGACGACTCAACGTCGGGACTAATCAAGGCGTTGTTAGAAAGAGGCAGATGGGTATGCTCGTGCTACCAATTTTAAATAGCTCGCCTGAGTTAAAATATTCTAATAACAATAAAAATGGCTGTTCTAATGGACCTCATCCTTTTTGGTCAACAGCAACTCTCCCTTCTTTTCTTTACTAAAAAGGACTGTTCGCTAAGCCACAAAACCAAACGAAAAATCGATTTGGCTTAAAACAAATTTTCTGAAAATTCGCCTCTGAATCCCGAGTGCACCAACAATAATTCTCCGAGATCATCAATAAAGAATATGAGATTTAGCGGCCTGCGGTATAAACAAAAATGCCATACCAACATTTGATTGGCTTCAGTGACAAAGTGATTCGAGATCGGGGACAAACTGACACTTTTTGAGGTCAACCCGGTGCAGCCCACAGGCAGGCCAGTAGGGATGCAGAGAAGGTTATGATACTTTAGTCCAGATCATAACCTGAATAGAATAACCAACTGCCCTTATATAAAATTGCTTAAACACAATTTATTTTCGAAAGGTGTACCCGTGCCATCTGTAAAACGTAATTTGAATAAAATGGCATCTTTAAACAAAAAAAAATATTGCAAATATAGCAAATATATGCTGATCGTTTTTGCGACATGCGCACACTCTGTGTTTGAACACAACTGAAACTGACACTTAAATAACCCAAGATTCTCCAGGCCTTCAGCGACTATATAAATCAATAAGATAAATACAAGTCCCATCTTCCACATCGCTCACGGCGTTATGTCTTATCGCCCAAAACCATAACGCCCAAATTGAAAAATGTCATAAAGCCCAATGTAATTTGTTGCTATAATATTTACACAAATTTGGGCAATGTGACATTGATTTTGGGCGTAATTGCATTATTTTTGCTCAAAATGGCGTTAGGTCTTATGGCCCAAGTTAGTTCTCATTTTATAGTTAATGAACAGTTTTTAAATATAAGTAACCTGATGCAACAATTTGGACTTGCACCTATTCCAAATCGAACAGTGACCCCAAGCAGGGGAGTTGCAGGGGGGCAGCATCCCCCCCCCCCCCCCCCCCACCATATGCATTGCACTGTTTATGGGATTAGTTGCGAAATCGCAAGTAGATTTCCTAAACAGTGCAATGCCACCCCCCATGCTTGGGATCACTGTTTGATTTAAAGTAGGTGCGAGGTTCAAATGTGTTACTTTGGGTGATATGTCATTCCATTTGGGCTTAACGACTTTTTATTCATTTAAATTTTGGGTAATGTCGTGGTTTTTGGGCTTTATGATATTTTCAATTTGGACGTTATGGTTTTGGGCGATAAGACCTAACACCATCGCTCACCTCACCTGTTGTGCCAATTTTCAAGCTGTGTTACGCGTTCACCATCGTCTTCTCCCTCCGGGACAGCCTGTTACTGCGACGTTTGTATTGGCCAGGTGTTAGATATTATCATAAAATAAAATAAATATATTATACCCATACACCGCCATTCACGGCATCCGACTTAAGTCGCATTTTGACCCATTTTTTTCCTCATGCGATTATAAAAAGTGACTTTTTGACCTTATTCAAAAATTTTGTGACTTTTCCGACCCCGTCTTTAGAAAATTGCGTGGTCTAGATTAATTGTTCACCTTTTTTTGTACAAAACCATTCCAATCATAAGAGCAAGCAGCGGGCCCGTTCAATTTGCGAGGCAACTACGGTTTCCTACTAGTTAAACCTCTGTGATTGGAGGAATATAACATGTGAATATCATTAGTTCACTGAAAATTTCCCTTCGAGCTAGTGAAAGAAATCAACTCTATGTCTTCACTGGGGTACATATGTCAAGATCATCTGATTCATTTGCTTCAGTGTTCATAGTATTCTAAGGGTCTTGCACACGAGCGTCTCATCGATGTTGACATCCATGCGATGCAATGTACGAAAGGCATATGCCTGAAACTTATGTGCAGCAAGAGCTCACGTAGTAATGCATACAGTCACGCGCATGAAACAAATGTGTAGTAAGAAATTGCTATCATTCAGTATGCTTTTTCCCTGGCCTTAATAACACTAAATAACCAAACAGACTAAGATACTAGGTAATGGCATAGAATTTCACAGCACGAAATGTCAAACCGGAAAAATGGGACCAAATTGTGCTGTTCTACTACATATTGATGCAGTTAAATTAGAAATAGAAATACCTTGCAGCAAGAACTGGCATGGAGTAAACAATGTGTCATTTGACATACAAAATCATCACACTTTACGGGTCTGGCTGTACATCTATTTCAGCCAATACGCTTGTACTAACAAAAATCAGCAGGTATGTATGAATACATTACAAGAACACTTCAGAAATGATTCGGTTGTATATTATTAGGCGGAGAGGAATCTTCGATGCAGGACGAATCTTGTATGCGTCTGATGAGCCGCTACGTGTGCACGAGGCATTAGTTGTCACTAAACCTGTGAACTTGACAGCAATTACAGATGCTGGGCAACGCGATTAAATAACTAGTTATTAGTTACCTGCAGGCGACTTGTGTTGCCTTAGAACTTGAAATTGCCCAATGGTACTCCACATTCTCACACAGCAGAACTTTTTTAGAATTGCCTTGAAGGTATTGTGTTTTCATACACTCACTTTTGTTTCATATCAAAATCACATTTATTTTTTTCTATGTGAAAGAATTTGAATTGGAACAACCTTTTTTTTACTCGGTTTTGCTCTTCTTTACAAAATGTTCTCGTGACACTTTTGCTTTAAATCGTGCTAACTGGTATCTCTTAAGTAAGAAAAAATATTCTTTACTTTAATTCATACAAATTCTTCAAAAAGGGACGTTTTTGTTTACTAAAAGTTCAGCCAAATATTGCACTAACACAAATTTACGTTCTATCAGAATGGCGGGTCGACACAAAATGATCTGTCAGATGTCAAATGTTGGCTGGAGCTTGTCAATATTTCCCATGTGTAACGTGTAACTGCTGACAGGTAAACTAAAGGACTGTGTTCCCTCAAAATCCTAATTTTGCTGTTTTTCCAATTTTCTGGTAAGACCACATTTTCCTAATATTTTAAAGACATACTTTTCCTTTCACTTAAGTAACTTAAAAGACAGGAAGAAATATACGAGTAGGTACCATTTTTAGGATAACTATAACTACTAAGAATCAGTCCTCTGCATTCCAACGGAATATTGCAACCTCAAACATTTAAAAAAAAGTTACTCTTAATCCCTTCTTGCCACTTCAGTCAACACGAATCCCAAAATTAAGATTTCATTAAGCATATAAATACATAAAGGCTGTTCGCGTCAGACGACAACAGATTGTCATTCATTTAGTTATGATCTAAACTGCCGATGTCATCTACACTACTGCCATATATTTCAGTTTAGGGTGGTGTGATAAGAGACTCAAGGAGAAAAAAATGACACTCGCTGAGCAAATAAGATAACACACGCTTCACATTCAAAATATGGGAGGGTTGCAAACCACCCTATGATATCTGTTTACGATTTCGGCAAACAATCACCAAACCATAAATAGCTCCCAAAGGGATGTTTACTTTTGCTTTTAGCCCTCTTCAAATTTAAACATGCAGTCCAAGTCGTGGATGGTTTACAAGCTGCAACCACCCTATGATTTCCAAATCAATTATTCAACCCTCCTGAAGTTTTATTTAATCAATTAGCACCTGCGGGTGGTTAAGCATACATATTTATTAATTTGACAAATTATTTAAATTTTTGCAATTTCAGAGCCGATTCAGTTACCTGGAATCCACACAAACTGATGGGTGCCCTTCTGCAGTGTTCAACTATCCACTTCAAGGAAGACGTAAGTAACCAAACTACACACATTTTAACCTCTTTTTTTTAAACAAAATATATAAGCATATTCTCAAAGAATTACACAGTTTCTGGTATTCAAAATATCTTTTTTGAAATGCCAATCTGCCTATCTTAGCATAGAGTGACGGGGACCCTTGTGTTCAGAACAACGCCAACGGGCTTTTATAGTCGACCAAAAAGCATTTCTCAGCAGTTTTCTTCTCGATGGCAACATATATTTGCAATATGTTACCATTGGCCACAGTTGTGTTCGACGTTTTTGCCTCCTTTGTGAGAGAGAATGTTATTCAAGGAATTTTTAATTAAAATTCTCCTGAGTTATTGCTGGCAAGTGGTGTGGCGAGGCGAGCTTCGCTCCTCTAAAACGAGGGCTGCGGAATAGCGTATTTTTTTAGGGGTGGATTATATAGAAAGACAATCCAAATCCGAAACGTTAAGGAAATGAGAAGTCTCGTTCGAAGTGAATTTACAGCGTTAGTAGAATTAGAAACATTCAAAACCTATCAATCTTCTTTGCTTAATAAAATAAAATATAGAAACAGTTGTTTGCTTTAAAATTTAAATTTAAGTTATTTTTTGCGGCTCTTAAATGTTGTTGGCAAACTCATAAGTACGAAACGATGTTAAGCGCTTCCAAGTTGATCATGGGAAATCTTCCAGGTGGTCTATCGCCTGCCACCATTAGGCCAATCAAGTGAACAATGGGATTATCCCCAGGAGGCAAATCTGTTTTAAAGTGTTTTAAAAGTAAATAAACGATAATTTTAACACCCTTATGTTCTTTGTTATTTCCACCCCGCAGGGTCTTTTAATCAGCTGCAATCAAATGTCCGCCGAGTACTTATTCATGACTGACAAACAGTATGACATCAGCTATGATACCGGCGACAAGGTGATACAGTGCGGCCGACACAACGACATTTTCAAGCTGTGGCTGCAGTGGCGTTCAAAGGGCACCGAAGGCTTCGAACGTCAACAGGATCGACTTATGGATTTGACGAAATACCAGGTAAAACGCATCAAGGAACAATCCGATCGATTCCATCTGATTATGGAACCGGAGTGTGTAAATGTTTCATTTTGGTATGTTCCTAAAAGATTGAGAGGCGTACCACACGACAGCAGAAAAGAGCAGGAACTTGCAAAGGTGAGTGATTTTATAATAATTTTTGGATGCCTATTTAAACAGATTTTAAAAATAATAATGGTCGGTACCTTCATGTTTTGAATTTATCGTTGGGCTATGTACGACTGCGATACTGATTGTGGTTCAATAGCCTAAAAACTGGGTTCTTCAGCCTTGAAGGTATTAGTGGACCATGGAACACTATTAAGCAGACTTCAATTGTACGACTTGAGGGAGGGATCAGTGCCGTACACATAATTTTGTTTAGGCAGGCTGAGCCTTGATTTTGATGAAACGTTTAAGATTTTTAGTACAACTCGTTTTTAACGATTTGCCTGTGTCATGTTTTTTCGTCGTCAAAGAAAAGAAGAAGATATAAAATCATGCCGGTGGATTGTCCAAGAGCTCCAATCCAACATAAGGGCAAAAATTGTATGACTAGGGGAACTAAAATAGAGGACTCCAAGCTATCACTTCTTGACTTTGTGTGTGAAATTTCAAAGGATACAAGAAGTTTCATTCCCAAAGCCGGTAAATGTTCCCATATAAATCCTAAGGATCCCAGACCCATAAGCCTATCGTCATTCCTTCTAAAAACATTAGAAATGCTGATTTATATCCATCTACGTACTAATATTGATACAATACTTCTGTCTACGGCTCAACATGCATATTGCAAAGGCAAATCTGTTGAAACAGCCTTACATTCGTTAGTACGTTCAATAGAATACTCCCTTCACCATAAAGAGTACACTATGGTTGCATTCCTGGACATTGAGGGCGCTTTTAACAACGTCAATACATCCGCGATCGCAAATGCACTGTCAGATCTAAGGGTAGATGACTCACTTGGTGAGCTTATTAATCTACTTCTTACAAGCCGGATTATAAACTCGAAACTGGGTTTGACATCTGCCAGAAGATCTGTCAGTAGAGGTACGCCACAAGGTGGAGTCCTATCCCCCCTCCTTTGGAACTTAGTGGTCAAAAAGCTGCTGATGTGCCTAGAAAGGGAGGGCTGCAAGATGATTGCCTATGCAGATGACGTTGCAATTGCCGCCTCATTGAAGCACCTAAACACCCTGAAATAACTTCTCCAAAACGCTCTTAACAAGCTAACTACATGGGCAGATCAATGTGGGTTGGGTGTTAACCCCCACAAAACCGAACTTTTTCTATTCACTAGGAAACATAAAATTCCATACATTGATCCCCCTCAATCAGGGTTTAGTCTTATCGGACGAGGCTAAATACTTGGTTCTCATTCTGGATAGAAAGCTCCGCTGGAAACCTAACATTCGAGACAGAGTTCGTAAAGCTACGGTAATAAATGGGGGCTTCAACCCCGCATTAGCAACTGGTTATACATCTCGGTAATAAGACCGATACTTATGTACGGGGTGGTTGTTTCGTGGACTGCCTTAGACAAAGCGATAAGTCGCGATCCAGCGTATCTCTGCATGAGTGGTGCACTGCGCACTACTCCCTCTGCTGGAATGGACATTCTGTTTCACCTGACACCCCTGGATATCTTTAGCAAGCAAGTGGCTGCTAGTGCGGCTATCCGAAATCGACCACGCATCTATTCTAAAAAAAATTTAGAACCCTCCCTAACAACATAGACTTCACCACCCCTCAGACCCTTCTTGACAAAAACTTCAAGGTCAAGATACCTCCCAGAACATTCTGGGAAGTGGGCCCCCCGTCGAAAATAAATCGATCCACTTTTATACCGATGGATCCAAAACCGACGAGGGGAGGACCCTGAACCTCAGCCTCTCCTTTCGCCTCCTTGATCACTGCAGCGTGTTCCAGGCGGAAATCTTGGTGATTAAAGAAGTCCTATCGTGGCTGAAGAGTAACGTGATATCCGCTATGGACATCTGGATCTTCTCAGACAGTCAAGCTGCGTTAAAATCCCTGGATTCTGTGTCCACAAACTCTATCGTAGTCCGTGACTGTCGATCATCTCTAGTGGAGATGGCGGAGCATTTTAACATTCACCTATGCTGGGTGCCAGGACATACAGGCATTCCAGGGAACTGTAGAGCGGAGAAACTCTCCAGAAAAGGTACCATACTGCCAATTCTACCTGATAAAGGTATAGACGAGGAGGAGGAGGAGACAATGCTACACCTTCTCTGCACATGCCTTGCTCTCTCTCAAAGACGTAAACTCCATTTAGGATCTTTATTTTACAATCATCTTAGCGATCTCATTAACACCGACATCAAAAGTCTGTCAAGCTTCATCAAAAGTTCCAACGAGTAGGAGGATGATACATCCGTGTGGTATCACAATGGATCTATCATTGTTCTAAGTGTGTCGGCCTCTGCCTACTGCCGCTATAACCTAACCTAACCTACTCCGTCAGTAATTGAAAATTGTTTTAAATGTCCCGAATTTAAGACTGAAACACGGGACGATCAAGCTTAAATTCCGCTAAACTTAATAAGATGTGCGAACGAATATACCTACTATTAAAATATAAAATATCTGGAATGTCTATTTCGGAGAAGCTAATTGGAAGGATAATGTTAAATTTGATGATAAATAAATCACTAGTTCATGATGCTGATACTAATATTGTAGTGCTACATGCTAATGATGACGAAAGCGGAGCTAAAGATGACAATCGCAAAACTATAAACATTCAAATGCCGGAAAAGTATGATATTGAAAATGCCGTTGGTTAACTCTGCGACCAGTGGTAAACTAACCGCAATTAAAAGTTTTTCCAAACAAAAATTTGTTGATACATTGAACCATAGAAGCTCAAAGCTTTTTTTATCAAACTTGCGATTAAATAAATTATAAAAAATATAAAAATACAAAAAATGGCATTTATGTTCAAAAATATTAATCGTTTTGTGATCGAAAATCTTACTAAAACTTATTTCACATTAAAAGTATACACCAAATTGTCACAACTTTGTATCTTTGATTATAAAAGCTACAGCCATATGGTTAGTTAAAGTTCGCACAAAAAAAATAAAAACAATCGAAAGCTCTGTTTAACGAGTATAAAAGGCCTGTGCCAATCGCAAGGCGATGCTCTTGTCAACCAAGTATTTAGGCGAACAACTTGAAGTACGGGTACCGGGTAATCTTCCTACTTCAATTGTTAGCTAAAGCTTCTGGCGCGATCAATTTTAAAATCAGATTGTTTCTGGCTATTGCCTTTTGATAACCCTTTGAACGCGGTCACTTCAACAGGTACGGCGGTTTTCGAACTGCTTACTCGTGGGTGAACGGATTCCAAGGTGTTATTACTTTTGCTAACCAAAGGCATATACACCTATTTTGTTTTCTATTTTGTTATTCCGCTCAAGAGTTTAAATAAAATTAAAAAAAGCAAAATTTAAATTCTGCATTTTACTGCGCCCCAGAAGGAGTGCGAATGGAAGATTGAGTTTGTCGGCATAGCGAACACCAAAAACCCAGCTCTAGCGATACCACCGTGCTACAACTGTTAATAAAAGGCTTTTGAATTGTTTTGTTATTAATCTTCAATAAATAAGCTGTATCCTTGAAACTTTACAATAAAATGTTGGTTAGTAAGAACCCAACATATCCTCAGAAAAACTACATTAAACTATTTTACTAAAACAAGAGTAAACATAAATGTCCTGTTTCTGCAGATGTCACTGGTAGAATAATGAGCAACTCAAGAGCCTTTCTTATGTTTGGAAACCAGTCCGTATTGCAAACCCTAAGTTTAATAAAAGCGGCACTTGGACAATTTTAGCAGTTTCTTCGTTCCACAATTGTTTCCATTTCTGAAATGGAGCTTGCAGACAACACAACTTTTCTTCTTTTATGGTGAGGTTATGATTAAAGGGATAATGAAACTCCACCTTTACTGCATCCCTACTGAAACGGATCAGGTGAGGTGAGGTGAAGTTCACCGGTAAGATCTCAATAAGCATTGACGGCAGGCCTCCCGGTTTTCGATTAGTACGTACTGAGGCCAATCAAATTCCGTTGTTGTTGTAATTGGATGATCCAGGAGTTTTTTTTTTTTTTTATTTCGCTACGTACATGCTCCTGTTATTGACTAGTGTCTGATCTTCCTCCAACAACACCGCTGATCTTCAGTTGAAATATATGATTTCTCATTCGTATCGGAGGAGTGAAAATCGAAGTTCTTCGACAAATGAAGTACTTTGGGGTTATAAATGATGACGAGCTGAGATTAAATGAACATTCGAAATGCATTATGTTTAAAAGTTGTGGAAAAATAACGAATTAGGAATAATATGTGCACTCTATGTTTAAATTAAATATGATGTCAGGGTTCGATCGTGAGGCTATAAAGATGCATAACAGGGCCATAAGAGTAATTATTAGGTGCAGTTGATTCACAGCGATTAACTCGATGCTGCGGACGCTTAACTGGATGAATATAATGGACAGGATTGACTTAAATGTTTTATCTTCTGTCTTCAAAATGAGAAATCAAATCACCCCCCAATACTTGGCAGGGACGGTATCATTGGTCTCGGAGAGTCAGCCTTATCCCCTATGAAATGCAGAGGATATACGAATCGGTTTTGTGACCATGCCGGAAACTAAAAACAGTCTAGTGTTTAAAGGCTTTAACCAGATTAGTCGCACTTAGTATGTTATTATCAATCATTTCTGTTTTATAATATGTAAAGTTATTACTGAAATTATGATTTGATTTTTTGAAGTTTTCCCTAAATTTAAATTTAAAAGAATGAATATTGTGGAATTATTGTAAGCAAAAGTAAACTTATTACTCGTAAAGAATCGTATCTAATCGAATCTCGTTTGCCGCTGCAGTGATATTTTTTTTAATTCTTTATTCTCAATTTGAAAATCTAGTTTAAGTAACTATTCATTGATATCTTAATTTGGAGAATAGTTAGTGACATTTTTTATTTAGTTTATAAAAAACAAAAAGAGATAAATGCCACTTCAAAATTAACACTATGGGGTGGAAAGGCATTTTTAAGTATTTATATACATTACATTTTATAGAAAATGCACTTGTTTACAAAGAAATAGATATATATAAATAGGAGCTAACATAAATTCATAAAATTAAAAGTTAAGCAAGAAAGAACTCAAATAATGAAGCGTAACAAAATTTGGATTTCATTGTGATTAATCGCAAGAAGCCACGATTCTACTTTTTTAAGAAATACAGATGCAGTTCTAATAATTCGTATATCCTCGGGTAGACTATTAAATAGCTTGTAGGAAACAATTGAGAAAAAGTTCCTAAACCTTGATGGGTGAAAAGGCGGAATATGTAAGGTGGTACCATTATTGCTTCGTAGATTATGAGTGCCAGATATAGGGCTCTGCATATATGAAGAATATTTTGAGGACTTTAAAAAAGTATAAATGTCTTACCGGCAGAATATTCATTCTTCTAAATGTTTCTATGGTGTGGGTTAGGCGGCCTGATTTGCATACTTTTCTTATAGCGGACTTTTGTAGGACAGTCAGCTCTTGAAGTTTATTAAGATATGTACCTCCCCATGCGCTTATTCCGTACTGGAGTCTGGAGTGAAAAATCCCAAAGTATATTGTTTTCAGGGTGCGTGAAGAGCAGTAATTTCTAAGACGATAAAAGATGCGTAGAGAAGATTGCGGATACTTTTTCAAGCTTGAGATGTGTTGGTTCCAACACAAATTTCTATCAATAATAACACCTAGATATTTATAGTGCTCTACTAATTCTATTTTGAAGCAATTCGAGTTGCAGCTAATATTTTCGTCATATAGGACATTGGAATTTTGGGCATCACATACACAATTTCGCAAGCTATGTCGTCTACAACAGGTCGATGCATGAAATATAATGTCAAAGTCTGGGGAATCTTTCACTTTTAAACTGAAAAACATCAATTTAGTTTTATTGCTTACTACTAACTTGTGTTTGGTGAACCAGAGTCTTAGCAAGTGAACCTCGTGGTTTATGTCAGCAACTAGATTTAGGAGGTTGGTTGATCCATATGCAAATGCAAAATCGTCGGCAAAAGCTTTTACATTCCCAATAAATGGGATAGCAAAAATAGAGTTGACTAGGAACAAAATAGGGCCAAGAACGGATCCTTGGGGTACACCTACATTTATTGTCTTTGAACTACTTAAATTATTCCCGATTTTTACCTTTTGTGTTCTGTTTATACCCTATTCTAAGGGTATATTAATTTTGACACATAGTTTGTAACATACCTTAATATTGCCCGTAGACCCCTAAAAGTTACTATATTTATGATCAGCATCGATAGTAATGTCGATCTAGCCATGTCCGTCCGTCGGCAAAAATTAGGCCTTTAAACTGGGCCTAGAGAGCTGGAATTTTAACCATATACTCTCTAGGGTCCCGAAATAATCAAGTTTACGAATTTTTGAAATCTGCCCACAGACACGCCCACAAACTGAAAAAAACAAAATTTTGGAAAAAATCGAATTTTGAGCTAGAAAGCTGAATTTTTTGATATATGATCTATGACTCCTAAACCTGCTCGGGATATAAAATGTGTAAATATTTTCAAAATCCGCCTACTGGCACACCCACAATTTAAAAAAAAACTTTTTTTGAAAATCCAAAGTTTGAGCTAGGGAGCTGAAATTTATAATATATACTCTCTAAGAGGCCCTTTATGCTCATGTGTAAATATTTTCAAAATCCGCCCGCTGACACGCCCACAATTGACAAAAAAACTTTTTTTGAAAGGCCAAAGTTTGAGCTAGGGAGCTGAAATTTATAATATATACTCTCTAGGGGTCCTCTATGCTCATGTGTTAATTTTTTTTAAATCCGCTTACTGACACGCCCACAATTAAATAAAATAATTTTATTGAAAAACCAAAGTTTGAGTTAGGGAACGTTTTTTTTACAAAAGCTTCGTTTTTGTTTGATAAAATCGTTTAAATGTTATATAACAGAATATGTACAGCGTTCTTAACAATTCAACCATACTTAAACTTTTGTCACGCCCACTTATGAGGGATAGGAATAAGAACAGGGTATCCAACAGTTTGCCCAAGCGGACTGTAGCCCGCCCGTATATTTTTTAAATATGATGCAAACCAATCTAAAATAAAACTGCGAAGCCCCGCGTAATGCAATTTTCCCAAGAGAATGTTGTGGTTAACCATGTCGAAGGCTTTTGTAATATGGACATATTCTTATCCCGTCGCTGCACAAGAATTTGGAATGACATTCAAATTATTTTAAAAAGAACGGGCCCTTAAATGCCAACTTTCCGTGACGCCATATAGGACTTCATAAGCATTGATTGAGATCAATCTTATCAAAATGTTTTCTACGAGGAAGTAAGTAACTGGAGAAGATTAACCTGAATAACGCAAAATGAACAATCTCATGAAACACTCCGTCAAAATTACAAAATCCGTCGAAACTACTTGATAACCACAGAGTTAAAAGGTGGTCTGGGTGCGACCCGCAAGGTCCACACGACTAACTTCCCAGTGGGATCAATATGATTTATGCGATTAGTGGGAAATTTTGAAATGTGGTTAACCATAAGATATGGTTAAGAATTATTTAATATTAAAAAATGCTCTTTAACATTGTCCATGGAAATTAAATGTTGTTAATAACAGCGAAGTGTGATATATATTAATGCAAAAATTGTTATCAACACGGAGACCTGTAAATTTACATGTATACGAAATAACGGAGCACAATGTAATAGTGAATTGCTCAATGAAAAATTATAATAAATAGTACAAACAAAGCCAAATTATTTTAGTTATTTATTTACTTACAAAAAACGGCTGAACCGATTTCGCTGGAAACCATCAGTTCTAAGTTATGTAATGACGCTTCGAATAAACCCGGTCCCATGTCAATATCATCTTTGGTTCTCGAGATACTCGTGGCGAAAGATAATTCCGAACGCACATACGCACATACGTACATACACACACCCAGACATCGCTATAAAAATGTTGGATTTGGATTCTGGTGACCTTGAAACGTGAAGATATGTCAAAATCCGCGATTCACAAAATCGGCCCCATTACAAGAACTTCCACTGGGAAGTGAAAAAGATAATTTGATTTGAAAAATGTTAATTTAATTAACGAGGGTTTACTGGAAATAAATCCATGTTGTTGTCAACTCAGACAGTTTTCCCAGACATTTGTATGAATAGAAAAGGAGTGGCAAAAGATCAAATATCTGGAATCTATGATCAATAGCGCAGCAACCTGTAATGACGACACGAATCATCACGTAAGCATAGGGTGGATGAAGTGGCGGGAAGCTCTTCACCGCATTTATGCGCCCGGCGCTAACATACGGTTCACAATATTGGGCAGCGTACAAAAAGTGTGCTCGCGAATAAGCGGCTGCTGAGCTGAGGAATCCTTTACGTCAATGACCAATCGCCGAGATAATACGGCGCGACCGGCTCAGTTCGTACTGCCATGTTCAAATAAGAGATCTTACGAAGACGAGCTCCGTCTAAAAGGCAATATCAATCAACGTTCCCTTACAATGGCGAAAGAGTGCCAGGATTAAAAACTCGTGCATCACACAAATGCAATGACACCAGCGTTTGATTTGCCTTTGTGACAGAGTGGTCTGAAATCGGAACGATGGCGATTAAAGTCAAATAGGCGAAATCCACAGGTTGACCAGCAGGGATAGGGATGCAGTGAAGTGAGAGGGTTATGATCTATGAAGAGAAAGATTATTTGAATGTTTCCCTTGCTTCGGAACCATTATGAATCCAGCAATTTCTAATTACCGTGAAAGGTACAATAACCTGAGTGAAGACTTTACAAAATAAGTGAATTCGATTAGAGCTCTCCTAGGTGACTCTAAGATTCTATCTTGTAATAAAATAATATCCCGGGGTCTTGTTGTATTTTAGCTTTTAGCAGTTTAGTGTTCAGCGAACGATACCTAAATTTTTTTTGTAATTGTCTGGTACCACAGTTTAAATGGGATCTCCAATCTACACTTGAAATGGTTTAAATGTTTGTTCATGATGTGTAAAACTTGTACCAAGGAAGTTCGAACAGCGAAAAGATCTGCCTAACAAAAAACTGACAATAAGTTTTGACCCCACTTAATTCTTACACTTTTGCAAAGACTATTTAACCCTTTTATTAAAAAAGAATACTATAGACTCAGATGAATAATTCGGTTATATTCAAATAAATAATACTGTTCTCATTTATTTCATCCACGTAGATGTGCCCAATCATCAAGGGACGCATGATGCAGAAAGGCAGCTTAATGGTTGGCTATCAACCCGATGACCGTCGACCAAACTTCTTCAGATCAATTATTTCATCATCAGCTGTTACCGAACAGGATGTCGATTTTATGTTAGATGAAATCCACCGCCTTGGCGATGATTTGTAAATGATCACTTTTGTTCATCAGCCAATAGCAATGAGTAGTATTTATTTATAATTATATAATAATAAGGACTTCAAAGCTGTTATATTTAAATGTTTTAAAATGCATATATATATATTATTATTATTATTATTATTATTATTATTATTATTATTATTATATCGAATCTCAACCCACAACCAAGGAGTATCTTTAAGGTAAAGGCATATCATATAATCCAACCATTGTTACTTACTCATTAAAAAAAACACACAAATTAAACTATCAACGTATATCATAAATGTTATGTTTTATTAAGTTGATATTTGATTATATATATATATATATGGAAATAGAAAAAAAATATATCTATCTGTTGAACACTAAAAGAGAAATCGCATTTATTTACGCACTTAAACCATGTTTATTCTTAAATGTATCTTTGTCGTACATTATCTGTGCATTCGTGACTGTTGACAATATTTAGAAATTAATAAAGAAAAAGTTCTGAAATGTATTATACACGCAGAAACTATGGAACGTAAATGTTATAAATAATTAAAAATATATATTTAAACTTAAAATCAAGCAAATACACATCGTAACATATCGCTGGAAAAGTTATAGGAATACAAAAATTTGAAATTGCATAAAAAATATTATATTTTTTTTGTTGTTCTTATTTCAAAACCACGATTTTGAAAGCAGTTTTTTTTTTATTTTGTAAATTGATTTGGTTAAAGTCGGTAATCGTGCAATTCTACTTTAGAAAGTTGAAGCTTTTAGTCCATTAGTTTTTAGGTATCAACACTCAGAGAAATCATAGATTTTTACTATTAAAAATGCCAATATGATAAAGCTATTGATTTTCTATAGCAAACTATAGTTTTCATCATATAGGTAATCCCATTGACATCTCTACCGAAAAAATCAATGGCGGTACCATTGATTTTGACTGACAAATGGTATATAGGTACATGTTTCTCTGTGTGTACTTAAATTTTAAGTAATTGACAGATGACAGGCTGTCGCAAAAGATACCTGAGTTTCAAAAAAATACAGATAACATTGGTTCATGTTTTGTAAACACTAGTTATTATCTAAATCTATACACTTGCAATTTTCTGATTTAGTTAACAATTTTTGGATCAAACATTCACTATATAAAATATATATGTGCTTATGTTACAAATATCGTGTTAACCTAAGGTCAATTAAAAAACATATGCGCTCTTTAATGGAGCATGCTTAAAAATTCATTTAACAGTTACAAACCATGACTAGCAATGAGAATGGACTTGGTGAAAAGACGAGTTATAACCGAGAGAGAAATAAAAATTATGTCAAAGAAATACTTTATTTAATATACATGTAATGATTTGTTATATAAGAGTATTGTATAAACAACAAAAAAAATCAGAAGCAATACTTTAAAACTATACGCATTCATAATTAATTGTTGATTAATTTGTATTGTGGAATAATATTGTTGAACTTAAAAAAAATACCATCAATGTTTGAACCAAAGCATATATTATTACGCATAATGTTCGTTATTATTCTTCTATAATTACATAATGTATAAATATCAGAGACAAATTAAAATAAAAACATAATTAATTGTAATTGTAAAGTAGAAATTGTGTTTTCAATACATTATGAACTTGATTGCGTGTACCCACGTCATTTAATTATGCTGCAGGATAACATTTAAGCACAAATACAAAAGGTTAAACTAAAGCTTTACGAAACACAGCGCCCAGCTGAAATCGGACATTTGCCACCACTCACCACGGTCTGTAACTTATGCGATCGAGAACACATGAAACAAAAAATTCCGTTGTTTCCCGCTTCTGGGGTGTTTCTGTTAGGCCCCAGTTATAGCCATACGTAAAATAAAAATGAACAAAATTGATATGCTTTTTCTTTCCACTTAATGGATCAACACAATCTTTATCTTAAAATGCTGCTAATATGTTATGCTAATATTATGTCACAAAAAATTGAGAAAATGAAGAAATGTAAACAAATCTTTCCACTGACGTGTTCGGTTTTTTTTTCTGTTCCCTATGGCTTTTTTTTTGATGAAACTCCATCTGTAAAACTTTGTTCTGATTGGCTGCAGTAGTATAAAAATCAATTTCATTCATTTTATATTTGGCTATAACTGGGGCCTAACTGAGGTCAAAAATCTAAGAAAATAGTTTCGTATTCTAGTTGAAAAATAGTAGAAAAACAATCAGGTGTAGTGGAATCCCCGTAAACCCCATAATTCGTAATGATTTCGAGAAGTGGTATATTGCTTGTCACATCAGCCTAACCACGGGGCTCCAGTTCCATCCCGGGCGACAGACTTTTATATTTTATTTTTAGACTTGTCATTTGCGTTAAAATCTTGAAATCCAGCATATATTGAAGATAATTTTGTATGTATAACACACTTTCACATTCAGATAAAAAGACAATAACCAAATATAAAAACTCAAAACCCTATGACTTCTGAAATGAATAAAAAGTGTATTAAAAACATAGGGGCGGGCTACAGTCCGCTTGGGCGAACTGTTGGATACCCTATTCTTATTCCTATATCTCATAAGTGGGCGTGACAAAAATTTAAAGGATTTTATCGAAAAAACTAACTAACTAACTAACGCTCCCTAGCTCAAACTTTGGTTTTTCAATAAAATTGTTTTATTTAATTGTGGGCGTGTCAGTAGGCGGATTTAAAAAAAATTTAAGTATGAGCATAAAGGGCACCTAGAGAGTATATACTATAAATTTCAGCTCCCTAGCTCAAAATTTGGACTTTCAAAAATAAAAAATAAATAATTGTGGGCGTGTCAGTAGGCGGATTTTGAAAATATTTACACATGAGCATAAAGGGCCCCTAGAGAGTATATATTAAAAATTTCAGCTCCCTAGCTCAAATTTTGGTTTTTCAAAAAAAATATTTTATTTAATTGTGGGCGTGTCAGTGGGCGGATTTTGAAAATTTTATGTCCCAAGCATTTTTATGGGCCAAAGATCATATATAAAAAATTTCAGCTTTCTAGCTCAAAATTCAATTTTTCCCAAAATTTGTTTTATTTAATTGTGGGCGTGTCAGTGGGCGGATTTTGAAAATTTTATGTCTCAATCAGTTTTATGGGCCATAGATCATATATAAAAAATTTCAGCTCTCTAGCTCAAAATTCGATTTTTTCCAAAATTTTGTTTTTTTGAGTTTGTGGGCGTGTCTGTGGGCGGATTTCAAAAATTCTTAAACTTGATTATTTCGGGACCCTAGAGAGTATATGGTTAAAATTTCAGCTCTCTAGGTCCAGTTTAAAGGCCTAATTTTTGCCGACGGACGGACGGACGGACGGACGGACGGACATGGCTAGATCGACATTACTATCGATGCTGATCATAAATATAGTAACTTTTAGGGGTCTACGGGCAATATTAAGGTATGTTACAAACTATGCGTCAAAATTAATATACCCCTAGAATAGGGTATAAACATAGGGGCGGGCTACAGTCCGCTTGGGCGAACTGTTGGATACCCTATTCTTATTCCTATATCTCATAAGTGGGCGTGACAAAAATTTAAAGGATTTTATCGAAAAAACTAAGCTTTTGTAAATAAAAACGCTCCCTAGCTCAAACTTTGGTTTTTCAATAAAATTGTTTTATTTAATTGTGGGCGTGTCAGTAGGCGGATTTAAAAAAAATTTAAGTATGAGCATAAAGGGCACCTAGAGAGTATATACTATAAATTTCAGCTCCCTAGCTCAAACTTTGGACTTTCAAAAATAAAAAAAAAATAATTGTCGGCGTGTCAGTAGGCGGATTTTGAAAATATTTACACATGAGCATACAGGGCCCCTAGAGAGTATATATTAAAAATTTCAGCTCCCTAGCTCAAATTTTGGTTTTTCAAAAAAAATATTTTATTTAATTGTGGGCGTGTCAGTGGGCGGATTTTTAAAATTTTGTGTCCCAAGCAGTTCTATGGGCCAAAGATCATACATAAAAAATTTCAGCTTTCTAGCTCAAAATTCAATTTTTCCCAAAATTTGTTTTATTTAATTGTGGGCGTGTCAGTGGGCGGATTTTGAAAATTTTATGTCCCAATCAGTTTTATGGGCCATAGATCATATATAAAAAATTTCAGCTCTCTAGCTCAAAATTCGATTTTTTCCAAAATTTTGTTTTTTTGAGTTTGTGGGCGTGTCTGTGGGCGCATTTCAAAAATTCTTAAACTTGATTATTTCGGGACCCTAGAGAGTATATGGTTAAAATTTCAGCTCTCTAGGTCCAGTTTAAATGCCTAATTTTTGCCGACGGACGGACGGACGGACGGACATGGCTAGATCGACATTACTATCGATGCTGATCATAAATATAGTAACTTTTAGGGGTCTACGGGCAATATTAAGGTATGTTACAAACTATGCGTCAAAATTAATATACCCCTAGAATAGGGTATAATTACATTTAAATACATACACGTAGTAATCTGGGCCCTCATCACGTAAGGCAGACGACACCGTTTCCGACAACGATTTTGATTCACGCAACACTCGCGTCTGGATGATATCGTTTCGACTAATCAATAGACGTTTTTCTTTTCTAGTTCAGAGCAGAGCTTGAGTTGTCAAAAAATAAGTTCGTTGTTTACAGCTTGATCAATGAGTTCGGAATAAATTGGCTGAGCAGTCTGAATAAAAAACGGAGACAGTCAAGGACGGAGTGAAAGGAGGTAACATAAAGAAACGAAATCAAAAACAATTAAAAACATAGGGGCGGGCTACAGTCCGCTTGGGCGAACTGTTGGATACCCTATTCTTATTCCTATATCTCATAAGTGGGCGTGACAAAAATTTAAAGGATTTTATCGAAAAAACTAAGCTTTTGTAAATAAAAACGCTCCCTAGCTCAAACTTTGGTTTTTCAATAAAATTGTTTTATTTAATTGTGGGCGTGTCAGTAGGCGGATTTTAAAAAAATTTAAGTATGAGCATAAAGGGCACCTAGAGAGTATATACTATAAATTTCAGCTCCCTAGCTCAAACTTTGGACTTTCAAAAATAAAAAAAAAATAATTGTGGGCGTGTCAGTAGGCGGATTTTGAAAATATTTACACATGAGCATAAAGGGCCCCTAGAGAGTATATATTAAAAATTTCAGCTCCCTAGCTCAAATTTTGGTTTTTCAAAAAAAATATTTTATTTAATTGTGGGCGTGTCAGTGGGCGGATTTTGAAAATTTTATGTCCCAAGCAGTTTTATGGGCCAAAGATCATATATAAAAAATTTCAGCTTTCTAGCTCAAAATTCAATTTTTCCCAAAATTTGTTTTATTTAATTGTGGGCGTGTCAGTGGGCGGATTTTGAAAATTTTATGTCCCAATCAGTTTTATGGGCCATAGATCATATATAAAAAATGTCAGCTCTCTAGCTCAAAATTCGATTTTTTCCAAAATTTTGTTTTTTTGAGTTTGTGGGCGTGTCTGTGGGCGGATTTCAAAAATTCTTAAACTTGATTATTTCGGGACCCTAGAGAGTATATGGTTAAAATTTCAGCTCTCTAGGTCCAGTTTAAAGGCCTAATTTTTGCCGACGGACGGACGGACGGACGGACGGACGGACGGACGGACGGACGGACGGACGGACGGACGGACATGGCTAGATCGACATTACTATCGATGCTGATCATAAATATAGTAACTTTTAGGGGTCTACGGGCAATATTAAGGTATGTTACAAACTATGCGTCAAAATTAATATACCCCTAGAATAGGGTATAAACATAGGGGCGGGCTACAGTCCGCTTGGGCGAACTGTTGGATACCCTATTCTTATTCCTATCCCTCATAAGTGGGCGTGACAAAAGTCTAAGTATGGTTGAATTGTTAAGAACGCTGTACATATTCTGTTATATAACATTTAAAAGATTTTATCAAACAAAAACGAAGCTTTTGTAAAAAAAACGTTTCCTAGCTCAAACTTTGGTTTTTCAATAAAATTATTTTATTTAATTGTGGGCGTGTCAGTAAGCGGATTTAAAAAAAATTAACACATGAGCATAGAGGACCCCTAGAGAGTATATACTCGTATTATAAATTTCAGCTCCTAGCTCAAACTTTGGATTTTCAAAAAAAGTTTTTTTTGTAAATTGTGGGCGTGTCAGTAGGCGGATTTTGAAAATATTTACACATGAGCATAAAGGGCCCCCTAGAGAGTATATATTATAAATTTCAGCTCCCTAGCTCAAACTTTGGATTTTCAAAAAAAGTTTTTTTAAATTGTGTCGTGTCAGTAGGCGGGTTTTGAAAATATTTACACATGAGCTAAAAGGGCCCCTAGAGAGTATATATTATATATTTCAGATCCCTAGCTCAAATTTTGGTTTTTCAATAAAATTGTTTTATATTTTTGTGGGCGTGTCTGTGGGCGGATTTCAAAAATTCGTAAACTTGATTATTTCGGGACCCTAGAGAGTATATGGTTAAAATTTCAGCTCTATAGGCCCAGTTTAAAGGCCTAATTTTTGCCGACGGACGGACGGACATGGCTAGATCGACATTAGTATCGATGCTGATCATAAATATAGTAACTTTTAGGGGTCTACGGGCAATATTAAGGTATGTTACAAACTATGCGTCAAAATTTATATACACTTAGAATAGGGTGTAAACATAGGGACGGGCTACAGTCCGCTTGGGCGAACTGTTGGATACCCTATTCTTATTCCTATCCTTCATAAGTGGGGGTGACAAAACTCTAAACTATGATTGAATTGTTAATACATACATACATATTAGGCCTTAACGGCCCATACAAGTCCTGAACTTTGCTTCTTCAACCACTTTCATTCGCAGTGGAGGTGACCTACAGTTTTACGCTGAATCCGAACGGCAAATTTGAGAAGCTTTCTCATGAGAATTTGATACTCTTAGATGTTTGTCAGACGTTCGCAAGAGGTGCCAACAACTACTAACCACGCCCTACGTCGTTTAATTGCGGTGATCGAATGAGAACCGATTGATTCGACGTGGCAAGTTCGTTTAAGAACGCTCTACATATTTTGTTGTATAACATTTAAAGGATTTAATCGAAAAAAACGAAGCTTTTGTAAAAAACGCTCAATAGCTCAAATTTAGGTTTTTCAGTAAAATTGTTTTATTTAATTGTGGGCGTGTCAGTAGGCGGATTTAAAAAATATTTAAACATAAGTATAAAGTGCACCTAGAGAGTCTATATTATATTCAGCTCCCTAGCTCAAACTTTGGTTTTTCAAAAAAAGTTTGACACGCTTTGTGAGTGGGCGGATTTTGAAAATTGTGAATTTTTTATTTTCAATGAACAAATTTTGTGTTGTGAAGAACAACTTTCATCGGTTTTCTGTCAGCTGTCAATTTTTCTTTGAATCGTAAATTTGCAGTCGATGAGTTCGTGCTGGTAAAAAAAAATAACTAAGAAATGTGAGTTTCGAATTAAATACGTGATAAAATGATTAATTTTTTTTATATCCAAAGGTCTCAAAACGTAGTAAGTAACAAAAAACAGATTGTCGGGCGCAGTAGCTCAATGGTTAGTGTGTCGGACTACTAATCGAAAAGGTCCCCGGTTCAATTCCCGCCGGGCCAAATAACATCTTGAGTTTTTTTCCACTGCCCCACCTCTTGCGAACGTCTGACAAACATCCAAGAGTATCAATTGTCATGAGAAGCTTCTCAAATTTACCGTTCGGATTCAGCGTAAAACTGTAGGTCCCCTCCACTTCGCAAAGAAAGTGGTTGGAGAAGCTAGGTTTTAGACCCTCTATGGGCCGTTAATGCCTAATATTTATATATTTTAACAAAAAACAGATTGGTCCAGTTGATGGAAGAGAACGAGGAACTCGCCAAGGGATTTTGTTCCAAAGCTGTGGCAAATACAAAATGGCAAGTCATTGCTGTGGAGTTGAATAGCTTACGGCCTCCAGAACGAACTTCAGAAAAGTCACAGAGAGTATGGATCGATCTAAAATGCAAAATAAAAAAGAAGAAAACAGAAAACAAAATAGAAGTAACAGCCACTGGTGGTGGCCCAAACAGGCTTCAGCAATTTAGAAGAATCTGTTGTAAGTTTGTTAGGATTCAATACATGCGTTAATCCACCTGGAAGAGAATTTAGTTACGAAAATGATATGTCAACTGAAGACGCCACACATCAGATTGACGGCATTACAATAGCACAATTTTTATCAATTCATTTTCACAATAACGATTTTTATTTGAATTGATGAATTCTATCAATCGTCAATCGGTTGATAGTTGATCTTCGCAATAAGGCTCCATCTGCTTTGATGTTCATCGTTGGTAAAGAATTAATTTCTTCTACTGGTTCTGCTTCGATCTCTTCCACGATCTCAGAAATGTAGTCCTCAATTATCCAATTTATTTGAAATTGATTCTGAACATTCAATCTGTTGGAGTAACGCACAAACGTCGTGAATATGTTACGGCATCTCATTTAGGTTCTGTGCAAGCATTGCTAATGGAATATCGTCATCGTCTTCCCATTCTGAATTCTCAGATACACAAACATTTGAAATACAACAATCTGCTCTGTGGAAATCAATCTGGCTTTCGTCCTAAGCATAGCTGCATAGCTGCACAACAGCAATAATTAATGTGGTTGAAGATATAAGGCAAGCTGTGAACAATGACAATCTAACTTTTCTTGTTCTATTCGATTTTTCCAAAGCATTTGACACAGTAAACCCTAACGTCTGAAATAGTAAGCTTAGGAGAGAATTTAATTTTTCGTCATCTTCTCTGAATCTGGTTTCATCTTACCTGAACAACAGATACCAAGCAGTTGCGGTGAACAATTGCATATCGGAATTTCTGCCATTGAGTGGGGGCGTTCCGCAAGGTTCAATTCTGGGCACTCTGTTTTTCACAATGTACATAAACGATCTTCCTCTGTGCACCAAAAGCTCCTTGGTTGATATGAATGCTAATGATGTTCAGGTGCGAAAACGTTTTCCTTTGGGTCTTGTGGAAAATGCAACCTACGAAGTTAACGGAGATCTCATTAGTATTCTGCACTGGTCGCGATCCAATGGCCTCTGCCTTAATCCTTCCAAATCAAAATGTTTGGTTATCTCATGAAGGTCAATCGATACGTTATTCTTTCCTAAATTATACCTTAATAACTCGCCGATTGAATTTGTTGACTCTGCGAAAAATCTTGGCATAACTTTCAACAAGACCCTATCCTGGAATCACCACATTAGATTGACCGTTGGAAGGTTTTATGGAAGCCTTCGAATGCTATAGGCTAGCCAAAGTTTCACACCACTAAAAACGAGAATTATGCTGGCAAAATCATTAGTTATGCTAATCGGCTGTGAAATTTTCAGCAACTTCGATTATGAACATAAAAGAAAACTAAATGTTGCCTATAATTGCGTTGCGTGGTATATTTTTGGATTGCGAAGACACGCCCTTATCTCTCGCCTCTCTAAGCAAATTAATGGTGTAACTTTTTTTTTAGAACATTAGCTCTTACATCTTGCAATACGCTGTAAGTATCTAGTATCTAACCGACACGACAGTTCTTTGCGTATGCAGTCCGGTTGTGGAATTTCCTTCCCATTTCCGTCCGATTGATAAGTTGCACGACCCTATTCCGGGTCAGGCTCAAGCAGTATTTGGAGGCCCTTTGATGATGATGATGAGATTTGTGTAATCTGTGTCTTTTCTTGTTCATTTTAATTTTCTTCTGTTTATACCCTATTCTAGGGGTATATTAATTTTGACGCATAGTTTGTAACATACCTTAATATTGCCCGTAGACCCCTAAAAGTTACTATATTTATGATCAGCATCGATAGTAATGTCGATCTAGCCATGTCCGTCCGTCCGTCCGTCCGTCCGTCGGCAAAAATTAGGCCTTTAAACTGGACCTAGAGGGCTGAAATTTTAACCATATACTCTCTAGGGTCCCGAAATAATCAAGTTTACGAATTTTTGAAATCCGCCCACAGACACGCCCACAAACTCAAAAAAACAAAATTTTGGAAAAAATCGAATTTTGAGGAAATTTTTTATATATGATCTATGACTCCTAAAACTGCTCGGGATATAAAATTTTCAAAATCCGCCCACTGCCACGCCCACAAAAAAATAAAACAATTTTATTGAAAAACCAAAATTTGAGCTAGGGAGCTGAAATTTTTAATATATCTCATGCTCATGTATAAATATTTTCAAAATGCGCCCACTGACACGCCCACAAATAAATAAAACAATTTTTTTGAAAATTCAAAGTTTGAGCTAGGGAGCTGAAATTTATAATATATACTCTCTAGCGGCCCTTTAAGCTCATGTATAAATATTTTCAAAATGCGCCCACTGACACGCCCACAAATAAATAAAACAATTTTTTTGAAAATCCAAAGTTTGAGCTAGGGAGCTGAAATTTATAATATATACTCTCTAGGGGCCCTTTATGTTCATGTGTTAATTTTTTTTTAAATCCGCCTACTGACACGCCCACAATTAAACCCAAGTTTGAGCTAGGGAGCGTTTTTTTTTGATAAAATCCTTTAAATGTTATATATAACAAAATATGTAGAGCGTTCTTAACAATTTAACCATACTTAGACTTTTGTCACGCCCACTTATGAGGGATAGGAATAAGAATAGGGTATCCAACAGTTCGCCCAAGCGGACTGTAGCCCGTCCCTATGTTCTTATTTAAGTTTGATTTTAAGTTTTCTTCTCTTTTCAATGAAATTATTTATAATTGAGAAAAATAATTAAATATTAAATATTGAACTTTGTTACCACTCAAGTTAACACATCAAATTAAAATTACATTGAAGCTTGCGCAATTTTATAAGATCTGTATATCTTAATGTGTAAGGCTATTGTTGAAATAAATAAATAAATAAAAAAATCTTTTTGGGGAAAAGGCAAGGCAATTGCACGCGCAAATTCAGGAGTAGCCAGGTGATTTCCTTGCTAGTAGCGGCTATATAGCTAAATTTTGAAAAAGTCACGGTATTCGGAAACTTAAAATATGCGGTGAAAAATTGTCAAGCAAAGTAGAGTTGGTGGATTCTTTCATAAAAGCATTTCAGCAAAAAAATAAAGATCTGGATCTGCAACCATCACAGATCTATAATGCAGATGAATCTGGGTTATTAACTTCCCAGTGGAAGTTCTTGTAATGGGGCCGATTTTGTGAATCGCGGATTTTGACATATCTCCACGTTTCAAGGTCTCCAGAATCCAAATTCGACGTTTTTATAGAGATGTCTGTCCGTGTGTATGTACGTATGTGCGTATGTGCGTAAGTGCGATCGGAATTATCTTTCGCCACGATTATGTCAAGAACCAAAGATGACATTGACATGGGCCCGGATTTATTCGAAGCGTAATTACGTAAATTAATTAATTTTTAATAATTGCCTTTATTTGCACTATTTATTGTCATTTGTCATTGAGCAAATCATTATTACATTGTGCTCCGTTATTTCGTATATATGTTAATTTACAGGTCTCCGTGTTCATAACAATGGTTGCATTAATATACTCGTATATCACACTTCGCTGTTATTAACAACATTTAATTTCCATCAACAATATTAAAGAGGATTTTTTAATATTAAATAATTCTTAATCATATCTTATGGTTAACCACATTTCAAAATTTCCCACTAATCGCATAAATCATATTGATCCCACTGGGAAGTTAGTCGTGTGGACCTTGCGGGTCGCACCCAGACCACTTTTTTTAGTTTTTCTTTGGTAGTTTTTACGAATTATGTAATACTAGCTGACCCATGCTCGCCTTGCTTCGCCAGTCTGCCACTTCTCAAATTTAAAACAAGATACTTACATACTGATACTGATAAGAACTGGTAAAGAAAACGTGGATAGTGTCCCTTCTCATTATATGGATATACTCTCAGTGTGACTCCCTCTCAATCTCAATGACATTTCATACCCTATCTTTCTCAATCCCATCCTCCACAAAAAAAAAACACAAACTGCAAAAGGTGCATAAGAAAAAGAAAGAAAAAGCACACAGCATAAAAGGTACAGAGAGAGAAACACACACACACAAATTTTCCTTCACTCAACACTGGGAAAATCCAACGATCTAGCTTCCATCGAACATTTTACTTTTTTTGAATTGTATAAAATTTATAGTTTAATGCTTATTGTTCAACTTCAAAACAACCTACAAAGATGATTTATATCTTAAAATCTTTGTACATAATTGAACTTTATATTAAAAAAAATCCTATTTCATTTGGATGAGTCATTCCAAAGCTAGGAGTTAGAAAGATATCAGCTTAGATATCAGCTTAGATATCCGCTTCTGGACAGCGGATGAAGCATTTTCCCGCGGTAGCCTATGTCCATTCTCAGCCAACGACCATACCACGTCGAGTTAATCGGTTCTCGTCAGATCACCGTAATTAAACGACGTTGGGCGCGACAGAGTTGAGGTAGATAATACATACGTGGTATCACAATGGACCTAAATTGGTCTAAGTGTGTCGGCTTCTGCCGACAGCCACATAAACCTAACCTAACCTAACCATTCTCAGGCTCTAGGGTCTAGACTATCTGTGTACCAAATTTCATTTAAATCGGTTCAGTAGTCTTGGCGTTAAATCGAGACAGACAGACAGACAGACAGAGTTACTTTTGCATTTATAATATTAAATATAGATTAACGCCCAATAACGACGATGGTGAAGAATTGGTAGCGATTCAATTTTTGCAACTAAAAGATTCAGTTTGAAGTCTGAGACCAAACAAAAATAGTTATGTTTAACAAATTCTAATTTTTGCGACAACTTGTAATAATGAGCTTAGTAACGAATTCTTTACGCATTCAGTAAATGCATAACCAAAAAATTTAAAAGTAAATAATTTAGATCTCAATGACATCACTATTTGTTAACTTACAAAATATTCAAAAGACACTGAATCTGAAACTGTTGACATCCGTTTATCTAAGATTGAAACCAAATTTACAACTTTCGGTTATGACAGTACATGCATTGGTGTATTCTAACGTCTTTGTTATTCAAATTTTATTTTGAAACGCAATATTGTTGATTTGGATTTAAAGGGTGATTTTTTAAGAGCTTGAGAACTTTTTTTTAAAAAAAAACGCATAAAATTTGCAAAATCTCATCGATTCTTTATTTGAAACGTTAGATTGGTCCATGACATTTACTTTTTGAAGATAATTTCATTTAAATGTTGACCGCGGCTGCGTCTTAGGTGGTCCATTCGGAAAGTCCAATTTTGGGTAACTTTTTCGAGCATTTCGGCCGGAATAGCCCGAATTTCTTCGGAAATGTTGTCTTCCAAAGCTGGAATAGTTGCTGGCTTATTTGTGTAGACTTTAGACTTGACGTAGCCCCACAAAAAATAGTCTAAAGGCATCAAATCGCATGATCTTGGTGGCCAACTTACCGGTCCATTCCTTGAGATGAATTGTTCTCCGAAGTTTTCCCTCAAAATGGCCATAGAATCGCGAGCTGTGTGGCATGTAGCGCCATTTTGTTGAAACCACATGTCAACCAAGTTCAGTTCTTCCATTTTTGGCAACAAAAAGTTTGTTAGCATTGAACGATAGCGATCGCCATTCACCGTAACGTTGCGTCCAACAGCATCTTTGAAAAAATACGGTCCAATGATTCCACCAGCGTACAAACCACACCAAACAGTGCATTTTTTGGGATCCATGGGCAGTTCTTGAACGGCTTCTGGTTGCTCTTCACTCCAAATGCGGCAATTGTGCTTATTTACGTAGCCATTCAACCAGAAATGAGCCTCATCGCTGAACAAAATTTGTCGATAAAAAAGCGGATTTTCTGCCAACTTTTCTAGGGCCCATTCACTGAAAATTCAAGCGTTGCTCGTTAGTAAGTCTATTCATGATGAAATGTCAAAGCATACTGAGCATCTTTCTCTTTGACACCATGTCTGAAATCCCGCGTGATCTGTCAAATACTAATGCATGAAAATCCTAACCTTAAAAAAATCACCCTATAGAACGTTACAGGTTCGTAAAAAATATGGTAATTTCAAATTTTTATTATAGCTCGAGAGCGTGAGATTAATCAAAATTCAAGCACACATAATAAATCTGTATATCTAGCTAAATGAATTAACAAAACATATCTGGGCCTAAGAATCACTGATGTACTTTTTATAGAGGGTTGTCAATTGAAGACATAGTCAACACCGACCTGTGTCTTATGTGCTCCGCGGAGGTTCATTTACTGCCGAAGGAAACTTTATGATTGTTGTTGCAGATAATTGTTTAATATATTGAACCTTTGTTAAGCTTTTACTGAAGTATTTTTGCCTTCTTTGAATAGGTACGAGGTTGGATACATGCAAAGTTGGATAGCGCCAGGCAAAAAGTGGGGTAACGTTCCATGATCTCAAAAAACACACAAAACAAATTTTTCTTACTCTTAAGAAACTTTTATTAAACTGAAACTATAGATTTGTATACATAAGAAGATAAACAAAATTTAACTGTTTTTTCCTCACTAGCTACTTAAATTTATCATACGTGCGCATTTTTGTGATACCTCGTGTTAGAACGAGGCTTTTCACCGTGTGAAATGAAATATGTCGCAAAAAGTGAAACGTGTTAGGACAAGGCCCTGCTATAAGTACGTCTTAAGCCAGACCTATCTGTATTGCATAAATCCACCAATTTTGTCCATGAAAATTGAGATTTTTTAAAGTTTTAACTTTTAACCCACCCTCAACATGTTAAACAATGTAAATTATTTTCATTTACTATCGTGCCAAAAGTATAACCATTTTTCATGGGCCCAACCCACTTTCGCTTTTGTACAGTGGTAAAAGTATTCAAGACCTTGATATACACAAATCCGCTGGTCCAGATTTAAAGTATTTCCCTATCGTTCTACAGAGGTGTTCTTCCACGACGGTAAGACCATTGCGTAAGCTTTTCTATCGATCCTATTCTTCATGGCTCTTTACGAGACGATGGAAAACTGCGTTTGTGTAGCGCGTCCCCAAAAAGGTGAACCTTCTTCTCCCTCCTCCTACCGGCTAGCTGCACTTACGTCCCTTATTTTCAAGGTCATGGAAACGCTGATTAATCATGAAATATCTATATATATTTTCACACCAACAGGTCCACTATTGGTTTGATGAGTTATCTAAACGAAAAGTGGAACCAAACCAATTTATTCACCAGGGTGGTGAAAGTAAGATCATTGCGCTTAATATTTCTAAAGCATTTGACAGAGTTTGACATCAAGCTCTCTTGTCCAAAATGAATGCATTTGGAATCGATGATACTCTTCTTCATTGGATTACAAAATTACCTTCCGGACCGTTCAATTCAAGTTGTGTTTGACGGTTTCATGTCTGCAACTCATCAACAAAGTGCTGGTGTTCGCCGAGGCTCTGTTTTGTCACTATGAATAGCATGTGCATCGCTGAAACCGAACGACTTTTCATTCTCGTAATCATAATCTTCGTTGGAAAGACCTTATATTCGATGACGCCAAGAGCGTTGCGAAATGTCTAGCCTTCCTTAAACGATGCAAAAAATATTTTACCTCATTTGATCAGGCTACAATTTATAAGGCGTTTATTCGCCCCAAACTTGAGTTTAGCGCTCATATCTGGGCTGGTGCCCTTTATTTACAGCTACTCAACTGAATACAAAAACGAGCGAGTAAACTTATTGGCGATACAGAAGTCGCGGAAGCGTTTGACTCTCTTAGTCATCGTCGTAAATAACATCTCCTGTCTTTTTCTTCCTCTACGTCGAGGCTATGACCAGGATTAGGGGATCATAACCCTCCCACTTTACTGCATCCCTCCTCGTCAGCTTGTGGGGCTTGCCGGATCGAGCTGAATCCACATCGGTATGTTTCCTGAATGTAGATCACTTCATTACAGTGGCCGATCAAATGCTGGTGCTGTTTCATTTTGAGTTATTAGGACTACCTCCTATCAACCTTTTAAGACACCGGTGATCTCCAATCGTGGCAACCCACGGTTTTGCATGCACACTTGTGGGACAGCTCTAAGATGTTAAATGTGTCCATAGGCTCGCCTGGATGCTAAAATTGGCTAGATGTGATTTTCCCCCTTTTACACCAAGTGCTGTTTGGTCGGAACTGTTTGGAGGGCGCTGCAGTGATTCTATATGCCCGTCCCTGCACGGAAAATTACGTCTCCTGTCTATGAGATGAATGCCCTTCAGTTTACCCCTAAGCCTGTTTTCGGACGTACAGGTAAATACAAAGAATCCTTCCTTAGCCGTTCAACACGAATGGGAAATGATCTTCCCTGCTCTGTTTTTCTTACCCATTATATCTAGTTTCTCAACATTTAAAACCAACGCCATCCTTATCCTCATTTCCTGCCCGCACTATGTATCTATAAACATATTTGAATTATAATGCAAAGCATTCTAAATGCAAAACAGTCACAATTTTGCATCAATTTGAACCGCATCCACCTTCACGTTTAATGAAAAATGTCAAAAATAGAGCAAAATATAAAGGAAAATTATCAAAGATTTGTTACAAATTCGATTATTGTTTTAATGTTGACGAATGCGAAAAGCGACAATAGCCTTTTACTCCTGCAGCAAAATCTTTGGGAAAACCTGGGGACCATCTCCCAAAATTAAACTGTGGATGTACACGGCAATAGTAAGACCCATACTGACATATGGCTGTCTCGTATGGTGGCAGGCAACCAATAAAGCCACCTACATAAAGGCTCTTACAAAAGTTCAGAGACTGGCGTGCATCGGCACAACCAGTGCGATGAGGACAACTCCAACCGCAGGACTGGAGGCTATCCTCAACCTGCCTCCGCTAGACATCTTTGTTCAATCAACAGCCGCGACTCGTGCCATGAGAATTTGCCAAACAGCGAATTGGAAACCAAATGCAATGGGTCATTCGATGATCCTACAGAAATACTTTGGCCATGTACCAACTACGGACTACATCACGCCATACTTAGACTTCACAAGACCTTTCTCGAGTGCCTATCCCAGCAGGGAAGAATGGAGAAGCGAACTCGACCCCGACACACAAGCCATAGCCGTATTTACGGACGGCTCAAAAATGGCAACGGGGGTGGGGTCAGGTATCTTTTCCGCACCACTGGGTATATCAAAATCGGTACGCCTACCCGACCACAGTAGCGTCTTCCAAGCAGAGGTCCTGGCAGTGACAACAGCAGCCCGTGAGTCTGCGGTAAGGGCAATACCACCGATGGCATTCTCTGTGGTACCATATGAAGAAATTACGTTTGAAGGAGGAAGAACTCTGTAGAAGCTGTGGCGACGAGGAAACTCTGGAGAACACTACCCACTTCCTGTGTCATTGCCCGGGTCTCCAACACATCAGGTACAGATTCCTGGGGAGACACTTCTTCCACGACCTAGACGAGCTCTCCAGCACACCGATAGACAAAATAATGAAGTTCATCGAATCTACAGGATGGTTTGCATAGAACAGCGCAGCGAGTAATTAATCTCAGCTGTTTATAGACAGGGTTAAAAATGAGTAAGGGACTACCCTCCGCCACCGATGGGCATCACAATGGGTCAGCATTGACCTGAGTGTGGCACTATGCCAGCCCACCTACCTAACCTAACCTAATGTTGACGAAGAAATGATAATCGTGTTCCCAGAAGGCAAATAAGACATGCGTCTCTTCCAATTAACATTAACAGTGCAATATCAATAAACATTTTGTTTTTGATATTTTTAAATTAATTTCCTTTCTTTTTAATGTGTAAATATTTTTGCTCTCGTTGATGTGTAAATATATTTTTTCTCGGTAGGGGCTAGTTGGAAATATCTAGCGTCACCATCATCGTCAGATTTCGTCAGATTTCGTCATCGTCAGATTTTCATTACCACGTGAGTTAATCGCTGCTCGACAGATCACCGCAATTAAACGACGTTTGGCGCGGTTAGTACGTAGATGGTTGACCGTTTGAGAACAACCGCGTGTCGTTGTTTTTATACCCTATTCTAGGGGCATATTAATTTTGACGCATAGTTTGTAACATACCTTAATATTGCCCGTAGACCCCTAAAAGTTACTATATTTATGATCAGCATCGATAGTAATGTCGATCTAGCCATGTCCGTCCGTCCGTCCGTCCGTCCGACGGCAAAAATTAGGCATTTAAATTGGACCTAGAGAGCTGAAATTTTAACCATATACTCTCTAGGGTCCCGAAATAATCAAGTTTAAGAATTTTTGAAATCCGCCCACAGACACGCCCACAAACTCAAAAAAACAAAATTTTGGAAAAAATCGAATTTTGAGCTAGAGAGCTGAAATTTTTTATATATGATCTATGGCCCATAAAACTGATTGGGACATAAAATTTTCAAAATCCGCCCACTGACACGCCCACAATTAAATAAAACAAATTTTGGGAAAAATTGAATTTTGAGCTAGAAAGCTGAAATTTTTTATATATTATCTTTGGCCCATAAAACTGCTTGGGACATAAAATTTTCAAAATCCGCCCACTGACACGCCCACAATTAAATAAAATATTTTTTTTGAAAAACCAAAATTTGAGCTAGGGAGCTGAAATTTTTAATATATACTCTCTAGGGGCCCTTTATGCTCATGTGTAAATATTTTCAAAATCCGCCTACTGACACGCCCACAATTATTTATTTTTTATTTTTGAAAGTCCAAAGTTTGAGCTAGGGAGCTGAAATTTATAGTATATACTCTCTAGGTGCCCTTTATGCTCATACTTAAATTTTTTTTAAATCCGCCTACTGACACGCCCACAATTAAATAAAACAATTTTATTGAAAAACCAAAGTTTGAGCTAGGGAGCGTTTTTATTTACAAAAGCTTAGTTTTTTCGATAAAATCCTTTAAATTTTTGTCACGCCCACTTATGAGATATAGGAATAAGAATAGGGTATCCAACAGTTCGCCCAAGCGGACTGTAGCCCGCCCCTATGTTTTTTTATTAATTATGTATGTTCAATTATCACCGCAATTAAACGACGTTTAGCGCGGTTAGTAAGTAGATGGATGACCGTTTGAGAACAACCGCGTGTCGTTGTTTTTTTTTATTTATTATGTATGTTCAATTTTAGAGATTATTATGTCCTTACGAAACGCCGGAAAGTTGTGTGGAAGTAGATTTGTTTTGAATAATTGAGGTTGTATAGCTTGTAGTTTGTTGTACATCAGTTAAAGGTAAGAGGAAAAATATCGATTTGTACTTCGGTAACCGATGGCCGATTTAAGAATGTCACTTTAAGTTGTAATAAGCTGTGATATTTCCACATGCAACACTGACGAGCCTACATATTTACACATCAACTATACCGTGAGTGCAGCGTGGATCACACCTTTTTTTAACAAATTGTTTGTATTTTCAAATATTTGAAAATAAAATCATTTTATTGAAAAACGGAGTAACTTAAAAGTATTCACCAAAAATGTTTCCTTCACTAGTACTCGCCTTCACTTTTTACATAACGACAGCTGAAAGCATGTGGTTAGGCTGACGACACCCGTGGCCGGTCTTGTAACTTGTAATTGCTTTTTGGCAGTAACAATAGTCAGGTAACGAGAATCGTAACTCGTAATCATGGCCCAGCTGTTCCGCAGCCGTAACCAAGGCCATCGAAGAAAAAAAGCCACACATCCCGAAGTTTTGCAAGTACACACGTCCGACACTTAAATCGTTAAATGCACACTCTCGTTATGAAATAAATATTGTTGTATTCCGGGAGGCATTAAATGTTGCCGTTAATACAAGAAACTAAACGAAACCTTCCAGATAAAATAGTCACAAGGGAGGTCCGAGAAATTAAAAAAAAAACAGGATAAGGGGGAAGGGATGAACCAATACTAACGTATCTACTGTTTACGATGAATCAAGTAACTACGAATCCAGTTTAAAATTTTCGAATGAAAACCGAATTATTCTGGCTCGCTCAACAGAATTGAATAATGGAAACAATCGGAAGCTTTCAAAAACATGATCTCGAATAATTACATATAATTTTCATTTTTAACAATTGCTGTAATTATTTAGGCCTACGCTGAAGGTTAACGATGGTTCTGGTTATATCTACCTGGTTTTTACAACCATCATATTTGGGAATTATACAGCAGTTTTCCATCACTATAAAAACTCACAACTGGCTAAAGGCTTATTAAAAATTATACATAGGGGCTTATATAAAATAACTTTGCACAATTTGAGAAATATTGGTGACATATTACACTGATCTGCAACAAAATCCTCCTTTAAAAAAGAAATTGGCGTGCTGAATTTAAATCAATTTTGCAGTTAGCTCTATACCGCTCCAATTTTTTTTTTTCAAATCTCAAAATTTAAGTACTTGTTCTGTTATAATCCAATAAAATCATATCAATGTTATTTGGCAGAACTTATAAACTATAAGGGTATTAAGTACCCTAAGTAAAAACACCCGCCACTGGTTGAAATAATTAAAAACACACCTGCATTGAAAAATTTAAATTCAAAAATTGAATACACAAAGTACTCGTGGAACTAGCCGCAGGCGACGGTGTAGAGGTTAGTGTATTTGCTTGTGACCCGTGCAGTGCACGTTCAATCCCAATGGGGAACAACAACATACGCCACCCATTAATTGAGAGAAACGAATAACACCTTGTTTCCCCGACCTCTACACTAAGAGGATTTCTGCTGGTAGTACAATGAACCGTTACGAGTCTGTGTGCTCTGGGATTTGGATTTCCTTTTTTATAAAAAGAAAATAAAAAAAAACTCGTGGAACATCTACGCAGATTTTATAGTTATATAATGTTAACTGAACTACAGGGATTGTTATTTTTTATGCTAAAGTCGGGCAAGAAATAAGAAAATCGGATCCTGAGAAAGAGTTTGACGATTTTGAAAACGAAAAGAAAATCGGATCCTGAGAAAGAGTTTGACGATTTTGAAAACGAAGAACCAAGGGCTTCGTGAGAGCAAGGAATAAAGATGGCGAAGGCTTTCAATACCTTAAAACCAAATTCCCCCGCACAAGTTACACAAAATTGAAAGAAGGAATCTTTTTGGGTCCAGCTTATCAATAACGCAAATTATAAAAAGAAAGTTGAGCGAAGCAGAAATGCAAGCAAGCTTTTATGGAAGTTTGTCCCACTTTTCTTGGAAAAAAAGTTTAAAAACTTAGCGGCTACAGTCCGCTTGGGCGAATTGTTGGATACCCTATTCCTATCCCTCATAAGTGGGCGTGACAAAACTCTAAGTATGGTTGAATTGTTAAGAACGCTCTACATATTCTGTTATATAACATTTAAAGGATATAATAAAAAAAAAAAAATTTTTTGTAAAAAAAACGCTCCCTAGCTCAAACTTTGGTTTTTCAATAAAATTGTTTTATTTAATTGTGGGCGTGTCAGTAAGCGGATTTAAAAAAAATTAACACATGAGCATAAAGGGCCCCTAGAGAGTATATATTATAAATTTCAGCTCCCTAGCTCAAATTTTGGTTTTTCAATAAAAAAAAATTTATTTAATTGTGGCCGTGTCAGCGGGCGGATTTTGAAAATTTTATCTCCCGAGCAGTTTTAGGGGTCATAGATCATATATAAAAAATTTCAGCTTTCTAGCTCAAAATTGTTTTTTTTTCGAAAAAAAAAAAATTTCAGTTTGTGGGCGGATTTCAAAAAATCGTAAATTTGATTATTTCGGGACCCTAGAGAGTATATGGTTAAAATTTCAGCTCTCTAGGCCCAGTTTAAAGGCCTAATTTTTGCCGACAGACGGATGGACGGATGGACGGAAATGGCTAGATCGACATTACTATCGATGCTGATCATAAATATAGTACATTTTAGGGGTCTACGGGCAATATTAAGGTATGTTACAAACTATGCGTCAAAATTAATATACCCTTAGAATAGGGTATAAAAAAAACAGAAAATCGCCGTAGAACATCTGTGGACTCCTACTTAGATTTCATTCCTGAAAATTTTGGTGCAGTATCAGATGAACATGGAGAAAGATTTCATCAAGACATATTGCACGCAGAAAAACAATACAATGGGAAATGGTCAGAGGCAATGCTTTCACATTTTTGTTGGTCGATTCGTCATAAAACTCCATGGACAATTGGACATATTACATATTTGCTTCGAACTATCATCAATAACACTAGCATGACGCGTTAGAATTCCAAAAGATTTTTTCTTATCATTCGCATCCGCAGCATATCTATTTCAACACCCTGACTAGTCTTGAAAATTCTTAGACATCAGCTCCAAATATGTCGAAGTAGCTCATAGTGAGATCTGCGGTGTGAGCATTTTTGCCGTGTGTTCTTCGTCTTTTGAGGGGCGCGTGTGAGACTTCTGAGACTCATCAGCCAGTCATTTCCGACAGAACATTATAGTGTTGCAATTGTCTGTTTGCACTTATAAGTTTAGCAAGTCAAGTCTGGACCGACATGACCCGTACCCGGCAGTTACGAAGAGTTCAAATAAGCAATAAAACACATCGTGATGTTAAAAATTATTCGATTTTAAGTTGTTGCTGTTTCTTTACTTAAATTAAATACATAATTATTTTCTTTTTTTTTTGCATTCCAGCTTGTTTAACACTAGTTTTGTAACAAATCATTTGTTTCGTATTAATTTTAGCAGTATGTATATTATTATAAGAGTTAATCGATTTAATCGACAACAGTTTTAGGCTTCTTATACATGTCCATCTCTTTTTTTCTTCTTTTTTTTCTTACAAAATGAGTATAGAAACTTAGTGGACGTTATTTTGTTAAAATACAATCTCTAGTACGTATAACAATGCATTTTATAGTTTTGTTTGCTTTGTGCGGCAGCAATATTTTATCAACGCAAGTTATTCTTAGTTTAGTTTTAAATAAGTACGAACTACAGTTAAAAATTACAAAGAGTAAACTAACAAAACTAAATTATAACAAAAATCTATTTGATATCTCACGGGCACTTAAGTTAGTAAATATTAATTTTTTTTAAACATTGACAACAAATATATATAATTTTTTCTAAAATATGAATATGATAATAATTGATTGCACTAAATTAACAATTTTGTTTTAAGTAAGTGTATACTATTTGTTATTTATGTTAACATATTAAAAATATACAAAATTTGTGTAAAAAAAGTAAAAAAAAAAAGTTGGCAAGGATGAAGATTCATTGTTTGGGCTTGTCGTAGTACAACTCCAACATTGGGATAGGTAATCACGTTGCGTCCAACTGATTTGTTTTGCATTTTCAGTTAAATTGAAAATGTTGGGTATGTTTTGGTTTTGTTTTAACAAGTACTTTATAGTTAGGAGTATATTAAGCCCAACAATTACATTATATTAATATCTGATGTTTACAGGGCAGGATAACAGTAAATAAGGATCAACGAAAGTGATTAATGTGGTAGTTACCGAGAAGGCAGACGCCTCCTTCATCATTCGGCCGATAGTTCATCAAGTCGACAGCGAACAGCGTGCTCTACAACCTCTAAGCTAGGGTAGTCCAGCTCCTTAACAAGACACAGTGTAGCTGATAGTAAATTAGAACTCTGAAAAAAAAACAATCCTGAGATCTGAGAAAATGTAAGGTAGCATATTAATTTAAATAATAATTAATATTAGGCATATTCTCTAACTAGCTGCTCCAACCATTTATGTGGGCGAAGCTATATTTTTGGCACGAATGGAAGGGACTTACAATTAACCCCGATTACGAATAGCAAACTTGAGAAGTTCCTCATGACAATTTATAGTCTTTGACGTTTGCCGTACTTTGGCAATTGATGTAGCAGTGAAACATCGGCAAACCTCCCGTCTCCGAAAGGGTGCTTTAATAAGGCATATCAAATGTTGGTGTATTGCATTTTTATGACCCTGGAGTTTTTAGGCCTGCCTCTTTTTTAAGGTTTCGAGACGCGCATGGTCCCGTTATTGATTATTATCTGATCATACTTTTACAATACCACCGGTGATCTCCAGTCGTGTCAACCCACTGATTTGCATACGAACTTGTGGACAATTTCTACCTGCAAACTCATTTTACGACAAACGCTGTTACTTTGGGTGCCCTGCAGTGATATTCGTAGCCCATCCCCGCTTACTTACTTAACAGGCACCCGACAGTGAAGGGGGTTTTACTTGAGACACTGCAGATTTCCATCCTATGCGATCACGGGCACGCTGCTACCAGTTGTCCAGACAAAGCGCTCTGGCATCCGAACTGGGAGTATACGATCCTCTTCGCTATAGCATTAATGTCCATTCGCTCGATGTGGCCGGGCCAATGTAGTCGTCGTATTGAAGCTATTCGGACTACCTTAATGCAGCTCATAGAGTTATTGGTTGAATCTTCTCCTCCATTCGCCCTCCTCGCTCACAGGACCAAATACACGACGCAGTATTTTTCAAAATAACATCATATTAGATCACCCTTTCGTTTATCGTCCAACACTCGGCGCCATAAGGCAGAAATGGCAGTAACAATTTTTGTAGAGCTTACATTTGGTATTCGGGTTAGGAGTTTTAAACATATTTGTTTTGAAAAACCAAAGTAGGAACGGTTTCCTAGGGTATTTCTTTGTTAGATCTCCACTAAGGTGTCATTCGTGGAATTTATATAAACTCCCTTACTTCTTCAAAGTTGATGCTACAGTGATGTTTTGTCTTAGTCGCTGGACAGATGTTTGTTTGTTTGTTAAAAGCGTATACTTGGTTTTATGCTCGATGACTACAAGGCCAATTAATTTATTAATTCGTTGTATATTCGTCAAATGTTTTTTATTTACGCAACGCATTAAGCCTTATTAATCCGAAAAAAAGATTTCTGGCAAGTTATTGCCGATCTATGGGCAACTGGCAAGCGCATGTAGTTTTTAAATCATTCCCTACAACTTACCCTATTGATTGGACGTCTGTGATAGCCAGAATAGTGATTAAGAACCGCTGTAGAAACTACACTAGCCGAGTCATTAAATCGTCCCTCGGGACGCCTGCTGATAACAAAATAGTAATAAATTTAGTCAATGAAATAACAAGTACTGATTTATAAAATAATAAACAACAAACACCAACCTTCCTGTACGCGGCCGATCCTCACGATCTTCCCAGTCTCCGTTTCCATTCTCTTTAACATTGCCATTTCTATAGTTATATCGGTCTGATATTTCTCTCTCAGCGGCTCCGGCACTTCGTCGCTCCATTGGGTGACCTCTTTGCCCTCCACCGCTATTGTATTGGTTGTGATGTTGCTGATGTTCTTCCCATTCGGTTAAATCAGTCTGACTGTGTCGATAGTGTGCAGGATAGGACGGTCGATCTGACTGATAGTATTCCTAAAAAATTAGGAAATACATATTTTCAAAATGCTCTCCAACAAATGCGTAGTTAGGGGTGTGTTTAATGCCAATGAATTCATTTTCACCTTCATCGAATGAGTTGATATACTGGGCGGAATTGGTCCTCTTTCTCGGTATCCTCCCAATGGACTTTCTTGGTCAGATCCCGGTGACCTCTGCTGATTTTTTTTAATCAAGCAAGTTAAATGGCATTAAGAATTGTTAGATGAATATTTAATTTATAAACAAAGCTATAGAAATATGTATGTAAAAAAGCCATGTCAATGCCAAGGAGAGAGCATGAAATCGGGATAATTTGTTGGGTTAGCAATAAATATAAATTGGGTCGATTGCGTGCGTGTTTCTTGAGTAATGGAACCATCGTTATTAGAACTACAGGGTGCGGCAACGAAAGTTGCTAATTTTAACGGGGAGCCGTGAAGGAAGGTGTGGTAAGCCGAGAATGGGGATGGTCGCATTTGAAGATGTCGGTCGGAAAGTTTGTTAACCATGAGCCTCAGTAGCAAAAATGCAATTCCTTCTTTTCTAACGTCCGTTTTATCATTGCCGCGCAGCGTGCATTTCGTGCACACTTCAATATTCCCGCCCGAAGTCCTGACGGTTTTCAATTGCTTCATGGTTTCACACGCTCAGGAGAACTGAAAATGTGCACAGCACAAGAAAAGAGTTACCAAGGCGAGTGAAAACGCCACAAAACATCGAGGCAGTATACAATTTTTTTTGTTTTATTCACCATTCAAATCGGCAAGTTTCATTGCCGCACCAGGCATTTGTAGTTTTATGGTTGGATGTGTAAAATAAAAGAGGTATGAATGCAAACTTATTTTGTACATGCTAGTTGGCAAATTGTTTGTAGTTAATTAAGGTATTCCCCAATACAACAACAATAATAATGACACCGCAAGCCATACGTTGTATAGAAATGGGACGAGAACAGGAGTCTGGAAACCAAGAATAAAGCAAAAGGAGCCAATGGGAAATATTGTTCAGCACATTCCACGATATAAATAATAGATGCGTTCAAATTAACTCAAACAAAACCTTGAGCCACAAATCCCAGACAAAAGTTCAAGTTACTTATCGCGAATGTTGGACAAGTATCAGAGAGTTAAGCAGTATGAGAATGATTTTGAAATCCATTCTATTAAATTCGTTTCAAAAAAAAATAGAAATTTTAAGTGCGCAGATGTTAATGTACAATCCATCTCGGCTACACAAAATATATCTTCCAAGTCGAAATTAATGACACAGATCTCTGTACCATGAGATGATTGCAATCAGACAACCAAGCAGCCATTTACACTTGTAAATTCGGATTCAGATTGGTAGCAGTTCGGTTCTAATACTCTGAAGCAGATAGCTGCTCTTGTCTTCACTGTATCTTGGGACAAAGCTCGGTAGCCTTAGTGGCCTACAAAAATGAGATGCTTCGCGTTACAGCATATCTCAACCAACGAACGACCCGAATGATTTTTCGCCTATTTCCCGGAGAAAAACTGGAGTGGACTGTTGAAGAGAAAACGTCTTTATAACTCAGCGAATCAGCTGTGCATTGCTAGGCAGTTGATCGAAATAGTCCATTTCATAGAGAGAACATTCTTCCAACAAAAACAAAGTCGTGTTTGTAATGTATGTCTGCTCTCATTACTTAAAAATGCACTTCAATTTGAAATGGGCACTAACTAAACTACCTTTGGGTAGAATTTGTCTCTACTGACAGCGACTTCAAATTGTCTGTGGTCAACAAGATCGGAATGTATGTTTGTTGTGTATAGGTGAGGAGAGTTATGCGGACTATAGTTCTTTGCTTAGAAGCCAACAAAGTCCACTATGAGTGCAAGCGACTCACAAAACCCTTCGGATGTTAATGAATCTTTTAGATCTGATGAATATATTTTTGCTTCGTACCTGCAGCTTCTGAAAAAGCCATTCGTAAAAATATTAAGCTTTCCAACCGACGATGAGCACCCGCATTTGGTTTCCCATAACTTTTGAAGGGGTATATTGCCCCATCAGTTAATAATATAAGATTAATTTATATTATAAAGGAGTTGGACCCTTAGCACCGTGGCAGTAACTCGTCTTATGGAAATGTCTTCGTTTTCAGAGTTCGCTCATGAAGCCAGAGTTTTAAAAAATTCTGCTAAGTCTTTGGGCGAGCTAACAGAAATATCATGTTTCAAGGTATTGTTAGGAAATGTAGTAGTAATTTGCTAAGCAATCACAGTGGCAAAGGATAGTTGTTGATAAGGATAAGAGATGTAACGGATATCCGGTAATTATTCGTTATCCGGCCCTTTTTTTGATCATCGCCGGATAGTCTTTCGGTTCGCAAGAGGTGGGGCAGTAGAAAAAAACATTAGGTTTTACTTAACCCGGCGTGATTTGGACACGAGACCCTTAGACTAGTGGTCACTGCCCTGAAAGTGAACTTAGGGTAAATTATTATGAAAGGTAACAAACGATTACCTTCCTTTTCGTAATCGATGCCATTTAGACAAAATTGGGAATTGTTGAGTATGAACTAACCACCAAGCCCAAGGATCACTATTACGATCCAGCCAAAGTGTTTTGAAATAGAAGTGAAGCTCATTGGCAGTGACACTTTTCGTTGAAACTTCATTATGACTTTTGTCACCCGCCGCCTCGTTAAAAGAGACACAAAAAGAATCAAGAGTATCACCTTCACCAATTTTATTTGTCTTCCTAAGTGGAGAATATGCTACTTATTCACTGCTCAAGGATTTACCTTCTTCACACCTAATTTTTACCTTTCCAACTAAATTCTTTGGCGGGCTTTCTTAGTGAGAAACGTTTGGGGTCTAGAAGAGATCAGTAATTTTAATCTTCGTCTAGGTTGAAGGGCTATTTTTCGGACAGTTTCTTTTTTTAGGTTTCTGATATAAGTTAATTAATAAATTAATAAATAAAATTAATAAAAAAATGATGTTAGTATGCATTTCGTTCGGCCAGACATCTGGCAGCCGAATATCCGGATATCCGGCTTTATTACATGTCGAAATCCGGTATCCGGCTAAATTACTATCAGTTACATCTCTTAATGATAATATCTAGTATGCTCGATTTTTCGAAATAATAGGGCTTCAGATTGTTGTTCTCTTTTAACCTAAGAGCTTATTTGGTTGTCCCGTTATTCGTAAGAAGCTTAATGATATCTCATAGACAGATCGGTATTCAATCGTTGGATTTGAGACCTTTTACAATGTATGAAATGTTATGATTTAATTAATGAAATTAAGTTACGAGTATAATCCAATTTGTGTAGAAACAAAATGCAAAGGACCTCTTCCCAAAATTAAAAACTACTCCTCAGAACCATAATATGTATGTTTTTGTGATTTTAATTGACATTTTTATCCCCCGCAAAAATGCTTAACTAATTTGTGTCTTTGTTTACCTGTCTGGTTAACAATAAAAAAATAGAATGCAACTTGCATGCACTGCTTTCAATGACGCAACAATAATTAATTACATTTAGCACAACTACACAAAGCATTTGCAATAAAAATTCAAGAAAAAAAACAACAATAATTCTTACATCATATTGCGTGTAAGACAGACGATTTTCTCTAGACTGATTGTACTTTGGAGATGGCGGATGAGCCTGTTCCGGCGGTGAGTAATCCTGGTTTGTTGGCGAACGCTGTAATTTGCTTTTGTCTTTAAAATATTCACTTTTACTGACATAATTATGAAGGTAGTTATTTTTCTATAACAAGCTAAACATTTAACTACTTGTACTCTAAGAAACTAAATAATTAAAAAATAATTGAAACCAAAAAAAGACACCAATATTTTGAAGAAATCAAACAGAAATACCTGAAGTGGTGAAGATGGAATGGACCCTTGATTATTTGGTTCACTTAAGCTTTCCTCAGTATTATCGGGGCTATTATGTTGTGAGTTCTGTTAGTTGTTAATAAGTTATTTGTACCGCCAAAAACAAAACAAGTTACAAAGAGTTAATTTCTAATATGCTTGACAGTGTGAACGAGACATTCTAAATATACTTTGGTTATTAGTTGTAATAGTTATGCCCACTTGCAACACATTGAATATATTTTTCATTGTAACACATAAAGCTATTTGTGCGGAAGTGTACGTGTAACCTTTATTTCCATGGCAAGAGGTGCATTAGTGGGCAGACTATAGCAATTAACAAACAAAAAACGTCATTACCTCTTTCATAGGGCTTGAACTTCGATGAGATGAATGTTGCTGTTGTTGCTGCTGTTGATGATGATGTTGCTGCTGCTGTTGCTGTTGGGAGTATTGTTGTTGCTGTTGGTAGTGTTGCTGTTGCTGTTGTTGCGGCTGCGGCTGATGTTGTCTCTGCTGTGGTACATGCTGCTGTGAAGATTGTGAAGGTACTTCGAATGAGTCGTCATCCTCTTCTTCGATTTGGGCAGGAGCGGCGTTCAAAGCTTCTTCGACTTCTTCCGGAGTGACTTCGACATTATCCAATTTCTTTAGGTTTGGTAGTGCCCGAAGAACAACAGATCGATAGCTATAAGGAATTTCTGTATTTGATTTTTCTGAGCGAATTTGAAAAGTGCTTACTTTGGTCCTGCACTATCACAGCAGGGGTTCTCTTCGAGCCATAGGTATTTAAGCCGTGGAAGATTTTGCAGGTATACTATTTCACTAATGTCCTGAATGTTATTTTTACGTAAATAAAGTTCCTGAAGGTTACGACAGTCTTCAAAATGTTGTAGGCTCGTTATTTTGTTAACACTGGAAAAGTGATGAAAATAAAATAAAAATTGATAATAGGAAAGGCTATAATCGGTAAAACGAAAGAACTAATTAATGATTTTATTGATTTGAAGTACATAAGTGATCGCCTGACTGTGATCCGCATCAAAGTTTAACTCCATTACATCGGCGTTATATGTTCACGGTCCTACCGACGAGCCAAAAGACCCAATGAATCAAAAGTTTCATAACCTAGAGGCACGGGTACGGAGCATATGAAGCACGTACGGAGTGAATATCTTGGGCGGGTTAATCGGTAAGAATAGACTCAACAAAAATACGACAAATAAAGCTTAAAAGACAAGCTTGCTTCAAGCGGATCTTCTTCTTCTTCCTTTGCGGCGAGGTTAGGTCAGGATTAAGGGTATCGCTCCAATTTTACTGCATCCGCACTGGTCCCCCTGTGGGGTTCGCCGGTTTGACCTCAATAAAAATCGACAAGTTTCCTGGTTTCAGATCACTTCATCAACGACTCCACTCAATGCTGGTGTTGATGCATTTGGGTTATGATCCAGGAGTTTGAGGGCCTGCATTTTTTAAAGATTTCGACACGTGCATGTTCCCATTTTTTATTTATTTTGTATAATGTGCACGCACTAAAGGGCTTTATTTTAGTACCCTTATAATGTAATAGCTATACACAGCGCGGGCGTTAAGGGAATTAGAATTAGAAGATAGGGAGAGATGCCGATGTAGGTTGGTTTTAAATGTTTTTAGATTATAGTGTGAAGGAAAATGGAGCGGGGAAGAGCATTCCACATGCGTGTTATACCGCTAAGGAAAGATTCTTTGTATTTCACATTACGACCGAATACAGGCTTAAGGGTAAACTGATGGACATTCCTGGCATGGCGGGTATTGCGGTTGAAATGTTCTAAGGGTGGAATGCAGCTGGCTATTTCGTTTGAACACTTATGGTGGAAATATATTTTATCGCGCGTTTTTGTATTCTGTTGAGTAGCTACAAATATGTGATTGGGGCACCGGCCGAGATATGAGCGTTATACTCAAGTTTGGGGTGAACAAACGCCTTATAAATCGAAGCCAGGTCAGATGGGGTAAAATTGTTCACGCCTATCGTTGTTGCAAATTCTTCAGACAAAAAGTTTCCATATAAAGAGTAGTCCAAATACAAGTTTCTTTTTGAGTCATATGTTATTTTGACACTGACAGCTCTCTCCCTCTCTTTTTCTCTTCCAGTTAGAACATCATTTGCAAAATGAAATTAATCGATTTACGCTTGAACAGCGTTTTAAAATATTGCAAGCTTATTTTAAAAACCTGAGTTATATGTTTCCCAGTGTTCAACTCAAAACATCAACTCAAACTTTCGGGCAAAGATCTCGGAATATTTGCTTACAAAGTCCAATTGACTCAGTAATTGAAGGCAATCCTTCGCTTCGTTTTGGGCCTTACAGCAGCTCGTATTGGACATTGAATTTGGCCGAAAAAGGCATTTTTTCTGAAGAGCCGCATTTTTATGTCGGCCGCTTCTGTAATAAACAAAATGCAGCTGGAAACGCCATTTCGGCCAACGGTTAGTGCTAGACAGCCATTATTACCAAATTTTTGTGGGCTGAAATTGAAAAAATGAACTTGGAACATCCATAGTTTCAGCAAGCCATTTCACAGTCCATTAAACAGTCGACCTGTTGTGCACTAAGTTCGGCCTAAGTCAATTGGCCACCTCGGAGCTGCGATTGACGATTGACGCAGCCGTGAATGAAATCGTATTCTAATAAATCCAAAACATACCAAAAACAATTGATTTTTGTACGTTTCGTTTTATTTTTAAAAAGAAACTTGTATTTGGACCACCCTTTAATCAATTTATAAAGTTTATAAGAATGCTTCACAGGGGGTAGAGTCGAAAGTTGATTTTAAATTTCTAAGAGCATCGCATACAGTTTTTTTTAATTTTTTTGCTTATCTATTCACTCTTGTCTAAGGCCAGCTTGGAATTCGTGCAAAACATTCATTTTTTCATTCATTGCTTAATTCAAAGTCACAAATAGTTTAAGTGAAGTGTTGAGGAAGGATATCCCTCTGTAATTGCCTGGATTACTATTGCCTGCTTTTTTACAAAGCGGGAATTTTAAACACTATGTGATAAGTCTGCGCTCTCAAACCATCGCATCTTTAAGGACTTGTGTGAATTTGATAGGACAGTTTTTGTAAAATTCGAATGGAATTCAATTTTCTCCAGGGGCTTCATTGTTGTAAGCATTATTGATCGCTTGAAGTACTTCTGTAAGGTTAAAGAGTTAATCTAGACATCCATCATTCATTTGTTGTTCTGCGTACTGAATTCTTAGCGACGACTGTGAACTGTTTAAAACAGCTCTAAAGTGCGTGTAAAGATTTTGTGCTTAAAGTTTACGTTTATTTTCCCAGACTAAGGAGAATGATCAAACTAAAAACACAATAATCACCACATTGCAGAAAATGGTAAAAGTTGCGCCCACATACTTAAAAAATAGTAGGTCCACCAAAAAGAAATCTGTTTTTTAACTGAAGGCAGTGAGTTTCACGAGCTTTCATCATGATAGTTAAACTTTCGGATATGAGGTGTTGCCGCCCGCAATCGTCGGAGGGGGGGTGGTGGAAAAAACACTATTGTGTGATTTCGCCAACGTTTCGCTCAATGTCCAACCAAACAACTTAGTCCCTGATATTAATCTTATCTTCAAGATAACTTTAAGTGTAGCCATCATAATAGACTCCTAGTAGTGATGACGATACAATGGAAGAGTTAATTCCACTGATGGTCATTTAAAGAAATTTCATGTGTTTTGTTCAAAATCAAAGTTAATACTGCCTTTAAAAAACACTCTTTACATTTTTGGGCTTTGCCAGTAACGAATTTAAAGTTGAGTTTATAATAAAGGTCCCGTTCACATAAACTTCGTTTTGCATAGGAGTAAAAGGGACTACAAATTTAAGCTTCATTCTAAAGTTGTTACTGTTGCTAACGGCCATTATATTCTAGCATACGAATAACAATTGCTTCGTGCAACAATACGCACCGTACTCGAACTATTTTTGTTCTTACCTACACAGAAATAGATACCCATGTGTAAAAATCTAGTCGGCCCACCAACGTAAAGAACAGAGCTGGCAATTAAAAATAATTCCAAGCAATTTTGCAACAAAAAAGAAGTGTTCTTGTTGTTTAAGGAGCTTTTTTTATTGTCTGTGAATTCAAAAGATACATAAGGTATACTGAACTAGCTGCTAATCAGAGATCGGATTCTGAGGCGTTTAAAAATATTAAACAAAGCAAAACTTGACCTTGAAAAAGTCAACGAAAGGCATTTTTGAAATTATAAAATTCGTAATTATAAAAAAAATGTACCACCAAACACATTTTAAAATTTTCAGCACGTTAAGGCATGCGGTTGTGCCTGGGGAGTGATTTTAAAGAGCTAGCGGACGAGTCATATATGTGCAAAGTGTACAGACAGACACTTGTGAAGGAACATTTTTTTTAAACTTTGAGACCGATGTGTCGACCTTTCGGAAATCGGCTTCGAAAAGTTTCGCACACTCTATTAACCCGCCAATGGTGACCTATTGGTCTGTGAGACCGGGTGTGTTAAAAAAAATCGAATAACTTTATTCTCCGTTAATGTTGTTCCTTGCAATTTCGAGTAGCAGCCGCATTGCAAGTCCCCCACCACCAGTTCACGTCGAACCTACTTAGTGAGCACACGTTTTTTTACTAACCGGTGCGTGCGACAGTGTGTCACCGTGTATGTAAGTAAAATATTTTTTTATTATTCGCGTATTTAACATATAGATGATGTACCTGGGACATCGGGTCCTTCAAGAATTGGTCGGTGCTATGAGTGTGGATGGAAAAAAAACAGAAAAACCAAGTACTCTTGCCACAAATGTCAAAAATATTTGTGTCTTGAACACGTAGTGCGGTATTGTAGCAGCTGTTTACCTGTAGAAATTTAGTTTTTGAGATGTATTTTTTTGTTATTTTTTGTTTGGAAGGATACCAATTTTTGTTTATTTTGTAAAAGTTCCGAATGTCGAAAGACTAAAAAACATTATTTTCCTTAATGGACATGTGATCTTTTATTTTTTTTCCTAATTTTAAAAAATGTATTACTAAAAACGTTGTTATTTTTAATGTTCTAATAAAAAAAAATTGTGAATTTAATTATTGAATTGAAAGAGCTTAAATTGATTAAATATCTTTGTTTTTTCTTTGTCAAAGAGCATACATTTAAAAAAACATGAACTATTAGTAACACGTTTCGAAAACTCTTCAGTTGAAAACCCCGGTGCGTGAGACCGGCGGCGTCACCATTGGTCAAAGTCAAATTTGCGTCACCATGAAATTAAAGGATTTACTTACGCTATGAGTGTCTTTTACTTTTCTCTGATTGAAGGTGTGATGTGTGAACACTTTTCGTGTGGGAAAGTGAGAGAAGTTACTGAAGTGGGCTCGCATCACCAGTGAGTACGCATGCAATAATGGAAGATCGAATTATGAGTCTCATTTGTAGGAGTATCGATTTGAGAGCGACGACAAACAATTCTTTTTCGTATAGAAAGGCGCAAATGCAAAATTTAAATTTTTGTTGACGATTTGGCAAAGCTTTTATTCGTGTGTAAGGTCCAACAAGGAGGGTGGCTACGGTGTAGAGGGTAGTGTGTTGGCTTGTGACCCGTGCGGTGCAGGTTCAATCCCCATGCGGAACAAAAGCATACGCCCATTAATGGAGAGAAACGAATAACACCTTATTTTCTGCAGTCTACACCAAAAAAAGGATTTCTGCTTGGTAGTACAATGGACCGTTACCGAGTCTGAGTGCCATGGGATTTGGATTTCCTTTTTATTACATTATTTGAATCTTTTCTTCATTTACCGTTCAACACTGATAAATGCAGAAACCCGACTATAAGAGAAGTGTGTTGTAATCGTAGGTCAAGCACATAAGTGCGAGAAGAAAAACAGTTCTACGTTTAGAATTTTTTTTATGAAAAGTAAAAATTTCGCATTTGCATTGCAAAACAAAAAAGTCAATAAGAAAAAAAAAGGCAAACTAAAATACATAATATTTGGAAGCAGGAGGAAATAAATCTTATTTGTGCATTTGAGCAAAACAAAAAAAAAGGAATTTTCAACAGAATCCGTTCACTGCTGATAATGCTTCGGGGCTGTCCTTGATTTTTTTATAATGCCTCAAAAGTAATTATAGCGCTTCACATAAGTCCATAATAATTTATGTAAATTGTGTTCCTCTTATCTGATCCACTTAAAACACGCATGGACTCGGAGCTTCACACGAATGTGGCAGAAACACGAATAGCTAGTTTGACGTGAATGGCTAACACCGGTACAAGCTGAAAGAATCTTAACCAAGTAGCTACAATCAACGAAAAGAGAAAAGCTTTAGAATTTAGAACTGGATTCAAAGAAGTCGAGTATTCGGAAGACGTCATATCATTATAATATCAGCCCAGAAAATGAGAATCTAATTAAGTTAAACGCTTGAGACGCAATACATGAATCTGGCTTCAATTCGGGTTAAATGGAGCAAATAATACATTGTTGTGCGGCATCATGGAGCCAAACAACAAATGCTAATATCACAGCTATCCTGTTATATACACTTCAAGCCTATGCCATTAAGTGAAAGCTTGCTGATTTGCTCTAGGATTGGTATCTTTACCTAGGTTAAGTCAGAGCAGAGACTCACAAACAGAGTCCTCAGAAGAAAGGAGGGGCTCTGAAAATGGCGGAGACCTATCTAAGGGATAAGTAGGGGCGCAATAAACCGTAAGTTCGCAGTGCAAATACCCTCTTGGTTAAAGATTATTTAAGAAATCGAATTCACAAGCAATACATATCTTTAAATAGACCAAAACTTATTTCACCGATTTGGTAAGGTCTTAATTTCATTACCAAGATGGCGAAGGTGATTAAATCTCCTTTATTCTAGAACAGTTCTCGTTGCGAGAAAAATAATCGCTGCGGAACAAAGATTGCAGTTTGCTGTGCAAGATTTTGACGGTATATTCCTACGATTTCAAATCTCCCAACGAAATTTTAGACAGGCGAGATATGAAAATTCAAAAAATCCCATTTGTGTAAAATTATTTTCTAGCACAAATAAAATGTTCAAAGAAGAAAATGTTAAAATTTATTTAAAAAATATAGATGGAAATCAATTGCATTACCACACCTATTAATCATTGCTTCTAATATCCCACGTATAAACATGCGTCCTATTTCGCCATACATTTTTGTGACGTTTTCCTTTTTTTGCAAACATAATGAATAAAATTGCTTTACAAATTAAACGGTTTTTACATTTGTAGACTACATCCAGCGATTAATCACTCAATCTGCTACTTGACACTCACTTCTCAGGTAGCTCTAACATTACAACCTAAACAGGTCACTTATGCAGGTAACTAATTCTCAAAGTCTGATTACTAGGGACAAGCTTCTTTGGGCGCTACAAAGCTTCAAGTCCTTTAAGTCCGCAGGATCTGACGGCATAATACCTGCTGAACTACAGATGACTTCGGATTCCATCCTACCAGCACTTGAAATGATTCTGAAAATCTGCTTAAAGCTGACTCATATTCCTCAGGCTTAGAGAGAAGTAAAAGTGGTTTTCATACCCAAAGTTGGCAAATACTCCCAAGAAGGTTCAAAAGACCTCAGACCTATTAGTCTATCATCATTCCTCCTCAAAACGCTGGAGCGTCTGATTGATTTCCATCTCCGTGCAAATATAAACCCGCAACTCCTGTCCGCGGCCCAACATGCGTATTGTGGAAACCGCCCTTCACTCCTTGGTACGCACTATTGCATACTCCCTTCATCACAAGGAATACACTATGGTTGCTTTCCTAGACATAGAAGGCGCTTTCAACAACGTAAACATCTGCAATCGCAAATGTACTAACAGGATTGAATTAGGATGGCTCGCTTGGTGGATTGATCAATTTTTTGCTCTTCAGCAGGATTATCAACTCAAAACTGGGTGATACATCCGCTAGGAGGTCTGTCAGTAGAGGTATGCCACAAGGCAGTGTCCTTTCCCCCCTTCTGTGGGACTTTATGGTGAATAAACTACTGATATGCCTGGAGAGGGAGGGCTGCAAGGTGATTGCCTATGCGGATTACGTTTTTATTGCCGTTTTAGGAAACCGCTCAACACTTTAAAGGAACTCCTTCAAAACGGTCTCAACAAGCTTACAAGATGGGAAAATTGCTGTGGACTGGGGGTTAATCCTCACAAAACCGAACTTGTCCTCTTTTCCAGGAAATATAAAATCCCTCATATTGAGCCTCCCTCTATCAACGATACAAGCTTAACCTTTTTCGATGAATCTAAATTCTTCTGTCTTTTCTTCGATAGGAACTTAAGCTGGAAACCCAATTTACAAGAAAAAGTCAAAAAAGCTACAGTAGCATTTTTCTCTTGCAAAAAGCCATCGGCAATAAGTGGGGCCAACAGCACCGCATATCTCACTGGTTATACGTATCGATAGTTAGACCGATTCTGACATACGGGGTGGTTGTCTGGTGGACTGCCCTGGATAAAGCGGTAAACCGTGATAAGCTGAGCAAGGTTTAACGTACAGCTTGTCTGTGCATCAGCGGAGCACTCCGAACGAATCCCTCCGCTGCACTGGACATTTTACTTGATTTGACACAGCTCGATATTTTTAGCAGGCAACTAGCTGCCTGTTCCGCTGTCCCCTTAAAGAATCTACCTCACAGTGGGTCAATACGAATATTGGCCACTCTATCATTCTGGACTCACTTGGGTCTCTACCAAGGAACATTCACTACACCATACCCCAATTACAGTTCGAGAAGAATTTCCAAGTCAATATCCACACCAGATCATTCTGGGAGGATGTTGTATTCATGAAAGATGAATCGATCCACTTCTACACCGACGGATCGAAGACTAGTGATGGGGGGTGTTTTCTCAGAAAGACTAAATATTAGTCTCTCTTTCCGTCTTCCTGATCATTGCAGCGTGTTCCTAGGCGGAAATCATAGCGATTTAGGAAGCCTTGTCGTGGCTGAAGAGAAATGTGATATCCACTAAGGACATCCGTATATTCTCGGACAGTCAAGGCGCACTAAAATCCCTGAACTCAGTCTCTTCGAACTCCATCGTAGCCATAGACTGCCGTTCATCTCTTGAGGAGATGGCAGAGTAGTCACCTCTGTTGTTGAGACATCCCAATAATTGCAGGGCAGATGAACTCGCCAAAAGAGGAACCGCATTACCACTTTTACCTGATAAAGGTTTTCTGAGTAAACCTATCGCTAGTTTAAACTTATGCTTAAGCTATCTGTCGTCGACAGTACAAACCTTAGGTGAACAGGTGGTAAGCATATCTGGCCAAAGCTGGATGTGCGACGCTATATGGGTTTGATATCACTTAACCGACTGCACATTGCCTCTGGTATTATAGGTGTCATTACAAGACACTGTCTAATAGGCAAGTACGCATCAAGGCTTGGCGTTTATTCAAATGACTTCTGTAGAAGCTGCAGGGACGAGGAGGAGGAGGAGACCACAATGCACTTCCTATGTAGATGTCCTGCACTCTCTCATAAAAGAAATCTCTATCTAGGAGCCTTCTTCCTTAATGAACTCAGCGACTAAGCTAACACAGGCGTTAGAAGTCTATCGCGCTTCATTAGAAGCTCCAAATGGTTTAGCGAATAGAGGTTGAAAATCCCCCGATCCACGTGGCACTACAACGGACCTCATTGGTCTAAGTGTGTTGGCTATTAGCTGAAAGCCACCCTAACCTAACCTAACCTAACCTACATTTGTGGACAGACATAGTTAGATGGAGATATTATATTAATTAAGAGTGTCCAATTATGTATTTTCCCATTCCAATAGGGATAAACGTCTCAACGTTGTCTTTGCTTTCTGTTTTGACATTTCTCTTGGTGAGCTCATAAAGGTATGTTCAATTACTTTTTCCAGTAACTATAATTTACTCAAAGTTGCGAAAAACTGCTAAAAATTGTTCCTTAACACAGGAAAATTCGCAAAAGTGAGAGCCATAGAGAGCAAATCACTTCCCCTTAGCTGAGTGATTTACAAATTTCTCGATTTCACAATTGTTTTCATTTTTTATTTGTTGTTGTACCATGTAGTTTTCGTACTACAATTGCTTTTTTTAAATTTTTCATAATATCTTTCGAATCTGAGAGAATGCATCCGCACTCCTCGAAATTTGAGAAGTTACTTGAAAAGTAAGAAACAAAAAATGGGAACACAGTGATTTTTTCGGTCCGCAACCGATCGCACAATCTTTAATATCGTGCATAAGTTCGAGATAACCGGATCGGTGGTAAATGTGACAGCGCCAGTGCGTCTTCGTATTCATTCGTTTCATCGAAAAATTGCAGCTGTACGCGATAGAGTGGCGGAGACTCCGTCACCTCTATTCATCATCGCGCTCAGGAACTGTACATCTCACGGAGCTCTTTGCAGTGAATTTTGACAAGGACTTGAATTTGCACGCTAACAAGGTTCAATTGTGTCAGGAACTGAAGCACACGGACAACCAATGTATGCCAATGCGCCAACCACCATTCAAGAATTGAAGGACGACAAAATTAATGAAATTGAACCGGAATTATGCTTTAGCGATATCCAAAATGTAGAAAAGAAAGGTCCCCGGTTCAAATCATACCGGGGTCACCTAAACAAAATGAAAATGGTCGACTGTCCAGACTGCCGGCTATGTCTCGAAGAAGGCGAAAGAGCTGAACACATTTTATGTAAATATCCAGCCCTTAATGGAACTAGAACGAAGATCTTCTTCAGGGAACAAGTGAGTTCCGAAGACATAAAGAAGTCCTCTGCTCGTAAAATTGTCTGCCTTATACGGAAAGTAGAAATTCTACCAGCCTGAATATTTCTGGCCCCTACGGCACAAAAGATCTTATAGTGTGCCCTTTTCATCGCCTTGGCGAGCCAGAAGCTTTAAAAAACACCTAAAATTTTTTTCCACTGTCCCACCTCTTGCGAACGTCTGACAAACATCAAAGAGTTACAATTGTCATGAGAAGCTTCGTTCGGATTCGGCTTAAAAGTTTGCCACTGTATGGGCTATTAATGTCGAATGTCAAATGGCAATCGTGTAGTTTTCGATTTTAGCGCTCAAAAAATGCAGTAGACACAACTTTCACTTTATACAGGGTGTACCGTTCTTGTGTGAAATGAAAGTGAGTCAACAAATTGGTCTACTGTTAGCTTGTATTATAGCAAGGGTTAAAGGATAGGCTTATTTTCACGTATCGTGATAAGTACATAACAGGCATACATTTAGAAAGGAAACTTTTTGTAAGTACCAAGTCCTAGAAACATAAATCGAAAGTAAGACAGTGCTAGACAAAATAATTACAGTACAGCCTCGTTGGTCTAGCCCGGACACTTCAGTGGTCCGGACACCTCTACATTTTGGACACTTTCAAAATGTTACCTCTACAGTCCGGACAGAGTATTAAAATGCGTACATATTTTGATTCTCTTCTGTGTATTACGAGTAGGGGAATTCCATAAATGTTCATACAATTATGGGAATCTCTCACTGAAATTATTGTCAAGATAATACCTAGCACCTTTCAATATTTATAATGGCTTCTACAAAGAAAAGGAAGCACGTACATAACTTCGACACTTTATGAGAAATGTAAAATATTGAATAATATTGAAACTGGCAAATCAGTTAGGCAAGTGGCTGAAATTTTTAAAGTCTCGAAGTCAACCGTTTGCGACATAAAAGCCAATAAGAAGAAAATTCGTAAATTTGTATCTAACACATTCCAGGGATCAGGTAAGCTGGAAATTTAAGTTCTAGGAATATTTACCCACATTTCAAGGATATTTTACAATATTCAGGGAAGTGAAAGATGATCAGACAAGGTGAACATCCAGCGGTGGAGGAAGCTTTGATGGCATGGTTTATCCAACAAAGGAATCAGCATGTGCCAATTTCAACAGATATAATTCAAACCAAAGCCAAATTACAAGAAGATGACTGGAAAAGGACATTTTGCAGCAAGTTCTGGTTGGTTGGAAAAATTTAAATTGCGGCATGGAATTCGATGTCTTAAGATTTCTGGCGAAAAAGTATCCAGCGACGTTGGCTCTGTTAAGCCTTTTCAAGATTTTTTTTTTAAAAGTAATTCAAGAAATGAACTTAAGTTAAGAACAATTTTATAATGCTGATGAGTCAGCTGCCTTTTGGAGGGTTCATCCGGGAAGGACATGGGTTCATGCGAATGAAAAATCTGCTCCTGGCGGAAAAATATTCAAAGACCGCGTTACTTTTATGCCATGTTCTAACGCTGCAGACCGTTTGAGAACAACCGCGTGTCGTGTGCCAGTCCCATCTACAGAGTTGAGGTAGATAATAATACGTGGTATCACAATGGACATAAATTGGTCTAAGTGTGCCGGCTTCTGCCGACAGCCACATAAACCTAACCTAACCTAACCTAACGCTGCAGGAACTCATAAGTTACCCCTCTTAGTAATCGGAAAATCAGTTAACCCGAGCGCCTTTAACCCTATTCCTGTCATGCTGTGTCTTTGGGTCGCACTTGAGATCTAAATTGCTGTCGTTTCCAAAATCTTTCTTATTTTATATCAAGGGTACAGTGTATTCCTACCTTCAATATTTTTCTTTGAAATACTTTGTTTTGTTTTTTTAGTTTATATTATTTAGCCATTTTTATTATTTAATATAAGAAAATATGCCGTAAACCGCCATGGTGTGACTTATAGAGTCACACCATACAAAACTACATGCAAGACAGAAAAAAAACAGAAAATTTCTGTTTCTGCATTTCTTATAGGGTATTTCCGTCATTATACGGGGGTTCCCGGAATTAATGAGTCATTACCTTACAAAGCATCGTTCCTTTACTCATTGCTGCTAAATTGTAAGAATTAAAGTCCTTCGGTTGCAGCGACAACAGAGTGTATTTCGTGTAATATTGTTGCTGATTTTTGAGTTTGCAAAGGTTTGTCTGAGAATTTTTGAGATAGATGTCAATATTCATAATACTCGTATGTATCTTCATATATACATATACAATGCATTTTAGATAAAAAATGTAAGGAGGATTATCAGCCGATGCTATTCATAATGCTCTCATGGAAAATGACGTTGAGAACGAAAGCGTTGGCAGCATTTCCATTGTAGATGACATGTGTTCGGCAGATAGTGAAGGAGATATTTTTGAAGCGGCTTCGGAGGTTGAAGACGAGTTATCCGGCTCAGAAAGTATAGAATTCGAAGCAGAAAATGACACCGAAGTAAATTTGTTCACTGGAAAAGATGGCATAGAATGGAGGTCACTTCCATATACTCAAGGCAGAGTTCCAGTTCACAATTTGATTTTGGGAAGCGTCAACAAAGTAGTTTTACCTCCAGGAAAACATGTCGAAACAGCTGGTGATGCATTTGCCTTTTTTTTATGAAGATCTTATAAATCTAGTTGTGCGATGTACAAATTTTAACGCAACTGAAAATCTTGCCCAGGCGTGGAAGCAAACAGATGCTATAGAGATTCGATCGTATATTGGCTTGTTGTTAGAAGCGGGAAGGCAAAAGAAGGGTACCTATGTGTGATTATGAAAAATTCAAGGATCCTATGTTTGGTCTCGTGTTTTTTCGTGCGTGTATGTCAAAAAACAGATTTGTGGCTTTGTCGCGATATTTGCGATTTGATGATAAATCGACGAGGTGGTTCCGGAGATCTCAAGATAAATTTGCTCCTATCAGACACCTATGGAACATGATAAACAAGAACTTCAAAAGGCACTATATTCCGGGGGAAAACTTAACTATCGACGAACAGTTAGTACCATTTAGGGGAAGAGTTTCCTTTGGACAATATATACCATCGAAACCAGATAAATACGGTATGAAAATATGGTGGATCTGCTGTTTGGTATACCATATCTAGGAAAAGAAGGACCTAATAGAGGTACAAATTTGGGACAGCGTGTTGTCTAACAATTATGTGAACCATATGAAAGGACAAATAGGAACATAACTTTTGACAACTACTTCAGATTTGGTCATTTCTAGTATCAAAAGAAGAAGTATAAAAAGTTTAAAGAAGAGCAACGTTTCCGTTATCAACGAAGGCCTACAAATCCCAACAACAATCGGTGCTGTTGCTAATCCTCCGCCAGACAAAATTCGTCGGCGATGCTTCATTTGCCCATCGCAACAAGGAAGAGCTTCTAAACAGTGTTGTGGTATGTGTGGAAAGAATGTCTGCAATGATCATTCTGAAAAAGCAATAGTCTATTTACCTTGCTCTAAAAATAAATAAATGTTTCCCATTTTTCCTAATACCTTTTTCAATAAACCAAAACTTCCATTAAAAATAATTAAATACCATTAAAAATAACTTAACTTATAACTAATATTAATATTTTTCGTTTCCTCTCTTTATAACAACAATAAAAATTTTAACATTCATAAAAAAGTGTAGAAACGAAAGGTTTTTTCTTGTGTGACTGTAAGTCACATCATTGCGATTTATGTCAGTAAAATAGCATGATAGGAATAGGGTTAAGAACGTTACTCTTCCAGTAGCATATAAAGCTACTAAAAAAGGATGGATGTCCACAATGATTTCTTCTGATTGGTTCAAGAATTTTTATTCCAAGTGTGAAAAGGTTTTTGACAGAGATTAACAAGCCATTGAAAGCACTTTTAGTTTTGGATAATGCGCCGTCTCATCCTAAAGAGGACGAAATAAACTTTGATCCAAATTTCAGAGTCTTATTTTTACCGCCTAATTGTACCGCAGTATTGCAGCCGATGGATCAAAATTGAATCCAGAATACAAAGGTAGCATATAGAAATCAGCTGTTGACTCACATTCTACTGGAAGATGATAAAAACATTGCAGGAGTCTTAAAAAAAATCAATTTGCGAGATACGATTTAATTTTTGGGATTTGGCGTAAAGAGAAAAATATTAAATGTTATGGCCAGAATTGGCATCGCAATGGGATAATGAAGACCTTTTACCACTTGCACAGCTACGGCAACAAATTGACTCTGATTCTTCGCTTGCTGATTTAAACAGAATTCATGGGATAATTAAAATCATTGGACATCTACAGATGAAATAAATAAATGGACAACTGGTGAAAATGAACTGTTCTACGACTTTTCTGATGAAGATATTATTCAGTACGCTTTACAAATCCAACAAAATATTGATGAAGATGACGAAGAAGACAGTGTAACAAGATAATATAAACAACGAACTTGCGAAAATTTCAAACAATGAAGCAAGGAAATTGTTTTCCAGGAGCACTCAGTGGGCAGAACAAAACAATGTATCTCAAATGGATATCCTTTTACTAAAGAGGTTACGCGAAAAAACCGAAAAGAAGTTTTTAGACAAAGCGTTTCAGCCAAAAATAAGCACTTTCTTTCCTGCTCTTTAAAGATTTTCGAAATGCGTACATCGTGCATATAATACATATAAATTTCTTCATATTTGCAATACAAGGTGTTTGAAAAGCTGTCGGTTGTCCACTTCATTTTATTTTTTCTCTATAATTCAGACTTCTCGCTATTCCGGACACACCCGAAACTTTATGTGTCCGGACTAGCGAGGTTGTACTGTACTTCCATTTGAGATCATCTTATGATTCTTAGCGCATATATAAGCACTTAAGTCTTCAGATACTCGAGACACTCGGCTGGCTTTTAACATATTTCTTTCTATGTTTGCGCTGACTGCAATTATCGTAAGCAGCGTTCATGTTTCAACAAGTTGAATGGCTACTTAACTTTCTTAAAATAACCACGTTGTTCAAGTACTTACGAGTGGCACTCGATGTGAAAATAATGAGTTCCGATTCAACTCACACCAAAGAGTGCTTCTGTAAATACACAAAAAAATCCATAACACCAATTAAAACTACATTAACCTGGCTTTTATGGTACTATGATCCGAATCATGTGAGCCTTTACGTTTTACGGTAAAACAATCTTACTAAGTCTTAATGTATGTACCTTTAATCGTCTTTCCACTGAAGAAATGTGTCAACCCTCAAGTTGAAAAAAAGTAATTAAAGTATATCGTTGGCTCCAGATAAGAAGCACCTCTGATAAGAGGAAGTCAAATAAATAATATTACACAATGATCATGAGCATAATAGTTCGAGCTCCTTTAGTGGGATACGCATGACTTAAATTAAATACCTATCTCAGCGATAATTAAAACAACACTCGCGTCTTTCATACGTGATATCAAATTTCATTTAAGTTCATATTTCAAAATAAGAATGCCATACGATATGCGGCGCACAGTCAGAATGGACGATTCATTTGGTTCCGGCATGTTAGTGTTTAAAGGTATGTTAAGATGATGTCGCTGGAAAAAGACGTATTTAATTTATATGTAAAGTAATTAGCAGGGTATCTTAAATTTTATATTCTGGGTCAAGGTTTTCGTGTATGTTTGTGAGTTACTTAATTTTCGCTTTCCATAGAAACAAAAAAAAATATGAGCATTCTTTGGTGGTAAAATTGCAACATACACGCGATACATCCATCAGACGAAGATGAAAGTACAAAGATAAATACACGTCCAAGTATGTAATCTATCACGAGACATGTTCGAATGCTATTTCATTTGCAATGCCACGGAACGACGACGACGCTTAAAGATTGCACTTCAAAATTTCATTAGCAGTCGATTGTCAACTGTTTTAAAAATAGTTTTCGATTTGTTGTACGTTCAATCGATTGTGCTTAGATTAAATGGATTGGAATGAGAACAGCTGCAATGCGTTGAATGTATCAAAGATCGAATCTTTTTAACACTATGTGCAGACTCTGGTAAGTATTTTCTATTTATTTTGTTGCCGTCCATACAGGGCATTGTTCTGGTAGTAATTTAAATAATTTAGCATTTAACTGGCTCCACCTCAGCAAGAACCCGCTAACACAGGTTATACAAATGACCAATTTTCCAAATAAAGAATATTATGTCATGTCATGACATATGGATACACACACCTTTAATTTTGTTATTTTTTTCTGACTTTGAACGTGGTAATCAAGTAATTTGAATTGACAAAAACTATAGTTCTACGCGTCATTGTACAACACAAACAAAAACTTGTGTTGGTATGTCTCATACAGAGCCTTAAAATTAATGGTATACGTATTCTTGTTGTATCATAAGCAGGATAAAAATATAGGAACTAGTTAGTAAATTAATTTTAATTTGTTGTCATAATCTGCAGTCTTAGACATGAGCGTAATCCAGCACTCTTTTTTTTTGTAATGTTCGTATTTATTTTTCATAAACAGAAAATGGAATAAACCACTTTTTCTAAATATCAACGTACTTCCGAGGTCATTCTGGAAATTATGAGATGACAAGTTTTCACTCTTAACTAGAACTAAATATGTGGGTCATTGGTGATGCTAAGTGCTTCTTGCTCAAGGTTACCGACAGTGTAAACCGTCCAATGAGAAATAGTATAACACAAAGGATGACGTAACTAGTTGAACTTGACATTTGATATATCATGGAGGCGAATGTAGAACTGAACATAGAGGAAGATGGTATTATCAGATGCAGCACTCATTTAAATTGCCACAATGTTTGCTGCCCTTTCTCTACTTTATTGGTTAGTTTTATTATGCCGCACTCTTCGATTGATATGACATGAATGGGAATGTCAGCACAACAAGAGAAGCCATCGAATTAAGATGGCAGTGCGGAAGTAAGAAATTCTGCTGGAAAAATTAATCAACCTTGTCATCAACTATCAGGCGTACGCCAATGACATTGTATTGATCGCCAGGGGTGAGTTTGAAGAAACCCTTGGTGACATCATACAAAGGGGGCTTCAAGTAACCAAAGAATGGTGCCATACCGTCGGACTCAACATCAAGCCGGCGAAAACAACGATAGTACCATTCACAAGGAACAGACAACTTCAAAGACTTAAGGACATTAGCCTATAAAGCACGACACTGTACCAGTCAAAGAAGTAAAGTATCTAGGACTTCATCTAGATAGTAAACTCCTCTGGTGAAAACATACAGAGGAGATATCCAAGAAGGCCACCCGTGCTCTCATGATATGTAGGAGCCTAGCGGGGAAGGTATGGGGATGCAGCCCAAACATCCTGCGAATGATGTACATTGCAATTGTGAGACCAATAATCACATAAGGAGCAGTAGCATGGGCGAAACGAACCAGTCCAGCCACGACAAGAGAGAGACTCAGCAAATTGCAAAGACTGGCGTGCCTGTGCATTACCGGAGCAATGAGTAGCTGCCCAACCTCAGCCATGGAGGTGTTATTGGAATTAACCCCTCTACACATCATGGTGATGAACGAGGCAGACAAAATAATCCTAAGGATGGCAAAAGACTGAATTGGAAGAGGAAAATGCATCGGTTCGAAAGAACACGATGACTTACTCAAAAAAATCCCACTTCTTGCCATACCCAGGGACGATAGCATCAGGAAATTCAACTTCGAGAAGAATTCCCAGATAAAGCTCAGCAATAAGGAGAACTGGAGCAATGAATCCACAACTTATGGACTGAGCAACCACACAACAATGTGGTACACGGACGGCTCGAGTACCAACGAGGCAACTGGTGCAGGAGTGTTTGCGCCAGGAACTAAGCACTACAAATCCATGGGCAAATGTACCAGCATCTTCCAGGCAGAAATATGTGCCATAGACAGGTGTGTTCGAATCAACCTTGAGAAGTCAAAACTCGTGTGGAAATGCATACACAGACTGAACAGACTAGGAAAGAGCAACAGAATTTCCATCTGCTGGGTACCTGGCCATATTGGCATTACAGGCAATGAGGCTTTGGACTCTCTGGCAAGAAAATGGGCAAAAGAACACTTTATAGGTCCTGAATCGTTCTGCAGGATAGAACACCATCTACGCGAAGAGTTCTGGAGACTGGAGGAAGAAACAAGGGCCAAAACCTTTCTCAACCTCCAAGGTCTGAGGCAAAACTTTTAGGAAATTATAACCAAAAGAGATTCAAAGCTTGTATCAGCATTAACAAAAACAACCTAAGAATCCTAGCCTCCTCACGGGGCAGTGCAGACTCAAGGAGCACCTGAGGAAAATGGTTATATTAGAGGACGGGCTCTGCAGATTCTGCAGTGAAACCGCCGAAACTCCAGACCACTTTTTTTTTGGATTCAGGGTATTTATGTATCCGAAGTAAACTAGTACGGACTAATATAGGCGCCCTACGAGGACCTACGCCCTACGCCCTACGAGGACCCCAATTCAGCGCCATCAGAGGAGGTGAAAGTAGTGGTAGAAGAAGCCAGGAAGAGAGGAGAAGAAATTTTGCTGGGATGCGACACCAATGCGCACCACGAACTATGGGATAGTACCGACACTAACCCCCGAGGTGAGTCCCTATTTGAATTCTTAGTAGGCACCGAAGTAATAGTGTGCAATAGGGGAAAAAGTCCCACCTTTATAACCAGAGCCCGGCAAGAGGTACTAGATGTTACCTTCGCCTCTATGAACTTGTACCCTGCGATTCCTAAGTGGACTGTATCTGATAGCCACTCCTTTTCCGATCACCGCTATCTGGAATATGAACTAGAAATACGCCATAACACCTCACCAGCAATTTTTCGCAATCGACGAAGAACTGACTGGTGTAAACACAATGAAATCCTCTCTGCTAAACAGTCCAATCGTGTGCCTAAGACTCTAGAAACACAATTGGAACTAGATGAGCTTAACGCTGTTCTAACTTCCACCTTAAACGTAGCATTCGACGAATCCTGTCCAATTACTACGAGGAAGGCAGACAATCGTCCACCGTGGTGGAATGCAGCACTTTACAAGCTTCGCCACACAAGCAGGAAGCAATTCAACAAAGCCAAAACAACGAGGCTACCTCTGGACTGGGATATCTACAAAGCAAGCCTTAAGAGCTTCAAAGCGGAAGTTCGTAAGGCCAGGCGTAGATCCTGGCGCAGTTTTTGTCAGAGTATTGACAATACGTCTCAATCCTCTAGGCTACGCAAAGTCCTTTCCAAGAACCCAACCATACCAAGTATCCTCATGAATCCCAACGGATCATGGACAGAATCAGATGAAGGATCGCTTGGTCTGCTTATGGACACTCACTTTCCCGGCTGCACGCGTATACCTAGCGAAAACCCTGCCCTGGTAAACATTGCACGCCCACCGTCACCTCCGGATCTCATAAACGAGGAAAAACTGAAATGGCCAGTGAACAGCTTTGAGCCATTCAAGTCCCCGTGACCAGACGGCATTTTTTCCGGCACAAATTCAGGCGGCCCTCAGCATAACAGGGCAGCACCTGTCCCGTATTATGAGGGGCTGCCTGATGCTAGGAACAATGCCGGCCGCCTGGACTGAAGTAACGGTGGTATTCATAGCCAAGGCAGGAAAAACATCGCACACTTCCCCGAAGGGCCTTAGACCCATAAGCCTAACATCCTTCCTCCTCAAGATTCTAGAAAGAATTCTAGATCTTCACATTAAGGCCACCATTGATAGCAACTTGCTATCCACGTCACAACACGCTTACCAAAAAGGTAAATCTGTTGAAACGGCCCTGCATTCTATCGTCTACCACGTCGAAAAATCTCTATCTATGAAAAAACTTGCTTTAGTGACATTTCTCGACATAGAGGGAGCTTTCAACAACGTTGAAACCTATTCGATTACCAACGCCCTACGCAGGCTCAACATCGACGACTCAATCTGCTGCTTTGTGGAATACATGCTCAAAAGCAGGGTAATAACCGCATGTTTCGGAAGAAGCACTGTCAAACGACGTGCACACAGGGGCACCCCTCAAGGAGGAGTATTGTCTCCGCTACTGTGGAATCTAGTGCTCAACGAAGCCCTTCTGAACATTGAACACACTGGATGCAAAGTTATCGCCTATGCAGACGATGTCGCGATACTTGTAACAGGCAAATACCCGCAGACGCTGGCCGATGTCATGCAATCTGCTATCAACATATTGACAGGTTGGACCGAAAGATGCGGCCTGTCCGTCAATCCAACAAAGACTGAGCTGGTCCTGTTCTGAAGATTAGAGGCACTCCTCTGGCACTCTCAAATAGCGCTAGCTATTTAGGCCTGAAGCTTGATCGCAAGCTACTTTGGAGGGAAACTGTAGTCGAACGTGCCAGGAAATCCCTAGCTGCTCTTTACATTTACAACCAAAAAGTATGCACTGGTTATACATGTCGGTAGTTAAACCGATTCTCCTCTATGGAGTACTGGTCTGGTGGCCCGCCTTGGAGAAGAACTCCAACCTAACCTTGCTGGACAAAAGTCAACGAGTTGCATGCCTCAGCATCACCGGTGCGCTGAGAACCTCTCTCCAAGCCATGCTCCACCTTCTCCCGCCCGACATCGTCGGCAAACAGTTGGCTGCCAGCTCAGCAATAGGACTGAGAAGCTCCAAACGATGGAGAGAGCAACACACTGGACATGCCAATATACTATCGATGTATCGACATCTTCCTAAGGTCACCGACTACCTGCCCACTGAATACAATTTCGACCTGGGCTACAAACATCTAATCCCAGACAGAACCGAGTGGACACAACGTCATGTCCTACACCACCAATCGCTGTCAATTTTTACGGACGGGTGCAAAACGGAGGACGGAGTCGGTGCCGGAGTCTTCTCTGAAGACCTGGACATCCACCTCTCCTTTAACCTTCCAGATCACTGCAGCGTTTTTCAGGCCGAAGTCACCGCCGTCCGCCAAGCCGCTGCCTGGCTGTCGATTAATACGATATCGAAATCAGATATTGTAATATACATCGACAGTCAGGCGGCCATCAAATCCCTTGCATCCAGCACTAGAAGATCCAAGGCAGTGAAAGACTGCCGTGCATCTCTTAACGAGATAGCCGGTCAGTATAGCCTCACCCTTTTCTGGGTGCCGGGTCACTGTGACATACCAGGGAATTGTGAAGCTGACGAACTGGCCCGACGAGGCTCTTCGGGTTTAAACAGCATAAGCGTCACCGACATCGAGGCGCCAACGTCTTATGTTAAAAACCTCATAGACACCAATGCGGTGGCCAACCATCGTTGGCACCAACTCGACCAGTGCAACACCGCAAGGCTACTCTGGCCGACACTAAATAAATCCAGGTCCATCGGACTTCTGAGCCATAAGAGAGGAACCCTCTCCAAATTAGTAAGCGCCCTCGCCGGGCACTGTGCCATAGGAAGACATGCCCAAAGGTCGGGCATTCCCTACAATGACTTCTGCAGAAGCTGTAGCGACGAGGAAGAGGAGGAGACCACCAGTCACTTCCTTTGCACGTGTCCTGCACTCGCCAACATTAGGAAGGCTACATTGGGTGAATACCTTTTCAATGATTTAAACGATCTTAACAACGCCTGCACAGCAAGGATTAGCTCCTTCATTCAGAGGAGCAAATGGTTCCCTGAGTAAGAGGGTCACCCACCCGCCTTACACATCGGCAGCACAATGGACCTACTTCTGGTCTAAGTGCATCCTCATCGAGGGCCGGTTTCAACCAACCAACCAACCAATATAGGCGCCAATCTATCGAAGACTCTGATAGACTAAAGGAATTTCTATCCAATGCACGCTCCAGTTCTGAAGCTGAACTGGCAGGATTGATGTTCGGTAGAGCATGTATTTTTTCCTTCGAGTCATGTTTCTAACCCATTTTGTAGCCTAAACCAGCATTTGGCGTTCCTTACACTGCATGATTTGAAAAAGTAAGCTGATATAGGCGCCTGGCATATAACTTGCACCTAACCTTAGCGGAGTACCGTCCGGCTGGCCCCACGCTGTGTAGTATCTGCTCCAAAACAATATTAAGGAAGTCACACGATAGCACAGTAAACCGCGTGTTTCCCAGTATCACGAGACACAGGTGGGTCAGTTTTGCAAATTAACGGCAGCTGAGATGACGATGCTTCGCATGACAGCATGATATACAAAGCTTGATCGAATGATAAGTTACAAGATCCGAGGAAGCCTTCACGTCAAACAACCTATTTCAAAGAAAATGGAGCGCGGTCGGCTCAGTTTGTTCTCTCATGCTCAAAGGAGAGATGCTACGAACCCCGTCCGAATGACAACATCCATCAACGTTCCTTTACAATCGCAGATCTCTTAAGTCCAGATCATAACCGATTTTGTTATCGAAAATCTAGTCCGGATGAAACTAAAACGGCTCAATAACAAATTCAATGTGAAGCTTTAATTTGCGGTGCATTTAACACTTATGCTAAGAGGAATTTAAACGAACGGGACAACTAGTTTAAACGTCGCATTCAATTTATTATTGGTTAGGCCCTATAGGTATTTCAGAAAAATCTAATATAAACGATATTGCCCAGATGTGCATCTCTGTTGGAATTAAATAAAGCAAGAGGGAAACGTTAATTGTACTCTTCATAAGAACCTGGGTCGCAAAACGCCTGCAGTTTTATTACCGATATCCATTCACGTCTGCTTCATATTATTCATTTCATTGAACTTGATACTCGTACGTCAATAAGCTGTCAATGTAAATTCATACAAAGGTACCTACTTATTTTTAAAATTAATGACGTTCAGAACACTAATCGCTTAAAGTTCGCCCTAATCGTTTTATTTTTTTTTTATTATTATTTAAGAGTGACAAGAAAATCTTCGTAGGCATAGATCTGGCGCCGACAATTTATTTAAAAATATAATTAAGACTGTTAAGAAAACAATTATGTTAGCGGCTTAATTAAAACAAACATTACTTGGGGAGATCGCTGTCGCTGGGGCAATAGCACTGTTAGCAGCATATCCCATTAATCTTATCTAACTGGATACAGCAGAGAGGTAAATTATAACTTCATAATAATTTCAATAGGCCCTTACTAATAACAAATTTAATGTGAACTTAAATTAATGGTACCGTTCTTTGGGAGTGAAAGCTACATTGTACAACACAATTGTATCTTTACACCAAATTTGGTATTGATATAGAGTCTTTAACAATAACAAATTTGGTGTTTTATTTTACGCCAATCACATTTTAACCTTAGTTTCGTGATCTCTTCAAAGTTTCCTATTTTGTATGTATGTACCTGTATTTGTATCTGTGCTATGGACTCCGAACCGATTGAGCTCAAATTTTCAGGCACATCGGTATTGGTCCGAGAGTGTTTCTGTTTGGTCAAAGTCGATCGAGCAGTATGTAATTTCATTTGGTTCAAATTTCATGTCCGTGGGCAATTAATCTACTACTGTTTTATTTACAGAAGCCCCAACTTGGTCAGACATTCAACTTATAATGAGTTTGATGCCCTGTCTGATTCCATTACAAGAATTGATTTTGATTTTATTTTATTTTATTTTATTTTCAATCAAATGAGTACATCTACTGTTCTCGCTAGATTACTTTTACTTAATACAAAAATATACTTAAAAACGACCACCAAAGCCTAACAACAGAATTAATTTATTCCTAAATGAATCCCTACTAAGATTAAAATCAAATATACTAGAATATTTATTGGATTCCCTAAGACATCTAGAAATTGGTTCATTGTATCCATAATTAACTCTATGATAAGGTACATAAAATAAAAGACGATTTCTAAGAGTTCTCGAAGGAGCATAAAATCCAATTAATGATAATAGGAAAGGGCAATCGATATGACCATTTATCAAATCACGAATAAACATAATTGAAAAATATTGCCTTCGTTTAAAAAGAGGTAAGATACCAAATAATTTGCACCTAGTCTCGTAAGATGGCATTTCAATATTCCATCGCAGTCTACGAACAGCTACTCTAGTAAGACGCTTTTGGATCTTCTCTATTCTAATAGAATGTACTTCATAAAACGGATTCCAAACTATACTGCAGTACTCAAGGTGAGACCGGACAAATGCAAAAAATAAACATTTGAGAGTATGTGGATCATGAAAGTCTTTAGAATTCCGCAATATGAAACCTAACATCTGATTACCTTTGGCAACCAAAGACTCAATGTGCTTACAAAAGCTAAGTTTTATGTCAAAAATTACTCCAAGATCTTTTTTGGACGAAATAATGGACAGGGAGGTATTATCGATTACGTACGTAAAGTGAATTGGAGAGAGGTTACGTTACGGTAAAAAGAAAGGCTTTGACATTTAGAGACATTGAGATGAAGATCATAATTTTGACACCATATGGAAAGTCGTTCAAGATCCTCTTGCAAAAGAATACAATCGTGAACTGAACGTATAGGTCGGAACACTTTCAAATCGTCGGCAAACATTAGACACTGGGAACTCAAAAACAAGTCAGGAATGTCATTAATAAATAAAAGGAAGAGCAAAGGGCCTAAATGACTACCTTGAGGTACTCCAGAGGTAACATAAACTGGTGACGAGAACGTGTCATTTATGCGAACATACTGGATACGATCCGTTAAGTAGGAATGAATACACTTTAGGAAATTGGAGTGAAGTCCTAAGCCAGTTAGTTTGGAAAATAATATATTGTGGTTAACGCGATCAAACGCTTTAGCAAAGTCCGTATATATTACATCACATTGCAAGCCATTCTCAAGGTATTTCAAGGCAGAAGTACAAAAAATTGAGAGATTTGTGGTAGTAGATCTGCCTGCGACGAATCCATGTTGAAACGGAGAGATAAATCTCTTTAAGAGAGGTGTAAGTTTGTCACAAACCAGTTTTTCAAACAACTTAGGAATAGTAGAAATCTTACAGATCGGACGATAGTTAGTAATATCATGTCTCGACCCAGATTTATATATGGGCGTTAAAAATGAGCTCTTCCAATTTTTCAAAAAATGTCCAGACCGGAGAGACAAATTAAAAACTAAACAAAGAGGTACAGAATGTATGGATGCCATCCATACCAGGATTTTTATCTAAATTTAATAAAGAAAGAGCAGTTTGAACTTCAGGGATTGTACACTCTAACTTGCCGATATTAAAGAAATCACAGGACATTGAGCTATTACTAGGGACTATAGGTGTACCAGAAGAATATACAGACTGAAAGTGGTTAGCGAACATATTACAGATGGTTGAAAGATCAGATGAAGATACGTTATTTAGACGCATACAGTTAGGAATACCATTAGATTGCTTTTTGCTATTAATAAAGCTCCAAAAGTGTTTACTATTTATCTTTAAATTAGATTCAACAGAAAGAACATACTGTCTATAAAGAAACTTATTTAAGACATCGAATTGTTTTTGGAGCGTCCGATAAACTTTCAAAAGTTCCGCGTCGTTATTGCTATTACGGAATCGCTTATAGGCCTTATTTTTCCTATTATTTAAATTTATGATTCTATCATTAAACCAAATGGGTTTATTACCCTTGGTAGACTTTACTTTAGGTGTAAACAAATCAATTGCCATTTTTACAGTGTTCATAAATAAATTAAAAGAATTATTTAAATTACAATTATTAAAGATTTCTAACCAATTCATGCTATCTAAATAGTTTAAAATGTTGCTGAAATTGGCTTTAGCATAGTTATATTTAAAAAAAAGTGTCACCGGAACCTGGTTTAAAAAATTCATAAAACTCAAACTGCATGGATAATGCTACATGAAAAACAGATTTACGAAAGAGTGGGACCATGGAGTTGTTGATACTAATGTCGAGTTCGGAATCAACAAATACCAAATCTAGGATATTATTAAATTCATTAGCAAAGTTATTTATCTGACGAAGGTCAAGCTGGGCAATAGTATCAACGACTTCACGCTCATAATCTATGTAGGTTAACATTGAATGGAAGAAGTCTAGAATCATCGCAGTCAAATGACCAAATTAGGTTGGGTAAATTAAAGTCCCCAAGAAGGATAACGTGCTGATGATCTTTTAAGTTGTTTAAGATAAAGGAACAATTATCTATATGTGCTTTATATAATAGGTATGTGCTTTATATAATAGGTAATGTGTATAGGAATTGTGACCCTTCATCCTCGTTCTGAAATCGTTATTGCTTGCGATTTGAATATACACAATTCAAGCTGGCTTAGACATTCTGGTCAGACAACACCCGAAGGAAGGTACGTCGAGATATTTGCTGAGGTAAATAACCTGACTCAGCTTGTAAATGAGCCGACACGAATACCGGACATTAGCAGCCAAACTGCCAACACATTGGACTTGTTTCTTACCTCTCACCCCGATAAATACGCTTTGAACGTATTATCGCCTCTAGGTTCGTCAGACCATTGTATCATATCAGCGTATTTCTCGTAATCCAACCACATAGTTAAAGAACAAACTCCTAAAAGAACCGTATGGCAATACGAGAAAGCCAATTGGGAAAAACTAAACGGTTTCTTTAAGAGTTTTAACTGGTCGCTGTGCTTCCTCGACAGCGACGTGGATGCTGCTGCTGATATGATCACAAACATAATTCACCTGGGCATGAAGTCTTTTATCCATGACAGGAGAAAAAGTATCAAACCCAAGTTTAACGCGTGGTGTGATTCGAGCTGTAAAGAGGCTATCAGGTTAAAAGAGATAAGTTTTCGGCTATTGAAAGCCAACCCGTAAAAAGTTAAAACGAGCCAGAAATGACTGCAATGCCCACATTAATCGTGTCAAATTCTCCTATGACCAAAAGTTGAGGCAAAAAATACTACAAAGTCCCACTGGTAGTAAAAACTTTTGGTCATTTGTTAAAAACATCAAGAATTCGACCTCATCATCTATCCCGACACTCATTTACAATGACATTCCAGCTGTCAGCTCTATAGATAAGTTCAATCTGCTTGCTGCTCAATTTGCAGTCAGCTCAACGCTCCCAGATTGTGCTTTGTCTCCCCCTGTACTCGAGCGCGTAGAATTCTCCATTAGACCAATCCACTTTCGCACTCGTACAGTGGCTAGAGTACTTCAAGATCTTGACGTTCACAAATCCGCTGGTCCAGATGGTATTTCCCCTATCGTTCTGAAGAGGTGTTCTTCTTCGCTGGCAAAACCATTGCGTAAGCTTTTCCATCTGTCCTATTCTTCAGGACTCTTCCCGGGAAGATGGAAAACAGCATTTGTCCAGGCTGTACCAAAAAAAGGCGAATCTTCTTCTCCCTCCTCCTACCGACCAATTGCATTTACTTCTTTCTAAGGTCGTGGAAACGCTGATAAACCGTCAGCTAATGAAATATCTTGAATCGCGAAAACTTCTTAATGACCGGCAGTATGTTTTCGCAGCAACAGGTCCATTGGTGATTTGATGACATATCTAACCGAAAAATGGAACCAATCTCTTCATCAAGGTGGTGAAAGTAAGATTGTTGCGATTGATATTTCAAAGGCATTTGACAGAGTTTGGCATCAAGCTCTCTTGTCGAAAATGCGTGCATTTGGAATCGATGATACTCTTCTTCAATGGATTAGAAATTACCTTTCGAACGTTATTTCCACCATAAGTACTCAAACGAAATAGCCAGTTGCATTCCTCCTCTTGAACATCTCAAGCCTGTGTTCGGACATACAGTGAAGTTCAAGGAATCTTTCCTCAGCCGTACAACACGAATGTGAAGTGCTCTTCCCCGCGCCATTTTTCCTGCACATAATAACCTACAAACATTCAAAACCAACGTGCATCGGCATCTCTCCTTTTCTTCTCACCCTAATTTCCTTAACGCCCGCGCTGTGTAGCTAATACATTATAATGGTCCCAACAAATCCCTTTAGTGCGCGCTTATTATAAAAAAAAACCCCTACTCGGTATTACCTACAAGAGAATAGAGGGTAGTTTGAGCTTCGATTGAGTCAGTCACACCACACGCCTCTGCTGTCCGTGTAATCGAGAACCAGAACGGGATTTGATTGTAACCCCATGAAGCCGCGCAGTGGAGCAGTCTGGGGTTCCATTGTGAGATTTGATTGTAACAGTTACAACAATCCAACCCCTCCCCCTTCCCCACTGAATCTTACACTAGAACTTCTTGCAATAACCCCATACCCTCTTTCAAGAACCGGAAAGAGTCCGAGATCCAACACCACTGTAGCCCCACACTAGATTCGAGTGGTAACCTAACCTTTCGGTCTCGGAATCGTCTTACACAAAAGTAGAGATGCCTGTTTCTCATATTTCTGATGAGCACACCAAATAAATCTATAAAATTTTCATAGCCATATGAAGGCAAATATATATCAAGGTCAACATTCCGAAAAAGTCACTACGCACTACGTTAGATTTACGATTACTTCCTAAGCTCAATGCCCACATAACTGAATGCACATACCAATTAAACTCCATGAAATCTTGACCTCCATCAAATCTTAATATCCATAACGACTTTAAGAACACAGCGAGAATAATCTGATGTTAAAAGTTATAACTTAACACAATTCAATTTTAATACCAGAAAGAGGCAAACAAGCCATAAAGACAAAATCAACATACATACTGTTACGAGAAGTCGCCATAATAGTTAACCTTGGCTGGCTTCTAATACTTGGACATTCACCAAAAACAAAAACGATACAAGTATCCTCCTCGCATGTGTGTGTGCTGATGCCGAGTACCATCATACTCCATGTAATCTCAAGTGTTATCGAGTAGACTACCCACTGACTCTTGTCATCATCATCATCGAGCAACTACACCCTCTGGGCGAACATGTGTGCTAATATTTTGCTGGCTTTACACTCCAAACTAAATTGTTAAATAAAACTGAGAGTGTAATAATTTATTCATTCAACTTATCACATACTAAGTACGCGTTAGCAATTTTAATTGAACCAATTCGCGACCAGCAACGACCAATTAGGTTGTGTGCCTGTGCGCGCAAGTTGAAGTGGGTTTATTATTTAAATGCCTAGAAATCTGTCCATTTTTGGTTAATCTCCCACGACACACGACAGTCATTCGTTTGATGGTGATATCATGTAGTGTCGTTGTATTTGCGTCTTGGATTTGAAATAATTTTAAGTTTTTCGATTTTTTCTTTGTTTTTTTTTTTGTACCCGGAATTAGCGCAAGTAAAATCGGCCAATTTGCTGCAATGACTTACCTTAATGCCAAAACTTCCACACCACGCATTCGTTTGATTATGGAGACATCGCTGAGTTCACTTCCCCTATGAAAGACAAAAACAAACAAAAAATTAATTAGGCACTCGTCTTATATATGGGAGCATTGAAATGGGGTGGCTTCCCCTTGGTAGGCATTGTTGTATGATTAAATGGAAAGAATCCGTTGCATAGCAAGTATCTCTGATTGTAAAAAATGGTTAGAAATAATACAAATGATAATGACTGGATAATGACTAAAGAGTGTATTCGTACTAGTAGCTAAGTGTCAAGTGGGTAATGCCTACGATACGAATATAGTTGCAATCAACCGTCTTCTACAAACTGAGTTTAAGGGTTTTTTGAAAGAAAGAACATATTTCTTTTAGATCATCCGATTTCCTCCAAGATGCATTCGCCTTCTTTCTTTTAGTATAAGGCAGGTTCAGGTAGCTCAGTTGTTAGTGACTACTAATCGAAAAGTCCCCGGTTCATATCCCGCCGGGGCCAAGTAACAACTGAAGTTTTTTCCACTCCACTGCATTGCGAACGTCTTAAAAAGAGTTTCAATTTTCATGAGAAGCTTCGGAATCGGCTTACAATTCTACGTCCCTTTTTACTTCGCATAAGAGAAGCTAGGTCTGAGTATTTGCCGTTCATGCCTAATATCTTATTTGTAGCTAAGCGAAAAGTTGCTTTAGGAATAATGGACATAACTTTTCATACGCTTTACAATTGGACTGCCTTCTTAGCTTCCGAAATCTTAAGCTGTAGGTGTTTTTTCATTGAAAGGTTATGATTGATGGTGACGCTGAGAAGAAAGTGCTGTTAGTGTTATTAGTGGTATTTAGTTATTTGTCGCAATTTTATTCAATTGTTGATTCATTCATAAAAAAACATGTTATGGAGCAAGGGGTTAAAGCTTGGTCAGTTGGTGCTTCTAATGAAGCGTAGGGGACTTCTGATGCCAGTCTTGGTAATCTTTTAGATCGTTGTAGAAAGAAAACACCCAAGTGGAGTTTTCATTTTTATGAAAGAGATGGATATAGAAGGTGTAGAATAATCTCCCTCTCCTCGTCCATGCAGCTTCTTCAAAAGTCGTTTGAATATAAGCCAAGCCATGTTGCATGCTTGCCACTTATAATGGTGCTAATGTGCAATCTTAAGTGAGATAAGACTTCTAGAGCGTTACATTTCCAGCTTTGGCCAGATCTGCTTTGTCGTTAGGCATATGTTTAGCCTTTCGCGCGGTTAGTCACCTTTTCGAGTGCATCATCCAGGAAGGGATGGTGCCGGTGCGGAGGCTTAAGTCGCGGAGATTCAACGGACTATGCTGTCGACGACTGCAATCGTCACTAGGGCCACCCATGGCAGATAGACCGCCTGATGAGCGATGACCAAGAACTAACCAAAAGGACACTCCGGTCCATCCCCTCCCCCCCAACGCCACCCCTTCCTCTGTCACCCCCCCCCCCCCCCACCCGCCACACACCTATCCTAATACAAACCTAATTCCAGGGGTGGAGCGAGCAAGTAGTAAACCGTGCCCAAGGATGAAAGGTTGGGGGTCAAACCAACCGCTAACGAGCTCCCTGAGGTGCCCTGGCGAAGACCTGCAGGTACCTTAATGCCTTACCCCGGCATGGCGGCGCTGCCGGGGCGGACTACCCTTTCCGGCCATAATCGTGGGAACCAAAATTTCTAAAACAACTAACAAAAACAAGGATGAGGGAGTGGGTATGTTAGATACCGAGAGTGCGGCAGACACACTGCCGGTGGAACCGCACATTAGAGATGAGGCCCTAGAGGCCGGTGCAACTGATGAGGAGATATCGGAGGAAAGGGAAGAACAGCTCTTAGCTGAACCCTCCGAAGAGAATCTCGCAACGGACAAGGCGAGGAAGAAGAAAAAACTCTCTCCAGGTCTGCTAAGGAAGAGGGAGTTCAAAAAGGCCAAACACATATTTGGCATTCTGACCGCCAAGGAAAGATCCTCTCTCACTGAGAAGGAGGTAGCATCGCTAGGATGGGCCAGAGAAACCATAGTACAGGACATTCTCACAAGGCCCCCAGAACCGAGAACCAGGACGGCTAATAAGGACGTGACCGGCAAGAAAGGCGATTACGCAAGGCGGAGGGATGACGTCGTTAAGATGGACCCCAATGCCAGAAACAGAAGACCCTAAGTACGTAAGGAGGTTCAGCCAGTCCGAAGGGAGCCTAGCGATAAGCCGGGCCCCAGCGGACTTCAGCGGAAACCGACGGAAAAAACGGGTGGTAAAAGAAGTGTGTTTGCCTCGAAGAGGATGAGGTCGTCGGAAGACGTGCCAAATGCCCCAAGAAGATCAAACAGACCACAACGACCACGGGGAGCCCCAAAAAGGCATCAGGCGCGTGGGGAACCAACCAAAGGAGCAGCTACAGCGAGGTGACGAGAAATCCGTTGCAGCTGGCTGTGGTGGACATCAAAAAACCGAGCGGGCAGTACACAGTAGAATGTGGGAAGAGAATCGAGCAGACCTTGGGCTCTGCAATCGTATCTCACATTCTAAAGAACGCCGGCGTAAATGCCCCAGCCTATGGCAAGATGAGGTGGATCAAGGGTATCACCTACATCGACTGCAAGGACCAGGCATCGAACGACTTCGCCAAGACCGTTATAGACGGCCTAGAACTCTGGGAAGGAGCCATGCTCAGGGCCGTCCCGCCCAGAGAAGTCCCTAGGAAGGCGAAGGGACGAATAGTCATCCCCGAAATGGGGGTGGACAAGAATGACGTGCTCCGCGTCCTGCAAGCGCAAAACCCACAGATCCCCATGCAGGGATGGGAAATTGTAAGCGCGGAAGAGCCCAAAAACGGTGCAAGAGGCTATATCGTCGTCTTCGACGAAACGCCATCACCGCTGAAGAAGGAGATGCAGATGGCGTTGTCATTTGCAGCGAGCGAGGTTACCCTCAAGCTCCTTAAACGCACTGCATCGGACGCACAGGCGACCGACAATGTGGGAGGAGAAGATATGGCCATCGATGAAGATAGTCCAGATCAACCTCCACCACAGTAAAGTCGCCTCGGACAACTTGAGGCTGCTCCTGGAAAGGGAGCAGCTGGACCTGGCCCTAGTCCAGGAACCATGGATCCATAACGATCGCGTGATGGGATTAGGGTCATACAAATTTAACACCTTTTACAGATCCGATAAGGGAAAGGTGAGATCGTGTATCGTGGCAAATAAAAACCTTCATGTATTAATGTTGTCTCATTTCAGCACGGGCGACGTGACGGCGGTGGAGGTTAGAGGAGAGGACGAGAGCTGTACTGTGGCGTCAGTGTACATGCCCCACAATGACGACACATCTGTCCCCCCGGATTCGGTAAGGACGCTAGTAGCAGCGTCCGAGAAAGGTAAGAAGAACTTAGTCTTAGGCGGTGACGTAAATGCCCATCATACTATCTGGGGCAGCTCAGATATTAATGCAAGGGGCGAGGCTTTGTTCGACTTTTTACTCAGTTCCAATCTAATCGTATGTAACAGGGGTAATGACCCTACCTTCATAACAGCGAATAGAAGGGAAGTTTTAGACGCTACATTTGTATCTCAGAGCAGTTCCGTCCAGGTCGTGAACTGGAGAGTGTCCAGCAAGGCATCGTTCTCAGACCACTGCTGGATACTCTTTGACCTACAATTTCAATCTCAGGCTAGGGAAATTTTCAGGAACCCAAGAAGAGCAGACTGGGACAGGTTCACTACAGAACTACAGATGTTGGAAAACGTCTGCCCGGTAAAAAACCACAGCACTGAACAAGAAATCGACAAAGCAGTTGAGTCTCTAACTGAGGTGCTCTCAAAATCCTTCGAAAAATCCTGCCCAATAAGCAGAACGAACGGAAAAAAACGCCCTCCCTGGTGGAACTCCAAGATCGGGGAGCTTATGCAAGCGTCAAGATCTAGATGGAACCTCGCAAAGGAGGGACTAATCGAATGGACGACTTACAAGCAGAGCGTTAAACTCCTAAAAAAGGAGATAAGATTCGCCAAGAAGAACTCATGGAGAAATTTCTGCGAATCGATCGAATCTACGACTGAGGCGTCGCGACTCAGAAAAGTTCTGGCTAAAGCACCGATACCGATATCCTCGCTAAGAAATATCGACGGTAGCTGGACTGAATCACACGAGCAGACGCTGGTCGTTTTGACAGAAACCCATTTCCCAGGATGTGCCGACGTGCCTAGAGCATACGATACAGTTACACATGACACGAGGCAGGGAATGGATCAAAACACAATCGACGCAATAATCGACGAAAGAAAAATAGCATGGGCGATCAACTCATTCGCCCCTTCAAAGCACCAGGAATAGATAATATTCGACCTATAATGCTTCAGAAGGCTAAGGATGCCACTATCCCAAGACTAAAACGCATCTATATGGGCTTCTTAAGGCTCTGCTATGTTCCCAAAGCATGGCGTGAGGTGAGGGTAATATTTATCCCTAAAGCAGGGAAAGCTACCCACACCACAGCAAAGGACTACAGACCTATAAGTCTGTCATCATTCATGCTAAAAATACTGGAAAGACTAATTGATGTGCATGTCAGAGAAGCGATCAGCGATAATTACCTTTCCAAATCGCAGCACGCATACATCAAAGGTAGATCTGTAGACACCGCACTACATAAAGTAGTTTCCGTGGTGGAAAGATCACTGGAATTCAAGGAATTTACTTTGAGTGCGCTCCTAGACATAGAGGGAGCCTTCAATAATATCGAGGCTGACGCAATTCTGCGCGGCCTTAGAAGGGCCCGGGTCAATAACAGTCTATGTGAATGGATTGGACTAATGCTAGGCACACGACGAATCAAGTCCTATCTAGGAGACGTTTGTATAGAACGGAAAGTCAGCAGAGGTACCCCACAAGGAGGCGTCCTCTCTCCGCTCATATGGATCCTAGTCATGGACGAACTCTTAAAAATACTAGAGCGAGAAGGCTTTATCGTGAGCGCTTACGCCGACGATGTAGCAATCCTGGTCCCGGGTAAATTCATCCCAGTCCTCAGTGAGCGACTCAGCTATGCACTCCTACTGGTCAGCAAATGGGTTGCGGAAAAAGGACTCGGAGTAAACCCAGACAAGACAGAAATCCTGCTGTTCACAAGGAAAAGGGCAATACCGGCCTTTGAACTACCAAGGATGAATGGAGTGCACCTGCAAGTATCCAAGACGGCAAGATACTTGGGGGTTATACTAGATTCCAAACTCAACTGGAAGGAAAATATAGAAGACCGGGTGAAAAAGGCATACGTGGCACTTTATGCCTGCAGAAGAACATTCGGCAACACATGGGGATTTAAACCACATGTGGTACACTGGCTGTACACAGCGGTGGTAAGACCCATTCTAACATACGGCGCAGCTGTATGGTGGAAGGCTACTGAGAAGAAATGCCATCTCTCAAGCCTTACTAAGATACAAAGGACGGCTTGCATTGGGATAACAGGGTCACTAAGGACCACACCCACTGCAGCCATGGAGGTAATACTTAACCTCACGCCCCTGGACATACACTGCAGCAGCATAGCGGTTAAAACGGCCGTTAGACTCAGGGAGTCGGGACTATGGTCTTTCAGGCCCTACGGACACGCATCGGTCGAGGCAAGATGGAGAGCCTCGAAAGAAACAAAATCCACTGACTACCTACCACACACCTTCGCCTTCAAAAAGGGATTCGTTACCAGAATCCCAGAAAGAAGCGAATGAATAAACAGAACAGTCACGGAAGAAGGCGAAATAGCTATCTATACCGACGGATCCAAAATGGATGCGGGTACAGGTGCAGGCATCTTCTGTGAGACTCTGGGCCTGGGTATGTCCTTCAGAATCAACGATGAATGCAGCGTCTTTCAGGCAGAGACAGCTGCAATCACTCAAGCCGCTAAGGAGGTGAAGAAGCGTAAACTGGCCGACAAGCAGATCACCATATACTCTGACAGCCAAGCGGCCATAATGGCCATGGAGTCAGCAGTTGTTAAATCAAGGACGGTGTTACAGTGCAGAAAACACCTAGACGAGATATCAACCGTAAACTCGGTGACCCTATGCTGGGTACCGGGGCACAAGGACATCTCGGGCAACGAAGAAGCAGACAAGCTGGCAAGATGCGGATCGGAGATGGATGCATCTCTGGCGCTGAAATCCTTACAAACTCCGCTCAGTACACTGTCACGGAAAATCAACGCCGAATCCATGAGTAGAACAAACCTACGTTGGACCAGCCTTGAAACATGCAGACACACGAGGGAGCTTTGGCCAGCGGTAAACAAAAGGAAATCTAAGGCCATAATCGGGCTGAACCGCAGAGACATACGCACACTGACAGGGGTCCTTACAGGACACTGCGTGGTGGGCCTACACGCGGAACGGCTGGGCATAGCGCACAACGATTACTGCAGGAGCTGTAGAGACGTCGAAGAGACAGAATCTATTCGTCACCTATTATGTGAATGCCCTGCCCTTAGTACTAAGAGATTCAAGATTCTTGGCAGCTACTTTTTTGAGGAGCTGGAGGATCTGACCGACATTGAGCTTAACAAACTCCTGAGATTTACATATAGATCCGGGTGGTTCTAATAAAGCGGATCACTGAGCTGTTTAACAGCGGCATATCTTTTGTATTTGCAGGTTCAAAATTTTGGAAACCCTAACAGCAATGGACACAATGGACCCAAACAGTTGGTCTAAGTGAGCCGTGACAACAGTCACAAGGGCATCCATCTACCTACCTACCTACCTACCTAGGCATATGTTGCCACCTATCCACATAAGGTTTGTTCTCTCGATCGCATCTAGCTTAATTATAAACGGGTTAAGGCTAAGCACTTAATGAAATGATAAACGGGTGTTGATAAAAAAAATACATACGCGCCGTTTAAAGACAATTGAAGTGTGTATGACAATACAATGCAGATTGGACAATCCCAAAAAATATGTTCTTTCTTTCTCTAACCAAATTTCTGATCAAAATAACGAGTGGCCTGCGTTCTGTATACTTACTTACTTACTTAGGTGGCGCTACAGTCCGGGGTGGACCTGGGCCTCAACCAATACGCCTCTCCAGTTAGCACGATCTTTGGCTAACTGCCTCCAGTTGCGCACTCCAAGTTGGTTGAGATCCCCTTCCACTTGCGCGCGCCACCTAAGGCGACGTATTCCTCTACTGCGTTGTCCCTCCGGGTTGGAATCGAAGACTCTTTGGGCCGGAGCGTTGGTGTCCATTCGCTCTACATGTCCTAGCCATCTTAGTCGACTGATTCGCACTTTTTTGACCAGGTCGATGTCGCTGTACAGCTCGTAGAGTTCGCTGTTCACCCTTTCGATCCGGATGGGACATAGAACAAAGGTGTTTTTATACCTTGGATGTCCCATCCGGATCGAAAGGGTTAAATCTCCTCCTCCAAAGCCCGTCAACGCAAACGGGACCGAAAATCACTCGAAGAATTTTGCGTTCGAAACGACCAAGGAGATTTTCATCTGTTTTTGCTAATGTCCACGCTTCTGCGCCGTAGAGCAGGACTGGGATGATGAGGGTCTTATACAAAGTATCCTTAGTGTTTCTCGACAAGGCCTTACTAGTCAATTGCCTTCTTAGGCCAGAGTAACAGCGGTTGGCAAGTGTAATTCTTCGTTTGATTTCTGATGTAATGTCGTTTTCAGAATTTATAGCGGAGCCAAGGTAGACAAAGTCCCTAACTACCTCAAAGTTGTAGCTGTCTATCGTGACGTTCTGTCCGATTCGTCGATGTTGTGTGTCCCTTCTTGTTGACAGCATATACTTGGTTTTCATCTCATTCACCACTAAACCAATTTTTGCGCTTCTGTACTAATACTTGCAAACGCACCAGTGACAGCTCGCTGTGTTCCGCCAATTATGTCAATGTTGTCAGCATATGCAAGTAGTTGCACAGACTTTTGAAAAATTGTGCCTCTAGTGTTGGCTTGCGAGTCTCGCACAATTTTCTCAAGTATGATGTTGAAGAAGTCACATGACAGCGCATCACCTTGTCTAAATTCTTTTTTGGCATCAAAGGTTTCGGTGAGATTATTTCCGACCTTTATGGAGCAGCGGGCGTTCTCCATCATCATTCTGCACAATCTGACAAGTTTGGCAAGGATGCCAAAACTAGACTTGGCTCTGTATAGCTCGTCTCTATAGATGCTGTCATATGCGGCCTTAAAATCGATAAAAAGATGGTGGGTATCGATTTGGACTTCTTGGGTTTTCTCCAGGATGTGAATATCTGATTGGTCGTGGACTTACCGGGCCTAAACCCGCACTGGTAGGGACCAATCAGGTTGTTAACGAATGGTTTCAGGCGTTCACACAGTACAGCAGACATGATCTTATAGGCAGTATTCAGGAGACTGATGCCTCTATAGTTGGCGCAGTTTAGAGGGTCTCCTTTCTGCTTTCTATATACCGCCGTATATGATTGGCGTAAAAACGCATCTGTCAATTTTTACTAAAATCCTTCAAGTCGTTTTTGCAAAATAGCCAAAAGTCGCTAATTACTTTAGAGTATCGGTTCTGTAAATTGGGTGCAATACACCGTTGGTTCCGCTTCCAAATTCGAAACCAGCTTGGCCGAAGTCCATCATATGGACATGCTATAAGATAATGGTTTCCAGCTTGACTGGAGAGTTGTAGCTTCTGGAGCCTCGGTTACGTACCTTACAAGTACTATTACCATAAAACAACGAGGATTCCAAATGCAGCTTTAACCTTTCCTCTATGTTTCAGGAACTTTTTTATTGTTCTCTTCTTTATTTCTGGCAATATTTAGTTGAGAAGTAAAATAGTAGATCGAAAACATATCCTTGATGCGTTGCTTAAGCTTAATTTAATCCGCTCTGGAACTATGTTGGCTATTTAACTTCACAACAGCTGGAAGAAGGCAATTTTTCCTCCGGTTCTCACACTACATTAGAGAAGATAGTTTGCTGATCAATACTTTTTTTTCAATCATCGAGGAATCACTCAGTAGGTGCAGAAATAATAAAATAAACGTTAACGGTCCATTTAGGGCCTTAAACCAAGCTTGTCCAACCATTTGCGTAAGCGATGTGGAAGGACATACAATTTAAAGCCGACTCCGAACGGCAAATTTGAGAATCTTCTCATCAATTGATAGTTTTTGAGGTTTGTCAGACGTTCGCAAGAGGTGGGACAGTGGAAACAAAATTATGGTGATATATTTGACTAACGCACTAATCACTGAGCCAGTGTGCAAAAGTTCTGTTGATAGCACTGGATTTTGTTTGGAAATGTAATTGTCAGAAAGTTTTTTTTGGCTGCTGTAAACGCCCGCTGTTACACACAAGCTGCATCTTTAGCAATTGAAGCTAGTGCGTTGATTTGGGTACACCTAACATTTCTGACACTACCCAGCACTTCCAATTTCTTCACACGATACTGGGCTTCTCTCAATATGGGTAAAATTATCTGTAAAGAACGACACAGGGACCTCTTTGACGAAAAAACAATTGAGAATAAGTGAAACATTATAGTGCTGCTTATAGAGCACAGCGATTATGTAAGTAACTACAAGATTGAATGCATATTAATCTTATCTACAAACATCTGAAGATGGATTGCAGAATATATTAATGTTCGAAATGCAGATTACACCCCAAAGAGAACATATTTAGGTTCGGCAGTAGTACTATTGTCATTGATGTCAGTGAGCTTACATAAGTCGGAGATCAGCACATCTGGCGTTTAATACCTGGTAAAGCGGTCAAATGCGCCTATTGAGTTTACAAAATAACTGTATCACCTAGAGGAGTTTTGTTTAGCCTTTCAGCAGAAGTAACGGTTATTCCGAACGTGTGCATTCGTTAGGCGAACCTACTCACATGTTATTTTGCACTATACCTATCAGTAAGTACAGATATGATGGAGAGCGCGAGATTCTTGCCGCCTCTGCCTTGCAAGAAACTTACGGAACTTCCTTATGGGACACCTATGAACCCCTCTCTACAATTTATTAGGCTGCTGCAGCATCTACGATAATTTGCGTACCTACAATGGCAAGTAGCTTCACAAGGATGATATAATAATAACATATTTACTAACGTTTCCACCTTTTCACCAAAAGTAAATCAGCTCATTGGAATTGTAAAACTCTTATTCGGGACATTCTATTTTGAACGTGATTATCAATATGACAATAATATCTCTATTACGTCACCCTTGGTTGATTTAAAATGAAAATTGCTTCACTAACGCAATTTACAAGTGAACCCGAATACATCTACGAGTATTGTGATGCATCGATATCCATAAATGTCAGGTTTGGAATTTAAAACGACACCAATTGATGTCATTTGAAGACATAAATTATGGTTCACCGTTCTGAGGGAAGTGAACGTGGATATGAATACACTTAGCTTTGCTCTTCGCAGAATCGTTGGGGAATAATAAAGTTGATCTGAGACTCTTTCGACCAAATCATATTTAAGCAGCGTAACAAATTAGTTGGTTAACGGTATCGAAGTCATTCGATAACCAAAATGTCATCACATTTCTATAGCAATCGCGTGTTTTGCAATACTAATCCATAAGGACATCTGTTAACTTTTAAATTTAGAATCCTCGCGTTGCCTCAAATTTGTGTAATATAATATATATCTACTTTTCGATTGCTAGCTAGGGCTCATAATTCATCAAAAGCGGTACCATAGCCGTATTGTTAATAATAGAACACGTTAATGATTCTAAATAGAAGCCAACATGCCAAAGCCATAAAATAATATTCACATTATTGCCCATTTTTTGTGCTTACATATTTTATGTGAAGCACTAGCTTTTGTTTATTTCTGCTTATTGGCCTAGGCTAATTGTGATGCAGAAAATCAGACTAAAAAAGTAAACAATTGGAATGATGAACGTTTTATTTTGAATCGCGGCATGCCTAAGGTGGAGGTATGTTGCGAACCTGTTTATCGAGTTAGCAAGCCCAATAGTCAGTGACTCTGACGCGCAATGACTACAAAAGTTGTTCCTAGCGAGTGTATTTCGTTACAACGCACAACAGCGACAATCGGAACACTTTCATTCATAGACCGGTAGAGCGTAAATTTTGTAACCACCTGCGGGAGGGAAACATAGACAGCGCACACCAACAATAGATACTGCGATCTGCTACTACAACCACCAACCACCAACCACCCGACCCAAGTAACAACCATTAACCAGAAACTAACAAAGGCATAATATCCGTTTATTTGAAATTAAAATAATTTTCTGATAGGCTTACCAACAGTTCAGCTTCTTTATGGAGCTCAGGTCAGATTGTTTGGATCTGGCTATAACCATTTCTTCTGTTAATCGAGTCATGGTAACTTGATTTCCTGTTCTTGTTGTTCTTTTGTTGTCTGATGTTGAGCAAGCAGCAGTAAATTTTTACAATTCCTCTTATTTTATTATGTTTGTTTTGCGAACAGTTTGCTAGAACAGAGATACAATGCAGAAATGCCGATACTACCGAGAGGTCCAGAAAGAGAAGGCAATTGTAAATAATTTCACATAAGCACCCAGAACCAGATACGTGTGACTAATTTTTGTTTTGTTCACTCTGTGGTGCTGCTCCACTAGTATAAAACGAAAAGGTACACCTTAAATGCAGACTCTGATTTCAAATCGATTTTTTCCTGCATTTGACGGGCACACCACATCGCACTGATTAAATCACTTATTACACAAGTTAATGCACACGATCGAGTAGTCAATTATTTAGCAAACAATTTCGACGGAAAATAAAACGCACTCTGCTCTGAAAATTTACTCAGATTTAATTTTGTATTCTGCCCGAAGTGATGACGTCCACCATAACCGAGAAACACGCGCAAAATGACAGCGAACTACGTCGAGTGAAAGCTGAGGTAATTTTGCCAAAAGCCAGAGCTTTCGTTGAGACTTTAAATTGGACAAGTGGGCTTTGCAGTCGAGTGTTTCTTTTTTGATATTCTGTTTTGAATGGTAAATGTCAACAAAGAGAAAATTCACAACTCGGCTTTGTTACGAATGTGGTGGCACTAAAGGAAATAAAAAAGTTGTTTAGATGTGATTTTATTACTTTAATTCGAGTAGTTCGAGGGACTGTTGAATTTGTTCACCGAATTTGTTTGAATGAGGACTGAGAAGTAATCACAGTAGGTAGTTTAAAAATACCATCAGTATAGGGCGCTATTGTTGGTAGAAATCAGTAAAAATATTGTTTTTTGTGTATTAATAATGTTTATTTTAAACAATAACTATTGTATCTATCATAACTATTGAAAATATATTAAGAGTCGTAAACTTCGTAAAACTGCCAAAATTTGTATTGCCTTAGATAATGAATTCCAGTTCTTTCGACGTTTTAGAAGGTTTTACGACGTTGGATAAATACCTCCATTGTATATAAACTCTATAGTACTATTATGAAGACCATCGACGGGTTCGCCACCTGGTGGTCTAGCATGGCATGTTACCTTCCACATGCCAATGCACAAACCATTATATGGATAGCAAAACTGTATCGCATTCATGTTCATCCAATTCCCCAAAAAGAATGAAGATGAATGTTTGTTTACATTTGGAAATGGTTGTATGTATTGAATAAAGAGACAAGGAATAGATCTTTTTCACACACACAGTATGTGTGAGTGAAGCATTTTTCTTACAAATTTTTGACATTAATCCCCCACAGGGTCACAGAAAACTATGCAAAAAAAACTGTGTAGAAAATCGCGCCAAAACAAATGGGGGACTAATGTCCCTTTAACTCAGTGACCCTCAGGGATGTTATAAACAGTAATGCAAATTTACAGTGATGTTATAAATGGCATGGATGTAACCTGAGGATTTTCAAATTTTTAATGTAGTGTTTTTGCTAAAGGTTTTATTCACCAGAAATTTTAAAAATTCTTTAAAACGCGTAAACAAATGGGTGTTGTAGGGCAAAGGGGACGCAAGTAATGAAAAATGAAAAAATGAAAGAGAATGGAAAATCGAAAAAGTTTGAGTTTGAGAAAATGAAAATAATACAGTAAGATTGTTCATTTTAAGGGGATGTGATCTTTTTTTTTTTGAAACCATTTATAAAATAAAAAATTCTAATTCAAAAAATTGCGTGTTTAATTAATGTTAATTTGCAATTTGAAATGGTTCCGGGTTTATGGAAATCTTAAGAAAAATTATTTTAACTACCTATAAAATATGCGAAATCATTTGGTTAGCAATCAAATGGACCAATGGCAAAAGATTATGAGTTCAGCAATAATTTCCAAAAATACCCAGACAAAAAAAAGTTATGACCAAATTGATAAAAAAAATGTCTCGTTCAAATTAGACGGGCGTACTCCAAAACGTAGACTTTTTTCACAAGATAGGCTGCAATAGATAAAGAAGTGTAGGTAAACATTTGAGTAAGTATATGAATTCTGCAAACAATTCCATACACTTCATGGAAATCGATAAAATATAAATAAATAAATTATATTCCAACAATAAATAAATGTTCGAATCTTTGAAAGATGCAAATAATGCAAATAATGTTAAAAAGTTAAGTGAAATGTTTAACACTTTCATATGGGTCCTTATTCAAAACTGCAGATTACCTCATGCCATATCTGGTCGGATTGAGAAAAACGCTCTTGGATTAGTAAAGACTCACATCCCTTACAGATGCTTCACTTTTCTCCCAGAACACCGCCTCCTTGGCTCTTTATTCATTGGTTGTATGGCTCTGGCTTTGTCGTTAGAAAAGGATGGATAATGATAGCTTTTTATATAGCAAGAAAAACACAAGTTTCGTGTTTTGTTTTCATAAATGCATGATTGCAGGTGTGTGTGTAGTGACTGCATTTCAAATTATTCACCTATGATGCGTAAAGTGACCATATTTTTTTTAAGTCAAAGCGGGACGCTTGTGGAATTAAATAAAAATGTTTGTTTCCATTGCAGTAAAATAGACTCATTTAGTCTGTTGCGCACAATTTAAGTTTTCTTAAATCCTCTCTCTGAGCAGACGACTGTTGTTTTGAAATCGGCTATACACATGCACAATAGGTTTTCTACCAAATCAACATACTTAAACTTCAATCGTAAGATACATTTTTTTTTCATAATGATTTTATAAAGGAGTCCGGACTTGGACAGTATAATTTTGTTGTAATGCTGATTAACTTTTTGTGACCAGCTTTTCTTTTCCGTGATAATGACTTACTTTGTTACGTTTGATTCCATTATAAATCATATCGTATGTCATCGTATTCCGACTTTGATGGAATATGTAGGTAAGTTGAGGTTCGTCTCTTATAACATATTTTGGTCTATTTGCTAAAGCGGGACATTTTGGCACGCGCTGGGGACAGCGGGACAGACAGCTTAAAAGCGAGACTGTCCCGCCCAAAGCGGGATGTATGGTCACCTTACCTATGCGTAATGCGTGTAAAAATAAATAGTATAGAATAGAATTCTTTATTGAGTCCTATTGATACTGTTTACAGAGTATGAAAATATATCTATTTCGGATTTGAATATATATAGCGGCTGTATATGTATGGCCTGCTTTTACTAGGGTGAACGATATTGCCACATGGCATGTTGTTTCAATACTGACTACATTGCTCTTGCTCACGGAGTAATTTATCTTTTGTTTCTTTTTTTTTGATTTACGAATGTACAAAGTACTTAACCTATCTTAAAACTAAGGTGAAAGAGGGACCGATGTCATACACGTTCTCGGGTGGTTTTTTCTTTGTTTTATTGCTGGAATGTGTATGTCATCGTTCTCTCCTTCTCAGGTACATTTCTTTTTCACCATGATATTTCTGTTGTATTAGAAATTTACGTTTTATGTTGGAATATGAGACAGAAACGATAGTTGCTGTGTGCTTTGTTAGTTAACAATAGGTCCGTTCGCGAACTAATATGCAAACGTAAATTTATATAAACTTTCGTGTAAAACTACACAAACGCGTTCGCGTACTGAGAAAATGGTAAAAAGATGAACGAAAGAAAAATGTACTTTCGTTCATTTTTCTTCACACAGAATTTCAGCTGGCAAGAAAATGAAAACTGTCAAATGATGAAATCCTATGAGTTTGCCAGCAAAAAAACAGCTGTTGCTTCTTTTCAAGCCAAACTAAGATGTTTTTTCAACTTTTTACACAAAAGCGTTCGCGTACTTTTCTTGGAAATGAGAGGAGTCTCTCTCGATTTTGGAGATTTGACACTTTTCATTTTTCTACACATAAAGTACGCAAACGGACCTAATATGTATGCAGATTATGTTATTGTTTTTTTTTCTTTTTTTTTACGTTAATCGATGGTATATGCATAGACACTTAGAGTACATAACAATTACTTAAAGATAGCATAATATAATACCTTAATATCTAATGAAGGAAGGTATTGCCCTCGTATTTTTATGCCGGTGTAAGGTAATATTTGTTAATTGCATGTAAAAGGTAGGAGGTGGTAGTTTATCAAGCTTATGTTTTTGTTTAGCCGCGGTTATGACCTTGTAATGCTTTTGTAAAGTATGTGACGGACGGTCCATCGGGGATTGTTTGTACTTCTTCAGAAATAATTCCTACTGGTGATGGATATATGGAGTTAGAGCAAGTAGTGGTTAATTGTGATGTATAGACGTCTTTGATGAGATCATTACCTATCCAAATGGTTAATATTTTCAATCGTTTTTAGCATTAACTGTAGTGAGTACTTTATGAGAGGGGTTATATTAGATTCCTTATACACAAATTCGTTGGAGAATCTTTTGTTTTGAAATTTGAATTCTTTATCAATGCAAAGCCTGAGTATTTTTCGTTCTAGGGTTTCCATCTCTGAGGCTACCGAAGGAGATATGGAGAACCAGATTGGAAAAGCATATATGATTATGGGGCGGATCAATATTTTATAGAAAAGCAGCTTGGTTCTTTTCTTCATGTCCGTATTTCTGAGTAGCGGTGTTAACATATTAGTGACTTTTCTGGCTTTTTCTAAATTCAATCTAGCATGTCGGTTGAATTTGAGTAAGTTGTTGAAATTGACGCCGAGGTATTTAATGGTATAGGTAGTCTGTGTCCGAGTGTCAAAAACGGTCCAGCTGTTACTGAAAAAAAGGTATTTAATTATGTTATGAGCAGCAACTCTCGCCAAGTAATCGCATATAATAATTATGCATGAATGATGAATTGCGTTTAAAACTTTTCTCACACACCAGAGCGGTACGCGGGAACAGCTTGTCCATTTACACCGATGTAATATTTTTATGCGGTATTCGCATTGTTTCACATTTACCAATTATTTTGAAATGCCTCTGTTCTATAGGTAAAGCTTCCGGTATCTCGTTGGTGAAGTCCTTCAAGTAACAAAATTATTACTTATAATACCAATAATAATAATTAGAGGTTGAGGTCATTTTTTTGTTAGCTGAATCAACTCTTAATTAGATCTTCTTTTTTCATTGTGCATTTGTCTGCCATTTTGAATGTAAATATAGGTCTGTTCGCGAACTAATATACAAACGTAAATTTATATAAACTTTTGTGCAAAACTACAAAAACGCGTTCGCGTACTGAGAAAATGGTAAAAAAATGAACGAAAGAAAAATGTACTTTCGTTCATTTTTCTCCACACAGAATTTCAGCTGGTAAAAAAATGGAAACTGTCAAATGATGAAATCCTATGAGTTTGCCAGCAAAGAAAAACATTGGTTGCTTCTTTTCAAGAAAACTTTGACGTTTTTCATCTTTTCACACAAAAGCGTTCGCGTACTTTTCTTTGAAATGAGAGGATTCTCTCTCGATTTTGGAGATTTGACAGTTTTCATTTTTCTTTATTTTGTTTTTGAATGAATAACCTTACATTCCTTACCACGTTAAGTGGACGACTGGAGTTACAGCGCTGTTTCACGGTTAGCCACAACCGATCATCAGACTCCTTCTGCGGTGCTGGTCTGTCTTTTTCCTTAATTTTACCCCGAAATTCCATTTCTTCCACTGGGATTCGAACCTAGACCAGCGTCTTCTCAGGCAAGCACTCATGCACTGTGCCATTGAAGCCACGAGTTTATCCAGTTTTTATTTCAATTTTCTTGGACAAACTTTGCTCCTGTAAGTATATTATGTTATTCATTCTTGTTTATGACAGTGTCATCATAACCACCATGCCTGCTTCAAAAATCACCGCGTCAAATGTTATGACGGATATGTCCGGGGACAACGCTCCGCCAACCATCGTCGTAAGAGGTTATGAAAGTTATCGTCTACACAGGACGCCAGCCACCACAAGCACCACAGGCAAATGAAGATCCGGCCCCATAACCCCATGTGCCCTCTTGACATTATCTGGCAGACTTGGTTCATCAGCGACACATGGGCGATTCAAGAAAACCTTGCCCACATTTGAAACTGGCGGTGAATGCTACTACGGGGTTTCGTGCTCGCACTTGCTGCTGAAGAGACGGGTACGTTGAGACCAGGGATGTTTCTCAACCCCAAAAGGTCCTTTGGTTACAACAAATATCGTCATTTGTCTGGAGGATAGCGCTACGCGCCAGCTTAGGGACTGGGTCTCGGAACATGGCAGCCGGCTCCCATTATAAGACGTCTACACAGACCGTCAATATCCCCGCCACTCCAGAACAAATCGCCTTCAGTATTGCAGGCTTCAATTTTGAATCCCTCTCGCCCTGGCACATCCCCCCTACCGGCATGGCAAAATCTCTTTCCAGTGGGGCACGCGGATGGGCGTCAGTTAAGTATGCTAAGCCCATGGTAGGCCAAGCCAATAAGCTATACGATATACTGGTGGCTACAACCCATTCAGTCTAGGCAAGTTGATATTCGCCACTTCCAAAACGCCATTGAAATTGCCGGCTACATCAAGATACTGGCTCAGTCCTTAGCAGCGAAGACATCCACACTTCTGCTGTCTGCTGGGGGTGTGATAAATATTGGCTTTTTGAAAGGGTTTTTTTTGAGATGGGTTTGTTAACATTTGCGTGGATCTGCGGACTTCTTTTTCAATCAAACTATGCAACTTCTGCTCTCGTGAGAAGAAGACACAACTGAACAATGAAAAAATTGATTTGCAACATGTACTACTACTGACTACTCTAAGAACACACCCCTTTTTGTGCTTACGAAACAACGAAGTTGGAAAATTCCAATACCAGCCCAAGTACAGCGTCTATCTGAACCCTCTTTAATTTTTAATAAATAAAGTGAGAAATTCTAACAATATATTCAAAAATGATATCCTTCGCTAACAACTGGCCATCTACCACTGAAATGCACTCAACTCGTTTGTGCGCCATGCGGCCACAACAAACCACCTCACCACAATATTCTACGACTAAAATGAATCGACCGACCATAACCAAGGTAACCATCGTCAGGATATACTAATTATAGATAAATACCCATTACCTCCAATGAGAGTGCGGCTACTGTGTGTAAAAAAAAAACATCACACAAATAGGAATCCCAATCAAAACACCAAACAAAAAATTAAATAAAAATATATTTTTCTTTATGAAATATATTAAAAAAAAAATCTAGTGCGTTAATTTATCAGTTTATTAGCTAATGGTGGCGCCCAGAAAGTCTATTTCTACATTGTCATTGATTCCTGAGGAAAGGTCTCGAAATATGCCGTGAGTGGAGGATACATATATTTTTTTTCTTTGAAGACCAACAAATTCATACCAATTTCAGTAGTTCCTCATCGAAAAGCACAGAAAGTTTGTATTCCAACACATCTAGTTCCAAAGGTTCTGCAACGATTCTCTACCGAAGACATGCTCAAGTGGCTTCGAATGCCCGTCTGGCAGCATTCATCCCTGCTTCGACGGAAGTGCGTCAACGTGTTCTGTCTGCCAGGCGTTTACGAGTGAAAACTTTTCAAAACCAATTAGCCGATGCACAGCAACATATTGCGGTAAGATATTCAATTAACCATTTCTCTATCCTGCATTTATTGATTTTTTGCAGGAACTCGCTCACGAAAATAGAATGCTGCGGACCCTCCACAAGCGGCAGGATTCAGCACTGTCCAAATACGAAAGCACTAACGCCGAGTTACCCCAACTCCTACATTCGCATGCGGAGCAAATACGTGTATGGCAAATGAAACATCGAAATTTGCATTCACAGAATAAAGAACTTCTTTACAAACTCAAACAAAAGGAAAGTCTCATACTTTCACTGAGCGACCAAAATAAACATCTCACTCAGCTTAATAAGGATAAGTACGTTTTATATACATTTCTTTATACACCATCGTGATACTATTTTTTTCAGGAATCTCGAAGAGCGACAACGATTGTCGGAAAAAGTTCAACAACTAGAAACACGCTTGCAGGAAAAGGAAACAGACATGAAGTTATTAGCACGAAGGCTACAACTAGAAACAAAGAATTTCAAGAAGGAGTTGTACTCAGAGCAAAAGAAACGTAAGGAAGCACTGGTCCAGTTGGAAAAAGTAAAATTGGAACTATCGGGATATATGAAGATAGATGAACTAAATGTTAGTTGGACTCGCTTTAACAAAAATAGGTATGAGTAATTTATTTTATTACAATTCCAGCTAAACGAAAAGTTATCAAAACTTTGTATTGGTTCAATGACGAATATTAATAATGGCGGTCATGGAAATGAAGACAGAAATAGTACGTCCCAGACTATCTTAACTCCCTTGAATAAAATGTCCAATGAACTTTTTGGTGATAAAACCAATAGATCCATAAGCACCGACAGATCTGAAGGCTTTCTTAGCACTGGTAGGACGGCCCGCAAATTGTCGGCTAATAAGATGGTTGTTAAGACTTCTACACATCGTGGTGATGGAGATGGCCCATTCGGGGATGATCAACGTATTTTTATAAAGTCGGTTGGAATGGAAAGCACCACTTCATCACAAATTGATATTGACACATTGGAAACCAAATCGGAGGATAACAATTTTTATGATGACTACGAGGATGTGGAAAACGATAACGATGACGATGAGGATGATAATGAGAAGGTGCTTGAGGTAAGCAAGGTTTACATATTTCCTTTGGGCTAAGGGTAAGCCATTTAATTTTGTAGCAAATTAAAAATAGATAGGAAATGTAATGAATCTGGTGCCCACCTTTTGTGTTTAAACTTAAATTTAAGATCAAAAGTGGGATGAGAGGAGATATCTTTTCAGCATACAATGCGGTTTAGCTAAACTTGTTTATATTATCTGCTTTAATGCGCACTAGATAACTCAGTATGTATATACTATCGTAAAGAACTTGAGCCTAAAATCGTTACGAAGACAGTCTCGTTCATAACCCGCTCTTAACTCAATAAAAAAGCAATACGTGGAAATCAGGGACTTGACATTGGAGTCGGGAGTATGGCGATTCGTCGTTTTTTCCGACGAAAAAAAGGTCGATTTGGACAGACCTGAGCGAAACAATTTTTATTTCCATGGATTTGTGGAAGTATGAACTACATCTAAAGGGTTTTTCAACAGGGAAGCTACAAAAGTAGAGCGACAGGGACAGCAAACGACGCCGAATTTCTTGCCGCTCTTTTGACATTTCTCTTCAGTAAGGTTTGCCATTGTCATGATGGAAAGATATAAGAGCAAACAACGAGTCGAAATTATTAAAATTTACTACCGAAATTCGGAGTCAGTGGCCTCAACGTGTTATCTCACGTGGAAACCGTGTTATCTCACGAAATGGTCCAGTCGCTTGGCCGCCTCGGTCGTGCGATTTGACGCCGTTAGACTATTTCCTGTGGGGCTACGTCAAGTCTATGGTCTATGCCAACAAGCCAGCGTCGATTGATGAACTTCGTACGAATATCGAACGTGAAATTGCAGCAGTATCGGCCGATTTATGCTTGAAAACCGTCGAAAATTGGGTTCAGCGTCTGGACTTCTGCAAGCGTGCCCGTGGTGGCCATGCAAAAGAAATCGAGTTCCATACATAATGGCATCGAACGTACTTTCACAGGAATAAATAATTTCATTGATATCCAAACCGTTTTTGTTTTATTTAAAAAACTTTTGTAGCGCTCTTATTGAAAACCCGTTTACAAAGACGGCAGAGAAAGGGAGGCGATTTAATGGGGTTGGAAAAATATGCTTTTACGGCAAAGTAAAACTGGACTTTTAAAGCTCAAAAATTATCGCGAATACAAATTTTTACTGGAGAGCTTTTCCCCATTTTTCCGAATTTTTTGGTGGACAAAGATGGTTTTTTTTCGGATACTGCCCCTATACATTTTCAATTCCGAGCAAAATGCAATACTCGAAGCCGCCATAACAACACTAAAAACGCAGGGAAAACATATCATAACAACTGACAGTATAAAAATAAAAATATTAGGCATTAACAGCCCATACAGGGTCTAAAACCTTGCTTCTTCAGATATTTGCTTGTTCGAAGTGGAAATGGCCTACAATTTTAAGTAGAATCCGAACGGCAAATTTGAGAAACTGCTGATGTCAATTGATACTCTTGAGTGTTTGTCAGACGTTCGCGAGAGTGTTGCAGTGGAAAAAACGTTTAGATGTTACTTAGCCCCAGCGGGATTCGAGCCTGAGACCTTTAGATTAGTAGTGCACCTCCTTTTGGTGTAGAGGCATGTGAATGGGTGGCGTATGTTGTTGTTCCCCATGGGGATTGAACCTGCACCGCACGGGTACCAAGCCAACACACTAACCTCTATACCGTCGCCACCCATAATGTAATACTTAATAATGACAACGATGTCAAAATTTTAAACAAGATCAGAAACATCTTTTCCCCAAAAAAGTCAAAATAATGTGGACCCCCGGTCACACAAGAAAATGTCAATGAATAGCCCGATAAAGCAGCTGCTATTGCCATAAATCTCCAATTTATCTTTTTAATTCCTTTACCAAAAAAAAAACCTTACTAACACTATACAGAATGGACTCTTTTATGTATAGCTAAACGAACTAACAATTGACAAAACTAAATACATTTTTCATAGTATAAAAGGTAACCTTTTTCAGTTGTAATTGTTAAAAGAGTTGCCTACTTTTAGATGTTAATTCCTAGCGAGTTAAACGTTCGATTCGCTATTCATAATAAGGGCCGTGCATTTGCATATCGTGCTCATTGCATAATTTCTCTACAAAGCTATTAGTCGCATGTCTCTTAAAGCCGACTAAGCAGCAGCGCGTGTATTGTGTTGGGAGCAAATATAATACGAGGCACAGATTCGTCCGAGACAAGGTAGGGCGATATTGTTTTGCGTCATACTCGCCCACTGCTAGACTCTTCCGTCTAGGCAATTATGCATATTTTTTTTTGACACATGCATCAGTTGATTTTTTTTATTTATTTGTGCAAATTTTAATGTGTAATTTGCCTCTCAAAAAAAGTGTATCTTCGAACAGCGTATCGTAAACAGCTAACTCAAATACAGACTAACCAAGAGACAAGACAAAGCTCTCCAAGTATTCTATCCCAATTTTATCCATGTGACGTGCTTTGCACACGAAGTACGTCGACTCGCTGAAGAAGTACGATTCACGCTTGGGAAAGTAAATAAACAGATTTAATCAACAAAGAAAGTGTTTCTGAAGGCAGTTGCTCGCATAAAAGCCTATAACGAAAAGCTACCAAATGTGCCTTTACCCCCTGAACCAGTGGTAAATCGATGGGGAACGTGGGTTGAAGCTGGACTGTACAATGAACATTTTGAGGCCAGCAATGGTGTAGTGAATGACCGATAGTGCGGAGGCTGTAGCAGCTTATCAGTCTTAGGAAGCATTTTACGACACTAGAATTAAAAAAAGGCATAGCTGTGATTAGCACTCATTTTTCCCTTATACGAATGTTAATCAACTACTACTATACTTAGACTTACTCACTTAGGTGTCGCTACGGGGTGGACCTGGGCCTCAACAAATATGCCTCTCCAGTTAGCACGATCTTTGGCTAGCTGCCTCCAGTTGCGCCCTTCAAGTTGGTTGAGATCCAGTTCCACTTGAGCGCGCCACCTAAGGCGAGGTCTTCCTCTACTGCGTTGTCCCTCCGGGTTGGAATCGAAGACTCTTTGGGCCGGAGCGTTGGTGTCCATTCGCTCTACATGTCCGAGCAATCTTAGTCGACTGATTTACCCTTTTTTTGACCAGGTCGATGTCGCTGTACAGCTCGCAGAGTTCGCCAACGTCAACGCAAACGCGACAGAAATGCTAATACTATGATGAATATGAATTGAAAAAAAAAATAAAAATTACTACATACATATTTTTTGACACTTGCGTATTTCACGCTTATTATGTTACATTTAGTCTGGTTTCTCTTTTAATAACAGTAAAAGCCTAAAAATAAAATGCTATTTTAAAACAAATCATTAATATTTTTATATACTTTAAATGTCCAACAGTTAGATTTTGAATTTGTCCTTAATCAAAAGTTACAAAAAATAGAGGTATATGTGTATTTTATTAGAAAAAAATCATAAAACTAAAAATGCGAAAAAATTTGCCGTATAAAATGTCGAAAAAAGGGGGAATGTTATTTGTCGGGAGTTTCTTCTATGTATTGCAAATTGAAATTGAATATAAAGTGAAATAATTATTGAGGTCTAAAACAACAATAAGTTTAAGCTTCAACTGCTTCCTAAAGTAATGGAAGGAAACCGTGATATTGTATTTACAATTGGTGGGATTTTTAGGCGGCAACTATGACGTTGTGCGTATCTATAAAAAAATATGTAAATGCCACTTTGTTTCCCCTATAATAATTTTGAAACCTAAGACACAAATCTGTTAATAAAATATACATTTATTTATATGTATTTACCCATAGGATTAGAGCTTGTCCTTGTCAGATTTCTTCATCATTTACTTCATCCGCCAATATTCGCAATGCAAGGCTATGCATTTTCCGTATTTTTTGTACACCATGATTTTTTTCTAAAATACATAGTACATATATACATACCTGTTAACAGAAGACGAAAGCAAATTAAGGGTGAATTATCTTAATCGATGAATTTCATGAGAAATCTTGTTAATAAAAATTAATTAACATTCAATTAACTAATTCATCGAAGTCGGCAAATTAACGAGTTGTTAAAGTTCAAATGTAACTGACAGCACTTTTTAGTAAATCTTTGAACCAAATGGCATTTCGATACGGTTCAATCCAATAACTGAAGCAAATTCCACACAATTTACTACTTAACGATTTCCATACCATTTATTTCTCAACGACAATTAGCTGTTGATATCTGATAGGATTCTCTTAAATTTTTTTCGGACATAACTCTCGAAATTTAATAGAAAAATAGTTTCCCAGGAATTTTGCAATAGGGAAACTTAGCTTCCGGGGAGTTCTTTCCCCCAGGAAATATTTAAAATTAGGCTGATCGTAATATTATTAATAAAAAATTGTCTGTGTAAGTGGTATCTGCAAGCTTGGAATATGAATACATTGAAATCGACAATCTAGTTCATTTTAAATTAGTAAAAATGTAAAAAAAAACTATTGAAACTCATTTTTCATTTCAGATAAAAGAGACGTTACCAGCCAAACCACTTAAAACCGATGAAATATCCCTTACCCACAAAGAGATCACCAAAGACTTCAAGCAACGTGAATCCTTCCTAAACACGTTTTGCCGGCAAACGACGTCCGATTCGGCCAGCATGAATGTGAAACGTAAAAGCAACTTACTCGCCGCACTAAAGGCAATTGACGGCAGCACCTCGCAGGACTGAAATTGAGAGAGCATCATTCTCACACACACTTACCTAATCGTATATTTTTGAATATCTATTGCGTAGTGAAAAACAGAAATGAATGTACATGTGATTTGAAATACCATTCATATATATATTTCTCTATAAAATTGTCCGACTTATTCTACATATCTAGGTTTTTTGCTTGCCCTTCATTTTACTTAGCGCCTTGGATACCTTTTTTCGCAGCTCCTTCTGTCGTTTCAGCTTCCTGTCTTCATCTGCCTTCTTTTGCAAACGGTGGGCTTTCATACGTTGCTTTGTCCCTTGTTTATCGCGTTTTTTCTTGTCGTTGTAATTCGTCTCGATCATCTTCATCATCTTGGCCACTTTCTGCTCGTGTGGCGATCGAATTACAGCCACTCGTTCTTTGTCTATCGAGTTCTTGGGATTAATTGGACCGTGCTTGGGTTTGTCCTTGTACGGTAGTGCCCTCTGCAGTGCCTTGGGAATGGTTAATGGTTTGAAAATCTTTGGTTCTCGTTTGACTTCCGTGTAGAGACTATCAACCGCAACCTCATTCCTGATGCTCTTTTCTCGTTTTAACTGTCCCAGAGTTTTCATTCCTTGCCAGCTGGATTTTTTATCCAGCGTCAGTAAGAGCGACGTAACAGGGGCATAGAACTTGGGCACTTCTACACGGAACCAAGTGCGGCAGAATACAATGTCACTGAGCAGGATTCTGTCCTCAAATGTCGCACGGAAAGAACCCTCGGGGGAGTGGTGCGATTTTTTGATTTGACCTCGAATTCCGGAAACCGTCTTAATCTTGGCTCCTTCAAATTTGGCCACCTCCAGGGTCGTGTTGAACATACCCTTAACGAATGCAGTTTTCTTATAGATTTTGAAAGGATGACCCACGAGTTTAAGCTTCTTCATGATTTGTGAAGATTTGTCCAACTCAGTGACGCAACCAGTTGCAGCGATTCTGAAGCCAATTCTCTTCATTTCATCACGGTCGTGGCTAACACTCTGCAGAGCTAAGAAGCCGGTGTTCTGCGGGGTAATGGGACCCCAGAACGTCATGCTGCAGGTCACATGATTGGGCGTGTACTTAAGATAGCGATGTCTAAAGTTGTCCTCCACCTTTGCATATATAGGCACGGTCTGGAATCGTCGCCAGCCCATTGAAATAATAAGGGGATCGCCAGTTTTAAGAATCTTCTTGTACCACCTGTGCTTTTTAACTTTGCAGTTTACATAGCCAATGTTCTCTTCGGCCAAGTTTAAACCGCCAACAAGAACCGGATAGCATGGGTCAAAGTTCTCCACAAACTCTGCTGGGATATTCTTGAATCCAAGACGAACATACATTCCCGGACGGTATCCCTCGATTTGAACTCTCAGATCAGAGTCGAGGCTTGCGAATTCAGTCTTATTCAGTTCAGACTGCTTTTGGGCATTTGATTTCAGTTCCTCGTAGTAGGAGTGGTCACCGGTGATGCGAGTTTCCTCCTCGCCCTTGTTATCGTAATCAGCATCAAACTTGGCTTTGAGTTTCATTTTTTTCGCCGTCAATTCGGCTTTGGTAAGATTTTCTTCTTCAACGCGGGTCATTTTTCGCTTTCGTGAGCTCTCAGATTCTTCGTCCGGTTTGGCCTCGGATTCAGAGGCTTCAGCTTTTTTACCTGAGTGCTTCTCTCCAGTTTGCAAATCCTCGTAGTCACCATAGATTTCCTCGCCATCACTCATATCGTCGAGCCTCAGTAGGTTTTCGGCATCTTCTGACGCCTTCCATTGCCCTGTGACGAAGCAGTTCTTGATGAGGTTCTTATTCGCATCTTCCACCCAGTTAATAGTGGTTCCTGAAAAGGTAAAACAAAATATTTGTCATTCACATATTATGTAGAAAGGAGATTTTAATTAAAAAAACAAGGAATCATGATATGCATTGCTGCAGATAAGGAAAAGGTTCCGATTGTTTTCACCTCTGGTTGGCCTAAAAATTAATACAGGGAAGACCAAATGCTTAAACTAACTCAACATAAACAGCAAGCAGATTTTGTTTGGTTTAATGCGAAGGTAAGTGCCTCAGCTATTGCTGCAACATTTTTTTAAACGATTTGCAGATTCACATCTCGAGCTAAAAAATGTATGCACAATCGAGTTCAAAAAAACAGCAAGACGAAAACACACATTAATCCGCCTAAGACATTTAAATGGAATCGCAAAAACCTTATCTTACCGGAATACTGTTCAAAGAAACAAGACTCATCCTTGTCTTTGATATCTTTCTCTTGCTGCAGCACCGATTGTTTCTTGGCCGCAACTTTAAAAAGCCCACCAAGCTCATCGTCGTCTAATTTTTCTTGATCGTCACTGCCCTCCTTATTATTCTTACGTTCCTACAAATATTTCGATGCCAATTAGAAATAATTGCGCCATTCCATCAATTCCATCTTACCGAGCTGCTGTATACACCGTAGACCACCTTCATGAGGCTCTTCCCTTCTGACTGGCGCTCGAGATATGCTTCCCTTGCTTTTTGTGCCAAGTTATCCTTCCAACTCATACTGCTGGCCACAGCCTTGTCAGCTCCATTTTCGTCACTATCGCTGCCCTCCTTATCTGAAACATTTAATTCCTTTTCTTCCTGGTATTCCTCATCGGAAGTATCATCTTCGGCCCCTTCCTGTTCATCATCACTTTCTGCTTTCCAACCCGAGGTTCCCTGCTCACCATCGCAGCTTTCGTCTAACGCAGCCTCATCTTCGAGGCCAGAATCGCAGCTTTCACCGTCGCTGTCATCATCTGAGGGCATATCGTCTTTAAAATCTTTAGACTTTATAGCACCACCATCGGAAAATAGTCGGAATTCCTGCTCATCGATTTGTACATCCATGGTTTGCTTCTTTTCGACAATCTTCCCCACTAGGTCTTCCTGTTCCTCAGCATCAAGTCCTTTCTGCCTATGACTATGCGAGCCTTGCAGCTCAATGTACACTGCATCTTTGTCGTAGACAATGCCACCGACTCCAGACATTGGAGCGTATAGTAAGCGCTCCTTCTCAAGTAGACTTCTCTTCTTTTCCGTCCCCGGAAGCGGACAGGGATCTGTTATGGAACTTAACTCATTCAGTCGGGCATCACCCAATCCGGCTATATGCACCATGAACTCCCGCTTGATTGGAACACCCCGCACATACCCATAAAGAATGACGTCCCGGTCGCATTTGGCATTCTGTCGAATCAGTTCATTATTCGTTACATCCTCGACACGGTCCACAAGCAGATAACTATGCGCTCCACGCCATGAAAGCGGGCGGAACTTCATGACTGATATGAACCTTCCCAGGTTGGTCACTTCATTCCGCAGGTACTCCCCATGAATTATGCCAGAGAGATAGAACAACTTAGCTCCATCGTACACCTCTGTCCAGAAGCGATGCTTTAACTCCTTCTTTCGTTTACTCAGTTGCTTTGGATTTTTTATCATGTCCAAATGGGTAAGCACTACCATGATCTTCGGCATACCATGCACTTGACAGATGTTGAGGAACTCGAATATTTCCATTTCAAATCCATAACTCGCGTCGCACAGAAGCAACACTAAATCGGCGCACTTGGCAATATCAATCATAGAATTTACATCGTTGTTGCACTCAATAAGAGTGATGCGGCGCTTCTTGGATGTGACTATTGTGATGGGTCCCTTAATATCCGTCACATTTGTTCTAGTGAAGTTCTTGATGAGATTGTTGATCAGTGTAGACTTGCCCACCTTCGGCGGACCAACAACAGCAATTAGCACCGGAGGTGGCACATCTGGAGTTTGATCGACTAACGGGATGTGTTGTTTTTTTGCGGTAAGGTCCTCTTTCCGACGAAAGTTCCGCTCGGCTCTTATAGCAGAGTTGATGGCAAACGCTTTGGGATTCCTCTGACGGGCGCTAAGATTTTCTTCTTTCGGTTTTGTCTTGAGTTTCTTTTTGTCTGCCTTGACACCAGCTTGCCTTGCACGATGGGATTTTTTTATATCCGCTGCTCCATCGGCATCTTTCATTTTGATGAATGTTTAAACGAAATTTTGAAACTTAAATGGAAAAACAATAAATTGATACTGAAATTAGACGGCACGTGGAAATTCAAGCTGTTTTGATGTTGACGTTTCGCTTTAGATTGACGTTTACTTCAAATAAGGTGTGTTGGTTGCACATTTCTCGTCGCGGCTTCGTCGATTTTAGTGGGGCCATATTTGAGAGTTCTAGAACACTTTTTTTGCTCTGAGAATAATTTTCGATTGCCATTGGGAGGAAAATAATCAATATTTTTCAGATCTAGGTTCAGTCCTTCTGCGAATCTCCTTTAGGTTTTATTGTTATTTGCATTCATTGCAAGTGGGTCATTACTCAACGTCGCTATCAATGTTCGAATGTGTAGTCACCCTAGGATCCCATGGTTATCTATGCAAGCAAGTAGGCCATGCAATGGTTGGCACAAGGCTTTATGGGGTCTTGTGTCAGAGCCAGATCGGTGCTAGACAGAATTTTTACACCTGTACTTAAGGGCCTCCTTCTCTACCGCATTTGGTCGGGGCCTGCATATTGGTTATTCGCAACTAAACTGAATTTTCTTTAGGCCGTTCACAATTCGCCACCTATGACACCCACAGTTGCCTGATCTTTGCTAGCCAACCAGCCCATCCGGCGCAGCCTTGTGAAGAATATGTATGTTTGTGTCTCTATGTGTGTATATGTTCATACGTACTTAAGTTAGTACTCAACAACCAACAATAATTGTGTACTGTTGTTTGTTATTTGTTACTCCACTAAGAATCTTCTCGCGATTGTCCTTCTTTTACTCGTATCAGATGACAGGTATTTGGTGCTGATGTGGTGCGTGCTGTGAGCCTAGGCTCTCATCACTGAAGCGCCTACTTGTTTTCCTTAGAAAAACGGGAAAATTTCAGTAATAGCGGTGTGTCTGCCTGGCAGTACCTGGCAGTATGGATCAGTATTGAGTCTGAGTACTCCAGTGTAGAAAGTCTCGCACCCAGACAAACAGAAAAAAAAGGATCTTCTACGAAATTCGTCATTTGATCTAAATTTAACAGTTTACCCGAATGGATATCGTTTCGCCATACATTTTCAGCGTTTCAATCGAACTAACCATTTAACTATCCCCACACATCATTCATTAGGCGTTTTTCTTTTTTAGCCCCGAGCGGGGAACAGAGCGGGGCCCGAGCGATCAGAGCACGCTCCGAGCTGAACATAACCTGAGCGCTCCGAGCTAATTAAGAAACAGAATTGGGCACTGAACTGTCATTAGATAATTTTTTTTCTATTAATTTTCAAAATAGTCAGGATTGCTTCTGAAATTGGTGTTTGTCCAGGATTATTCCATTTAAATTATAATTTCTAGTAAATAAACTATGGAAAAAGCACAAATAATGAATGAAGTCAGCCGCGCTCAGCTTTTCGCTCTATGTGCTCGGTCATTTTTAATCGAGCTCATCGAGCGAGCCCTGAGCTAGCTCAGAGATAAAAAAGAAATACAAATTTTGTGCTCAGAGCGCTCCGAGCTAAAAAAGTAACACAGTTCTTTTTTTGACAGCTCAGTGCCCCGCTCGGAGCTAAAAAAGGAAAACGCCTATTATAAACCAATTGGAAAGAAAACAGCTGCCAAAATATTTATTGACACAAAGTCAAAGATGTGCCCGTGAGATAACCGTGTGTTTCTTTATTCATTCGGAATATTCGGAATATTCCGAGTGAGCCATTTACGTTTCTTTATTCAATGGAATATTCCGGATAATCCATTTCGGTGTTTCTTTATTCATTCTGGAATAAATGGAATTCATTCTTTTTATTCCTAGAGAAAGATGGAATAAAAAGAATATTCCCTCGTTTGACAGATGCACTTGGTCAAAAAAAATAATAGAAGCAACAGCAAACAATCAAATGGGTGAGCATTTATTGTAAATTTGTTGTCTTTTTTTATATTTTTATGTGTGTTGTTTTAAGTTAATTATTTTTTTATTATATATTTTTAATATCCTACTATTAAGGTCCTATTTAAGTTTTTTAAATTTAAGTATAATTTTTCTAAAATTGCCTCTACGTCCTAAATGGGGCGAGATAGAGGGGGTCCCTTCCCTAGTAAAAAAGGCTTGTTTTTGACCCTTCTATAAAAAACCGTTATCAATTTTTGGCGCCCCAGTTATTGTATACAACATAAATGTTCTTTTTTAAAATGAAATAATATGTGAAATAATAGAAAGAAAAAGGACGTGAGAGTGAATAGTGCAAGTAAACAAAGCAGAGAAATTTAGATGAAGAATTATCTTGTTTAAAAACATGATATAAAAGTGAGAGTGTATCTAATGCAAAGTTCAATTGAAGTTATATACCAGAAGCTCGAGTGCAGATAAAATATTCAGTGGCTTAGCTAAAAAGTTGATTGAGGTGCTCATCAAGACAGTGCATGATCAAAATTACAGCTGAGGTGTAAAATTGAAAGAACTTTGTACTCTACGAAAAGAACTTTGATCTCTACAATTAAACACTATGGAAATCAAAAGCACTAAAAGGTTTTAACCCTTGATAAACTTGGAGAAGGTGTTTCAGGGCTTTTACAACTTCGAAAATCCTAAAAGTATGCAACGCACTCCTACTACATCATCAGAGAAGTCAAAATCACATCAGTGGCCCAAAGCAAAGAGAAAGCTGACGGAAATGTCTCCGGAAATCATGCCGCTGGGCAGCTCCGTAGGTAACATGAATGTCAACGACCTTAAGGACTTGATACAAGGCTCTATGTCTGTACTCTTCGATGAAAAACTTAAAAACTTGTCGACAAAGGATGATATACAAGAAGTAAAGACCCAAGTAGATGAATTGTCATTGAAGATATGTAAACTTTCAAGTGAAAACCAAGCACTTAAGGAAGAAGTTAAAAAGCTAAAAGAGGAGCGAAATAAGGATAAACGACAAATGATTCAATTGGAAGACCAAATCAAAAGAAAAAATCTTATATTTAGAGGCATCGAAACACAAGAGTCCGCAAATGAAGCTGTCGAAAAGGTCTGCAGAGAAAAACTTCAAATAACAACGCCAATCGAAATCGAATACTCCCAGAAAATGTTTGTCACCAATGGAAAGATGTCAGTGCTAGCCAAGATGAGAACAGAGAGCATGGTACAACAGGTGCTGAAAAATACAGGAAAGCTACGGGGTACGGCTATCTCAATCGAGCATGATCTTAACTGCGAACAGCAAATGCGAAAAAAGATTATGTTGACGCTAAAACAGAATATTTTATCTGTAAACAAAACTCAACGTATCAGCGTTCGGAAGGACAGGATGAGAATAAACAAAATGGTTTTATTGGAACGGTAAACAGGAGCTGATTTGCGGCCAACAAAAAGGGGAAGAGGTGCTAAAAAATATATATGGTGAGGCAATAGGTAATATTAACTTAGAATATAAAAGTATTGTATCTAGAATAAGTTCAAAAAACTTGTAGATGTCTGTCGTAGTAAAAAGTTTAAAAGAATTAAGAATACCGATAAAATAATAACAAAAAGTCCCAAAACCATTAAAAACAATAAAACTCATATAGTCGAAAATTTAAATATAGTTTCCTACAATATATATGGCTTGGAAAATAAATATTTATACCTAAGTTTCTTTGAATATGTCAGATCCTTTGATGTATTTTTATTGTTAGAAACTCATGTCGTTGAAGAAAAAGTGGATCGATTCAGAAAATTCTTCAATGGATTTGATTTGTTTTGGAAACCTGCAATTCGAAGCAGTAGATTCGGTAGAGCAAGTGGAGGATGTGTATACGGCATAAAAAAGGATTTGACCAAAAGTAAGGTGCAGCACACGTTTATAAGAGAAAGTGGAGTAGATCTAATCAAAATAGTATCAGAAACCTTTACATTTACATTGATACCATTATACATTAGGGGAATCAATTGGGAAGTTGAGTTTGATTTGGTTCAAAAATATTTTATAGAAAACGAAATACATAACCCGGTGGTTATTGGAGATGTCAATGCTCGAATAGGTGAATTGCAGCAGACTTTAGAGGGCTTTTACAGAGAAGAGTTTGCTGTCGGCACTGATAGAAGGCGCTCAAAAGATTTAGTAATAAATTCAAAGGGTCGACGATATCTAGAATTTTGCAACAATAATGGAATCGTAGTTCTTAATGGTTATACAACAGGCGATAAAGAAGGCCACCTCACGTTCATCAATAACATTGGGGAATCGGTAAATGACATTTGTTCTATATCCCAAGATATGTTAGGGTATGTTCAGAACTTCCTCGTAGACAACAAAACATGGTCTGATCATCTACCCGTCCAATTAAATCTTAAGTTTAGAACATCTAACAAGCGAAAGCCAAACTTGCTGCCGAAATTAGTTTGGAATGAGGCACAAAAGCAACAGTATCAAACTAAATTAAATAAAAATCTGAACGACTTAAGAAACAAACAGGAAATAATTGAACTGCAACACCTAAGCGATGTTATAAAGGCATCTACAATAAAGCAACTTTGCGCTGCACCGATTTATACAGCTAAATGTAAATGGTACGGTGTTGATTGCCACATAGCAAGAAAAAAGTCATTTAATCTGCTAAATATATACAAAAGCACAATGAACTTAGAAGACAAGATTAGATATCTAGAAGCAAATAAAGGCTACAAGCGCATATGTAATGACAAAAGACTCACATATTACCAGCAGGTCAATTACAAAATTAATACGATAAGAGATAGCAAGGAGTGGTGGAAACTAGCAAAGGAAATAAGAAACCAAAGCTATCAGTCGAGCAGTGAGATTACAGCTTCAGAGTTTAAGGTTTACTTTCATCTTCTCTTAAATCCTCCACAATTGGCAAATGACGTTCAGTATGCACCTATGTTTATTGAAAATGAAGATTTGGATAAGCCTATATCAATGGAGGAAGTGAAACAAACTTTAGGAAAGGTCAAACTAAACAAGGCTCCTGGGGAAGACCGAATATCATATGAATTTTTGAAAAATGCAACAAGTGAGTTCTTGGGCGTGCTAGTACAAGCTTACAATACAATCTTGGAAAGAGGTAAAGTGGATGAAACATTTATAACAAGTATAGTGTTTCCTATATTCAAAAAAGGCAATGTAAATCAAACATGTAACTATCGTGGAATCTCATTTATGAATTGTATTGCTAAAGTGTTGATGGGATTACTAAATGAAAGACTATCTCTCTGGATTGAGAAGCATGGAATAATGACAGAATACCAGGCGGGCTTTAGAAGGAAATACTCCACTGTGGACAATATATACAATTTAGCTGCAATAGTCCATTTAAAACTTCACGAAAAGAAAAAGGTGTATGCATTCTTTGTGGATTTTAGAGCAGCGTTTGATAAAGTACCAAGAAAAAATCTGATTTTTAAACTACACAATATTGGGATATCAACAAAAACAGTAAATCTTATCGAAAGTATCTATAGTAATACAAGATCTGCAGTATGGACGGGTGGAGAACTTTCGGAGTACTTTGAAACAGTATCGGGTGTAAAACAAGGATGCCTTCTATCTCCATTACTTTTTGCTTTGTATTTAAATGATCTGCACGAATATTTAGGTGGTGGCATCGTATTCAGTGAAGCTAATATAAGATTGCTCTTGTATGCGGATGACATCGTTATCCTATCAGATGAGGTTAACACATTGCAGACAATGATAACACGCTTAGAAGAATACTGCAATCTATGGAATATGGAAGTCAATTTGGATAAATCGGCAATTATGGTATTCAGAAACGGAGGAAGGTTATCTTATACAGAAAAGTGGGTATTCAAAGGCGAACAGATTAAAACTGTATCAGAGTACTGCTATCTAGGAGTGATTCTTACTCCAAAAATGTCATTTTCCAAGCATGTTGAAAATAGAAACAACTCAGCAAAAAACAGCATTAACGCCACATGGAAAAATTTTCTGGGTAAAAATGTGTTAAGCGGATACGCTTATAGATAATGCGATGGTATATTTGTGTACATTAATACACATTATAAAATAGATCGTGGTGTCGACGGCTAATGGAGACGTGTAGAAAATGCTTAATAAGCATTGCGTGAAGTCAATGGCTTTTGCTACACAAACTCAATCTCCATTCACCGAAGGAATTTATACTTTATATAAATAAGAGATATTACTCTGCCTTGCAAGACATTTAAAACCATCATCGATTGTAAACATCCTACGATGAACAATCCCATGCCCATGGTTAACCCATGATCGATTGTAAACATCCTGTGATAAACAATCCCATGGTTTCACGACGCCAACAATAATTGTGCTAACGTAAACAGTCCAGAGACTGATCATGTCGCATACGAGATATGATTAATACGTTGCCAATCTGTTGAATTCGCTATCTATTCTTCACCACCATACCCTTTCTTGTGTGTAAGTGTGCACTGAGTGACTGTGTGCACGTTGAGGATCCATTCGTGCTGAGAACTTTTGTCAATCCCCATTTAGCAGTCTAACGGAACAGTTGTCTTTATTGAAGGAGCATAACAATTAACGGAACGGAGCATAACAAATGGAATATCTCTTAAATCGAAGTGGCAATTATTCCAAGCAGTCTGTAGAGCAGTCCAGGCCTATGCAGCACAAATATGGGGATGTAAACATTTCGAGGACATTGATAAACTACAGTGTTATTTCCTCAAGCGAGTGATGAAGCTTCCAGCTAACACACCAAGTTATGTCCTGTATATAGAAACCGGAATTGATTGTGGACATTTTTACACATTAGAGCTACACTTGCAATACATTTATAAAACATTGTTTGAATACGATAATAGAAGATTGCCTCATATATTGTCGAAGAAAATTATGGAAAAAAACATTTTTTGGGCTAAAGAAATAAATAATCTTGGATCGGATTTTGATTTACAATGGCGAGCTGGAAATCTGACACGCACTGATTGGCTTACTAAAGGAGAAGAGCTATTACAGAAACTTAAGCAAAAAAGATGGCAAAGTTTTCTATATAAAGCATCAATGAGCGAAAATAGAATTTATAGCCAACTTGATTATTCGAAAGGCCAAACGTACTTCACTGATTCATACAGTCAAGCTAAAATAACATGGATCTTTAAGGTACGCTGTGATCTGATCTGGCTCAATGGGAGTAGATTTAGCAATCGAGATTGTAACCTATGCTCACTATGTAATAGGAGGGAGGTAGAAACAATCAAACATTTCATTGGTATTTGCCCGATATTGGGGGAATTTAGGTATAGATACTTTTGCAAAGCAACACTCACTGAAGAAGATGTAATTAATGTTTTAAATGGAGTAAATGACGAGTTTTGGAATAAGCTCAGTAATTTCGTTATCGGTGCTCTTAAATATAGAAATGAATTAATTAATTATTTTAACTATTGAAAACCAGAATTCAGAACCAATAACAATACATTGTATTAGATATACGTTATATGGTATAAAATAGGTAAAGTACGAATTATATAATATGTAATATGTCAAACTACCGACAGACGACGAAATGTCATAGTCGTACATACTTTGTTTCTGTAAAATTTTAATTTGAAATTTAAAAATTAAACTTAAGTATAAAATTGTTTAGAATATTTTTCTGAAATAAAGAGTTATACTACTACTACTAATATGTAGAAATCTATCAAAAGTTTGTTGTCGCAGTTTCAGTTTTTCTTTTATAAGTTTGTCTTGCAGTCTGTAAAGCTGCATCAGTTCTTGTTACGAAATATTGTTGTTTTCCTCAACAAATTAATAACTTTTCCAATTTAGAGTATAGCCTCAGTTATGTTATGTTAACACCATCACGTAAAACTTCGAGTTCTCCGTCGCTTCCACTTTCACCGGTATTTTCTTGAGGATTCAGAACCATTTCCACAATTTCGGTGTCGTTGAAAGTGTAATATGCAGGAGCCTCTGAGTCACAGCCAATCCAAGCGTTTTAAGCTTCCGCATCAATTACTTCGAATGTTGGGCGATCTGCATACAGTGCTGTAGTATAGGTCAGGATTTTGTCAACAACATCTGTTTTTTCATACGCAATCGATCCTTCAGCATCATTACCATCATCCGGCGGCACTAGATTTTGCCATGCGTTTTTTTATACAAAAGATGTTGCACTGTTCCAAGCGCGAGAAAGGCTCCAAATCGCATTTTTTATGTTGAACCTTTTGTAAAAATGTACATAGCTTTGTTCCTCCTCGTGGTTAAGCATATGGCACATAATTTCTCTGCGGTAATAAGCTTTTAGACTTCTTATAACTCCGTAATCCATCGGCTGAATGAAGGAAGTACAGTTGGGAGGATAATTTTTGACCGACACGAGATCCCTCTCCCAAAGATCGTCATCAGAATGTGCTGCACAATTATCCAACAAAAGAATAATTTTGCAATCGATCGGTAGTCCTATACTTTTGTGCAATATCTTCTCACTTCAGGAATGAAGTTGTTGTCGTACCAATCCGAAAATATTGCTTGGGTAATCCATGCTCGTTTGCTGGCTTATACAAAATTAAAAATTAGTCAAAAATATGATTTTATAACTCAATGTTTAAGACTTACCTTATACACCACTGGAAGTTCAATTATATTTTTTAAATCCCTTGGACGGACGCTGATTCCTATCACAAGTAATTGGCACTTATGGGTGCCAGCTGCATTTGCGCACATAGAGCCCTTGGCCTATCTGTAGATTCCTTTGTGCCAGTTAGAGGAGCCTCCGAGCTCAAAGCCAACGTTTACCACTGCAGGACTTCCCAAAAGACCCCAGTTTCGTCGGCTTTATAAACTTGACTTCCGTCAAATTCTCGGTTTGTAGAAATTGAGCATCCACGAATAAAACAGCAGCTTCGTGGTCTGCCGATGCACTTTCACCCGATGATTGCAATTCGTAAATTCCATATCGGTTCTTAAATTTTGAAGCCAACACTGAGAACAATTGCACTCAGTTTCAATTTGCATAATGTTCATGGAACCTTTCAGATTTTTCTATCAGGATTTGCTTCTCTCATAGTCTTATGGCTTCGATTTGTCTTTGTAGAATAAATATTAGCGTAAAACTTTTTAATAGCATCCTTATTTCTTTTTATGTCGTAAACTGGTGACTCTCCTATTCCATATTTGCTACAAATAAAACGAACACTTGCACCTTTCTCCAAATGTTTTAGAATGTCAGGCTTTTCTTCAATTTGAAGAACTTTATGTGCTCGTTTTGTCGACTCGACATGTTGATACAAATGCTTGCTAAACAATACGAGTGCTTACGACATGTAATTCTTTGAAAGAAAATGAAACTTAACGTCTGCGTTTTAGTTAAACATGTTTAAAGATTTAAAAAATTCACCCTCTGACATGCCCACTTGGAAAAAACGGTTGTATCGAAAAATCAAAGTTTGAGATAGAAAGCTCAAATTTGGAATATACGAGTCAGTGAACGGATTTTAAAAATATTTAAACATGAGGCATTAAGGGCGCCTAGAGAGTATTAGGAGCCCTAAATGCTTATGGTTGCACTATTGAAAATAAATCGTTTTAGTGAGAAATCATTGTAAATGAAAGTTCTATTCTTCGCAAATTATGTAGATAAAGTCGTTTTGAACAATTCCTTTATATAAAGGTTTCTGCTATGCCCACTTTTAAGGGGCGTAGTTTTTTTTTTTACAAAAACATTGTTCTTTTCGATAAAATCTTTTAAATATTGTATAACAAAATATGTAGATCCTCCTTAACAATTCCAATTCACCCATACTTTATATAGTATAGGAATAGGGTGTCAAACGGTTCACCTAAGCGGACTGTAGCTTTATCTTATGTTTTTTACACAGTTAGGGCGCTTTCGTGTAATAAGCCAAAATGTCTTGAGGTTTTTTTGTGCGGTGTGCCCTGAAAATAAGTGTTTTCATAGTTTTGATTTATATGTATATGTTTATAATACCTGGGGCCTATAACACAGAACAACAAGTCAACAACTCAACAGGCACTTGTAGAATTATGTTTATTTGACAAGTGTAGATTAAAGCTGTAACACAACAAAAACCGTAACAATTGTTAAAATCGAAAATTTCCCTCGATATGTTGAATCAGTTTAACAAGTCAGTCTTACACGACGAGTCGGAGAATTTGTGCAGAAAAAAAGATAAGCCTCCTATCTAAAATAAGAGAAAACAAACATATTTTGTTTGGTGCATTCTCTGATTTGTTAACAAAAACAAATAAAAGTGATAAATGGCGTGAAGTATTTATATTGGCACAAAGTTTAAATATAGTTCCTGAAGGAAAAGACTGGACGTATATCAGGGATGTGTTTTGGCAAAATTGTAGGAAATATGCTGTGGTAAGTATTGATTGCAAAAAAAAGTCGAAAATGCATAATGAAAACGGAAAATTATTGATAGGCCAAGTTAGATAACGCGAAAAAAAAACCGGTTCTGGAGGAGGTAAAGACTGCAAATTGAGTTCTTGCGATAATATCGTACTTGATATTATTGGGCGAGAGTCAGAACTCAGAAGCTCTAATTGGCCTCGGAGTTGAAGACTCTATGGACCCAGGAAGTAATGGTTCGAGCTAACAAAATCTCATTTGTTTTTACATATTTACACATATTTGTATGTATATTGTTTTTTTTTTCTCAGATTCTCGTCCTACTGGAAGTGGAAATATGACGCAGAGTAATTCTGCGCCTCTGTCTAACCCTGTGCGCAAAATAATAGGTAGACATATTATATAATACTCGTATATGGGTAGATATATGTAGTGATGATTTAGTTTTAATATAAATAATTCCGCCGTTACAGGGAGAAAGCGATTAGCCAGAAAGGAATGTCCAATAATTTTAAAAAAACGTAAACTTATGATCCAACATTTAGAGTTGGTTAATTATAAAACCAGACTGGAGATCGCACTATTGGAACAAAAATTGAGTTATCCTCCGTCGACTTTAACCAAAAGTTTGGCGGATGGTGAAGCGGGAAAAATTGTTGCACAAGATTTGTCTAGCGAATTACAAACAGAAAACAATGATGATGATTTCCATTCTGAGGATGAGAACCCTGGTACTACGTTATATTTAGACCAATATTGAACATTTTTTTTATTAATACCTAATTTTTTTTACAACGTAAATGAAATGTTTATTTTTTAAAATGAAAATTAAAGGAAATGAATAAATATTTTGCGTAAACATAGCCTGTTTATTTTTATTGCTGATTTTGGAAGAAGTTCAAAAGCTGATGCTGCCTTAACTGTGCACCTTGGGACGGTGATGGAAATAATACATCCGCTTCATTATTTGTTTCCTCTTGCTGTTGAGGGTTTTCTTCTTGCACCGTATAGGTGTCGGTCATATAGCTACGAGACATATTGCATAGAGTAGCACAGCATTAAATATATTTGCAGCAAATACGGGCGCAACTTGATTCAGGCATGGGAACTTTTCTTTCAGAACTCCGAATGCACACTCAACTAAGCGCCGTGTTTTTTATGAGCCCTGTTGTATCGGAAAATAGATACTGTGTTTGCGATTGAGGTTGAAGGTGGCATTAGCCACGTTTTTAATGGGTAAGCGCTGTCGCCTAATATTACGGCATTGGGAAACGGTCTCCATCCACTTTCCATTTTTTGATAAAGCGTACTATTCCGCAGTACTCTTGCGTCATGAGCACTGCCCGGCCAGTTAGCACTAACATAATAGAATCTTAGGTCTGGTCCACATACTGCCATACAATTCAGCGAATGCTTACTATGCCGACCAATGAAAGCTGATTCATTGTTTGAAGGTGCATCAATGTTGATCAAAATACCATCGATCGCACTGCAAACTTCCGGCATTATACCTTTCTCAAAAAACTCCTGTATGGTAAGGTGTATACTACCAGGCCAACACACTTGTTTCGGAAATTCAATTTCATTCACTGCAGAAGTGACTTCTTTTACACACCGACAGACTGTCATTTTGCTAACACCGTGGACTACACTTATAACATGGTACTGAGATCCAGTCCTAAACCAATGCAAGGCTATTAATATTTTCTCCCTAACACTAAGCGCCTTGCTTTTATTAGTTGGCGAACGCAATTTATGTGAGAGCCTTTCTGTCAGGTAATCAACAACTTGTACTGGCACACGAAATTTTTCAACGAACAAATTGGAATCTATTTCGAAATTTATTCTGTCTTTAAATACTTTTATATTTCGTAAATTCTCACTGTCACTGTCTGACTCAAAATAAAAAAAAAACATTATTAATGGCAAATTGTTAGGTAGCTATTCACTAAATAAATTTTAAATAACCTTCCTGTATCACACTTTGCAAACACTATTGCAAATGTTTATTTCTAACAAGTCGGTCACCGTCGGTTAGAATTAATCAACTTTTTAACAAATGCATTCTCTTTTCTTTAAGCACTTGTTGTTTCCAGTTACAGAAACAGTAGAATTATCAAATTTCCCACTTGTTAAATTGCTCTAAAACAATTGTTGAGGTACTCGCAGATTGGTTAGTACGTGTTACACAAATTTTCAACATTTGTTGAATTTCGCTTGTTTAACAAGCACTTGCTGTATTGTGTTATAGGCCCCTGGACTTATAATTTTAAACTTTATGTTAAGCTTGCATTTTCATTGTTAATTTGGCGCAAGATACATGGCACATTCACCACAGTTCACGTGACGTTCATGTACTTAGGTCAAGTTCCCAAATGCATACATTTTGTGTACGAGTTTATATAACTACGTTTCTACCTGATTCTAAATACTATTATAGCTGGAAAAACCTGATCAACCATTTTAACAACTCAAGTAATGATGAAAATGAAGTGCGCTAATTACCATTGTCAAATTTATAATACAGTTTTTTTGTGTTATGTACAGTGTTTTAGTGCAAGTAAACTGAGTCGAGCTATTAATGAATATAATTTTTATATATTAATTGTTAACAGCTACTAAAAATTAATAAGCTTATTCAATAATGTTTGCTCGGTCAATAACTTTTAAAATAATTACTCAATAACTTGGAAATCATTGAGTTTCAGTTAATCTTGCAACAATTAAAACTGTAAGTAAAAGATTCGTTTGGATATAAATACATACATACTCGTACATGCTAGTGCGTATCGCTATCGGTAACAAAACTACCTACCTACCCAAAAAACAAACTAACCGATCTGGAAGACCAAATAGTGATTAAGATTATAATTATAAGTATTTGGTGAGTATGTAAGTGAAAAACATAAGAGTATGGAATGGTTGGAAAAGCTACTAAAACCTTTTATAAACTCTTGGCCGTAAATATATACAGTTTGTAAGATATTTTTATGTTCGTGGAGAGGGAAACAATTAGGCTATCTTAAGTAAGCAACTACAAAATTTATATTTTGTTCATCATTTTATGGCATTGTATAAAAAAGTCTACTTGTAGCTGAAGAAATTTGGCTCATTTTTGGAGATAATACAACAGATTGATAAATACGGCCGTTAACGTATTATATCCCATTTAAACCGAAAAGTTGATTCAATTGAATGGCAGACTTCGCGAGAATAGTTGCGATCTTAGTATTTATTTCATTGTTTCACAATGGAAGTGCAGCAAATATTTTGGGATTAATGGGATGTGTTTCTCCCAGCCATCACTTGTGGTAGATAAAGCGTTACACTGTGCAAAACTTATTCTTATATAATTTCATTTTTTAGGAATAAAGTGATATTTAACGCATTGGAGAATCGCGGCCACACCTTAACCGTGGTATCAGTGGATGTAGAAGAAACACCAAATAACAACGTGACCTACATTCATTTGGAAGAAGCCTACAATGTACTCGTTGATCGCTTCAGGAAGCCAATACAAAGTATGACTTCCTTGGTGCCTTTTTCCAGCACGCGAATGTTGTATGATGTACGAAGGCATAGGTGTGGGGCAATGACAAAATCAAAAGGTTTCCTAGAGGCTTTGCAGCTTGAGGAACAATTCGACTTGATTCTATTTGATATTGGCGGCGGCCCCTGTTTGCTGCGATTTATTCAAAGGTATCCAAATGTGCCCGTGGTAGGAGTGAGTGCTTTCAAAATTCTTCCTGAGATTTTAGAAATTTTTGGAGGGCATAATTCTCCGGCTTATATTCCTCTTTATGTAAATAAATTAGAGCTTCCATTGAGCTATTGGCAGAGACTTCAGAATTCAGCTACTTATGCGTTTGATCACGTGTAAGGATTAGAATCAGCCGAATGTATCAATATTTCAATAATAATTTTCTTTAATATATTTTTTAGGTACAGGAAGTATGTGTTCGAAAAAGCCATTGATTCTATGGTTGGAAGACATTTTGCCGAACCTAAGCCTTCTTTAGACAGCCTTTACCAGCGATTGCAAGTTGTTCTTATAAATACGCATCCTGCAACGGATTCCGCTCGATCCTTACCCCCAAATGTAGTTGAAGTCGGCGGTCTTCAAATTAAGGAACCTCAAGAGCTTCCCGCGGATATTAAGGAATTCATTGAAAAAGCCGAAATGGGCACAATTTTGATATCATTAGGGTCAAATATCAGGGTAGATGTCTTTGGTGAAAACCGATTAAAAGCCTTCGTTAACGTGATAAAGAGGTTTCCAAAATTTAACTTTTTGTGGAAAGTTGAAACTGAAGGTTTGGTAGAGAATGTTCCACAGAACCTTTTGATTCGCAAATGGCTGCCACAAAATGATATCTTGGGTAAGACAGCTACATTTGGAATCAGTTTTAAGAATTAGTTTGTGAATGCATTAATGTTCTTAGCTAACAGAAATGTCAAGGCGTTTTTTACACATGCTGGAGGTCTTAGTGTACAAGAGGCCACCTGGCACGGTGTTCCGGTTGTGGCAATGCCTTTCTTACTTGATCAAATTTCTGTAGGTATACTTCTACAAAGTACTTGATCGCTTAAAAAAAAGTTTCTTTCTTTATAGAATGCGCAACGCATCAGTGACAAAGGTATTGGCAGAATAGTGGACTTCGATAAACTGACAGAAGCGTCATTATTTCAAGCTCTCTTTGGAGTTCTCACTGATGATACTTATCGCCACAATATGGTTAAAAAACAGAGTCAATTCCGTAATCGTCAAAACAAACCCTTGGATACAGCAGTTTGGTGGATTGAGAACATTTTAGCAAATCCACAGTCAGATCACCTTATTTCACCCTCAAGAAATATGTCGTACTTTGTAGGAAATTCGTTGGATGTTATTTTTACTGCTGTCGCGATTGGTCTAGTATTTCTTTTATATTTATGGATTATAATAAGGAATATTCGAGGATCAGTTTTAGAAACAAAAGTTAAAAGTTCGAATAAAGGTAAATCATCGATTATAAAAAAAGCAAAGAGTAACTAACAACTGATATATAATAAAAAATAACGATTGAAGAGCTGGTTTTAATAGTTCCAATCGCGTTACATTAAGAATATTCATGCAACGTCGAAAGTTTACCATCTTGGTAAAAGTATTAGTTACTACAAATGTTTCACGAACTGGCAAAAACAGTGCGCAGTGTTGGTGTCAACACAGAGTACACTATCTTCAATATGACCGTCCAGCTACTGGAGTATGCGGACGATATCGGCATCATCGGCAGTTCTCACCGTGCCTTGTAAGAGGCTTTTACGGCGATTGAAAAACAGGCGAAATGGGTTGGTCCTTAAGTTAACAGCCTTGGACAAAACGTCACTATTGATTGCAATACCTTTGAGGTAGTTAAGGAAATCATCTACCTTTGGAATAAAAATCAACTCTACGAATGTCACCTTAGTGGAAATTCGATAGGAAACCATTGCTACTTCGGTTTGTCAAAACAAATGGGTTAAGACTACTCACTCGAAGGACCAAATGAATACTCGAACCTAAATTCTACCGATTCGGCTTCATATGGCGAGTGCTGGACGATTAGTAAGAAAGTGGATCTAAAATTTGGATCTAATGCGATTGGATAAGAAAACGCAACCTCGAACTCTATGAGCTGTACCAAGATGCGGATGTAGTTCAAAAATCTAAAATATGTCGAGTACATTGTGCTGCCACATCCATTGAATGAACAATAATGCTCCAGCGATGAGTATCTTCTACTCTCAGCCCCCAGATTCGAGACGACAAAAAGAAGACCGAAATTACGTTTTAAAGACCAAGCCTCGCGGATGCCAGAGTGCCTGGTCTGAACAACGTGAAGCAGCGTGCCCAGCTTCGCAAAGACGGACGGCTGCAGTGTCTCAGGCAGATACTCTTGACTAGTCGGGAGTCGTATTTTTAATTAGTTCCAGGTAGTTTTTACAAAATTAAATTTCGAAACGAATAATTTGAAATTCCTCATAAAGTAAATTTCATGGTTTGGAGCGGCAGCGCAGGAACATTTCAATTATTAAAAAAAGTTTTGAGAAGATGTTATTTTCGGAAACATCGTGTCGTTTTGTACGCTTTCTTAAGCGTATATTCATTTTGGCCCATAGTTTGTAAAATGCCTCAATATTGGTCGTAGATCAAGCCATAACCGTCCGTTCTACTGTCACCAGTTTCTCGGCTGTAAAATTTGAGCCACAAATTTGGAAACATTTACTCTCTAGATCCCCAAAAATTCACAACGACCACATCAAAAATCGAAGAACTCGATTGAAAATTGAACCGGGACGTCTGGCAAAGCTAATGCAACGAAAACGTTTAAATAATTGTTCGTTCACTCACGTCCTTCTTGGTTCTCCAATGCGAAGCTTAAATTTGAGGTCCCTTTCACTCACTATGGAAAAGAACATTTAAATGAATGGGACCACTAATTTAACCACAACTGCGCTTACTAATTTAAACTCCACATTAAATTCGTTATTGTTAATATTTATTGCTAAAAAGAAAATCTACACACTTTAAACAAATCGTGTAGCAAAGATATTTTGAAGCAAGTGTTGCCTGTTGTATGAAACGACGGTATCAAAGAAAGGAATTATAGTATAAACTCAGGTAGGTTCTTCTATATTATTTATTGAAATTTCATTTGTCAACAGAATAGATATAATATAAATATATTAGCCGCGTTTTATTATCCCAATGATCTTGATACGGATCCGATCTGATAATAAAACGATCTGGATCATCAGTGGCAAGTTGTGGCAACAGTTGTTTTTAACACATAACAGACGATACCAGGTATTTCAAGTTTCGATTGGCACTCAGCCATATTGCAAATATAGGGTACAATGTGACGTCACAATATGATCGCTTGTTGTGTCGGGGGTGTTGCCATTTGAATACAAATCAACATACATTTTGCACTCAATATTTTTTTTTCAGAAACTATGTTCAAATGTTATGTTCAAATATGCAACATATTAACAGTATTGTACTGCTAATATTTCCATTAATTTTTGTGTATTATATTACGAAGCAAAACGTCTCAAAAGTCGCAGTGCTAAGTTATTCGAATATGAAAATATGCTAATTGATTTTTTGTGTTATTAATAGTGTTTCATATTTTGGTCTGGCAATATTATTGTGTTCCTATAATTTCCTATAATTTAAATAAGCAACGCCACAAAAAAACAGGTAGTGAGTTTTGTAATTACATTTTGGATCACGATTAATGATCCCGATAAATAGCAAGATCCTGTGTTGTTTTTGTTTTACGTATTAAATTGATCCAGATCCAGATCCGCATGGATAATAAAACACAGCTATTATATCGTCACCTGAATGCAAGAACCAGCTAACTCAATTTTATTCATTTTTGAGATATCTGGGTTTTCTGCTTCGTTGAATCGATTTGCTTTAACTGCAATAAACAGGTAACTACTCGTAGTTTTGCGGGCCTGCTGCCATCTATTGGGCTGTGAAAAAAACAGACCAATAGAACAATCGATGAAAAGTCAGTGCAAGAAGTAGATATCTTCAGATAGCTATTTTTTGCACGATTTTATGTATCGATTTGGCATGCAATAAGTAGACAACTCATACATATATTTGAACTTCAACATGAATGCCTTTATCGAGTGTTCGCTGCATTTTCCGTTAGTTGGCCGTTTTGGTGTTTTAGCTGTTCAAGATGTTGCTGCTGAACAAGAGGTGGAGCTTAAGCCAGATGAGGATGATTTTTCACCAGATGAATCTGAATACCACCCGGATACTAGTGGAAGTAGTTTATCCTCTGACTTGGATGATGATAGTGGGTTAACTGGCATGCAAGAGTTCCCTCAGGTACCACCCAAGCAGCGGAGGAAGAAACGACAGAATGACCAATGTCAGAGAAATATAAGGAAACAAAGAAGACTCGATGGAAAAGACTACGTTTCCACTAATGGTAGGACTATACCTGCTGCTTCGATGAATGCGAATTGCAATGTTAGCTGCAGGTTCAAGTGCTCGTCAGTAATTTCCAAACAAGCCTACTACGAATTGGGTGATTACTCTCGTCAGAGGGATTTTATCAACTCAAAAACTGACCAGCTAACAAAGCGAACAACAGCAACTGTGAATATTTCAAAAAGACAATTTTCAGTGAAGTACTTTCTTTCTGTACCTAAATAAAAACAAGATCAAGCTATGTAAGACAATGTTTCTAAATGCATTAGGCATAAAAAAGGGGTAATCGAATACGCTATTCAAAAAAGGTCTAGTGAAAATTTAGCATCGTCCTATGGAAGAGGAAAAGGAAGAAGTGCGACTCTCAATCCGTCATCATCAGCTTTCCTTGAGTACCGTCCAATTACTGCCGAGAAGTGACTGTCCGAAAGTATTTGGACTCGTCTTTAAATCTAGCTACAATGTACAGGGTGAACCAGCAACATTCTGAAGAAGAAAATCTGCCATCCGCAAAACTCTCAATTACAGAAAGGACAACTTCAATCTAGGATTTCACAATCCAAGATCAATATAGACTGTGTGTTGCATTTGAGAACAACTCTAATAAGACTGAAATCGACGTAAATTATCACGAGGCACATATAAAAAAAAGAGGAGGCTCGAAATGATAAGAAGACGTAGATACGGGCGAACTGTTGCATACCCTATTCTTATTCCTATCCCTCATAAGTGGGCGTGACAAAAGTCGAAGTATAGTTGAATTGTTAAGAACGCTCTTCATATTTTGTTATTATGTATTACATTTAAAGGATTTAATCGAAAAAAACGAAGCTTTTGTAAAAAAAACGCCCCCTAGCTCAAACTTTGGTTTATCAATAAAATTGTTTTATTTAATTGTGGGCGTGTCTGTGGGCAGATTTCAAAAATTCTTAAACTTGAATATTTCTGGCCCCCAGAGAGAATATGGTTAAAATATCAGCTCTCTAGGTCCAGGTTAAAGGAAAACAATTTTGCCGACAGACGGACGGACGGACGAACATGGCTAGATCGACATTACTATCGATGCTGATCATAAATATAGAAAATTTTAGGGGTATACGGCCAATATTAAGGTATGTTACAAACTATGAGTCAGAATTAATATACCCTTAGAATATGGTATAAAAAGACAAGGAGGAAGCAGCAAAAAGTGCAAACAAGTTTCTCAGCTGCAACTTTGATTTGCAGGAGGTTATGATTTGCCCTTGTGACCCGACAAACAATGCACTTTTTTATAAGCGTAGACTAGCAACATACAATTTCCCAGTTTATGACATTACCTCGAAGTAAGGAGACTGCTATATCCGGCACGAGCGACAAGGTGGTAGGGGAAGCTGCGAGGTGGCGAGTATCCTCTTTCATTATTTCAAATCTCTTCCAGAAGAAGTTGAGGAAATAAGGAGCTTTAGCGATTAGGCAAAATTTAAACCAATTTGTGTTCGCTATGTGTATGTACCTACGTACTGCAAGAAATTGAACATTTAAAAACAATACACTTAACATTTACGGAGTCGGGGCACAGTGAGATGGAATGTGATTCAATGCACTCAGCGATCGGGTCGGAATCAAAGCGTATTGGAAAGGCTTTTTGGCCAGTAGACTGGGCAACCATAGCTCGTAGGTCAAGAAAAAACGGACATAAATCCTATATCGTCCACGATATAAACCCTGAAAATATAATTGATTGGAAAGGGTTCGTTGACGAATACCTCACTATCAGGAAAGCAGACACATCGAAAGAAACCCGTCTTATGCAGAAAATGTGTTGGTTTAAGTTAAAAAAGAATGCCTATATGGATATGAATTGCTCAATAATGAGACTTTCAGAACTGTTGATTGCTCAAAGAGGGCCTCAAGAATTCAATTGGTTGCCAACATAAAGCTCCACACGTTTTACCCGGAAGGACACCCTATTATGTACAAGCGCTAAGTACAAAGACTTGATGTCTCTTTTTTCAATGAAGCATCCAGCAATGAGTCTTGACTATTTTGATTTTAACAGCAATTTACCGAATGGTAAAGCTGAGGAAAGCGAATGAAAAAAAAAATTTGAGGATAAAAATGGTTCTGTAACTTTTAAATTAAAATAAATAAAAACAAAATTCTATCCAACAAAATTTGATTTTCTGTTAAATTTTTTCAAATTTAAGGTACAGCTGTCAAATATTTCCAAATTAACATCAAAATTAAATTGTTTTCTGTTATTAATGAAAATAATGAAGCAAGCAAACAAAATGAAATCAATGCGGATAAGTAGACAATTGAATTTTTAAGATTTTATCCGTTAAAAATAGTTGGTGCAAGAAGTGGATAACTGTATATTTTTTTATAAAACTATTTTTTTTTCTCAAAATCGACTTTTTAAAAAAAATTAAGGGATTTAAAATTTGTACACTTTAATTAAGCCAATAGGACAGACAAAAAATGTAGTGTTGTTTTATCAGTATTTTCAGGAAAAAAAAAAAGTCTGACCAACATGTGAATACGATTTTTGCAATTTTCTCAAAACTACGAAAATCAAGTTAGCCGGTTCTTGCATTCAGGTGACGATATAAGAAATGCTTATATAAGATGTGGACATATAGTGCATTTATTGCATATTGTTACATCCAGGCTAGGATTCGAAAAGATAAAACGTAATTCTATTTAATTAATCTTTATTAGTTCTCTTTCAATGTCTTTTACTTCTTGATTACTTATTTAATCCAACAATTCACTTTCACAATTAATCACTTATAATATATAATATATATAATAAACAATCACTTTTCTTTTAAGTGTCCTCATAAATATATATATAAATATTGTAAAACATAAAATACTAATTTCTAATATCACTACTCAACTAATCCGATGAGTAATTACTGCTACTGCTCTCGTTATTTAGGTCTATTATTAACCTTTCAACTACATCCACGGCAAAAACGTCCATTTCCCATATATTTGGCTCAACAACCTGTTCAAAGTGTTGGACACATCGATTCCATTTTTCCTTGCCAACCCTTGTAAGTGCTGTCGTTAGTAAGTCTCTTATTTCAGTCATTTACAATGACTTGTTTTGGCTTGTTACAAACCCTTTCACTTGAGCCCAAACCAATTCTATTGGATTAAGGTCACAGTGATAAGGCGGCAAGCGAAGCACTTTATGTCCCGCATTTTGAACCATTTCATCCACGACGTATGTTTATACCCTATTCTAAGGGTATATTAATTTTGACGCATAGTTTGTAACATACCTTAATATTGCCCGTAGACCCCTAAAAGTTACTATATTTATGATCAGCATCGATAGTAATGTCGATCTAGCCATGTCCGTCCGTCCGTCTGTAGCCAAAAATTAGGCCTTTAAACTGGACCTAGAGAGCTAAAATTTTATCCATATACTCTCTAGGGTCCCGAAATAATCAAGTTTACGAATTTTTGAAATCCGCCCACAGACACGCCCACAAACTCAAAAAAACCATATTTTGGAAAAAATCGAATTTTGAGCTAGAAAGCTGAAATTTTTTATATATGATCTATGACTCCTAAAACTACTCGGGATAAAAAATTTTCAAAATCCGCCCACTGACACGCCCACAAATAAATAAAATATTTTTTTTTACCCTATTCTAAGGGTATATTAATTTTTGAAAATCCAAAATTTCAGCTAGGGAGCTGAAATTTATAGTATATACTCTCTATGGGCCCTTTATGCTCATGTGTAAATATTTTCAAAATCCGCCCACTGACACGCCCACAATTAATTTTTTTTTTTTGAAAATTCAAAGTTTGAGCTAGGGAGCTGAAATTTATAATATATACTCTCTAGTAGCCCTTTATTCTCATGTGTTAATTTTTTTAAACCCGCCTCCTGACACGCCCACAATTAAATAAAACAATTTTATTGAAACACCCAAGTTTGAGCTAGGGAGCGTTTTTTTTTGATAAAATCCTTTAAATGTTATATAACAAAATATGTAGAGCGTTCTTAACAATTCAACCATACTTAGACTTTTGTCACGCCCACTTATGAGGGATAGGAATAAGAATAGGGTATCCAACAGTTCGCCCAAGCGGACTGTAGCCCGTCCCTATGTTTCATACTTGGCTTTGTAACGTTTAACGATTTCAAGTAACCCATTGTATGATTGCATCCCTACCTAACTTGAGATCTTCATTTTGGGAATTCCGGTATTCATTGGCAAAACAGGCGTCGTTCATCGGAAAAACAAAGACATCATACAAACAGGTACATAATGAGATGAAAGGATGTATATATGTTTATTTTTTTATTTAAACAGTTTGCGACATAAACTCAATCAGCAAGATTTTCTAAAAACATTTCCCAGTCCTTTCCGCTTATGCATATTGTGAAAGGTAGACACAATCAGGCAATTAGAATACAAAATTATATAACCACGACGGAATGTCATATACCTACACAGATGGTAAAAAAATGCACTTGTGCGGCTGTACAATACAAATACAATCAAATCAAAACCGAATGGCAGCACACCACGTAATAATTCGTTCTCAAAAGCACCAAAACCGAAAGTTCTTTGACAAAATCCATAGAAAAACCCTTAATGATAATATGCTTCATTGTAGAGATGGTAATACTCTTCTGATGTGCTGGTTTGGTTTTTATTTTAGTGGCAATTCTTGCGTTTGAGTGCCGTGAGAGTATCTACAGGCACCACTGGTAGAAAAAAAGCTCCTCCATAAGGCCTGTACTCACAATTTTTGTTGGATAAGGTATAGTACTACTTCATACTTAGTACTTTCTGTCAAATTTTGCTAGCAATTCATATATATCGTGCCAATTATAGGTATAGCGCTTTTCGTATCGAGTATGATATGAGCATAAAAAATGTCGTTTTAACTACTAAATAAACTACCCCAAATTGTTTCTTAGGCAGGTGATTTACCAGTTACTCACTATTACATGTATGTATTTTAATGTCGTAAACAGAAGATAATAATAGTTTAATGGATTTGAAGTAAGTATAATAATAATAATAATAATTTATTTATTTAGCAATTTGCTATTTAAAAAAAATCTACAATTAACAATCTGTGATTAATACTTATACATACATACAAAATGTTAATAATTTGTGTTGACAAACAAAAGTATTTCACGTTTAAATTTTTTAAAATTTGTTTCATTTTTAACATTACTAGGTAGTTCGTTATATATTCTAAGACCTTTATAAAAAAGCATATTTTGGGTTCTATTATTTCTAAACAATTGCATATTAAAATCGTTATTGTTACGAAGATTGTATGGTTGAACACTTGCTCTAATTGCAAGTCTACTGCTTAAATATGTTGGCAAGAAATTATTTTTGATTTTAAATATAAATATTAAAGTACACATTACAATTCGTTGCTTAATACTAAGCCATCTTAACATTTGATGCATATACCTTATAGAGGTGTATCTGTTACATAATAATATAGATCTCATAGCTTTATTTTGTATTTTTTGCAAATTTGCTATCATAGTATCAGTTCCCATTAGTAGAATTGTCGGGCAATACTCAAAGTGTGGCCTTATAATTGTATTATATATTTTAATAGCCAAAGGAATAGATAATTTCTTTCTTAACCTACGAAAGAAGCCTACTTTACTGGCCACTTTTTTTAGGATATATTCAAAATGCTTTTTAAAATCTAGCTTACAATCTATCATTATCCCCAAATATTTGGTTACATTCACACATTCAAATTCTTCAAATTGAATACCTTCGTTATTCTCATTTAAAAACATTATCTTAGTTTTCTCAACATTAAGTTTTAACTTATTCATACTCATATATCTTTTTATATTCTTTAACTCTCTTCGTAACTTATACTTACAATCTTCTAACTGGTCTCCCACTGTATACAATAAACCATCATCTGCAAAAAGGACAATCTGACTATAACTTAACACACTTTTAATATCATTTATATACACTAAGAACAATAGCGTCGCTAAAACAGCTCCCTGTGGTACACCTAATTCTACATCCATAGCATCCGACAATTCATTGTTGTACTTGACTATCTGCCTTCGGTTCTTAAGATAGGATTCAAACCACCTGCTTTCTACTCCTCTTACCCCATAGTTCTCCAATTTTTTTAGCAGTATACCTCTATCCACTGTTTCGAATGCTCTTTTTAGGTCAAGAAAGGCAGCCGCAACTCTTTTATGATCATGGAGGTTTTGTTTCCATTCTGCGACCACATAGTTTAATGCTGTCTCACATGAGTGCTTTTTCCGGAACCCCGATTGCTCACAAATAAGAATTTGGTTTTCTTCTAAATACTGTTCTAGTTGAATTTGAACGACTTTTTCTAATATTTTTTCATGTAAGGGCAGCATATTGACCGGTCTAAAGTTTTCACATTTGTTACTGTTTGCCACTTTTTGCACTGGTATAATTAAAGAGGTTTTCCAATTACAAGGAAAAATGCCACACATCAATGAATGATTAACTATGTTCATTAAAGCAGGGCCCGAATATATAAAGCTGTCTTTTATCATTGATTTGTTCATAAAATTAAAGTCATTTTTATTAGGCATCATATCCACTATTTTTAATAACTCCGTCATTGATTCTATTGGTTTAAATTTAAAACAAGATTGCCTATTTTCCGCATAATTTATCCATGTTATGTTTTGAATACTGTTATTAATTTCTTTGACACTTTTAACAAAAAATTCATTAAATTCATTTGCGATACGTTTATTGCACTTCACTGTTGTCCCGTTAAATGTAACACTCTTGTTTTCAGGTAAAACTTGTCCCAACACTAATGTTTTAATTGCCTTCCACATTGCTTTTTGATCAACTACGTTGTCTAATTTATTTTTTATGTAATATTGTTCTGCTCTTACCAAATTGCTTTTATATAAGTTTCTTTTTCTTTTGTACGCTTCCCAGTCATCTGTTAGACCCGTCATTATAAATCGTAGATGACTTTGTATTTTTTCTGTTCTCTGTCTCCGAAGATCTGCTGAGTACCACTTATTACTGGCATGTTTTCTGCCTATCACAGCTTTTTCATACACAAAACATTTAATCACTTTTAACAGTTCATTTTCGAATATGTCACTAATTTGGTCATTAAAATTCATACACGTACTAAGAGTATTTATTGCACTTCTCCTTACAGCTTGTATAAACTGGAATTTATTGTATCTCAAACACTTAATCTTATAAGCTTTATCACAGTATATGTTGGTGTTAACTTGAATTTTTATTGTTATTGTCTCATGGTCACTTATTTTAAGATCGCTTTGCACTTTAACTATGCATTTGTCTATGCTTGTAGCTACATAATCCAATAACGTTCTACTCGAAGGAGTTATTCTTGTAGGCTCCTCAACTAATTGCTTACACATTTTTTGTCGAAAGAGACAATCCAGTTCTTTTGTATAACTGCTACTTTTGAGCCAATCTATGTTAAAGTCCCCTAATATTAATATATCTTTATTGTCTGTCAATTCATCCATCCAGTTATTCATACGATCACAGAACTCACGGGCAGATGAATTAGGCGACCTGTACAGCACCATAAAAGTTTTAGAACTGCTACCGATTTGGACACTTACAATAAGCAGCCATATGCTCAGGTTTATTTCCACTGTTTTTATAACTTTAAATTTCCAGTTTTCTCTCAAATATATTACTACTCCCCCCGTTCTTGTCGAAGATGATTCACATCGAATTAGATTGTAATTGTTGAGTCTTATTTCGTTGTCAAGCACCTTTGGTCCCACATGAGTCTCAGTTAGAATAACCATTTCAAATTCCTTTTCATTTATTATATTCGACAATTCGTTAAAGTTGTTTATCAGCCCTTGAATATTAAGTTGCATGCACTCAAATAATTTAACATTATTGTAAGCTTTGTCTTTCTCTCTCTCTAGTTTCCTAGCATAAACAGGGCAGTTATTATCACGCACATCATGAGCTGCGTCAATTTCAATACCCAGCTTATGAATTGTTAGCACACAGTTTTTACACTCTAACCTCTCACTTTGGCACTTTTCTAACGAATGATCCCCATTACATTTAGGACAACATATTTTATTGGTACAGTTAATCGCCAAATGGTTAAAACCCCAGCACTTGAAACATCTTTTCACACTTATTTTTCCGGATACATAACGTTTAGGTGGGGCTAATGACTAATAGGATATTCTATTTTTTTCCAATTCAATTTTTTTCTTAAGCACTTCACATACACTGCTTCTACAATCATGGGTTACATCAAGTTCTAATCCTAGTTTCTTATTAGATATATCACAGTTATTGCACTTATTTGTTAATTTATCACAGGTCTTAGTTTCGTGACTCTCAGCACATCTAGCACAAACAATTTTGTTCACGCAGTATTTAGCCTCATGATTGAAACCCCAGCAGTTATAGCACCTTTTAATTGACACATGATTAAAAACATTGCATCTGTCCCACCCAATGTTCAATTTTCCTCTCTCTAACAGAGCTTTGTGGTCACTGCTTTTAACTTCTATTATTGCCTTAAAACTTTTATAATTATTCTTAACAACACTGAAAACCTTTACACATCTAATGAACTCGATTTTGTTTTGATTGGATATAGCTTTTTCCAGCGATTTATTTTCCCACTCCGCATTAATTCCGCATACTATCAAATATGGGTTTCGTAGATTAGGGGTTTTCACTTCATAATTTGTGCCCAATTTTTCTTGTAATTCTTTTTCCATTACATTTCTTGACTCACTGTCCTCACAGTTAATTACTACCACCCCATCCCTTTTCGTACACGACACTCTTCACTTTAACCGATAATGCTGCCGGGTTAATGTTTTCTTTAATTTCTTCTTTTGTTTTGTTATTATTTTGTTTGATTTTAGGTCTCACAACTACCGGTTGCTCTGATTTCAGAGAATCCGCATAAGATGGTTTACCTTCTCTTGTTTGGACTTTCTTTAATTCTATTAAAACTTGCTCTTTGTCACTATGAATTCTTTGAACATTGTGTAATATTTTTTCTATGTTTTGTTTTTCGATTAGCTTACTATTTCCGTTTGCCTCATTATTCTTTAATTCCTTCACTAAATCTTTTTGCATTTCCTTCACATTTTCCATTATAACACGATTATCATTTACAATTTGTTTTACTTCATCACATATCTTTTCATTATTCTTTTTAAAGCTCTCACTATAGTCACTCATTTTTTTCATTTCCTTTACGCTTTTCTCACAAAATTCTTGAGCACTTTTCATTGATTTTAGCCTCTCCATATACCTAGACTCAATCGCTTCAAGTAGACTCTTAATTTCAAGTTCGTTTCTCTTGAGAGATTCATCAAATTCGTTCCTGTACTCTTTTAATTGAAAACCGTTTTTTTTGACCACCTCATTTACTTCTTTCAGCGTTAGATCAACATTATGTATGTAAGTCACACAGTCCTCACAAATGAACCTTATCATTCTGTTTGTGCTTATTGCATCATTACAGTACCGATCCATACCGCTACATGCCACCGCGAGATGGAAATTTTTTCCGCAAATTCCCGCGCATTGAATTCCCGTTTCACCTCTTATCAGTCTTTTGCATTTAACACAATCCATTATTAGCTCACTTATTTACTTTCAAGATTACAATTCAAGCGTCGCGAATCGCGATTAATAACCGCGCGATGCTCTCCTGTTTATTTTTTTCTTTTTTTTGCACACTTGCTTTGTTTTATTGAAGCACGTCTTATTGAAACACGTCCGTTCACGTCCGTTCACGTCCGTTTCACCAAAGTGCTTCCTAAATTTGCTCAGTAGAGTTAGTTAGAGTAGAGTTAGTTAATACACTTTATATTAACTTACCTCAGCTCAATGCGATAAAAATGAGGAAACACAGTCAGCTGTTGGCAATTCGTTTGGGTCTGAATTTCGAAACTTAGTGTATTGTCGAAATCAAATCTTTTGTCTCCGGTGAAATCTCTTAAGACTGTGCTAGAATGCTCTCACCTTTAAAATTAGAGTTTATAAAAACTCGCTAGCGTTGCTCACAAAAGTGTAAAATCATTCGCAGATGTACGAGTACTTACGCTGTCGGAAGCCATCATAGAACCATTATGCCTTTGTATCACTTTGTCGTTTTACTTTTGTTTTTCTCCTTTTCATTTAATTGAATCTAAAATCGAATCAAATAATATACTAAAAAGCACTTTAAATTGAATTTTCTTTTTCCTCAACGGTGAAGCTATTATCAGGATAAAAACACTCGAACTTTACCACATGTGGGATTCGCCGGTTCGACCTCAATAAATAGCAGGCATTCTGATCGTTTCATAACTGAGGCCAATCAAATGCTGGTGGTGTTTTTCTTCCTTGTCTTTAATTTTACTCTGTGAAAAGCGCCCTAAAATGAATATATTGTTGCATGTTTGCTCAAACTGTGACATTCAGCATCAACTAGTCACTTGCACCGCCATCTAGTAGAGAGCCATATAACCGACATTTGGTAGCATTTGAAAAGCAGTTTGAGTGGCTATGGAATTCTTAGTACATCTGTGTTCTCGAACCTTCTGAACTCAACGAATCTGGAAATTTCGAGACGTGTCACTAGGAGATATAAATAGATGTCGCAGGAGCACCCAAGACATTCTATTTTTGAACCGCGATAAAGAAGTGCGATAGATGACAGTAGTAAAAAGTATAGAGAAAAATTGGAAGTATTGAATAAGAGAAAAGTGATTGTTTATTTAAAGTGATTAATTGTGAAAGTGAATTTTTGGATTAAATAAGTGAATTATTAAAATAATAATCAAGCAGTGAAAGACATTGAAAGATAACTAATAAAGATTAATTAAATAGAATTACGTTTTATCTTTTCGAATCCTAGCCTGGATGTAACAATATGTACGTCGACGTCGACCTTGACGTACTTGACGAAAGGAAACGTCGCATAGAATCCGTGGCCAACTAATACGAGTTTTGGGTTTTAGAAGCCAATTTCCTTAAATGTTGTATTATTTAAAATTTATGATGTTATCAAACTAGTTCAGAAAGAAATTATACAGAAAAAAAACATAACTAGGGACATTTTGAAAATAAAATCTGCAAAAATTTTGTTTGATTTTGACAATCTGAATCAGAGGTGAAATTCCCTTTAAGTAGGTAGGGGTTTTTCTTTACACTTCTATCACTGCTAGTCGAATGTTAAAAACATCGCTACAATTTTAAACCATTTCAGCCAATCAGCAGTCGAGCTGCGGTTTAGCATACCGCATACTAAATTGCAATTTCATTTTCGCAGTGCTTGTGTTGTATTTATGAACTGGCTGTCAAACGGCAATTTTTTTTTATAATTTGCTTACGCTAAAGGGGTTTTTTCTGTTGTTACTGTACCCTTCTGGTGCTAAGAACACAGCGTAAGCATTTGTGTTTAACAGCAACAGGTGACAATATCGTATTTCATTGCATGCTTTTTGGTGCTACTTACAATTAGAAAGAATAGAGAGATAGGAAAGAAGTGTTTGGGTGCAGTTGTAGGGTTTCTCTCCACGGGTGGTGTCTAAGTTGCTTAGGGAGATTACGATTTATGTATTCGATACATGATCGCACGAACTTCCATTCAGTAAGCGAATACATTACTACTGCACCTGTTGCTTTGAAATTAATTTTTTATTCATTTTTAAATATCTACTTACATACTATGTAGACAAAAATGATTAAATCTAACTTAAAATTAACAGGATACTTATTCTTATATACTGGTCCTTATGCGGACGCTCTAAACTTAACTATAACCTTATAATTATTGCCTTTCGGGCTAAAAACTATTTTACGAACTAATCTTACATAATTATATATTCTTCGAAAAAATTTAATAAAACTCGGTAACTGCACCTCACGTGGCGTGGAAAATGTTAAATGGTAAGTCGGAAAAAATATGCACCTGCAAACGCTCTCTGAAATTATATTGTGTACTGCAAATCGCATAGAAATAAAGCAATTCAAGCCAATTTTTTATACTTCAAGTCATTTAAGCTTAAATTTACAATGAACCTAAAGTATAATAAAAGTGGCTTCGAAAGAAACCTTTTTGTCAGATACAAATGCTGTACCTTAAAGAAAATTGATAGTAAGTAATAAAAAAAGGGAACTTCATAAATCACGGTTTGTTAAATAAATAAATACATAAATAAAAATTTAAATTAAAAAGCTTCATGCATAATATTTACAAAAATGTATAGATTTTATATCTATAATATATAAAAATATTTTAATATATAAAAATATTTTAAAAATAGTTTTTGTACAAAGTTAAAAAGAGAAAATATTAATGATTAATATTTTTTAAAATCAAAAACAGTAGAATTTGGAAAAAAAAATGTGAAAAGTTTTGTTAAATATTTTTTTTTTATTTGTAACTCTAAGTCTATTCTTCTACCTTTTTTCACGTATTCTGCAAGAACTCTTTCATAAAAGTTAGGCCTACTTTTTATTTTTAAAAGGAGTCGCTTTTCTATGGATAAAAGTGCTAAATCAGAAAGCCTGTCTTCTCCTTGAGAATTTCTCAAATATGTATGAACTCTTTTCAGAGTGGAAAAAGATCTCTCCACGGAAGCAACAGTCATTGGTAGTTTTAAAAATAGTCCACTTAATTTTAAGATTTGGGGAAATGTTTCACACAATATTTCACTTCTTAAATGTTTATAGAGGGATAAAACGTCAAGTGGTTGAAGTGAACACGTAGTATAGAGAACTTTCAGCTTATTTTTTAAACCTGCAAAATCGAAAATTCCAGGGAAAAAGTTAATCACCGAAGATATTTTATCATCTGGGTTTGACTGAGAAAAACGACTGTATTTTGATTTATTGAGTAAATCCAAAAAAATTAAATCCGTGAAAGATTTATATCGTGTCTTAATTTGAGATATAATATTGTCCTTTATTTCTACAAAAAGGCGCTTATAGTGAGTCTTTAAATCAAAATCAAGTAATCGGCGTTTCCGTGGAGGTTCAGCACAATCATTTATACTTTCAAAAATTAAATCAAATTTGTTTAGAAACTCAGTAGAAAGCCAAGACTCAAAACACTCGACTTCTCTCTTAGCAACTTCAACATCTGTTTGTTTATTTTGTAATAAATTAAACAATACATCGGTTTTAGCAAATATTTCGGAAACCGCGTGCAGTAAAAAGCAAAAATCTTTCCCTTCTAACTTAAGCAATAAACTTTCGGCCATTGAAAGTGCGTCAGTGTCCCATTCTTTTGGATGGTCTAATATTTGCTTAAAAGTTTCAATAATATCTAATCTACGAGTTTCTGATAATCCCGGCATGCGTCTGTTTGCTATTTGTTTTAAAATATTTGAACGTTTAGTTGATTTATTAAAGAAGCGTACTATTGTGTTTATATTGAAAAAAAAAACTTTCAATTCAGGTATATTTTCCAGTGATTGAGATAACACCAAATTTAAAACATGTGCGTAGCAAGGAATAAAATAAGCCATTGGACAAGCATCCAGGACTTTTTTTTAACACCACCTACTTCCCCTGACATAACCGCGGCCCCATCGTAAGATTGCCCAAATAATTTCTCCTTGCAACCGTAACCGTATACATCAAGTATATTGAAAATGTGTTTTGAGAGCTCATCGGCATTTCGACTCTCACTCACGTCAAAAAACCCAAGAAATCTTTCCTCTACTCCTTCCTCCGATAAGTAATGCAAAACGGCACTAAGTTGCTCCCTATGGCTCATGTCTGGTGTTTCATCAATCATGATGGACACAAATCGCGTTTCACTTATTTCTACTTTAATTTCGCATTTGATCACTGCGGCTATACTTTGTATTAAATCGTTTTGGATGTCATTTGATAGACCCGAAAAAACCGGATTACGTGCACTTGAACACTGTTCCAAATGAGAGTCCATTAACTGGTCATACTTAGGTAAGTATAAAAGTGTTTCGACATAATTGCCACGATTATTAGAATCTGACTTTTCATTATGACCCCGAAATGCTTGTTCCTGTTTGCCTAAAAGAACTACGGTATCTATAAAACGTTCCATTAGTTTACGGTTTCTATCAACTTTTTTGTTGTGAGCTACAAAGGAATTACCTAACGAGGTTTCAATACGATCAGTACCGAATTCGTGCAAAGATAAACAGATACGAATGTGTTTTTCCGTCTTGACATGTTTATTTGCCGAATTAATTAAATTGTTTATGTCAGCGTAGCCCGTGCGACTCCAAACACTAGGAGAATTAGAAAAAAGGAGGCAAGGAAAATAAAACATTTTATTGAGCTTACAACTACCAGTCAACCAAGTATATTTTTGATATATGGATGCGGTGAAAAGCGAAACAAAACCATCCTTGCGCTTATAATCTATTTTCATAGAAGGAGTAGAGCGTCCTATCTCTATAACTTTTTTTTTTATGAAAACTCAACTTACAAAAATAATTTTCTTCTTCCAAAAGCAAATCTACTAAACAACAATTTACTGTTAATAATGCCATTTTCTCCTTTGCTGAATCTAACTGAAAACAAAACAATTTAAACTTTTCACACTTCTCACACTTTTCACTGTTTTCGATCACTTTAAATAATTATATATTGCACAACAATAATTCCACTCAATATTACTTTAAGTTACACATCGCAGTCTGCTTCACAACTGAATTTTTCAAACAGAACTCACCTCAGTTACATATAAAACTCGCCAAATAAGTCGCTGAAAAGCGGGTTATATTTTTGCATAAGGAAGCGTGTATCAAACAGAGAGGAGTCAAACGCGGTGAACGATAAGGGGAAAACAAGGAAAGAAAGCCAATTTGTTCTAACCAGCTACATATTTCATAACGCGAAAATTTCCGGGTTACTATGCTTTGTTTTGCTATCGCTTTGCGTATGTGTTTCTTATGGGGTATGGAGAGGAGTATATATGTGATGTTGGAGAATAGGCATGCAATGGTGTGAGTATTTGTGTGCGTAGAGCAGTAGAACGATATGAGAGCAGGTGAATAGCAGGTGGTGGGTTGCTAGAATTTGTTGCTTGCAAGTGCAGGTGTAGGAAACATACAAATCGTATGTTTATATACACACATTAAGATGCATGTTGCTTGTTGGATTGAAACATTGTTGAAAGGTAGAATTTTAAAAGGTATCCCGGTGTGAATCGAGTTATATGGGCGCCTCGCCACTGCTGCACCTGTTGCCACCCGATACAACCGGCACTTCAGATACAGAAAGCTTCGCGAAGAGCTCTACTGTGCAAACAACTGACCACAGGGAAATGACCAAATTATTTGTCAAATGAAAAGAAAATATCAGTGCTGTCAAATTTGTATATTAGACAATGTGACCAAAATGGTCATGTTTTGTTGCTGCTCATTTAAATCATTTATTATTTATCTTCAAAAGCAAATCCTGGTTACACCGTATACAAGCAATAGAATAAATAAATATAAAAGAACAAAAAAAACATAATTTCCACAAAACAAGTCCACCAAAAGTTCAAGATTTATGAGCGGACCGCTCATACCAAATCTTAAATTAACAGCAGTAATATCTCCCTAATTTCGGAAATTCGAAATCAGCTGCGAGTCATTTGACATCGAAACGTTTATTATTGAAATGGAAAGAAATTGCTTTCTGGTTTTTGTAAATATAAAGTATTCGAGTAATAAATATATATTTTCAGTTTTAATTTTCTTTTTACAATTACATAGTTTAGATTCTTGCACGGGTGCACTACTAATTCCTATTTAAAATTTTCCCTTTTCAATTTTCATTTTATATGAAAGGCATTCTGATATTGTCATGTTCGGGAGTTCGAAAAAGAGAAAAATATAGTCAATTTGAAAAAAATGCGATTTTGATCTTTCGAACAAGCGTAGATACAACCTTATTAGTGCTTGGAAATTAGAAATTAGCTAAATAATAAATCTGAGAGCTTCTTAGTTTTAAGCCCGATTTATGATACCAGCCTAAAACTCAAATTTTCTTCAAAATATCGATGGCAATAGAATAATCGAAAATGGCAGAAATGCCATCACCAAATTTCAATAATTTGCATTTAGTCGTTAGGTAATTATGCTGGCACTAGTGCTTATTGTCCGGTTACACTACTTGCAATTTAGTCAAACTTATCTGTCAAAATCAGCATGGTCATAATGTGGTCATTACATTATGTAGGTATTTGAAATAAAGCCTATTATACTGCATGACCCTATTTTGATAGCATGGCATACAGTCTAATAACACCTTAAGACGTCGGTAAGAGCTATACTGAACGCGCTCATCCAATCTACCAAGCACAACTCAAATATGACATATGTCGGCGTTGACTGTGTTGAATTAGTCGTTGTTAGAACAATTAAGAATATCGCGGCAGCAAATTTAATTTACGCAATCTTACTATAAATTAAAAAAAGAGGACGCCATGGATGAAGGAGATTTTGATAACGACGAGTTAGTTGATTAGTCGCAACAATTTGCAATCATAATTCATAATCTAATAATTTTTCTTTACTTTAGTGTAGGTGGTGAGGACTTTGACGATGTTGACGAGGACGATAACATTGACGATATTAACCAAGATGAAGAAGTTGACAACATAGAAATCATAGGCCAAGGACAAGGCGGTGGTGGTGTACCTAAATCCAAACGAATCACAACGAAATACATGACCAAGTACGAACGAGCTCGTGTTCTCGGAACTCGTGCTTTGCAGATTGCTATGTGCGCACCAATCATGGTTGAATTGGACGGCGAAACAGATCCACTGCAAATAGCTATGAAAGAGCTCAAACAGAAAAAGATTCCGATTATTATAAGGCGGTTCTTGCCCGATCACTCGTACGAGGATTGGAGTATTGACGAGCTGATTATAGTAGATCATTAGAATTAGGAGACGTAGCTTAGAGTTAATGTATTTTAATAAATAATTCGTAAAAAAGCACAAGTGGAACGATTTGCTCATTCAGCTCCATGCATAGCCGAATTCCTTGTTGAAGCAGACTCGTTCAATGAGGCTGACTGCGTTTTCTCCGGTTCTGCAGAGAGAGTCTACAATTTCTGCTCGCAGGCCACAGTCTGAAAGGTTCTCCTTGCCAAAAACTTGTTCCCCGGATGCATCGTCGTCGCTTTTCTCAATAAGTTTTGCCGATGCTTTGCTGAGAGCCAGCGTGGATGTGTTGCTCGCCGTCGTTACACTGAAGGTTTGCTTGGTCTCGCCCAGGAGAGCGCACGCGTACGGCAATAATGTTGGCAACAAGATACCTCTGAGTTCCACGCTGAAGTAGTCCACGCCGTCCATTCGCACTTTGGTGGACCGCGAAGTAAGATTTTGGATTGTTGCCTTGGGGAAAGCCACTGGTGAGAGGAGGGTAGGTGGCACTCCTGCTAAGCGACCGACAGCGGTGATTGTGCTCTTGGCATTAAACAGGAAGTTGAAAAACGCTTGACATTCGACGCCTTCGACTAGTGCCACGGAATTGTCACTGAAATCTTCGGCCATTTCCATCTGTTGCTTCTGTCTGTTGTGGGCAGTGCTGATTTTTCTTATTTCCTTCTCGTCCACTCCGAGACTCTCCAGCCAATCCTCGCCCTCCTCTTCAGCATCATCGGGTTTGGGTTCTCCGTCGGTGGTAGAGTTTCCGTTCTGATTGCCTTCATTGAAGCTCCCATCGCCGGATTTATTGAGGTTGGTGTCCTTTTTCATTGGAAGCGTGAACTCGATTCCCTCCTGCCGCAGTGATGACCGCATTCCCTTTGACGTGGGCGTCATGAGAGCGTGAGTCTCAACGCGGCCACCAATTCCAGCCGCTCGGAACAATACCGTAAACGTGTTTGCACAGAGGTAGAAGTACGGGCACTGGCGTGCTCGAAGTAGTTGAAAAAGTCCCCTAAAGCTATCGCTCCAATCAGTAGCCAGCGCCTTGCGTTCTCGTTCACCCAACTGGATACCAATATTGTCCTTAGAGTTTCTGGGAAACAATGTTATCCACGGTAAATGAGGGTGCTGCCAGTAGTAAGTTCCTTGATTTAGTCTTGCCGCCGGTGATATGTCCAAGCCACCGGACGAATTCCTCGTGTCAATACACCGCACGAACCCAGTCAGTCCGCTGGCTTCCTGACTAGTTTTAAGCTTCGTAGCTGGCATATCAGTCTCACAAAAGAAACGCGCTCTGGTCTTTAAACTCCAGTCCACCGGCAAGTGCTTGCTGAACTTTTGCTGCTCCAGTTGGTCAACATCATCGTCCAGCTCTTCTTGTTGGAAGAGTTTTGCGAAGGTTTTCGGATCGAATGGTTGGAGGACAAGTTTCGCAGGTGGCGATCGCGTGGGTGTCTGTTTCACCACCACATCTCTGCGTGTGCTAGGCGTGGCGATCAGTGACAGAACGGAATCGTCGCTGATTAGGTCTGGCGGCTCTGGTTCATCCATTCTCATCTTTTTTGGGGCATCAGAGTATCTTAATATAGGAGAAATAAGTTATGTTGAGTCTAACACATGTTATGCTTACTTGGCAAATGGGTTCTTCCGTTTCTGGGAAATAGCAGCCTCCAGCAGTGATTGTTTATCAGTTTGCTTAATTTCATCAATACTTTTGTTTTTGTTGAGACGAGCGGCAAGTTGTTTCTTTCTCAGCTTCAACCTGTGGATTTTAATAATCTGGCAAAGAGATAAGCAAATTCTTCATTCGTTTGTATGTACTTACATCATCTGGCATTTTCCAGGACAGCGAGACATTTGTGTTTTCCGAGGACATTTTGCAGATTCTTTAATTTAGCGAACTGGGGCGCTCCTTCGAAAATCAAATGGAGGCTCGCTTGACAAGTTAAATGAAATGATATGAATTGACATTCGAACAAATTGAAATTTCTCATTCTTTACCGATTTACTGCACCCTGTGGGAAAAATATAAGAAGCAGCAGTAAGAATAAAATGGTTGTTAGAGAAACTAGTTCTATATCGACTTAGCGTTAGTAGCGCAAATTTATGGAAGCTGTTTTAAAAAAGGGAAGTTGTTCACCACTTATTTCACGCAGCGACATCTCATGTGTGACTAAAAAGACGGTGGTTCCTTAATTTAGTGCGGCGAGCGCACTCTATTTAAAAAAAATTGAAGCTGTTTGTGAGTACTTGATAAATTTTTGCTCAATAGGTTTCCACACACCGCCGCGATAGCGCTAACGACAGCGATATGTTGCAACGCGTGTATTAAGGTCTGTTCATACACACCGAGAGCGATATTCTGACGCGATTCGCGATTCGATTCGATTCATTTTATCGCTCTGTCGCGAAATGCTGTTTATGTTATTTCTTTAGTGAACAGTTATAAGATTTCATACGATTAAATGTCCAGGAACATACAAACTTTAAAAAAGATATAGTTTGGGACAAAATTGGGTTGGAGCTTAATGTAAGTGAGTATTTGGCAAAGGAAATGTGTTGAAATCGAGTTAATATTGCAATTCAAAAAACAATGCAATTTAATTTTCTCCAATATGTCAATGTTGTATGTGACGTTTTGACTAAAGCTATTTGTCAGTCAAACACATATGAACAAATTAGGACACATACGAAATATATAGAAAAAGATATTTTTTCATTAGCGACTTGACAACTTCAAACTTTCAGTGTGAACGCACGCTTAACCGCACTTTTAAACATTTTCATCATGGTGAAGTACACGAAAGAAATTACAAATAAATAAAATTTACTACCGAAATTCCGAGTCGGTGCCTCGGTGTTCGAAATTTTAAGAGCTTTAACGGCAATTTTCGACTGTAGTTCACGTCCCAGTAGACAAGCAATTCATAGTAAAGTGAGCAAATTTGAGTCAGAATATTTGCTGCTTGATGTTTCCGTGCCAGTGAGACTAAGTTTTGCCCGAAGCGTGAAGAATATTGCTGCCGTAGAGGCGTCCGTCGCAAACTAGCCAAGTCAGTCAATTTCACGGCATTCTCAAGAATTAGGCCCCTCCCAGACAACATTATGGCGAATTTTGCGTAAGGATCGTAGCCAACATTCATTCATTTTACAATATGAAGCTGACTCAAGAACTAAAGCCACTTGATCATATAAAGAGACGGACGTTCTCGAATTGGGCTCTGGACATGATGAAAGAAAATGAAGAATTTCATCGCAATATGATCTTCAGCGATGAAGCGCATTTTTGGTTAAACGGCTTCGTCAGTAAGCAAAATATGCGTTACGTGACAGGTAAGAACCCTCATGTGCTTCATTAAATAGCACTTCATCGCAAAAAGTCGCTGTTTGATGCGGTTTTCATGCCGGTGGCGTCATTGGGCCGTTTTCTTTCGTCGATGAAAATTACCGTCACTTTATGGTAAATGGTATTCGCTACAGAGACATGTTGGAACGTTACTTCTTTGAGCAATTGCACGAATTGGACATCAGTATTATGTGGTTCCAAAAAGACAAGAAGACCTGCGTAATAAAGGGTTTTTCAATATTCAAATTCAAATTCTTTTTTCCTGTGAAAGTACGTTCGATGCCATTATGTTTCGATTTCTTTTGCATGGCCACCAAGGGCACGCTTGCAGAAGTCCAGACGCTGAACCCAATTTTCGACGGTTTTCTAGCATAAATCGGCCGATACTGCTGCAATTTCACGTTCTATATTCGTACGAAGTTCATCAATCGTCGCTGGCTTGTTGGGATAGACCATAGACTTGACGTAGCCCCACAAAAAATAGTCTAACGGCGTCAAATCGCACGACCGAGGCGGCCAAGCGACTGGACCATTTCGTGAGTTAACACGGTTTCCAAACTTGGTTTCCAATAAATTGATTGTGACATTCGATGTGTGGCTTGTGGCGTCGTCCTGTTGGAACCACATGTCCTCCAAGTCCATATCATCCAATTGGGGCCAAAAATATTCGGTTATCATTGAACGGTAGCGATTCCCATTCACAGTAACGTGCCGGTCTTGATCATCACGGAAGAAGTACGGCCCAATGACGCCGCCGGCCCATAAACCACACCAAGCAATATTCTCGACAGTACGGACAATTCTTTGTCTCATTGGCACGGGAACATTTTGTACTGTGCTTGTGGATTCAAATTTTTCCACTAGACGCTCAATTGTTGATCTGCTAGGACGATTATGACGACCATAAATTGGACGTAGCGCCCTTAACGTTGAGGCCACTGACTCCGAATTTCGGTAGTAAATTTTAATAATTTCGACTCGTTGTTGGCTCGTATATCTTTCCATCATGAAATGGCAAACCTTACTGAAGAGAAATGTCAAAAGAGCGGCAAGAAATTCGCCGTCGTTTGCTGTCCCTGTCGCTCTACTTTTGTAGCGTCCGTGTTGAAAAACCCTTTATAAAATAAAATCACTTTTTATTCCCAGCTTTTTGAAAGAACTATACAAAAACTATATATGTATCTTTTTATGTATCATTTTAAAAGTTCAATTATTTGCTTAATTATTCAGGTTGATAAAGGCCCCTACTGCGAGTGTCGATTGGCAATCGACACGACAATTATCGATTGTGTCGATTAATTTTCATGTTGGTATTGTGTAACACAATCGACAAAAGTTTGAAGTTATCGTGAATAACATCTGGGTTACTGTGAACTACGAAATGATTTGACAGTTTCTTGACAGTAGCTAACGTCACATTCAAAACAAATAAATTCGTAAAATACAAGTATATAATATAAAAATAATACTATAATAATAAAATGACTTCAGTTGAGTTCTGGTTCGATGATTCAGACGAAGGAAATTCCACAAACGAGTTTATAGAGATTGCCAGAAATAGGAAGTTGCTAAGGGACAACTCGAAAAAAAATGGTATAATTTTTCGTACCTTAAGCCATTTTTCCCAGGTACGTGTGGGTGGTCCTAAACTATTCAGATCTATGGCAAACCGCTCCCATCTTTTCTTCGCCTGAGTCTTAACACATATTCCTTTAGCAATATCTGGATTCTTCCATATATTTAACCAACTGCTCGAGCTGTTTTTTGTTGCTGACTACCTTCGACCTATAATTATTCGTATTATGAAGAAGAATATGCACTTTAATTGTATTTAACCAACTTACTCGTACATGTTTGCAAACAATATTTTTGTTTTCACAGACAGTCGATTAGAAAAATGTAAACGACAACATGGGATTGTCGAATCGACAAAAATGTCTATCACAATTGCCATTCACAATACCAATCTGCATTCGACGATTGGCAAACGACAAAAATGTCAATCACGATTGCCATACGCAATACCAAAATCTACAATCGACGATTGACAATCGACAAATGTCGCTCATCGATCAATAATCGACACTCGCAATAGGGGCCAAGGTTTGAGTACAACTCGTTAGAAGCTTCTGTCTTCTTCGTTTTCGAGATAAGCAACAATTCTCTTCAAATCGTTTTCTTATTTATATCCATATTTTGAGCTCCTAATCCTCCCATTCAATTGCAACAATTCTCTTCAAATCGTTTTTCTTGTTTATATCCATATTTTGAGCTCCTAATCCTCCCATTCAATTGATTCCCCTACTCTGTACTTTCAAATCATAATAAATATAACACAGATCCTTGAACTGATGTTGTTGATCCTTTTATCTAAATTAATTTTACTATTTGAACATTAATACGAAAACAGTGGAACTTAGCCCCATCTATCAGAAATTAGCTAATTGAAAGCAACCGTTAGCGAGGTTTAAATTTCCCAATATCAAAATATGGGGAATTACTCTTATTTTCGAACCTTCTTCTAATACACTTACCGTTGGGATTATTCTAGCAATTTGGATTGATTAAATCACGCGAACTTCGAAAGTGACTTGGAAAGTGCCAAAATATTCTCGACGGTTCGTGTAATAGAGAAAGTTTGAGAATAGAAGAATTTTCCCCAACATAATTATTTCAATTATTCAATTCAAAGATTCATTTTTTGCAAGTTTTCATAACATTTACAAAAGTTGTTTATGGATATGAATGAGTATAAGCTAAGCATTATACGTCAGCTAGAGTGGTAACCTTAAAATATTTAATTTAAATTGAACTCGTTAATTCAAGTAAATGAGAACTACTTCTGCAGACTGTTTAACGGCGATGACGAACTAAATCCCGTTGTCAGGCAGAATGCACCATTCAACCTGGACGATGAAGATCACCAATTCCGTCCACCCGACCTGGAAGAAGTGAAGATAGCCATATCTAAGCTTAAGTCCAACAAAGCCGCTGGAGCGGATGGCCTAACCGCCGAGCTATTCAAGGCGGCAGGCGATGACTTGGTTAGGAGCATGCACCAACTCATCTGTAAAATATGGTCGGAGGAAAGTATGCCCGGTGAGTGGAACCTCAGCATTGTTTGCCCAATCCTCAAGAAAGGAGACCCTCTGAACTGCGCCAAATACAGAGGTATTAGTCTTCTTAACATCGCCTACAAGATCTCTGATTGGTCCCTATCAGTGTGGCTTAAGGCAAGGAAAGTCTACCATCGACCAAATATTCACACTGCGGCAGATCTTGGAGAAAACCCAGGAAGTCCAAATCGATACCCACCACCTTTTCATCGATTTTAAGGCCGCCTATGACAGCATTTATAGAGACGAGCTATACAGAGCAATGTCTAGTTTTGGCATCCCTGCCAAACTCGTCCGTTTGTGCAGGATGACGATGGAGAATGCACGCTGCTCCATCAAGGTCGGTAAAGAACTCACCGAGACCTTCTATGTCAAAAAAGGATTTAGACAAGGCGATGCGCTGTCATGTGACTTCCTCAACATCGTTCTTGAAAGAATAGTGCACAACTCAAATGCTTACACCAGAGGCACAAACAAAAAGTCCGAACATCTACTCGCCGACGCCGACGACATCGACATAATCGGCAGAACAAAGCGGGATGTCACTGGCGCGTTCGTGAGTATTGAGACGGAGACGGCGAAAATGGGTTTGGCGATCAATGAGGGCAAGACAAAGTATATGCTGTCATCAAGAAAGGACACCCAACACCGAGTCTCGGACAGAATGTCACTATAGACAGATATAACTTTGAGGTGGCTCAAGACTTTGTCTACCTTGGCTCCGCAATGAACTCAGGCAATGACACCAGCGCTGAGATTAAACGAAGAAAAACTCCTGCCAATCGCTGTTTCTTTGGGCTAAGAAAGCAATTGAGTAGCAAAGCCCTCTCTCGAACAACTAAAGTGACCCTTTATAAGACCTTAATAATCGCAGTCCTTCTCTATGGTGCAGAGGCATGGACTCTCGCAAAAGCGGATGAGGTCACTCTTGGTCGTTTTGCGAGGAAAATTCTTCGGGTAATTTTTGGTCCCGTCTGCATAGACGGTGAATGGAGGAGGAGGTTCAACGACGAACTGTACGGGCTGTACAGCGACATCAACTTAGCCAGAAGAGTGAAGGTCCAACGACTGAGGTGGCTGGGTCATGTAGAGCGAATGGACGTCAATGCTCCGGCCCGGAAGATCTTCGAATCCACACCCGAGCGACGGCGCAGTAGAAGTAGGAAGACCGCGACTCAGGTGGCGCACGCAAGTGGAAGGGGACCTTAACCAACTTAGCGTGCGAAACTGGAGACAGCTGGCCAAAGATCGTGCTGGCTGCTTGTAGGTTGAGGCCCAAGTCCACCCCGGACTGTAGCGAAGGAATTCAAGTAAATGAAGATTTTGTGCACATTTGTATGAGTAATGAATATTTCGACATTAGAAGCATTCTGTAGTGGTAGCTAGCTCCCGCAAAATTGACAAGTTTCGCCCAATCTGAGCCATTTAAAAATGTTATCCTTTCCTGCATTGAAAGTGCTTGTTTACCAAAATATGCTCTGCTTTGCTGGTTAAAAATTGGACACACACTTATAAAATCAAAACATTCTTCTTTGCTCTCAAATTACACAAATTACAAAATTGTTCAAAGCTTCCGTTATATGGGCTCGCCTCGCATTTAGATGGAGAGGTATGATTCTTAATTGGAAAATCCGTGAAATATCTTTGTAGCTCAGTGAATCTCGGAAGTAGTACTTGTCACACAAGTTAAAATCAAGCTGGCTGTAAAGTACTCTGCATTCCGATTGACAGTCCTTTTCCATCATCTGATTTCGAGCAAAGTCTTCGATTTTTTGGATGATTTCGTAGAATTTCAGTTTTAACTGTCTTTTGTTGTTAAGGTCCATCTGCACATCTTCTCCACAGGTAGCAGCAATGTTTTCCCATGTCCTCAACCACCAGTCCTCATTCCGAATTTCATAAAGCATCATTATTTTACATAAACGGGTTTCCTGGAGACCAAACACTTTAATTAAACAGTCAGCTTGCAACTTAAGAGTTGAAGTAAAACGTTTTGGCAACCCTGTTTCGAAATAAATTGAATAGTTTGGTGCAGTTAATCAATCTTTGTGAATTTTGGCTTTTTCTGTAAGGTTCTTGCTATAATCCAGGGTTGGCTTGAGCAACACTCCCAAATACGTGTATTTTTCCGATACTTCCAGGTTCCAGACGACCTCCATTAAGCATCCAGTTATTCGTAACTTTACCCCGATTGGGACGCGAGAAAATCATTACTTTTGATTTTTTAGTGTTGATGACTAAACCCCATTTATTACATTAGTTCGAAAGACAATTTACTATGGGGTTTCTGTTGATTCAGAAAATAAGAGAAGGTCATCGGCTTAAATTAATACATTGATTGAAATACCATTTTTCAAGCCTGTTTGTGAGAACACCACAAAATAACTTCGCAATGATATTCATGAAGGATATGCCTCTGTAATTTTCAACTGCATTTAAATCACCTTTCTTATGGATTGGAAAAATTGCAGATTTCTTGGCTGAGGAGGGTAATTCAGAATTTCCAAAAATCTTCTTAAAAAGTGTAAGTTGTAAAAAGTTGGAGATGCATTTTTAAAAAATTCGTATTTTATCCCATCTTTAGCTGGAGCTTTTCCATCTCTAGCTCTTTGTAGAACAAGTTGTATTTCACTAGCTGATATTACAAAATCTAATATTTCATTACAAACGAGAGGCTGTGCATATAAGAAAATTGTTGTTGTGTTATTTTGAAGAAGATTTTTGAAATATTTCGAGAGATCATCTGCAGAAACACTTAGGCCAATAGTTGTACGACCAGTTTATTTCTTTTGCCATCTAATAAAATTATATATTGTTTGTTACTCAATTATTGATTTGGTTTGGTTAAAGTATCAAAATTCAAGTTTTCTTAAAAAAAAAGAGTATCTTCGAGGCAGGAGAAACCTGCAATTGTGACACTTAGAACAATGTAGATCCATTGTGATGCCCTTGAAGTTTTTAAATCCTAAATTTGGAAACCTATGAAAACCTGCGGACTAGTAAGCCATCCTGAGTCATTTACAAACTTGACCAGGTTCTTCTAGGTCCTGGAAAATAAATTCTCAAGGAATTTATTTCTGAAAAGAATCCCCCTGCGCTTCATCATCGAAACAATTCTTGCATAATTTGTTCTTGCTAATTTGCATTCTCTAAGCGCGATATTTCATCATGGTTTGTCCGGTAATAGCACCTCAGAGAGAGGCCATAGCTTTTTTGTTCATACTCCGAAAATTGCATGCATTTATCATTTGACTTTTTCAATCTTGTTCTTGTGTGTAGGGCAGGTGTCAGTAGATCTGTCTAAATACAGGTGTAGGCCGACGATATCGGGATCTTCGGCTGCTGCCCATCGTGCGTGGTAGATACTTTTAAGGCGATTGAAAATATGTAATATTAGTTATTTTTGGAGTCAAGGAGGATGAAACAAAATGTATGCTGTCAAGAAACAAACAATCCACCGACTAGGACTGATCGTCACTGTTGATTACAGTTTTTTTGATGTAGTAAGAAATTCTTCTTCCTCGGGGTAACCCTTAACTCCATTAATGAAGTATAAGTGGAGATCGGACGAAGGACTGTAATAGAAAACTATTTCTTCTACGGTTCAACAACAAAATTGGGTTCAAAATCCCTACCCAAAGGACAAATCGCATGCTCTACGGAACCTTAATCCTGCCAGTTCTGCTTTATGACGCCAACAGCTGGACGATAAGCAAGAAAGAAAAGCTAGCACTTGCCTCCTTGAAAAGAAAAGTTCTTCGTCCTATATCATTCGTATATCAAGAAATGCGTCAAGCCTTGTGCAGGGGTACTGACTTTAACAAAATCACCCCAGGGAAATGATGACCTTGTTTCGTTCATCTTAAGAAGGTTATGCCACTTTTCGGCTGGGGACTATATATTCTTAATTTGTAGGCATAGCTTTTAGGCAGAATTATAATAGTAGGAACGGCGCGTACGCTACCGTACGAAGCTAAGCGAATACAAGGAATCAATATTATGCGTCCAGTTTTCGTTGCTTGCGTAATTAAAGAAGGCTCCCATCCGGATGTTATGGTCGCAAATTGCATAAGGGCGCAAGAAAGCCTGAAACAGCAAAACAACCTTAGGCATAAACACACAAAGATAAAAATACCTGGTCTCGAACCGCCACCACCCCGTCTGATACATCGGCACGGCGGTCAAAGACTCGGCTCGAACATTTCAAAAGGAAGTCTAAACCGCCGCTTTTTTGTATCCACAGATATTGCAATTTTACGCCATTCAATTTATACAGGGTGCGGCAACATCAACTTCTATTTTTAGTTTTCAAAGTTATGCTGCCGCACTTTGTACTTATATTTACATATATACAAACAGTGCGTGAAAATAAATTTTAGACATAAACATACTTAATATTATTACTTTAATAAGAAGTACTCAATTCAAAAAAAAATCTAATAATGCATCTATACTATATATAAAATCTTTCTTTTGTTTGTTTGTCCGATTTTTCATTTGTTACAAGATATTTGAAGACTAACATACCTATCCGATTTTCTTGACAATTCCTGCTTCCTATTCCTTTGTTCATCGGCAATGTCAACATCTGTTTTTGAAACTTAGATCATCGTCCAATTTGTTATCTTTAGTTACCTAATAAATTGGACGATGTCTAAACATTTTGTATGGAAAACTGAAAATAACTAAACAAAATTTCACTTTTGATATTTGAGACATTAGGTCCGTTCGCGTACCTTATTTGTAGAAAAATGAAAACTGTCAAATCTTCAATATCGAGAGAGAATCCTCTCATTCCAAGAAAACTACGCTTTTGTATGAAAAGATGAAAAACTTCAAAGTTTGAAGTGTTCAAAACTTAATATTCGATTTTCTCGTTGCTTCAATCTCGGATATGCAATTAATTTTATCTTAAATTGCGTAAAAACGATTAAGATGATATCATTCTAACCTTTCGATCCATGTCGGACACATATACATCCCAGACAAAGTATGAATACACCTTATATGAAAAAATGTTATTTGAGTGGGTCTTATAAGTCCTTTCTCGTAGTGTATTCTTCAAATAACAGTTGTGAACACATTTATATATGTTCGGGACATATGGCATCAGTAGGTATTCTTTGTTGGGGTCTATATGTCCCAGTTAGTTTTCCTTGCACCTTTGTTATTACCATTTCTTGAGCACAAATTAGTGAATGTGACACACATATACACTTCGATTCAACTGAATAAGCACAAACATTTTCTAAGCTACGTTGTCCATTTTTTCAAAACCTTGTGCCGTAATATATCATTTGATGATGCAAACTGTTTGCTCATGATGTTGACAAAATAAATCGGAAAGAATGGGCCATATGCATAAACGGTAGTAAATGTTTTTACTGGTAAATTTCTATAGTATTTACTATTTGTCATATGCAATAAATCACAGTAAATACTGAAATACTAGTATTTACTGGAAGAAATAGTATTTACTGGTTTCGGATGAATTAAACTAGTAAATACTTTTATTGGTATGCATAGAAACTAGTAAGAACTTTTTTTGTAGTATTTACTGAATTTTTTTCAAGTTTGTAAAAACCAACTTGAACATTTGCTAGTAAATACTTTTGTAGGTTTTATACCAACATTCTGATTTTAACGCAATCGGTACACTTTATTTAATGTAAATGTGAACAGATTGCATATCAAAGAAAGGGTCATAATAGAACGTTGTTTTGGTCAACTGAAGAGCCGGTTTCCAATTCTACAAAATTGTATACGACTTGAATTGGAAAACGTACCAACTTTAACTGCCGCTTGTTTTGTTTTACATAACATTGCAAAGCATCTAAACGATATCAACGACTGAGATATTGGAAGAAAGAGGAAATGAAAGTGCAGTTTATAGTTCAGAAAATAATGCCAGTGTAGGTACTTGAAATCCGAAGATTGGGACAAATGCGGAGAATTGAGTATGCAGAAATTATATATAGTGCACATTAATGACATTATTGTTATTTTATTAAATATTAAAAAATAAGAAAACGCAGAGTGTAACAAAAAATATTCTTCAGTAAAACTCAAAAAAAAAATTATCAGCCATTTTACAAATTATAAAATGTTTGTCCATATTCAGGACATGTATTTTGAGAGGTAGTTGAGCGATCGTTGCTACCGATTATTATCCTTTTTTTTATTTCTTCCTGTTGCATCCTCAGAAGTTTCAGCTGGTATAGAAGCACCAAACGTTGAAGCTCACCTGTAGTGAGAGGTAACGTTTCTTCTGTTTCCTGTTGAAAACACCTTTTTTGTTTTGGTGCTGATGGAAATGATGGAGAGTCTATAAGCTCTGACTCTTTCTTATTTTCTTCACCGAGACATCTTTTTCTTTCCTTAGTATGTTTATCTGATCCTACAGATAGACAGCCTGTAAAAAATTTGAATATTAAGTTTAAGTAACTTACTCTATACAACTTACATACCAGGTATTCTCGAAATTGATGGGTTCTCCCCCGCATCCATTAAATTTAGTAAAATGATTTCCCATTCTTTTAGCTTTATTTGCTTATTTCCTGTGGTTTTAAGGTCCGACTTTTTTTCACATCAGTCTTAATGTTATTAATTCTCTTCTTTATTTGATCCTCTGTCATTAAAATACCGGTTTTGACATTAAAATCTCTAATAAATAGCTTTAAAGCCTCCGCCTTCGTTTTTTTTTGTGAGGCTGTTGACACTTGCTCATAAACACGTTATGAGTTTCGACTATTTTAATAAACTCTAAAGTTGTCGAAACTTCCTTTTTTGACATGACCTTTATTTTAACACTCACTTTAAGAACTTTATTTTATAAGACCTTTGTTGTACAGAATGACTAGTCAAAAACAAAAGTGTTTACAAAAGAGGAACGATCACAACGGTAAATTACAATAGAAATCAAAACAGCTGCTAATCACATACACACATTTACTTTGTGTACTAAAGTGTTTACAAAAGAAGAATTTGATAGAACGGTAAATAATATGAAAGAATTTAAAACTACAGCTTCCAATTTACGTAAACATATTTTTCATACAGTATTTACTAGTGATTTTAGATGAATTGGTAGTATTTACTTGAATGAATCCAGTATTTACTACCAGTATATGCTTATGAGTATATACTTTATTTTATGCAAACCAAATGAAGTATATGCTATAAATCTTGGCTTTTACTAGTAATACTAGTATTTACTTTTACTTTTAACTACTAGTAGGCACTTCAGTTTTATGCATATGGCCCAATATTTCAAAAAGTACCGCTATTTTTTCCTGGTACCCTTGCAAAGCATTCAATATGGAAAAATGCAGTTTTATTTTGCGTCAACTGAATAGACACAAATATTGAAATTGGAAATAAAAGTTATTGGGATGAAATGAAACAAGTTTTTCTTAAAATAGTTTTTTATTGGTTAATTTTAGTAGTTGGTACTGCCGCCTTTTTTCGTAATAGTTTCGTAAATTCGATCCGCCATGGAATCGTACAGCCTCTTTATGTAGTCCAGCGAAATTTCCCTCCAGGCCAATTTAATGGCTGCAATAAGGGATTCTCTGTCCTCAAACTGACGGCCCGACTCATAAACTTTTCGTACTAACCATCCCCAAACGTTTTCTATAAGGTTTAGGTCCGGTGAGTACGGCGGCCATTGAAGCAATTCCACATTCGGCTCCTCTATCCAATATTTTACTATGCGCGCCGTGTGGATGGGGGCGTTGCCCTACTGAAAAGTTCAGCTTATGGGTATAAAAATGCCTGAAAATTTGGGAAAATTTCTTTTCAAATTTCCTTTATAACTTAATGCAGTAATTTTTGAGGTTTTTAACTCAAGCTCAACAGTGCCATAATAGCTAACTGCTCCATACCATACCATAACACCACCTTCTCGACTATGATGCCGCGCTAAAAATCATTCTTCTTTCCTCACATCGTGGAAGTAATAATTAAACCCATCAGGGCCATCAAAATTAAACCTCTTTTCATACGAAAAAGCTACGTGACGCCATTCATTTTTAAAACTCATATGGAGTCTAGAGAATTCTAAGCGCATACAATTTCGTTTTTCGTTAAGTGGTTGTTTCTTTTGAATTTTTAACCGTTTTAGATGTTTGGTACTATTGATAACCCTTCGCACTGTTGAAACGCTTGCATTAACACCGGCTTTCTGCTTTATTTTTCTCCCGGAGAGTCGCGGAATTGGAAGCACATCTTAAAATTGCTCTTCGATCAACCGCTGTTGTTGCCGTTTTTTGACCTCCTTTCATGTTTTTTCCGTGCGAATCTTTGCTTCTTAAATAAGAATAGACCACACTAGAACTTCGTTCAATTTTGTCAGCGATAGAACGCCCGGTTAGTCTTTGGTCTTTTAGTAAATCGATTTGAGCTCTTTCAACACTATTTAGAGATTTCGATCTACCCATTTTTCTTTGGAATACAATTAATCAAACAAAATTCACTAAAATCACTTCAACTGTTGATCTAATGTGTCAATCCCCACAGAAAACTCATAACCAGCGAAAATAATGACTTTGTGTCTATTCAGTTGACGCAAAATAAAACTGCATTTTTCCATATTGAATGATTTGCAAGAGAACCAGAGAAAATATAGCGGTACTTTTTGAATTATTCTTTCCGATTTATTTTGTCAACATCATACGCAAACAGTTTGCATCATCAAATGATATATTACGGCACAAGGTTTTGAAAAAATGGACAACGTAGCTTAAAAAATGTTTGTGCTTATTCAGTTGAAGCGGAGTGTATGTGTCCCGCCCAAAAATTCGCATGGGACTTATTTGTTCCATATCCTCCCCCAACCACCCGATAAATAATTTTCAATTTTGAAATGCAAATGGTTTTAAATAAGTTTCTGGAAAGGGGCAACCTTAGAAATAAGTACACATCAGGATCGAAAGTGTAAATGAACTCTTAAGTTTGAGTGAAGATGAATTTGATTTGCTAGCTCCACAAGGCCAATTAAACGAATATTGCATATGTTTTGATTTGACAAATGTTCTCATTTCACAAATATTTTCATCTGACAGTTTTTTTTTACCATCCGAAATTCTGCGTGAACAAAATGAACGAATTTACATTTTGCTTACATTCACCTTTTTACAATTTTCCTAGTACGCGAATGGTTTTGTGTTCACTTAAGTTTATATAAATTTACGCTTGCATTTGAGTACGCGAACGGACCTATTACATTGATGTTTGAGTATATGTTTGATGTATTGAATATCAGCTATCGCATAAGTCTTGTTCGATTGGAAAATAACGAACGCACGATTTAAAGTAGTGTACACAATGAAAACGAACGAGTGGCGGAATGGTGGCCAGAACTTGTATCGAACGGCAGTAAAATTTGAGTTTATGTATTTCGGATCTATTATCGACCGACTACCGAGCGCCTCATGTCTTTTAACTCCAACCTTTTGCCGAATTGAGCTGGAATTTGAAATGTTGTACATATATTTTTTAAGGGCTTCTACTTTCGGTTGTAAAAATCATACGAGTGCCAATAATAAACAAATACTCGTACATAGGTAGTCGATTTTTCCAATTTCGCAAAAAAAAATTGTAAATTACAAAAAGAACATTTTTATTATTTTCAGAGTCTTGCAAACTCAATGTTCAATAGAACCATTTCAAGTGTTTTTTAACGTAAGACCCGGGACACACCGGGTACCACCCCCTAGTAAAGATGTAAGTAGGTATTTAGATTCAACTTATATTGATTAATTTTGTATCCTCCTATTTATTTAATTTTGTTTTTTTTTTGCGGATTTCCACTCGCTTCGTTGTTCTAAGTTTAGTTTCCGTCATTGATTTCACGCCATATGTTTTCCTATATCCCCTAAATTATAGAAGGTAGGGTTACCGTCTCAATTTTTGTGTGTAGGTAATATCCCATGTCAGTGGAATAAAACTCCTGCCCCGTATTAATAATATATCCCTATTTGCTCGTTAACTTATTTATTAGCTAGTACGTAGTTAAGATATTGAACCGTTTACATTTTCTTATTAATAAAAAAGATTCTCCTATAATAACTAACTGACGTTGACTAAGAAATTTTGAATCGTTAAGTAGTAAATTCTATAGAAATTCGTTCAGTTATCGCTTTAAACCATACATCCAACATACCATTCGGTTCAAAGATTCACTAAACAATGCTGTCAAGTATTTTTGCATTCACCAGCAATTGCTTCAAATTTATCAACTCGTTACACAACCTACATCAGTGAGTTAGTTTTAAAGCAGTGGATAAGTTCAAAAATTCCTTATTATTGAGGATTCGAGCTTAACTACTGAACAAACAATGAGTTAGGGGTAACTAGTTGTTAAATATTCATTATTAATACGGGGGTTGAAGTTTGTTGTCTTTGGAAACAAATTCAATACATTTTTTGGTTTTGGTTTTCCTTTTAAAGTTAAAATTTGTTAGTTTCACACATTGGTTTTTTTGTTGCTTAATTTTTATTATTATTAGGTAATTTCTTTATTTCGTGATAATATACAAAACTTAAAACTAAAAAGTATTAACAAGCTTTATTAAATATTGTAATTAACAAGAAATAGATAAAAAGCATTCTTTTGTCATAGGGACAACGGACAAGTGGCAAATACTCGATTACAAAAAATATTCAAAATAAGCTAAAAATTCATTGATGGGGATCTACAATGGAAATCATATATACAGGTAAATTTAATACAACCTTTGTATAGGTATACATTCCTATAGTAGCGCCAAGAAATCGAATAATAATGTTGTACCAGTATCCCACAAAAGCTTTGGCGCTTCAATCGATCAATAATGAAAACTGGTTTGTGTCCTTAATTAATTTAGATGGAGCTTTAAGGTTTTATGAAAGTTTTCGTCAAAACGAAAGCTTTATTAAACGAAAGTAATTGATGTGATGAACTAAACAAAATTATAATTTTTCCGACCAGCGCCGTTATATTTGAAGATTTTCATAAGTGTGTAGTTTGTCGTTTGTTTATTGAATTTTTGTTTTTACTTCTCATGATGGGGATATGATGTGAGAGGGTGAGAGGGGTGCGGTATATGGTTTATAAATTACAGTAGAATCCCGATTATCCGGATCAAATAAAACCAGGGGTATACCGTATAATCAAAAATCCGGATAATCGATTTCAAAGCAAATCAAACAATATTTAAAATTTAATATTTTTTTATTATGTAATGGGTTTTACATTCGTCGTTTAGATAATACGATATATAAAAAACGAGCTATAACGATAGATAATGAATTACATAATACCTATGTAATTTAAAATTTCGGTTGGAAATAACTTGTTATTGATCTTTGACGTAATGAATCACATCTTTTTATTGCGGCCAAGTCCCTGATGCGCTTCAGTTGTAACAACTTATGGGATCCGATTCATCCTGTCTTTCAAATCACTTAAAAGCAACATCTAGAGCTTCAAAACCTTGTGCGTGAAATGCTACTTGACATACATCCCCAGTTTCAGTCTCTTCTTCATCTTCTCTCACGTTACTGTTCAAATCCTCAATGATTTCTTCATCTGTATATATTTGGAATCCAGGATCTTCACTATCGCAGTTCAGCCACTCCTTAATATGCTCTTCATCGCACCCTGCACCAATGCTAAGAATTTTCATTGTTTCTGTTATTTCTTTAAAATCGTCGTCCGGTTTAATTGAAGAATTAGAAAGAGTTAATTTTAATAATTTATTCCATGCCCTTTTTAATGTTTGTAATTCCCCACGCTTCTACCAGCATATAACAACAATCTCTTAAATTAATTTCCTTCAAAAACTTTAACATCGTTTCTATTCTGTTGACAAAAGACGACGCAGTAGCTACTTTCTGTATAAACGTTTTAAAGTTTCAATGACACTTTGGTCCATAGGTTGCAATATCGCATTATCTAACGACAACAATACATAGCCCTCAGAATTATTTTTAATGTCTGATATCGTAGAATACACCATATATTTGTGTAAACTTACTGACAGATTCACCATTTTTTATACTCTCAATTATCTTCAATTTGTCTTGAAGAGACAACACTACTCTTTTTCGCTTGGACATTTTAAATTTCCAACACAAAACGTAAATAAAAATAAAAGAACACGTTTAAATTGACAATTAGAGCCGAGATAAATGAGTCCGGATAATCGGATGTTCGGATAATCGAGGTTCGGATAATCGGGATTCTACTGTATTTGTTGTTTTCAATGGAAGTTTGGGGTAGGTTATGGCATAATGCAAGGAGGCCGTAGCATTCATCAAAGAAAAGGGGTATAGTATTCATATTCACACCGAAAGAAAAAACCTTGGTTGAATCAAAAATGTTTCATTGTTAACCGAAAATGGGCTTAAAATTTTCAAATCAAATACGTAAGTATTTGAAACAAACAAGGCTACATTTTTGAAACAACTACTTTGTCGTTGTTGATAAAAATGTTCGCAAGTATCACAGATATGTTTAATTTAAAAATGTTTGAATTTGTTTCAAAAATTGTTTTACTGTTAGCATACAATTTAATTGTTGATTTAGTTGTTAAATAACAATAAATGTGATAAAGTTACAACTTAGGGATTTTACAAATAATTTGTTGTCAAGCGTTTTTAATTAAACACAAATATGGTCAACAAATTAAAATGAAACATATTTCTTATAAATTAAACATATTCGTAGCTTCAGTACTACGACTAGTGTGCAATTAAGCAGAAAGATATTCAAAGTAAAATAGCGCTAGCCCTCAGTTATCGTATTCCTTGTTAAAGAACTATTAACATGTTAGAAGTTTCTGCGGACATGTTTATCTAACAATGAAATGTTGAAGTTATCATGTTTATTATCAATCAAGTATAACACATTGTTGTAGGAATAGATACGTTATGAATGTATAACCGAAATGTTAAAACAATAATGTTATCAAGCATAACCATTGCTAAAGGACCACAAACGTTGTGAAACTATTACGAATATAGTCAAAGCAAAATGTTAAAGTGAGAATGCTTAATTTTGATCCAGCATAAAAATTGTTGAAGAAACACAAACCTTGTTAAACTACCACGAGAATAACCAAATTGAACGCAAGCTCAGTACTGCCACCAGAGCAGTGTTGTCGTTTTAAGAGTGACAAAATCAATACATTCTAAATTCGTTTGCGCAGTTCTGGGACAAACGTTATTTGGTGTGTCGTGTGTGGCGGAATGCCACACCGATGTCAGTACACCGGTGCAGACACAAGTGTAGTGTCTATGGGCCGCTTTAAATCTAATTCCTGTGACGTCATCACGTCAAAATTGTACATGAATTTTGACATGTGTAATCGTAGCTAAAAACTTTGACTTGATTTATAAAACCGTAGATATTTACTGTAAAAAGTATAATAAAAAGTAGTAACAAAAAAACAAATCTGGCATATGATATGCATGGTAGGTCTAAGTTTCTCCCAGTATTTCAAGTGATTAAAAGAATTTCTTGAATAGAACAATAATTCTGAGTTTTGGGGGCAATTCTTTTAGAATTTATTGAAAAACGAAATTAGAGAAAAAGCTAGGTATGTATGACATTATTTTGTGAACATTCTCTTTATTCTTTTATGACGCTGGAAGAAAAACTATATCCATTCAGCCAGTGGAAGTCCATTTTTTAGCCAGTGGAAATATTTTTGAAGATTTGAAATTCTTGATTTTCATAATTCAATTGCTGCACTCCGTACTTTTAAATCGCCACAGAGCCGGCAGTTCTTTGTACAGCTCAAGAAATTTGCTCCAGAATTTTTGATCGTCAAAACCCATTACTGATGTAAAATATTCCCCGTCGATGTGCACTCGCCAAAAATTTCGGACAACTGATGATTGCGCAATTGTTCGCATTCACCACACAAATTAACCGCGCCAATTTTAAAGTTTGAGCAAAAATCAAAATCGTTTTGATTTTTACGCAGTTAATTGCACAAACAGCGCAAACACCCCCATTCACAATGCAAATGCACTGCACAAACGTCAATTTGCGCAGTTATTTTGTGCCGTGAATGGCCGGCCTTACGCATCAAGCTGCATGTATTGGTTCAGGTAAAATGTACCCTTTTCTTCTGGAGTACCTAGTCATTCATTATATATGGTTTAAAAACATTCGTTTGACCTTTTTCCACGTATGGTACTTTTTTTTATGCATTTTGATTTGTGCTAGTAGGAAATACATATAAAGAAAGAGTGTCTCTACTCATAATGGATATAAGTTAACACATTAAACTCGTTATTTGTGTTAAACGCTGTTAGCTATATATCATAACAAGATTGTCTTCCAACCAAGCTATCCATCATACAAAATTGTCATCAAACCAAGCGTCCCGCTATATGTTCAACAGAAAGAAATATTTTCCAACACAAGCGCGGCTTGCACTCTTTTGAAAGAAAAAATTGTTTTCGAGCAAGCGTCATTGTTTTCGAGCAAACGTTTTTATTTTCGAGCAAGACTGAAATATTTTCCAACACAAGCGCGGCTTGCACTCTTTTGAAAGAAAAAATTGTTTTCGAGCAAGCGTCATTGTTTTCGAGCAAACGTTTTTATTTTCGAGCAAGACTGAAATATTTTCCAACACAAGCGCGGCTTGCACTCTTTTGAAAGAAAAAATTGTTTTCGAGCAAGCGTCATTGTTTTCGAGCAAACGTTTTTATTTTCGAGCAAGACTGCCACCACATACCATACCACTATCCATCATACAAAATTGTCATCAAACCAAGCGTCCCCCTATATGTACAACAGAAAGAAATATTTTCCAACACAAGCGCGGCTTGCACTCTTTTGAAAGAAAAAATTGTTTTCGAGCAAGCGTCATTGTTTTCGAGCAAACGTTTTTATTTTCGAGCAAGACTGAAATATTTTCCAACACAAGCGCGGCTTGCACTCTTTTGAAAGAAAAAATTGTTTTCGAGCAAGCGTCATTGTTTTCGAGCAAACGTTTTTATTTTCGAGCAAGACTGCCACCACATACCATACCACCGGCCCATACGAAAAATGCAGTTTAGTAAACTAGGTTAGTCTAAGAAAAGATGTAAAAGAAACAAGTCCTCCTCCTCATAGAGGATAAATAAATAGATTTAAAATAAAACAAGAAATACATAGTGTTTAAATAACTTATACTCTGAATAAAAGTATTGTCTTTGCTAACGACAACACTGATCCATTATCGATGAAAAACATTGTAAGCTGATCAACATAGATCGTTGTCAATGCATCACGAAAATGTTAAAGTAATAATGTTTAAATTCAATGAAGCATAAAACATTGTTGCAGAAACACAGACGTTCTAGATCCAACACGAAAACAATGCAATCAAAGGGTAAACATTGTTAAAAGCAACACGAACGTGGTGAAACTAACACGAATATAATCAAATATACGCAGTCAACCCCGAATGTGTCGGCGTCGATAACGGGGTTTTGCTCGTTCGTCTTATATGTTTCTTGCAAAAATACCCATTGTGCCGGAATAAGTGCGAGTGTTCAGATGTGCTAGTCTAGTTGACGTGTTTGTAATTTGTTTATTAACGACTCTGTTTCTTTTTGTAATACACTTCTGTGCGCGTGGAATCATACGTATAAAAAAAAACATAGTTTTTTACCATCATCGTTTGGGTAAGTAATAATTTTAATAGATATAATAAAGTGCATTAGAATTGTCTTTCAGTCTTAGGCCCTAGTTATAGCCATACGTAAAACGAAACCGTAAAATTTTTCTTTTGCTTTTTTTGACGACTTAAACCTAACGGTTGAACACAATCTTTGGCTTTAATTGTTCCTTATGTATTATAAAGTTAGTTTATCAAAAAAAACAAACAAATAATCTTTAAATTTTCTAGAAAAATTATTTATTCATTTTTTCGTACGAACATGCACATACTCAAATTGAGAATGTACATGGTTAAGCAACCACTATTCATTGCAATGGATACATAATCTCTGAAAGTGGTATGTATGTTTATACCCTATTCTAAGGGTATATTAATTTTGACGCATAGTTTGTAACATACCTTAATATCGCCCGTAGACCACTAAAAGTTACTATATTTATGATCAGCATCGATAGTAATGTCGATCTAGCCATGTCCGTCCGTCCGTCTGTATGCAAAAATTTGGCCTTTAAACTGGACTTTTGGAAAAAATTGAATTTTGAGCTAGAAAGCTGAAATTTTTTATATATCGTCATGAGGGATAGGAATTAGAATAGGGTATCCAACAGTTCGCCCAAGCGGACTGTAGCCCGCCCCTATGTTTTTTTTGTAGTTGTGTCTGAGTGCTCCATCCGACAAAAAGTTGTGTTTGTATAAGTATTTATTTTGTTATGTTGAAAATAAGAGAAAATAATCACCCCTATCACAGAATCCGTCGTATTCGGAATTCCGCTACGAAGGAACCAAAATTTCGTGGTAACAAACACATAAATGTCAAAATCTTAATTAATTAGGATTCAGTCATACCATTATCCAAGAATCTCAAAATTTGTAGCAAATATTTCAACTATGATGGATTCTGTGAGAATATCTTTTTTAGTTCGTAGCAAAATTCCGAATCCGACGGATTCTGTGATAGGGGGGATTATTTTTCATCGGCATTGCAGGACTAGAAACTTATTTTGAAAATTTGATTTTCTCTTTTAATAGTCCGTGAATTGTTATCTATGATGGAGGGAATTGGGTATTTATACAGTGAGGATCCATTAGTGAATTCCGAAAATTCGTTTATAAGCCTTAGCAATGTGGTTTTGGAAGAAACTGAGGAGGCAGAGGGGCTCTCATATCTTGCGCTTGAAAATGCATCTGATCGTGTTGATGAAGAAACATGCAATCACGTAGATGATGAATTGCATCATCTAATTGCTTCGTGGGGTTTTGTTGATTTATATGAGCATTTCCGTACTATAGGAGTAACTGTCAATATATTGAAGGTTATCGATAACGAGGATTTGAAAGAGATGTTTGCCAATAAACCATTCGCGGTAAGAGTGGAGTTCAAACACAAATTGTACCAATGGCGAACAGAAAATGTAAATACAGACAGCCAATATTGTATTATGTTTTCAATAATTCTAATTAATGTTTTCTATAGGGATTTCATAATCATTCAGATCCAACAGGGTCGCTTGCGAGTAATATGAAACAAATTTTAGAAGAGGTAGCGTTCGTCAAAAGAAACTTGGTTGAGTACATAGGTGGTCGCTCGCCATCGTCGGAACAAAGTTTTGAAAGTTCACCAACAACATCGCCTCTACCATCTACTTCAAGTCCTTCATCACCTAGCATTGTCTTTGGAAATTTTGTAAGCTGACTGTGCTTCATTATTTACAACAAAATTAAGGGTAAATTCAAAAACGTATGTCCATTACTGCAATGTGGATTTATTATACTTTTCTGAATTTATCCAACTTCTTGATGTCTTTCCTTTTTTGGCATTCCAATCTTTCACTGTTAATTTAAGGATATTGATGCAATTCTCAATTCAAATCCCTCCGGAAACTACGTAATAAAAGACTTCGAAAAAAACAAACGGCTTGGCGATACTGCCCGAGCAATATTAATCGACACCATTTCGACGTGGTTCATCCGAAATAATAAATCTATATCTCGCAAAGATTTTCAGTATATTGCCGCAAGGATTCAAGAAAGATTTAATGAAGACCAGGTAATTTTTCGATTTTTCTTACATTCTGTTCTGTCATTATGCCATATTAACTGCAGAGCATATATTTTGCACCACCTAAACGGGGTTCAAATGAAAATCCTTCTGGTCGACTATACAGCCGCTACTACAATATTAAGCGCCGCTATCGACAGATAGGTTTAGATGCTCCTCCAGAAGATATGGAAGCAGATGGGACAAATTCTGTTGGCTTGAATATATTCGAAGAAGGATCTGAAGCAATGCTAGGTACTAACAGTTAACATATGTCTTAGTTTTATTTAGCTGAAACGTAAAAAAAAATGTATTACCTATATATATATATATCACATAATTTTTTGCTTAAAAGACTGCTCCGCAGATATAAAATGGCTCCAACTTCATAAGGAACCCTGGGATGAAGTTAAATTAAAATGGAAGAGAACTTTTATTGAAAGGCGTAACCAAATATTGACAGAACATTTCCCAATAGTATTGACTAACTGGCCATTGCTCAAACATGCAGCTGGAGTAACACTGGTAATTTTATGTTTGGGTGTCCATTACAAATAATGATATTGATAATCATACCAAAAACATTATCAATATTTGGAATAAATAAATTCCAAATATTGATTAAATCTACTGATGAGCCCAACCACCATATCAGGACGAAACGCAAAGTTTTTGGAGTTGAGGCCGCAATCAATTTTCGAATATTATTAATCGATACAACCGGTTTTCTTTCTTCTTTATTTGATGTAGATAAACTGTGACTTCGAATGTCTCCACCCACTCAAACAACATTGCCTTATTGAACGCTGGGATGAGTTCAAGTTGGCTATACTCCCCATACTCAACGACAAAATTCGTGACAGGAATTGTCAAGAATTGCTTAGCGACTGCAACAAAAAGAACTTTTCCAAAGGTAAAAATATCTCTTGTTTACATTATAATCGCATATATATCATTTCAAAATTTTTTTTGTTTCAGGACCAGAAGACGTGCTTATTTGCAATTTAATTCATGCTGTTCTTCCTCCATCCGCAAGACAGACAACAATTTCTCTGGAAGGGTCAAAAAAAAGGAAATTTTTCAAGCCAACTATAAAGGACTCTCAACAGGCATTGGTATTATTCGTAAGCCACGCCAATGACTTCAATCCAACTCTGGACCGGCTTGCAAGTAAGGTGAGGGAACAAGGACAAAGTTTACAGCCTTTAGTTGTATTTTGTAGCTATGATAATAGTTTCATTGTTTATTACAATGAAATAAAATATAAATTTGATTCATTGTTACCCGCGCTGGATACTTGTTTTAAAATATTTTTTGTCCTTAACTTAAAGTATCCAGTATCATGTAGGGCAGTTTGGCTATTTATTCAAAAATATTTTTTCGATATTCCAACGAAGGAAAGGGTTCCACCCGATGTCCTAATATTAATTAATCTTTTAAAAGCACATACAAAATAATGTTTTCTTGTTATTTATGTCCAACCCAAACGTCGTTCGACGTATTAAATGACCTTGTCTTTCACTATAAGTTGGTTCATAATTTAAAGCCTAACGATGATTATCATTGCTTAAATTGCGGTCAGATCTATAACTTAAAAAGTTTTAAGAGACATTTTCAACGATCTTGCAAAAAAAATAATTCAAGCTGTTTTACCTCTCGAAATGCACTTCTTTCGGAAAGTATTGATACAAGTGAGTTAGGCTGCAATAACAACTTAGAAGAAGAAACAGAAAGCGAATATAGTGACAATATATATGACAATAATGACATATTGAAAGTAATTGAAAAATCCGCAATAAAACTTCTTTGTAACTTATATGGAAGGCCTAATTTAAGTCGAAAAATTGTAGAAGAAATTATATCAGATTTTACAGATGATTTTTTTGACACAATTTTTAAAAATATCGATCGTCAATTTTCCTCATATATAAAAACGGAAAAATTAGAATATTTTAAACACACATTAACTGCTTTACAAAATCCTTTCAAAAATGTCAAAACATTTCACAAATTTATCCAAACAACAACAAAATATAACCTGTATAGGGAACCATCCAGTTTTATTATAAATAACGAAGTATGCGTCATCAGTGGTATGACACCATCTATTGATGTCGTTGAATCTGATGGTATTATTCTACCTTTACAATTTCAGTTTAAAAAAATGTTTGAATTACACGGCATCCATAAAGCTGTAATTGAAAACATGAATGAAATCACTTTGAGTGGCATACCCCATTTAATAACAACTAAACTGTGGAAGGATAGAGTAGCAAAATTTCCTGTAAATAAACGTGACAAAGTTATTCCATTTAACTTATATTTCGATGATTTTGAGTCAAATAATCCATTGGGATCTCACAGTGGTAGCCATTCCATTGGTGCTGTTTACTACAATTTCCCCAGTCTTCCACAATGGATCTGTTCGGAATTAGATAACATTTTTGTTGCTATGTTATTTTACTCGAAACATAAAATTCATGGCGAAAACTCACTGTTTTATCAACTAGTAAATGAAATAAAGAAACTGGAAGAGGATGGAATTGTCATAAAATTACAATCCGGTGAAACATATCAGCTCTATTTTGTATTAGGAGTACTTTTGGGTGACAACCTTGGCCTCAATACAGTTTTGGGGTATACAAAAAGCTTTAATTCGCAATATCCTTGCCGTATTTGCAAGTGTTCCAAAACAGAAATCCATACTAATTGTTTCGATGACATAGCTTACCACAGATCAATAGAAAATTATAACCGTGATATATCTCAATTTCCACAGATAAGTGAAAGAGTTCTTAATACCGGCATACGAGTCGAGTCGGTATTAAACTGCATCGCTTCCTTTCATGTTGTTCAAAATTTAACCGTCGATGTAATGCATGATGTGTTTGAAGGTGTATGCCACTATGACTTATGTAAGCTATTAAAACAATTTATTATTCACGATGAATATTTTTCATTAGACACTTTAAACAATAGGACACAATTTTTCAAGTATGGTGAATCTGAAATTGGAAATATTCCGCCTTTCATAAAACCTGATCATATTCAAAGAGATAAATTGCACATGTCAGCGAAGGAAATGTGGACATTTTGCAGATTCCTACCAATAATCATTGGAGATCTAGTTCCAAATAATAGCAAACATTGGAAACTACTAATTCTTCTTAATAAAATTTTGGATATCGTTCTAAAGTCCAGATTTAAAACTGTCGATGTAACCAATCTACGAGATTTAATAACCAAACACCATGCTTTATATATAGGGCTGTTCAACGAAAATTTAAAACCAAAATTTCATTTTATGGTTCACTACCCGCACGTAATGGAAATGCTCGGACCGTTAAAACATTTGTGGTCATTCCGGTTTGAATCCAAACACAAAGTACTCAAAAGCTACTGCAATAATACAACTTCTCGTAGAAATTTACCTCTTTCTTTAGGAATTAAAGCGAGTTTAATGTTTTGTAAAAGAATTAATTCTAAAATAGGGATTCCTTCAAAAATTTCAACAAAATCCATATCCGAACTTGTTCTTAAAGATCATTGGTGCTTTCCTAAGATACAAACTGCTATTCAGTATAAATGTTTGAATGATGAACTTTGTTATAGTGCTCTCACTTACTGCAAAGTATTATATAAAAGTAATCAATACATCAGTACATCCAATTCAGAAATCAAAATATATAGAATTGAGTGTATTTTGGTATCGAAAGGAATTCCATATATTGTTTGCGAAAAAGTTGGAATATCAGAGTATTGCGATCATTTCAACTCTTACGAAATTTTGAATGGCACAGAAGCCTATTTTATTTACAATATCAATGAGTTTGATGGACCCCCTCTTAATTTATACTCAAATCCTAATGGAAAGAAATATACCTTCCTAAAATACTTTTAAGATTTTTTCTGTTGTTTCTACTTTAAATATCTAAATTATACTACAATCCAATGAAAAGAATTATAATGTACCTTCCTAAAATACTTTTAAGATTTTTTCTGTTGTTTCTACTTTAAATATCTAAATTATACTACAATCCAATGAAAAGAAATATAATGTACCTTCCTAAAATACTTTTAAGATTTTTTCTGTTGTTTCTACTTTATATATCTAAATTATACTACAATCCTATGGAAAGAAATATATGTATCTTCCTAAAAAAAACTTTATTTATCTAAATTATACTCAAATCCTAAAAAGAAATATACTTTCTTAAAATAGTTTTAAGATTTTTTCTATAATGTTTGTACTTTATTAAAACCAATTAAAACCAATAAAATAATAATTATGAAAACATAACATAAATTTTGTTATTTTTTTTCCTAGAAGAAGTTTCACTTTAAAGGCGTGAATGGTCGCTGTACCATGAACATACAATATTTATGTTTAATATATTACGATTCCAATTTCTTACAGATCAATGCAGCATATTTGATTAACAATGGCAATAATATTATATGCTTACATATTAACATGAAAAGGACTGCTTTTATGTAAACACAAATATTTTGGATAAGAGATTTTAGTGTTTACCCAAACACGAATAGAAATAATGAAGGATGCTTGATTAACAATAATCGGCGTTAAGTAACTATATAAACGTATTAATGTAAGCAGGACTGTTTTTGTGCACACACGGATATTGCGCAACAACTATTTTTGTATTTAAAAAACAATGCGTGCTTGAGTCATAAAACATGTTCGATGAGCAATGATTGTGGTTAATTAACAACACTCACATACTTGGGCAAACAGGACTATTTTAATGTAAACACATCTATTTTAAAGTACACATTTTTGTGTTTACAAGATCACGTGCAAACATCATCAACATGTTTAATTAACCATGACCCTGCTTAATAAAAAATACTAAAACAAACAGGTTTATTTTTAAATAAACACGAAAATCTTAGCATAAATATTTTTTTATTACAACAAATACGTTCGAAATATTTACTTAATCACGGAGCGTAGTTGTTCAACAATATTAATATTGCTTGAAAAATTGAAATAGGCAAGCACGAAGATTGTTATTTTAATATTCCTGTGATTGTTCAAAGACAAAATTAACCACGGCGTTGTTGATCCAAGCAAGGAAAATTGTAACGTTTTGGAAAATAAATTGATCACGCCACCTTTGTTAAATTAACAATGTTCCTTGGTTGACGCATTTTCAACTAAGGTTTGTGGTTGATTTTACCAAGGAATTTCTTTCGGTGCATTGATAATCGGTATCACCAATCATATTATGTATATATTGCGATTGCATTTTGTTACACAATTAAATCTCCGAATATAAGCAGAATTTTTTCATTTGGTTTTACACAAACAACTGGTTTGGGACTTTAATCGACACAGAGATTGCATAACTTACATGTTTTGGATATCTACTGAATACGGATTTTTGCATAAAGGCTGGGAAAATATTTAAACATTGCATAAGAAGGTATGCAATCATTTCGAGATGTTAAAGCGAATTCTATTGAAGAATGCTCTAAGTTGTTTGCGTTGATGCGTGTGTGAAGTAGGTAGGGAACCGGCAGTAGCGGTTGGCCACTTAAACTCCAAAAATTAGTTATAATTACTGTAGTTTATATTCTTTTTTATAATATCCACGGTTGAAATATCCCACCTTCAGAATATCCTTTTTTTGTGAGTCGAAGAGGTGTCCAGAGTTTTATTTTTTGTGAGTCTATCCAAGGAAAATATCATCCCGCAAAACACCGGAAATCGTGCGCGTTTCTTGGACGTTAGCACAAAAGCTTTCAAGATATTCTTATACGGGACTTTTGTTTGTTGGCGCAGATTTGAACGGTACTGTCGGTTAGTCAAACGAAGACTATGACAACTGCCATGGAGGACTTGGATACGGCACCAGGAACTCTCTGGCTAAAGAGCATGTGCAAGTCATAAGGTCTTATCGTTCTCAAACAAAGCCGTCACCTGGTCACTTACAGCAGTGGCGGAAAGGAATCCCAGTTTGATTGCCATATGTAAGCACGTTTCATGAAGCCTCGGGTTAAAGATTGCAAAGTGATCCTGGAAGAGGCAATCGCCCAACAACACCGCCTCCTCCTGACAGAAAAGTGTTTGTGAGAAACAAATGGTACAACCTGGACAAAAAAAGTCAAGCATTTATTGCAAATATGCAAAATTATCTCCATCGCATCATCAACAAAGTTGTCAATACGGCAAAGAAACATGGTGGTGGGCAGATGAAGCTAAAGCAGTGATTAGTGACAAAAAAGTGTCAGAAGGCTGTCCACGAACTCCAACAAAGCAGCTTGAACAGAAAAACAACTTTTTTCAAAATTTGCCGCTGAGAGAAGGGCCCAGGAAGTCCGTTTGCCAAAGTTCATCAAAAAAAAAAAGGGCTGCTTTTTGTGGATGACGAAAAACTACTAATTAACCAATTTCATCGCATTTATTTTCCGAGAGCCGTTTCTAACACTGAAGAAGTACACGACATTACTGTTGAAGAAGTTTGGAAGGCGGTCAAAGACTTCAAAAATCGAAAAGCAGTTGGGCCGGATAAGAAACCCTCTGAGTTCTGGAAAAAGATGGCAGACATCGGGTCCAAATGGCTCATGATTCTGATCTCCAAACTAATAAGAGGCGATCAAATGCCTAAAAAGTGGAGGGAAAGTTTTCTACTTCTTTTGTAAGCGAGACAGATAAAACGGCTATCTGAAAACCGCTGGGCTCACCTGGATGTTTAAATTGCATAGATGCGATTTTCCCCCTTAGTACCTACGACAAACGCTGTTTGGACGGCGCTGTACTGATTTTCTAAGCTGGTCCCCGCATGGGCAGATGTACTCCCCCGCATATTTCTGGCATTTCTATTTTGTCAGAAGGAACTCCCATTTCTTGTTCTTCATTCAACGTGCTATTAGGCTTCGAGCTATTTCATCTTCAAATTCTTTAGGAATGGCAGACGTTCGTCCAGCTTCAATTGTCTTAAGAAGAAAACAAATAAATAATAAAATTTGAATAAAATAAATATTGATCATATAGGTAGAAACCTATTAACTATTAACCCATAAGTGGTGGTGCAGTATGGCGCAATACTGGCACAAAGTAACATGCCATTTCTTTATAAATTAGATTAAATATTTCTAAATCAATTACAAAAGAAATGATACAAATCAGAACATTTTTCGACAAGATATAGCCAAAATAGTAACAGTCTAAAAAGCGATAAACTCATAATTTCTTATTTGAGGAAAAAGACTGAAATTTGATTTTATTAAATTTTTCATTTCAAAACTTTTCGTCCCTTCCATCATCCCCCTCTCATCATACATGCTACTTGCCGAGGCGACGATGCAATGTTAGTTAACTCCCACAGCATTTTGGGCGCCTTAAGACAATATATTCAACATTTCAGCTTTCTAGCTCACAAATTTGTTCTTTTAAAATTGTGGGCGTGTCAGTGGGCGGATTTTAAAAATTCTTAATATTTATTATTTCGGGCCCCTAGAGATAACATTTTTAAAATTTCAGCTTTCTAGCTGCAGTGTAAAGGCATTAATTTTTGCCGCGTTGTGAACGGAACGGACGGACGGACATAGTAGATACACATTACTATCGATGCTGACCACGAATATATTACAAATAACTGCAAAACGACAGGTGACCTGCCTCAATATTAATGTAGGTCATCAATTAGATAAATACACCTATCCAACAACTATTTCCTTGAATAGCACAAATTGAATATTTCCGAATCAAATACTGAAGAAATGATATAAATCGGTACATTTTTGGACGAGATACAGCGAAAATAGCTAAAGTCTAAAAATCCATAAATTCATAATTCAAATACCTGCCGAAATCAGCTTTTATTCAATTTTTCTTTTCAAAAGAATCGCCTCTTCCATCATACATTCTACTCGCAGACGACAAAGCCAGATTTCTAATTTTTCCATGATCTCCCTCTATCAATCCTACATAGGTTAGGTTAGGTTTAGGTAGCTTAGACCAATTTAGGTCCATTGTGCCACGTATAATTATCTACTTCAACTCTGTAGATGGGACTGCCAACGAAACGCGGTTGTTCTCAAACGGTCCCCCATCTAATCGCGCCCAACGTCGTTTAGTTTCGGTGATCTGACTAGAACCGATTAACTCGACGTGGTATGGTTGTTGGCTTACATACTACATACTACATCCTACATACTATTTGCCGAAGTGACGCAACAACGCAAATCTTCAAAAAGTATTTGGCTTTTACAAAGAAAAATAAATACTTAAATAATATCAGAATGATTCGATAAGGAGAGACAAAGCAGTTTATTTCTTCGTTTCTTTCTTCTTTCTTTCTTTTTTCTCTTCGACGAACGACGAACTATTGCATGAATGAACGAACAAAAATCTCAACGAATGCTTTTTTGTTAGGAATAAAATTATCAAAGGCACAAAAGCTCTCAGCCAACTAATTCTCGATTTGGTAAGAGTAGCGACACCTATTAAGATACTGGTACTACTGGATTGGCGTTACTATAGGAATGTATATACAAAGATACAACGTACAAAAAAGAAGCAAATAGCATTTTGTCAATATTTTGAAGATGAAGATAGTAGATAAACAAATCAAAAAGTAATAAGGGGAAATAAATAGTGAATCATAAAACACGAATTGCAGTTTTAGAAAATTTGAATTGCTTGACTCAAAATGGCAAGCATATTTTTGTGGTCTAGTGTGAAAAGCCAAGTATTTGTTTTCTTTAAAAACGAAGTTTTTAATCTCTCACATCTAAGATCAACGGGCAATTTGTTAAATAAACGAGGTGCATTAGCTGTGTAAAAGTGAGAAAAATGTGCTTTCTGAACCCTGGGAACAGTGACTAAATTGCTGGTGTTAACTCGTAGATTATGACTGGAATATAATCTAACAATATCATAGCCTGAATTATCAAAAAATATTTTAAGTACTTTGTAAACATACAAATGCCTCAGGGAAGAATTTTAAGTTTCCTGAAAAGCTCAAAGCTAGGGGTACGACGATTAACTTTCCTCATAATCCTAATCGCATGCTTTTGTTTAACAAAAAGAGGTTCTAGAGGTTTGTTAGAATGCGTCCCACCCCAGCAAGTAAGTCCATGTTGCAGCTTAGAATTAATCAAACCATAGTAAGCTGACTTAAGAATAGGTAACTGACAGTATAGACTCAGATGATAAAATTGCCTTACGACGTTATTTAAATATTGCTTTAATGAAGAGGTATGGTCAATCTAACTGAGATCAAGATCAAGAATAATACCCAAGTATTTGAATCTTTTAACGCATTCGATTTCAAACCAATTATCAGAGCACTGTGTATTATCCTTTAATTACTTTAATGTTGGTATGTGGACATTAATAAATCCTACCTACCATGTATAAATGAAACATTACGGTTATTTTTTTTTGTTTTTTTGCTCCAAAGGGCTTAATGGAGACCTTATTTTATTTTCAGTGGGTGGAGCAAGATGCGCTAAAGCACTTCGGTGGATGGTTTTATCCGGCTGATGTATCCGCCTTTTTCGCAAAGTTCCGATATGGATAAGGAACTTTCAGGTAGGTGGCCGCGCTGGCTACCGTCTGCAGCGCCCTCTCAGTGTGGCAGCGTCCGCCTGCTTCGAAAAGAAAATGTTAGTCTTGGCACGATAAACGTGTCTGTGTATAGGTACTTGTTGTTGTTCGTCAAGAACCTTCCAATTCCGGCGAGCTCGGTCAAGCGATGAAAGCGTGCCATGCTTCTCGCACAAGACAGTCCTAATCCCTCAAAACTACGCAGTTTATAAATTCGAAAATTTGAGAACCAGTTTTTTTTTGTATGGGAAACGACAGGCAGTTGCTTCCGTTCACATACTTTTATTACGGGCTACTTAGTAGTTGATAGATCGGAAGGCAACAGTTCGGCAAATATGACATAAGCTTCAGGGTTCATCCTTCTATAATAGTTGTGCCTTGACTGTATTGCTACGAAGCTCATTAGATAGCAAAAATTGTTTGGATCTTCGCTAACCCCTTGTTCTTGGATTAAAGGCCAATATTAAATTTCTTTTAAATCTCTTTTAATATAATATTCTTAAAAACGAAATAGGCAAATTCATTTCGGACAAAATCTTATTAGGCATTTGTAGAAAGTTAATAGTCTTTTGGCATTGTTAACAACCGCCTGGTAAGGTTTCGTGCGAAATGATCTTATTTAATTTCCAGTTGGCCTTAAGCGGCATATTCCTATACCTGGAATCTTTGTATGTTGCAACATCACATCGCTTCAACGCAATATAAAACTCCAATTATTTCCGTTGAGAACTTTTTGCACCCTGCAAATTATAAGTGGCCATTAGGTACTGACTTCCTTCTGCAAAAATAAACATATTATTTCTTGATTCCACCCCGATCTGAATAGCAGAAGAGCGCATCACCATTAGACATATCGCGAACGATATGTCATATAGACGTAGGATGCATACGCTCAATGCAATAAAATATGAGACATTTCTGGGCCTTTTTTTACAGTGACAGTGGCAAAAAGGACGAAACTCATGGGAAGGCCTCTTAATTTATGGACCTTAAAAAATACCCTCCAGAAAGCGTGCACACTCACACAGACGATATGTACAACCCGCAACAAAACACTATTTTGATTCGAAACGTTTCTCACTTCATTATTTTTGAGTAATACGAAAAACGAAGGAGACTTCCCAGTTCCCACCCCCGGGTTCATATTTAGGGATGCGATGACATCGTTACAATGATAACTAGTTCAGAGAGTTGAACCCGAGATTTATGCCCGCTCCAGCTCTCGAAAGAATTGATGACAGAGCATGACTTTCGTTTTCTTCGGGAGTTATTATTTTATCATTTCCTGTGCACGGTCAAGGATATGCAGGCATTATTTTGGGAATATTAAGAAGGGCTCGTGGCGCATTGTGCTCTCTGGATTCATGGGGGGTTGTGCTCTCATTCTCGTTATGGATCATTTAGCTTTGACATAACGATGGTCCAGTGGGCAAAGCATTAACGGATAAAAAACTCGAGACACAATAAAACGATGAAATACGAGAACATTGTTTTTTTTTCTGGATCTTAAGTTACAGGGTAGCTGGAGTGAGACTGCTTTAAAACTGTTGAATCTGTACATTGGATTAAATGGTTTTGTGGATGGATTACAACATTTTGAACCATTTCCACCGACGGAATTTGAATTAATTTTTTATTCTGGGCGCCAACGCGTTCGTCGTCTTCTGGCGTGATGTGCCTTTGATCCGTTTTTAATTTGAATTTCTCCTTGGAATGGGGGGAAAAGAGATTAAAAGTAAATTGGAGAAAAAAAAATGGAAATTGGCTATGCCAGTTCAAATTTATTCATTTCCGATCACGGCAGAGTATTGAAAATGTATGGCTGGCTCATATCTCCTCTATTTTATCTATGTCGATGGGAAGGTGGGGGTTGAAGGTGGATAAGACTTGAGGCTAAGTATGAGGTTAATGCATAAAAATTGAAAATATATTGAACCAATTTGATGGCGATTGTTATGCGGTGGAAGGAGGTATTCGTATATGTAGATAAGGTACATTTTTGAAAACATGTAAAATAAGTTTGAAATTGACGGATAAACGCACATAAAGAGAACTATTAACCGATACATATATGCCAGCTTGTGTTTCATGCGGCATCTTTTGAGCATCATAACTCCGCATCAAAATTCTGTGAGTATTTATACCCTATTCTAAGGGTATATTAATTTTGACGCATAGTTTGTAACATACCTAAAAGTTACTATATTTATGATCAGCATCGATAGTAATGTCGATCTAGCCATGTCCGTCCGTCCGTCCGTCCGTCTGTCGGCAAAAATTAGGCCTTTAAACTGGGCCTAGAGAGCTGAAATTTTAACCATATACTCTCTAGGGTCCCGAAATAATCAATTTTACGATTTTTTGTAATCCGCCTACAGACACGCCCACAATTAAAAAAAAACTTTTTTTGAAAATCCAAAATTTGAGCTAGGGCGCTGAAATTTATAGTATATACTCTCTTGGGGCCCTTTATGCTCATGTGTTAATTTTTTTTTAAATCCGCTTACTGACATGCCCACAATTGAATAAAATCATTTTATTGAAAAACCAAAGTTGGAGCTAGGGAGCGTTTTTTTTACAAAAGCTTCGTTTTTTTTCGATAAAATCGCTTAGTTGTTATATAAGAAAATATGTAGAGCGTTCTTAACAATTCAACCATACTTAGACTTTTGTCACGCCCACTTATGAGGGACAGGAATAAGAATAGGGTATCCAATAGTTCGCCCAAGCGGACTGTAGCCCGTCCCTATGTTTTTGTTGGCAAAATGGACACTTTCTTCCAAAAATAATTCTGTTTATGAAGCACGAAATTAGTTCATAATATAAAGAAATTATTGCAAAGTAAATGGATTCCCTCTGAAAATGAAGTTTGGTTCTTAGGAACGACCAACGACAAAACTAATTATTATTTGCTCTGTAGAAAAAATGTCACCGTCGCGCTCGCGGCTTATGTTATGTTTCTACAGAGCACTTAACTCAGATTAAAACTAAACTGGTAGGTATCCTTAGTTGCGTTTGTTTTAAACTATTTTTGTCATTTCAATTTAGCTTAGATGTAAATATATCTAGACAAATAGCTTTTTCGAATACAAAAGATTTTCTAAATAATATAAGGAATGGTCCGCTTAGGCGAATTGTTGACACCCTTTCAATATTTATATCGCTGAGTTGAGAGTCTTCGTCAAGATTTTTTCTGTTTGCTTACGAAACGACCAATTATTTTAAATTTGTTCAAAACGCCCCAGAAGTGGACCTTGCAAAAAATGCGTTAAAATAACATAGTTTACTTATTTTGTTATTACTTTTTAAAACACCCCCGGTTATGTTAAAAACGCTCCCAAAAAATGGGTGCGGCGGAAAGCTTGTATATACGAAATGTTAAGACGGACATTGTCTACTTTTTTTTATTATTTTTTTTTTATTCTTTAAAAAGGAAATCCAAATCCCGGAGCACTCAGACTCGGTAACGGTCCATTGTACTACCAGGCAGAAATCCTCCTTTTGGTGTAGAGTCTGGAGAATGGATGGCGTACGTCGTTGTTCCCCATGGGGATTGAATCTGCACCGCACGGGTCACAAGCCAACACACTAACCTCTACACCGTCGCCACCCTCATTGTCTACTTAAAAAGGTATAAAACTTTTTCATTTTCTAAGAAATTTACCCCAAAAATGGAATGGATGGACGAAAACATGTCCGCTGAGTGGACTATTAGCCTCATATGCCCCATTCACAAGAAAGGCGGTCCTATGTCTTGCAAGAACGTTCGAGGCATATTCCTGCTTAATGTCGCATTTAGGATCCTATCCAACGTACTGTGTAAAAGTCTGAAGCTCTTCTGCAACACACTAATCGGCACGTATCAGTGCGGCTTCCGGCTCGCAGATCCTTCTGTGCTGCGTGACATGCGATGTAAGCAGCTCTTCCGAATTATTTCAAACTTGCACCGGATTTTAGCAAGGAGATCCACTGTCATGAGACTTCTTTAACCATGTTTTGGAGAAAATAGTAAGAAGGGCAGGTGTTAACACGTATAACTCTGTCCACTAAAGCAAACGGATGTGTTTCAATCAGACATAGTAAAAAAAAGGAGAGCATCGCGCGGTTTTTACACGCGAAGCTTGAATTATAATCTTGAGTGTGAATAAGGGATTTAATGATGGATTGTTTTAAATCCAAAGGACTAATAAGAGGAGGATCGGGAATTTAGACCGCTAAATATGATGGCGTTGCATGAAACAATATAAGAAAAAAGTCGTTCAAATCAGGGTTCCGGAAAAAGTACTGATGTGATACAGCATTAACCTATATGGTAACAGAATGGAAACAAAAACTCCATGATCAAAAAAGAGTTGCGGCTGTCTTTCTTGATCTAGAAAGTGCATTCGAAACAGTGGATAGAGGTATACTGCGATATGGGTTTATATATGTTGAAAACAGAAGGTTTGAATCCTAAATTAAAAACCGAAGACAGATAGTCAAGAACAACAATGAATTGCCTGATGCTATTGATATAGAAATTGGTGTGCCACAGGGTTCTGTTTTAGCGACGCTGCTGTTCTTAGTGTACATAAATAATAGTAAAAGTGTTTTTTTTTTGTTTTAAATTTTCAAAAAGGCAAATCCAAATCCCAGAGCACTCAGACTCGGTAACGGTCCATTTTACTACCTGACAGAAATCCCCTTTTTGGTGTAGAGGTTGGAGGTGTTATTCGTTTGTTTCCTTTAATGGGTGGCGTGTATTATTGGTCCTTATGGGGATTGAACCTGCACCGCACCATAAAGTTAGTTAAGTGATATTCAGATTGTCCTTTTTGCAGATGATTGTTTATTAATTATTATATACAGTAGGGGACCAGTTATAAGAATGTAAATGTAAATTATTGAATGTTAGTTATGATTTACTTGATTGTGAGAGAGGTGGTGTGTGCTCGCTGCTGTGCGCACTACATTTCATTGCACAAAAGTCGATTTGCCGTCACCAGCTGATGCTCTCGAAGGTAGTTCTAAACATCGAATTTGATTGTATGAATGAAGTTGTTCTTATCGTGTCTTACATTCCAATGAACTAGGATTTGCATAAAGCAAACATCAATAATTGCAGTTCTGTATACAAAAAACCGCAAAGATACCTAATGAAAAAGTTATTATTGTATGTGATTTTAATTTGCCAAATGTTAAATGAATTTATGATTCTGATGAGAAAATACTTGTTCCTTTGAATGTTATATTTAATCATGACAATTTAATCTTAGACAATTTAATTATTTTCATTAATTCCTTTAATAATGTGCTTGACTTAGTTTTCATTGATTCGGATTTGTGCGTGGGTTTCTCTTTTTCCTAACACAATTCATCATATCGCATTCAGTCTGCACTTGGAATTTTATTTGTATTTTTCACCAGTCACTCCTGACTCTAACTTCATGTACAATTTCGCTAAGACAAATTTCGACTCAATTAATAATTATCTCAATGGAAAGGATTGTCAAGCATTATTTACTAATGCAAATTTTAATGAGAGCTACGGTTCATGTTTAGAAATTGTGCATAAAACAATTGCCTTATACTCGTACTATACACACCTAGAGTGAAAATAAAAACTGGTTGAAAACCATTGTGATTTAATAAAAGAATAATCAATCTCAATAATAAAAAAGTAAGGTTTATAAGCAATTAGATCTGACAATGATCGAGATCTTTACACACAATATCAAATATTGCAAAAGAATTTCGATACTCTATTGAATTACTTTGCAATCAGCATTTATTATCTGTTGAAAATGATTCAAAATCCAATAGTAAACGTTTTTCGAAATTTATAAACGCTAAAAAACAATCTAATGGCATTCCTCATATATCATCTTCTGACCTCTTAATTGTGTGTTACTTTTTTGCTAAACATTTTCAATGCGTTTATTTAGATAGCTCTCCTACCATACCTCTTGGTAATCAATTAAAAAACTCTGATAGCCATTTAAGCATTGGTAGTTTAAACCTTTCTACTTCAGAAATTGAGCAAGCTTTAACTAAGATTAAGTTGGATACACGACTAGATATGGATGGAATTGCTCCTATTATTTTACAGAGGTCTACGAAAGTATTTGCTGTACCTTAAAAAATAATTTCTAATCGTTTCCTTGAAAGTGGTGAATTTTGAAATAAGTGGAAGCGTTCTACAATCACAACAATTTATAAATCAGGAAGTAGGCAGGAAGTTTCTAACTATCGCCCCATTTCTAAGATTACTACAATTCCAAACATTTTTGAAAAACTGATTTATGTAAGATTAACTAAAATTTTGAAAAATACTATTGTACTTTCTTAGTTTTGTTGCTGGTAGATCTACAAGGTCAAACCTTACACTTATTTCTAACTACGTAACGTACTAAACGTCCTTGAGAAAGGGTATCAATTTGAAGTTCTCTATATAGGGTAAATCATGATTACTTATGAAGTTAAACAAAATAGCATTCCACTCTAAATTCTTGAACTGGATAAATGCATACCTATAGGGTTGTAAGCAGTATGTTCATATAAATAAAATTCTGTCGTTACCTATAAATGTTACCATGGGTGCCGCAAGGAAGCCATCTTGGCCCGCTCTTTTTTTGTTATTTATCAATGACATTACAACCGTATTTTTAGATTGTAATTGTCCTATATATGCGGATGATTTGAAAGTCTTTCGGTGTATAAAAACTGAACATGATTGCATGTTATTACAAGAAGATCTTGAGAGATTATCTAATTGGTGTTTGATTAACTCCTTACAACTTAACATTGCAAAATGTCAAAGTTTAACGTTTTGTCGGAATCGTTCTTCTATTAACTTCTCTTTTAAAATAAACAGTTCATTTCTTTCAATATTTTAACCTTAAAAAAGCGGGGATAGCTATCGCCACTAAGTCAGTTAGCGGGGATAAACAGTGCTTCCAAAACCCATTTTCTTCGTTTCTGATGTACCGATGCGATGAATTTTTCAGGAAATGTCAAAGTGTGACATTCCTCCGACCACTAACACATCCCGCCGAATATTTTGTTCGTGATTTTATTATTATTTTTTTCAAACTTCATTATAAAGGTAATTGAATTAAGCAAATCTGTTAATGTGAAATTGTTTTTCATAATTTTAGAATATGGTTGGCATCAATTTCAATTGGCGGAAATAAATATTTTTCAATTTCAGGATTTTCAATACAAATTTCTTAACTACAACTTACAGCTGTGTCACGGTGCATGTCATAGGTGCATGTGTGCTGCCAAGTTTTTTTTGATGAATTCTTAAGCGGCGATGGTCGTTTTCTGATGCCATCCCTATATCCGCGTGCAAAGAAACACGGCTATAGATTTGCCTTCCTATGGAACAAATTGCAAATTATTTGGAATCCTGCATCTTACATTCGAAGAAAGTTCTCTGAGGGTATGTTCATTCGTGACATATTGACAAATAATGTTGATTGTTGCATTGATTTTCATTAAAAAATAATTTGCAATTAATCTTAAGTTAATTGAATGGTGGCAATGATTAATTTATTTTTTTCTTTTATATTTATCAAGTAATCACTAAAGTATTGTAACTTTGTTTGATGAAATAAACTAAACTAGTGAATATAAAACGATATATGAACATGAATAAGTTAAAATTGAATGTAGAGAAAACTAAGGTAATGTTTTCAAATGAGAATAACGAAGGAATTCAATTTGATAAATTTGAATGTGTGAATGTAACGAAATATCTTTGGATAATGGTAGATTATAAGCTGAATTTTCAAAAATACGTTGAATATATCTTTAAAAAAGTGGGCAGTAAAGTAAATATTTAAGCAGTAGACTTACAATCAGAGCAAGTGTTCAACCATACAACCTTCGTAACAATAACGCAAATTGTTTAGAAATAATAGGACACAAAATATGTTTTTTTTATAAAGGTCTTAGAATATATAACGAACAACCTAGGGATGTTAAAAATGAAACAAATTTTAATAAATTTAAACGTGAAAGAGTATTCTTTGTTAACACAAATTATTTACATTGTTATTCTTTGTTAACTCAAATTATTAACATTGTTATGTGTGCATATGTATTGTTTATAAATTGGAAATTGTAATTTTTTTAAAATGGCAAACTGCTACATAAAGTGTCGGACGTTTCCAGCGTGCCGTGATGGAGGCTTTTACGGCGATTGAAGATCAGGCGAAGTTGGTAGGTATTGAAATTAATAAGTACAAGGCCACGTACATGCTATCAATAAACAAACAAACATCTGGCCAGAGATACTTAAGGAGTTCCCATATTTTGGAGTAAACATCAACTTCGTGAATGACACCTTGGTGGATATCCGACTAAAGTTACACTAGGAAACGATTGCTACTGCGGTTTGGAAAAACAAATGGGTTCAAAACTTGGCTTTACGGGACCAAGTGCTTGACGATAAGTAGGAAATCGGAGCTAATGTTGGGTTCTTCGGGTGAATTGACAACATTGATCAGGCCAAGATGATCTTGAACTCCCAGCCCCTAGGTTCGAGAGGGCAAGGAAGACCGAACTCTGTTAGGTCTGGACAGCTGAAAGCAGCGTGCCTGGGATCGCAGACTAAGTTAGGTAAGTAAAGACCGGCTTCAAAATTTCAAAGCAAAAACATTTTTCAAATAAACCATTTCCGAATAAGTTTTTGTTTTTATTTTTAAATTATGTTTATATGTAGAAACATAGAATATTGGAATGTTGGTCAAATTCTATTTTTTAATATATACAATAGCTTTCATGGTATTTCAGGTCCGCGGTAAGTTTTCGATGTAAGCATTTAGTTGGACTTTTCATTTCTTAATACTTTTGAGTTGAACTGAATATTTTTTTTCGCAATTATGCCAAACATCTGTTGAATAGAAATAAATTCGATGACCATTTGCCATCATTGAAATGTTATGACCTGAACAATATTTGGCACAAAAAATAGAAATATTGCTTACAAGTTACGTGTCAAGTCGTTGTTCTCAAAATTCAAAGTCATTTCCGGCCGTTAATTTGAAATTTAAAAAAAATGGTATCCTAGCGATACTGATTTTCCTGGGACAGCATTATTAAAAAAAAAACGACCACTTCATGTCGAACAACACATACAGCAAATTGTAGTTCTTCCACGCTCTTTGCTATATCGTGCTACAAAGTTACAAATGCATTGAATGCAGAAATGCGACATATTAAATTATTAAGTAATTTTCATCCGTGCAAGCAATCTGTCGGGAAAGTTTATTTATATATTTTTTTTCTACTCCAGTTTCTTCTTTCTTTTTGCGTATTCGTAGATGTACTACAAGTTTTAAATACCTTTGTACGTATGCAAATCGTTTTGTTCCGTCATAGTCTCGCTTTTTGCTGCGGCTTTTATCCACTGACGGGAGGGTGGATATTCATCCTTCTGGTTAATGCAAATAAAGACCAAAGCTGACTGGGAGCATAACGACATCAGGAATAATTGTTAACAAACCGCTTTAAACGCTTAAAGACACATTCGTGCCCTATTCCTATGCGATCACATTAGGTACATGAGGAATGAAATGAAATCCCGGCGCAAACATTCCAAGCGAGTAAATTGAAAGGACTTGGCGACGAACGACGATGGGGAACTCGAAATGGGGTTAAAGCACCGGGGTGAGCTTCCAATTAACATAACCCCTTTCTGTATAATTATTTGCAGATTTATCCAATTCCCTTGCCGTGTGGTAATTATCCCTGTTCTCTGTGTTAATGGAAACTGTTAAGCGATATGGGCTGTTAATGTTCGTCACACTCCGCAAATTCTGTTACTTTTCTTTACTTTCACTAGACAAGTAGGTTTTTTGTTGACTATTTTAGCAACCGCATTCTATGGTTTCGGCTATGGACATAGTTGACCGACCGCGTATTAAGGAAAGTATTGAAACATATATTTTGAATCAATGAATTCCTTTTTCGTTTTGGTTTCAAATTAATATCTTTTCTAAAAATAATCCTTTTATCGCCTATACATACGAGTACACAGGCGGTAAACGAGTTTATTAAAAAGTCCTTCGATGTGTTTGGCCGGTCATTATTCGTTATTATTTCACTTTTATTCACCTTTATGTAGAATTCAAGAAAATAAGGAAAATCACATAAATTTCTTTTATCGGAACGCCAGCAAGTGCTGTGCTAAATTGCTAATTGCCCAGAATAGGCATTTCTTTAAGATGTCAGGCAGCACAGCAGTGAAGGTCGTTTTTCGTAACTGTGGAATTTGTCGTTTTTCCAGCCTATTGTGGGCGACACCTTTTGTCCAGCTTTTGCATAATGTCTGAATTATGCGAAACTGTCGACCCATATCCGTGTTTGTAAATAAACCATAATTTCATTTACATATAACGTGCCACGAAATATTTGGTTTCGTGATCGCATTCGTGGACAAATATTAATTGAATGGGGCAATTAATAAACACAAACGTAGCACTTACGGTGGTAAATGAAAAACAATTACATTCGTAATAGAATATCAAGGTAACTGTGAAGGAAATCAAGGACACAACAGTGCAAAGTTATACTTATAAATGTTTAAGAGCGTTGGTTGTGTTTTTATGAAAAAATATCCGTAACTTTTAAAGTCCGCTATCCATTTTTCAAGGTTTTGTATTAAAAAATTGATTTAATTTTTTTTAGACTAGATGGAATTTTATTTGTATCCTTCGGCAAAAAAATATTTAAAATTACAATTTACAACTAAAATTGTTTGTATTTTACTTAAAATCGGTAAGCCGTCTGCCGGATGGACAAAAAAAATAGTAAAGCAATTAGGTAATTTATCAGCGCGATTTTGCAGTACATGAATACTCTAGGCAGGTGAACTCCATTAAAGATTTTTAGAACATGGTTCTCCACATGGGCGTATGCAGGGGGTGTGATAGAGATGCATAATTATTTTTGCCAGTGTATTTCATACATCGACGTTCTAACATTAGAAACAAAATATATATTCATTGAAGTTCAGTTAGCAATGGTGTGATGGTAGTGTATTCACTAAAGTGATTGGCAGGTCGTGCGTTCGAATCCCGACCAGAGCCATGATTTTTATAAATTGAATACACACAACAAAAACTGATCTCCCTAAAGCAATTTAGGCGCCACCTGTTGAGAAAAAAAATCCCATCGCACCAAACTTCTTTCCTATCCTTCTATTCTTTCAGTAAGTAGCACCCAAAAATAGGCAATGAATTGCTGGGAGCTACATGCGCAACAAACTAAATGCCTGCGTTGTGGTTTTACCATTATAAGGGTACTGTGTCACTACAGAAAAAAGAAATCCCTTTAGCGCACGCAAATTATAAAAAAAAAAAAAAAAAAAAAGCTTGCCAGTATTGTTTTTCTTAAAGTATCTTACAAGCTTTCTGGCTCAGGGAACCTTGGTAAAGCGATGATACTGCTGAAAAAATGTCTTCAGTAGAATTGCCAAAAAAAAACTGAAGTAGGTATACATGAGAAAAAAACAGAAGTAGATTTAAACAAAGGCACATGGTACAATGCCGTAATTTTTGCGTTTCAATAAGGAATATAATAAATGTATTATAGTTTAAACATAACAACAACAACATAGGAAAGAAAATTACAACTATTAACTTGAGATGTAAGTAATTTATTTAAGATTTACAGATATAAATAGAATAAATTGTTGAAGGTTTTTTTTTCATTATGTTCGAAGTGACCCAATTTGGAAATTTGCTAAAAAAGCATTTTCAATTCAGTTTGACAGCTTGAAAATTTTCTTTTTAAGGCATTAGGAAATCAATGCGAACATTGAAACGGGGGTGCTATCAATTTGCACACACTCAGTGCTTTCGTTTTTCAATTTCAAAGAGCCCATTGGAAGATTTTGGGAAGCCGCTTCCGTGAAAGAAGAGCCATTGAAAAAGTATCAAATATCAAATATGTAGGTATAAGGTTTCCAAAAAAAAATAATTTATTCGTCCCCTACTTAAAAATGCAAAGACTAAGTTTTATATATGCTGGGAGATGATTTTTTGCCTATTTTTCCTTCAATGCGGATGTAGATGAAGATGTTGGTTTCGAATCTTCTTTGGTCGTTTGGATTGTAGCTGCTGGGTGTAGTGTTTCTGTCCGCACAGATTAATTTGGTTTTCTTATTACAAATCTTTATCAAACAAATTAGTTTCGGTATAACTTACGTTCTACGAATAAATAAAAATCATGAGATGAGCAACTTACTTATCCATATTAAAAAAAAAGGTGTGAGCCACGCTGCACTCACGGTATAGTTGATGTGTAAACATATAGGTACAGTTGCGCGTTAGCTACCTAATTTGTTATCTAACTAACGCCACAACTAAGTAACTAACGTAGTTAAATTAGCTGCCCTAAAGATGCAATCGATTTGGTAGTTAGCTATCATAATGACAACTAATTTTTGCTATTAGCTATTAGTTGCAGGTTGTGTAACTAAGCTCGTTAGGTTGCTAAAGTTAGTTGCGGATGACAACTAAAAGTTGGTTAGTTTTTAGCTGCCTAAGTAATAACTAATAACTAAATCAACATTTTTTATTTTGCTATAATGGTAATAATTTATTGGGATTTATTATGCATATTACGTTTAAAATAAAAATTGATTGAATGTCCCTTTTATTTTACATCAGGTTATTTTACAAAGAGGTCCTTGGAGCCACAATAATTAAACCCGAAAAAGGATATTTTCCCAAAATGTCTTTAGAAACAGCACGGTATATATGAGTTCAATGTTATTTGAATGAGGGGTTTTAGGAACAACAAACATTTTGGTAAAATATCCTTTTTTCGACTTTTAAGGACCTTTTTGTTGTTCCAAAGACCTCTTTTAACAAATAACATGAACGCAGATATACCGTGCGGATTCTAATGACATTTTGGAGAAATATCCTGTTTTCGACTGTTAGGGACCTTTTTTGTTGTTGCAAGGACCTCTTAGTCAAATAACATTTAGCAGAGATATACCGTGCGGATTCTATTGACATTTTGGAAATTTCAGCTCTCTAGGTCCAGTTTAAAGGCCTAATTTTTGCCGACGGACGGACGGACATGGCTAGATCGACATTACTATCGATGCTGATCATAAATATAGTAACTTTTAGGGGTCTACGGGCAATATTAAGGTATGTTACAAACTATGCGTCAAAATTAATATACCCCTAGAATAGGGTATAATAAAAGTGAAAGCGTGAGAACTGCGTTGTTGTGTGGCAAACAAATATTTTTGTTTGGAAACAAACTAAGTTGGTCAATTTTTTATACATACATTTTACGATTATAAATACCACAAGCCCTTTTGGTCAACAATTTATTGTTCTGTTTTTTTTTGCTTTAATATACTTTCTCAGGTTTATGATATACCTATAATATGATAGTTTCTACTCTACCATAGTTTTTGGTTTCACTTAAATATACAATTTACTAACAATTGCAATGATTTTTCCCTACGATTTCTGCCAATTACTGAAACTGTATCATACAATCAATTTTTGACGTTCAAGAAAAAAAAATTAAGCTTTCAGAAAGAGATAGCTTCGCGAAGTGTTTTCAATTTAGGAATGTTCGATTTTGTTTCAACTGATTTGCAGCGTCGTTTTCTGCGAATTTTGTAGATTTTACCGCATTTTGAAATGTGAATCTGTATCCAAATGAAGTAATTTTAAATCAAATGTACAACGAAATGCGTTTATTTGCCCTAATGAAATCGTAGTATAATATTACTATGTCTTTTACAATTAATGGCCTTAACGAACAGTGAAATCTGTTTCCAATAAGATAATTTAGTTTTACGTGTTCGATGGCAGAAAAAAAGTTGTCTTCAAATAATTCCGAATTCGCCACGGTATCATAACGCTTAGCTCCCCATACGTGCACAGAGTACAAAATAACAAAATATTGAGTTCCAAAGTTCGCCTCTAGTTTTAAAAATCAAAGAAATTGTGTTCACACTACTCCAGTCAATAAAGTAATTTGTCTCTCCAAGATCGTATTGAAGCAAGCGATATATCGTCGGCTTAATAAGAAAACCTCGTAACTCCATTTTTGGAAAAAAATACTTTTTGATGCTATCTTATTGAAACTCGGTAGGCGCACTGTTATGGAAAACCTCGTAGCTCCTCAATAACTTTAAATCTCATGAAAATCATTTTGTTTATATCTCGTAACTCCAATGTAGTCAAGGTTCCTGAAAAACCTCGTAACTCCGACAAATTACTTAAGAGCAAACCTTGTAACTCCTGCTTATAAAAATCAAATAGTGGTATGAAACATAGGGACGGGCTACAGTCCGCTTGGGCGAACTGTTGGATACTCTATTCTTATTCCTATCCCTCATTAGTGGGCGTGACAAAAGTCTAAGTATGGTTGAATTGTTAAGAACGCTCTACATATTTTGTTATATAACATTTAAATGATTTTATCGAAAAAAAAACGCTCCCTAGCTCAAACTTGGGTGTTTCAATAAAATTGTTTTATTTAATTGTGGGCGTGTCAGTAGGCGGATTTAAAAAAAATTAACACGTGAGCATAAAGAGCCCCTAGAGAGTATATATTATAAATTTCAGCTCCCTAGCTCAAATTTTGGATTTTTAAAAAAAGTTTTTTTTTTAAATTGTGGGCGTGTCAGTAAGCGGATTTTGAAAATATTTACACATGAGCTTAAAGAGCCCCTAGAGAGTATATATTATAAATTTCAGCCCCCTAGCTCAAATTTTGGTTTTTCAATAAAATTGTTTTATTTATTTGTGGGCGTGTCAGTGGGCGGATTTTGAAAATTTTATATCCCGAGCAGTTTTAGGAGCCATAGATCATATATAAAAAATTTCAGCTTTCTAGCTCAAAAGTCGATTATCCAAAATTTTGTTTTTTTGAGTTTGTGGGCGTGTCTGTGGGCGGATTTCAAAAATTCGTAAACATGATTATTTCGGGACCCTAGAGAGTATATGGTTAAAATTTCAGATCTCTAAGCCCAGTTTAAACGCCAAATTTTTGCCGACGGACGGACGGACGGACGGACGGACGGTTATGGCTAGATCGACATTACTATCGATGCTGATCATAAATATAGTAACTTTTAGGTGTCTACGGGCAATATTAAGGTGTGTTACAAACTATGCATCAAAATGAATATACCCTTAGAATAGGGTATAAAAAGCGGGGGAATTAAAATCACGAAAAGGAAGTAAGATGATTTGAAAAACCTAAAAATGTCATTACCCAAGGATTTTCACGAGTTTTACGACAACATTCCGCATCAGATCTAATAAAATTCTTGTACTAAATTATTATAATATGTAAATATTTACTAAATAAAGCATTTTTACCTGTTAGCTACTAAATTACTACTAGTTTTAGATAAAATTTATTAAGAAGTCAGAAGGTATTGTTTAGCAGCAAACCTCATAACTCCAAGGGTAGAATGACTAAAACCTCGTAACTCCAGTAAAATAAATAGACGTTGTCGTATTGAAAAAAACAGTTTTTGTTCAAAAACCAGCGATTTTTTTTTAGTAATTTATGATATAAAATAACATCGTTAACTAAAATGCTGGGCTTGGTAACAAATTTTCGTTCCTCCTGTAAAATTTCTTACGAGGTTTTCTTATTAAGCCGAAGATATACTCCATGTTTCAGTTTGCTGTACTTTATCTTTGAAAGCGTTACGAGAGGATAACTCCATATTCATCATCAGTTGTCGTAGGCTAGCTTTCTTAATATTTATATCAAACAATATATCAAATTTCTTTGAAATGACTTATAACCCATAATCGAGTCGGAAAAACAAATTTTCAAAACTTAGAAAAATCTGTTAAGTAGTATTGAATAAAATCAGCGATGGGGTAGGTGGGGGCGTTTTCTCAGAAAAGCTAAATCTTAGCCTCTCTTTCCGTCTTCCAAATTACTGTAGCGTGTTCCAGGCGGAAATTTTAGCGATAAAAGAAGCCCTGTCGTGGCTAAAGAGGAATGTGATATCCTCAAAGGATATCCGTATCTTCTCGGATAGTCAGGCAGCGATTAAGTCCCTGGACTCAGTCTCTTCAAATTCCATCGTAGCCCAAGATTGCCGCTCATCTCTCTCGGAGATGGCAGAGCAGTTCAACATTCACCTCTGTTGGGTGCCGGGACATAGAGACATTCCAGGTAACTGTAAGGCAGACGATCTCGCCAAAAAAGGAACCACTTTACCTCTTTTACCTGATAAAGGTTCTTTAGGAATACCAATCGCTACATGCAAACTCTTGCTCAAGCTATCAGCAATCGAGAGAACAAACCTTAGGTGGACATGTAGCAATACTTGTCTAGCGACTAAGCGAATCTGGCCAAAGCTGGATCTGCGACGCTCTAAGAGTCTAATCTCATTAAACCGACTGCATATTAGCTCGACCATAGGCGTTATCACAGGACACTGCTTAATAGGCAGGCACGCCTCCAGACTTGGCGTGCACTCAAACGACTTCTGCAGAAGCTGCATGGACGAGGAGGAGGAGGAGACTGTACTTCACCTTCTCTGCACATGCCCTGCACTCTCCCACAAAAGAAATCTCCATCTAGGGGACTTCTTGTTTAACGACACAAACGACTTAGCCAACACTGGCGTCAGAAGTCTTTCGCGCTTCATAAGAAGCTCCCATTGGTTCAACGAGCAGTGAGGGAATCCCCAGATCTGTGTGGTACCACAATGGACCTAATCTTGGTCTAAGTGTGTCGGCCTTAGCTGACAGCCACGTCAACCTAACCTAACCTAACCTAGTATTAAATAAAAAAATATAAAAAAATATTTCAAATATTTTAACATGCCACTTTGTATTGGTTTGTTTCTATTAATTGCTGTGTAATTTTTGGTTTTGTGAAAAATCTTGACCCGTTTTTTGTTATACATCTTAGCATTTTTTGTAAATTTCAGTTATTCAAATATGTTGGCAAATATTAAGAAGGTATGCCATTTGTTTTTGCTTACCTCAACCATTTTATAATTCAGACCATCAAAATCGTTTCAGCAGTTTTTGATAATTCGGTGTTAAAAAACGAGCTGTTTGGTGGGTAAGTATTATGTACCATTTTTAAAATACATAATAGAATAAAAAAAAATGCCGCGATATATTAAAATAGTCGTTTACCCCAAATATGAAGCTTGATGTAAATGCGTCCAGTCAATGTATTTGTAGCGGCGCTCACAGACGGACAGACTACAAGGACTGATATGCGGGTCAACATTTTTTTGCACTTCCCTATAGCCGTTATATCATATCTCATACATATTCAGTTTGAGTTGAAAATTTCAGCAGGCTTGTAATATCATTCTCTTTAGTATAAAAAAAATAATTAAATATTAGGCATTAACGGCCCATACAGCGCCTTTAACCTAGCTTCTCCAACCACTTGCTTTTGCGAAGTGGAATGGATCTACATTTTTAAGCCGAATCCGAACGTCAGATTTGAGAAGCTACTCATGATAATTGATACTCTAGATGTTAATTAACCCCGGCGGGACACACCAATCACTGAGCCACTGTGCCCGACCTCTCTTTAGTATAGTTTGGTATATAATTATGTTGTGCAGTTAAAATATGAAAACTGCAGAAAATACACTCCCAAACCAAAATGAATATTTGAACCAGCTGACTGCAGAAACTGCGTACTAATTTGAATTTTTGAAAGCACTGCATGTCTAGAAAGAAACAAAGATGTCAGAAAATCCGAGTGCCATCTTTCATCTAAGTCACTGACTTATCGAACCGCCCTCGTATTGCCTATCATTTTTTATCGGTATACGATTACCTACGTTACGTAACGTTAGACACTGGTTGCAGGCAGAGCTGTTCATGTTTTTACTATTCGTTTCTGGGAGACATTCTGCCGTCCACCATCTTTAAAGGCAGTATACTAACTCGTTTAGATAATCATGGTCTCTCAAAGCCTGTTCCAGCAAGAGACACATTTCAATGTAAAAAAATGAACGATTTTATTTCATTGCTGCAGAACCCTTTCCAGGAATCCCTATGCCTGTAGTTTTTCACCCAGCATGTCCTTTGTGTTCGGTCATTTCACACCGTTGAACAAACTCATTCAGAAATATTTTTTTAACTGCCCTGCAGGGACTATTTACACATCCAAGACAATTTTAACGTCTTCAAAAATAAATTTGCCAAAGAAAATATGTATTTTCGAATGATTCTCCGTCCATTTTATTTTCACAGGAACGAAGGATGAAAGAAATGTTTGTTTTCTTGTTATTGTTGCCAAAAAAGGAGGAAAATCCACCCTTCCACTGAACTACGATTAAATTCTATTAACAATTCGATTGGTCAACAAAAACTTTGAAAATGACCACACATTCCATATCTGGTCATGGTGGACAAATAAACTTTAAGTATCCATCCACCGGATATAACATAAAAGAATTCTCCCCCGAGGCCAAGGCGACAAGCAGTCCCATCCTTATGGTGAAAGATATCATCACAAGGATCAAAGTTCCCGCACGGACCGAAAGTAAACGGCAAATGGGGTGTATAATAAAAACCGAAACAATAACCGACCTAAACCACTCCCACCATCAGCAACATTCTTGCCGAGGGGCTGGTGAAGGATGCTCTTTGCTTTCTGGTTCTTATGTTGTTGATGTTCAAAAAGTCCAATCCACACGCTGCAATTCGTGGAGGACAAATCTCAAGACAGGCCATGAAAGCTGTAAGTGTAGTTTTCTTCCATTCCAGCAGCTATCTATTTCTAATGTCGACAGCAGACGCTCGTATGTATGGAGGAAAAAGAATGTTTTTTGTCACTAGCCCACCCATCTCACGCTGAAGACGATGATGAGGCAGAGTTATATGTGTAACAACTGCGACAAGGGTCCTGAATGTGGCAGTGATAGCGTTGCGAATTCCTTCGCACAGCGGTCCTGCATAATCACTTACCTACCTACTGTAACGTATTAAGGGCCATAGATTCAACTATGACGGCAACGTTTCCAAAAGGCATCACAACTGCGGATGTATTTTTGATATGTTCACAGCCAAGCTCAACCTTTTGATGTTTTCTATGTTTGTTGAAACTGTGTTTTTTTTTTTGATTTAGTCTCACAGTGCTAATGCGAACGTTGGGAACTTTCCGTGGCGCTCTGTTTGTATTTGAAATGCGAGCACTTTCCGAAATAGGAAAATTTATTATGTTTTTACGCTCGGTTTGTTTCATCTTGCCATTGCCACCACCCCTTGCTCCTTGATCGGCAGAAATAATAGAGCTAAGAAAAGGAGGCTGTGGAGAAAAGACCACTGGAGATAATCAAATATACACTTTGCGGCCCCCTGCGGGGAGGATGTGTCACACATATGTGTCTTGTGTTGTGTGATTTTTCTTGAGTCTATATAATGCAGTATGTCCTGTGTCCTTTCTACCCCATTCCTGTTAAGTGGCAATATCGTTAAAAGCACTCTCTCAAGAAGCGACAAAAGGATGAACAAAACGACGAAGAAAAGAATTCTTCTTCTCTGCCGTCGAAGTAATAAAAATGGCGACTGTTTAGCTAAACACTTTTATTGGTAGAGAAAGAGAATCCCCAGAATTGTTTATGGTGGGATTGTATCTGTGTGTGTTTGTCTATTAAACAAGTTAAGGCTATAAATCGCATAGATTTGCGAAACATGATAAGAGAGTACTTAGCTGAGGGAAATTAAAATAAAAACATTTTCTTTACAAAAAGATAGTTCCTTAACGTTGTCGTTGTCATTGGCATTGGCGCTAGCCTGCTTATCAGCGTCACATCCACACACAGTGGGTGGTAACGAAATATTACATCTATGAGAGAGCAATAAAATAATTGCAAAGCAAACGCTAATTTTGCTCAATTAGTTACAGAGATACACACTTAGATAAAGAGGAGAGGAGACAAATTGCTCAAGCAGTACTTCACCATCAGACCATTGTGTTATAGTTGGTATATAAGTATCTATTCAGTTTTGATGTCAGATGACAATAAGAGGCGCATTATTTGCTAACTGATACCTACTTTGCATTTGACTATTTAAATCTATGTAGGTACCTATAACAATCAAAGTATGTAGTTGAATCTACAAAATATTCATTGCTCTGCTGTGTCAAAAATGATGTGAGAAACCCATTTCGTGGAATTAGTTTCGGAAATTCAGTAAAGCTTTTTGTGCTGAAGAAAATAAAAGAAAAATTTGCCGAAGAGAAAATAAAAAGTGTATCCGCACCGCATACCCTTTTGAAATTAGGCTGACTCAAAAACTTATAGACTTGTATAAAAGGGTGAGTCCAGAATTATTTCAATAAAATTTATTTGTTTTGCGGGCGACGAGGCTATGATCAGTGTGCAAATCTGCAAATGCTTAAATAAAGAATTTGTATTCAGACTAATATTCGAGCTAATATTGGCAGCCCGGTTTCGGATCACTTCATCACTCATCAAATACCGGCGTTGTCGCATTTGTGTGATCCAGGAGTTTAAAGATACGCCTGTTGTTTTATACAATTTCAACACGTGAATACTCCCATTATTTCATATTTCTTAATCGTTATCTTAAGACACCGGCGATCTCTTGTCGTGTCAACCCACAGACTGGCATGTACACTTGTGGGACTGCTTCAAGGTGTTAAATGTGCCACTAGTCTCCATCTTTTCATCCCCTTCCCCTTAATCGCCTTTTTGTAAAGCGCTGTTTTTTTGAAGGTCCTGCAATAATACTCTTAGCCCGTCCTGCACGTGTTTTGAAAAAGTTTTTGAGGGAAACTCCTACATAAAATGTTTAATTTTCAAGAACTATATACTACGCATCTTCACCAAATCCTGATTGTTTTGTTTGTAACCTCAAATAAAGGAGCTTCATCTGTGAAACGTTACAAGAAACAGGCTCCATAAAATTAGGACCATTTATGAAAAATGCAAAAAAAAAAATTAAAAAAGGCCCCAACAAATTTTATAGGAAGCAACAAAATGTTGTAATCCGATTGGGGTGATTTGGCACTGCATTGGCTTTAATTTCATGTCTTCAAAAATATATTTTGTTTCCTAAGAATGAAAAAAAAAAAAAACAAAATAAGGAAAGGTATGAAAAATTACCTCAAATGGTTTTACCAGATTTTACTTTCCAATTCAAAAAAGGAATAAATCAAAAACATGGTGGCGCTGTTATTTAGGTTACGAGTTTTAAGCTATTGAAAATCTCAATTTTCACGGATGAAATTGGGCGATTAATCCGCATAAACTGTGTTTTTTAAGGCTTCAAACGTGTGAATATAGTAGAGTATCACAAGTTTATCTCATAAACAGTGCAATGGTCAACCCGCCTGTTTGGGATCACTGTTTGATTTGGGGTTTTGGGGTAGGTGCGAGGTTGGATGTATGAACATTTGGAGAGAGCCAAACTTGTTTTTTAATTTTTGGGGTATATTTATGGTCCTTAACAGATAACTTAGTGGAACAACGAAGTTGCGTAGGGTGGCATAAAAACCCCAAATTACAACATATATTTCATATTTTCAAACTTCACGTTTCTTGTAGTAACATCTTTTTGATAGCAAACTAAGAAAATGACAAAAAAGCCAAAAAACGTGCAAAATTACTTAAAACCATTGAAAGTACGGTCCAATTTGATAATAATTTTTGATATTGTTTAACATCCAATATTTGAGGGTCTTTTTCATTTTTCAGTCTGATCAAATTTTATACTTACAATTTTGGTCCATTTTGAATTTCTTTGGGGCAATTTTGCAGAAACTGAATGGGCCCGTTTTTCATTTCGAAATATAGCCCCATTTCTTGGGGCCTTTTTGTTTTTTTCAGCCATCTTGCATTTGGGCCTAATTTTATTCCGCTCAAGAAACAAACAGTGAAAGGCAACGTTAGTTAAACGAAAACAAAGCTTAAATATCTTTCATTTAAACATTACAGGCCTAGAATAATGAAACTAACTTAAGGTAGTAGGTAGGTATTTATTAGAAAGAATTCTCAACATTTATATATTCTTAGTTTAAAAATCGAGTCCTCCCTTCTTAGGCTTATCCAAACTTCAAGAATCATACAAATTTGTACAAATTCGTAAAATTTTTTTAAACACAATCTTCATAAATATTGGGTTAAGAAACAGGTTTTTGTGAGCAATTTTACGAATTTGCACAAATTTGTACGACTTTTTAAGAACGCAGACAGACCTTATAATGTTTACATATAAACATTTTATTCTTATACGCAAAGTTAAAAAATTCCGAGCTCGAGGTTTGGTTGATGTTTGAAGCAGCAGAACATATTGAAAATGGAAGCGAACCAAAAGAAAAAATGGTGCCAATATATGAAATGGGGTAGAGTCCGCTTGGGCAGACTCTATGATACCCTATCCAAATTAGTTTCTCCCGAAGTGAGCGGTGAGCATTTTTAGACATTTTGGCTTTTTTTGTGATTTTATTCCAATTTAACAAAACTTTAAGAGTTGGTCGAAACGCCCCTAAAATTAGGCGTGACAAAACACATTATTTTTTCAAATTGCCCACATTTTCTACTTCATATTGTTTTTTTTGTTTTTTTTTTGTCTAGGCGACTTATCGAGAAAACGAATTTTCAAAATCGTCCAAAACAGGTGGGCGTTACAAACAACTTTTAATGGGCAAATTGATAAAAATACTTTGTCTGTCTACATACTTTGTAAAGAACACATCCATTATTTCCATCAACTTTTTCAGTAAAACTTCTTTTTTTCTAATAGTAGGCTAGTTTTACACTCTTAAACATTTTGGGACTCTAGAGAGTATTATGTTTGAAATGGCAAGGTCTCAAAATTGATGACGGATGACAGACATGACTAAATCAACATAACAATCGATGCTAATCACAAAAATAGTAATTTTTAGGAGTCTACGATGAATAATTTAGCATGTTACAATCTTTGAGTCAAAATTATAATACCATTAAGATAGAGCATACGAATGGACGGGCAAATTTAATTGAATTAAAGTTTGAAGAGCATAAATATTTTAAGAGTGGAGGAAGCTAGTACATTTTCAGATAAAATTTGTTGATAGTATCAGGACTGTTAAGGAACAGATGAGGGCATTCTGAAACAGCAAGAAACGAATTCGGAGGATTCATACTAAATGAAATCTAACCACACGAGGAATGAAAATGAAATACAATTTATTTTATTGATTAAGAATTGATACAGTACCAAGATGTTTGTTACAAAGCTGCTGAAATCCAGGTGGTGATTTTCTATGAGCTAAAGGGCAGCAGCAGCACAACGAATGCATGCACAAAGAGGAAACTAAACAAGAACAATTCGCAAGACACGCACACATCAATTATGCGTGCGGCATTTTCATAACGCACTTTTGTAATTGTTCTGATGCTACTGCCGAAAATATGTACACATAATTTTAGATTCTGAAGAACAGTGATTCAACAAATATTGATACAAAATTAATAACAAATTATATACAGCAAATTAACTTAACTAATTTAACAATAACGATTACTTAATCATAACAAAAAAATGGCAACATTTGTATATTCCCAAACAAGGACCTTAGAGCTAGTAGATCTACCAGTGCCAAATTACGTCCCTGAATAATTTGAGTTTGGCATTACTTCTTAAGATAATAGCCGCGTTTCTTTGCACGCGGATATAGGGATAATTTTCAATTTGCATGTAAAATACAACAACAACTTATCCTATATACGCTAACTTTAGCGGGGATAGCTATCGCCGCTAAGTCATCTAGCGGGGATAAACAGTGCTTCCAAAACCCATTTTCTTCGTTTTTGATGAATCGAAGCGATGAATTTTTCAGGAAATGTCAAAGTTTGACATCCCGCCGACCACTAACACATCCCACCGAATATTTTGTTCGGGATTTTATTATTATTTTTTTTCAAAATTTAGTAAATCTGTGAATGCAAAACTGTTTTTTATAATTTTAGAATATGTTTGACATTAATTTCAACTGTGGGAAATTAATATTTTTGAATTTCACGATTTTCAATACAAATTTCTTAATTCAACTTACAGCTGTTTCACCAATAAACGTCGTAGGTTAATCATAACAAAAAAATGGCAACATTTGTATATTCCCAAACAAGGACCTTAGAGCTAGTAGATCTACCAGTGCCAAATTACGTCCCTGAATAATTTGAGTTTGGCATTACTTCTTAAGATAATAGCCGCGTTTCTTTGCACGCGGATATAGGGATAATTTTCAATTTGCATGTAAAATACAACAACAACTTATCCTATATACGCTAACTTTAGCGGGGATAGCTATCGCCGCTAAGTCATTTAGCGGGGATAAACAGTGCTTCCAAAACCCATTTTCTTCGTTTTTGATGAATCGAAGCGATGAATTTTTCAGGAAATGTCAAAGTTTGACATCCCGCCGACCACTAACACATCCCGCCGAATATTTTGTTCGGGATTTTATTATTATTTTTTTTCAAAATTTAGTAAATCTGTGAATGCAAAACTGTTTTTTATAATTTTAGAATATGTTTGAGATTAATTTCAACTGTGGGAAATTAATATTTTTGAATTTCACGATTTTCAATACAAATTTCTTAATTCAACTTACAGCTGTTTCACCAATAAACGTCGTAGGTTAATCATAACAAAAAAATGGCAACATTTGTATATTCCCAAACAAGGACCTTAGAGCTAGTAGATCTACCAGTGCCAAATTACGTCCCTGAATAATTTGAGTTTGGCATTACTTCTTAAGATAATAGCCGCGTTTCTTTGCACTCGGATATAGGGATAATTTTCAATTTGCATGTAAAATACAACAACAACTTATCCTATATACGCTAACTTTAGCGGGGATAGCTATCGCCGCTAAGTCATTTAGCGGGGATAAACAGTGCTTCCAAAACCCATTTTCTTCGTTTTTGATGAATCGAAGCGATGAATTTTTCAGGAAATGTCAAAGTTTGACATCCCGCCGACCACTAACACATCCCGCCGAATATTTTGTTCGGGATTTTATTATTATTTTTTTTCAAAATTTAGTAAATCTGTGAATGCAAAACTGTTTTTTATAATTTTAGAATATGTTTGACATTAATTTCAACTGTGGGAAATTAATATTTTTGAATTTCACGATTTTCAATACAAATTTCTTAATTCAACTTACAGCTGTTTCACCAATAAACGTCGTAGGTTAATCATAACAAAAAAATGGCAACATTTGTATATTCCCAAACAAGGACCTTAGAGCTAGTAGATCTACCAGTGCCAAATTACGTCCCTGAATAATTTGAGTTTGGCATTACTTCTTAAGATAATAGCCGCGTTTCTTTGCACGCGGATATAGGGATAATTTTCAATTTGCATGTAAAATACAACAACAACTTATCCTATATACGCTAACTTTAGCGGGGATAGCTATCGCCGCTAAGTCATCTAGCGGGGATAAACAGTGCTTCCAAAACCCATTTTCTTCGTTTTTGATGAATCGAAGCGATGAATTTTTCAGGAAATGTCAAAGTTTGACATCCCGCCGACCACTAACACATCCCACCGAATATTTTGTTCGGGATTTTATTATTATTTTTTTTCAAAATTTAGTAAATCTGTGAATGCAAAACTGTTTTTTATAATTTTAGAATATGTTTGACATTAATTTCAACTGTGGGAAATTAATATTTTTTAATTTCACGATTTTCAATACAAATTTCTTAATTCAACTTACAGCTGTTTCACCAATAAACGTCATAGGTGCATGTGTGCTGCCAAGTTTTTTTTTGATGAATTCTTAAGCGGCGATGGTCGTTTTCTGATGCCATCCCTATATCCGCCTGCAAAGAAACACGGCTAATGAGAACGATTTCTGGTATCGAGTTGGTTTGTTTGGAATTTCCTTGTCAGTAATTGTCTATTTTTTCATCCGATAGTAGTGAACCATGGCTAATCAAATAGCAAAAAAAGTCCAAATTGCACGCTTTTCTTCTAAGAATTCGAAAAAAGTAAAAATGGAATATATTTGAACGTTAATTTTACGAAAATCGGTTGTACATCGTTAATGTCAACAGCTTTAGATTTTTATTTTAAAAAGAGCATTAACAACATCATCTTGCTGAACATAAGCGAATTTTCATGAGCCATTTAGAGCTACATGTGGATCAGTACAAATGTTCTAGATGACGTTTACGTTTGCACCTGAGCGAAATCGCGATTGAGTTGATTGCGGTCAGATATGTCGATCAGAGAGTTTTTGAAGGTAACTTGTAAAACTTTAAATGTCGTAAAACTTTCTCTTACACTGTTAATTTTTCGAGTTAACCAAGATTCTTGGTTGACGAAAACTGTAGTAAAATTCTGGGATTTTAAATCCATTCAATTTTTTAAAGGCTGCATCACGTTTGTTTCGTAGATCTATAATTTCAAATGTAAACCAAAAATAATAATAATTAGTAGCTTATTTTAGTTCTAAGAAGGACGTGAGCGTTGAATAGTTGTACTACATGGTTTTGGAGGAATTTAACTCGAATATTAGTCGCCTATCATGTTTCAAAAGTTCAATATTGATGTTTCTGAAATCCCAATATTTGTATTTGGGTAGTTGTTTAACTCGAGGACAGTTAAAAGTGGCCAAGATTAAATCATGTTTGAAAAACACAGTAGCTGAAACCCGGCTATAGAAAACGCTCTGAGAGTTTTTCGAAACAAATAAGTCTAATAGAGTACTGATTTGGGTAAAACTTGTTGAAACGGTCATGTTAATAATATCCAAGTTAAGAGTAGCCACATATCGAACAAATGATTCGGAGCCCTCCGCGTGAAGAATGTTCCATAATTCTTAATTCCAAATTGTGTTTTTCTTAGGAAAGTATGCCATGAAAACATGATTTGGAAAAAATTCCAAGAAAAATGTCTGCCATGTTTGTTCCTTTCTCTGTTTGACTATACGATTCGTTGCGGTCAGTTAACTGTCTGTGCAGCTGAGTAAGCCTCCAGAGCAATCGCCTTTTTAGGGTTCCGTAGCCAAATGGCAAAAAACGGAACCCTTATAGATTCGTCATGTGTGTCTGTCTGTCTGTCTGTCTGTCCGGGGATGTCACAGCCACTTTTCTCCGAAACTATAAGAGCTATACTGTTGAAACTTGGTAAGTAGATGTATTCTGTGAACCGCATTAAGATTTTCACACAAAAATAGAAAAAAAAACAATAAATTTTGGGGGTTCCCCATACTTAGAACTGAAACTCAAAAAAAAAAAATTAGTTCAAAAATGATATTTAGGTTTCTAATATAATTTTTTTCTGAACTGCATATTTTGCGCGAGAGACACTTCCAAAGTGGTAAAATGTGTGTCCCCCCCCTGTAACTTCTAAAATAAGGGAATGACAAAACTAAAAAAAATATATGATGTACATTACCATGCAAACTTCCACCGAAAATTGGTTTGAACGAGATCTAGTAAGTAGTTTTTTTTTAATACGTCATAAATCGTAATCCGCAATTTACCTTTCATTCAATCAACTCAAATATAAAAAAAAAAAACATTTAATTTCATAAACATAAACCCTCTGCGTAAACCGTGAACCATTATTTTCTAATAATAAATCTGTAATAGGTGTCTAAGTAAATAATAATTATAATTCGGGCGGAACCCTGCATGGGAGAGTCCGACTCGCACTTGGCCGCTTCTATTTTTTTATTGGTATAGTGAGTTGATTGTATTGTTTATGTGCTTTTCTCTCTGATCTTCATCAAAATATCTTGCGAGCCAACCGCTACCCTGACCTGGTCTAAGGGGCAGCATACCGAGGTGGTAGATAAATTTTGCTTCTGCAGGAATATTTATACCCTATTCTAAGGGTATATTAATTTTGACGCATAGTTTGTAACATATCTTAATATTACCCGTAGTTACTATATTTATGATCAGCATCGATAGTAATGTCGATCTAGCCATGTCCGTCCGTCCATCCGTCGGCAAAAATTAGGCCTTTAAACTGGGCCTAGAGAGCTGAAATTTTAACCATATACTCTCTAGGGTCCCGAAATAATCAAGTTTACGAATTTTTGAAATCCGCCCACAGACACGCCCACAAACTCAAAAAAACGAAATTTTGAAAAAAAACGAATTTTGAGCTAGAAAGCTGAAATTTTATTGAAAAACCAACATTTGAGCTAGGGTGCTGAAATTTATAATATATACTCTCTAGGGGCCCTTTAAGCTCATGTGTGAATATTTTCAAAATCCGCCTACTGACACGCCCACAATTTAAAAAAAAAACTTTTTTTGAAAATTCAAAGTTTGAGCTAGGGAGCGGAAATTTATAATATATACTCTCTAGGGGCCCTTTATGCTCATGTGCTAATTTTTTTTAAATCCGCCTACTGACACGCCCACAATTAAATAAACCAATTTTATTGAAACACCCAAGTTTGAGCTAGGGAGCGTTTTTTTCGATAAAATCCTTTAAATGTTATATAGCAAAATATGTAGAGCGTTCTTAACAATTCAACCAAAATTAGACTTTTGTCACGCCCACTAATGAGTGATAGGAATAAGAATAGGGTATCCAACAGTTCGCCCAAGCGGACTGTAGCCCGTCCCTATGTTTTTTTTTAAAATTTCCTGAAGTCTTTCTTTGAACTGCTTTGCAAAAAAAGTGTTCGATTTAAGCCTTAGAAAGCCTTTTTCAAGTCAACGAACGTAGATAAAGCCGGAATCTCTTTTTCTTACTCAGGAACACCACCTCGTTCGAAAATCCGACAATCACGCCAAGAGTGGGAATAAACTGTCATGAGAAGCTTCTCGTGTGCCTCTAGGTCATGTATCGGTTGTTATAACGCCAGAACGGTAGCAGGAAAATGGCAATCGAAAAAAACGAAACACACCCTCGAACTATTTACATCAAAAATAGCCTCACTTACTGAATTAAATTTCATAAGGATAAAAATAAATAATAGTAGTATTTACCCTTTCTTGTCATGAGGGCAATTTGTTACAATACCAATAACCTTAGGAAAATGGAATGACCACTTCAACCATTTATCTAAAGGAAGCAATAAAAGTAATAACTCTGTAAAGTCGGAACCCTTTCACCCAAACCAGGACGTTCGTCCCGTTACAATCAAATGCCCAGTTAAACTGAATATATTGCCAGCAAATTGAATTTGTTTTCTCAAATAAATGATCCTTTTTTCCTTGGTATTGAATTTCTCTCCTGGGCATTTGCTAATGCATTCCGTCACACGGTTAAAAAATAAGTAAATAGATATCTACTTTTGGTCGGTCATAAAAGCCCAATGCTTCATTAATTCCAGAAAATTCCATCGTGCCCATTCGTGGCTTGGTGTGAGAGTAATCCTACTTCGTAAACACAAAGCATGAAAAATGATGCTTCAAAAATAGACGACAAGGTACAACAAGGAACACTATAGCCGTACATTAAGTCAACCACTATCTGGAATGATGTAAAGTTGTTGGTTGGTCTTTGAATTTCTAGTTTTTTGGTGTATTTTTTTTTTTTTTTGAAAATGTAAGGATTGTCACCTGATTGTCACCCATTGTATGGTTTGCTGGAGCTTCCATTTGAATGAACCAGTGCTATTCGCATAACAGACAAGAGCAAGTAGATTCCACTGTAGGCAGACAGGGCTTTGTTAAAGGATTCATACAAATGAACCCTAAAATGTATGTAAATTGATGCAGATCTCTTCTCTATGGAAGGACTCTGAAAGGGGATGAAGAGCTTGTCGTCCTAGATTGTCGCAACAGACACACTGAGCACTGTGAATCAAGATTTCGCAATCGCAATTGACAGATTTAGTTTAAAGCAAGAAATCGTTTTCGGAATAATTAAGAAGCAAGAAGAAGGAACGTTTTGAAGACTTGTTAATATGTAGAAAATGGGTCAAACCTTAGGGCCTTGCGGGGATTGTAAACCTTAGTTTGCTGGGCACTTAAGGTTTAGATTTGGTGCAAACTTTGATACGCAAGATCAAGCCTTGATGAGTTGTTCTCGCCTTTTTAACTATCCCGAATTGTCGTTAAATACAAAAAGTAATGGATGTGTTTTGATACGAATTTGGTCATTTTAGGAAAACCATCTGTTCAACCATTTAACCATCCTGATGTCATTTCAGTTCACAGTTTGTAGTAAGGATATGATTTTCGACAAATTACATTTTTCAAATACATGAATATCCAAATGGTGAACTTTGATCTTGTAATAAAAACTGCTGCTGACAAAAGCGCAATTAAATTAATGAATTTTCTACCAAGTTCGGCTCCCTAAGCTTTCGAGCTTATTAGGTAAATGGCTGATCAAGTTCCAAATATGTTAGCCATATTACGATCCCAACGAACGAATTCTTTCACAGAAAGATATCCGTTAGACCGGATATCTTTCTGTGAAAGAATTCGTTGCTTAACCCTTAAATGCATACCGTACCATATATGGTACTCGTACATATCTTTAATCATACGGTAATCTAGTAAATTAAGCTGAAGCGTGCGATTGTACGCTTTAAATCGTAACAGACAAAATTATCTTTCATATAAATACCGTTTTAGATCACTTAGGATTTGTTTCACTTGTCAGTAAGCTGCCGAAGTGGTCCAATGCAATTTTTACACGTAATTTCTTTTTCAATAGTGAAAAAAAAAAAATTATCGCATTTATTATTCCTGTGGAAATAAGTATTGATGAGTACATTGCGCTTTGTTTTAGCTAAATAAAAAGAATCTCGATCAAATTTAATATTTTCGAATAGTTTTTTTTTCTGTTTTTGGAGGTACCATATATGGTACACCATGCATTTGACTATTATTTTTGTAATGTGTTTGTAATTTATAGACATGGATATAGTTATTATTGTCGAAAAGAGGTACAACGCTGATGAGGTGGCGGATATGATTTGTGATGCTGGCGATTTTGAAATGATAGGCATACCTAACAATGGTGATTTGTCTGATGACGAAAAGGAATGGGAAGATGACGGATTGGATGATTTGATGAAAATCAAATATCGCAACGCGTGAGAAATCGGGCCGAAACCAGTTACGCCATATTGGATGATGGGACAATTTTTGGCGTATTTCTCAACAATGAGAAGCTGCCACCGGAAATGTTCTCAGTGATCAGAATGACAAGTTGGGCCACGTACGCGAAGAATGCTGTAGGTATAAGGGCATTGTTATTGACATAACTTCAGTAGGTATTGGGACCCTTGGGACTGGGAATTCTGAGCTAGAGCGAGAGGGAAGATATGAGGTTGGAGCTAGAGCGAGAGGTAAGATCTGACCTTGGAGTGACGCGCCGGCCGCCGGTGGTGGTTGTTAGTTTTTGTTATCAGTTTTGTGTGTTTAGAGTGAATAGCTTGGAGATATTGACTTCCATAGTAATTAAACGGTTGATGCGATAAAGAAACCCCATGGATATTGGAAGCAACGGTGAATAGTGAGTTCAAGATCGTCTTTGTTTATACGACTAAATTGTGTATTGTAGCGATCTTGAGCTCATTTGTTTGTTTAGGACATTGCATTGTATATGGTTTCTTAGTTTGATTAATGTTAGACATTACATGTGTATGGTTTCTTAGTTTGATTATTTAATGTTTTATTTGTTCAGGACAATACATTGTGGGGCGAGATAATATAATATTATCGGCGTCAGATATGGCTCGCTCCCCCTTAAGATTCGCTGACCATATTGCTCTGTGTTACTTTTATCTTACTGACCACATTGTTTGAGAAGAAATTGTGATATTTTCGGAGGTATTTTCATGTATAAAAGGCGAGTGTTGAAGGTACTAAGTAACAGTTTATTTCAAATTAGACATGCAAAGAACATGAATTTCCTTAACCAACTGGGTAAAGTAAAGCCCCTAGAGGGTCTGAAAATGGTAGAATTGGGGAAACGGAGTCGTATCTTGAAGGCGATGCGGTGTCAGACCAAGTATGGACCAAAGATCCTGGTAGAGCTGGAGGCGAAAAAGGTATTTTTGCCTCTCAGATTCAACGCAATGGAGGAGGACACCATTACCCAACTCCCCTTATATGAGATGGAAGTCATCAAAGCGGTTGGAAATTCCTTTGAGTTGGCGTTCCATCCTGTTGCAGAGGAAGACGATGAGGTGCAAGTTCCCTACTCACAACCATTTTTATAAAATAAAAAATAAATTAAAAAAAAAAAAAAAAAAGTGAAACAAAGAAATTAACTGTTCTTTTTCTTTTTTATTGGTTTATTCGACTTTTAAGTGCTTTGAGGTGGTTAAAGATTACCCAACCTTTGTGAAAAGATTCAATTTGCGTGGTCGTAAAATTGAATTCCGGATTAGGGATGTAGCAGACAACTTTGAACCATCTAGCTGGATTCAGAATGCAGTGAAAGGGATATTTAAAAAAGTGACTAACGATTTGGATCCTTCTGATATGGTGGGTATAACATTTACAGGGAAGAATTTCGAACACCATGGTCCTGGTTGGATGAGCTATAGAAAGGCATCCGATTTAAAGTGGAGCGAGGTATGGGATTTAATCACTAAAATTTTCCAAAGCAATTCCGAGGGCTTAAGCACGGATACTTTCCGTATAAATCTTACATCGATAAGGCCTCCTAAAGGACAAGGAAATGATCGAAATAAGAAATACTCGATGACAACAAGGAATTAGCTATTCGCTGCACATATGATAGCAATTATAAGCTACGATCTTTGAGTATTTCATGCTTCGAGTATCGAGAATATGAACAGGAAAGGATTTTAAGTAATGGTGAAATCGAGTTCTTTACAAATCAGGAATTGAGGCATGAGCCCAACATGGAACTAGTGAATCTCAAATCGATGAAACAAGCATATATAATGACCATTTCATAAAATAAAAAAAAAAAAAAAAAAAAACATTAAATTAATTGTTTTTTATTAATCCATGAATTGTTAGTGGATGGGAAACCCAACCATTTGACATATACTTTTTCGTCTTTTGTTGCAAGAATCTTTTCCACGAGAAATATGTTGGGAAAATTCGTCTTTTGTAATTCGTGTGCATAGAAACTCCCTCTAATAGGCTGACCTTGAAAATCTTCAATTAGATATGTAATAGGGTTTGTTATCTGAACTTTTCTTATTTTGAATATTTCAGTTGTCCAGTTTGGTGTGTATCCTTTTTCGAAAGCATGTTTAAACTTGCTTATTCGAACGTTATTGCCAACTTCGTATTTTCCCTTCTCAGCAATTTTTATTCGTTTATAAACTCCTGATAGTAATTCTTTGACATTGTTTTTATTTATATCAACGGGACGTTTTTTTATTGTTCTATGTACCGAGTGATTATATGCATGCAGCAAATCCTTATAAATGGGTAGCCATTTGTAGTTCCCATTGAAACTGAATTCTTTCCACATTTTCTCCTTAAGGGTGCGGTTAAAGCGTTCAACAATTGATGCTTTTAATGTACTGTACGTTGAGTAGTGATTAATTTTGTAGGTATTCATCAAATTTTGGAAGGCCTTGTTGAAGAATTCTTTACCATCGTCGGTTTGCAAATTTTTAGGTGCTCGATTTGAATTGGTAAAAATTGTTCTCATAGCTTGTGTTGTAGCTGATGCAGTCTTATGTTTCAAAGGAACGACCCAAGCATACTTTGAAAAAGTATCAATTACGGTTAGTAAATAGTTGAACCCCTCATTCTCATCACTGTATGGTATCATTTCAACCAAGTCTGCTTGCCATAGATCATCAAAACCCTTAATAATAACTCTTCGTCTGGTGAAATTCCTTCGGGCTGGCTTGTGCAGCTCACCAACAACTTTTCTTTTACTCATCCTAAAAACGAGTGAATAGAAACAAGGAGAGGTTTTGTATTTTATTAGATATTTTATTTGACCAATCGTCGATAAAGTAACATCAATTTCTTAATTCTAATCAATCTGCTTTCAACCATATAGCATGCGCAAGTATCTGGTCCTTCTTGACAGAGATTTGCAGACCAGGGGCAATTTATAAAATGACACCCATGAACAGAGGTGGTGGAAGATACGTTTTCAAAGTTCCTCAGAAAACTAATGCAATCAATAATTTCATTGAAATGTTCCTCAAGAAGAGTTTGGTTATTTGTTTTTAGAAATGTTAACATCTCATCGAAGATCGTAGACGTATTTACTGCAGACATGATTTCAAATCGAATTCCGAATGCGTACTAAATTGGTGAAAAACTAGTTGTTGCCTCTCTAATAGGTTCACCACTATTTTTATACTTCTCGAAAATATCCAACATATACTTTCTAATTTTGTTTAATAATTCAAGAGTCTTCAAATTTTGCTCATCGGTGTATGACCGCAAATCCGCACCCATTTTTCCCAGTTTATCTTCGATGATTTGTAGCTTCAGTGCCTCATCATTTATAGTCCCCATGAGTGCGTTGCAATTGTTGTCTACATACCGTCGATGATTTAGCATGTTTTTATCTTGAACATCTATGTTGCTATCTACGTATTCCTTATTTGCCGCCTGTGTTGGGTTTACAGGTTTTCCAACATTGTTTAGACATTTTCCCTGAATATCGAAATCACCATTAGGTAGTAGTCTAAATCCTACGCCAGCAGGTCCTCGCGAACTCTCGGTTGTTCTATGAAATTGGTTGGAGCTTCGTCCGAACTTGTCAACACTCATTTTATTAATAATGAAGATTATTCTCTAAACGATGTCTAATATATAGATAATGTTCGTTTCCAACGCGAATTGATTTTATATAGGCCAATTCCTGAACCAAGTGTTGAGGTTAAATCCATGCAGGGCGATTTCTATCCGGTCGGTTCCTATCCGGTCGGTTCAGGTGTGAGGCCATACTGATTTGCTTGCTTTTAATGGATTGAATTGATTATTAGTGTATGATATCTGATTCACGTAATTCTTCTACAATTGAGTTAACCTCATTTTGAAGATTATTATTGCCGGCTCTTTGAGATGCAATTAAAAGCCTTAATCTATTGACGAGTTCATTGGGGTTATCCCAATACACATATTCGACGGGTTTATTTGAATAACTCATATCAGTTGAATTACTATTGTATGCTTTTCCAATTTTCTTTATGACTCTCTGCGTTAGGTGCTGAAGTAAAGGTTGGATTATATGTTTATACTTATAACCTCTGTTGCCTTTAACCTGTAAGTTACTATCATAGTTTTTCAAGTGTGCTTTTGTTTTTTGTAATATCTTTAGATATTGATCCAAGTCTTCATTGGTATATCGATCTTTTCTAGGGTTTTTTCGAAATATTAATTCATAAAGGCCATTCGTTCCATGGAAGATTTCATCATCAATGACGAAATTCTTGTGTTCGTTAATTACAAAACTTGATCTACCTAATTTCGTTGAATTTGATTCCACGTCGAAATGTGGACCATAGATTTTGTCACGATTCGAATCTGATGGGGATGATCGATTAACTGGAGTGCTTTGATCAAAGCTATTGTCGTAGGGTGTCCTAAATGAATTATCATTGTTCGTTGTCTGATTTGATTCTGGAGATGAGAAGTCAAAACTTGCATTAGAAATGGATTTTTTTTCTTCTTCTGGGTATTGTAAACGTCGTCGTAGTAGTTGTTGATTCTTTATTTTCATATCTATATTATTGTAAGCAATATCTGCAGCAGCAGTATCATTTTGAGTATGAGCACTTTTGACATTTTTCACGATTTCTTTTAAGGGTTCAACTATTGGTTTAAAAGTAGTCTCAAGTTCCGCATCCTTCGTAGTTTTTCCATACTGAAGAAACATATATTTTCTCTTTAAAGCTTTTTTAGTTTTTACTAAATCTTTAAGTAAATTTTCATCAACATCCATAATTGTCGAATACAGGGACGAATGCTCTAATCGTATGTAATCATTTAAACCGCTGATTTATGACTGAATAGATTTATATAGATACAGTTTCTTTAAATGAATTATTATATCGGCCTTTATTCAATCTAAAATCTTTATTAATAACCAAAAACCCATATGTATCTTTACAGCATTTTTTACACAATTCCTTGAATTGATTGAATGTCATGTCAGAGTTGACATGATCGTTGTATATATGCTTCAGGTTAAGTTCGTCTTGCTTAAAAATAACTAAATAGTTTGCATTGTCTCGAATCAAGTGTTTTGGTATATGTGTATAAGATTGACACAAGTAGAAACTATCCACGTCATTATGTCGACCCATGCAGAAATATTCTCGAATATTGTTTTGCTTATCACAAGCCACATCATCGAATATAAAAACTGAGTTTCGATTTGCTTCAGAAGGCGTAATAATTTCACAATTATTTGAAAACTCATTATATCCCATACCCGTGATGGACTCTATTAGCTTTCTCAGGTATGCATACTTTGGTTGATGCAGAGACTTTGAGTATATGTAGAGATTTTCAAATTTTAAACCATTTGGATCGAGGAGAATGCTCAACATGACATTGGTTTTTCCACAATTTGATGGACCCACAATTATTCCTCTAATACTATTAGGAAATATTGCTCCATGTTTCCTGCGTACTTTAATTTTACTATCAAAGTTCTTAACTTTAATAAAATCTCGTTGTTGTTGTTTTATGAACCTCATTCTGCTATTGAATGAAACTAATCAATATAAAAGATCATGTTTTATAGTTGAGAAATTCATAATTGTTCAACATATACAACAAGAAAGTCGTATAAAATGATAAATTATAGTGTGAAAGCCAACAGTTGGAAAGATACATTCAAAGGGTACGGATTAGTGAATTCCTTAATCGAAAAATTACCAATTGAATTACATCTTCCCTCATATAACTTCTGTGGGCCAGGGACTAAATTGAAAGAACGCCTTGCTAGAGGAGATAGGGGAGTTAATCAGTTGGATGAAGCCTGTCGCGAACACGATATTGCATATGCTAACAATAAAAATCTACCTGAACGACATATTGCAGACAAAATTTTAACTGAAAAGGCCTGGCAGAGAGTAAAGGCAAAAGACTCATCGATAGCAGAGAAAATAAATAGTATATTAGTAACGAATATGATGAAAGCTAAAACGAAACTTGGTATGGGTTGCAGCAAAGCCAAGAGAAGGAAAAGAAACCCATGCAAAAAGTATAATTTATTTAAAAAAGCCATTATGGAGGCTAGAAATGCTATTCGAGACACTAGAAACGAAGATCCTAACATAATTGCAACAACTGCTCTACAAGCAGCTAAAAAGATCATTAAAAATAAACGAAAGAGCATTACAATTCCTCGAGTAATACCTCTACCGAAAATTGGTGGTTTCTTACCATTGTTACCTATTTTAGCTGGGCTATCGGCTATTGGATCAGTAGTTGGAGGAGCTGCGGGCGTAGTTAAAGCTATAAATGAATCAAAGGTAGCCAAGAAACAATTGGAAGAGAATAAACGTCACAATCAGACTATGGAAGGAATTAAAATTAAGCATGGTAGCGGACTTTATCTACAGCCATATAAAAAAGGATTTGGACTTTTCCTTAAACCATACGATTCAAAAAACTTTTAAATTCGCTACCTAATCGTCCACTCACCAATATTGATATTATGAAATTTGGAAAATTGAATATACCATGCTTCAGGGGTGTTTACATGAGTGATAAATTACCAGTAAGATCTGATAACAAGGAATGTGGTGTAATTAATTTGGACAATGAGAGTGGGCCAGGGACACATTGGGTAGCATACATTAAGAATAAAAATATTGTCAAATATTTCGATAGTTTTGGTAACTTAAGACCACCCATAGAGGTTGTACGATATTTAGGTGAAAATATTCACTATAATTATAACAGCTGTCAAAATTTCAATACATTTATATGTGGTCATCTATGTTTAAAGTTTCTAATTGAGCAAAATATAAATAAATAGAGTAAAATCAATATATTGTGTTTCATTTCTATTCCAATAGTTATGTCGTTAACACTCACTTTAAGCGGAAACCAATCTACTCTCACTGCAGAGTACTTTCCTCCAATTGTCCTAAATTCTGATTATGTATGTGGCTTAGTTGATCTGCAGACCTATAATTCTATACCTAATGTGGATAAATTAAATAATTTATTTCATTGTGGTGATGGTGGTGGTGGTGGTGGTAATGGAGAAATCAATACTGAATTTACAGAGGGCTCTTATGAAATTGAGGATATTAATAAAATAATTCAAAAGGTTCTGAACACACACAATGAGAATAGCGTTGAAAAAGTTATAATCAAATTAAAAGCCAATAATAATACTTTGAAATGTGAACTGTACAGCAATGTGGAAATCGATTTTACACAAGACCGATCTATTGGTTCTCTTTTAGGATTCAGTAAGAAGAAACTAGCTCCTAATATTCTGCATGTATCTGACCAGTATGTTAATATCAATAGAGTGAATATTGTACGAGTTGAATGTAATTTAATTGACGAAACATATATCAATAGTCAACCTGCTCATATACTACATGAATTTTCAGTCAACGTTAGTCCAGGATATAAAATAGTTGAAGTTCCACACAATGCCATCTATTTGCCAGTGAACGCTAAGAGGATAAGTTCTATAACATTGAATCTCTTGGATCAGGACGGAAATCGTATAAACTTTCGAAACGAAATCATAACAATTCGCTTGCATTTGAAACCACAATAATGATAGTATATAATTACCCCTCAAGTTATAAAAGAGCAGGTAACACTACTAACTCTAGCAATATACTATCATCTTCTGATAAGAGAACATCAAAACTTACTATAGAAAATCAACAATTTCTATTGTCACTGGGATATAAATTAAAACATTAAATCAATCCTAACAACATGCTGAATATTTTCGAAGAACCAAAGTTTGAGGAGAGTATCTCAAAACTGAATTATCACACCTATTCACCATATCTGAATAACTTTGAGAAAAATGACATTATACAAATTTGTGTCCAACATCAAAATCTTAATATTTTGCCTTCAGAAAGTTACATTTATATTGAAGGTACTGTATCGAAATCTGATGGATCGGCAGTTACGAAAACAAAACTTGTAAACAACGGAATAGCTTTCTTATTTGACGAAATACGTTATGAATTAAATGGCGTGGAAATTGATAGCAATCGTAATGTTGGCATAACATCAACTATTAAAAACTACATTTCTTTAAACAAAAACGAAAGCGATATGCTATTGAATGCATCTTGGTCGCCCAACTCTTCAATTAATCTGGATAGTTTCTACTTTAATTTTTGTATACCTCTAAATAAATTACTGGGTTTTGCTGAAGACTATAAGAGAGTAATACCCAATGGACGCCATGATTTGATTCTAACACGGTCACGCACAGATGATAATTCATTAATTGCTGACGATGATGAAAAAGCAAAGATAAAATTACTTAAAATACAATGGAAAATTCCTCATATTACACTGTCTGATTCTTACAAATTAAAACTTTACAAACCTATTAATAATGGTCAAACTATGAAGCTTGCCTTTCGTAACTGGGATCTGTATGAATATCCTACTTTGCCCAGCACCAATCATCATATTTGGAATGTGAAGACAACCTCACAAATGGAGAAGCCACGCTACATTCTCCTTGCATTGCAAACTAACAAACGTAATCTACTAAAAGGAAATCCAACTTATTTTGATCATTGTGATATTACAAACGTGAAGGCATACTTAAATTCTGACGCCTACCCCTGTGAAGATTTAAATTTATCCTTTGATAAAAATAATTACAGTTTACTATACAATATGTACTGCGACTTTCAAAAAACCTACTACAACCGACTAGTTGCTGAACCACTCTTACCAAGAGATACATTTAAATCTCAAGCGACAATTTTCGTTATAGATTGCAGACATCAGAGTGAAATAATCAAAAATGGTCCAGTTGATATTCGCATTGAATTCAAAACAACAGGAACAAAACCAATCCCAGCAAATACGTCAGCCTACTGTTTAATGTTACACGATCGCCTCGTAAATTATAATCCACTCAGTCAAATAGTTTCGCGAGAAATCTAATTTCTTAGTTCAAAGTTAACTCTTGTGGGGAAAAGACACTCATGCATAAACCATGTATTTTATACTTGACGTACAAGGTTTCAAAGGACCTAATAATAAGTTTATCGCTAAAGAAATAGCAATACTACACAATGGCCATCATCATCATTTCATCATCAAACCACCATTCAACTCTGACCAATTATCATCTGCATTAAGAAGACAAGTTCAATGGCTTTACCAAAATCATCATGGCCTAGTTTGGGATGGAGGTTTCACCGAATTTAAGAAAGTTCGGAAATACCTTCGCGTGAAAATAAAAAATACAATTTTGTACGTCAAAGGAGTTGAAAAAGTTCAATGGATAAAGGAGTTACTTTGCGATGAAAATGTTGAAGTGATGAATATCGAAGAAGTTGGCTGTCCTAATTTCAACGAATTGAAGCGACTCTATCCTTGTGAAATAAAATGTTCGCTCCATAGCAAATGCTGTGCCCTACAAAATGTATACCTATTGGACAAATTCTTATCTGGAAATTAAATAAAAACCAATTTCTTCTTTTTTAAATACAAATGTTTTTTCTTTATTTACGTCTTTTATAACCATATGGAAGGGAACTATTGTCTTCGAGAAATCTACGTTTTTCTGACCTGGGTTTGTATGTTTTTGTTTCAGCAATTGTTATGACCTCGTGCTCTCGTGTCCGGCGAATATTATTTGATAAAATTTGGATATCATCGGCATTCGCAGCATTAAGTACAGCTTCTTTGATTGTCTCAAAATTTACTTTCTTCGATGCTGAATAATTCAAATTGATTCCTTTTACTTTACACACGATTTTTTCAGTGCCATCTTTTGTACTAAAGACTTTGTAGGAATAATTTTTGGGGCCTCCACTTACGAATTCAGTAATATAACTTCCATACCCATAGCATTGTAACTCGTCAGTCATATCCCCTATAAATTCACCAGTCTGTGGATCAGGTTCTCCTTCACGACTTACATAGATTACAGAATCGGTGTCGTAGTACAAGACTCTAGCTCCTAATATTTCCAGGTAACTATACAATTTCAGACGAGCTTGTGTGGTAGTATAAGCTGCAATACACACATTAACAGTTGATAAGGTCTCCGCTTCTTCTTCTTTATACAACCAACTTACTATAACATTTTCCTCATTTATAGGTAGAATGTGACAGACTTCAATAGTTGGATTTGTAAGCATTTGGAATAATTCTGATGGACTATTAATTATACATGTTTTCGATTGATTTTCTCTTTGTCCAAATTTACCCCAAAATGAATTAAGTATGAGCTTAGCAAAAGATCTCTTCCCAGGGTTATCACAAATTTGTGCAAAATCGAGTTTAACATCTTCATTACTCAAAAAGTCAGCTACATATTTCTTTTTCTCTTCCATTGTAGCACATTTATCTGGCCACCCTGATGCTTCCTGTTTCATTTTAATGAATTTATTCATCATTTGACTGAAAAGGCCATCTGATTTTTCCATTTTATTATATTGAATCATAGAATATTCCCATATTTCGAAAATATCTACTATCTTATACCCTTTATCCTTTGCTTTTAAGACCTCATCAATAATCCAGGTTCCGTGTATAGCTCTTTCATCATCAGTATGGGCGCAGCGTTCGTCTTGAGACATTTGTTTGCTGCATGTTCTACACAATGTAAACATAAGCTTATTATTTTGTTTAATAGGCAATACCGGATGTAACAATTGCTCTGGAGGTATTATTTTACATTTTATAATCCCATTCGTGTTTTTTAAGTCGATTTGAGAACAATCGGTGGTGTGAACTTTAGGGTGATCCACTGGATATTTCCCGTATTTGCAAACCCATGGGTATAGGGAGCATACATCTATGTACTTGATTTTTTCACCTTCCTTACATTTATAATAATTATATGTGTTCCCCGTACGGCCCCCATAAAATGCGTCGCGATGATTTAATGGGCTTTGTTGTATTAAAGGATGTGTTTTTAAATATTTGACATCATCAGTACTCAATTGTTTCTCGAATTCACAAGCCCACATTTCAATTGCCTTGTACCCGAACTGCCTTAGCCGTGTAGATTTAGCCATGGTTTTTTCATAGCGTAGATTTAACGTGTCGCACGGATCTTTGCTTAAAGGCATGTCGCGAAACGTTTTCAAACATGAGTGGCCATGATAATAACAACCGTGGAACTCAAACACCTCTTTGGTTTCCTTGCAAAAACCGTCAACTTTCACACCACATACTACCGCTTCTCGCTGCTTAGCTGCATGTTGAATGTAACAATTCCGTCTCCTTTCTTCCAAAATAAGCCATTTAATTGCCTGGATCGACTGATTATCAGTTTGTCTGTATCCATTTCTAGGTATTAAGCCTATAGTGTTTGGTTTAAGAAAATTACGACGGTACACCAAGTTGCATGCTGATGCTATAGTCACAGCTTCCAAAAACGGTTCCACATTACACTGCTCAAGGAAAAATTTTCTGAATTTTATACATGCTTCAGATAAGATCTGTACATCGCTTTCACAGTATGCAACAAGGTCTCGCTGCATATTAAATTCACTTTGTTTATTTTCTTCATACCATTTAAAGAATACATCCCGATCATTTATCTTCATGGCATCCGGATTGTAATATTCTGCAGGCGGCAGTGGACCAATATAGTTTTCATTTTCGATGGTATTAAAGAAATGCGGAAAATACCCCTTTTTTAACTCTTGCGGTAAATCGAAAGCTTTTGGAAGAACTGATAGAGCCATGGGAAAATAGTTCAATGAGTCTATGAATTTCACATTCCCCAATCCCATGAGTATTATTTTAGTTCCCCTCATAATCAATTCGGGGTGAAATTTTGTATTTTGCAAGATATAGTTTAAAATAAATTGGTGATCATATGCCTGCCCATTATGAGCCAAAACAATAACTTTTGTGAAACTTTTTCGGGCGTTCAAAAGGTGCTCTAAGAACTCGGATATAACATTCTGACCCTTTTTTATATTAAGTCTGAATTTACATTTCTGACAGAAGTGTAGATTATTCTCATCCAAACAAAGGTCACATCTTTGCTGGAAAACACATAAATTCGGTTCATGAAGTTTTACTGGAACAGCATAGTCTTTTATCACTTTTTCAGCAATAATCGTTTCTTGACGACTCTCCAAATCATAAAACACATAGAGAACATTGCCTAATTTTGGTCTTCTAGTGTCGCATCGAATATAACACAAGTGTTCTTGGGAAACGTGTTTATTACAATTTTTACAATAGTATTCATTACAAGTATGTTCTCTATCTCTTCTATATGTTTTCAGACAATCAACACATTTTTTAACTGTTTCACAAATTGCTCGGTTTCCTGTTGACCCCGAAGCCTTATGGTTATCAAAACATTCCTGTCCTCTAAAACTTCTATTGCAATCTTTACATACAATTTCGGATAGATTTTGAGGACATATAGGTGATTGCTGACATTGAGGGCATGACTTTACACATCTATGATCGGTTTTATTATTGAATGGTACACTACAAATTTCGCAAAAATAAGCACAACCAAATGCCGCTGTCAAAGATGTTATAACATTGAAGTGACCTTTGTAAAACAGTAAATTTATTCTCTTATCACTGTTATATGTATCGTCTTCGAATATAATACTTCGTCCTTTTTGCTCATATTCGTAGACTGTGATCTTATAATTCTTCAAATAACTTTGAAAAGTGCGAAGCTCTGGAATACCACAACCTTCGGAAGGTATACTAACACCGGTCAAAATTATTAGATTAGCCGTTCGAAGATCTTGAGATTTACCAATATTGCGCCGAATTTTTGCATATTCTGAGTCTTTATCAATAAAGGCAATTGCAACAACTAACGCACGAGGTAAACATAGGTTGTCTTTGTTTCTTATTACAATGATTCCCCTCCGCTTTTTGCATTCTTCATCGAAAGAATTGTATTTCTTATTTCGATCATTTCCTTGTCCTTTAGGAGGCCTTATCGATGTAAGATTTATACGGAAAGTATCCGTGCTTAAGCCCTCGGAATTGCTTTGGAAAATTTTAGTGATTAAATCCCATACCTCGCTCCACTTTAAATCGGATGCCTTTCTATAGCTCATCCAACCAGGACCATGGTGTTCGAAATTCTTCCCTGTAAATGTTATACCCACCATATCAGAAGGATCCAAATCGTTAGTCACTTTTTTAAATATCCCTTTCACTGCATTCTGAATCCAGCTAGATGGTTCAAAGTTGTCTGCTACATCCCTAATCCGGAATTCAATTTTACGACCACGCAAATTGAATCTTTTCACAAAGGTTGGGTAATCTTTAACCACCTCAAAGCACTTAAAAGTCGAATAAACCAATAAAAAAGAAAAAGAACAGTTAATTTCTTTGTTTCACTTTTTTTTTTTTTTTTTTAATTTATTTTTTATTTTATAAAAATGGTTGTGAGTAGGGAACTTGCACCTCATCGTCTTCCTCTGCAACAGGATGGAACGCCAACTCAAAGGAATTTCCAACCGCTTTGATGACTTCCATCTCATATAAGGGGAGTTGGGTAATGGTGTCCTCCTCCATTGCGTTGAATCTGAGAGGCAAAAATACCTTTTTCGCCTCCAGCTCTACCAGGATCCTTGGTCCATACTTGGTCTGACACCGCATCGCCTTCAAGATACGACTCCGTTTCCCCAATTCTACCATTTTCAGACCCTCTAGGGGCTTTACTTTACCCAGTTGGTTAAGGAAATTCATGTTCTTTGCATGTCTAATTTGAAATAAACTGTTACTTAGTACCTTCAACACTCGCCTTTTATACATGAAAATACCTCCGAAAATATCACAATTTCTTCTCAAACAATGTGGTCAGTAAGATAAAAGTAACACAGAGCAATATGGTCAGCGAATCTTAAGGGGGAGCGAGCCATATCTGACGCCGATAATATTATATTATCTCGCCCCACAATGTATTGTCCTGAACAAATAAAACATTAAATAATCAAACTAAGAAACCATACACATGTAATGTCTAACATTAATCAAACTAAGAAACCATATACAATGCAATGTCCTAAACAAACAAATGAGCTCAAGATCGCTACAATACACAATTTAGTCGTACAAACAAAGACGATCTTGAACTCACTATTCACCGTTGCTTCCAATATCCATGGGGTTTCTTTATCGCATCAACCGTTTAATTACTATGGAAGTCAATATCTCCAAGCTATTCACTCTAAACACACAAAACTGATAACAAAAACTAACAACCACCACCGGCGGCCGGCGCGTCACTCCAAGGTCAGATCTTACCTCTCGCTCTAGCTCCAACCTCATATCTTCCCTCTCGCTCTAGCTCAGAATTCCCAGTCCCAAGGGTCCCAATACCTACTAACTTCCAATGATTTTGAGAGAGCTCGTTGAAAAAAAAGGAAACTTACAGTTGTATAAGAGCAAATCACTTTTCTTGGGAGCTCGAAATTGGAACCAGAGATAGCAGATGCGTACGCAACTGCGCAAATAAACCAACGAATTGGGGATTCAAATTCTTCGCCATTTGCGATAAAAACGGTTTCATGTACAAATTTGAAATTTACACTGGAGAAGCCCATCATTTATGGCCAGGAGAACCTGATTTGAAGGCGTCTGCTAATATTGTAGTATGTATGAAACGTGAAGTTCCCTGTTTTTAAAATTATATAGTATATATGGATAACCATACCATTACTGATTTATCAGCGGACCGTAGGCATTCACAGCATTGGAACGATAAATCGTAATCGAATAACAAATTGTAAACTTCCTGACCCAAAGATCATGATGAAATTGTGGAGTTGACAACAATATCTTGGAAAGATAAAAAAGGTCGTTAACCTTGTGTCTACTTTCGTTGGCATGAAACCATTGCTAGCGGAACATAGTGTTGCTGTCGACGTCTCTACTTTTGAACGATGGAATAAGAAGCACCACAAAGTAATCAGGATTCCCTGTCCTCAAATAATAGAAGGATTCAATCTGCACATGGGCGGTGTAGATCTTATGGATTCTTCTTTGGGTCGCCTAAAGATTGGGTTAAAAAGCCGAAAATGGTACATCAGAATGTTCTTACATTTACTCGACATTTGCATGGTTAATGTATGGTTACTTTTCAAAAGAGCAAACCCTTCAATTTTGATAACCGAAAAGAAGTTCCATTTGGAGGTATCCTACGTGCTGAGAAATATGACAGAAAAGAGAAAGAAAGGTAGTCGGCGAGACTTACCTTTGTCAGTCCCGCGAGGCCAAACCCAACATCAGCCGCCTAATCATTTGCGACATGATAGTAACCTGCCAATTAATGACGGACGAGCTCGGTGCAAAAATTCGAAATGTGGTGGTGAAGGCAAGCAAGTGAACAACCGTTTAATTTATGCGCAAAGTGTAAAGTTTATCTATGGTTGAACGATAAACGCAATTATCAATTATCACACTAAGACTGAATAGTAATAATTATAATTACACTAAAAACGTCGCATATTATTATTGTAGTTCATTTTTCATTCATTCATTCGTTTTTATAAATATTTTCTTAATTAATTAATTAAAAATAAAACATAATTTTAACACATAATTTTGGTTTTGTGTTTTTCTAAATATGCGTGCATGCATAGTGTACCATATTTGGTACACATCACAAGTTGTCCTTTTTCCTCTTTTCCAGGAAAATGGTGCATTTTCCAGAAAAAATAATGCCCAATTCGTGTTTATTGAGTGGTTTTACATTAAGTTAGCTTGGTCTCCATACTGGGGGCCGACCTCATGCATTTAAGGGTGAAGTTGCTCATGCCACTGTAAAAGACATAGATATGGTTTCCTTGCCTCGATTTCTACTTCAATTACCGACAACGATTATTGCAACATTTAATTCTAAACTTAACGTCTTCCATTGAAACTTGAAATTACTTCAAGCTCTTTCGATTTCATTTGGAAACAGATCCTATGTCCTTGGAAAACAACTGACTGAATGGGAAATTTTACTATTTGGGTAGTTGGTTGGTTGGCTGGTTGGTTGGACTAAATAAACACCCCTCGTTGTACAAAATGCATTTCACAAAGCAGAGGGTGCCAATTCAAACTGGGGTTTGTAACAACTGTCAGTACAGTGTGCTTGGATCTGGAAAATAAATAAATAATACCCAATGAAAGATGAAAGATGTGTGAAAAAACATTAAAATAGTACCTTCTGTAGGCATCAGGATAGCTAGGATGTAGGAGGCTCCGGCGAATGAAGGAATTTGCTTCTTTCATTTGCATTGTAATCAATTCAGCAACAGCATCGGTAGCATAGACCAGAGCAGACAATATATGAGAGTACACTACCCCAGTGCCTTATTAATAAGGTTGCGTGTTGGTTTTTTGTGAATATTGTACCGGAGTACGGAGTAAATCAAATTCGATGGAAGAAAAATGCCAGCGGTGGCGTTGGCATTGTTGTTTTATGTGCACCCAGAGAAAGAAAATTGTTTTCTTAAGTGTTATACGAAATTCAGTGGTAGAGTAAGTCGCTGCAGGGAGACGGTAAAACATACAATGGGGTTGCGTAATCAACCCCTGTGCGTGAAACCACTTGTTGTTCGGCTTAATTCTATTCGTTCGTTGTAATATCTTCTTGGTTGCTTTTTTCATTTATTCGTAGATACACTTGTATTTTGATCGCTTGTGCTTTATTCTTTTAATGTAAACACAATGTTTGGACTTTTTTTCTTAAAAATGGCTGGAAGGCAGTGCTAAGTCAAGCAAATTATTTACGCTAAGCGAGGCGTTGGTAATATGATCCCGCTGGCTGTTATAAATTTGACTAGAAACTCAAACATATGTCAAAATATTTAGATTTCAGGAATATTACTTTTGAATTAATCTTGAATAGGTGGAAGAGACATTTTAAAAAGAGTACGATATCGAAATACAAATGTTTTCGGGTATCATCCTGCCACCGCTTGAGATAATTCTGAAGAGCTGCAGATATGAAACATATTCTTCGGGCTTGAAGAGAAGTAAAAGTGGTTCCCATACTCAAGGCTGGCAAATACTCACATGTTAGTCCAAAGAACCCCATACCTATTAGTCTACCATCATTTCTCATAAAAACACTGGAGCGACTGATTAATATCCATCTTCGTACCAACACAAATACGGAACTTCTGTCTGCGACTCTACATGCGTACTGCAAAGGTATAAGTCGGTGGAAACCGACCTTCACTCATTGCACTATCGAATACTCGCTTCATCACAAGGAGTATACTATGGTTGCTTTCGTAGATAAAGAAGGCGCCTTTAACAACCACAACATATCTGAATTTGCAAATGCACTGAGAGAACTGAATCTGGATAGCTCGCTTGGTAAATTGATTGACGCAACTGCATCACCTTTTTGACGCCTTTAGTGCCTAGCCACGCCCCAGCTGATAACTATCAGATGTTGATCCTTAGATAAAGTTTAACAAGACAACTTATAAATTTTTTTTTTTTTTCAATATCAATATTCTTTTTTATTATTTGCAATTTTACAAAATGTTCTTAGCATATAAATTTTAGTACTAGATAAGATATCTTAAGGCTAAATAATCAAGTTACATAAGCACATTTTCTTTGCCCAAATGGCGTTTCAAAATCGATGGGGTGGGTGGAGTATTTTTCTCAGAAAGACTAAGATTTAGTCTCTCTTTTCGTCTTCCTAATAAGTCTAGCGTGTTCCAGGTAGTAATTATAGCTCTTCATCGTAGCTAGCCTAGACTGCCGCTCATTTCTCAGAGAGATGGCCGAGCAGTTCAACATTCACCTCCATTGGGTGCCGGGGCATAGAAACATTCCAGGGAACTGCAGGGCAGACGAACTCGCCAAAAAGGAAACACTTTACCTCTTTTACCTGATAAAGGTTTTCTAGGAATATCTATTGCTACGTGTAAACTTAAATTTAATCAATTGGCAATCGAGAGTACAAACTATAGGTTGACAAGTGGTACTACATGTCTAGCGACTAAGCAGATCTGACCAAATCTGGACCTGCGACGCTCCAAGTGTTAAATTATCACTAAGTCGACGGCTCTACTAGGAGCTATTTGAGGGCATTGTATAATAGGCAAGCACGCATCAAGGCTTATCGGCTATTCAAACGACTTCTGTAGAAGCTGCCCAAAGGAAGAGGAGGAGGAGACTACACTTCACCTTCTTTGTACATGTTCTGCTCTCTCATATAAAAGAAATCTCTATCTAGAGCCTTCTTAGATGTTTATCACGCTTCATTAGAAGCACTAAAAGTTTTAACGGGTAGAGGAAGAAACTTCCTATATCCACGTGGTATCACAATGGACCTCGCATTGGTCTAAGTGTGTTGGCTGTAAGCTAACAAACCCCTCAACCTAATAAAACTTAACTTTGCCAAGTCCGTCTAGACTGCCTGATTTCCTATAGCGACACATTTTTCCATTTGAAAAACTTAATGGGACGACCAGGAATATTTATGCATATTTTTCTGTTTGTTTGTAAATTAGGGGTACCAACCTACTTTCTGGGTTTTAACATCTCCTATACTCAGCATTTTATCTAAAAACAATTTGAATTTGAAAATATAAAAATCTAGTTTTCAAAAATGTACCTAGTAAATCCGAACTATGTAGATCGACTGTCTTTTTCAACCTTGCAACTATTTTTAAGATCTATTTCTAAGAAAAACGAGAAGGCGCTTCAATGATAAGGAGCTTAGGTTTACAGCACTCACCATATCCGCACCAAATACCTGCCACCTGATACGAGCAAAAGCAGGACAATCACAGACGAAATGTTCCGCAGTGTCGTCGCTTTCTCCACAGGCTTCGCAGATGGTGGTGTCGCTTAGGCCTAGCACCTTAAGGTGTTTGGCAAAAGCGTAGTGTCCCGTAAGAACGCCAGTAGTCTGTCTGCAGTCTTTTCTGTTGAGAGACAACAAGAATGCCGCGGATTTCCCACAGACGTCGGGGAGCATTTGCTTAGTCTGTCTGCATCCTGGAGAGTCATGCCAACGGCGATTGTGTTCATAGGAAACCCAACCGTCAATGGAAGCCCTGACCGAGGACGCAGGCAGACAGATCGCTGGTTCAGGTCCTGAGAGGTCCCCCTCTGAGCCTTGTCTAGCAAGTTCATCGGAGATCTCATTTCCCGTGATCCCGTTATGACCCGGGACCCAGACAAGTTTAAGTGAATTCAGCCTTCCGACCGAATTCAGAGATATCTTGCATTCACGTACTATTTTGGAGGTAGTTAAGGGTTTGAGTAAGGCCTTAAGCGCAGCCTGACTGTCGCTACAGACGCAGATACTTCGCCCCCTCCACCTGTTCCTCGTGACATAGTCCATGGCCATTAGGATAGCATAAGTCTCTGTTTGGAAGACTGACGCATGTTTGCCTAACGGAAAGAAAAGTCTAACGCTATCGCTCTCCACGAAGACACCAGCACCAGATCCTTGATCGGTTTTGGAGCCATCCGTAAAGATTCGACTGCATTCCCTTCCAGGTTCAGAGTCCGGCCAGAGCCAGTCCTGGACGCGAGGGAAGTCGACCTCGTATTTGCGCTTTAGCCGAAGTTCCGGTGTCATCGCATCAGACGGCATATCCATAAGACAGGAGTCGAAGGACAACCGTTGCGCAAGTTCATCAAAACTCCAGTGCGAGTTATACCAAAAGCCACCTCTTGTAAGACGTGAGATAGCCTTGATTGTACAGCCCATGATGTAAACATCAAGGGGCGGAAGGTTCAATAGTGCATCTAGGCCGGAGCCAGGCGTGCTGGGGAAGGCCCCCGTGCAGCCGAGACATACCTGCCTTTGGAGTTTGGCAAAAGCAGCAGTGACGTATTTACGTGAAAGCTTATTCCACCAAACAACCGATGCGTATGCTATAAATGGTCTTATCATAGCCGTATAAATCCATAGGACTCTTTTCGGTGATAAGCCCCATGTCTTGCCGAAAATGCCTTTGCACTGCCAGAAAATAGACAGCGCCTTGGCAGTCTTCAGCTCAACATGTTTGGACCAAAGAAGTTTGCTATCCAGGATGACTCCCAGATACTTTGCTTCATTGGAGAGTTGGATTGTGACGCCTTTTAGCACTGGCTGAGTCAACCCGACCAGCTTCCTCCTTCTCGTAAAGAGAACAACCTCAGTTTTAAGAGGATTGACCGAGAGCCCATTCCTAGTGCACCATTCGTCGATCACGTCAAGGGCCGCCTGCGCCTTGGCGCATACAGTCGCTAGGCATGATCCAACAGAAAGCACGGCAACATCATCCGCGTACGCCTGAGCGTAAATATTAGAACTGTTGAGTGCGTTCAACAGAGAGTCGACCAGCATACACCACAGCAGTGGAGACATGACGCCGCCTTGCGGGCAGCCTCTGTTTACCCCCGCCATAACATAGCGGCCACAATCCGCATCCGCAACCAACGTTCTATTCATTAGCATTGCTTTAATCCACAACACCAATGGTTCGTCTACTCCGTGTTGTCTGGCGGAGCTGCACATGCTATCAAAAGTCGCATTGTCAAAAGCACCCTCAATATCGATGAAAATGCCTATCGCGTATTCTTTCCTGTCAAGCGCGCCTTCAATTCTACCAACTAGATTTTGGAGCGCAGTCTCGCAGGATTTTCCGCGTTGATAGGCATGTTGCATCGGAGATAGTGGGTGCAATCGTAAAGCACCTTTGCGCACGTGAAGCTCGACCAGCCTTTCCAAGCTTTTCAGCAAGAAAGAAGTCAGACTGATTGGTCTGAAGTTCTTGGCGAGCGAGTAGTCACTTCTGCCAATTTTTGGTATGAATGCCACTCTAACTGTACGCCAGGGTGTTGGAATGTATGCCAGTGCTAGGACAGCGGTGAAGATTTTCTTCATAGTCGGTAGCAGCTGGTTTGTACATTGTTGCAGCATGGCTGGGTATATTCCGTCCGTACCAGGCGACTTGAAGCCGTCAAAAGACGCAAATGCGTATTTAATGGCCTCGTCCGTCACCACGGCCTTCGCAATATACCAGCTACGCCGAGTTGTTTGTATTGGCTCACTCATAGTCTCGGTAATCGGGGCTGGTTGTGAACCAATTGTAATCTGGTTACCCGGAAAGTGAGACTCCAGCAGATAACTAAGGGTTTCCGCTTTCGTCTCAGTGAAGGTGCCATCAAGTTTTCTAAGTGAGTCCAGTTTGGCTGGTTTGCCCTTTTTCAGAACTTTAACCAACCTACTAGTTTCACCCAGCGTTTCAATCTTTTCGCAGAAATTCTTATAAGAAGCACTTTTCGATACCCGAATTAGCCTCTTATATTCCTTCTGCTTCGATCGGTAGAGATTCCAGTCTGTCTCCAAATCAGTCTTGTGTGACCTATTTAGAAGCTTTCTAGCTTCTCTACGAATTCTTTGCAGTTCCGAGCTCCACCAGGGAACCGGTGTTCTGCCAGGGGGTTTGCTTACTGGGCACGTCAGTTCAAAACAGCTAGTAATGGCACTATTCAGGTCTTGAACAGCTTCCTCTACCTTTTGTCTCGTCCTGAGTTTGGTTGGAGTTTTGAGAGTTTTCCCTAATTCCTCCCTGAAGCGTATCCAGTTGGTTTTTCTCGGATTCCTCCTCTCCTGCAAAGTTATGGCTTCGCATCCGATTTGGAATTCGATATATCTATGGTCTGAGAGGGACACCTCCGAAGAGACCCTCCAGTTAGTAACCGCCTTAAAGTATCTATTTGATAAAGTTAGGTCGATCACTTCCTGTCTTCTTGACGTCACAAAAGTTGGTTGCGAGCCAACATTGTTGATAGTAAGATCAGATGATAGAATGAAATCCAGGAGATGGTTTCCTCGCATGTTGCATTTGCTGCTGCCCCAAACAGTGTTTTGAGCATTGGCATCACAGCATATAACTAGGCCCATCTTCCTGGTGTCGCAATAGTCAATGAGTTCAGCAATTGCCCTCGGTGGTGGAGGTACTACCGAATCATAGGGGAGATAAGCTGACGCCACGATGAAGGTCTTCCAATTTCCATTCGTTTCGTAGCTAATGGCTGCAGCAACCAAATCTTGGCCACAAAATTGTCCAAGCTTAGTCGCTGAGAAAAGGTTCGACACAGCAAGACAAGCCCTTGGTCTCTCGGACCGCTCGTCACAGAGTATCGTAGTGCCACGGACACCTCCAAGGCCACAGATGCGATTTTTCCACACCCATGGCTCCTGTATGGATATTATGTGGGCTTTTGTATTCAACACAGAAAGCTTCTTACTGATGAGTGCAGTAGCAGCCTTGGAGTGTTGAAGGTTAATCTGAGTAAATCCAATCATTGGAAATACATCAGCTGGAAGTGTTCTAGTGGAAGGGCACGCAGAAGGTGCGCGCGCAGTTCCACCGACAGGAGTGCTTGAGGTCTTCTTCCTCCGTTTGTTCCTGTTGGAGCTATTGGAAGGGGAGGCAGCGTTGGTTTCAGTCAGCTGGCTGGTTTCGGTTGGGGTAACCTCTGCCGACCTGCATCTCTTTGCCGTCGCCGCCGGGGAAGGGCAGTTCTCAGCGCTTGCGCCTTCAACTGACGGTGCAGTTTCTTTGCGCCGCACGATAGCCGCCTTTCTCCTTTTCCTCTTTCGCTGGCTCTTAGATGGACGCTGACCAGTGGACGCCGCCTCTGTGGCCCGTTTCACCTGTTCGGTTTCGCAGGCCTCGTCGGCAGCATCACACCTATCGGCTGTCTGTCTATTGGTCTGAAGATTAAGCGTATCAGGTTGAACCTCTCCGCCACTTTCTTCATGTTTCCAGCCCAGTCTACCGAACGTGTCGGAGATAGAGCTGCAGGAATCTTCGGAAGCAAACCTTTTCACAACTCGAAGGTCAACGCCTGTACAGGCGGGGGGTATATGTATGTCGGTTGGGGCCTCCAGAATCCGTGCCCCGACCGTGGTCGAAAAGACCACGGGTGGATTTTCGCCCATGCGAGTACCACCTGGAGTATTTGAATCATTAAGTTGTTCCTGCATACTTGTTTTTTGGTTTGGTTCGCGATAGAGCTTTGACGGTGTATAAAACGCCGCTATGACTCTAAAACCTCGGATCACGAACGTATCGTACCGAGGTCCCCCTATCCACCACCTGGGGACGCGCCTGGTGGGTAACCAACCCGACAGGGACGTGTGACAACTAATCATAATCTTAATTCCTTTAAGTACACGTTTCTTCAAAACTCGTTTTTGGTGTTTCTAGGCTTATATCTGGGAGACATTTTTTTTTTATACACCTTTGGTTTTTAGATAGTGGACTTCCTTAAAAACGGCTCTCACGGTTTTTGAAAAATATAACAAATAATTATGCTGTGAGAACATAATTGACTTTGTTTTTTCCAAATGGCGTCTCGCAGAGATGTGGTTATGTAGGATCATCATTTGATTGGAACAAACATATCCAATCCATACGCGATTTTATTCTCGTTATACAACGTACGAGTATAAGGTAATTCGCGACTCAAGAGTGGGTGTGAATTGTTTTTTTCCATTTCCAATGCATCCTCAGTTCGAAGAATAAACAATGCAAATGATTTTTTTAAGCCAGGATCTGGTTCTGATTGAAAATCAAGATACAGAGTTAATATATAGTCAACTATTGATAGCCTGACTATATAATGTTTGGAAATCATTTCTATGTTTTGATAACATTATTGAAATGTTTTCCAAATGTAAGAACTTTACTTTCCAAAAATGCTAGAATTTAAAAAAACGGGTCAACTACTATACATTTTTAAACAAAATTTGCATAGGTACTCATTCAGATTTTCCAAATATTTTTGTCATATATTTTTTTATTTATATAACAGTTGAAACTATATAACAGTTTTATGATAGGCTTTTAAACTCCTGGATCACAAAAATATAACACCCAAAGCATTTTATTGACCACAGTTGATTATGCTCGAACTGGAACCCCACCGGCGGACCAGTATAGGGATGCAGTAAAAGTGGAGGGTCATACCTTCGCCGTTAAGAAAGAAGAAGAAGATAACATTTCTTTTAAAATTTTTGTTGATTTCGATTTTCTGAAAAACGGTTGCTCACTCAGCGTTTCCCAAAAGACTCTATAAACGGCACTTAAGAAAACCAGCTATATCTTAACAACGGGGGAAGTGAGTTTAAAGAGACTTGGTTTTCAAAATATTTTTATAATCTATTTTTTTTTTATTTTTTTCTTATAGATAAAGTATCCCAAACGCCAGTGCGGTACGCGGTAACCCAATAATAAATCTATGCATACAGGCCTTAAATTGGTGCGCCTAACTTTCAAAGTGGGCTAGCTGAAAAATACTTTTTTTGTAGATACATACTTTTTACACACTTTTTCAAAATAACCATTTTTAAAAAAGCCGCTCAGAGAAAGAGAATGCCCAGGTAAACTTTCCGCCAAAGCTCATCAACAATGCTCAAGGCTCTTCTCGTGGATGATGAAAAAATACCTCACACTGAACAATTTCCTCTGATATATTTTCCGAGAGCCGTTCCTAACAATGAAGAAGTACCCAACATTATTGTCAAAGAAGAAGTTAGGAAGGCGGTCAGAGACTCCCAAAAACGAAAAATAGTTGGTCTGGACGAGATATCCTCTGAGTTCGGTCCAAATTTCATTCACGTCAAAGAATCTTTCTGAAAAAAAAAATGGAGCGCGACTGGCTCAGTTGGTACTGTCATGTTCAAAAGAGAGAGATTCTACGAGCCCTGTCAAAAAGGCAATACCAATCAACGTTTCCATGCAAAAGCGAAATAAAAATTCCTGGATCACACAGCGACACCAGCATTTGATCGGGAGGCATGTCGTTATTTTCTGAGATCGAACCGGTGAATCCCACAGGCGGACCAGTAAGAATGCAGTTGATTGGGAGGGTTATGATCCATTGATCACCGCCATTAAGGAAGAAGAAGAGTTATAGTACCTGATTTTACGAGTATGGAAAATGGCTACTATGATAAAATTTGATTCTTCACCAATTCTTATGAAATCAAGAAAGTTTCGTAAGACCCAGTTGTGCACTTTATTTTAAAATGAAATGTGGTCAAAAGTCTATTTTTGAAAATTTAGTTAGCATTTTTGAAGAAGAGGGTCATTCTTCCATTAAATTGTTCAGTACCATACAAATAAACTAAATGAACAGTTTTAAAAATCTATGCCAAATGACAATAGGAACAAAGATATACTCGTACGTCAAGTACCACGCTAAGATAATCTAGAATAGTTGCACTATTAAGTTTTTATTATAAGCGGTTGGTTGGCTTGAAATGAACGGAGATGAGGTACATTTCGATATCTGTGATAAAATTAAGAAAAGGAAAGTTGCGTCCTACAACTAACTGCTCTGCTTTTCCCTATGAAATTATTAATATCAGTCGTGTCCGACTTAAGTTATAAGTCGCTGCCGTGAGATTAAAAGTATACTCATTCCAGAGTGGAGCGAGAAGTATGTAATTTATAGTTTCTAGTAAAAAGGATAAACTCAGTATATTCAAATCCGCCCACTGACACGCCTTCTTAAAATAAGTAGAATACTCCTACTGCACTTATGTCGGAGTAGGAAAAGAAAAGTGAAATATAATGTATATGCATAATAAAGAAGCCAAACAGAAAATGGATTTCATTAGTGAAATTGATGAAATGATAATGTGTTCACCGTACGAAGATAAAATTCTCGAACAGCAAATGATATTACAAAGTCTTCCTTATCTAATGTATCGATCGTCTTGCGGACTTGCGTCGACAATTGCGATGATATTGTGTGGATACCGTTTATATTTTCGGCTATAAGACGAGGAATTTATACGGGTTTATTAGATGATTCGACAGGAATAAGATGGTGACGGCACCCAACCCAACAGAGGTGAGTGTTAAACTGCTCCGCCATCTACTTACCATTAGGTAAGTAAGGTAGTTAAGGGCCAATATAGTGTTTATTAATTCTTTTTCTTTGTGCATGCAGTCGTTCTGTTGAATTTACTTTCCCTTTCTTCAAGATACAGCTCAAGCAGTATCTGCAAACATTACGATGATGATATGATATGTAGCATGTGTCTTTTTTTATACCCTATTCTAGGGGTATATTAATTTTGACGCATAGTTTGTAACATACCCTAATATTGCCCGTAGACCCCTAAAAGTTACTATATTTATGATCAGCATCGATAGTAATGTCGATCTAGCCATGTCCGTCCGTCCGTCCGTCCGTCCGTCCGTCCGTCGGCAAAAATTAGGCCTTTAAACTGGACCTAGAGAGCTGAAATTTTAACCATATACTCTCTAGGGTCCCGAAATAATCAAGTTTACGAATTTTTGAAATCCGCCCACAGACACGCCCACAAACTCAAAAAAACAAAATTTTGGAAAAAATCGAATTTTGAGCTAGGAAGCTGAAATTTTTTATATATGATCTATGACTCCTAAAACTGCTCGGGATATAAAATTTTCAAAATCCGCCCACTGCCACGCCCACAAAAAAAAAACAATTTTATTGAAAAACCAAAATTTGAGCTAGGGAGCTGAAATTTTTAATATATACTCTCTAGGGGCCCTTTAAGCTCATGTATTAATATTTTCAAAATCCGCCCACTGACACGCCCACAAATAAATATTTTTTTTTTTTTGAAAATCCAAAGTTTGAGCTAGGGAGCTGAAATTTATAATATATACTCTCTAGGGGCCCTTTAAGCTCATGTATATATATTTTCAAAATCCGCCCACTGGCACGCCCACAAATAAATAAAACAATTTTTTTGAAAATCCAAAGTTTGAGCTAGGGAGCTGAAATTTATAATATATACTCTCTAGGGGCCCTTTATGCTCATGTGTTAATTTTTTTTTAAATCCGCCTACTGACACGCCCACAATTAAATAAAACAATTTTATTGAAGCACCCAAGTTTGAGCTAGGGAGCGTTTTTTTGATAAAATCCTTTAAATGTTATATAACAAAATATGTAGAGCGTTCTTAACAATTTAACCATACTTAGACTTTTGTCACGCTCACTTATGAGGGATAGGAATAAGAATAGGGTATCCAACAGTTCGCCCAAGCGGACTGTAGCCCATCCCTATGTTTCTTTTATATCTTTTCTTTCTTTCCACTGTATTTTTCAGTTTTATTATACCCTATTCTAAGGGTATATTAATTTTGACGCATAGTTTGTAACATATCTTAATATTGCCCGTAGACCCCTAAAAGTTACTATATTTATGATCAGAATCGATAGTAATGTCGATCTAGCCATGTCCGTCCGTCCGTCGGCAAAAATTAGGCCTTTAAACTGGGCCTTGAGAGCTGCAATTTTAACCATATACTCTCTAGGGTCCCGAAATAATCAAGTTTACGAATTTTTGAAATCCGCCCACAGACACGCCCACAAACTCAAAAAACAACATTTTGGAAAAAATCGAATTTTGAGCTAGAAAGCTGATTTATATATGATCTATGACTCCTAAACTGCTCGGGATATACAATTTTCAAAAAAACTGACACGCCCACAATTAAATAAAATAATTTTATTGATAAACCAAAATTTTAGCTAAGGAGCTGAAATTTATAATATATACTCTCTAGGGGCCCTTTAAGCTCATGTGTAAATATTTTCAAAATCCGCCCACTGACACGCCCACAATTTAAAATAAACTTTTTTTTGCAAATCGAAAGTTTGAGCTAGGGAGCTGAAATTTATAATATATACTCTCTAGGTGGCCCTTTATGCTCACGTGTTAGTATTTTCAAAATCCGCCTACTGGCACGCCCACAATTAAATAAAACATTTTATTAAAAAACCATAGTTTGAGCTAGGGAGCGTTTTTTTACAAAAGCTTCGTGTTTTTTTTTTGATAAAATCCTTTGAATGTTATATTACAAAATATGTAGAGCGTTCTTAACAATTCAACCATACTAAAACTTTTGTCACACCCACTTATGAGGGATAGGAATAAGAATAGGGTATCCAACAGTTCGCCCAAGCCCCTATGTTTTTATTTTAATTTTTCTCAATTAAGTAATTTATTAGTAGGGGAGGACGTTGCACAGAACTTTCTGTTTAAAATGATAAGTAAGTGCCTTATCCAGAAATGTAAACGAAATAATAAAAGCGCCCATCTAGCTTGCCAGTTGTTTATTGTCTATCGTGCGCGCGAGTGCTCTCATTGGAATAAATTAAAATTTATTGTTTTTGAAGGTAAGTTTAAAAAAAAAAAATGTACAAAAGTGTCCGTGTTTACTATTTAAAAGCTATTCAAATACAAATTTTAAGTTTTTATATCGAAAACAGTTAGTTGAGTGGTTCTTTAATTTTGTGAAATATTCTTGCTCAAACATATACATGTCATAGCACTTTTTAAAAGGCATTCGTATTGCGGCATAGACTACTAGGGTGGTCCTCTGTGCCCCCTATAGAAAATGAAGCCGATTAATTTTTGATTGTATTTTTTCAGATGGTACGGAACTATATTTAAAAAAATCAGAGCCAGGCTGGACATTAATTACATTGGTAAAAGCAGTATCAGCCGTAAAGTCAAAAGATTGGTCCATCAATAAAGCAGCCAAGAGATTCGGAATCCCTAAAACATGCCTTCTTCGACGACATAAAAGCAATAAGGTGAGTGGGCCTCGATAAATGATACGTTTAAATCAGTTTTTACTGCGGATCAGGAAAAAGAACTTGTTGCTCGCTAGCTTGACATGGAAACAAAATTGTATGGGTTGACTTCTCGTGAATGGGAATTTCACACAATTTTAACAAACACCCCTATTGCGAGTGTCAATCGACAATTGATAATTGACTATTTTCAATGTGTGCTATTGCGAACGAACGATTCTAAAGGATTGTGTCAATCGCAGTTAATTGAAAAAATGTGATTGACAAGAATATTAATGAAAATGATTCGTTCACAATAGCACACATTGAAAATCGTCAATTATCAATTGTCCATTGACACTCGCAATAGGGGTGAAAGAGAAAGGTGCCGCTGGACCAAATTGGCTATCAGGAAATCGGCTATCAGGCTAGACGGTGAAATCCCAAAATCTCAATCAGCGAACCAGAGACAACAAGTGTGGCAAGAGCAGCTGCCTTTCACAGGGTTGAAGTAAATTAATTATATACGATCTTAAAAGAAGTTTTGGAAACGTATGAAATTCAGACCAAGTATTTAACGCGGATGAGACAGGAGTTAATACGGTTCCAAAACCAAGAAACATTATTGCTATAAAAGGGCGTAAGCAAGTTGGGCGAATAGTTAGTGCAAAGCGATTCAAGATTCAACATAACTACAACTTGTGCTATATCGGCAATAGGACAATATATTCCTCCCTTTCTCCTCTTTGCGAAGAAACGCGTGTCATACGCTATGATGGAAGGTAGTCCTCCTGGATCGGCTGGTTATGCAAATGGTAGTGTATGTATGGGTTCATAGCACTTTGTCATATATTTACAATACTTTGCAAAATTCGCCAAGCCCGCCGAAAAAGAAAAAAACCTTACCACTCCAGCAATCAAAATCTTGAGGCAATAACCTTCGCACGAGACAATCGCATAATAATGGTTTCGCTACACCTACACACAAGTCATCGTCTCCAACCTTTAGATGTCTGCCTTTTTAGCTTTCTGAAATATCAACACGCTCTCGTGAATGTGATCTTTGGATGACAAACCATCCTTCACAACGAATAAGGGTGGATGACATAGCAGAAATATTAGGAAAAGCTGTTTTAAGAGCAGCAACTACAGAAAAGGCGGTAAAACGGTTTATGGTATTTGGAATTATTCGCTTTGATCGAGATATCTTCTCTGATGAGGACTTTTTGCCATCAGAAGTAACAGAGTTACCAGAACCTGAGGCAGTGAGCTTAGAAATTCCTTCCAAAGTAGACAATTCAGATGAACAGCAGATGCCACCTCAAATCCCATTTCCGACCACTGCTCAACAAAGTAAAGCTACAAACCTCCGAAACTCCGTTCATCCATTATCGCCAAATGTAGATGACCAGACCTTCAAAAAGTCAAGCTACATGAAATACGAGATATTCAATCCATCTTGGAAATAGTTTCCCCAAAAACAACATCAATGAGATCCCAAGGAACAATACAACAGAAATTCAATACCCCGAAGAATTGACAAGTTCGCCGTTCAAGAGCCTAAAGGAAGCCGAAGAGCAAGAAAGACAACGGAAGGAATCACTGGCAGCTACCAAAACGGCAGGTAAAATTGCAAAAAATAAAAAGACTACCACTAAATGCAATCTCAGGCGCAGAAGCTTGAGCTCATCTCTGGAAGACAACAATGACGCCAATCTTTTTGCATTTATTGCACCGATACATTTTTTAAATCAAAAGAAAAACATAGGGACGGGCTACAGTCCGGTTGGGCGAACTGTTGGATACCCTATTCTTATTCCTATCCCCCATAAGTGAGCGTGACAAAAGTCTAAGTATGGTTGAATTATTAAGAACGCTCTACATATTTTGTTATATGACATTTAAAGGATTTTATCAAAAAAAAAAACGAAGCTTTTGTAAAAAAACACGCTCCCTAGCTCAAACTTTGGTTGTTCAATAAAATTATTTTATTTAATTGTGGGCGTGTCAGTAAGCGGATTTAAAAAAATTGACCCATAAGCATAAAGGGCCCCTAGAGAGTATATATTACACATTTCAGCTCCCTAGCTCACACTTTGGATTTTCAATAAAAGTTTTTTTTTTTTAAATTGTGGGCGTGTCAGTAGGCGGATTTTGAAAATATTTACACATGAGCTTAAAGGGCCCATAGATAGTACATATTGTAAATTTCAGCTGCATGGCTCAAATTTTAGTTTTTCAAAAAAATTGTTTTATTTAATTGTGGGCGTGTCAGTGGGCGGATTATGAAAATTTTATCTCCCGATCAGTTTTAGGAGTCATAGATAACGTTCCCATATTTGTTTCGCTAAAATACAGGATAAATTGGAAAATATATGTGATTTATTTATATTTTCGTTTATATATTTTTTGCATATCTTATTTTAAATTTTATAATTAATTAATTAATCTTCAACCTCTTCGCTATACTTTAAACTTGATCGGATTTTTCTAAGCATTTCTGGTAGTGTTTTTAACCAGTTAAAAAATTCCAAGCAACTCATTTTTAAATTTATTTTTGTAGTAAGAATAGCTTTTAATGTCTCAATTCGAAGATGTGTTTTCTCCTCCGTTCACATTTTATTCATTGCTGAAAAAACTCTTTCAACAGGAGCAGTCACACCCGGAAGACATAAAAACAAACTCGAAAACAGTCGCCATTTCCTTATATTCACACTTTTCAGTGTCCAAATGATTGAAAACTTCAACCCATCGCTTTGTTATTGGTACGTTTTGTTCCTTCCATTTTGTAATTTGAGTTGCTAAGCAAAAATTTCTGATGTAGCAAAATTCTTTGTGCAACTAACACGAAGGGTTCAAAAAGATGTAAAATGCGTTTGGTGGCCGCACCGAGAGCTTAGAACCGAGTCTTTGCATATCCCAACAGTTTTAAATATTCAACACCAGCCGTTTCACAAAATCTTTCAGTGCTGTTTCGTGTGTTATATAAATATAAAAATATGAATATAAAAATATGAATATAACGACAATACATTCGATATCAAATGGAAATACATTACAAGCTAATTTCCAAGAATTGTGCACAATGTGAGCCACGCACCCGATTCCAATTAAATGTGGTAGCCATTGTTTCATTCTGAAAAAGACATTGTTTTTTCCGCCTCGGTTTTGGCCTCCAAAATTTGCGCGCAGAATGCAATAATTTTTTAATTTCAAAACGTATTCTTCTTCTGTTCTTTGCACCAGCTCATTGATTATTGTTGATGTTTCTCTGGCTTCCGACAACACTTCCAAAACTTTCACACAGACACCAAAATTCGGAAGAAAATATCTGACTAGAACGGGAAACAACTTTATTGAACCGCGATTTGACGCGTCCACATAAACAGAAACGAAATGACACTGCCTTAATTCTTCGTAAAGAATTTTCCTAATTCGTGGAGCGAAAACAACTATTTACTTGACATTTAGTTTGAGAGCATGTAAACTTTTTAATTTTGAAGGACGTACGAAATATTTTTGTGGCACAATCAGAAGATTTGAAGCTGTGATTTTCTTTTATGGTGTGAAATGCCCAGGTACGAGTACCTTCCATTGCAGCAATATCGGAATCGACTGTGGATGGGAAAAATGAACTAATCCTTTTGCTTGTAGATGCTGCAGACAGAGCTGACAGATGTTTGTCTGTTTTTAAATGTTGCACAATGTCTGCATTTCCACCTGAAGCTACTCGTATCACAGAATATAACTATCCGATTTGCTTTTTTCGAAAAATGGATATTTTGCTTTAAGATTTTCATTGAAAACACACTTTCCTTTTGTGGTCTTTGCCATTTTTACGAATTAAGTTCACTTCACTGAATAACCTTTAGTGCATTTGGATACCTATTACTCTTTTGAATCTTGGTAAGAAAGATGTTTGGTGGTGAGTTTTAAAGTGTTATGGTAAAGTTAAGGAGATGAACATAAAATAATTTCAAACTCTGGGAATCTTGAATAGGGAGCTGTGAGTTCAAATGATGCCTCCATTGGATTACAGGGTTTTAGTAGTAAAATACAGGAGTGATATATTGGCATGAGAAAACAGGATAATCCTGCGAAATACAGGATAGATGGGAGCGTTAGTCATAGATCATATATAAAAAATTTCAGCTTTCTAGCTCAAAATTCGATTTTTCGAAAAAATTGTTTTTTTTGAGTTTGTGGGGTGTCTGTGGGCGGATTTCAAAAATTCGTAAACTTGATTATTTCGGGACCCTAGAGAGTATATAGTTAAAATTTCAGCTCTCTAGCCCCAGTTTAAAGGCCTAATTTTTGACAACAGACGGACGGACATGGCTATATCGACATTACTGTCGATGCTGATCATAAATATGGTAACGGGGTCTACGGGCAATATTAAGGTATGTTACAAACTATGCGTCAAAATTAATATACCCTTAGAATAGGGTATAATGAAGGCTGGATCCAGTGTCAAAGTTGTAAAAAGTGGGTGATGGTTGATGGGTGATGCCGTAGCAGAGGACGACTACAACTATGTATATAAGGTGCTTACATTGCGTTTAAATTCAGCGTAAAAAAAATATTTATAGCATTTATTAATTATATTTATTTAATTTATTTTATTTTTACCAATGAAGTTTATAAATGTTTAAGTTAGTTATTGATTAAAAGAAATAGAATAAATACCTACATACGTTAAAGTTTATCCATCCTTTTTACTTTTGGAGCAGAAAATGTTTCATAGGGGGGCATAGAGGACCAAAATCACTTTTTAGACACTTTTTATTTTTAGAACACAAATGATAAAGTTGCGATAGCAATTATTAACACCTGAAGGTAAGGAAATTTAAGCTTTTTTCCTTCGTTCATTATATTTTAATAAATAGGCAAATGTTAAGTGGTTCTCTGTGTCCCGCTCTCCCCTAATAATAGCCGTGTTTTTTTGCACGCGGATATAGGCATGGCATTAAAAAACGACCATCGCCGCTTAAGAATTCATCAAAAAAAACTTGGCAGCACACATGCACCTATGACATGCACCGTGACACAGCTGTAAGTTGTAGTTAAGAAATTTGTATTGAAAATCATGCAATTGAAAAATATTTACTTCCGCCAATTGAAATTGATGCCAAGCATATTCAAAAAATATGAAAAACAATTTCACATTAACAGATTTGCTAAACTCAATTTCACCTTTATAATGAAGTTTAAAAAATAATAATAATAAAATCACGAACAAAATATTCGGTGGAATGTGTTAGTGGTCGGAGGGATGTCAAACTTTGACATTTCCTGAAAAATTCATCGCATGAGTTCATCAGAAATGAAGAAAATGGGGTTTGGAAGCACTGTTTATCCCCGCTAACTGACTTAGCGGCGATAGCTATATAGGATAAGTTGTTGTTGTATTTTACATGTAAATTTCAAATTATCCCTATATCCGCGTGCAAAGAAACACGGCTAATATAAATTTTAAATATTGAATTGTTATTGATTGTTGTCACTCAACACATATTCCAATTTACATTAAAGCTTAAGCTATTTAATAGATGTTGTATCTTAATTATGTAAGACTATTGCTAAAATAAAAATTTAATATGTAGGTAATATTATGTCAAAATTATTCCCGTAGCAACAGAATAATACCTTTAATGGCAGCTTGGCTGTTGGAGAAATCTCAGAATGACCTGGAAAGGATGGTGTCTTGGAAATTATGTCAAACTTTAATTGGGGTATGGTGTAGTCTATTTTTCTTGTAAGTGTACTGAATGTAGTCAAGAAAGTGGTGTGGCCAATCTCCCTATGAATTCGCTGTGAGGAAGTTCTAATGCGAGCAGCCGCACTATATCCCTTGTAGCCGCATGAAAAATATCGTTTACGTGATATTTTCACTGCTTTTGTTCTGAATTTTCACCATTTCAACACGTTGGGCGAGTGAGTAAGGATTTATTTTCAATTACGTCATAGTTTAAAGTCATCAAAAGTCATCGCATCGCCAGTTGAATGTTGACAGTTTAATAATGGCGCGAAATTTAAAATGACGCCACTTTTTTTGATGAACCTACACTTGAAAAATTAGCTGCAACTGAACTGGTATCGCTTTTGATGTACGTCCTCCTCTTCACAAATTCTCGAATATCTGAGACCTGAATTAAAAAAAAACGCTTCCCATAATGGCCCCAAATTATATACAACTAATTTACCAGCCGTCAATTGAAGCCATTGACATCCTTCGGGCACGCGTTTCCAACAATTAATGCGACTCACTGTTTTCACCAGCCTCCTTCTCTACACTGTTGACATCCTTGTGCATTCATCTGGAAAAAATCCCCATGTTTACATAGGAAATCAAACGTCGAATCACCGAGCGTACGATACCATAAACTTTTCCAACAACGACAAACATCCTTCAGCACCTTCATCATCGACAGAGAGTCGCATTGATGTGCACAGCCGTCCCGTAATTGCAATCTGATTATTCCGCGCGTGTGATTTTATTGTGTTTGCAATATTCGGGTGTCGCTTATCGGACCTGCTGTTAATCCGACATTTTCCCGCCGTCAATGAATGCAATAATATCACAAGGAGTGAGTCGAGGTTCACGTGTCGGCCTCTAACACGCCTACATCACAACGAGATCCTTTCATCATCCCGATTTGATAGCAAGGCAACAACAATTTGTTAACGTTTTAATTTGGCTTCGGAACCAGTTCAAGATGAGCCAAATGATATTATGTATTAGGCAAATGATTCCATCTAATTCCATAGCAGAGTTACAATAGTTGGATGACGCGTTGAATGAATGATAAAAGTCCCCAAATGTGCGCATCAAAATTTTCTTGCATTACAATTCAGGACTCGGCATCAATCATAATCGATCAACGAAATTTACACAAGCACATTCTCCCAATGCCGTTTGCTTTTCTATAACTGCCTGTACCACCAATATTAGGTGAGCGATGCTAGTATCGCATAACAATGACAATGTCCTTGCGCCAAGTAATTTTATTCGAATCACATAGAAGCGGAAATTATTTTCGAATTCCTTCTCGCTTCGATTGTGTGGCAGGACAACAACTAACTTACACCGGGGCGTGAGCGAAAGTGTAGTAAGGTCCTTTGACGAATGGGATTTTAAATGTTTTTTAATGGCAACACAATTTTCGGCGGTAAATCCTTCAAAAATGAGATATCGGTTAGTTTTCGATACATTTTGATTGATGTCACTCTATTACCGACGATGACATAATGTGAATGAGTTTGTCCTTATTATGTGGTTTTGTGCTGATGCTGATTTTTTTCTATGAGCAGCTCAGAGGGTGGGCATCTCACATAATGGCATGGACGATAGATCCGCATTAGAAGTAGAAAAATAAAAATGTGCTCTTCTCACACTTTTGCTGTGGAAAGAGGAAAAACTTTCAGGTAGAGACGGGATATGGATATGGAAATTCATTAAAATCAACATTTGAAACATTTCCTTAGTTATGAACCGTCAGACATTTTAAGGTTCTTTTCTCAAATAATTTCTGACAGAAGGTGTGCAGTGGATGGGGGAATTTTTTTGGAGTTAAAATTGGACAAGGTATTCATTTGTTTTGCAGCCACACATGATGAGTGGGGTCTTTTATCCTTTATTTTTATATCTACATAAATTGTTTGTAAGCTCTGAAGTATCCTCTAATTAATATTCCATTAAAAAGTTAATGTAGAAGAGCTTCCTTTTGGTTGAGCGGTTTGCGTTTGAGTGCTTTTACTGTGATGAGAGCTGAGGGGGGCTAATTAAGGAGTGCAGTTGGAGTTTAATGTTTTGCAATAAGGGACGGTATCATTTCAGACAAGCATTTCCCTATTTTCCACGAACTTTTCTTAATGTTTATGAAAGACAAGACATTCAACATAAAAGTTTGATAGATCAAATTTGTGCTGCAGGTAAAATAATAATTTTTAGATTTTGCTACGCATAGGTCCATAGGTATGTGTAGGCACCTATTTTGTAATGAAGCATACGTGTGCCTTAGCATTAAAATTCAAAGCGTACAAAAGTGAGTTAAAAGTGGGCCAACCAAATGGAATGAATTCTCAGATCACGCTCTAAGCTCGGTCGAGGCAAGTATCCCAAAAGTTCCTAAAAAGAACTATTCTTTCAAAATGCCCCCCCACATACTGTCGTTAATTAAACTGAGAAACATTTGTAGGCGAAATTGGCAAAGGTACCGCCAACCCATGTTCCGCCATCAAATGTCATACCTGCATAAACAAATAGGCAAACAACTTTTAGAATATCGTAATACAGAGTGGAACAATGTACTCAATATACTGGACAAAAACGGAAAACCCTTCTGGAACATTGTTAAATTGGTAAAAAATAAGAACAGGTAACTTTTTTTTAAAAAAAAAATCGTCAGGCACATACTTTACAGATGTCGAAAAAGCCAACGCACTTGCCGTAAATTTTTCCAAAAACCATGTTGTCTCGCAAAATTTAGTTGATGCATATACCAGCACCCTCGTGAGCAACACCATTCAAGCTTTTATAGCGGAAGGAGCAAGTCATTCTTCTTCCATTACCTTTGTAAAAGAAGAATATATAGAATTTATAATAAACAACCTACATGCAAGGAAAACAGAAGGTCTTGATATGCTAAGAAGCAAAATTCGTTACACTTATTGTAAATGCATGTCTAAAAATGCGATACTTTCCAGACATTTGGAAACAAGCAAAGGTGGTACCAATATCAAAAGCTCGTAAGTCTTCAGAAAGGCTGGAAAGTTATAAACATATCAGCCTACTAAGCAGTCTAAGCAAAATATATTAAAAAGTAATTACTGAAAGAACAACTCTTGAAATTCATTGATGTTCAAAAAATCTACCCGAACGAATTATTTGGGTTTGATTGAGAATATCAAACTGTATTAAAAGAATTCGATCCCAAGGGAAATCTACAGGTATGGTCTTACTAGGATATTGAGAAGGCAATTGATTCAGTTTGGCACCAGGGCCTGATTTGCAAAATGATAAGTCTTAACTTTTCTCCATATATTTGTAAAATATGTAGTCTAAAGCTTCTTGTCCAATCGCTGTTTCAAAGTCCTTGTCTCAATAGCAGTGTTTCACATTTGATAAATGTTCAATCAAATCTATCAAAAGAATAGGTATAGCGATTAAGATGCTTTACCCGTTTATTAATAGAAAATCGTTACTTTCTACAGAGAACAAAATTATTCTGCACAAAGTAATTTTCCGGGCGATTCCATTATATGGGTGTCAGGTACGGGGCAACTCTGCAGTGTGCCATATAAACAAATTGCAAGTATCTCAAAATAAACTCTTGAAAATGAAGCTAGATTTATCTTGGCACCACTCCACTCTTGACATTCGCGAAAGAGCGAGTGTTGAATTGATAGCAAATAGAATTCTTAAACTGACTAAAACGTTCAAAACAAGATGCAGTTTCGCTGACAATCCGCTAAACCAACTAAATACATTTTTTTTTGTTTTTTAATAAAAGGAAATCCAAATCCCAGAGCACTCAGACTCGGTAACGGTCCATTGTACTACCAGGCAGAAATCCTCTTTTTGGTGTAGAGGCATGTGAATGGGTGGCGTATGTTGGTGTTCCCCATGGGGATTGAACCTGCACCGCACGGGTCACAATCCAACACACTAACCTCTATACCGTCGCCACCCTATAACTAAATACATAATATTGTTAAAATATAAGTTGCTACCCGTATTTCATGTTAAATTTCTAGTCATGGCTGTTTTTTCCTAATTTATGGTTGGTCTTGAGAATAGCTTATATGTATATATTAATAATGCACCAATTTGTATTCATCGCATTTTTCTTTGTTATTTATTTGTCTATTCGTTAATATGTTTATTTATTGATTTAATTATTTAATTATTTGTTAATTTATATACTTACCTATTTATTAACTTATTTATTTATTATTTACGTTCCATTTAAAGATTCACCTATTTATTTATTAATTTATTTTTTTATTTAATTAATTATTTATATATTTATATACCTATTTACTAACTTATCTTTTTATTTGTTTACCTATTTATTTATATATTTATCTATTAATTATTTATTTATTTATTTATTAATCTTATTTATATATGCATTATTAATTTATTCTTTTGCTATATTTTCTTACGAAATAAAACATCTATCTACCAAACCAAATGGAAGGCTAGTGTCTTGTCTTGTTTTCTAGTGAAAGGAACTGCTCAAAAGCTTTTCCTTGTAGGAACTACATCTACTTATATATAAAAACAATATGGTTTGTTAAAAATCAGAATCCTTATGATTTTTGAAAGTCGTATGTCCTACTTCACGCTTTGGAATACCATTTCGACACTCCTTCCATCGGGAGACTCCTTTATGTCGCACTGATAACAACACAATCGGGCGGGTTCTTGTTTATGTTAAAATGACGACTCTTTGAACCGAAACAGCTTCTTCCCTACAGTTCCACAAAAGCAGCTTGGAGTTAGAATGCAAACAATCGACACACAGAGAAGTAAGAAGTTGTCAAGATGGTGGATGTTAAGGCATTTTTCAAATCTATTCGAATGAGAACACTACTACCACCGCCTTTCAAAAATTTGTCAAGCAGCTGCGGACGCAATGGCTAGTATGTACATTGGATTACTGAGTCAGAGGTGGAATAGACCAATAAATATCAAATCGGGACCCACCATCCTCTGATCGATTTTAAAGCCACAAACGATTACATTCATCGCCAGGAGTTATATGTCGGAATTGGGGAGCCCACTGAAACTGATGCAGCTTGTGAAACGATGTTGAACAACACGCGGTAGGAACAGTATACTGTTTGAAAATGTCTCTTCAGAACTATTTGCAGCCTACACCGGATTCCGGCAAGGAGATGCACTATTAAATGTGACTTTTCCAATTTTTTCTGCAGCTGATATTGGGCAGGGCAGGTGTCAACGGAACTATCTTCAACACAGTCGCCCAACTACGGGCGTATGCGGTCGACATCTCAGAGTGCCATGACAGAGGCTTTACGGCGATTAATTAACAGGCTTTCAACAAAGGGAAAAAACGTCATCGTTGTTAGCAGCAACTTCGATGTAATTAGGGAGTTCACCTACCTCAAATTAATCATCAAGTCCACGAGAAACATCATATGGAGAGACGTCGAAGAATAACCCTAGGAAACTGTTACTGCTTCAGCTTGGCAAAACAATTGAGTTCGAAGGCCCTTAACCAGAAGACCCAAGCGTAAGCACACAAAACATTTCTGCCAGTTCTACTCTATGGCACTGAGTGCTGAAAAATAAACAGGAAAGATCAGCTTATATTGGGTTCTTTCGAAAGAAAAAACTTCGTTGGATATTTGGTACTCTGTGCAAGGAAGACGAATGGAGAATCAGATTCAACAGCGAGTTCTATGAGCTGCACTAAGACGTGGATGTAGTCCAGAGAGCTTAAACACGCCCAATACATTGGCTTGGCCATATCGTGCGAACGAACAGCAATACTCCCAATCCCCAGGCTAGAGACGACTAGGTAGACAGAACCGTCGTTTTAAGGACCAAGCTATTGCTGATGCCAGAGCGCTAGGTCTCGAAAACTGGAAGCTGAGTTCCCGGTGTAGCACAGGATGAAAAGCTGCGGTGTGTCAGACAGACAGTTTCTACGGGCAGGAGGACGTTATGAAAGCAAGTTCACCAACATATTAAGGACAGGAAACTTAATATCCTCCCTTTGCGAACTTTTCGACATTATATGGGTAAGCGTGTTATTCGAGGATCCGAAATTTTTTTTTAATTTTTGCGTTTATCCGGCCAGAGATGACTGGGTTTACTCTAATCATTTTCATTCCTGCTGACTATAATATACCAACAGAAATAATGAGGCAGGAAGGCCAATGGGTTCGAAAATACTTTTGATCTCTTTTCTTCTAAAGAGCCCGACGAATATACCATTCAACTTTTGGGACCCTTTGGAACCTCGGACTATTATTAAATTTAGCCCAACCTACGCTCTCTATCCGCACCGGTAAAAGAAAATCAGAATAGCGCTCGCTTGATTTACAACTACATTATGACTGTTTGGAATGGATTGATCCGAAGTCCTTCAAGCATATTATAAGGCAAATACGACTACCATTTAATGGGACAAAATGTTTAGATATAAAAACAAGGTTGGGAAAACATTGCAAGATTACCACACACTGCCGTAATGAACAAATCGTGAGCCATAGCGTTTCCAGCCGAGATCTAAGATTTTGCGAGTACCACAGTGGAAGCATTTGATAGACTTTGCTTCTCAACTGAGCTTAATACTTCAAGAGACATCCAATTCATCAGCACAGCTAAATCTTTTTAACTAAACTCTTCAATAACTTTATTGATAGATAGATGAGAAGACCGTCATTGCCTTTTCATCCTCTTCTCTGAGAGCCACATATAAATCCCACAAAATATCAAGCCCATATAAAAAGGCAACCCATCTTCTAACATGCTCATTTGAACTATCGTCTCCTCACATTGCAATTTGTTTTTCTTCAGAAAAAAGGAGAGTGGTCAATTTTCCTTGATTCACCATCTCAATATTCAAATGAACTGCTTACATTACAAAGAAAAAAAAAAATGCCGGCAAATACCAGAAATTATTTATTTTGTCGCAGTTAAGTCCTTTGGAGTAATAAGAACGTTAAAAAGTCGCAAACCCAATTTTCCAAATAAATCTTCTTACAACAAATCCGATGATGGTGGGAGATTTCACTTCAAACCCGATTCAACCAACCAGTCAAAAAAGAGATATTCCAAACCAAAGGGATGGTACTCGCAGGTCGCAGCTCCATGTCCTCCTTGGACCAACTTTTCATCCTACTAATGTAAGTTAATGTTATAAGGATTTTTCATCCTTGCATTAAACGTACATTGGTAATGCCTGCCTGCCAGTCCTTGGATATGGAAAATAAATAAAAAATTCAATAGAACAATGTTTGCGCCGAAAGGTAATGCCCTAAGACGACAACGCAGGGCCATCGACAACAAATAAAAGCGCTTTCTTTTCGTCTTAAGTGGGAACAAAGCAGATTGGGGAGAAATTTGCATACTCCTTGCCGGCTTTTAAGGATATTTTTCTTCATACAAAAAAAGAGAAAGGAAAACTCCAGTCGAGCGTCCTAAATCATTTCAAGGTGGGTAAAGTTTTTCTTTCGATTCTTCATCTCTCCTCGATTATTCTACTGTAATACATTCAATCTTGCTTAAGAATCATTCGTCTTTCATATGAATGCAGGCAATAAAGGCGCAGAAAACATGTTCTTACGGCTTGTCGCAAGGATTAATGACGCAGAAGAGGATGAGGATGCCGTATACCAGACGGTGATTTACCCACGCGTAAGCTGAAAAGAGACGAGTTAAATACGTATTTAGTACTTCTCTTCCTTGGCGATATTTAACGTAAGTAACTTTGAAAGATGTGAAACTACAAAATTCTCATACCCTTTGCCCGCACCTAACCTTAAAAGTGCTGATATCGCAGATACTTTCTCGTTAGAGCGTATAGTACACAATAAAACCTCTTGAGATTATTTGTTTGCTACCAAAAGACGGTGGTGGCATTGTTATCGCCATCGTCAACGTTTATTAAACGATATTCTTCGATTAAATGTGCACAATGCGAGCATACAACGCCGAAGCTACAAAGGCAAACAAAGCCTCGGAAAACACTTAAATCGAGGAGGAGGAAAAAACCTGAAAACAAACTGAAACGAAAAACGAGGACCAAATAACGACGCAACGAGCGTCGACAAAAGGACACTTGACTTTTGTGTCAAGAGTCCATCACCGGCAGATACCTAATTGCTTTTGTTCGATGAAATTCAATACAATCCGGGCGCGAAGTGACGGAGAGAGAGATGACGGATACGCTTCTAAAAGTGATTTAAAATCATTAATGAAAGGTGTGGAGTTTGTTACACAATGAAATTGACGGTGTTTATGTATATGTACTTATTCGAATTGTCACCGCGCGCCATCAAATTGAGTGACCGACGCGATCGTTGACGTGATTCTTTGAGAACAACCAGAAGAATAGAAATTTGTTGATTTTACGATGGCTGATGCTTTTGTTTGCAGGAAGAGGCTTATTATCCTTTTATGACAAAAAAGTGTCTTATGAATTTGCATTGGTTATTGGACTATAAATTAAGAGTTTGGGTAAAATATGTGAATTATGTGAAGTGGCTTCTCAAATCTGGCATACATTTCACTTAATGTACTGTACATAGGCAGGTACATAATTATTAGGCTCTGAAGGGGTCTAGGACAACTATACTCAACCTGCGGCCCGTCGAGCTTGAATCGCCGGCCCAACTGGCTTAAGTTTTAAAAATTGCTTCTCAACCATTTTAAATTTTGCGCGGTTTCTAAGTGTGGGCCCGCGGTGAGTGAAATATACCCTTACCACACGCCAGTATCAAAAAACCGCATCGATAAAGAAATCAGATTCTCTATGGGCATTTACATCTTGCGCCAATGCAGAATTATCTGTCCAAGCACCAGAAAAAGGAAGAAAAAATAAATAAACAAGACCGTTAACAAATTTAACTACATTTCACTGCATTATCCATCAACACAACTTGGCGACACGTACTGTCAATCCAGAAATAGAAGCTATTGTGGATAATATACGAGCGGGCGAATTGAACTACAGAAAATCTTAAAGCCTTTTGGAAGAACTGGGAACTGAATATAGTGACGTTCTTTTATATAACTCGGTGCGATGGCTTAGCAGAGGAAAGGTTTTGGAAAGGTTCTTTACATCAAAATTTACCCAGATGATGGATGTCTTTTAGCCTTTCTATGCGATATCACAAAAAACTAAATAGCCTCAATAGGAATATAAATAGCCTTTCATTAGCGACCTGAGAACTTCCAGCATTCAGTGTGAACGCACCCTTAAACCGATTACCGAACTGTCACTGTCAAAATTTTAAAATACCTATAGTAAAACTAACATTTTCATCATGGTGAAGTAGTACACGAAGGAGCAACGTTTACAAATAATTAAAATTTAATACCGAAATTCCGAGTCAGTGGTCGCAACTTTAGGATCGTTAATGCCAATTTTCGGCCGCAATTCTCGGCCCAGTAGACTAACAATAATTCATAGTCGATTGCAAAATTTTAATCGGAATATTCGCTATTTGATGTTGCCGTGCCAAAGAAACTACGTTTTGCCCGAAGTGTGGAGAATATTGCTGCCGCAGAGGCGTCCGTCGCAAACTAACCAAACCAGCCAATTTCACGGCGTTCTCAAGAATAGTGCAAAATTTGAGTCAGAATATTCCCTTCGTTAGAATGCCCAGATATTCGATGTCGCCAAGAAAGCTGCGAAATGTCTAGGCTTCCTTAAGCGCTGCAAGAAATATTTCACCCCATCTGATCTAGCTACAATTTATAAGACGTTTATTCGCCCTAAATTTGAGTACAACGCTCATATCGGGGCTGGTGCTCCAATCACATATTTGGAGCTGCACAAGCTATCGTCGTAATGTCTCCTACCTATCATTGCTTTATCGATATTCCACTAAAAGTGCTCTTATGATATAGCCATCTGCATTCCACCCCTAGAAAATTTCAACCGCAATACCCACCTGGAATGTGCATTAGTTCACTCTTAAGCCTACTTTCAGACATACAGTAAAATACAAAGAATCGTTCCTTAGCCGTACAATACAAATATGGAATGCTCTATCACGTTTTGTTTTTCCTACACATTATGACTTACAAACATTCAAAACCAACGTGCATCGGTTTCTTTACCTTCGTTCTTCCTCTTTTCCTTAATGCCCGTGCTGTGTTATTATGAACATTAAAAGCGTGCTTCAAATCCTGTTTGCACCCACAAATTATAAAAAAATAAATAAAAAAATGTCTATCTATCAATGTCGTAAAGCTAATATGTGGTCTTCAGTACTCGGTACAGTTATACCTAAACACAACTTTGGCGTTTTTGTATTGAATGTGTTTTGTTACTGGGAAGACAAGTTGAATTAAGTGAAGTCAAAGTCCATCCCTTAAAGGTTTAGCATAAATTTAGAACTGCACCATCCATATAACTACTGCCATCAAAATTGAATGAAGCAAAGGTATAAACATTTGTATAAACTTTTTTCCATTTTCTCTCATTATGCCTCCTTTCTGACAAATGTTTTCCGGCTGTTCAGGGCTGGGTGTGGGAAGAGAAGAAAACGGAAAATCGTTGAATTTGATCTTAGGAGATCATACCACCGCTAGAGATTAAACATAGGCACGGGCTACAGTTCGCTTGGGCGAACTGTTGGATACCCTATTCTTATTCCTATCCCTCATAAGTGGGTGTGACAAAAATCTAAGTATGGTTGAATTGTTAAGAACGCTCTACATATTTTGTTATACAAGGTGGCGCAAAAGTAATCATCCTATCAGAAAATGCTATAAATTTTGCGATTGGCCCCAAATGTCAGTTCTGTTTTGACATTTGTGTAGTAAACACATGCGAAATACACGTTAATAAACAATGTTACGCTACACTGCTCCAGAACGCGGAATATTGGTGACTATTTATTTGAGCAATAATCGGTCGGTGACTTTGGCACAACGTGAATTTCGTCGCAGATTTCCTACCCGTCCAACGCCTACTGGTGAAACACTGCGACGTTTAGCCGCTCGCCTCGAAAAGACTGGCACAACACGAGATGCTGCCAGGCGTGACAGACCCCGGAGTAGCCGTTCTGCAGAGAATATTGCTGCTGTAGCCGAAGATGTCATGGAAGCGCCGCGCCGTCGACATCGACCAGACGACGTGCCACGCAAATGGGTATCAGTCGACGGTCTTTACAGCGAATTTTGGTACAAGATTTGAAGATGTTTCCGTACAAAGTCCAGACGGTGCATCAGCTGTTAGCTGCTGACCGCCAATCGCGTCTAACATACGCTCAAGCCATCCTTAATCATCACCAAGAGGAAGATGATTTTTCATCAAAAATAATCATGAGGCCCATTTCCATCTTAGCGGGTACGTAAATAAGCAAAATTTAAGCTTCTGAGGCACTGAAAATCCGCGTGTAACCCACGAAGAGCCATTACACTCGCTCAAAGTCACTGTATGGTGTGCTGTTTTCGCTGGAGGAGTCATCGGACCTTTTTTCTTCGAAGACGTCGCGGGCCAAACGGTTACTGTGAATGGTAAGCGCTACAGAGCAATGATCAACGAGTTCTTTTTGCCGCAACTTGATGAATTGGGATTGGAAAACATGTGGTTCCAACAGGACGGTGCAACGGCACACTCTGCACGTGCCACAACCGATATGCTGAAGGATGCATTTCCCGGGCGCCTAATCTCCCGTTTTGGCGATTTGCACTGGCCAGCAAGATCGCCTGATTTGACCGCTCCAGACTTCTTTTTGTGGGGCTTTTTGAAGTCGCGGGTTTATGTCAACAAGCCTCAGACTCTTGCAGCTCTTAAAGACAATATCCGTCAACAATGTGAGGACCTATCGCCGGAAGTTTTGGCCAAAGTGATGGAAAATGCCATAAAAAGGGCTCAAATGACAATCAACTGTGGCGGCGGCCATTTACATGACATCATATTCTCGACTTGATGTAAAAAAAATTAAAAGACCAAATAAAAATAATCCACAAGAAGAATCAAAGTTTTTCATTTTTTTTTTTAAATTACAGCCAAAAAACATCGGAAGGTTATTTTTGCGCCACCTTGTATAACATTTAAAGAATTTTATCGAGAAAAAACGCTCCCTAGCTCAAACTTGGGTGTTTCAATAAAATTGTTTTATTTAATTATGGGCGTGTCAGTAGGCGGATTTTGAAAATATTTACACATGAGCATAAAGGGCCCCTAGAGAGAATATATTAAAAATTTCAGCTCCCTAGCTCAAACTTTGGATTTTCAAAAAAAAAAAATTTAAATTGTGGGCGTGTCAGTAGGCGGATTTTGAAAATATTTACACATGAGCTTAAAGGGCCCCTAAAGAGTTTTTATTATAAATTTCAGCTCCCTAGCTCAAATTTTGGTTTTTCAATAAAATTGTTTTATTTATTTGTGGGCGTGTCAGTGGGCGGATTTCAAAAATTCGTAAACCTTATAGAAAAGGTTTGGGGATGGTTAGTATGAAAAGTTTATGAGTCTGGCCGTCAGCTTGAGGACAGAGAATCCCTTATTGCAGCCATTAAATTGGCCTGGAGGGAAATTTCGCTAAAATACATAAGGAGGCTGTACGATTCCATGCCGGATCGATTTTACGAAACTATTACGAAAAAAGGCGGCAGTACCAACTACTAAAATTAACCAATAAAAAACTATTTTAAGAAAAACTTGTTTCATTTCATCCCAACAACTTTTATTTCCAATTTCAATATTTGTGTCTATTCAGTTGACGCAAAATAAAACTGCATTTTTCCATATTGAATGCTTTGCAAGGGAACCAGGAAAAAAATAGCGGTACTTTTTGAAATATTCTTTCCGATTTATTTTGTCAACATCATACGCAAACAGTTTGCATCATCAAATGATATATTACGGCACAAAGTTTTGAAAAAATGGACAACGTAGCTTAGAAAATGTTTGTGCTTATTCAGTTGAAGCTAAGTGTATTTTAGCATGATGTGCACACTATACTTTGGCAGGAAATTTTCAAATTTCTTGCGCGGGCCATCTAAAATTCGTCCGCGGGCCTAGGGTTAAGCAGCCTTGGTTAAGATACTCCTTCACCAATCTTGGCGCGCAAATAATTTGATTATTCATTCAATTAATAATTTGATTTGATCAGCTGAGTACCTACTACTAATGGGAAAACGTATTAAAATTTCATTTTAATTTTGTTGTAAGTTGTTTTGTTTAAGCTCATGCATTTTGCGACTGCTTTTTGTTCAAAAGATTTATGGAAGTGAAGTTCCAGCGATTGTATCTATTCAATACATATTTTTATACCCTATTCTAAGGGTATATTAATTTTGACGCATAGTTTGTAACATACCTTAATATTGCCCGTAGACCTCTAAAAGTTACTATATTTATGATCAGCATCGATAGTAATGTCGATCTAGCCATGTCCGTCCGTCCGTCCGTCCGTCCGTCCGTCTGTAGACAAAAATTAGGCCTTTAAACTGGACCTAGAGAGCTGAAATTTTAACCATATACTCTCTAGGGTCCCGAAATAATCAAGTTTACGAATTTTTGAAATCCGCCCACAGACACGTCCACAAACTCAAAAAAAAACAAAATTTTGGAAAAAATCGAATTTTGAGCTAGAAAGCTGAAATTTTGTATATATGATCTATGACTCCTAAAACTGCTCGGGATAAAAAAATTTCAAAATCCGCCCACTGACACGCCCACAAATAAATAAAACAATTTATTTATACCCTATTCTAAGGGTATATTAATTTTTGAAAATCCAAAGTTTGAGCTAGGGAGCTGAAATTTATAATATATACTCTCTATGGGCCCTTTATGCTCATGTGTAAATATTTTTAAAATCCGCCCACTGACACGCCCACAATTTTTTTTTTTTTTTTTTTTTGAAAATTCAAAGTTTGAGCTAGGGAGCTGAAATTTATAATATATACTCTCTATGGGCCCTTTATGCTCATGTGTAAATATTTTCAAAATCCGCCCACTGCCACGCCCACAATTGATTTTTTTTTTTTTGAAAATTCAAAGTTTGAGCTAGGGAGCTGAAATTTATAATATATACTCTCTATGGGCCCTTTATGCTCATGTGTAAATATTTTTAAAATCCGCCCACTGACACGCCCACAATTTTTTTTTTTGAAAATTCAAAGTTTGAGCTAGGGAGCTGAAATTTATAATATATATTCTCTATGGGCCCTTTATGCTCATGTGTAAATATTTTTAAAATCCGCGTACTGACACGCCCACAATTTTTTTTTTTTTTTTGAAAATTCAAAGTTTGAGCTAGGGAGCTGAAATTTATAATATATACTCTCTAGGGGCCCTTTATTCTCATGTGTTAATTTTTTTTAAATCCGCCTACTGACACGCCCACAATTAAATAAAACAATTTTATTGAAAAACCAAAGTTTGAGCTAGGCAGCGTTTTTTTACAAAAACCCTTTTTTTTTGATAAAACCCTTTAAATGTTATATAACAAAATATGTAGAGCGTTCTTAACAATTCAACCATACTTAGACTTTTGTCACGCCCACTTATGAGGGATAGGAATAAGAATAGGGTATCCAACAGTTCGCCCAAGCGGACTGTAGCCCGTCCCTCTGTTTTTATTTTCTAAAAAAGCAATTCTACTCACGATATTTAGTTTTAAAAATGTTATTTGTCAGTGACGAATTTGTGATTGACTGAACATTTGAAAGCTATCAATATTTTCGACAACCAAAACAAAACATTGCGGAAAACGACTTGTTCCTATTTAAGTCTCCACAGCTGCGTTTCTTAACGAAGTACCCAATACAGTAATATACAACTTTCGCTCAGAAAAAGCAAAATAATTTTTTTATTACTAAGATATTGTTATTATTTTTATGAATAACATTATATTCTCGTGTTGTTATTATGTTAAATATGTTGAATCGAAGGAAAAAAGTAAAACATTAAATATGTTGAAATTCCGAGTAAGGAGTACAAGTTCAAAAAACATGCACCTTTTTATGTAGCATAAGTGGCAACGCTACTCATGAAATCGTCTTGTCACAAACAGCTATGCGGCATTTCATGCCCACAGAAGACCATTTTAAAAATGTATTTGATTCTGGAAGGAAATTAAAAATATATAATAAAAAAAAAAATTAACTTAAAACAACACCCATAAAAATATAAAAAAAGACAACAAATTTGCAATAAATGCTCACCCATTTGATTGTTTGCTGTTGCTTCTATTTTCTTTTATCAAGTGCATCTGTCAAACGAGGGAATATTCCTTTTATTCCACCTTTCTCTTGGAGTAAAAAGAATATTCTGAATATTCCGAATGAATAAAGAAACACACGGACAATCACCTGTTTGTGGAAGATGAGGGATGACTACTTAATGGATCTTCGTATGTTAGCTGAAATGCATACATGCTGCTGTTTTAAGGATTGATGAGACATGATGGGAATGACTGAAAGGCAAGTATTTAACAACACATTGTTGTTTACTTTATAGATTTATTGCAAATAAAAAAATAACTCTTCATGAGATGATAAATAAGAAACAATAACAAAATTTAATCTTGAGTGCAAAATCACACTGTATACTATACATACCACTCAAATAAACAAAAGGACACCGATTTGAGTGTAAATGCCTACCAATAAAATCTCTCACGGGGTATCAAATGTGTGAACGAATGAAAATTGTTGGTATGTTTTCTATGCAAATTATAATTTCAATTAGTTTTAGATTAACAGTTAAATTTTAGTTAAGAATTTTAGAATATTTTCATGTAATTTGAAAAGCTATTTAATAACGATGTGTATAAAACTTTTGTAATAGTGGTTTAGGTTTAATTTCATTAAAAAAATGCTTTTTCTGTTACCTGTTATCCATGCGTAGATTCTCGGGACATGTCTCGTTTATCCGCTGCTTTGATGTTGTGCTTTGCATGTATGTGTTTTTTGTTGAGGTATTTCAAATTAGAATTTAGAACCACTATATCACTTTATACGGTTAGATAATCTTGACAAATTTATAGATAGAATTTTTATGCCAGTATTACTCGTAATACTTTTGACAAGATGAAACTAAATGTAAGTATTAAGTATTATGCACTATAAGCTATAGGTATATAAAAAAAAAACGAACTAGAGTGAGAAAATGAGATACATATATACATCCCCAGGGCTTAGCTTTTATTGCACTATTTTCTTTTTCATTTTTCTCTTTTCAAACTTTTAACTCTAAATATATTATATGCTACAAGAAGGTACAATTTGTTTGCTGTGTCTGTGATTGCACACGATTTCAGAGTCTGACAGTAAGATGTCTTTAGGTGGATTACGCCATTTCTGCTGCTTTGGGCAGGAGCAAATTATGTGTCGGTTCTGAAAACGCTTGCCGATTAACTGATCTAGTTGAATGTGATGCTTCTGTTTCAGACTCTGTGCTATGTGTCGGTGCACATATATGCAAACGCATGTGGTGTGGTTGTGTGACCAGGAAGGTAGCAAGACACCCACAATCTTGTCGAAGGCACGACGCCATCTGAACGTGAATCGGTTTACAATGTTATGGTCGGGTTACATGCCATAGGATAACTTGTGCAAGTATTATTTGTTAGAAATTTTGTATGCACCTAGCTTATACTACAACGGACGAATTTTTGAAAATCATGTCTTATCTAACATCTTGGGCATATAGAGAACCACCCTGTTAAACTTCAAGTTTGTATGTCTAATGATTTTTGCTGGGCCGTGATTACCTATTCGTTTTTTCAACTTCTTTTATAGACATATACAATTTGAGCCAGGACGCTTTAATTTGGGTTACTGTATACTCTCTAGGCGTCCGCTGACATCACTAAAAAAAACCGTTTTATTGAACAAATCATCAGAAATGAAAGTTCCATTTTTTGAAAAGTATGTAGATAAATTCGTTTTTTACAATTGCTCGATACAAAGTTTTCTGCCATGCCCACTTGTTGGGGATAGAGAAAAGAAATAGGATATCGAACATTTCAAACAACAAACAGTTTTGTTTTTATACCTTATCCAATATTTTAATACATAGGGTGTAGCATAGAGAAATAATCCTGAAATATACCACAAACCTGAGGGGGAAAATGAAAGATACATCTCCGCACTTCTCATGCAAAAAATAAGTAAATGCTAGACGTAGAGGGTCTAAGACCTAGCTTCTTCAATTATTTGTGTGTCCAAAGCTTTGGAGGGACTTATAGTTTGACGCCGACACCAAACGGTACATTTGAGAAGCTTCCCATAATAATCTATACTCTTGGATGTTAGACAGATTTTTGGCAGTGTATACAATTTAAAATGTTGAAAAGGTGAACCTGGGACACCTCGGTCAGTAGTCCAGCAGACTAACTGCGTCTTTCCATTTGAGTGAAATATTAAAACAATATTTTTCAAATAAATTCAAAAGAAATAATGTTGTTTTGTTTTCTCTTTGTTGTATTTTTTTCTTTTTTGACAAGAGGAAAGCTTAGAGGAAAAAGAACTATACTCTATCCAACAAAAATTGTCAGTACAGGCCTTATGGAGGAGCTTTTTTTCTACTCTCACGGCACGCAAACGCAAGAATTGCCACTGAAATAAAAACCAAACCACTGTCATACCAAGGAATTGTTGTTGTAATTTTCCTAAAATTCGCACCACAACCAGTCTCCCACACAGCCGAATGGGAATGAGCATGATCGTCTTGTGTTCGCTTGCTATTATCATCCACCAAAATAAGCAGTGCGTGTGACTGAAGCACATCAGAAGAGTATTACCATCTCTACAATGAAGCATATAATTAAGGGTTTTTCTATGGATTTTGTCAAAGAAATTGCGGTTTTGGTGGGGTGTTGCCATTCGGTTTTAATTTGATTGTATTTGCATTGTACAGCTGCACAAGTGCAGTTTTTTTTACCATCTGCTTAGGTATATGACATTGCGTCGTTGTTATATAATTTTGTATTCTAATTGCCTGATTGTGTCTACCTTTCACAATATAAATACATATAGCGGAAAGGACTGGGAAATGTTTTTAGAAAATCTTGATGATTGAGTTTATGTCGCAAACTGTATAAAAAAAAACATAAATACATCCCTTCATCTCATTATGTACCTGTTTGTATGATGTCTTTGTTTTTCCGATGAATGACACCTGCTTTGCCAATGAATACAGGAATTCCCAAAAGGAAGATCTCAAGTTATGTAGGAATGCAATCATACAATGGGTTGCTTGAAATCGTTAAACGTTACAAAGCCAAGTATGAAACATACGTCGTGGATGAAATGGCTCAAAATGCGGGACATAAAGTGCTTCACTTGCCGCCTTATCACTGTGACCTTAATCCAATAGAATTGGTTTGGACTCAAGTGAAAGGGTTTGTAGCAAGACAAAACAAGTCATTTAAAATGACTGAAATAAGTGACTTAATAACGACAGCACTTACAAGGGCTGACAAAAAAAATGGCATCGATGTGTCCAACACGTTGAACAGGTTGTTGAGCCAAATATGTGGGACATCGACGTTTTTGCCGAGGGAACAGTTGAAAGGTTAATAATAGACCTAAATAAAGAGAGCAGTAGCAGTAATTACTCATCGGATTAGTTGAGTAGTGATATTAGAAATTAGTATTTTATGTTTTACAATATTTATAATTAATAAATTGGATTACAGTGATATATTTTTCGTTTTGATTTTCTTTTGTGTTACGAAATTTATATATTTTGTTGGTCTACTGGAGATACCCTTAAAAAAAACGCGCATATTATTATCTTACCAGAAAAGGAAAAAGATTAACCGAATTTTTTTCTTTCCGCAATATTTTTATTTTAAATTGGAAGATGGTAACCCTAATATTTCTGAGTTATGGCGAATTATCATACACACTACGGCAACCCTGTGAGAACTTTAAAGAGGAACGGATTTATGTAAGTCATTGCAACCAGACTGCGAGACAAACATCCTATCTTCCCTGTACTGACAATTTTTGTCGGATAGTGTATAGTTCTATTTTCGGAAGTTGAGACAACGCCAAATTGTCGCCAACTGTCAGTTTGTAATTTTCCTAAAATCGAATGTTGGAAGAAAACCGTTTCGGCAAGTGGAAAAAAATCCCTAATTTAAAATTCAACTTTCAGTGAAGTAGGTCCTTAATGAAGTGCATAATATCTACAATGAAATGTGAATTATGGATAAACTTCATCTTTGGAATAAATTTTTAACTTCTCGCTCGAACAATCTTGATTGCCTATTTTTTATTTTGTTATTAGTTCACTATATCGATCGCCTACTGTACTAACTATCCTAAGAAATGTGACCGCACAATCCGATCTTAGCGCAGTCACGGATCATGGCTCTACTCTTATATCGATGTATTATTCCAAAAAGATGTCTGTTGAAAGCAAAAGTTTTAACAAATCGAGTACACTACAAACGCATAACATATTTACTCATGATTTATTGTTGCAAGGAGCTCCGACGAATTTTGTCAAAATCAATTCCAAATATCATGTTAAAAGCCATCAGAATGGAAAAGAGGATATAAAAATAAAAGCCATTGCACAATACATTTCAACAAAAAAAGCGAAATTTAATGAATTCGTCCTTTTCAACTGGTGGCAGATTTTTATCAATTTTCCGACAATTTGCGGTTGAATTGTCTGCTCCCTTAAGCCACTAACACATTTCCGCTACATAACAATAATCCCCGCAAAGGATACACGATATGTGCATGTAAGTGTGCTTTTTTTTGTATTATACTATTTTGGAATGTTTCATGTTCAGTACATTTCAATTCGGCACATATCCTTCGCTGTGAAAAGTTTTGAAATGAAAGGGTGCTTGCTACACGACGAATTTGAATATGTCCTCTTCACTCTCCTAGACTGTGGGGACAGGCTGCATACGTCCCGAGCGGAACCGTTTGCCGACTTTTTATGACGCCTAGAGCATTGACAAACCCAACAAAAGGACCCATAATTCCGCCACTTTGAGGTTTGACGTGATCTGTTTCGCATCCCTTTTCATATTGAATGCTGTTCATCCATATGTTTGGTCAGTAACACAACAATAAGGTTTTGCAAAAAAAAAGAAGCAAAAAATACAGAAAAGCGAAGACAAAATATTTTTGCAACAGGTGTTGTATTTGGCGGTTTAAATGGACTAAAATTCACAGGACCATAGCTAATAAATCAGCGCACACTTTACGATGTCATTAGAGGAAAGGAAGACAACGTTGCCATGTCATTTGCCACAAACTCGAGGATAAAACTAAATGACAAAATGTATTAAATCACTTGAATGCCTTCAGGATGAAGGCGATAAATTGACAAGAAGCAAAAGGACATTCAGCCCAGATCCAGGCACAGGCACTACAGTGGCTAGTAGGTACATCAAATTTGCTACTCCTAGACAAGGACATAGCACCATTCCAGTTCATTGATTTCTTTTGTAACAGTTGTTTTTGACATTAACATTGCGGCGCGTAAAAAAGAAATCACCACCACAAAATGTATCTAGATAAATTGACAGGCATGTAATTCTTTGTGTTTCTTTTTTTTTCTTCGTTCAATCGACACAGTAGTTTACTTTCAATTAAAAGAAAGAAAAGGGAAAATTCAAGTTATGCACTCTTTAAAGACAAAAATCACGAGATTCTCATATAAGCCGCATAGGCTATGTCAATATTTGTATTGGCAACAAAAATCAGGGTAAGGATTGGGGTGCGCTTTTACAAATGCGGTTGAATGAGGATGAGTTGGTTTTTTTGTAGCTATTCGTTTTATTATGCTTGAAGAAGATACAACAATGCCATGGCTCATGCTCGTGGCTATACGCTGGATTTATGGCGGAACAATAATATCATGAAAACCGCAAAGTCAGTGGCCGCCCTCACCCTCCTCGGTGCGCGGTGATGATCTCTGACAAGGGTTTGTATTTTGAATCATTTATCTGCTGGATAAATGTATGATGGGAGTCGAACGCTGATGCTAACTGCCTCGCCGAACGACCGACCACACTAACTGCCGATGCCAGTTAATTATGTAATTGAATCAATTTCGGCTGAATGACTTGCGACTGATTTGTATTTATTTTTATTCCGTTTCAGAGACTGTCGTTTCATTTTATTTCGCTAATTAATACAAAGCCTTGATTCGAGGGAATATTTAAGAGGGCAAGGTAGGTACTGAGTCTTCAATATACAAATGGGAGAATACCAGATGACACGAGCAAGCGATTTGCTCCCTGAATAGAGCTAGGCATTCAAAATTAACTAAAATTACAAATATCAACACGGAAAAAAGAAGAAAATTAAACTTAAAGTGGCCATCGTTCTTTTAGGAAGCAGGTTTTGATCTCTAGAAACATTCCCATTTTCGGCAAGATGCAAAATTTGGGAATTAACGAACTCTTCAACGAAAATAAAAACTAAGTACTTTTAGGCACAATAATTCGCACCTGAAAAGTTTTATAAAAATGTCCTTCAAGTAATTTTCTTTTATTTTTTTTCTTTATACCCTATTCTAAGGGTATATTAATTTTGACGCATAGTTTGTAACATACCTTAATATTGCCCGTAGACCCCTAAAATTTACTATATTTATGATCAGCATCGATAGTAATGTCGATATAGCCATGTCCGTCCGTCCGTCCGTCCGTCGGCAAAAATTAGGCCTTTAAACTGGGCCTAGAGAGCTGAAATTTTAACCATTTACTCTCTAGTGTCCCGAAATAATCAAGTTTACGAATTTTTGAAATCCTCCCACAACACGCCCACAAACTCAAAAAAACAAAATTTCGGAAAAAATTGAATTTTGAGCTAGAAAGCTGAATTTTTTTTTTTATATGATCTATGACTCCTAAAACTGCTCGGGATATAAAATTTTCAAAATCCGCCCACTGACATGCCCACAAATAAATAAAACAATTTTATTGAAAAACCAAAATTTGAGGTAGGGAGCTGAAATTTATAATATATACTCTCTAGGGGCCCTTTAAGCTCATGTGTAAATATTTTCAAAATCCGCAAACTGACACGCCCACAATTAAAAAAAAACCTTTTTTGAAAATTCAAAGTTTGAGCTAGGGAGCGGAAATTTATAATATATACTCTCTAGGGGCCCTTTATGCCCATGTGTTAATTTTTTTTAAATCCGCTTGCTGACACGCCCACAATTAAATAAAACAATTTTATTGAGACACCCAATTTTGAGCTATGGAGCGTTTTTTTCGATAAAATCCTTTAAATGTTATATAACAAAATATGTAGAGCGTTCTTAACAATTCAACCATACTTAGACTTTTGTCACGCCCACTTATGAGGGATAGGAATAAGAATAGGGTATCCCACAGTTCGCCCAAGCGGACTGTAGCCCGTCCCTATGTTTTAAATTCATTTTGTATTGGTTTTTAAATGTCAACTTACATACTAGACAAAAATGATTAAATCTAACTTAAAATTAACAGGATACTTATTCTAGATTATTGTTCCTTATGCGGACGACCTAAATCTAACAATATCTTACAATTATTGCCTTTCAGCCTAAAAACTTTTTTACGAACGATTCTTCTATATTACTTTTCATCGAGAAAATTGTTAAGAAGATCCCTCGTTGCATTACGCTACAAGTGGTAAAATTCCCAATTACTTTCCGAGCGCCTGGCACTCGTCAACGTGCATACGCGCCGATGTAAGCCGATTGAAGCCTTACAGCGTCTGTCACCTGCCGGAAGCACCACCACAAGTTGGCGAGCCCGGCCTCTCTCAGAAACGCCCTAGCTCACTTAATCTAACTTATAAACTAAGATTATGTTACCTAGAGTAACGCACCATCCTGGGAGGGCATGTTAACTCCTTCCCCTTTCCGTATCGACTTTATCCCTCTCCGCTATTGCGTTACTAAACCGAAGGAGCTCATGAGCATTCGCGACGTCAACACCGCGGATGAGCCGCTTATCTCTCGCGATGCGGTAGCGGTGGTATGATACCGGGATACCATCCCCCGTATGGGCAAATGCCTCAGGGGGATTGAGCCAGATCGGAGCGTACTCCCTATGTACATTTCATTGGGGTAGTAAGCCCCAAAGATCAGGCTATTGTCGCTGGCCATCGGCCTTATGCCTTCGAATCACCTTAATAGGGAATTTGTCAATCCTATTCAGCTGAGCCCTATCGTATAGGACTTTGTTGGGATTGTATTTTATATAGTTGGATTCAGGCGTTCGGAACAACCGGAGACATTGCCTCTCCAAAACCTGAATCTTTTCCATATAACTAGGCGCTTTATTAAACCACAATGAACAACCATAAGCGATTATCGGCCTTATAAGCGCCAAGTAGCAAATGACCTTCACTCTGGAGTCAAGTTGACTACTATGAAACAATCTCCTTTTCAGAGAATAAGCCTTCTTGGGCCCAGCAAGACAAGCAACTATATGTCTATCGAAATACAGATACTGGTCAAGCCAGATACCCAGATATCTAACTACGCTTCTCACCGCAAATGGCTGCCCATTTTGTCCAATAATGGCCAATTTCTTCCAGTTTTTTTCTGGTATCCCTAGAGGCCCCAGCCAATGGTAGTTCGGAACGAGATTGTTTCCGTCTTTTGAAAGTTAATTTTCAACTTCCAGTCGTCGCAATATCCGTTAATTTGATCGAAGTCGCGCTGCAAAAGAATGTTTAGGACCTGATCTGTATGCCACCAAATCATCGGCATACGCTATAACATGTCTGAGGGAACCCGCCAGATCAGTCGTGTAGATGTTAAACAGGATCGGAGAATTCACCGCCCCCTGCTGTAAACCGTTTTTAATTTCAAAGACTCTGCTGGAAGTAACGTTGCCACATTTGACAACGAACTTCTTTCCCATAAGCATATTATATATTACATATAGCAAAGGTTTTAGAAAAGTCACTCTAACCATACGGTGTCGAAAGCCTTCTCAAAATCAACCAGACAAGCACCCGTGCATTGGATATTGCATTTATTCCACTAAATGTCGGAAACCAATTTCGACGCTGCATGAATAGTGTCATGCCTCGCCCTGAAACCAAACTGGTTGTCCTGAATGATGATGACCCACTTCAACAGGGCTCTTTTGACAACCTTTTCAAAGACCTTACTAATATTTAGAAGCAAACTAATCGACCGGATATTGGCAGGCTTCGTCCGTCCTATCTTTTTTCGGGATTGGGTGTACCACAGCTACCTTAAAATGCACCGGATAATCTGTATTATTCAGCGCATTGTTAAACGGAGTGGCAAAAATATCTACAGCCTCCAGAGGCAGGTGTCTCAATACGACGTCTGGGACACTATCCATCCTCGCCGGCTTTTTATTCTTTAATGACTCGAGGGTGCAGAGGTTATCATCCTTCGACAGGAAAAAGTGCATTAGCATGGTTTTCATCATTGAATACGGTGAATCCGTTATTCTTTAGATCCCCAATTCTCAAATTCGGTGCGCCGATACAAGTGGCTCACTAGAGCCCTATTTTCAATGTCGTGGTTACGGCGAACAGGATTGTTCACCGTACACACGTCTCCGAAACAAGCGCCCAGCAAATCCACTTTGTCCTGTGGGTCCTCGACCACGAAAAAACCGCCGTTTGAAGCAACAATTTCTGGATTTATTCCAGCAGTCAGTACTGTCTGTCTGTTCTCTGTTGTCTTTAAGATTCGAACACAAGGAATATCATTGTGATCCTTCCTCCTGAACAACTTATTTTTCTGTGACAACATATTATTCGGACTACAGGTTTTAATAGCCCGAATTTTATTGCCCCAATACAGACTTACAGATTTTCTGTAATTTTCCTAAATCAGCTGTTTTGGGATTCGGATCTCCGACTTCAGCATCCTTACCTCCGGGTCGTTGCGGTAAATTGCCTGCACAGCCGTTTAAGCCTCGTGAGCAGTCTACTTTTCTGTCGGTATAGTGCGTCGATTTTAGGGTCTCTGTACTTTTCTGTCTGGTCATCTTCGGAACGTCCTACCCGAAGAATAGTTCTTTCCATCGTTCGTTTGATGACGTCATTCATTTGTAATAAATGTCGATCAATGTCATCATTTGTCATGTTGCTGTTCGTCGGCGGGTCGATTCCACTCGAACGTATATATCGCTTTAACAATCTGGAGAAGCGCGACCATTGTGCCCTTCGATAATCGAATGAACACACTGCTTTGTACTCCTCCAGCAGCGTTTGCTTGTTCGGGATCCGTATTGCAGCGGCGAGTCCGTAGTGGTCACTATCGTACTCAAACGCACGCAAACAGTTCCGTGTGTTTTGATCTATGTTCGTCAGTTGAAGTCTTGCGTCCGTTAAGGCCAAGTCCAGGAAAGAACAGCTTCTTGGAAAAGAAGGGATATCCGTCGCGTACAACTCGAGTTTGTACTCAATCATTTTGAGGCGCCACCAATCTTAAAACTGGTTGCTCCTGGGATTTGAAGTAACATTGCCCCATGCCGCATGTTTGGCATTAATATCTCCGGTTCAGGTTATCATACCTTATAAGAATGTGCCGGGATCCATTGCAAATAACACACATTTGGCGTCTTACTTACGTGCTGCCGACCCGTGAAGAGTCTCTGCCTGAGACTTCCATTATCCGCAATCCCAAGCACGCTGCTTCCGTTTGTCCAGCGCTCTGGTATCCACGATGAATTGGTTTTTTAAATCGAGGTTCGGTATTCCTTGCCTTCTCGAACATGGGACTGGGAGTCAAAGTTCCTCTTAGCTTGTGCATTATTGTCCTCTCACTCGATGTGGCCGAGCCAATGTTGCCAATTTTTGGACGGCATCCACATCTTGGTACAGCTGATAGAGTTCGCGGTTGTATCTTTTCCTCCACTGGACCAAATATCCGACGGAGTATATTTTAATTGAAAGAAGGCAATATTAGATCCCCTTCCCTAGTTGTCGTCCAGAACTTGGCGCTATAAAGCAGAACTGGCAGGTTTAAGGTTCGATAGAGCATTCATTTTCTATGGTGTCATTAGTGCAGTTAATGTTTACTCCAAGACAGATTAACTCCTTAGCTAAGTCAAAGTTATTGCAATCCATAGCGGCATTTTGCCTTGAGCGGTAGACAGATGTTTCTTCGTTTGTTTAATTTCAAGACGAACCAATTGCACCTATTCCGCAACCGACGCGACGTTAAGGCCTCTACCACTGCACACTGGAAACGGTCGATGAATATCGTCCACATACCCCAGTAGCTGTCCCCAGTAGCCTTGTGCACTATTTTCTCCAAAACAAGGTTAAAGAAGTCACATGACAGCACATCTCTTTGCTAAAATCCGATGCAATTTTGGAATAATTCGGAAGAGTTGCTCCAAACTGCATATGACACCGAGTGTTTCGAAGTGTCATGCGACTTTTCGCGTCAATTAAACCTTTTCTCATTTTGCTATCATTTATAATATCTTGAGTCCTTGCCTAACACCATTATCCCAGCTTGCTTTCCTAATAGCACCTTCTCATGCAACTCCTACACTCAGTAAAAAGACATAAAGAGATCCAATCAAAATTAAATCCATCTAAACAGATTCTGTGAATTTCCCCAAAACAATAACAATACTTCCCAATTAATTTACTTAATCACTACAAACTTTTAAGAGTGTGATGTAGTAGACCCTAACACCAAGCAACTGTTTAGCAAAGCATGTCCAGATGAGGGCGCATAATGATCAAATTACTTTGCACCCTCGATACATTTCGGAGAGGTGGATGGACACGACATTTAGCCTTAGTCATTGTTGAAATATGTACAAAAAGGTGAAAAGAATGACCATTGTCAGAGGATAGACATTTTCCACAAGGGTTGCTATTGCCGCACAAATATAGCGAACCAGTGTAACATTTCCCCCCTCGGTGCATTGTTTTCAATTTTTGATAATTGATTCGCTTGTCCGCAGTAGTAATCGGCCATTGGTTCCAATCAATTTACTTGCGTGCCCAAAACCGAGAGATGTCTTGCGTGTAGTCGATAAACACCCCATAAACTAACAAGTGGCCAGTTTAGAAGCCAATTTGTGGTGGACTTGGGCATGTTCGTCCGGATTTTTACAAGATATCGATTTCATATCGGTGCCCATTCGAGTAATTTAATTGGATAGTTGAAGATTTTTAATTGCCACACATGTTGTTGGGAAACTTGCTATTATTTTGTATAGAAGCAGATTGAGTTTATTGTCTAGTTTGATGGGTGCAGACGAAGAGTACATGTGGTGTTAATTTTAGAGTAATTTATTAAATTAACTCTGACTTATTTTATTTGAAGTGTAGCTAATTTTGGAAGGGATTATGTGAGGAATAATGAGCAAGAGAGATAGAATAACAACGATCTAAATGACGAAGAAGTAATCAATTTAGGGGCGAATTTTTAATTTTAGCATACATATTTTAATAATTAATGTGTCTACAGTTAAACCGCTCCAGGTGCGATGCTGATGGGATCGGTTATTTTCTAACCCGATTTGGAGGTGTCCCGATTATAAAGTTTGCATGCAAATGATAGAAATCCCCATCTCAGTAAAAATAAAAGCTACTTTCAATTATTCAAAAAAAGTATGTCTACAAAAACATACTCGTACCTTACCTAAATAAAGCGACATTTTTATGTTTAAAAATAAGATTTATGTTATGACACAAAATTGGAATTTTTAAAATATTTGTACATGGGTGTATAATAGGTGTGTTTTTTACTCAAGCGTATATACAGTGCTCTTCACTTGATTAGACGCACACATTTTTTTTTACATAAATTTATTTTTTTTGTTAGTCCGTGTAACAATTATCAAAAAATTGCATTTATTAGAAAGAACATTTTTTTTATTACCTATTATTATAGAATTGAAAATTTACAGAAAAATATAACAATATCCCACGAAGCTTAAAAGCTTGTCTGCAGGATTTTTTGGAACATTGCAAGTATTTTCATTTGGTGCTTACTCAACTATATTCTACTCTATTTCAAAATTGTTTATTTGTATTTTACAAAAGTGCAAAAATATGCTGAAAAAAAATGTGTTATGCGAATTCATATTAAGTTCTCAACAAAAAAACACAAACAAATGGTAGGTGAGTGGAAGTCAACAGATATTTTTTCTCTTTCTTGCCTATGCTGCAAGAAAAAGTGCAGTTTTTTATGTTCACATGATTAGACGCACCTGTAAAAAGCTCTTAAAAATGAAACATAGACTTTTTAATTTACTTTGTTCTCTTTTATTTTTATTTTTGTTGTTTTTATACCCTAGGCTGCGGCCACGCAGTGAGCGACGAGCGATCGAGCGACGAGTCTGAGCGATGGGTGGCCATTTACTGAGCGATTAGTTGCAAAAATGCCATTGTCAAGTGAAGTTCGTCGTTGTCTTTTAATTGAAAATCGCGTTCATATTTCTAGAACTATTATAAGAAGGAAAAAACGAAGTGTTGGTATACATCCAATAATCTGATTTTGGCAGTACTGTCGTATGTCAGTACCAACTTTTGATTTGCTGTTAGAAAAACTTCGACCTAGATTAAAAAAACAATGGAAAGGAATTAGTGCGGAACAGCGGCTAGTTTTATTACTAAGGTTTGTTTTTATTTATTATTCATTATTTGAAAATCGTCAAATTTTGTCATAAATGGCAAAAGACTTTTAAAAAATTGAAGGTCATCGTTATCCTCTTCTTTTTTGTCTACCTTTTGCCTCTATGAGGTTTTTCTTTTTCCAACTGTAAAAATTCAGAGTCCAAATTGATTGTTGCCGCACTCTTCTTTTTATTTCTTGTCAAGTTATGGGAGCGATGAATGTGAGAAATGAGTTAAAACGATATATTTGGGAAATCGGTCATTGAACAAAAACCACTACTGTTGTTGAAAATTATTTAAATAAAAACTTACTTAAACAATTACAAATGTTTCCAACTTTTTTCCATTCATTTTCAGTGACATTTTTACTTTTGTAATCTTTGTGGCTGTCCTGCCATACAACTGGGCGGTTTTGAAAAGTTGAAATTAAACTTTCCACATTTATTTTATATATCGACTTACTTCGTCGCTCAGCGATGAACTAAACAATTAAAACAGATTTGATTGCGGAGCGACGTCGCTCAGTCGCTCAAAAAATTCGCTAGTCGCTCAGGGCTTACGTGGCCACCCTCATAGGATTTCATGTGTTTTAATTTGTTTGCGTCGCTCAGCGACGTGTCGCTCAGTCGCTCACTGCGTGGCCGGGGCCTTAGGGTATATTAATAGTTTGTAACATACCTTAATATTGCCCGTAGACCCCTAAAAGTTACTATATTTATGATCAGCATCGATAGTACCGTCGATCTAGCCATATCCGTTCGTCCGTCGGCAAAAATTAGGCCTTTAAACTGGACCTAGAGAGCTGAAATTTTAACCATATACTCTCTAGGGTCCCGAAATAATCAAGTTTACGAATTTTTGAAATCCGCCCACAAACTGAAAAAAACAAAATTTTGGAAAAAATCGAATTTTTGAGCTAGAAAGCTGAAATTTTTTATATATGATCTATGACTCCTAAAACTGCCTGGGATATAAAATTTTCAAAATCCGCTCACTGACACGCCCACAAAAAAATAAAACAATTTTATTGAAAAACCAAAATTTGAGCTAGGGAGCTGAAATTTATAATATGTACTCTCTATGGGCCCTTTAAGCTCATGTGTAAATATTTTCAAAAACACGCCCACAATTTAAAAAAAACTTTTTTTGAAAATCCAAAGTTTGAGCTAGGGAGCTGAAATTTATAATATGTACTCTCTAGGGGCCCTTTATGCTCATGTGTAAATATTTTCAAAATCCGTATACTGACACGCCCACAATTTACAAAAAAACTTTTTTTGAAAATACAAAGTTTGAGCTAGGGACCTGAAATTTATAATATATACTCTCTAGGTGTCGTCTATGCTCATGTGTTAATTTTTTTTAAATCCGCTTACTGACACGCCCACAATTAAATAAAATAATTTTATTGAAAAACCAAAGTTTGAGCTAGGGAACGTTTTTTTTTACAAAAGCTTCGTTTTTGTTTGATAAAATCTTTTAAATATTATATAACAGAATATGTAGAGCGTTCTTAACAATTCAACCATACTTAGACTTTTGTCACGCCCACTTATGAGGGATAGGAACAAGAATAGGGTATCCAACAGTTCGCCCAAGAGGACTGTACCCCGCCTCTATGTTTTTTTTGTATTTTCATTACTTTGTACAACCACCATGTTTTAAAATCGCATCAAAAATCCTATTTTTAAGTGAATCATACAGTTTTTCTAAATAGGCTTCTTTTATTGCGACAGTTAGCTCTTCACAGGTCTCATACTGCCTACCCCCTTCGTAAACTTTACGCGTGAGCCATCTTCAAACATTTTCAATTATACTTAGGTCAGGTGAATAAGGTGGCCACGGCAACAATTCCACATTTTCTTCGGCAAGAAAGCTTTTCACTACACGAGCGTTGTGGATTGGCCCATTGTCTTGTTGTAATAACCACTGTAGAGGTCCGAACAGTTCTTTCATGGTAGGGAAGGCGGATTGCAAAAGGGCTTTGTAGAAAACTCTAGTCATTTTGTTGGAAATGAAAAAAAAATTGTACGAAATGGGTCCCCAAACCCTTACTCCTCCTTGCCTCGAATGGTGACGTGTCAAAAACTTTTCCTTTTTTCCAAGATCATGGAAGTAGTAGTTGTAACCATCAGGGCCATCCAAATTTTTTTTTTTTCATCAGAAAAAACACATTTCGTCAATTTAGCGCTCTTCCAAGGTTGGTGTCCCATGTCATGTGAAGGCGTGCGAATTTCAACCGCTGTTCTTTTCTTACGGCGTTTAGTGGGGTTTTTTTTTGGTTTCTTTTAAATTTTTGATGCTCTGCACTCAAAATAGCTCGCCGAACAGTTGATGTGCTGGCAGTTATCAAAGCTTTTTCTTTTATTTTGCTTGTGGAGAGAGCTGAATTTGACGCTATTCTTATGATTGTTCTTTTGTCCTGAGGTGTTTAAGCGGGTTTTGTCCTTCCCTTGTAATTTTTACCGTAGGAAGTACTATTTTTTATGTAATTTCTCAAAACGTGGTCACTTCAGCCTATTTTCTTGGCAATGCTTCTCATTGAAAACCCTTCAGAATGCAAGGCGTCAATTTTGCCGTTTTCTTCCGCGGTTAAAACATTTTTTCCCCTAATTTTTAATGAAAATTAATAGAAAACACTCCTTGCTTCTTAAACTTTGTAGCCAACTAAAATCTACGTAGCAGATCGCGACCAACTAACTAATTTAATGGGTGCGTCTAATCATGTGAACGAAAAAAACTGCGCTTTTTCTTACAGCATAAGCAAGAAAGAAAAAAAAATATCTGTTAACTTCCACTCACCTACCATTTGTTTGTGTTTTTTTGTTGAGAACTTAATAACCTTTCTAATAAATGCAATTTTTTTATAATTGTTACAAGGACTAACAAAAAAAATAAATTTATGTAAAAAAAAATGTGTGCGTCTAATCAAGTGAAGAGCACTGTACCTATGCTTTGATAAAAGATTTACTTTGACTTGACAGCACTATGCTGGCTGTCATTCGACATTTCTGTTGTTTTCTCCAGTCAGACTAGAGTTTATTGAACCTAAAAATTATTTAATCTCTTATTAAAAATCTGAAATTGCAACTTAAAAATTTAAAGTGGACCTCGATAGGACAAGTGGTTGGGAAATTACACGGGCTTCAATATGCGATTTTTTGTATTTTCAGTCAAATAAGTGTACACTGAAATTGGAAGTTAAATTCCAAAATACTGCTCGGATTAAAAATCTTAATATACCACCGTGTATGGCGAGAAATGTACAACAGTATTACGGAGTATAAAGTTGACCCCTATAGGACAAGTGGTTTGAAAATGGCAGCGGTTTAATATTTGTTGGTACAAAACCTCAAACGCAAGTAAATTTTGAGGGGTATGTGTCAGTTCAGTGGGTGGGAAATGTTATGTTTTTACATTCGATAGCAAAAGTTATCGGATAACGTAGAAAACGGAGTCTGGAATCACTGACCTTTATCCGCTTAAGGACTTAGCGGCGATAGTTATCCCCGCTATAGTTAGCACGTATAGGCTTAGATGTTGTTGTATCCAACCTATAGAAAAAGAGTAAAGCAACGCTCGACTGTCACTTGGCAGCAGTATCCTGCATATCATTGGACATTTCGGCTGTTTTCTCTAGTCAAACTAGGGTACATTAAGTGTTTTTTTTACTCAAGCATATAAGGCTTAGCTAAAAAGAGTAAAAAAACGCTTGAATGTGACTTGGCAGCACTATGCTGGCTGTCGTCTGACATTTCGGCAGTTTTCAAATATGACATTCGATAGTCATCCCTGCTAAAGTTAGCGTACGCAGGCTAAGTTGTTGTTGTATTTAACATGCGAATGTGAATAAGCGTATATACGCTTGAGTAAAAAACCAGGGTTCGTAAAATATCGCTCGCGAACGATAAAACAAGGAACTTTATCGTTCTTTATCGATCTTCTCACGAACTATACAAAATAAAGTTCGCGGACGATAAAATTTTCGTTCTTTGAAAATGTACAGTTGTATCTCTCGTTCGTGAGAGATCGGAAAAAAGAAATTCAGGTAGAATATGGTTCGCTCGCGATAAGGATCCGTAAAGATCCATAAAACAAATCATTCTCGATTCGCGATTTATATTTTCAATAGTTATTATTTTGGTTGAAATTGGGAAAATAAAGACATTTGAGTTAAATTAATACATATGTTTCTTATAATGAAGAAGCTGACGAATCAACTTTTGCTTACTTTGGGAGAGAAAATTGAGAATTGGAATACATTGAGCAGTAAAGAGGTTCTTCTAGGAAAACTTGCACAAGTAGTGCTGGTAGTGCCATCAACTCAAGTCTCTGTTGAACGGGCTTTGCGCTCTACCATTTTTTTTTTTTGACAAAAAACAGAAACAAATTATCCAAAGAAACAATAAATAATGTTTTGTTAGTTAAACTGAATGCAAACTTAATCCAAAATCTTAATAATAAAAATACTTTTCACTTATGTTCTTTCAATATTAAAATATGTAATATAATTTTCATGTAAAATTACTTTTTTTTTTCTAATGAGAACCATTCGCGAACGGATCTCCAATTGTTCGCACGTGATAAATTCGCGAACGAACTATATTTTACAGATCGCAACAGATTTGATTCGATAGCGAAAACGAATTTAATTTTTAAACGAACCGAAAAATAAGGTTCGCGATCGAATCAGAAATCAAATTCCCTTGCGAACTTTTCCTGAGAGAACGAATCATATTTTATCGTTCTGCGGACCTTGTAAAAAACACACCTCATATAGTTGTTTATGTACTCGGTACATACATCGGCTTGTCAATAATATGCTATAGTGTGAGAGGGTTATGATCCCTTTAATCCTGATAAAAGCTGCGCCGTTAAGGAAGAAAAAGATGTATCTAGTTAAATCGTACATTCTCATTGCATTAAAGAATTTAAAAAAAAAATATAATTATTTGGTTTGCTTTTTGTTGATTTTAAGACGTCTTTTTTCAATGATGTTATATAACGTCCCCTACGTCTTAACCGACATAATACTGAAGATTGAAAGAAAACTCCTCTTAGTTATAGACAAAATGACGCATGTTGAAAGTTCTGTGTCAGTTCTTGCATATTCCGCAACATCTTCTGGTATGGCATGAGCATCATGAAGCATTTTTAATAGCAGTTTAGCATTGTGCTTCCATTTTTTTAATAATGCGCTGATCAAGGGATTGGCTCTGCGAATAGTCGGCGCTCTGGAAACTAAGTTCAATAAAATAAATTAAATTGAAAAAATAAATGAATCAATACATAGTTGACAGTATATCGTCGCTTGAAAAGCAAACTGACATAAGTCAAAATTTGACGATTTTGAGTTAACTATACAGAACGAATCGCAAAAAAAATACAAAATTTCTATCAAACCGTCATAACTATAACTTTTAACTTTCAGCACAAGGCATGAGGGCACAAGTGTCGTTTTGAATTTAAGGAAAAATCCCTGTTGTTTTCCCAGCTAAATGACTTTTTTTCATTTGTAACACTTTGCTTTTAAAAAAATTATGAATTCGTGATAAATAAGTTTCTTGAAAAGTGACGCTTTTCGTGTTGTGTCATTTTACCTTGGAACAAAACTAGTTGATGAACTTCAAAGTTATTTTGATTACTTTAAGAAGTGTCGTTTTACCAATAAGCTAGGTTTTATTTTATATAATTTTATTATAGTCGATTTTTTCATTAAGAGTTCCTATATTTTTTTATACCCTATTCTAGGGGTATATTAATTTTTACGCATAGTTTGTAACATACCTTAATATTGCCCGTAGACCCCTAAAAGTTACTATATTTATGATCAGCATCGATAGTAATGTCGATCTAGCCATGTCCGTTCGTCCGTCCGTCCGTCGGCAAAAATTAGGCATTTAAACTGGACCTAGAGAGCTGAAATTTTAACCATATACTCTCTAGGGTCCCGAAATAATCAAGTTTACGAATTTTTGAAATCCGCCCACAGACACGCCCACAAACTGAAAAAAAAACAGAATTTTGGAAAAAATCGAATTTTGAGCTAGAAAGCTGAAATTTTTTATATATGATCTATGACTCCTAAAACTGCTCGGGATGAAAAAATTTTCAAAATCCGCCCACTGACACGCCCACAAATAAATAAAACTATTTTTTTGAAAATCCAAAGTTTGAGCCAGGGAGCTGAAATTTATAATATATACTCTCTATGGGCCCTTTATGCTCATGTGTAAATATTTTTAAAATCCGCCCACTGGCACGCCCACAATTATTATTATTTTTTTTTTTTGAAAATTCAGAATGAGCTAGGGAGCTCAAATTTATAATATATACTCTCTAGGGGCCCTTTATGCTCATGTGTTAATTTTTTTTAAATCCGCCTACTGACACGCCCACAATTAAATAAAATAATTTTATTGAAACACCCAAGTTCGAGCTAGGGAGCGTTTTTTTTTGATAAAATCCTTTAAATGCTATATAACAAAATATGTAGAGAGTAGCCCGTCCCTATGTTTTTATTATAACTTAATACTATTTAAAGTGGGTTGTTTCTACAAATTACGCAAAAATATACAAATGGTTTTATTTCAAAACAAAACGACACTTTTTTACACTTTTTTCTTAAATTAGTAGCAATTTGGATGTAAAACGACATAAGAAAAACGGCTTTTTGTAGTAGGTAACTTAAATATACTACTTGAAAGAAAAAAAAATAATATTTTTTTACTTTACAACTTTTTGGTATTCTTTGAAATTCAAAACTAAAATGATTTTTTTAAGTTATGAAAAACTTCAAATGGCTTTTCTGAAAATGTATGAATTTTGACTTATGTCAGTTTGCTTTTCAAGCGACGATATGTATATACGGTCAACAGGATAGTTTCGATACTTGTTGCTCCTTTACACAGGGTTTATTGGCAAACTATGTGCAAAGTCGTTAAACTTGGTATTCAAATCTAAAGAAATAATAGAAAGAAGTTAATTTCACTTTAGTAGCTGTCATTAGCAATGCTGTGCGGTTTGCGTCCATTTCTCGGGACTTCTCATCTGAAATAAGGCAAAACCTGGGGTGAGTGCGAGCCTTTCGACCTTACGACGGTTATTAAGTGATCACCAAATCCAAAGTACCTTAAGGTTAAACAAAACGCCAATTAAATCCCCAACGAACCAATCAACGGGTTAAATATTAGGCATTAACGGCCCATAGTTCCTAAAACCTACCTATCTCCTCCAACCACTACAATTTTAACCCGAATCCGAACGGCAAATTTGAGAAGCTTCTCATGACAATTGATACTTTTGGATGTTTTTCAGACGTTCGAAAAAAACTCAAGATGTTAATTTGCCCCGGCGGCAATTAAACCGGGGACCTTTCCCGACAACAAACCAATACTCGATCGAAAAAAGGCTTTATTTTCATTTCATTTAAAGGAAATATCATGTTAAAAGGAGAGATCCTACGAGTTCGGTCAAAAAAGCAATATCAATCAACGTTCCCATACATACACAAAAGAGAGGCAGACCTAAAAACTCCTGGATCACACAAATGCAGCAACACCAGCCTCAGTGACGACTTCATTCCAAATTGGGAGGCCTGCTGTAATTTTCTGAGGTTCAACCTGCAAACCCCACAGGCGGACCAGTGGGAATGCAGTTCAGTGGAAGGGTTATGGTTCCTTTAATCCTGATCATAGCCTCAACATCATTAAGGGAGAAGAAGACTACTGATGGAATTGCACAAGTACTTACTTTTTGTTGGTACCGAGTACCAGAGCTAGTACTTGTATTCGCGTGATGGAATTGATTTTCTTGTTGGAATTTTAGGTCTTATAAATTGACTACGGACGGACGTACGGACATGGTTAGATCAACAAAACCTTCGATGCTCATCACTTATGTATAGTTACTTTTAGGGGTCTAAGTGCAATATTAAGGTAACTTTGTTACAAACTATGAGTTAAAATTATAATGCCCTTAGAATAGGGTATTCAAAGCATATTAGGGGCTCTTTTAATCTTTCTCAATTTTGTATGGAAAACGTACTGCTTTTGGAGTTTTTTCAGCAGAGATTGATTCATTTATAACCTATCTAAGCATCAAGCCTAATCTAAACTACGAGATAATTGTTTGGTCTTTTTTTTTAAGTAGTAGAAGCTTTATATTTGTGTGTTCCTGGCTGACATTGTTTTTTTTTTCTTGAAACTGTGACCTTGACGATAGCTTTAGCTGATTAAAAGCCGGCGGCAACAGATTTCTGTTCAAGCATTTGGTGTGCCGCAACATCTTTCTTCTTCTTCAACCATTTGCTTGTGCGAAGTAGAAACGACTTACAATTTTAAGCCGAAATTTGCAAAAATTTCTCATGCTAATTGATACTCTTGGATGTTTGTCAGACGATCTTAAGATGTGGGGCAGTGAAAAAGACTTGCTTTCCATTATTTTAATACTGCCTAACACAACAAGAGGTCGAAATCTAAATTGCTTTCCGGCGCCTAGCAATTAAAAGCATGCAAACGAGCCGCCGCGAAGGGAGCTGAGTGAAGCCTCAGTGACATCACTTAAGCATTCCCACAACATGGCAAGCTTGGCCTCTCACAGAAAAGCCTTAGCTTACTTAATATAACTTAAAAACTAGGAGGATGTAACCTAGAGTAATGCATCGTCCTGGGGGGCATGTTCACCTCCTTCCCCTCGCCACCTAAATTCGGGGAATAGCTTCTCCATGTCAATGTAGTCCAACACATGGACATCTGCCATTGCGTCCGAATTATTAATGCATTTACTCCAAGTATTAAAAACCCAAAAGTCATTGAAGCCGTTTTTTAGTGATTTCTTTTTAAATTTTAGCAACTGTTGTAAAAAAAAAATATAAATTTTTTTTTTTAAAATCTGTGTGCAAATTTTTTCAACATATTTGTATGTTTTAATATGCATATGAAATTTCTTTGAAATTACGTCCCCGTTTTTAAAATATTGTTTGTTTCGTAAAGAAACGTTAAACAAGCCTTTAGGAAAAAAACTGAATAAGCCTTCTTCTGAAACTCAGCCCAAGTATTCAAGACATTAAAATTGATCAAAATCTTTAGAACCGTTTTTAAGTAAAGTGAAATTATCAAAAATTCAAAAAATTGTAACATCAATAAAAAAGTTACAAATTCGTTCCAAATAACAGTATTAGTCGGTGTGTGATTGTTTTTATTGAAATAACTTGACTAGCGATACTAGCATTTTTGTATTTCTAATATTTATATTTCTAAAACGATCAAAATCGTTGGAGCCATTTTTGAGAAAATGGGTGCTGTAAAAACCAGTTGTTTGGTGGGTAGCGCTATTTAAAGTGATAGAATGAAACAAAAGATGATGGCCGCTAGTTATAAGCCTAGAAACCTCAAATACGATGTTTGAAGAAAATCCGCTTCAGCCTCGCTGACAGACGGACCGATGTACTGACAGACGTGAATTCGGGATACACTTTTTATAGAGTTTTATCATACTCTTAAGGTACTACTCGTACATTAAAAGATGTTTCCGGTTACCAAGTACAACGCCAGATTACATGCTAATAATTGAGGCACCATTATAAGTGAAAACACTAATGGCCAGTTTCACAGTGAAGGTTTTAACTTGAGTTCAACTGAACCTTAAACTGAGTTCAAATTTTTGGTTTAACTCGTCCGGTTTCACAGTGAAATCTGAAGTTCAGGTCAGTTGAACTTCGATTAATTTGATTTTATGAATCGAAGCTGGCAGCTTTTTACGTTCTTATTACGTAATGTGACGTTATGTATTTTTTATTCTCGTTTTGGCAATAAAATCCGAATATTCATAAGTCAGCTGTCGAATATAGAATTGGAAATTCATTTGCATCTTGGCTCATAACCTACTTTCCCCCCAAGTCAACATTGCCAAATAATATGATGTACCACAGTTAGCGGAACACAGAACCTACGTAAATCCCGAATTTATAGCCACTTAAAGTTTTCCTTTATTTTTTTGCTCTTCGGTCATCTATTGTTCTTTCTTTTGGCGTTTGCCAAATTAAAGAAATTAATATACGAAGTGTGGTAGTGTGAAGTTACAGCTTCCTCCTTTCAACATGCGCTTTAGCTTAAATCTCGTTTGAATTATTGCCACACCGTTGTATTTGTCTGGCGTTTTTTCCTCTATGCAAGGTGTCAAGAATATAGAATATAGGAAAGCCATAAGAGCGTTCAACATAATTTCGTGTTCGAATTTGAGATTCACTGTTCAATGTTTCTTGTGGATTGTTGCAACTACGTAAAGGAGTCATCATAAAGCGTCTGCATTGGTAGCCACTGTCCGCCACTATAACTTGATTTCCAAATCCTTCATTTTCAAGCCTAGAACAGATTCTTGAATTGTTGAAAATTGTGGAATCATAACTTGATACAGGCCACTATGTCCATTATTTTGAGCTTTGGATCACATATGGTCTGCATATTTAAGGAAAATACCCTTTTCGCTTTCGAAATATTTCACCATTTGATCCCCCTAACAAAGTGTTTCCAAATTTAAACGGTTTAAACGGCAGAATACAGTCGTTTAACTTAACCTGCAAATTTAACTTAGTTTAATGTTTAAACGAAACTATGAAACCGAACAAATTGCTGAACTGAAGTTTAAACCAAAAGTGGAGTTTAAACTTCTACTGTGAAACTGGGGGTAAGCTTCATGTAGAATACATATTGAAAGTTCTAAAATTGCCTCAACAAAGACTCCCTAAAAGAATTGCCATAAAAATAAGAGATAAAAAAATTCTTTGGTGTAGCAAATTGGAGGATCTTGCGAGCTACTTTAGAATGGATTTTAATCTTGTGGAAATCGATGGCAGCTTTTCAACGGAAACGCTCTGCGAACTCATTTCAAAAGTGGATACGCAATACAGAGAGGATTGTATTAATAAAGCTGCTTCCTCAGTCCATCGTGCGATATATAATCTTTTGACTCATAATTTATGTGAACAAAAAAAAATACTTCAACAACGCTAACAATCAAAAACAGATATCAGTATTATTTAAAATGAGACGAGAGCTCATTAGACTAAATTATGTCCCACACCGTTCCGATCTACCGATTTACTGCAGTCTTTGCAACCTGTCGGAAAGAGAAGATGTCATGCACTTTATTGGTAGGTGTCCTGTTCTTAAGGAAATTTGAAGAAGTTATTTTGGCAGCAACGTTCTATCCGGAGTTGAAGTCATAGCACTCCTCAACTGCAAAAGAGATACAAATCTACTGTTTAACTACTATAAAACAGCAATAACTTATAGAAATCAAATTATAAATAAAGAATTTTCATTTAGAAACAATTGAATAAAAAAATTAATTCTACTTATATTTTTTTAATAATTCTTTATCAAGCAAATTAACTACAAATCAAACTATTTATTATTTGTCGAAAATATTCAATGTCAATCGGGCAGACGGCAAAAGCCATGCTACAAAAATGTATGTAGAGAAATATATTGTAACAAAAGAAAGAATGAAATAATAAATCAAAGCTATCTATCTATCTATCTATCTATCATACCTCATACTCAACTAGAGCTCGAAATTGCAGCACGATTGCAATATCTTTCTCTTTAGTATACTAGATAAAGATACGAACAAATATGGAAAACTAATTAGCCTTCGATGAAAAGATGGTGGTTCCCTACTTGAAATTCGTTTGTTTTTCCCGGATGTGCATCAATGTTAAAATTATATGAATACGAAATTTCTAAGAGAAATAAAGGAACAGTTAAATATTAAACCGTTAAAAGGGGTATAATTTGTATAAGAGTATTGTATTAAGGCAACGGAAAAAGAAGAAAGATACTCCTATTGCAGTACTTACAGCAGGGCTGATCCAAGCAAATTTTCTGAAAAAATATTTTCCACATGAAGATCACTTAAACCAACTACGGTTGTGTATACAAAACAAAAAAACATACACACAATCAAATTTCCATTATTTAAATACTTATATCCGGCAGCACTCTGCTACCCACTCCGGTGAATTAAGTGCACTTTTGGGATTGACATATCATTTCACGGGCTGTCGCCTTTCAATAAAAATATTTCACTACAACATCTCAATACTAACGACAATGTCGAAAATAACAACAAGAACGACAACGACTGTGCTTATGTTGATGACGGTGATGATAGACCAATGATGGAATCACTGAGGACGAAAAATAATGTAAAATACCTTTAGAATGCCGTACAATACGACGACATACATATAAGTATAACCCTCCCACTTTACTCACCAAATCTGCATATCAAACTCACTGATCCTTTTTGATCCCTGTGACCTCACCGCCATACCATGGCGTATGACAACCGCACAGGCTCATCGCTTAGCCACATTCACAATGAACCGCAAAATTATCATCGCATCGTTTATCACCGAGGATACATACACAGATACACCGTCAGATACCGAAGGGTTAGACTATTCTCTAACTGGAATAGAACCCTTTATTTATTTGTGTGTCGAAAACACCCCCAGTGGGAAACGGTAGTCAAACCATACCTGCGGCACTCTAATTCCGTTTCGGTTCGGAAACTTTTTAGAAAAATGGGGTCCGGTCCATACGCCAGTGGAATGAACTGACTACCGAAGGGTTGGATCTTTTAATTAAATCTTTTAACTCGGCCGAATCCGTTGTCTCTCCATTGGCAGCATATTAGCACCGTGTTGCGGATCTAGATGGTGTGAGCTGCGATAAGGATGTTCGCTTTGATTTGTCAATCAAAATTTGTCACACACAACGACGGATATGGTTAGCCTGAAAGGTGGGCGGGCTGAACTGGCAGATGGGTATTGAATTTGGATGGCCCTTGTTTTTGTGGAAAACTTGAATCAAATTGACGAAAACTTTTTTCCAAATACTACCAAAATTTCCATAACATTTGCATAATCTCAGGAACGTAATTTTTAGTTCATTTGGAGAGCCTTCGTCTTACTACCTTCGGGTCCCCCTTTTTTTCTGTGAGGAATCACTGCTTCGAATGGTCGTCGTCAACGACGTCGTTATTATTATTTTTATTTGTAAGGACATTTTCCGGGTGATATTTGAAATATGCAAAATCCGCGCGACGTCCATAAGATGATGGTAAGTTTTTTTGTTTTTGTTTTTGAGAATCATTCCTTTTTGAACATATTGCGTGTGACGTTTGGCGGAGGAGCATTGATATTTATTCTTCGAGATGGTGGTCCTGGCTCTGATTCTCGGTCCAGTCACACGATTGCGAAACTGGAAAACAAATAAAACAAATATTATTTTTAAGAGGATTGTCTAAATGAGTTTCTTCACTCATTCCCTTTGCTCGCCGTTCGTTCTTTGTGATTTCTTTTTGATTTTAATGAAATTTATTTGTGAAGAAGGTTTCCCTCTCCATTTTTTTCGACGATGGAAGATCTTGGACGAAAGGATTTTTCGTTTGGTGGGTATTGCTTTTTTTTCTCTCCAAGTATTTGCATAATTTTTCTCAGGGTCCTCTTTGAATTACACTTATTTTCTGAACGTCTACTGTTTGTATGAGTGTTTCGTCTGTGTGTAATTAACGCCTGGTTTAATTTTTTTTTTATTATTATGTTGTCGACGTTGTTGTGATTTTAAGGGCGGGATTTCTTTTGATTTCAATTTAGGAACCTTGCGTTGCTTGCCATTAAATTTTTGAAAAAATAACGTCGTTCCTCTCTTTAAATGGGCTGCAATATTTTTAGTGAAACTATTCATAGCTTTGTAGTCGATCGAGAAAACTTTAGATATCAATTAAAAAGTTTATAAGCCCCTAATAGAACAGCTCATTATGCCAATGGTATTATGACCCATGGTGGTTGAGACTGAAGGAGAATTTAATTAAAACGATTATTTTCCTTATAATGGCGATGAGAGGTGTTCCCCATTTTTGGTACGTGTTCAAGTATTCAACTATGGCACTTTGCAGGTGAAATTATATTCCCGCGGTGTAGTTCATGTACCAACTCCTCCTTTTGTATTCATTATAAAAAGATGAAGTTTTCTGCTTCCAAAGAGAGACAGGTGAGAGCAAAAGAAAAAAATTAACTTATTCCTTTGATCAAAGGAAAGTATCTCCTACGTGAGTTAAGGATACGATGAGAATGGAATGGGAAATTTAATATCGAAGTGAGCTCCGCCCTCAGTTGAGTTTTGGGGGTGGACATACCCCTCTCCCCCTTGCCCATCAACGTCGGTGTCTTAATTTATAATTTACGAGATAATTATTAAAGTTACATAGCCTACTTTATTAGAATTTGCTTTTACACCTCTAAACGTTTGCACAGTTATGCAGTGTATCTATAAGTAATTATGCAGCCGTTACATATGGTTGCATAAATTCTTATTCACAAAACATTTTCCATCCCGTTTTAGTTGCACAGAGCTTATATCAGATACAGTACCAAAAGGAAGAAATCTATTACATTTAGCTGCTCAAACCCAAACCAAACATTATGGGAACGAAACAATATAATGTTTACTATGAATGAATGCTCCGTTTCTTTAATGAACCAACAAACAAACAAACTTCGATTGTTCACCAACACCGTAAGGCAGCTATTGTTACAAGTTGAAGCATACACTCTAACTTGTCTCTGCCACTATAAATAATTATCTCCTATCGTTGAATCAATTTATTATTTTTCACAGGCATATTTGATTGATAATTCTTTTAAGAATCCTCACTGCAAAAATACTGAGCATCATTTTTTCAAAAAAGATAATAATTTTGATTTTTCAGACCAAAAGAGAAAAGGAGAAAAGGACATTTCGATGCAAGAGCTAAGGGCATCAATCTCCAAAGTCCAAACGCGTTTAACTTAGGCAGCCTCTATAGAACGTTGCATAAAATTTATAAATACGATTTTTTCGTTCAGAGGCATTTTAGAGCCTGCATAAGTTTATACACTCTTTAAAATACATTTATGAATAAGGTTGACAATGATTTATCATGATCTCAAAGGGTAAAGATTGGTGAAACTAGAAGTGAAATCAAATTTCTTAATATGGGGGTTCCCCAAGGTTCGGTGTTGGGACCCATTCTGTTTTTCATTTATATAAATTCACTGTTTGGTCTTCAATTTAAGGGTATGCTTACTGCTTTTGCAGATGATACAGGTTGTTGTTATGGTTCCGGTAGTGCATTGGATTTGACATCTGATATCAACTGGGATCTTAATTTGTTGAGGATCTGGTTCGCTGAACATAAATTGTCCATAAGCTCTAAAACCAAAATCATGTTTTTTAATCTGACAACCCCTAGCGGCTCAGATGCGGTTGTGGTATTCCATGCACCTGAGTGTAAAAAATATAAAATCCCAAGCTGCTCATGTGCTCCCGGTGTGTCCCACCCAACTTTCCGTACCACGGAAAATTGCAGTAAACGATGTTTTTCGATTGAAAAAGTTGACCATTTTAAGTATCTGGGGTTCACTTTTGACACCAGGATGAGCTTTGCACTCCATACGGATTATTTGAGGAAATACTTTCGTTGTACTCTAAGATATTTCTTTTATCTAAAAAATGTTTGTTCAAGCAAACTACTAAAAATTATTTATTATGGTATTTTTCAGTCGAAGCTTCAATATGGTATTGCTTGTTGGGGTGGTACATATATGGACAAAATTCAACCTCTGTTAATCCTACAGAACAATGTTGCTCTGATTTTACCTATTATCACATATGCTGAGGTAGTATACACTGACTTGGACTCTCTATCTCAGTATAAACTACGAGTAGCTTTTAATGATTCCGTTAGATACATCTATGGACTGAAAAGATATGATTGAATCTCTCTTCTATCTAGAAATGTTTTAGGTTGTACTTTACACCAATTTTTAAAAGCTCGTAATCTCATATTTTTTCACAAACTCCTACATAGCAAAACCCCGAGATACCTTTACAATAGACTTGCTTTTTCACGATCTCAGAGAACACTCAATATCTATATTCCGCCTTTTAAATATTTAAATTCCTCCCGTATGTTTTTCGTCCACTCTGCGAGACTTTGGAATTCCTTGCCTATACATATTAAACTGATTCGCAATTCCAAGAACTTCAAATGTAATATTTTTAAATACTTTTCAGCGCAGCAATGATGATAATAATAGTAATTAAGATATTTCAAGATAATTATAATTTTCTCCATTTTTACCTTTCTCCTTGAATTTTTGTATTTTTATGATAATCATTCTTTTTTCTCATTTGTCACTTTTGCCCTATTTATTAATATTTATTCAATTTACATTGATGCAATTACCGTTTGTACTATAAAAGACAGTGTCTTATTGTACAACTCAAAACTAAAGAAGTTAATAAATTGAAATTGAAATTGAAATTGAAATTGAATGTTTTGAGAAAAATATGCCGAAAATACCGTTGTCATCCCAGTTACCCTTTGTTTCGTTATAAAAAATACTTCCAGTCCGCCATTTGTACTGTTTTAAAGTGTTAAAAACGTTTTTTAAAAGATCGGGTAATCTAAATTGGAGATTAATTTCTGAATATCTGAAATCTGCGTAGAAACTTTATGAATGTTGTATCTGTACCTCACGCCCGTACGACTGCCTTTCGCAATTTTTATTTGGTATCATCCTGTCGGTTATTTAATAAGCTCCCTCAACGCATAAGAGCTGCAACATTTTCTGGTAGGCTTGAAAATTCCTTAAAGCAATGGGTATAAAATTTCAAATATGCTGAAATAGAATCCATCCTTTCTGACATTTTGGTGTAACGTTATGTTCTGTTTATGAAATTTTACTTTGTATTTTTCTTTTTCCTTTTCTTTTATTTTATTTTTTAAATGGGGCACCCCATCCGTAATTATTATTTTCTAAGGTATATAATATCGAAGTTGCATTTGACACTATTTTTAATACTTAAAGTATAAAAAAATAAAATATGTCACTAATTATTTTATTGAATTCTGTATTTAAATATATATATTGTTAAAACTTATTGATCTATTGTTATATTTGAATTTATATGAAATAAAATTTGAAAATTGAATTGAATTGAATTGATAAAGTTGAGCTTTAGTTCGACAGTAGTTTAATTAACTTTAATTTTCTTTGTAGTTAGTAAGGGATATTGTACGCCGTAAGATTGATAAGATACAGTGGTCGCTCCGTTTTATATGGGGTCGTTGGATTTTTTCTATTCCATCATCTGTTCTTAAGCATCAATCTTCGTTTAGATGAAGTTATATATAGAGTAGATTGAAAAGCTACCAACGACTTAAAATTCAGTACCGCTTTTGAAAATGTTTGCATAAATGGCAGTTGTAGCCGGAATTCCTTGATTTTTTGTGCTCAAGAACTAAAAACTCTGAACGACTCAACTGGACAACAATTTTAATCCTGAATCTGCACGCTTCGCTCTTTAGGTTTTGTTAAGCAGCTCGATGTTGACTGCAATTTAAAGAATAGGTGCTAAGTTAAGCATTTCGCATTTTTCCTCTATTGCAAAGTGAAATGAGGTCAAATTTGAGCGATTTCTCCTATTCCGCTTTCAAAAAATAAAGTTGGGGTCATTTTGACATTATTTTGATTGCATTTAGCAAGTATTCATAAAAGCGATAACCTGAGCGGCGGTTAGGAGCTGCACGCGCAAAAAAAAAAAAAAATTAAGGTCAGGTACTCACGATCACGATCTTGAAGGTGAACCTTTTCCTTGCAGGGCTAACGTTTCTACTAGTTGGATAAAAGAAACATGCATAAATATAGCATTCAGCAAAAAAGATTTCTCCTTTACTTTGAGTAGGTACCAACCTGCATGTGAGGCCCAGCATACATTATTTCGAATTATGGATGTCCATCGTCTTTTTGGGCCCAACCCAGGTACATTTCATAAACAAATGTGAAGTTTTAAAGTTTTTTTTTCAAATGGTTCTTTTTTCCTTAAAGGCGAGATTATGATCAGCATTAAGGGCATCATAGCCCTCCCTTACTGGTCTACATGTGGGGTTCGCCGGTTGAACCTCAATAAACATCACCAGGCTGCCTGGTTTCGTATCACTATATCACTGAGGCAAATCAAATGCTGGTGTTGTTTCATCGATGTGATCCAGGAGTTTTAAGAGCCGCATTTGTCCTATAATTCCGACACGTGCATGCTTCCATTATTGATTATTGTATGATCGACCTTTTACGACAACGCTGATCTCCAATCGTGTCAACTTACGGATTTGCATCCAGACTTGCCGGACAGTCTTGAATACTTGGGCTGAGTATCAGAAAATGGCTTACTTAGTTTTTTCCCAAAGACTCGATTAACGGTACCTACTTTAGAAAACCAACAATATCACAAAGAGAGGTAACGTAATTTCAAAGAAATTTGACCTCATACAATTATCAAGAAGAAATATGCATGCACATTTTTTTTAAAAAAATATATTTTTTTTTATAAAGTATAATGCTAAAAAATATGGCGCTGGCAACCTTACGGTTGACAAATGTTAAAATATCAGATTCAGATTTTTTTAAAAAAAATATATGGTGGGAAGAAGTCACAATTTTGAAGAATTAATGTTATGTTCTGAGCGAACTAAGGACTTAAGATTTTAATGTTAAGTTTTGTGACAATTAAATGCTAAGTGTGTGAGCCTTGAGTGTCTAATACTGAGTTTTTTTTTTAGAAATTGATGCTGTAGGTTAAACAGCTGTTATGACTGATATTATTGGCCCCATTGCATGCCAGTGTATGTTTGCCAGCTACATAAACTCCTTCTTGTAGGTCTGGTGGTTCGTCCTTGGAAACATGATTGTTGATGGTATTTACACTGACTTTGTATATGCGTTTGGTACCGTCACAGGCGGGTTGAAGTGAGGAGTGGTGGTGTCAAGGAGCGGATTTAAAAAATGTTTTCATTTTATCATTTCGGACCCCTAGAGAAAATATGTTTCAAATTTCAGCCTTCTTGCTCGAGTCCTAGGGCGTCAAAATTGACAACGGACGGACTGACTTCGCTACACCTACATAACTTTCGATGCTGATCACAATTCAAGTAACTTTAAGGGGCTTACAAGCAATGTTAAGGTATAACTATGGTTTAAAATTAGAATACCTTTGGAAAAGGGTACAATGAATATGTTTCATTTATAAATATGTAAACCAATGTTAAACTTATACATACATATTTATAAACAAAAAATCTAATGTAGTCGATTTAAGTTAACCTACCGATTAGCCGATTTTAACGTTACGCGTAAATTTTGGCGCATGATTTTTTTTTCAAGCAATAAAATACGACGAATGTGATATCCATTTGGCGGACATTTTGTATGCATTAAGGATCCACATGATCCTGACGGGGCTTGACAAAAAATTGAAAATAAGAGACAATCCATAACCATAACGTATGGTTACCTCTGTTTATAACCCTTTTTATAAAATCCTCGGTCAAAATATCCCCGCCAAATATCCTCGGTCAAAATAACTCCTTCAAAATATCCTTTTTTGTGATTCGAAGAGTTGGTTTTAATAATATCCACAGTCGAAATTTCGCAAGAAAATAGTCAAATTTATCTGAAAAAATATTTCGCCTGATACCTGGGTGACCTGCTTCGCGGGTAAAAGGGTTTAAAACTCTGGACACCTCTTCGCCTCGTAGATCCCATAATTGTACCTATGTGGCCCATTTCGAAGGTAAAAGTGTTTAAACTTCTGGACACCTCTTCGACATATAAAATTGAAACTCTTTACACCTCTTCGACTCGTAGATCACATAATCGTACCTGGGTGGCCCGCTTAGCGGTTAAAATGGTTTAACACTCTGGACACTTCTCTGACTCACACAAATTAAAACTCTGGACACCTCTTCGACTCGTAGATCCCATAATAGTACCTGGTTGACCAGCTTCGCGGTTTAAAGGGTTTAAAACTCTGGACACTCCTTCTACTCACAAAAATTAAAACTCTGAACACTTTTTCGACTTGTGGATCCCATAATAGCACCTGAGTGACTTGCTTCGCGGTTAAAAGGGTTTAAAACTCTGAACACTTCTTCGACTCACAAAAATTAAAACTCTGAACACCTTTTCGACTTACAAAAAAAGGATACTTTTACAACCTACACCCTAAACTATGCCCCAATTTACAAGTTGTGTATATGCACTTGATTCTCCATGCAAATCAATTCCGATTGGGGATTTTTTTTTTAAAAGGCAGCACTTTGCCTCAAATTGCGTGCATAGTACAATCACCACCCGCAACCAGTCCTCATTCCTCTTTGAGTGTCAGATTCCAATTAAACGTCGGATTATTCTAAGTTAGCTCCGCGGAAAATCTGTTTTGCTTCGTGTTGACAAAGGATTGTGCTTATTTATTCGAGCGTGAGATGATTGCCATTGTGTGCCGAAATAATTGCTGTCGAGTTAGGTCGCAGAACCAACCACCACCATCTACATCAGTGGTGACGCGTCAGGGCGTTTGACAAGTCTCATACACAAGTATTGCCTCAACGACAAAACATAACATGCATTTTCTCATTTCATTGAGACTTTATGCCATCATAATGCATCCAAATGTCATTCAATTAAAGTCACGCACCTATTAAATGAACTACAACGATGTGTGATCGCCTTAGAATGTTTGGGATGGCGTTTTTTGTTTTTTTAAGTACGCCAAATGACTTAACTTAACATTTCTGTGCGATACAAATGACTATGTCAATGGACACAGGAGCCTCATTGCGACATTAATCCACGTGATTTTCAATGGGAATTTTCTGTTTTCTGTGTTTTCTGTTTCACCATTGGAGCCCACTTCTCCTCGTCGAGTATTAACAAGAATTTTCTCAATGACGAAACATGAAAACAAAATGTTTTTAGTTTATCTTTTTTTTCACTTTGCCGACTTGATATTGGTAGGCTTGCTGCAGCTAGGCACCTAGGGATGATTGTTCGCAAACGCAGGGTTTTGGGAAGGAAACAGAAAGGACACAACAAAAAGTCCTCCAACCAATCGCTGTATATATATACTTGAGCAGTTGTAGATAAGATACACAGAATGAAAAATAAAACTGTGTATTTTAACAACAATAAGAAAGTATTTTTTTTTGCGCTACTGGAATCTTGTGTTGTTTTTTGGAGAATCGGAGCAAAAATAATCCACTGACCAGCGTTGACGACGATGTCGAGAACGACTACAACGATGAGAACAGCAGCGCGATACAACAAAAACGTCGAGGACCGCAGAAGAAGAAGAAAAAAAACTTTTGTAACATGATTTAATGACATGAATTATTTATGACTTTGCTGTCAATCAAAAACGACGATTCTGCTATGACGAGGACGCGACGAGGACCATGATGGAAAAAATCCAAAGAACACAAGAAAATATGTATAAGAAAAATAAATAAATAAATACATATAAGAGAAAAATACAACGTAAAGATGATTGCGGAGCGCAACTACAAGCCATTGTCGTTCAAAAAGTTGGGAGTGCGCACCTTACGAAACTGACTCGAAAACCTCTTTAGTAACATTAGTTAAAGTCGCCGGTCAGTGAGTTTTATGTAGAAATATTCTTTATACTAGAACTTTATGCCATCACTACTGCAGAGCTTTGCCGTCCTTAAAGGCGGACTAAAGAATATTCTTTGCTTAATTTGCCAGAGATATTAAATGGTGCTAATGTTATAAACTTATAAAGGCTTCTTAATATTACAAATGCATAGGTACCTATAGTTTACTTAGGTTAGGTTAGGTTAGGTTTGGTTAGGAGGGTTATATACACAATTGTGCAAGTATCACTCAAGGGTCAAAAAGGTTCATTGTGAGTGCTATTTGGTAAATGCTACGACATGAAACTTACAAAACCAATTGGATCCGTTAATAAATCGATTGATATGTATTAGGGGTAGTCGTCCAAGCAGTCTTAGAACCGCACTCCCATGCAGGAAAACCATTGTTCCTGAAGTGGCGGACAGTGGTGCAGGAGATGTTACACTGATTCTAGTTCCTCCTCGTCTCTGCTTTTTCTGCAGAAGTCATTTGTATGGTTAATATTCCGACGAGCACACGGATTCGGTCAAGGACGTGTCACAGGCTGCGCACAATGAAACAACCACTAGTGTTATCGTGACATCGTAAATGAAGCTCTTAGCTGTAATAAGGACCTGCAAGTCAGTAATAAGGACTGTAGTAGAAGCGAGTGATAGCTTGAAGTACCAGGAGGCATTCTTTGACGCATTTGCCGTTTATGAGGTTAGAGTCGATCGCTTGAAGAGCTGCCCGACTGTGCACGTAGATGGTTAGTTCGGCAGTGCATTGCTGGCAGTTTCATCGTTAGGACTGTCTGCGCTGGGTTCATTATTGCGTAGATTTCAGCTTGAAAAACACGGCAGCAGTCTGGCAGCCGATATGACTGTTTGATACTAAGTGACGCTGAGAAAACTCCTGCTCCTGTTCCCTTCTCCGTCTTTGAGCCATCTGTGAAGCAAGAAATACCTTTAGTGACCATGCTAGATGAATTCCAGTCTTATCGAACAGGTATACAGAGTTTGAAGTTCTTATTAAAATTATATCTGGGTTTCACCTAAATTGTTAGTGGAATGAACCTCCTTTAATTAAATGTCTCGAGTATGCGGAAGTGTCCGAATGTGCACGTCGTAGTGGGACAAATTTGTAACCGTTCAGAAAATACTTTCTGCAATGGTTTAATATATGTACCACGAATCAAAAAATCTTGTAAAAACGAACAAAGAGTTAGTTGTTTGAATTTTTTCGGTTAGGTGAGTAACGGTTATTTTGTGAGGTAAACGCTTGAAACTAAATATAAATTTATACAGATTTGGTGACGGTTAAAACGATTTTCTACACGCCGGAAAGAATAAACTCTAGGCCTAGTCAATAGGTACGAACATTGTTAAAATAAGCTAAAATTGATTTCAAGATTGCGCTCTTAATGCCTGTTATTCTCAAATATGTATGGCGCCCAACGCGAGGCTTTTATTTATTCAAGATTCTATTTTATTTTAATTCATTTACTTCTTCACTTTCTAAGGACCACTTAGGTCAATATTTGTCACTTGACTGCCTCAGAAATAATGCACTATATCTACAATTTAAGTCGAATTTTAATAAGCGAACCTACGCTACAAAGCGCCATAGATGCCTTCCGATCACTGTTGCTTCTACTCTTAAATTATAAAAACTTGTATTTTTGTATATGGTTTGTCCCCCCTGTTGTTAACGCGACTAAAGGGACAAATCAATTCAAGGCAATTTCAACATCGAGGTGAGCCTAGGGACGCATTTAACGTCTTTATACTCTCCTAAGATTTTTTTATTTTTGTTTTCTTCATAACTTAAAGCTATTATACATAATTTTACTTCAGAAGGTATATAGCGTAAAATAATGGTGATCAATCCGTGGCAGGTGGCAACAGGTGCAGTAGTAGTGTATTCGCTTACTGAATGAAAGGTCGTGCGTTTGAATCCTGGCCAAGTCCATTACTTTATATCGAATACATGAAATCGTAATCTCCCTAAGCAACTTAGACACCACCCGTGGAGAAAAACCCTACAATTGCACCCAAACACTTCTTTCCTATCTCTCTATTCTTCCTAATAGTAAGTAGCACAGAAAAGCATGCAATGAAATACGATATTGCCAGGTGCTGCTTGCTGTTAAACACAAATGCTTACGCTGTGCCCTTAGCACTATAAGGGTACTGTAACAACAGAAAAAAAACCCTTTAGCGTAAGCAAATTATAAAAAAAAAGTTAGTGTGGAATGACACATGATTTAATTAACAAATAAATAAGATGTGAGGGATACATCGGTTACAAAATATGGTTCATGAACTTCATAAAAAATTAAGGAAAAGATAAAATACTATTATTAAATGATAAGGAAACAATTCAAATTTTAATATAAAAAGTCAAAATTCATTAGATAAACAATTAAAAAAAAAAACAAAAAAAAACAGTTTAAAAAAAACTGACAGTAAACTTAGACATTGATTTGTGCCGTTAGCAAATTACTTTTTAATAACAATTCAAGGACATCATAATCTTTACAATCTTTAATCTTTTTTTAAATATAAATTGAAATGTATGACTGTCCGGACAGAGAATGGTAACTTATTAAACATTAAAGGAGCTGTAACCGTGTAAAAATGTGAAAAATGGGTATTATTGGTACATTGACAAGATGCATGATATTTATACGAAGACCATAACCCAGACTTCTACTGGGAATATTAACGCTTTACAATTCTTTTAGTACTTTATAAACGTACATTGGTAGAATTCGCAGTTTTTTTAAATAAGGGCCAGCTTTGATTAAAACGATTTTTGTTACAAATAGTCCTGATTAAATGTTATGAGCAAGGCCGTAATAAATTGATTTTAGAACCTTTGTAGAGCAATATTGCTTTATCAGATATATTTAGCGCCTTACTAGGAACATAACGTTTTTTAATGGTTTTAATATGATCTTTCCAATTCAAATTTTGATCAAATATTACTCCAAGGTAATAATAGTGATGAACTGATTGAAATGTAAAACAATTATTTGAGCAGGGTGACCTACTTACAAAATTTGATTTTCCGCAACTATGTACAGGTAGACAGAATTTATTACAATCAAATGCATGGAAGCATAAATTTAAATCTTTTAAAACGTTATTTGATATTTTGAATGACATAAGTTTGGTTTTCTCGCTAATCATCAGCTTATGTTCCGTAAACCAAAGTCTCAAAGTTTCTAGATCTTCCGAAATCTTTGCAATACATTCGTATTCTGAATCAGACTGGTAAGTAAATGCTATGTCGTCTGCAAAGCCAGTTGACACTCCATTTAGATGTTATTCAAAGAGAGAATTTATATAAATTAAAAGCAGAACAGGATAGGCAGGGTCAGCGAGAAGTTCTCGAGAACAAAGATAAAAGATTGCTGTCATCAGAAAAATCATAGATTTATTGGCTGCAGAAATAATGCGGATACTTCTTTATTGATTGACAGATTATTATTTCATTAAATCAATTTATTATACATGTGGCAGTTTGTTTGGGGTTACATATTTCTGTAAAGCTATTGACCGGAGAAGCATCAACTTGATCTAAAAAAACTATAAGTACATACTGATTCTATATATGACCAACAACCATACCACGTCGAGTTAATCGGTTCTCGTCAGATCACCGTAATTAAACGACGTTGGGCGCGGTTAGTACGTAGATGGGGGACCGCTTGAGAATAACCGCGTGTCGTTGGCCAGTCCCATCTACAGAGTTGAGGTAGATAATATACGTGGTATCACAATGGACCTAAATTGGTCTAAGTTTGTCGGCTTTTGCCGACAGCCACATAAACCTAACCTAACCTACTGATTCTATTCAATACATGATTCGGCAATCAACCCGTTTCGAGATTTCTGCTATTTTACTTTGAACCTGGTACAAAATGTCACTCGTAGTAGAGGCAAAAACTTCAAGTTTTCAAGTGTCTTATTTTTAAATAATAATATCAATCTCGGCTCAGCCTTTTTTTAAAATACGTGCTACCCACGGTAAAAAAATTCGGACGTTATATGTTCTACAAAGTTTTTTTTCAAGTTAAATTGAAAACCTAAATTAAGTGGGTAGTATATTTTTTAATACAAATTTTATGTTTTCGAGGAGGAATCTGACTTAAATACCTATTGTTAATTCTAAAAAAGTGGTCTGGGTGCGACCCGCAAGGTCCACATGACTAACTTCCCACTAGGATCAATATATTTATGTGATTAGTGGGAAATATTGAAATGTGGTTAACCATAAGTTATGGTTAAGAATTATTTAATATTAAAAAACCCTCTTTAATATTGTTCATGGAAATTAAATGTTGTTAAACAGCGAAGTTTGATATATATTAATGCAACCATTGTTATGAATACAGAGACCTGTACATTTACTGTTGAAGTCTATGGCAACCCTATAACATCCTTACATATTATGATTCTACTTTTATACTCACGTATCATTTTATATTATCTATACACATATCCTTTGTTTATGTACATACACATTCTTTGTATTAGTACACATCTATTATATAAGTAAGCCTATATAAACTTGCACACATTTTTTCTTTACTGCAGTCTTTCTTTGATACCAACTAGAGCTAATAAATGAAGTAATAACCAAAAGGGTGTTAGTGTTTCTCATTTCTCCAACATTTACATATATACGAAATAACGGAGCACAATGTAATAATGAATAATGAAAACTTGGATTTGGATTCTGGTGACCTTGAAACGTCGTGATATGCCAAAATCCGCGATTCTCAAATTCGGCCCTATTACAAAAACTTCCACTGGGAAGTTTATAAATAGTACAAATCATCAATTTCAAAATTCAGCTAGTTTGCCTTTATTTTTTTAGTTATTTATTTATTAATAAAAAACGGCTATCCCGATTTCGCTGAAAACTTAATCAGTTCTGAGTTACGTAATTACGCTTCGAATAAACCCGGTCCCATGTCAATATCATCTTTGGTTCTCCAGATAATCGTGGCGAAAGATAATTCCAAACGCACATACGTACATACGCACATACGTACATACACACGGACAGACATCTCTCTAAAAACGTTGAATTTGGATTCTGGTGACCTTGAAACGTGGAGATATGTCAAAATCCGCGATTCACAAAATCGGCCCCATTACAAGAACTTCCACTGGGAAGTTAATAAAAAATAGTTGTCACCAGAAAATCCGAAAGAATCGGATTCTTATTCTGTTTGGAGCCATTTATTATTGGGCAAAGATGGGAATAATGCCAAGTGTAAAAGATTCAAGCCTGTGCGTAAGACTTAAGAGAGTTCTACCAAAAGGTTGCACACGCATTTATTATCGAAACATAATACAAATCAAGACAGTGGCAGTGGCAGATCGTCCCTCAAATCCACCAACGAAAAGAAAATTGACTGAATATGGCATGGCATTCAAAACAAGCTCGAATGATACAGAAGCGTTTTTTTAAGAATTATATTAAAACCAATAATTGCGGTGCGTTAGTCTCGCAAAAACTCGAGAACTGCTACACCGATTTGTATGATTCTTTTTTTGTTTTATTTATTTCAATATAAATAGTGGTTTTGGAAAATTCGGAAATTATTTATCGTCTTTTCTCTGCGGTTGCATCTTTTTTTGCGAATTGGACATTGGAAAGTTGTTTTTCTCTTCACGGCTCTGTAATTTCGATAACAGTTCGTGTTGAAAGTTAATGAAAAGTGATTCAATCAGAGCTTTTTTCTTTCGTGTTCCTGTTTGATTCTAAAAAGTAAGCTGATATAGGAACCTGCCACCTGAAACAACGTAGTTGCGTGAGCAGGCGAAGCCATTCGGAGAATAAGGTGCAGCCCCTTTCACCAACGAACTGATTGACCTCAAATCAGCAAATCTCTGATATTGGTCTGAGAGTTTTTCTGTGAAGTCTGGTCAAAATAGTTCCTGATGTCCTTAGAAACCTGAAAAGATTAGAAAGTGAGACATTAGAAAGTTCTTATATAGGCAGCTTCTGAGATTGAAAGTACTTTACTTTTGTAAATACTACTATGATAAGGCAGCCTGATTGAGCGATGCATTTTTAATTCCTCTAAGTACAATCCGGCAGCCGTTCCGCAATCTTTCTTTGATCTATCTGCATAGGTAGATAGAGATTTTATTTTGGCAGATTGATTTGTCTCCAATTCTTCCCTGCTCGGAAAGAAGTAACCAAAAGGTGAACAAAGTCCAGGTAGGGAGACGTGTAGTCTGTCGTTCACTATATCCGTTTTCAAAATCTGTGCATGCCCTAAAGTACCTGGGAATCAGAAGTTTGCCTGATTCTCAACGCACTTTTAGCAGCGTATTCTTGCTTTTATATATCCAATGTTAGCAAATGAAGAATGGTCTCCAGCCTAGCGGTTAGTGTCGTTCTAATTTCGCTAGTTGTCCCTATACAAGCTAGTCTTTGAATTATTGCCATTGCCTTGAGATTGGCAGCCTTGTCTGTGTCTTTGCACCAGACTAGGGTTTGGTCACCACGTTCTGACGAAGATTCGGTTGGATGCGTAAAATTCATTTCCCGCTTTCTTCACACTCTCATTGACATTTGCCTTGTTAATGAGTTTCTTATCGAGGATTACTCCCAGACACTTAGCACTCACTGCCACCTTTTTCTGTTTCTGAACATCACAAGTTCAGTCTTCCGAATACCGCATTGTTTTGTCCAACCATTAAGTGTCCTATCAGTTCGCTTATGGTTGGTAAGAATTTTCCTGTTGCAAGCAATGCTACATCGTCTGCGTAGGTCACTATTTAGTCCCTTTGTTTTTGAATTTCATAAGTAGACCATCAGTGGTGTGTCTTGGTTTTCCCGCATTAGGAATGAAGACAACCTTTACTTCTCGCCAGGCTTTTGGTATATAGCTACATTATAGACTTTTTGTAAAATGTCGATTTAGGACTGGTGTTATGATGGTGTTTGCCTTCTGGAGCATAATTTGAAAAATCTCATCTTCCCATCCAAGGTGATTTGAAGGGGAAGAATGATACATTGGTTATAACTCCTTCTAGATCTACCGTTTTTGAAGTTTTATATGTAGCTTAGTTATTGCGGTGCCTCAGGATGCATCCCGGAAAGTTATTTCGTAATAACAAGCTAAGGGTCGCTTTACAGGACTTTGTATTTCAGATATTCTTGGTTCTTTGGGCAGGATTTTCCTTAGTCTGGCTGATTCTGTGGTGTGTTCGATGTCACTGCAGAACGTACACCAGGTTGTGAATTTAGCACTAGTCACTGCACCTTCAAACTTTCGCTGGCTAGCCTTATATGACTCAGAATCTCTTTGGGAGTTGGTCCCTTTTGCCAAATTAAAAGTGATCTAGTTTCTTTCCTGATCTCTATGAGATCAATACTCCACCATGTTGGAGATTTTCTATTCTTAATTGTCCTTAATTGGACAGACTCTATATATCGCTTTTTCAGAATTTTGTTTAATGTTTCTAACTAAGCAGATAGATGATCAATTTTTTAATATATGCAATGCTGGTTCACATCGTTTCTGCGACAATGAATACCCTGGCAGCAGCTCTGCGTGCAAATACTTAAAAGCAATATGGAATTGACAGGAAAATCCAGCGAGATAAGGGTTAGTTCGTCAGTTCGTTACTTATTTTTTAGTTTTACATTAAGATAGAAGGTCAAACTGTTATGGACGCATGTGAGGATTGGATACAGTATTCATCACCCTAGTCCTAATTTTTATTATTGATATCATTCCCAAATCACGTTGGAAAGTTGATCGTGTGTAAGTAAACTTTTGATACATCGTTTTTTAAACTTCAATACATCCGATATATAGCAAAAACATCAGCGAAAGGCAAGCAACTGCTGCTGTGGTAACTTATGAAAGTGTAACACATTACAACAGCAACAGCACCAGTGTGACCATAGTGAAATATAATATCCACTTATAGAATAATTAAGAGCTGCAGAGAACATATTTTTTTCCGGAAAATAACCGCATATCAAAATGGAATAGATTTTTGTTTGTCCAAAAGGATTATTTAGACAAAAATAGAATTAAATTATTCACTTAAGTTAATTTTATTACTTCTAAATTGCAAAATTTACCAAGCATTTGGTAATACAATTTTATGTTAATTTTCGATTGAATTAACCGAAAAATAGTAACAGGCTCTTTTTTCACGCAGGTGTTCCTTTTGCATTGTCTACACTGTGCGTACCTAGTCCTTTCTTAATATGTGTACACATTTATTTTGAACGAATTTAGAATGGATCGGTTCATCAAAAAGTGAGTAACCTATGTACATACAGGAAAGAGGATGAACAAATTGGTTTTTGATCTTCAAATGTTTTCAATGAGATTAACTAACTGCGATTTTTTGTTCCAATCATAGTTTTTAAAGGGGAGTTCTATTTTTCTTTCGTTTTATTTGAAATAAAAGTTTATTTGTTTTTTTTACAATGTTGTCTTTAATTTCATTATATAACGGCCACACTGAACAGCACACAGCACTAGAGAGATAAATTCTCCCAAAATACAAAAAAAGAGAGAGAATACTTTTAAAATATAGCCATATGAATGTTTGGGCAAACTGAAAGTATTTTCGCAAGATTAGTAGAATCTGCACTGCAACGGAAAATTTAATATTTTTTCTAAATACCCCCAAAAAATGAGCACAGGAAAGATCTTTGTATAAGCGCATTGTTTAGAATGGCTTTTGCGACATACTTTGCCAAATACAGGAAATTCATTTGCATCGTCTATTTCGATAAAATGTCTTTTTTTGGTTTGTTTTAAATAGTGAGTTTTTCAGTGTTCGGATCTTTACATTTGATTCAGGGCCGGATTTAGAGGTCTCTAAGCCCTCGGCCAACAAATGAGTGGAGGCCCCCTGGCTTATTATTTTCAGATTCAAGAATCATTTTCGGGTCCTGCAACATCTTGTTTGTAGCTTCGAATCGCTCTAAGATGTCGTTCCAAAAGATAGCAAATAGAGCGGTTTCGAGACAACTCATCTTTTGTAAAAGGTTCGATGTTTCATTCCTCACGATGTCGTTTTGTTTATTATCAGAAGATATGCTGGTTAGAGCTCCTTTGATTGCAGAATAACCATCGACAATAGCTTTCGTAGCTCCAGCTCGAGAAGACCAACGATTATCGCTAAGCTTTTTTCAAACGAAAAATTGTCCGCTCTTCTTCTGCGATAATTTTCCAGTTAGAATTTGGTATCGCTCTGTAGGTTCTGTAGCAGCTGCCCTCCCAACTAAATTCAGAGAATGAGCACAACATGGTACAAACGCCGATAGATGATTTTTCTTCAGAATAAGAGCCGGCATTCCTTTCTATTTACCACTCATGTTTGCAGCATTGTCATATGATTGGCCGCCGCAATCCAAAATGTCTATTTGATGGTCACCTAAAAATTTTAGTAAAGCGTTTGCTATGGCCTCGCCGGTATGGCCGCAGTTTGGTAAAAAGGTGGGAAATCTTTCTTTTGGCATAGAACCTTCAATATATCTAACAACTATATTTGTTGATCGATATGAGATTCGTCGGGAGTAGAATCCCCTACTCGTCGGAATTAGAAATATTGGGTTTCCTGTTTTGTGGAGGCCCAGGGCTGTAGCCCCGGCTGTCCTCCACCTAATCCGGCACTGACTTGATTATGTCTGACTCATAGAGACTATATGTTCCCAATATCAGTTTTCTATCTCGAATTTAATTGCCTCAAAATTAGTGACGGATAAATTGGCTAGATCCACTGACCACAAATGAAGTAATTTTTAGGGTTCTACGATCAATATTAAGGCGGGCTATCAGTCAAAATAATAATACCCTTAGCATAAGGTTAAAAAGGCGTGAAGGTTGATCAGCATTCCACAGTCTATGTTTTAACATGAACATTGCGCGTATGAGTCTAAAAGGTATTTAAATTCCAAACTAAATTAAACCACAACTCAATTTCTCGAAAAAAGAACTAAAATCGTTCTTCCCGCTCGACATTTCAATCATCCTGGCAACGAGTGGGGCTTGACAACACCTCACTCGATTTTCTCTGTCTTTGCTTGCACTACTTGCTTACGCATCCTACTTTTATTTTGTAATTAGAATTACCTTTCCAAATTTGATTTCCTTACCTGCAACGATGATACTTCAAAATCTTGATTTTGAGGGACAACTTCAATGAATCCTTTAAACCAAAAAATGTCGCTATTTGTTTAAACAAAAGAGCCCAGATGCGAACTGGAGAATAATTGCGCAGGATTCATTTTTCCTTTACGATAATCCTATAAAATCCTATGATTTAAATCTTCATTTTGGGTACTCTACCCAGCTAAGTAGGTAGATTGTGAATAATTCATTTGATTTAAACTCAAATGGAATCCCGGTTTCAAAGAGGTCTCATGCCAATCAGAAATTCTGTCCAATTTCACAATAATTACTCAAAAATGCATTAGCTACAAATTCTGTCAAATTACCATACGAAAGCCATAGCAAAGACTCAAAGTCATAAAACAGATAGGTACAAGGTTTTCTTTTACCACATGTCACCTCAAAGTGCACCGACCGCCACTACCATCGTCCTCTTCGTCGCCACATTTACAAAAGAAACCATGTCCACAACCAGTGTACCAAAACCTAATGCGTGCAACGTAAAATCCAATTTATATTCAAAAAGGTGTAAAAAATAAAAAAAAATCTCTGAAAGAACACCAAATTGTCATGAAATGGAGTTTCCAATCTCCTTGAAAGGGGACAAAGAATTAAAAATGAAGAAAAAAAACCTTCCGTCCTTTCTCAGGCTAAAAAAAAAATCTCAATTCCATTAACAAAAAGCTAAAAAACGAAATATAACAGAAAGTGAGGGGAAAAACCTGCATCCTTTAGGTGAAATATGACAATTCGTTCTCTTTTATCCTTATCTATCTGCCTGGCTTGCATCGGTAAAGGAGCCCTAAACAGTGTCGTGGGTGTATGCAGAATACACCGAAGTACCATCACGTTTTTTTAAAAACCACTAGCGTCACAAAAATGGAACGATGAAACTGCATTTAGATCCTTTGCCACACTTCTATGCATCACCTGCCATTAGAGCGAAGTACAAAAAAAATCGTCTCCTTAATATGTTTCTTTTTTTTAAATGGAAAACATGAAAATAGGAGGGGCGCACTGAAATTTTCGTCTGCAATGGCATCCCTAAAGTCCCTACGGCGCAGCATTCTAAAAAGATGACGTGATGCAGGATCGTTGAAAAGCTTATCCTATCCTAGACAACACACGAACAACAAATAAACTTACTCATAGATACCGCCTATTCGTTTTGTTTTTTTTTTCATTTGCTTGGCATGATTTCCAATCAGAAAAAGTTTCGACTATTTGTAGTGTGCATCGGTGGGAGCGCAGCCCCTCCCCAGGATTGCCTTAATGTTGCTCGCATGGCGTATATAATGTACACTCGTATTTATATGTATCAAGGACGAAAGTTAGTCGAAAGAACAATCGGAAGCAATCGGTTGGTTGTTTTCTCGAGACAGGATTCCATGTGCGCATATCTCAAAACCTCGACCTGCGAGGGAAGTGTTCTACCATCCGCCTACACTGTGTAGCATCCTGGCGGCGCGTCTTGTGTGTGTATATGACGGGTATAGGCTCCATACATAACAGTTTGTTTGTGTCATCCGCACGTTTAGTGCGAATCAACGCCCCATTTAGCTACTGGTACTCTTGGATTCTTTTTTGTTTTTGTTGTATGTCCTTTCATCCTTGTTTTCACCCTCATGGCGGGACAGAGGAAGCTTTCACATTTTCCATCTCTTCGTGCGGAGAGTTTGGAATTATTTTTATTTTATTTTATTTTAGTTTATAAATTGGGTTCGGTTGCTTTGCTGTTGTTTTTTCCTCTTCACAACAAAGATACTTTATTTTTCACCACTCCTTCGGTGGAGTTGGAGCGAGCGTCGGGAGTTGATTGGATTTTCGTCGCAAGCAATACATAAAAGCTTTATTTTTTCGATTGGCTTTTCCGACTGGCACCCTATTTCACCCCTATTTCGATTAAAATCGAAATTTCATAGTTGTACCTATATCCTGTGAATATTTTTGTCGTTTTTTTTTGTATTTTTCTCGTCTTTTAGGTCCTTTTGTGGGGGGATTTTCTAGGGGAAAAGGCGTTTTTTTATATGAAAAGGGCGGAGTCAAAGCTTCTTTGTGGCTGATGAATAGGAACTTTGTTTTTAACCTCCTCTGACATAACTTATATATATATGGAACAGGTTGAATCGCTGTAAGCTGTTTTTCTGCGAAATGATATTTTAGAAAAAAAGAACGGAAAAACCTAAATCAAGGAAAATGTAGAACATATAGCAAAAGCGGGATTTCCATTTGATCCTTTGGTTGGCATCCTTTTTCATGTTTTTATTTACTATAGGTAGGTACATGTTAGTTGAGTTTTTCATTTTATTTTCGTGACATAATGTCATATGCATACGTTTCTTTTATTAAAGGGTTTAATTTTACTTTAGATACGAAGATACATTTTCATATTCATAGAATTTGTGCACCTAGAATTATTATTGCATTTTATTCAACAAACTTTATGTTACACACAGAGACACAACAAATTACGGTAACCTATACTGCCTTTACTCGATATGCTACCCAATTGGCATTCTTTGAGATGAAATGTTTATCACAGAACAAAGTAAATTTATTTCAATTTTATATTTATGTAAATTGAATGCTATTCAAAGTCATAATTTTTACAGTACCTAGGCTTAAGAATTTAAATACTTAAAGGGATGATTTAAAGTATGTAATATTAAACGTTGAAACCTTTCTTAAACAGTCGTACTGTTTTTAGAAACACGTTATAAATTAATGTGGCTTTATTTGCCAAAAATGTAAGGCTTCCTTTTGAACGTTGTGTATAGGATTTATTTTTTTTTTTGTTAATAAAAGGAAATCCAAATCCCAGAGCACTCAGACTCGGTAACGGTCCATTGTACTACCAGGCAGAAATCCTTCTTTTTGGTTTAGAGACATGTAAATGGGTGGCGTATGTTGTTGTTCCCCATGGGGATTGAACCTGCACCGCACGGGTCACAAGCCAACACACTAACCTCTACACCGTCGCCACCCTTTTGTGTGTATAGGATACCTGAACTTGCTTTATAACGTGTCGGATGTGGTGTTACCACCGATGTGCAAGTTTTAAAAATGGTCTTTGAGCTAACTGGCTGTAAGAAATTGATATTATTCTCTGTCATAATGTAATTTGAAATAAACATTAAGGATTTGTAAAATACAGATCCACTGTCTATTGTATTATGATTCTTGCATGCAAATCCCATTGCCTTAGAGAATATTGAGGGTGTAGAATGTAGACTGTATACACACAGACTTATCTAAGGCTTTCTATCAATTATCGCATGACTTGTTCGAATCTAATGTTAGGTTTTTGCGCCACGATTCATTAAATCCATATTTTCATACGGAAGGTGAAGGGTTAACCAAGTCAAATTTATCACTATCACAATTTTTTAATGCTTAATTTTGGAGTTCACAAAGGCACTACCTTAAGTCCAATTGATTTTATACAAGCTATTAACTACGGTAGCTGTCTGTTGTACGATTAGAGTGGGCAATGCCCACTTTTGTAACTATGACCACAGCAGCCCATGGTAACCACTGATCATGTCGATCCAGACTTGACATGTTAAACTTTAAAGTGCGAGTGTTGAACAAGATTAAAAAAGCAACTATAATGCTGTCGAAAATGACTGGCTGATGAGTCTCAGAAGTCTAACATGACCCCCTCAGGTAGTGGACGAATGGCAGATAAATTTGCATTATAGTTATCATAGTTGTCGCCGATTAATTGTCATGGTGTTAAAAAAAGAGATGTGGCGGATGAATCTTTAATGGGTCAACGACAGATCTCACATTCCCAAAGCTGTCAAAGACAGGCCCTGCCATTCACGAAGTGGGTTGTGCCGTCGGGGTAACTTGTCCATAATGTCAAAACGTCCAGTTATGAAAGAGATGAGTAGCCGCGTATTTATCGTGGGAAATCGGCTTAAAACAAAAGTTATAGAATGGAAGACGAAAAGTGTCCCCTTGTTTGTGATGCGATTCAAAGCTACATTTGAAAACATAAGCCTAATATGTGCACACGCGCTGCCGACAAAGCTGAAGCTCCTATTAAACGAAATATTGGGCAGAGCCTATGGAGTCTGTCTGAAGTGCGATGTCAAAGTTGTGCTCGTAAATTTCAATGAAAAAGTCGGTAAAGAAAACAAACGGTGCAGCGAAATAACTTCACGGGCAATAACTTCACATGGGCAATAACTTCACCTCGAGTGGGCAATAACTTCACTTTTTTTTGTGAAGTTATTGCCCACAATAGGTGAGCAATATCCTCACTTTTTTGTGGGAAATAAATTCTCTTAACATTTTATGATAATTCAAGAACCGTACCTCGCACCTAATCCAAATCAAACACTGACCCCAAGCAGGGGGGTTGCAGTGGGGCAGCATGGTCCCCCATATGTATTGAACTGTGTATGGAATCTACTTGCGATTTCGCAACTAATCCCATAAACAGTGCAATGCATATGGGTGGCCATGCTGCACCCCTGCAACCCCCTTGCTTGAGTTTGATTTGGAGTGGGTGCAAGGGTCGTTAATTATAATAGACAAATTCTCAAATTATATGTGGGACATAACTTCACAAAATTTACGGTGAAGTTATTGCTCACCATCAGTGGTGAGTGAGTTATTGCCCGTGAAGTTATTTCCCTGCACCAAAACAAACTGGGTGGTTTAGTTGCATAACTCCCAGTACATGACAACTTTCAACAGATACGGATTAACCGATTTTGCATCAGCTCTTAATACGCTGATAAGTAGCTCAAGATTTCCAAGGCTATCTGGAGCTTGACTGTACAACGAGAAAAAACTGCGAACTGCTCAAAAGAAGGAATTCGACGTTGGCACAACTGGAGTAGCCAAAGTTGACGGACTGAGCCTATAAGCGTTACTTCGTCAGAGATGTAGCTGATACAATCGCAGGTTATTAGCCACCCCAGACAAAGAGTCAGTGGTGTAGTGATGTATGCGTATACCGGAGAAAGGCGTCAGAAGATGCACATATGAAGCTTTGCAGCGTTATGCCCAAACATAATTGCCAGTTTCTATCATACAGAGCAAAAGAGGTTGTTGACTTAACCCAATACTAACTTCAGACATTTTATATCTGTCAAACGAATTGGCAGATTGCAAATCTTCAGTATCATTTTTATTCAGTAGTCTTTGCAATTTTATCGTAATGACGCTTCAATAATGTTACCGTTCTTTCTGTGCACCAAACTTATAGAGCACTTGTACCATATTACACCCGACATAATCGACAATCTGAGATCACTATTCGCCGGGAGTCGTACGAAATCCCCAAAAAAAAACACCAGTGGACAAAATCTCAAAAAAAAATAATCCACCTTACCAATATCTCCAAGAGAAAATCTCCATGGAAAAAATCCGCAAAGAAACAATTTTTTTTGCCAAAATCTCCACGAAATCTCCAAACCCCCAATGTCCAGGTACGTCTACTAACACCGTTTCTCTTGCGGCATGTGCATGACATTCTTTTACCGTTATGACATGATAACGATTATGTTTCTGAACAACAAATTATGAATGCACTTTCAGTCTGTCAAGTGTATTCATAGCCGGAAGAGTGTGTTGTCTTTAATAAATATAGTTATTATGGATGAGATTATTGTTTTAAAATCCAATAAAGGAGGAAAAAAGCTATTTATAAATGGATATGGCTAGGCTATCATTTCCATTCAAAAAACAAAAAACAAAATTATAGATGGTGTTGTGACAAAAAAAAAATCTTAAATAACATTTCATTGCAACCTTAACTAAATCAAGTAATATGTCCGAAACAAATATGTTCAAGTAGTGAATCATGCGATTAAATCGCGCGATTTAATCGCATGATTCACTACTTGAACATATTTGTTTGGAGATTTGTGCCATGGAGATTCTCTCTTTGGAGATTTCGCTGCTGGAGATTTCAGTTTGGGGATTTTGGGTTTGGGGATTTTAGTTTGGAGATTATGTCTTGAGGAAAACGTCATCAACCCTATTCGCCGTATTGTTGACCGTATTCGCACAACATTTTCTTTGCCAGATGCAGTGGCACCGAGACGCGTAAGAAGAGTGCGGACTGGAGAAAATATTGCATCCGTTCAGGAGAGTGTTGAAGAAGATCCCAATTTATCGATTCGCCAACAGTTCGGTCCTTGTCCTTACACTTTTTGGTCAATTCTATGCTAAAACCTTGGTTTAAAAGCTTACAAGATGCAGCTCGTGCAAGAATTGAAGCTAAAAAACCATTTTTTGCGTCGAGATTTCGGTCCCAAAATCAACTGGCATTGGATTCGCTGTTTAATCGAGAAATTGAGACTAATAATCACAATTAGTAATTGCTAGGGATCTCGATGGTACGGTCTTCGTGCAATGCTTCCAGATCCGGCAAACATGTTTACCAGCCTCATAATGATCCATCTACTCGGGGGAGTGCCGAAAAATTCCTGCCTAAATTCCCTTTGGACGGAAATGAAGGAGTGCAGAGCATGCAGCTGCACTATCCAAATACTCTTTTCCGTATACGAAGCATTCATTTTAATAAATCTAATAGTAACCTGTCAAATAAAAATAAAAATAAGCCGATTACTCACACAGAAAAAAGTTATTACGTTTTGTTTTTGTAGCACGTTTCGTGCGCCACTCTGTATGTTCATTGACAAATATTTTTTGTTATTTATCCCGATAACATCCCCACTGTCAAATGGTATGTTAAATAAACTTCAGAGTTAAGAAACCTTTTTTACACTTTTAACTTAGTTTAAAGTTCCATTGCGGGCTTAGAATATTGTAAAAGGCGACTAAAAGGAGAAATCCTCAAACATTGGGAAAGCGCCCCTGGTCTGAGACAATCCAGGCTCTTATCCGACCCCCAGAGTCGTGTGTCGTCCAATAAACTGGCGTATTCCCGGTTCACCGAATAAGTATTGTAACTACTTATGAGGTACGATTAAGAGTTGAATAAAATTGATTGGTGGACTCTACAACGGTACCTACTCCGCAAGAAGTTTTTGTGTCGGCCCAGGCAAAAATCACATCACAAGACAACATGCAGCACGAATTGGCATGTAGTAAGCAATGTGTCCTTTTACATACAAACTCATCTTATGGCTGAAACACATGTGCAGCAAGAGCCGTGCAGTGCAGCAAGATGATTTTGTTTGTAAAATGATACATTGCTTACTGCATGCCAATGTTTGATGCATGTTGTCTCTTGCTGCACTAATTGTGCAAATAGCACAATTTGGTACAATTTTTTTTGTTTTGACCATCAAAAATCGTACTGGGATGGCATTTTATCTAATATTCTAGTCGGTTTGTTCGTTAAGTTGTTCTTCGATGAGGTTAGGTCAGCAAGATACAAACTGAATGTGGCAGTAAAGAAACGTCAACTTTTACTGCACTTGTGTTTTGTGTGAGTTGATGTATGTATAACTGCATGCGTCCCTGCTGCACATGTGTTTCAGCCATTACTGTACGGGTCTTGCTGCACATCTGTTTCAACCATAACGCATTATCACTCTCAGGTATTTTCGGTGCAAGTGGTAAGGATTGGGATTGGCAGGTCGGGAGTATGATTTTGTGAGATAACAATGTTAATGGGAATATTGTAATAGATTTGAAAGAAAGTGTGGGGGTTAGCTATTAGATATAGCAAAAATAGTTTTTTTTGTAAAAGTTCGTTTCTGACAGCGTCATAAGTACACGTGCACCGACTACGACAAAAAAAGATTAGGCGAAAAGCGAATCGCTATTTACAGTAACCCAGTATCAGTGTTCATCTGTCTGCCATTAGCACAGTACCGATGGATAACTGTAGCAAAACACCTCATTCGTTCTTGAGGTCATGCAAGTAACGTAAATATAAAAATAAACGGCCGAATTAATAAAAATTACTTAATTTGCATCTAATTCACAAATTAACTACAACGTGGATTAAAAGTTAATTTACGGCTCATTAATTAAATATCATATCCATGCATAAGTTAATTGTCGTTAAGTTACCAATGGTATCGAAATTGGGAATCGTAAAGTAATAAATTGTATGAAGATACCACATCCAAAATCATATTTGGTTCAAAGATTCACTGTCAGTTGTCAAAAAGCTGTCAGTTATATTTTAAATTAAATGCTCGTTAATTCACCTTTTTCGGTGAATTAGTCGATTTAATTTATTCAATGATTTAAAGATAATTCACCCTTTGTTTGCGTTTATTTATTCGGCAAAAAGAATTTTATATGTGTACCTACATAATTACATTCAAATCATATGAACATTATTTTATCTGAAAACATATCTGTAACTGTAATAGCTTGTAGGGCATTTTTTTTCTGTTATGTGAGAAATATATATTTGTAACATTATTCGACAATATGCAAGTAAATAAGGCTCTTGTGTTAATTAAAACTATATAATCATCTAAATATGTTTATCCCATAGGCATTTATTGTCTATAAGTAAAGGTATTACGATATATAAGAGTTCGTGTATAAAGTCGGTTCCTTTCTTAGAAGAAGATAAACGTATTCGTATATACCTTAAAGTTACTATACTTGTGGTCAACATCGGGAGTAATGTCGATCTAGCCATGTCGGTCCGTCCGTCGGCAAAAGTTAGGCCCAAAAACTCGAGCTAGAAAGCTGTTTAAAATATATATTCTCTCGGAGCCCGAAATAATCAAAACTTTTAAAATCAGCCCACTGACACGCCCTCTATTTAAAAAAATATGTTTTTTTGAAGAGATCATTTCAAATGAAAGTCCTATTCTTCGCCAAGTATGTAGATCAAATCGTTTTGAATAATTCCTTTATAAAGGGTCTTTCATTACCTAGTTGACAACTTCAACCTTTCGGTGTGACCGCGCCCTTAAGCCGATTACCGAACTGTCAATGTCAAAATATTCAGTAAAATCAACTTTACCATGACAAGTACACGAAGGAACGACGTTTAGAAATAATTAAAATTTACTATATGATGGAAGAAAATGAAGAATTTCATTGAAAAATCAACTTCAGCGATGAAGCACATTTTTGGTTAAACGGCTTCGTCAATAAGCAAAATATGCGTTACTGGACAGGTGAGAACCCTCATCTGCTTAATGAAACAGTACTTCATCCGCAAAAAGTCACTGTTTGGTGCGGTTTTCATGCCACTGGCTTCATTGGGCCATTTTTTTCGTCGATGAAAATGACCGTCACGTTACGGTAAATGGTATTCGCTACAGAGACATGTCGGCACGTTTTTTCTTTGAGCGATTGCATGAATTGGACATCAGTTATTTGTGGTTCCAACAAGACGGTGCCACAAGCCACACAGCGGGTGCAACAATCGAGTTATTGAAGTCTCAGTTCGGTGAACGTGTTATGTCGAGAAACGGACCGATCTATTGGCCGCCGAGATCGTGTGATTTAACGACTCTAGACTATTTTTTTAAGGGGCTACATTAAATCATTGGTCTATGCCAACAAGCCGGCGACGTTAGAGGAGCTCAGACCCAATATTTAATGAGAAATAGCGGCCGTATCGGTCGAAATGTGCGGCCGGGTCATCGAAAATTGGGTGCAACGTATCGGCCCCTGCATACGTTCCCGGACATATTAACGAAGTCGAATTCCATTCATAAATGTTTTGATAGTAATTCTAGTCAATTTTTTGAGATATCTCATGTAGTTTGCATTTTATTTAAAAAAGTAAAGTCCATAATAAAAGATTCTTTATAAAGTTTTCTGTCATGCCCACTTTTAAGGAGCATTAGGAATACCGTATCCAACAGTTCATCCAAGCTGACTGTAGCCTTTCATTATGTTAAGTTTTAAGTAAGGTTAAGGAGAATTTGCATATTATATGTATGCGACAGGTATTCACAATACAAAATTTTATATTTCGCTCATGAGCAAGAGCAGACAAACAATATAATAAAACAAAGGCACGGGCTATAGTCCGCTTGGGCGAACTGTTCGATACCCTATTCTTATTCCTATCAGACACCTAGAGAGTCTATGTTATAAATTTCAGCTCCCTAGCTCAAACTTTGGCTTTTCAAAAAAAAAAATGTTTAATTGTGGGCGTGTCAGTGGGCGGATTTTGAAAATATTTACACATGAGCATAAAGGGCCTTTAGAGAGTCTATATTATAAATTTCAGCTCCCTAGCTCAAACTTTGGCTTTTCAAAAAAAAAAAAATTTTAATTGTGGGCGTGTTCAGTAGGCGGATTTAGAAAATATTTCAACATACACTCCGCTTCAACTGAATAAGCACAAACATTTTCTAAGCTACGTTGTCCATTTGTTCAAAACCTTGTGCCGTAATATATCATTTGATGATGCAAACTGTTTGCGTATGATGTTGACAAAATAAATCGGAAAGAATATTTCAAAAAGTACCGCTATTTTTTTCCTGGTTCCCTTGCAAAGCATTCAATATGGAAAAATGCAGTTTTATTTTGCGTCAACTGAATAGACACAAGGTCTTTATTTTCACTGCTTATGAGTATTCTGTGGAGATTGACACATTAGATCAACAGTTGAAGTGCTTTAAGTGAATTTTATTTGATTAATTGTATTTCAAAGAAAAACAGGTAGATCAAAATCTCTAAATAAATCGATTTGAGCTCTTTCAACGCTCAAATCGATTTACTAAAAGAACAAGGACTAACCGGGCGTTCTATCGCTGACAAAATTGGACGAGATTCTAGTGTAGCCTACTCTTATTTAAAAAGCAAAGATTCGCACGGAAAAAACATGAAAGGAGGTCAAAAAACGGCAACAACCCCAGTTGATCGAAGAGCAATTTTAAGATGTGCTTCCAATTCCTGCGACTCTGCGACAAAAATAAAGCAGAAAGCTGGTGTTACTGCAAGCGTTTCAACAGTGCGAAGGGTTATCAATAGTGCCAAACATCTAAAACGGTTAAAAATTCAAAATGACTGCATTAAGTTATAAAGAAAATTTGAAAAGAAATTTTCCTAAATTTTCAGGCATTTTTGGACCCATGAGCTGAACTTTTCAGTAGGGCAACGCCCCCATCCACACGGCGTGCATAGTAAAAAATTGGATAGAGGAGCAGAATGTGGAATTGCTTCAATGGCCGCCGTACTAACCGGACCTGAATCTTATAGAAAACGTTTGGGGATGGCTAGTACGAAAAGTCTGGCCATGAGTTTGAGGACAGAGAATCCCTTATTGCAGCCATTAAATTGGCCTGGAGGGAAATTTTTCACTAAAATACATAAGGAGGCTGTACGATTCCATGCCGGATCGATTTTACGAAACTATTACGAAAAAAGGCGGCAGTACCAACTACTAAAATTAACCAATAAAAAACTATTATAAGAAAAACTTGTTTCATTTCATCCCAACAACTTTTATTTCCAATTTCAATATTTGTGTCTATTCAGTTGACGCAAAATACAACTGCATTTTTCCATATAGAATGCTTTGCAAGGGAACCAGGAAAAAAATAGCGGTACTTTTTGAAATATTCTTTCCGATTTATATTGTCAACATCATACGCAAACAGTTTGCATCATCAAATGATATATTACGGAACAAGGTTTTGAAAAAATGGACAACGTAGCTTAGAAAATGTTTGTGCTTATTCAGTTGAAGCAAAGTGTAAGTATAAAGGGCACCTAGAGAGTCTACGAGTATATTATAAATTTCAGTTTCCTAGCTCAAACTTTGAATTTTCAATAAAATTGTTTTATTTAATTGGTGGCGTGGCAGTGCGCGGATTTTAGAAATTTTATCTCCCGAGCAGTTTTAGGAGTCAAAGATTATATATAAAAAATTTCTGCCTTCTTGCTCAAAATTCAATTTTTTTTTGAGTTTGTGGGCGTGTCTGTGGGCGGATGTCAAAAATTCTTAAACTTTATTATTTCGGGCCCCTAGTGAGTATTATGGTTAAAGCTCTCTAGGTCCAGTTTAAAGGCCTAATTTTTGCCGACGGACGGACGGACGGGCATGGCTAGATCGACATTACTATCGATGCTAATCATAAATATAGTAACTTTTAGGGGTCTACGGGCAATATTAAGGTATGTTACAAACTATGAGTCAAAATTAATATACCCTTAAATTAGGGTAAAAAGAGACCCCTGTGCAATAAAGAAAATTATATACCTAATTCTTGTAATCGAAAGATCAATCAATACCTTAAGCCGCTTTTTTAAATAAGTTGTGTACATGTACAGTACTCTCTAATTTTTTATAAGTCTGAATAAAATCAATTCAATTCATTGTTTATTGGTAGAATTCTGTTAAAACTCGTTACTAAATCTTTACTTTACCGCTTACTAATAGTCGACATTTGTAGCTAATTCTTAGTATTTAGCGATGAGACTCGTTTTTGGCGAAACGAAATTGTCCCATTTGGAGCGAAGACATTCTAGATGAGGTTATCGAAACGCTATTGCATACGGAAAATTGCACAGTTTGGTGCTGTCTATGGGCTGGTAGAGTTCGAATCATATTTTTCTCAAAAAATGGGGCTAATCAGCGTGTTACGGGCAATGGTATTCGCTAAAGAGAAATGAGTTATGACAATGAATGGCATGAATGTGGAAGAGATGTGCTTTCAGCAGGGTGGTACAACGTGCCATACAGCCAACGAAATAATGAACTTATTTGACGAACGCATATTTTCGCGCATTGGACCTGTAAATTGGCCTCCAAGATCTTGTGATTTGATGCCCATGGAATCTTTTCTTCAACAATACGTAAAGACGCTACTCTACGCTGACAAACCAACAACAATCGACGGATTGAAATCCAACATTATTCGTGTTGTTGAGGACATAATTCCACAAATGCTTGCAAAAGCCGTCGAAAACTTTATTTTAGTATATTTTTTTTATTGTTATTAATCATAATATATTTACAATTAAATAAGTATCTGCGAAGCCATAGCTTATCTGCAGAAGATTATGTTCTATATTATTAAAAAAATATATAACGTGAGCGAAGTTATAAGAATTATTATATAATTCAGTAATTTATTTACTAGAATTTAAGAAGAAAGTTTTCAGTTCTTTTTTTCTTTTTTTTAAATTTCCAATAGTGACTAATTCACGAGGTAGATCGTTCGTTATTGTAGGAACAGTATTTTGAAGTTTGCGTCTACCGTGTGATTTCTAGGCGTTTGTAGCATTCCTTGGGCACGTCCACTGGTTTTGACTTGATGTTGTATTGGTTGAGTAAATCGATTGTCATCAAACTACTACAAACTACTCCACAAATGGTGGTCATTTTAAATATATCCTCGACTTAAAGAGTTTTAAAACTTGTGTCAATCGCTCGTTGATTACTATTTTTGATGTGCTTAAGAGCTGCATTTTGAAGCTTTTGTATTTTTTGGATGTGTGTTTTAGCTGCACTACCCCAAGCAAGTATTCCATACCGTATCCTCGATTCTATCAAAGCATAATACACTTGTTTTAAGACGCCTTCAGAAGCGTGGTAATTCAAATGTGAGACGGCAAATAAAGCTTTCTTGAGGTCTATTCGTAATTTGTTTTTTTTTTTTTATATAATTCGCTTACGCTAAAGGGGCTTTGTTTTTCTGTAGATATACGAGTACAGTACCCTTATAGTGTTAAACACAGCGCATGCATTTTTTGTTGAACAGTAAGCAGCACCTAGCAATAAAGTATTGTATTGCATGATTTTAGGCGCTACTTACTATTCGAAAGAATAGGAGGATAGGAAAGAAGTTTTGGTGCTTAGTATTTTTTTTCTCCACGGGTGGCGCCTAAATTTTGTTAGGGAGATCTCTATTTGTGTGAATTCAATTAAAAATCATGGCCCTGGCCGGGATTCGAACGCACGACCTGCCAATCAGTTACTACCATCGCACCAATGCCACCCGCTGTCGTAATTTGTCAATGTGCCTATCAAAGAGAAAATGACAGTCTATTACTACACCCAGATATTTGTAGTTGTCAACTAACTCAATACATTCCTTCGAAGTGTTCGGGCAAGCATAATTTTCCAATTAAATTCGCTGCGCTGTTGGCTTAAAGTGTGGACTTCTAATGTGCATGATTTTAGTTTTGGAAGCGTTTATAATTTATCCGTTATCGTGACACCATCTCACAGCCACATTAAACTCTTCTTGCATCACCCTTACTGCCGTTTCCAGCGAATTATGGCGGACAACAATAGCCGTATCATCAGCAAAGGCGAATGGTATACTTTGTTTGAAAAGTCTCAGTAACTCGTTTGAATATAATATGAATAGAATTAGTCCTAATTTTGATCCCTGCGGAACTCCAAATTTCATTATCTTTTTATCGCTAAAGGCATCTTTAATCTTAACACAAAATGTTCTATTTTGAAGATAGTCAGTCAGCCAATCAGCAATTGTGCCACGTATCCCAATCCTTCGTAGTGTTTCTATAAGATAAGCGTGGTTCAATGTATCGAAGTCCTTACTGAAATCCATGTATGTACAGTACTAACACGTGGTGACCTTTGTCAAAGTTTTCATTTACACAATTTGCAAATTCTCCCAGTAACTTTTCGGTATTCCTGTTTTTTTGAAAACCGTATTGGCTCTTATATATCAGGGAGTTTTTTTTTCCATAAAACTTTGCAACCTGTTCGCAATTACACCTTCCAATCACTTTTCTACTACTGAGAGAATAGATATTGGCCTATAGTTGTTTAATTGATTTTTTACTTCCCCTTTATAAATTGGTCTTATAACTGCTGTTTTCTGGGTTGAAGGAAGAATTGATTGAGTAAGGCTTAAATAAATCAAATTACAGATAATTGAAGCAAAAATATCGGAATGGCTTTTGATATCAATAGCTTTGATTCCATCAACTCCAAGCGACTAATCTTCTCCAAGAGATTTTATATTATTTTGTATCTCAGGGACGTTTGTTGCTCAAATGACATACATCAGATCCAGCCGTCGTGGGCATATGCCCGAAGTTGTGTTTTTAAAAACTAATTGCGGAATGTATTCTCTCAATTTAACATAAATAAATGGCTATTAAATGGATTTTCATGTGTTTTATTCAAAATCAAAAATAGTACTGGCCTTAAAAAAAAACCATTTAGAACATACACCTTTAAATGGGCGACATTTTGAAACGTTTAATCACCGTTCGAGTGGAAAGCTACATGGATTTAACCCTTTTCTGCGATAGTGATCTTTTAAGGGTAATTGCAAGTTGTCTGGCAGGCGCTATTGTGTCAGTTCTATTGAGCATTTCAATTTGATTAACTTAAAAATTAAAAGTGCAATTGATTCTCACTTATATTCTTCAGATGTAGGTTTAAATCTCACAGCAAAGTAGAGTTAATTCAAAACTTAAGTGTGAACCAAGTCCACCTTCGTAAGTCTAGCGACTAAGCGGATCTGCGACGCTCTAAGTGTCTAGTCTCATTAAACCGACTGCATATTAGCTTGCTATAGGTGTTATCACAGGACACTGCTTAATAGGCAGGCACGCATCCAGACTTGGTGTGCACTCAAACGATTTCTGCAGAAGCTGCATGAAGGAGGAGGAGGAGGAGACTATACCTCACCTTCTCCACATATGTGCTGCCCTCTCCCACAAAAGAAATCTCCATCTAGGGGACTTCTTGTTCAATGATACAAGCGACTTAGCCAACACTGGCGTTAGAAGTCTTTCGCGCTTCATAAGAAGCTCCTATTGGTTCAACGAGCAGTGAGGGATTCCCCAGATCTGTGTGGTACCACAATCGATCTAATATTGGTCTAAGTGTGTTGGCCTTAGCTGACAGCCACGTCAACCTAACCTAACCTAAACCACTTTCGTAAAGTGAACTTATTTCCCATTCTGTACCTTGTCGTACTGCCTTTGTACGTCCTTTGTCCCGCTGCATTTCTTATCAAAGTAAATTCTTTTGTCCGATAAAACAAAGTTCCTACTGTCATGTCAAAGGAGAGATCCTTCTAACTCATTTAAAAGAGACAATATCAATCAGCATTCCCTTACAATCACGAAAGAGTGGCAGGCTTAAAAACTCCTGGATCACACAGCAAAACCAGCTTTTGATTGGCCTCTGTGACGAGGTGATTTGAAGTCGGCAGGTCTTGCGTTATTTTTTTGAGGTCAAACCGGCCAACCCCACAGGCCAACCAGTAGGTTTGCACTGAAGTTATAATCCCTTTAGTCCAGATCATAATCTCGTCGCTAAATAGAAAGGAAAAATAAAGGACATTATCCAGAGCACAATTCCAGAATATATGTTGGCTGTTTAAACACGGGTTCCATACTTCCAACGCTTTATTGCGGGCTTCGAGAAGCATTTTGAAATACTCAATTGGCATAGCCCAAATTTCTCAACGCAATCATATTCTTAAGATTTCTAGAAAAAATTGTGCCTTTGTAATTTTTGATCTGAACCCTAATTGTAATTACGTTGATGTTTCAATGTGTTAACCAGTTGTTACAGAGTTGTAGGACCATAATGCAATACCTTTAAATCGACTCCTCGAAAAACTGTGTTGAAATTCGACAAAACTCAACTACGTTTTAATACCTAACTACATCCTGTGCGCATCTCAAATGACTAACATGACTCCATTAACTCACAAAACATAAATATAATTCTTCCGCAAATCTCTCCGCAAATATGAAGACACCCTCTAATGATGGGAATAACGTTCGCATATCGCTTACTTATCGCCGATTTCTCACACATTAATGCAATCAAAATAGCGCGGCCACCGATCTTGATATCGCGAATGGGAGGCAAACAGAAAAACCGCTAAAACCATCATCATCTATGTACGTTCAGAATGACAACAATGCTGCTGTCGCTAATGACATACCTACTGCGAACATACGCAGAACAACATATCTCCCCATTGTGGTTAGAGTGGGGACGCATCCTCCTGCTGTGCTCCAGCTTCCCGCTCAAGACGATGACGATCACGATGCAGACGACGGAACACAATTAAACCGAATCAATACCAGAATCACCTGCAGTAGGCGCGCAACTCATGTAATGATATCTTGTTACCCGTCGTCCCCGATGAAGAGCGACGGCCGATGATGCGATCCGATGAATGAATGGTGAATCCCGTCGCAGCCTGAAGAACCAATTAGTATTCTCAGATTGTGATCGCTCCGAACAAATGCTAATTCCGTGTGTGTCTTGCCAGTGTTCAACAGTGCACAATGATACGGATTGTGTGAATCGAACGTTAATCAGGCCCTCATCATCGAAGCCAAGAGGCTAATGCGAGCAGGAGGAAGCGCACGAAGATAAGATACACCTTAAACGCCACTACCGGAGTAGCTGCGTAATCGGAATCTGGTGGCCTATTCGTTTTACAAGAATGCTCAGCTTGTACAAGAATGCGGTCATACATGTGAATCGTAAAAGGACATTAATGACATTTCCCGAAGACGGAATGGCCAACAGATATTGCGCTGGTTTCACGGAAAAATTGATTACACTCCATTCGCAAGCCTGCTTCGTTTGACCATGCATTGATCCAGCCTTAGCGCCGGTCGTCTAGCTATCGCCTCCTGGTGGTACTCTGCCTCATCGGTGCATCGAATCTATTGTCGATTACACTATTGACTATCGTTTATTATTTAAGATGCGTGATCCATACAACCCAGCGCTCTGGAGGCAGTCCAAGATGATTTCCGCCTGCGGTTGTTGAATGGTCTGCGACGACTGCTGAATACGGATTGAATGTATCGCGTACTTATCATGTAATTACTTGGGTTTGATTCATAATTAATTAATAGAGGATATGGTACTGCTGCTGTTCGATGACAGATCGAATCGGGACATTCGATTTGTTTGGTGCGGCGCGTCATATGAGAGCGTCGCGATGCAGCTCGGCTGCCTGCATAACGTATGCCTCATTCCCGCGTGCGGTGCGGGCGCGGACATTATCCAATTGACCGTGATGATTTATATTTCAAACACAATTTGTAATGAATGAGTGATTGCACTGTCAGAGGTAATGGAGTTATTTGAATACGTAATTAAAAAATGTAATCGATATTCGGCGGAACTTCAAATCGAATAAATCAATAGCACTTGCTTCGTGAAAGATGCGTTCGCGTTAATGTGGTTCGATAGGGTTGATACTACTTTTATCGCATAATGCCACTGGAAGAGAAGTACATAACGGAGCTTGTGGAGCAAATATATGTAAACATAAATAAAACATGTAGGTAAACCTATATCTAGAGTGTAAATTAATTTTTCTATAGGATAAGAAAATTAAACAAGCGAAGCAACCTGTGATGGCGACATTAAGTAGGGTGAATGAAGTGACGTGAAAGCCCAGTCATCCTCTGTGACCGAAAAGTGCCCCCTGAGGTGAATGGAAGGCTCTTCACCGTAGTTGTGGACCCGGCACTCACAAACGACTCATAATATTGGACAGCTTACAAAAAGTAAAAATAAGCTGATGGCATATGAAGTTCCTACATCTGAGGATGACTTCATGTTCAAAGGAGAGATCCTATGAATCCCGTCAAACAGGCAATATCAATCAACGTTCCTTTACAATCGCGAAAGAGAGGCAGGCGTCAAGACTCCTATATCACATCAATGGAACAACACCATCATTTGATTGGCCTCAGCTGCAAAGTGATTCGAGATCTGGAGGCTTGCGGATACTTTTTGAGGTCAAATCGGTGAATCGCACAGGCGGACCAGAAGGGATGCAGTGAATCAGGAGTGTTATGATCCCCTTACTCCAGATCAAAACCTCGTCGTTAAAGAAAGAAAAGCAAATTTAGAAATTTGTCTACGATCTGTATCTCGTATTGCTGCTGCTGCTTTATAGGTTCGCCTTTCATGAGAGATAACCTACACATATGCATTGGGATATATTAAGGATTCTTAAACCATACCCTTGGATCCGAATACAATATTTTTTCAGATAACTTAATTTATTAATTAATTGTAGAGTTGGACGGTTATAGGAAGCTAAGAGCATGATCTTGTAATAAGAAAGGACGAACAAATTAAATTTAAAGCTTAGATCAATAGCACGGAATGAAATGGTGAAACACCGGAAATCGGCGGCGTTTCTTGGACGTTAGGACAACTGCCTTGAAGATGTTCTACTACGGCACGGAACAGGGTTGGAATAGAATCGGTATCATCCTTGCGGCAGAGCTACTTGGCAGCGTCTTGATCATTTTAAAGTCCAGTGATCGTTTGATGTCTCTCAAACTAAAGATGCGATGTGAGGTGTGAAATATTGTCAGTGCATAATGCTCGCGAAGTTGGATGCGAGCAGAGAGAAAAAGATGCATTCTGTCTAGATTTTAACAACCTCATCAAGAACATCCCAATAGGAAAACTCTTGTTTGTTGGCAGAGACTTAAACGGACATGTCGAGAAGTCAAACAAAGACTATGAAGACTGCCATGGATGACTGCGATACGGCAATAGGAGCTCTCCGAGTGAAAATATCCATGAAATAGCATGTGCAAGTCATACGGTCTTATCGTTCAAAATACGATGTTCTTCAAATGAAGCCGGTACCTGTTCATTTACAACAGCCGCGGAAATGAAACCCAGATTGATAACATTAATACTTAACACGTTTCATGAAGCCTCGGTTTAAAGACTGCAAAGTGATCCTAGGAGAGGCAATTGCCCAGCAACACCGCCTCATCCCGACGGTAATTTTTATAGCGGTGGGGACGAATAGAACTAAACAAACAAAAGTGCCTGCTAGAATCAAATGGTACAATCTGGACAAAAAGAAAGGCGAAGCATTTATTGCAAATATGGACAATTATCTTCATCACATGATCAACGAAGTTAAGGGTGCAGAGTGCAGACGACAAGATTATGTGGAATTCCCTACAACGACCTTGCTAGGATAGGTACGAATCACTGCTGGGGGCTTCAAAAGTACACTATCAACACGGCAAAGGAACATGGTATTGCACAGATGAAACTAAAGCAGTGATAAGTGACAGGAAAGCGGCAAGCAAAGCTTGGTCAAAGTGCTGCACTAATGATCGAGATGAAAAAGCTCGACTTGAAATGAAATGCAGACTTTGCATTTGGCTCGCAAAGAGAAAGTGGGCTCAAATTCAAGCAAAGTGTATGGAGGGTCTGTATAGGGAATTAGAAGAAATTTCTTCACCGGCTTCTGATAGAAAATTAATTAACTCTATGAACTCCGACAAACCATCTTTAACATGGTCCCATCTATTTTCAAAATAACCGCTCAGAGAAGGAGAAATGCCCACGAAATCCGTTTGCCAAAATTCATCAATAATGCTCAAGAATAATTTCCTGAGATATTCCGAGAGCCGTTCCTAACAGTGAAGAAGTACCCGACATTACTGTCGAAGAAGTTAGGAAGGCGGTGAAAGACTCCAAAAAACGAAGAGCAGTTGGGCCGGACAAATTACAATCTGAGTTCTGGGAAAAGATGGGAGGCATCGGGTCCAAATATCTCATGATTCTCATCTCCAGGCTGATGAGAGGCGATCCAATGACTAACCAGTGGCTGGAAAGTTGTTTTCTTCCGATACGAGAGACTGTGACAATTACCGTTCAATAAAACTGATCTCACATACCATGAAGATCGTTGAGCGGGTATAATTTTTTTTTTTTTTTTTTTTTTTTTTTTTTTTTTTAAAGGAAATCCAAATCCCAGAGCACTCAGACTCGGTAACGTTCCATTGTACTATTAGGCAGAAATCCTCCTTTTGGTGTAGAGGCATGTGATTGGGTGGCATATGTTGTTGTTCCCCAGCGGGTATAAGTTAGCCGATGGTGAAAAATAATACGGCTATCTAAGGACCCTTGCGGGCTTGTCGCAGGTAAATCAACCACAGAAGCAATCCAAAGTATAAGGATCATGATGGAAGATCTGTTGTGGGTGGCGCTAAGACAACGAGGAGTTCCAGAAACCTACGTACAGATGATCATGGACATGTATGAAGGAGTTAAGGCAAGAGTAAGATGTTGGTAGTACAATGGACCATTACCGAGTCTGAGTGCTCTAGGATTTGGAATTCCTTTTTTATTTAAAAAAAAAAAAAAAAAAAAAATAAAAAGATGTTGGTGTCACCGAGAAGTTCGCAATCAATGTCGGTGAACATCAGGGAAGAATCTTAAGCCCCTTGATATTTATTACAGTCCTTTATTTCCTTGATTACCTGCTTGAGGGAAAAGTGACGGACCCCAAAGTGCTTCACTTATTCTTTTCTGACGATAGAGCCATCATAAGCGAATATCAAACGTCCTGCAACGAGCACTTGATGTATGGGTGGAGGTTTTTGAGGGGAATGGGTACTGTATTAGTCCGAAGAAAACAGAATACTTGTACTCTCCGTTCTCTGATCCACTTCGACCTATTCTAGCCATTTATATGATTGATTCTCAAGTGCGAAAAGTTCAAATATCTGGAATCTACGAGTATGATCAATAGAGAAGCAAACTGTGACGACGACATTAAACATCGCATAAGCGTAGGGTGGTTGAAATGGCGGGAAAACTCAGCTATCTGCCATTAAGCTAAAACGAAGGCTCTACACCGCAGCTGTGCGCCCAGCGTTCGCACACGGTTAAAAATTTTGGACAGCGTACACAAAGGTTGTGGGCAAATGAACGGCAGCTGAGATGAAGATGCTTCCCATTACAGCGGGAGTAACAAAGATTGATCGAATAGGAAGTGGCAAGATCAGAGGAAGAAATGACGTCCCTTTTCCCTATCTGGAAGAAATTGGGCGCGACCGGCTCAGACTCATCATCATGAGTTTCAGCTGTTAACGGAAAACTTCCCCTTCGATCAAGTAAAGGAAGTCAACCATAATTCGTCAGTGAGGTACAGATGTCAAAAGCATCTGATTCATTTTGCTTCAGTGTTCGTTGTATTGTAAGACCTCCTGTAGACGAGCGTCGTCCTCATTGCGACGCATTAAAAGCAATGTACGAAAAGCATATGCTTGCAAGCAAAAAATTTCAGTAGATAAATTTGAAAACATTTCAAGACTTCTCCAGAAAATATTCGTTTGTGGATTTTTAGGCGGAGAGGAATCTTCGATGTCGGGCGAATCTTGTATGCGTCTGATTTGCCGCTCGGTGTGCAGAAGGCATATGTTTTCGTTGTGAACTTGATAGCAATAACAAATTCTAGGAAACCAGTTCAAATAACTAGTCGTAAGTTAACTTGTAGGCGACTTGTGTTTCCTTGAAACTTGAACTTGCCCATTTTCTTGTGTGAAGTTAGTAGCATACTTAATCCGCTTAAAACGTTTAATTTTTTAAAAACTGACTTTTATGGTTTGAATGATTACCTTCATACCATAGATTGGAACAGTAATCTGAGACACTTGTCCCTTCAGGAATCATATAATTACTTCAAGTTTGTACTATTTAATGGATTTAACACTTTTGTCCCATCTAGGTCGAAGAAAAATTTATCTTAGCCTCCATGGTACAATAGAAGGCTCTCTCACCTTAAGAACCTTAAAAACAAGGCACACAAAAATTTCAAAATATCCGGTAGTTCTGTAGATTATGTACTCGTACATTTTGACACACTGCGTAAGGAAAGCAAATTTTTACAGACAAATTATGTAACTCAAATGGAAAATCAAATAAAAACTGATTCCAAACGCTCTGGACTTTAAATAGCAAAAGAGAATCGACAGGTCTCCCAAAATCCATGCGTTACAAAAATATTAAATCTAGAGATGTTAATACAACACTCGATTTTTTTTGCTAAATTCTTTGAATTTGTGTAAACAAAGCCCGATACACCTAGCTTCATACCAGCTACCGAATGCAGAATTGATATTGGCCTCATCCAACTAAGCCTTCTCGAAATTATATTGGCTTTCGATAATCTCAAGCCCAATTCAAATCCAGGTCCCGCAGGTATTCCTGCGATTATTTAAAAACATAGGGACGGGCTACAGTCCGCTTAGGCGAACTGTTGGATACCCTATTCTTATTCCTATCCCTCATGAGTGGGCGTGGCAAAAGTCTAAGTATGGTTGAATTGTTAAGAACGCTCTACATATTTTGTTATATAACATTTAAAGGATTTTATCAAAAAAAAAACGCTCCCTAGCTCAAACTTGGGTGTTTCAATAAATTTTTTTTTATTTAATTGTGGGCGTGTCAGTAGGCGGATTTAAAAAAAATTAACACATGAGCATAAAGGGCCCCTAGAGAGTATATAATATAAATTTCAGTTCCTAGATCAAACTTTGAATTTTCAACAAAAAAAAAAATTATTTGTGGGCGTGCAGTGGGCGGATTTTGAAAATATTTACACATGAGCATAAAAGGTCATCTTTTCTTATTCCAATTTTAAATCTGGATCGAAGAACGATATTGAAAATTACAGAGAAATTTGCAAATTACCCGCTTTGCCAAAGCTTTTCGAAAGCATGGTTAAATCAAAACTGGAATTTTCTCTTAAGGAATTTTTTTGTGATACACAGCATGGCTTCGTCACTGGTAGGGCCACTACAACCAATTTAGCGTGCTTCTCTCAATATGCCATCAATTTTATTGAAGATGGTTATCAAGTCGACTGTGCGAACACTGACTTCACGTAAGGCAATTGACTCCGTCAATCATCATATTTTGCTTAAAAAACTTGAATGTTTTGGATTTCACTCAGCAATGCTTAAGTGGATTGCATTTTATTTAAGGCAGGATTCAAAGAGTTAAAACTGATAATTACTTTTCACGATCGTTTGGTTGCAGCTCTGGAGTACCTCAAGATAGTCATCTGGGTCCGCTCCTCTTTTTAATTTTTATTAACGACATATCGTATGCAATAAAATATTACCAATGCTTGATGTATGCAGATGACTTAAAGCTGTTCCTTAAAATCAAAACTTCACTTGACTGCGAGTTTTTACAATACGATCTAAGAAACTTTTCGGTGTGGTGCGTCAACAATTGTCTACATTTGAATATAACAAAATGCTGTATAATATCCTTTTATAGAAGTTCTTCTCATTTTAAGTTTCAGTACGAAATCGACAGTATTGAACTAAACAGAGTCGATGAAGTGAAAGATCTTGGCATTATAACTGATTCGAGGTTCACCTTTGCACCCCATGTTGATCACGTTATTGCTAAAGCAAATAAGCTCTGTTGTTTTATAAAACGAAACGCAAGGCATTTTCGGATCCTCATACCCTTATTTCGCTTTTCATTGCATTGGTTAGGTCTCTGCTTGAATATGCTGATGTTATATGGAACCCATTCTATAAAATTCACTCAGATCGCCTTGGATTTTGAAATTTCTTACCGGACTCGATGCCAATTATTGGGCATATCAACTTTATATTCTAGGAGAAAAGCTCATGACATCATGCTGATAAGGGACTTGTTATGCTATGACATCAAATATCCATCTCTTTTATCCCTAGTGCCAATCTATGCCCCAACTAGACCTTTAAGGGAAAAAAACCTTCTTCTTCGACCTGTTCATAGAACTAATTACGCCCATAATGATCCTATGTCCAGATCTATTGTTTCATTCAATGGGGTTTATATTTTCGTTGATCTATATTTTTCACGCGATCACTTCAAAAGTGTTAATTTGGCACAATTACCTTAGTCTTAAGTTTGTTGTTTTTATATAATTTTTTTATATATATTATAATCTGTATAGCTTAGCTAGTAGATGAAATGAAAATAAAATAAAATAAAAAATAAAAATATTTATGTTTTAAAGTAAAAAGCAGAGATGGCAGACTCATCCACCTTCCGTAAGTACCAGAATCCTTAGCTGATGTAATTGCCATCTCACATAATAGATTATTCAGCGATGGGTCTTAGGAGACAAGGGATGTGGAAGCCGATTATCAATCATTGCTTATCAAGACTTGGCTTTCACGAAGGGCGGTTCACTAGCCTTGCTTTGTTGCATCATTCGATGACGAATGAGAACAGATTTCTTGGAAATCTAGGTTGTTCTAACATATGACTTAAATAGTACCTAAATGCTTCCAGCTCTTTACGATTTATATCACTAATGAAAGATATTGAAAAGTAGGTATATTTCACTGCTATATGTTTTTAAAGAATATATGTATGTATTTTAATATAGAAATTAATGAGAATGCATGTTTAGAGATATTCTAAAGTGGAGATTAATAAAATATGGTCTTACTACTTTTTCTATTAATTTTCTCTTCTGAGAATCAGGAGTGTTATGATCCTCTTGACCCCCATTGATCCAGATCAAAACCTGAAGAAAGAAAAACAAATTTGGAAATTTGTCAACGATCTGTATCTCGGAACGCTGTTGCTGCGTTATAGGTTCGCCTTTCTTGAGAGATAACCTACGCACGTGCATTGGGATATATTAAGGATTCTTAAACCACACCCATAAAAGGCGAACCTATTTCAGATTTGTGTCGGGCGCAGTGGCTCAGTGGCTCAGTGGTTCGTGTATCGGACTACTAATCGAAAAGTCCCCGGTTCCATTCCCGACGGGTCAAAGTAGCATCTAGGATTTTTTTTACTGCCCAATCTCTTGCGAACGTCTGACTAACATCCAAGAGTATCAATTGTCATGAGAAGCTTCTCGAATTTGCCGTTTGGATTCGGCTTAAAATCGTAGGTCCCTTCCACTTCAAGAAAGTGGTTTGAGAAGCTAGGTTTTCGGCCCTATAGCCCATATGCCTAATATTTATTTTTACTTTTATCTACTCTTAAATTAAATATCCGACGAAGATATTTTGGAGTAGTTACAGAAGCCGTGGAGAACTGGCATTTGTCGGTCAAATATAAAGAGAGCGCGACTCTTCCTCAGTCGAAAGTCTGAATCCGTGCATGCATTTGTATGAAGAAAGTTTACAATTGATTTTGTTTTCTTTCGATAAACAATACTGACCGACTGCTAACTTTGTCAAAACGTATCTGCTTAACACTTTTGTCAGTTGGGATTCCACGCGATGGGCCCATAAAAAACAAACCAACTTGCAACTTCAACTCAACATAGCCTTCAGCTAAACATAAATCGTCAAGCATTAGCGATAAAGCGACAGGAAAAATCATGTCAAGATTGTCATCGACACAAAAGTCATAGCCATTTTTTGCCCCCCTCTAATGGCGACATTATGTTTGTCACTCGAAAACGTAAAGGAAAGAACTAGGAAATATATTTTCCGGATAAAAAATAAATATACATACAAACCGGTAAAATTGCATCTACGTCCTGATGTGTTGTTATGGCCATCCTTTGTTTCGACGACAGGTTGAGCATAACATTTCACTCTCGGAATATGCAACAAAAAAACGAAAGAAAATAATTATTTCTAAAAGTTTCCTATTTTTTCACAGCACTTTGCAGATTTATGGATGTCCGGACAAATTTAGGTGGCGATTAGCATAGGGACAGAAAAAAACTGCCATCACCAACGGAAGTCCACCAACATGCCATGCAATCAGCGCAACTTTTGAATGCTAGCCGTTTCTGCCCTGGCAGTTGTAGGTATTTTTTCGTGAAAAATTAAATCGTTCCTATTTTATTGGTCGACCGAAGAAAGTTTCATCCCCTCCGCGCGCTCTGGCACAAAACGAAATAAAATATTGGAAAGTAAAACAAACAAAGATGATAATTTGACCACAGCAGCACCGTATTATAAATGAACTTGATATGACGAAGAGATACACACAAATCTAGCTTCTTCAAGGAAGAGGACCTATAGATGGCAAAAAAATACGTTGGAGATAAATAAACAGCCCCATAAAGAATAATCATTCTGAATTTTATTGAATTATGCATGAGGACCGGGGCCGGGGAGTACGAAAAGCGCCGGATACTATATGCGTTTCGTATGCTGTGGATCTATACGGTGAGTATGTATGAGGAGGACTTTTATCTGCTTTTCCCTTCACGAAATAGGTAATGTCTTCAATAATGGCAAACCCTCACTTAATTTGGTGGCTAGCTGAAATGAACGACTGGATAGCGGGATGGATGATGGCAGAGGGCTTTTCACAAAATGAAAATCATCTATGACCATCAACAGCCACCAATGAGGTCGGTGAAAAGATGTGAGAAACCATCCATATAGGTATCTATCCTCTCGATGACCACTGTGGATTTGCTTTTTTATTTGTTTCGTTTGGTAAATTTTTTTTCTCGACGGTTGCCCAAATTTATTTCTATCGATAGTAATAAGAATAACTATTGAAATGTGCGGCTCTATGTGAATGTGTGACGACGAGAAAGGGATCTGTGAAGTGGATATGGATATGGACATAGATAAAGGCGGAAGTACGTAACTCATGCGATTCGGATTCGCTTAATACACCATTCAAAGGAATATGAATGAAACCAGATTTTCGGGGAGGATGCGGGGTTGGCTTTGGTCAACGCCAGGAGTGGACTAAGTGGTAGTAGTTGCCGGAAATGATACGTTACCGATCGCACTGAAAGTGTGTTATAAACCTGGGAATTGATTTGCACACTTTCTTGGATGAACATGTGAGGGAAATAGCGGCAGGTGGTAGAATCAACGAAATCGAAACAGGTATACTCTATCCAACAAAAAATGTCAGTACAGGCAAGATAGGATGTTTGTCTCTCAGTCTGGTTGCAATGACTTACATAAATCGGTCCCTCTTTAAAGCTCTCACAGGATTGCCGTAGTGTGTATGATATTTCGCCATAGCTCAGAGAGCAATTCTAGTAGGGTTACCATCTTCCAATTCAAAATAAAAATATTGCGGAACGAAATAAATTTCGTTTATTTTTTTCCTTTTCTGGAGTTGGGTTCCACTCGTATTAAAATATCTTTAAACCATTTCTCGTACATATCAGCGTTCATGTCCTCGTAGTAGTCTCCGGTTTTTACCGAAATGAAGCATAAAAGTCCTCCATCGACGAAACCTGTAGAACTTCCAATATGGGTTATAATTGATCTCTTTCCCTTTCCAGATGGTGATCGCAGTCCTGTTGACAATCCTTCATTAAACGCCTGTCGTGGTGTTGTAATAGTTGGGTCTATCCAAATTATTCCTCGAGTGTGGCCCTCGTTGAGCCAGGTCTCATCAGTAAAATACATTTTTCTTTTCTCTTCTCTATTTTTTTTACTTCGCGTAAATAAATTCGTCTCCAAGAAATAATGTCACTTCTTTCCAACAACAGATTCTTTCACTGACGTTTGACGAATTTAAGTCCGAGATCTTTTTGTAGTATTGTATGCAAAGTTGATCTGCTTATTTTTGTTATATTTGCATTTGTTTGTACTTCCAATAAAATCTTGTCTAGCGTTGGAAGGTCATTATCCATAAAAAACTGATGGACTATCCGCCGAATGCCACATTTGTCAAAATCATCGACCTTACTCTTGATATCGGATTTATTTTTCTTTTTTGGTGGTGAATTGTGGCCTTCGATTGCTTTTCCCCTTCAAAGCCTGCACACAGTTCAGTCCGTAACAGAAAAAAACATTTTCTGCATTTCCTACGGCTTCCGATTTACTTTTAAAAAGGCCATAGAATTTTTCAGTTGCATCAACAATTTGTTGTTTCCTTTCTACACTTAGATGCTTTGAAGACTTTGTAGCCATGTTTGTCTTTATTCATATAAACAACTAGCTGGGTACGCGACTTCGTCCGAGTGGAATAGTGAGTGCGGGTAGCATTTTAAATTATTTTATTATATAGAAAATAGAGATCATGCTTTTATAATTGGCAATAAAATTTCTAATAAAATCCTACCTAACAGGTTTCAATACCTAGAATTTTAATAAAATTTGCCATTCTTATTATACCTCTATCGCTAACTTATTGTATGATTGCATCCCTACCTAACTTGAGATCTTCCTTTTGCGAATTCCCGTATTCATTGACAAAACAGGCGTGATTAATCGGAAAACAAAGACATCATAGAAACAGGTACATAATGAGATGAAAGGATGTATTTACGTTTTTTTTTATTTAAACAGTTTGCGACATAAACGCAATCAGCAAGATTTTCGAAAAACATTTCCGAGTCCTTCCCGCTATATGTATATTGTGAAAGGTAGACATAATCAGGCAATTAGAATACAAAATTATATAACCGCGACGCAATGTCATATACGTAAACAGATGGAAAAAAACTGCACTTGTGCAACTGTAAAATATAAATACAATCAAATTAAAACCGAATGGGAACACCCCACGTAATAATTCGTTCTCAAAAGCACCAAAACCGAAAGTTCTTTGACAAAATCCATAGCAAAAACCCTTAATGATATGCTTCACTGTAGAGATGGTAATACTCTTCTGATGTGCTTCAGTCACACACACTGCTTATGTTGGTGGATGATAATAGCAAGCGAACACAAGACGATCATGCTCATTCCCATTCGGCTGTGTGGGAGACTGGTTGTGGTGGATTGTATGCGAATTTTAGGAAAATTACAACAACAATTCCTTGGTATGACAGTGGTTTGGTTTTTATTTCAGTGGCAATTCTTGCGTTTGAGTGCCGTGAGAGTATCTACAGGTACTACTGGAAATCTCCTCCATAAGGCCTGTAATGACAATTTTTGTTGGATAAAGTATAGTAACAATTTCTTCGACTTGCCGCCATCGCGGATGAAAGAGTGCTTGGTCTGGAAAACTGCAAGCAGGATGCTCGTGCATCAGTTACACGACTTGTGTCGCCTCAATATGATCGACTACAAACTTGAACGAAAGTTGAAGGAAAAGTTCTTTCCCGAGAATCGGCTTTTTCAGAGAATTGCCTCTTTCGTTCCTTGGCTCGAACAAACGCATGAATAGAACTGATGACCGCAGATCTACCCAAGCGAAACTATTTGCAAATAAACGAGTACGATAGGGACCATTAAGGGATCGCCAACCCCAACACGTATAACAAGCGAGGCATCGCTGCTCTATGAGTATGGTATATTAACTGGATGCGGGTGTCTTTATTGTTAAAGCGAGATATTCTTAAGAATGGGATCGATCCGCCAATAAATAGAAACATGACAATATAATGATATTGATCGCCGTTTACTACAAATGAACGATGTCATCCAACCATCTGTGAAACAAACTATTCCTCGGGTATGGAAAAGTACAGAGACCCTACAAACGAGGCACCTTATATCGAAAGACAGAGCTGTAAACTTCCAAGTACCGATACAAGACCAGTATCCAGTACAGCCGAAACTCGACTATCCGGGATGGTCGGGGCCAAGCTTATCACGGAAAATTGAAAATCCCGGTTAATAGAATTTGTTTTTAGTAAGAAAAAAATCATCCTATATTCGGGTTTTTTCATATTTATCTCATAAAAAGCAAAAAAAATATTTAATTATTAAGTAATTAACCATTCACTAGACGAATAGCAAAAATAAAAACTGTATTCAAAACATTTTAAAGTTTGTATATCAAAATTACAAAGTTTCCTTGATTAAAAAAAAAAATCCTGCAGTGTTATATGCCGTGGAGATTTCACTTTTCGTTTTTCTCTAAGTAGATTTTTGTTACCACGGTTAATTTTCATTATATCTTGAGGTGTTATTCCAGAACAGGTAGAATCTTCTAAACAACTCAAAAGTATAGAACTTGATTTAATTGGCTCATCTATTGAAATGTTCGTAATTTCCACATCTTGTGACTCATCGGAAAGAGCTTCCATATCATATTCAGATTCAATACGATTATTTATCATCTCAAATACTTCGAGTTTTTTCGGAATCCTTAAACATCGCCAAATCGTACAGACTTCCGGATACTGCAAGCGTCTTCCAGGCGGAGCTACTGGCTATCTGTGAAGCCTGTCGCCAGATCAAACTTCACTCCAATATAACACCGAGGCAAAGGATCGCCATAATTATTGACAGCCAGGCTGCCATTAAAGCGATCGCTTCGGTCACTATATCCTCTAAGTTAGTACTAGAATGCCGTAATGAGCTGGCCCTGCTTGATAAGTTCAAGGTTACCCTGATCTGGGTTCCAGGGCACAGTAACGTTTATGGAAACGAACATGCCGACGAACTGGCCAGGCAAGGCTTAGCTCTCCACCGCTCTCTGGCGGAACTAGTCCACATTCCGCTCGGAGCAGTTAAGGCAAATATCACCGTAGAATACCCTAAGAAAGCCAACCTCAGATGGAACAGGCTGACTGCATGCGTCATATCCAGGAAAACGTGGCCAAACTACAACAAGGCAAAAACAACCGACCTTCTAGGTAGAACCCGAAAAGACATCGCAAGACTCACTGCGATCTTTACGGGACACTGGCCTATAGGTGACCATGCGGCCAAGCTGGGCATCCCATACAATACACACTGCCGCAGTTGCAAAGTGACAACTGAAAAAGAAACCCTAATTCACTTTCTATGTACCTGTCCGGCTTTAGCTAGGACCAGACTACGAACATTGGGAAGCCCCTTCTTCAATACACTTGAGGAAGTCTCCGAGAAAAGTATCAAGGAACTGATAACTTTCCTGAACTCCGCAGGTTGGATTTAGCCTCCCCCACCAATCGATAATACCTAGGTTTACGTGAGTTTGTGGTAACAAAACGGCACTCAGTGCTAATTGGGGTTGTCTTATCAAACCGCCACACCTACCTACCTACCTACCCAAATACTTCGTCCTCCGATAAAACAGCAAATGTTGAAGCATTTGCATCCGAGTCGATCCAATTTCTAATTTCGTTGACATCAAAGTTCTCTGCATAGTCCATAATTTCTGAATCTTTGTCAAGTTCAACTTTTTCTGGAGTAAATAAGAAATGTGAAAGCATAAAAACTTTGGATTGCTGTAAAACGTACCTTCTTCTTCAATTTCTGGATAAAGTAAATTGTGCCAAACATTTTTCAGAACATCGGTGGTAACGAAATTCCAGGACTTAGAGATAGCCCATAAGGCATTTTTTTATGTTGAATAACTTGGAAAAATCATGTCGATTTTCTGAAGCTACTAGCTTTCGAATGTTATCTTTGCGGTAATGACACTTGAGACTACGACTCACGCCCTGGTCCATCGGATGAATCAAAGATGTGCAATTTGGTGGAAGGTATCTCACTATTACGTGTGTGACTTTGACTCACGTCTGGGTAAGCTGGACAGTTATCCAAGAGCAATAATACTTTAGAATATTTGTCAAGATAGCTTTTTTCCAGGTGGGCTTTTACTTCTGGACCAACATTTTTGTTAAACCATTCAAGGAATAGGTGTTGGGTTACCCAAGCTTGTTTGTTGGCTTTGTAGATAACTGAAAGCTATCCAGCGTTTCAAAGCCCTGGATCGAGCACTCTTACCTATCACCATCAAAATGCATTTATGAGTTCCTGCGGCATTGAAGGACACCAGTACTGTGAGCCGTTGCTTCGATTCTTTATACCCGCCAACTGAAAGCTCTTCATTGCATGCCAAAGTGTTATGTGGTAAACGCCTCCAAAAAAGATTGGTTTCATCGGCGTTGTGTTCAGTTCTATAAAAAGCGTGGCACCTTCGTAGTCAATCAAAATGGGCCTCATCAGACATAAACAAGCAACTTATCAAGATGTTGTCTTCTTCACTTATTTCAATAATTTGTTGCCTAATTTCAGCCGAATAGGCAAATCCAGGGGGTTTAACTTGTTCGCAATTTGGACTTTGTACGGAAACAAGTTTAAGTCATTATGAATTATCCGTTGTAATGATCGTCTGCTAACTCCGATTTGCGCCGATAAATTTCGATTCGAAACGCTTGGATTTGCCTGAATTGGGGATTGTGTCTTGAACCCGAACATAGAGATCTCAATGGAACGGTCGTACAATGCTTTCAGATTTGACAAACATGTTAACCAGCCTCATAATGGTCCATCTACTCGCTGGAGTGCCGCTCCAGCCTAAATTCCTTTTGGACGGAAATGAAGGACTACAAAGCATGGTACCGCTGCACTGTGCAAATTCTCTTTTCGGTATCCCAAGCATTCATTTTAATAAATTTAAATAGCAACCTGCCAACTAAAAAAAATAAGCCGATTACTTACACAGAAAAAAAGTTACCTATTACGATTTGTTTTTGTAGCACGATTCGTGCTCCATCCTGTACCTACATAATCGTTACATAACATATCTAATTAAAAAAAACAAAAAACACCACTGAAACGATAGAATTCAAGGTAAATTATATACCGCACCTATCCCATTTGTATCTGCTCAAATCCACCCCTGGACAATCAATATGATATTATTCTTCCACTTGAATGAAGTTTCTTTAATATTCGACTTTTCATATTCCAAGTTGTGTTCCCCTCAAAGAGTTTCAATAAAAGTGGTCTCTGAAAAAATCAGGCAGACTTTAATTTTATTCAAAAAAAGAAAAACTATCATAAAACCAATTCACATCCAAACGCAACGAGACCAAATCATTCTTTATAGTTCGCCTAAATAGCTCTGAAAATATAGCCAAAGATGACGGCAGATACTTATGGTTATTCTGCTCAGGAAGTCCAATTTATTGTCGACCAGAAAAAGGTCGACTTCTTTATTCTACAGTTGCTGAGCTGCCGCAGTAACAAATAACAATGCAAACACCAAAATAACAAAGTGAAACCTACAAAAATTTATAAAGAAAAAAATCGGTATCCAACGGTATCCGAAATGACAAAAAAAATGTATCGTTGTATCTCTGAGAACAACAAAATATAGCACAAAGCTCTAAAAATCACATAAATGAACAGTTTAAAGTGTCATCAATAGATAAACGATGCGACGTTATCTAAAAAAAAAAAAAATCAAAAACAACAACTTGTCGATACATTCCCGCGACACATGTGGAACTGCTGCGAGCTGGTGCTTGGTTGGGTACCACAATTCATAGGTACGCAGGTGTATGTGAGCCACTTTGCGCGACAAGGTTAGTTCCAAAATGACAACAATAGCAACATCGAAGAACCAAACGCGTACATTACCCATTACCCAAGCGACTTGAGAGACCTGTAAGAGTGGTCATGTGGCTTTGATTTGTCAATGGGGATATGGGTATGGGAAACCAAGATACCTACATAGATACTTTAAGACTTTGTCTTCGCTTTGACATCTTTTGAAACTCGTAAATCGCCTATTCTGCGTTTGGCAGCATAGAATTCCTAATGAGGCTTTGGCCATTGCCATACCGTCCACCGCGGGCCTGTCCATCCGCCAACAGTCAATCGTCGAAATGTCTTCATGTTTCTTGTGCGCGATTTTTATTTGTTTTCGTTCGAGTTTTGGATTGTTTTCTTGTTGTGTCTCATTTTTTTTATTTTTTATGGTTACTGGCCTGCTCAGGTTGTCCCTTGTCCAAACTCTGCGATAGTACGAGCAGGGGGCCTCTTCTGTGGTTCCTGCTTACGCTCTCGGATAGGCAGACATGTCCGAAGGTGGTTGCTGCGTGCTAGCTGGCTGATGGAATTTCTAAGCCAAAGAAGAAGAACTATCGTGCGCTCCTACGACTGAAAAGTGTACGCGCACTGACTACTCAATTGCAAGCTACTACCTGCTAGCAGTTTAGCTGCTCTTCTCCTAAGTGCTAGGTGTGGATATGGCATCCATTTGTTTGCCATTGGATGGTATTCTGTGATTAATTTTCGCCGTGAGAGTTTTGCTTTGAATTAGTATGCGTTTGACCTGCACAAGGTACTTAAAGTCTTGACAAGGGCAAAAGAAAAGAATTGAAGAAGAAGTCTTTATCTATTCTTTGGGATAGCCAATAATGTATACGAATCTTAATTGTCTTAGGTACGTGTTGTATAGATGCGTGAGAAGAGAGTTTCACAACAAAATGTATATTGCTCACTAAGATTTTGCAGTAGAAAATTCCTTACTTTTCAGTTTGAGACTAGAACATGATATTATTGCATAGCGCAAATACCATCAGTTTCGTCGTTAAAATTTTCGAGAGATTTGTCCACATCTTTCTAGATATTCTTATCGCTTCATGCTACTTTCAAAGAGAGCAGAAAGAAGTAAAGCACTAGCAAAATCTTAGGTTTGCGTTTGGCTTCAAATTCTAGGAATATGGCCTTCATTACGTAAGAATACGAATATTCAAGTTTGCCGTTCTGAAACGCAGTAGGATTAAAAGTATTTTAAATTCGTGCAAAAAAGACAACTTCGCACACACAAATGGTTGTAAAGGCGGATTTTTGTATCCCCGTACTAACTTTATACAGATATGTCTGTCAAACCTATTGTGAGATTGCAAACTGTGATCCGTGTGATTTTTATTTATTAGTCCCTGCAATTTTATTGTAATGACAAAGTTACCAAATTTTAGAAGTTTGGTTCCAAAATTATGGTTCTGTGCGCCAAACTTATAGAGCACTTGCACTATATTACACCCGACTTAATCGACCATCTGAGACCGATTCTCGCCGTAGTGTGGACCGTTTTTGCACAACATTGTCTTTGCAAAATAAGGTGCACTGGGATAAATTTGCTATAAAAAAATCAAACATATATATATTAAACATTTCCATGTTTTAACATGTCGCTATAACAAAAATATTAAAATGCATTTTGGTTAAATCACATTAATACATGTTTGGTGTTGAATTAAGAAACATTTCAAATACTTATTTGTTTGCTTAAATCAGTTGATGTGAACATCAACTGATTTAAGCAAACAAATTAACCATAAAATATAAATGCGTTTTTTTTACCCTATTCTAAGGGTATATTAATTTTGACACATAGTTTGTAACATACCTTAATATTGCCTGTAGACTCCTAAAAGTTACTATATTTATGATCAGCATCGATAGTAATGTCGATCTAGCCATGTCCGTCCGTCCGTCCGTCTGTCGACAAAAATTAGGCATTTAAACTGGGCATAGAGAGATGAAATTTTAACCATAGGGTCCCGAAATAATCAAGTTTACGAATTTTTGAAATCCGCCCACAGACACGCTCACAAACTCAAAAAAACAAAATTTTGGAAAAAATCTAATTTTGAGCTAGGAAGCTGAAATTTTTTATATAATGATCTATGACTCCTAAAACTGCTCGGGAGATAAAATTTTCAAAATCCGCCGACAATTAAATAAAACAAATTTATACTCTCTAGGGCCCTTTAAGCTCATTTGTAAATATTTTCAAAATCCGCCTACTGAAACGCCCACAATTTAAAAAAACACTTCACCTAACTGAGACTTCAAAAACTCGATTGTTGCACCCGCTGTGTGGTTTGTGGAACCGTCTTGTTGGAACCACGTATCACTGATGTCCAATTAATGCAATTGCTCAAAGAAATAACGCTCCAAGATGTCTGTGTAGCGAATACCATTTACCGTAACACAGCGGTTATTTTCATCGACGAAAAACATGGCCCAATGAAGTCAGCGGGATGAAAACCGCACCAAATAGTGTCTTTTTACGGATGAAGTGCTGTTTCATGAAGCAGATTAGGTTTCACACATATCCAGTGACGCATATTTTACTTATTGAGGAAGCCGTTTAACCAAAAATGCCTTTCATCGATGAAATTCTGCATTTTCTTCCATCATGTCCAGAGCCCAATTCGACAACGTAAGTCACTTCATATGATCAAGTGGTTTTAGTTCTTGAGTCAGCTTGATCTTGTAGGGGTGTAGGCCAAGATCCTTACGCAAAATTCGCCATAATATGGTCTGGGAGAGGCCCAATTCTTAAGAACGCCGTGAAATTGACGGATTTGGCTGGCTTGCGACGGACGCCTCTACGGTAGAAATATTCTCCACACCTCGGGCAAAAAGTAGTTGCAATAGATTTTCAGTCTTAATACCTGGTGGAAATTTTATACCCAGAAACGTTTACTACCTGTGAACAGGCACATATTTTCCGAACAGTAAGTCATAACATTAAAAGGTAAATAAGAAACGACCGCTGGAATTTCGAAAGATCAAACAATGAACTACTTGAAAAAGCGTATAAAAATATGCGCACTAGGATGAGGCCATTGCGAATATTTCGTTGAAGGAGTTGACATCAGCGATTTTTTTCAAAGTTTTGTTAAGAATATTAAAAAAGGCGTTGAAAATAACTATTTTTATTTAGTTAAAAGAAATGGGTTCCGGAAAGACTTTGACAGCGACAGAAAGAGGAAAAATAGATGCTTTCATGTAGTTAGGACTCTCAGGCTGAGAAATTGTAAGGAGACTACATAAAAGTAAGACTGTTGTAAACAGTTATCTTCTGGATCCACATCACTATGGGAACAATCAAAACGGACGCACGTCAGAAGCAACAACATTGGGAGAAAAGCGGGTTATTCTACGCCTTGCCTCAAATTCTATTCTACCAGTGACTAAAATAAGGGCCAACAGCAGAGTATCAGCCAGCATATCAACGGTCGGAAGGATAATGAAAAAGTGGTACTATACAGAGAAGAAGACTTAAAAAGAAACCTCTTTTGAGGCAAGTACACAAGGAGCATCGAATGAATTTTCTAAGAGAACATGTCGCTTGGAGCATTGTCTTTTCGGATGAAAAAAGTTTAATCTTGATCTTAGAAAGGAGGAGCTTATTTTGGCCAGACGTCACAGCCGTACATCAGGTGTAGTGGTGTGGGGAGCGATTACCTACTATGGCACAATAGAGATGGAGTTCTTGTGCAAAGATCTTGGTTTACAGGCTTACAAGGTCCAGCTCGTGCAACAATTGAAGCCGAATGACCATCGGTTGCGTCAAAGTTTCGGTGAATGGGCCCAAAAACAACTGGCATTGGATTCGATGTTTCATCGAGAAATTGTGTCGTTTAAAACTTGCCTTCAAGATGATCCTATTTTGCTGCTTCTGAATTGTTCCATAAAGCAGAAAATCCATGTCATGAAAATTCTTGTCAAACGCTTTTCAATGTGTATCAGCTCTTTGACCGACATCATCTTCGCAACTTATTAGACAAATATTAAGGGCTTAGAATCTATATATTAATACGGAGTTGCCTATAACGTGTTTCCACCCATTTTTGCTATTCTACGTCATATAGATATGCCAACACTATATATATTTGGGTAAGGGGCAATGCATAGAAGTGCACAATACAAAAATTATCCACATATATAACACACATTATGAATTACAGCAGGTAAAATGAAGCGAATTGGATGAAATTGCAACAACAACAACATTGCTCTGTGGTTACTTGATAATGCTTGAACATACTTGAATTAACTTGGACATGCTTGAAGTTACTTGAAAATGCTAAAAGTTACTTGAAGATGCTGGAACAAATTTATATCATGTGAAATCAGAGAATGCAATGCCGATAAATTTCATTTTCCGACTAATATGTATAACATTCGACTTTGTTTTTTTTTTCAACTTATAGAATAAATTGGTCGAATTTCGACCATGGGGCGACCCCTAGTATTGCTAAACAGCGATTGTCGTATTAGGCGACTAAGAGGAAAACCACATCTAGTCAATAAATGTAACAGTATAGGCTGTGAATATCCTTTTTATACCCTATTCTAAGGGTATATTATTTTGACGCATAGTTTGTAACATACCTTAATATTGCCAGTAGACCCCTAAAAGTTACTATATTTACGATCAGCATCGATAGTAATGTCGATCTGGCCGTGTCCGTCCGTCCGTCTGTCGGCAAAAATTAGGCCTTTAAACTGGACCTAGAGAGCTGAAATTTCAACCATATACTCTCTAGGGTCCCGAAATAATCAAGTTTACGAATTATTGAAATCCGCCCACAGGCGTGGGATTTTGGAAAAAATCGAATTTTGAGCTAGAAAGCTGAAATTTTTTATATATGATCTATGACTCCTAAAACTGCTCGGGATAAACAATTTTCAAAATCCGCCCACTGACACGCCCACAAATAAATAAAACATTTTTTTTTGAAAATCCAAAGTTTGAGCTAGGGAGCTGAAATTTATAATATATACTCTCTATGGGCCCTTTATGCTCATGTGTAAATATTTTCAAAATCCGCCCACAATTGATTTTTTTTTTTTGAAAATTCAAAGTTTGAGGTGGGGAGCTGAAATTTATAATATATACTCTCTAGGAGCCCTTTATTCTCATGTGTCAATTTTTTTTAGATCCGCCTACTGACACGCCCACAATTAAATAAAACAATATTATTGAAACACCCAAGTTTGAGCTAGGGAACGTTTTTTTGATAAAATCCTTTAAATGTTATATAACAAAATATGTAGAGCGTTCTTAACAATTCAACCATAATTAGACTTTTGTCTCGCCCACTAATGAGGGATAGGAATAAGAATAGGGTATCCCACAGTTCGCCCAAGTGGACTGTAGCCCGTCCCTATGTTTTATATATGATCTATGACTCCTAAAACTGCTCGGGAGATAAAATTTTCAAAATCCGCCCACTCTAGGGGCCCTTATGCTCATGTGCTAATTTTGTTTAGATCCGCTTACTGATACGCCCACGATTGAATAAAATAATTTTATTGAAAAACCAAAGTTTGAGTTAGGGAGCGTGTTTTTTACAAAAGCTTCGTTTTTTTTTGATAAAATCCTTTAAATGTCATATAACAAAATATGTAGAGCGTTCTTAACAATTCAACCATACTTAGACTTTTGTCACGCGCACTTATGAGGGATTTATGCTGTCATGACCTAACTTAACCTTATTTTCTCATTCTTTTGATACATTTGGCATGAAACTACGATAGTGCCGCTTGTGTGGACACACGGTTACCACTGCAAACAATTTTTATTCGGAACATCTACTTCGCGACAGAGTGTCGATAATTTTTTGATACACATATGCACCAGTTATGAGTGGCGAAGTAAAAGGAGTACACGCCCATATCAGATCAAATTTTCCTCTTGCAATCTACGTTCATTGTGCCGCGCATGGCTTAAGTTTGGTGATCAATGCCGCTTGCGGAGTTTCGGGTATAAAAAATGCGTTAGGAACTATCGGAGCAATAGAAGCATTTTTCCACTGGCCGAAGAGACAAAGCATTTTAAAGGAAGACATTTTGAAAATGCCGAAAAAGAGTGACCGGAGAAAAGAAAAATTGAATTCTTTCGCTGTTTCAAGATGGGCTCAGTCTCATGAAGCAGTTTCAACTTATCTCGAACTTCAACCGGCCGTTATAGAAGCTTTGGAAGAAATAAAAAAGCGGAAAGATCGAGAGACTTCATAAAAGGCTTCTCAGCTTTTGACCGCGATTTTGACAATCGAATTTCAAATCTTCTGTCATATAATGGAATCGATCAATTCTATGTACCCTCATGCCTCTGATTCGGGAATTGCAGACGAAAAATCAAGATCTAGGAGAAGCCACAAAGTTACCTGATGATGCTACGAATGATATCAAGGAAAAGCGGGAAAACGTTGATTTAAATTTTTGTATCAAAACACAAATCGATCTTCCACAGTTTCGGACAACTATTTCATTCCAAGCAGGAATTTGATGAGGAAAAATACGCAGATCTTTACAAGTTTTACGACGAAATATTGGACTGTTCAGAAAGGAATTTTATCTCAGAGATCAGAATGTGGAGGCAACGGATCTTTGATCAAGATATTCAAAATGCGCTCGATGCACTATCAGTGAGTAACTTCAGATCGGAATTTTTACTTCCAGAATCAGTTTCTATAACCCATCGAAAACTTAACTTTAAATGGTTACGTTATTTTTTAGGTTATCAATGAAAAATGTTTCAAAAACGTGAACACGATCTTACGAGTATTGGCAGTGTTACACGTAACAACAGCAGCTGCAGAACGATCATTTTCGACCCTAAGAAGAATAAAAAACTATCTTAGAAGTACAATAGGACGGGAGCGCCTGAATGGACTCGCTTCTTTGAGTATCCATCCTGAAATTGGACTAACGGAAGACGAAAATCTGCAAGAATTCTTCAAAAAACCGCGGAATTTTAAAAATGATTGAGATTTTCTCTAGACTTAGCACTATTGCTAATATGTTGTAGTAACATGAATTAAATAATAATAATATTATGCATGACAAAATACGAGAAATCATTTATTTGCACATTACAATCTTTTTTGGATTTTCGAATCGTAAAATAGAATATGCAAATTTTCAGCGACAGAATACCAGCATTTCAGATTCAGGTCGGTTCGGTACTTCCTGGGACCCCCCCCCCCCCCTTGGATCCGCCACTGGCCCAGACCCATACATATTAAATGCGTACAATTTCAGGACAGGGAACGGGAGATGACCAGAGATGTACTAAATGTGTGATTGTGTGTTAGTATATGCGGCTAGTATGCATGTATGTGTGTATGGGTGTATAAAAATATGATAAAACGAATGTTTTAGTCCGTTTTAAAAGGTGCGGGTACCTTAATTTATTACTCAATAAAAATACATTATGAAGAGCATTCTGGTTTGCACTTATACGCACGCCTTGGTTCGTCTCTCGTTGTGGTTTTCCCGTATAAATTATTCCTTTCAGGGGATAATTTGACACGGAATCGCAGACCCACCAAACCTTTATTCCGTATTTCGCGGGCTTCCTCGGAATATATTGAGTAAACCTAGTTCGCGATACGGAAATAACTACTCATCGATGGTCACTTGGCAGTCCGGGGTGTATGCTCTCTCTAAATTAGCCATTAGCATGAGCCATACATCGTCTATTGCCACAGATTTGCTTTGTTGAAGCCTCTCCGCACGAGTGTTACCGTTATCGAAGCAGATATATGTGGTCAAGTGCTTGAACCGGTTGAAGGATATGGCGCCTTTGTAGATGGGCATACTGTAACTCGCCCACAATTCTGCGAATTGGAGTGGAACACACCAGCAAACAGCAACACCCCAAAGAAGGCATACATTTCGTCCTCGTTGGTCATCATCCAAACTCGCTGTTTTTTATTGGGATGCGCTTCGTTCCATAGTCGAAAGAATTCCAAGGCTTTTCGATTAGTTTCCCGCACGATAATGTTCACGATTTCGGGTGACAACAACGACGATTTGAAGATGGCTCGGTGATGCGGCAATGTTCCTCGTAATGGCCCTTTATGTGTAGTCGTTGGCACATTATGCGAACGTGGCCTTCCAGAAGATGATGGATTCGCATTCCATATCTTGCCATTTTTCGAACGATAAGCCTCTTCCTGAACAGGAGCACCCAAATAGTCTGAGCAACAGCACTGGATAAGGGATTTGCCGTTGGTGCTTCTGTGTATAATTCCTCTGCATAATCATCATCGTTATCATCCAAAGCGGCCTCCAACTCAATCTCTTGTTCAATATCGGACGCCTCATCTACATTTTCATCTTCTTCTGGCACGTAGTCTTCATCGTCCAAGTCGTCACCTGATTCGAGTGGGTCGAATTCCGACCCCATTATTTGTCCAATTTGCGTCTCAAGTCGCTCTCGTTCTTCCGTATTCAAATTTGGAGAATTAAGTTTACGAACCAAATTTGTCATCAACCTCACTGCCTTCTTGCTCCATTTTACTGGAAATGAAAAACAAGAAAAAATTGACACACGAGCCAAACAATATTCACAACCGGCAGCAAAATATCTCCAAAAATAATCACAAAACACGTGAACTAAAGATAAAATTCAATGAACCAGTATTACTAACCTGCAATTTTGTCGATAGAAAACTAAATAATACTTGAAAATATTCCAATATCAAATCACCAGGCAATTTGCTTTCGATATTCGCACTATGAATCCTAGGCATCTACTGTGGGTCTACTCAGACCCATGTGTGAATGATTCACGAAAGTCGTTTAAAATTAAATTTGTCCACTATAAATATATCGAAAATGTATTGTTTACCGGTACTTTGTATTCACCTCAGCATATTTGAAGAAGTCATGGACTGCTGCTATTCAGAAATACCAAGAAAAAAAATTAAGCACATTTCAAAATCGGTTTGGTCTGGCCAGACCCCTACGCCCATCGGAGGGTTAAGAGAATTTTAGAGGAGATATTTTGACCGAGGATATTTTCCTGGGATATTATGATCGAGGGTATTAATAAAAGGAATGCAAGCAGATGTAATCAATTGTAACATCCAGTTGAGCCTAGCGCCACATTTATCATCTTAAAGCTGTCTCGCTATTGTGCATGCAAATCCATGGCTCGATCAAACAATATCCAATCAAGTGAGCAACCATGCGTCGAAATCGTGGAAAGGAGGCAGGCCAAAAACTAAAGGATCACACAAATGCAACAACACCAGCATTTGATTGGCCTCAGTGATCTGAAACTAGGAAACTTGCCGACGTCAATCGAGGTCGAACCCCACAAACGGACCCGTAGGGATGCAGTTAAGTGGTGACCAATATATATAATTTAACAAACTTAACCAGTCCTTTTTATTTACAGACCAAGTAACTGCCTTAGACAGTCGATTGAGAACTTTTGTGACACCTTGAACGATTCCTGCGGTCAGATAAGGTGCAACTATACCTTACCTACCATTAGCTGTGTGGTTTCGTATTCTGTGTATTTAGCTCCCGTTCCCACAAGAAACTAATGTGCTACAGCTTATGGCTACCAGCTTAAGACCGGTCAGATCATTTTGAATTGATAGCTATTTCACTCTCAGATAATACTCGTATCTAGTTTCTTCTTGAGACAATCCACGTTTTTCCTAATCACCATCATTTCCGCCTATTGACAATATTCAGGTGACAATGTGATTGATTTTTAACCATTCAATCACCCAGTAAATAGATTTGAATCATAGAACCCTTGCAACTCTGTAAAGAAACCATGTATCAGCCGATTCATGTCAATGCCCGAAACGATTGCTTCCGTTGGTATTCGAACACAACCGATTAAAAAAATGCCGTCTTCACCCCAGAAAAAAAACAAGAGGCAATAATAAAGCCGAAACCCTTTGATCGAAACAGACATTGGAATGTAAACGTAAATTGTCGACGAATTCATTAGAGACGTTTACAAGGTCATCTGTGAGGTCAATGTGAAACGACACAGCGAGAACCCTTTTTTCCATGTTTTGTTTTTGGCACCCCAATCAAGTTCAAGGAGCAGCAGCACACTCTTGACTCTTTAACAGACAACGGAAAACGGAAACAGCTACAACAATAAATTCTGTTTTTCTTTTCGTTTTTCTATTCGCGAAGCGCACCTCAATAAGGCTAAAGAAAATAATGCTCGCTCCGAACGTTAATACAAAACCCCGTAAACCGCTGATAGTTGGCTGGTCGCACCATCGCGGACTGCATTGAAGTACTGTACTCGAACTAAAGGTAGATCGTCTCCGGCGATACATATAATTTGAATTTATTTAGCATTCATTAACCCAGTGTACCTGGTGAGGTTATGATTAAAACCGGCGGCGGCGGTAGCAGCGGCAGAAGCGGTCAGTTAGCCCCATTTACGACAGACTGTGGGAAACGCTGGAATTTTAATTTTTATTTTATTTTTACCCTTTCTTAGTTTTTGTGTATTTTGCTGTTAATGCGTTTCCGTAACGCCTAAAATTGAACGTACACCTGGATCTCGTAGATACAAATTAAATTAGAAATGCCTTCGCGTAGTAAGTGCACGAGTATCTCTGCCTATACTTAGTGAAGTCATTGTTGCTGCTTATCAATTTATTGTTTTTTTGGGGTCAAAGGGATTAATACGTTTTTACTTTTTTTTTTTTTTGCATTTAAGCACGGAGGGTGATACTGGATACTACGTGCATGGGGTGGCTCAGAAAACACATAACATGCGTTTCTTATTTTATGGTAGCCAGTTCCGCAAAGTGAATTTTGCATAATTGATGGGTTGACTTTTATTTTATTTACTAAACTAAATTTATTAATTCAACTCTGTACAATCAAGTTATTACTTTCGATTATATGCAGAACATACATACATAGTTTACCAAATATATTTTTATTTACTAATTATATGTACATGTTCAGAAGTACATATATTAGTCTAAAGGCAAGGTAAAGGTAGGGAGGATAAACATGGGAAAAATATGTTGTTTTTTTTAAAATTAATTTGCTATGCTTATTTCTCGAATTTGGAGAAGTATTTGTGTATAGGAAAAAATGGTTAATGACCTTTGAGAATGCGTGTAATTTAGCTTGAAAAGAAATGGTTTGGTGTTTTACTATAAATTATTTTAAAAATTGCACGGAGTGTTTTATATTTTGAGAGCTTGCAACGGATAATAATCGGTTCCTGAGTGTTGTAGGAATAGTTGTGGGCGCAGTGGTAAGTACGTTGGATAAATGATCGAGGGGTCGCCGGGTCTCAGTAGCACATTACTTTTTTTCCACTGCTCCACCTCTTGCAAAAGTCTAACAAACATCCAAGAGCATCAACTTTCATGAGAAGCTTCTTAAATGCGCCGTTCGGAGTCGGCGTAAAATGTTAGGTCCCTTCCGCTTCGCAAACACAAATCGGTAAAAAAAAATTGGTTTAATACCGGTCCGTAAATGCCTAATATTTTTTTTTAAGGTTGTTTTTCTTTAGAATTGTTTTGACGTATACGTCTAAGAGTTTTGTTACTTACTTATTTAACGGACCCCGACCCTTGAAGAGTATCTGCTTAAGATACGGCAACCTTTCATCCTCTGCGATCCCGGGCACGCTACGTCTAGTTCTTCAGACCAAGCGCTCTGGCATCCGCGATGGCTATTTAAAATGGAGGTTCGGTCTTCCATGCCTTCTCGAATCTGGGGACTAGGAGTTGAAGATCCTCTTGGCTGGAGCATTATTTTCCATTAGCTCAATGTGGCCGAGCCAATGTATTCGACGTGATTTAGCTTTTTGGACTACATCCACATCTTGGTGCAGCTCAAAGAGTTCGCGGTTATATCTTCTCCTCCATTCGCCCTTCTCGACTGGTAGGATTAAGGTTCGATAGAGCTTTTGAACACATTTTTTTCACTTAACTGAAATTGCAGCGGTTTCCTAAGGTAATTCCCCATCGGAACTCCATGTAGGTGTCATTAGTGGAGTTGATGTTTCCTAATAGGTAGATGAACTCCTTAACTACCTCGAAGTTATTGCTATCAGCAGAGTCGTTTTGTCCTAGGCGGTGGAAAGATGTCAGTTTTTTTGTTGATAGCATGTACTTGGTCTTGTCTTTATTTATTTCAAGTCCAAACAATCTCGCCTGTTCTTCAATCGCCGTAAAACCCTCTAACACGGCACGCTGGGAACGGCCAGATGATGTCTATATCGTTCGCATACCCCAGTGCCTAGACGGACCTATTGAAGATACCTGCCCTTCGCACTATTTTCTGCAGAACAAAATTGAAGAAGTCACATGAAAGAGCTTCTCCCTGCAAAAATCTGAAGAGCTGCTTCCAAACTGCACATTACACCGCATGTTTTCAAGTATCACGCTGTACATCTGGATCAGTTTTGCCGGCATCCCGAACTCGGCCATCGCCACGTAGACCTCTTAACGATGAATGCTATCATGTGCGGCCTTAAAGTCGACGAAAAGGTGGTGAGTCTTCCCGTGACAGCAGGCGTAGCAAAGATTGATCGGATCCAACGGAAAGATCGGATCAGAAAGAACCAATGTCGAAAAAAAAGAAAGTGCGACTGCCTCAGTTGGTACTGTCATGTTCAAAGGAGAGATCCGAAGAAACCCTGTCAAAAAGGCAATATCAGTCAACGTTTCTATACAAACGCGAAAGAGAGACAGGGCCAAAAACTCATGGGTCACACACATGCAGCAACACCACTATTTGATTGGACTCAGTGAAGACGTGATTCAATACCGCGAGGCCTGTCATTATTTTCTGAGGTCGAACCGGCGAACCTTACTGGCGCACCAGTAGGCCTACAGTTAACTGGGAGGGTTATTTTTTAATTTCAATCATGATCAGCGCCATTAAATAATGAAGAATTAAAAATGTGCTTAAAAGTGAACAATTTTGTTATGGGACTTCCATTGCTGAGTTTGAGATAACTTCCCAATAAAATACGCCTTTGATTATTTTTGATAGTTTTGAATCATTTTGTTTTCACTTTAATCTCGTGGAGCCTGGTCCCCGAGATGCTTTCAGATTAGTATTGCTTCACTCTTAAATTGTTGGAAATTGTATTTTTCCGGAAAGTTATCTTTCGGATTTCCAATTCCAAAGTTGGCATGTTCTATAGAAAACAAGTTTTCTTGATATACAATCGTTGTGGCAATTGACAAGTGCACCGTCAGCTGATAAGCATAGGCTGCAAGCCTCATTGGACGAACAAATGGTGCGTATCTAAGAATTATTTCGTTGAATTCCTTAGCACATCTCCCATGGTATCTATAGAATAGATGAAAGCTACAAGTCTTGCACTGCACCCAACAGCATCGTATCCTCTCCAATTGGGTGTTTGAAATTCACAAATTTGCTCCAGAATTTCACCGTAAAATCATTATGAGCGACACATTTTCATCTTCAAGGCAAATCCAAGAATAATTTTTGAGAAGTCTCTTTACCTACAATGTGCTACTAGCTTAGATTAGATTTTGGAATCGATATTATTTTATATGTAAAATTAAACTTTTTCTTTTACATAAAACATAATTCCATGTGTTTTTTTACTCAAGTGCATATAGGCTTAGATAAAAAGAGTAAACAAACGCTGGACTGTGACTATGCTGGCTGTCATGTGACATTTTGGGCTGTTTTTTCCAGTCAAACTTCATTAAAGACTTGACGCCTTTTTTAAAAGTAAAAATGAAAACAACTTGAAATATGGAATTCGACTTCGTTCATATGTCCACCACGAGAACGTGTGCAGCGGTTGATAAGTTGAACCCAATTTTCGATGACTCGGCTGCATATTTCGATCGATACGGCCGCTATTTCTCCTTCATTATTGGCTCTGAGCTACTCTAACGTCCCTTCACGAAGGGTAGTCACCTTGTCGAGTGCACCATCCTTTGATGGTGCCGGTGTGGAGGCTTAACGATGTTTCATAAATCCACTAAGAACTGCCCAAAGGACATTCCGTCCTGCCCCAAATTCCCCTTTTTCTCCCCTACCCCTCCTCTCTCCTGATTCCTCCCGCTGATTCTTCCTCTCCTTTTCCCTTTCCATTATCCGCTGGGCTGGACTTAAGGTGTGACACGACCCGTACCGATAGTCGGCCAGGCTGAGGGCCCAGTTTAAAAAATAGATCAGTCGACCACGGAGTATCCGGATACCTGGCGACCTCCGGATTAACCAGCCTTACCTGCATATTGCGGATCTCTGTGCAGGCGGCCCTCCTTTCTCCGCTACTCGTGGGTTCAAATATGAATAACAATAAACAAAACAAAAATAAAAACTTCAAGACCGGTATCTCTTCCAAACCGGGCGGTAGTACGGCGACCTTGCTGTCTACTGACGCGGCTCCTGCAACGAAGAGTAGCCCTGCGACTGTGAGTAATCGTGGTCCAGTTGCTGCCAGCAGCAGTGAGCCTAATATAGGAAAAACAGTTCCTAGCAGCGGTAGGATTGTGGCACTTCATGGCCCTTCCGTTGCTAGCCTCACAAATCCTAGTACGTCTCGCAGTGGATGTTCGCGACAACGCACTCCCTCGATATAGAGATATTCTGGAGATATTCTGGAGACCGACAGAACACCGCAGCAGATCGCAAAATTAAAATGGGCCCAAGGCCGACACATGCATTTATTCATCAGATTCAGTTGGTTTAAACATTGAAACGAAATTGCAATCTTGCTTAAATGTCATCCAAACATACTTTGCCAATTGGAAAATTAAATTAAATGCTTCAAAGACTCAGGCTGTCTTTTTTACTAGAAAAAGAAAAGTCTGCTTCTTACCAAGCAACAGAATAGTAATAAATAATATACAAACGGATTGGAAATCAAGTGCTAAGTACCTTGGGGTTCACCTTGACAAGTCGTTAACATTTAGCCTTCATATCCAAGAAACCATCAGGAAAGTTAATATCACAATTAAAATACTGTATTCATTTATAAACCGAAGATCAAAAATGAGCCGAGAAAACAAACTCATCATTTTCAAAGTAATCTTTCAAGCAATTTTGTTTTATGGTTTTCCAGTTTGGGGCAAATGTGCAAAGAGCCACATACGTAGACTACAGATAACCCAAAACAAACTACTGAAAATGATCTTAAACTTACCTTGGCATTTTTCGACCGAAGAACTGCATGCAATCTCAAACATTGAAAAAATATCAGTAAGACTGAATAAATTATTTGATCGCTACAGCTGGTCTTGCAGCTCCTCTGACAACCCCTTGATTTTAGGTCTTCTACATTAAACAAACATAAAATCACTACTTGTTTCACTTATTGTTATTATTTATTTATTTATTAATTTACTATATTTGTTATTATTTATTTATTTATTACTTATTTATTTATTATTTATTTATTTATTTATTTATTATTTATTTATTTATTTATTATTTATTTATTTATTTATTTATTATTTATTTATTTATTGTAATTATTACTATTTATTTATTCATTTATCTAGTCATTTATTTATATACATATTTATCTATTTATTTATCTATAATTAAAATTTACTTCATTATGATATTAATTCATCGTCTGCATTTGTTCAGTTATTCATATTTGTTAAATTATTTATATTTGTTAAAATTTTATATGTTTCCTTAAACTATTCATATCTGTTAACTTATTACATTTGTCAATTATATCTACAATTGTTAATCTATTTATATATTATGTTTATTTAGTAACTGTACTTGTTAATGTACGTGATATCTGAAATCAAGTTGCCCACCACCACTTCTCTCATTTCAATGATCCTATTATAGTTCGTATTGAGGTTTTTTTTCATCAGCTTTTCCTCAAATTATTACTTAAATATATAATATATAGTTTGATATTTTTCATTTACAATTATATAAGATTATCAGTAGTAAGGTAGTAATAACCACATCTCTGTAAATTGTGCAATAGTAGTGTTTAGAATGTATATCTTTGCTGAAATAAAAAAAAAATAACTAACTAAAAAAAAAAAAAAAAAAAAAAAAAAAAAAAAAAAAAGTTCCTAGCAGCGGTAGGATTGTGGCACTTCATGGCCCTTCCGTTGCTAGCCTCACAAATCCTAGTACGTCTCGCAGTGGATGTTCGCGACAACGCACTCCCTCGATATAGAGATATTCTGGAGATATTCTGGAGACCGACAGAACACCGCAGCAGATCGCAAAATTAAAATGGGCCCAAGTCCTCCTGGAGAAGGACAAGAGCCCTTATAAGGACTTCACGTCCAAGCGCCAGAGATCGGTGGAAGAAACCACTTCGGTTTCCAAAAAACCTAAGGTGCATAACACCAGCACCACCTCACATTCCCCAATTCTCAAAAGTCCTTCAGCGATGTCCTAAAGGACAAAATCGTGGTCACGGTGATCGACCGTAGCGATCTGGAGGGTAGAATTTCCCCCGAACGATGGCATAAGATGAAAAATAAGCCTCTATCTAGCCTTCATGAAGGACCATCCTGGACCAGCTCCAGTAACTGAAGATGCCGGATTACAGTAAGGGCATATCCGGCTCGTCGCCTGTGATGATGTTAGATCTTTGGATCTGTATAATATCGCCATAGGCAAACTCGGGGAGGTTTGGCCTGGAGCGAAGCTTGATGTCGTTGCGAAGGAGGACATCCCGAGCAAACCGAGGGCTCGTGCTTGGATCCCTGCTGAACCTCCCTCAGCAGAAGAAGTATTGGCGGTCATCAGACTGGGCAATCCTTCACTCCCAACCCACGACTGGAAAGTTGCGAAGCTGGAAGAGCATAGGGGATCCTTCAGATCAGCTATAATAGTGATGAATCAAGAATCCCTGGCTACTTTGGCGAAGACCAATGGCGCAATCCAGTTCGGTTGGGATAAGATCACACTTCGGGTGTACAAAAAAGACGACCCAGATGCTAATAAGCCTCCGTATCCTTCTGACACAGGACTTAACACCCCTGATCCTGGAGCATCAATCTCCCTTCCATCCATGGAAGATGATGAATCAATTGAGGCTGCTCCCACTCAGCCCTCTACGTCCACTGCTAACACCAACTCTAGTATGGACACGGAAGACCTCCTCAGCAAAGTCCTTCTTAGTGAGGACGAGCTCTTAGGCTCGTCCTCTGACTCAGACCTAAATAACACCGTGGTGTAGGCACCTCTGCCTGATTGCGACGATCAATGTTGCGATTAGTACAGATCAACCTCCACCACTCTAAAAAGGATTCGGCCTCCCTTCTTATCCGTCTTTCTAAAGATGGAGAAGATATGGTCCTGATCCAAGAGCCATGGATTGTTAACAACCTGGTTCGAGGGCTCCGGACTCATGGATACAAATTGTTGTATGCAACAGACAAAGGTAAACCTAGAACTTGCATTCTGGCAAAAAGTAGCTTAAATGTATTTTTACTTCCTAATTTCAGCGACCGTGATGCAACCGTGGTGAGTCTAGAGACTGCTCGCGGCACCCATTTGATAGCCTCGGCTTATCTGGCCCATGACCACGTAGGGTCCTTGCCTGGTGTCAACCTAGCGGCAGCTGAACATCAAAAAACTGGACTCATTATTGGATGTGATGCCAATGCGCACCATTCAGTATGGGGCAGTTCTGACATCAACGATAGAGGTGAGTCTCTTTTTATACCCTATTCTAGGGGTATATTAATTTTGACGCATAGTTTGTAACATACCTTAATATTGCCCGTAGACCCCTAAAAGTTACTATATTTATGATCAGCATCGATAGTAATGTCGATCTAGCCATGTCCGTCCGTCCGTCCGTCGGCAAAAATTAGGCCTTTAAACTGGACCTAGAGAGCTGAAATTTTAACCATATACTCTCTAGGGTCCCGAAATAATCAAGTTTACGAATTTTTGAAATCCGCCCACAGACACGCCCACAAACTCAAAAAAACAAAATTTTGGAAAAAATCGAATTTTGAGCTAGGAAGCTGAAATTTTTTATATATGATCTATGACTCCTAAAACTGCTCGTGATATAAAATTTTCAAAATCCGCCCACTGCCACGCCCACAAAAAAATAAAACAATTTTATTGAAAAACCAAAATTTGAGCTAGGGAGCTGAAATTTTTAATATATACTCTCTAGGGGCCCTTTAAGCTCATGTATAAATATTTTCAAAATCCGCCCACTGACACGCCCACAAATAAATAAAACATTTTTTTTTAAAATCCAAAGTTTGAGCTAGGGAGCTGAAATTTTTAATATATACTCTCTAGGGGCCCTTTATTCTCATGTGTAAATATTTTCAAAATCCGCCCACTGGCACGCCCACAATTTTTTATTTTTTTTTTTGAAAATTCAAAGTGAGCTAGGGAGCTGAAATTTATAATATATACTCTCTAGGGGCCCTTTATGCTCATGTGTTAATTTTTTTTAAATCCGCCTAATGACACGCCCACAATTAAATAAAACAATTTTATTGAAACACCCAAGTTTGAGCTAGGGAGCGTTTTTTATTGATAAAATCCTTTAAATGTTATATAACAAAATATGTAGAGCGTTCTTAACAATTCAACCATACTTAGACTTTTGTCACGCCCACTTATGAGGGATAGGAATAAGAATAGGGTATCCAACATTTCGCCCAAGCGGACTGTAGCCCGTCCCTATGTTTGATTATATTCTTAATACTAATCTCATTGCGTGCAACACTGGTAGTGAACCTACCTTCATTACAAAAGATAGACAGGAGGTTCTAGATATAACTCTGGCCTCCGACTTAATCCATCACTAAAGTATAGACAGGAAAGTCTCGGCGGAACACTCTTTTAGTGACCACCGTTACATTCAATTCAGTTTAGCTGCTGACCCCCCCCCCCCCCTCCCGCCTACCAGTTTTTAGGAATTAAAGGAAAACTGACTGGCTCAAGTATAGAGAAGTGCTGAAAAGTTCAATGAAATCTGAACCCCTTAATCCTCCCTGCAACACCATTGAGCTAGATAAGAAGGTCAGGGTACTCACCTCGGCCCTCAATAAGGCTCTGACTTCTGCCTGCCCGCTCATACGGCCTAGAAGCAAAAAGAAGCCGCATTGGTGAACCCCAGCACTAGGACCTCTAAGAAGCAGTTGTAGGAAACTGTTCAACCAAGCCAAGTTCACAAAAGCTGAGACCGACTGGGCTTCATACAAAGCATCTCTCAATGCTTGCAAAAAGGAACTGCGGAAAGCCAAACGCTCGTCTTGGAAACTCTTCTGTGGAAAAATAGAGGAATCTTTGGTGGCATCTAGGCTAAGAAAAATCCTCTCAACCAACCCAGGTATGCCTAGCTATTTAAAAAAAGGCGGACGGCTCCTGGACCACTTCCAGCGAAGAATCGCTCAATCTACTACTGGATACACATTTCCCAGGTAGCTCCCACGTTACTAGCAATAAAAACCTGTCTAGGTCAATTGCACGTACCACTGACTTCAAAGGTCTGATTACTAGGGACAAACTGCTTTGGGCGATACACAGCTTCAAACCATCAAATCCGCGGCGCCAGATGGCATAATACCAGTTGAAATTCAAAACACCTCGGATATCATCTCGCCTTTGTTTGAAGTAATCCTGAAAAGCTGCATAGAAATGGCGTACATTCCGCTGTCATGGAGAGAAGTAAAAGTAGTTTTCATACCCAAAGCCGGTAAATGTTCCCATGTAAATCCTAAGGATCTCAGACCCATAAGCCTATCGTCATTCCTTCTAAAAACATTAGAAAGGCTGATTGATATCCATCTACGTACTAATATTGATACAAGACTTCTGTCTACGGCTCAACATGCATATTGCAAAGGCAAATCTGTTGAAACAGCCTTACATACGTTAGTACGTTCAATCGAATACTCCCTTCACCATAAAGAGTACACTGTGGTTGCATTCCTGGACATTGAGGGTGCTTTTAACAACGTCAATACATCCGCGATCGCAAATGCACTGTCAGATCTAAAGGTAGATGACTCACTTGGTGAGCTTATTAATCTCCTTCTCACAAGTCGGATTATAAACTCGAAACTGGGTATGACATCGGCCAGAAGATCTGTCAGTAGAGGTACGCCACAAGGTGGAGCCCTATCTCCCCTCCTTTGGAACTTAGTGGTGAACAAGCTGCTGATGTGCCTAGAAAAGGAGGGCTGCAGGGTGATTGCCTATGCAGATGACGTTGCAATTGCCGCCTCAGGGAAGCACCTAAACACCCTGAAAGAACTTCTCCAAAACGCTCTCAACAAGCTAACTACATGGGCAGATCGTTGTGGGTTGGGTGTTAACCAACACAAAACCGAACTTGTTCTATTCACTAGGAAACATAAAATTCCATACATTGATCCCCCCTCCATCAGGGGCACAAGTCTAGTCTTTTCGGATGACGCAAAATACTTGGGTCTCATTCTGGATAGAAAGCTTAGCTGGAAACCTAACATTCAGGAAAGAGTTCGTAAAGCTACAGCAGCACTCTTCTCTTGCATTTATTGAATGGGGGCTCCAACCCCGCATTACCAACTGGCTATACATCTCGGTAATAAGACCGATACTTATGTACTGGGTGGTTGTTTGGTGGACTGCCCTAGATAAAGCGATAAATCGCGATAAGCTAGGCAAAGCCTAACGAACAGCTTGTCTCTGCATGAGTGGTGCACTGCGCACTACCCCCTCTCCTGCAATGAACATTCTGTTTCACCTGACACCCCTGGACATCCTTAGCAAGCAAGTGGCTGCTAGTGCGGCCATCCGCCTCAAAACGACGTTCCAGTGGTCCGAGAATGAAATCAGCCACGCATCTATTCTGAAAAAAAAAATAGAATCCTCCCCAGTAACATAGACTACACCACCCCTCAGACCCTTTTTGACAAAAACTTCAAGGTCAAGATCCCTCCCAGAACATTCTGGGAAGGGCCACCCGTCGAAAATAAATCGATCCATTTTTATACCAAATCGACGAGGGGGTAGGAGGTGGTGTGCTACAGGCTGAATCTCAGCCTCTTCTTTCGACTCCCTGATCACTGCAGTGTGTTCCAGGCAGAAATCTTGGCTATTAAAGAAGTCATGTCGTGGCTGAAGAAGAACGTGATATCCGTTACGGACATCTGGATCTTCTCAGATAGTCAAGCTGCATTAACATCCCTGGATTCTGGGTCCACAAACTCTATCGTAGTCCGTGACTGTCGATCATCTCTAGTGGAGATGGCGAAGCATTTTAACATCCACCTATGCTGGGTGCCAGGACATACAGACATTCCAGGGAACTGTAGGGCGGATGAACTCGCCAGAAAAGGAACCACACTGCCCCTTTTACTTACCGCTACATGCAAACTCATGTTTATGAGACAGACCATTGAGAATTGTAACCTTAGGTGGACAAGTGGCAACACTTATCTAGCGACAAAGCAGATTTGGCCAAAGCTGGATCTGAAACGCTCTAAGTGTTTGATATCTTTAAACAGACTTCACAGTGGTGCTATAATTGGTGTGATCACCGGACACTGTCTCATAGGCAGACATGCAACAAGGCTTGGTGTCCACACAAATGACTTCTGCAGAAGCTGTATGGACGAGGAAGAGGAGGAGACGATTCTCCACCTTCTCTCTCAAAGACGTAAACTCCATTTAGGATCCTTCTTTTACAATGATCTTCACGATCTCATTAACACCGACATAAAAAGTCTGTCAAGCTTCATCAGAAGCTCCAACTGGTTCAACGAGTAGGAGGATGATACATCCGTTTGGTATCACAATGGGCCTGTCATTGGCCTAAGTGTGTCGGCCTCAGCCGACTGCCACTACAACATAATCTAACCTAACCTACTCTAACGTCACCGGCTTATTGCATAGACCATAACACCTTCACCGAACTGAGATTTCAATAACTCGATTGTTGCACCCGCTGTGTGGCTTGTGGCACCGTCTTGTTGGAACCACATATCACTGATGTCCAATTAATGCAATTGGTCAACGAAATAACGTTCCAACATGTCTCTGGAGGGAATATCATTTACCGTAACCTGACGGTCATTTTTATCGACGAACAAAAACGACCCAATGACTCCACCGGCATGAAACCGCACCAAACAGTGACTTTTTGCGGATGAAGTGCTGTTTCACTAAGCACATGAGGGTTCTCACCTGTCCAGTAATGCATATTTTGCTTATGGACGAAGTCGTTTAACCAAAAACGCGCTTCATCGCTGAAGATGATTCTGCGATGAAATTCTTCATTTTCTTCCATTAACCCCAGAGCCCAATTCGAGAACATAAGTCGATTCATATGATCAAGTAGCTTTAGTTCTTAAGTCACCTTGATCTTCCAAGTGTTTAGGACAAGATCCTTACGCAAAATTCACCATAATGTGGTCTGGGAGAGACCCAATTCTTGAGTTTGCGACGGACGCTTCTACGGCAGCAATATTCTCCTTACTTCGGACAAAACGTAGTCTCACTGGCACGGCAACATCAAGCAGCGAATATTCCAACTCAAATTACGGCCGAAAATTGGGGTCTTAAGTTGCGACCACCGACTCGGAATTTCGGTAGTAAATTTTAATTATTTGTAAACGTTGTTCCTTCGTGTACTTCACCCTAAGAATAAGAAGTACAGGAATTAGTGTATATCGCATATACAGTGTACGTGAGTGAGGCCGCAAGATATGAAAAAAAATAGAGAAA